>OY728130.1:1625790498-1628290498 GCA_963277665.1 Viscum album
TTTCCCTTAAACCGCACTAAAGTGGATTATTTCTAAAGTTTCTTAAGCACTCTTTTTATATGTTTTCACTTATGTTTGACATCATTTATAGTTATTTATGCCTATTTTCCATTATTAATATAAAATTATAATTTAAATATATTCTTTAATGGAAAACAATATGGTACACCCTTGGGATATGACTTATGACATGATTATGATACCCATTTCATTCCATGGGTAACTCTTAGGTTAATTCCTTATATTTGATTCATTGTGTGGAACGAATATGCATGAACATGTTATGATGGGTGATCCTAGACATCCCTACAATGAATTGGGTAATGTTTAGACTCATGAGACATCATGTATGCGATTATAGAGTAATCTTAATCCATTATGGGACTTTGTCCACCATGTGATGTAGTTTGGGTAGTTATCCTTTTCTCATGGTTATGTCGTGTTGTATGTTGTTTCAACATTCCTATTTTCCCATGATCAAATGATCACATATTCTATATTTTATTCTTCTATATATTTATTTATGTGACATTATTTTTTATTCCATCATGTTATGCCTTCTAACCCTACACCTTATTCCTATATTTATTCCCTTACTGGGCTTTTCAGCCCATCCCTTTTATCCATGTTTTCCCCAAGTTACCATATGTAGTTTTAGGAGCTCAAATTATGTTAGGAGATCATTATGGAATATTAATATAAATATTTTTTATTCTATTTCATATTAAAAAAATTTATGTACCTAGTCTTCCAAATACACTATGCTTTATTATCATTGGTTTTTATTTGAAGGTTAATTGTGCTTAAAATCTTGTAATAATATGTTTAAAAGGGTGGGGTCTCTATAGTTGAAATTAAATAATGGTTTAGTTATTTTTAGATATTAGGGCTATAAAAAATTAGTAAGAACCATAGGGATAATGATATCACCATGGATAACCTATATTGAAACATAGGGAATCATATGTTAGGATATACAATTCATTTATAATTATATCCTTCTATGCTCAAAGATTCCATTTAATATTCTCCTTACTTAAGTATACAATACCCCTTAATTGTATTTTATTTTTCTACTTTAATTACTGGAAATAGTAAAACATGTTCCAACAATTGATGAGAAAGGAAATTTGATTATTTCTCTAATAAAATTCCAAATCTTATGGAAATGGGAGATCAAAACTTCATGAATGTACTAGCACAACTGGATCAAGTTATGAGTAATAACATGAATTGTGTGGAACTCCCTCCTTATTCTAAGAAAGAGAAAGTTGTGGTCTAATACTTTATTGAACAAAGGACTCCTATATTTAGTTTATATTCTTATATTATCATTATGTGGTAATGGATTAACTCCTTTGAAAAGATATTCGCTGTCCTCCAATTCTCATAAGAAGATAAATGCATGTTGTTGGTCTATCATTTTTATGGGGAAGATAATAAATGGCAGACATTGATAAATAAAACAAATTATAAAAAGGAAATGGATTCTATGCAATGGTTTGAATTCAATTAAATATTTTTCAATAAATACTTTCCTTAGTCTAAAGTAAAAATAATATAGATCTATCAGATCATATGATGAAAAATTCACAATGATTGCATAGTATTATTTTATCCTTTTCATTAGCACTGAATGTAAGGTGGGTCGATTCAATATTGGGTTGAAACTGAGTCTACAAAAATCTTTATCAATTAGAGACTTTGACAATTATAGAAGATATTTTTAATTGTTCCATTAATGTTGAGATGAAGATTGGTGATTCTTAGTGGTATTGTGGGACTTGAGAAAAGAAATGTAATACAAAATTCTATTTATAATTTCAAACAAAAAAATTAAGGAGGAATAAAAACTCATCATCTCACTTGTCAAAAGTGAGGGAGGAATCATTCTATAAACTCTCTAAGGGGAACCAGAAGGTGCTTCATGTGTGGTATATAGGGTAACCAAGTTAATAAATGCTAAATAGAAATGATGAAATACACTAATGAGTAAGTAGAAAAGAAGGTTTAAAAATACTATTCATATGGTTTAGTGCTTTAAATACAAAGAATACATGCACTGCATTAACCAATTCCATGAGCTAAGGGTTGTTGGAGACAATCTATGAAATCAACCTCAAAGAAATAATGTAAAGGAATATTAAATAACAACTATTGAGGTGGATCTTAAAAATTTTTCAGTTAAATGTATTATAGTTATTCATTAAAGAATAAAAAATGTATGATTTCATTATTTTTCTATTTATTATTTCATATCTTAGTTGTTTTGTAGAACTATTCAATCACAACATAAAAATATGATGGTTGAGTTATTTGGGAGAACAAATAATGGATAAACTATTTAATATGAAGTATATAAATCCTCCCTGGTTAATTTGTTTTGGACAGAACCTCCCACAAAATATTGTCTTACTTCCTTTTGTAGAGTTTGATGCTATATTGGGCATGGATTGGAAATCATTATATAAGGTCAAAATCAAATGTTAGTGAAGTTAGATAACTTTTCATATCCCAAGGAATCCTCCAATTTTATACAAATATAAGGATGGGTATGAGTCTCCATAAAAATAATAATATCAATTTCGGATATTATTTCCTCATGAGAAAGCATATCTATCTCAAATTATTGGGACAAAAGAGAGTATAATTCTCAATGACATACGGATTGTGAGGGATTACACAAATCTATACGCTGACAAATTTACTAGTCTTTCTCTTGAATGACATGTTGATTTCTCAATTGATATTATACCTAGATCTATTCCCATATCAAATATTAAATAAAAAGTGTCCACCATTGAGTTCGTGGAATTGAAGAATCAGTTACAAGAGAATATGGGCAATGATTTCATACACCTGAGTGCATCACCATGGGTTGCACCAATTATCTTCATCAAGAAGAATGATGGATCAATGATCCTCAACATTGATTATCGTACTCTTAAAAATCAAGATAAAGAAAAAGTATCCCCTTCCACATATAGATGACTTGTTCGATTAGAAATATATAGCAATGTATTTCTAAAAGGTTTAATTTCAATCGGGATATCACCAATTAAAGGTGAGGAAGGAAGATATTCCAAATACATCCTTTCAAAAGATGAATGGACAATATGAGTTCATAGTGATTCACTTAGGACTCACTAATTATTTTGTAATTTTCAGGGATTTAATGAATAGAGTCTTTAGAGATTACCTCGACAAAATTTGTCATGTTCTTTATAGATGATATTATGATACACACCAAGAGTAGAGAGAAGCATGAGGATAATTTAAAAACATTGTTAAATACTTTTTGAAGGGATAAAATATATAAAAAGTATAGTAAATGTGAGTTCTAGAAGGAGTAAGTATCATTCCTGAGGAATGTTATCACTAATAAAAGAATATCTATGGACCCTCCTAAAAAGGCAATTGAGGAGTGGCCCAGGAAAACACATGTAATGGAGATCTGTAGTTTTATTAGATTATTAGGGTATTAATGGAATTTTGTGAGTAATTAATCATGAGTTTCTAACCCACTAACTATGTTAACATGTAAAGGGGTATAGTATTTCCGGATGGAAGAAGGTGAGGAATGCTTAAGGGAGATCAAGAAGAGGCTTATCACGACACCAGTACTTACAATACTAAAAAGTGGGTAAATATTTGGGGTATAAATCAATGCTTCAAATAATGTATTAGGTCATGTATTTATTAAAAATGATAATGTGATAGAATATGCCTCAATGTAGTTTAAAATTCATGAGAAAAATTATCACATGCATGATCTAAATTTGGTGGTTGTGATATTCATTCTAAAAATATCGCAACATTATCTATATGGGGAGAATTGTGAGATATATATTAATCATAAGAGCATCAAATATATACCCACATAGAAGGAGATTAATATGAATGAGATAATATTATTAGAGTTTATTAGGGATTATGACTCCTCAATTCACTACCATTCAGGTAAACAGAATAAAGTGAAGGATGATCTAAGTAGAAAGATCCTGCAACATTATCAATGAAGATAATTAAGAAGGGTAAAATCTTCTTAGAATTGAAAATTATGTACATTTTAATCATAAAGGAAGGTACATCATCATTCTTTTCACAAATTATTTCTCTATTTTCACTTGTATAGAAAACAAATAATTCTCAAATAAATGCTATGGAAAATCAGAAAAATATGGAAGATATAAGAAAGGGGAAATCCTCCGAGTTCAAAATTGATGATGTAGGAGTTATAAAATTTGGTTCACAAATATGTGTATCATCTTATCAAGAGATAAATAAAGATATTTTAAATGATTCACATAGCTCAAACTTCTCTATCCACCATGGAAGAACAAAGATATATCATGATCTCCAAGTGTACTATTGGTGGGAAAATACGAATATTTAGATCGTTGAGTATACATCAAAGTGTCTGGTATGTCTAAAAGTTAATTCCAAAAGAAAAAATTTAAAGGGTATGATGCAACCATTACCCATACGTACATGGAAATAGGAAAAAATCACTGTGGATTGTTTGCACTAGACTTACAAATACATCTATAGAAAATAATTCTATATGGGTCATTTTGGATCATCATAAAATGAATGATCACTTTATTGTTGTTTGAGAGGAGTTCTTACTTAAAAAACATGCATAGATATACATAAGAGTAGTGGTGATGTTTAATGGACTACCATTTTCCATTATATCTGATCATCAAACAATATTTACATCTATGTTCTTGAAAAGTCTCCAACATTCTTTAAATACTGAGTTGAACTTCAGTATGACTTATCACTCCCAAATTGATGGTCAAACTGTGGGAACAATTCATGAACTATAATAACTTTTGAGAGAATATTAAATGGAATTAAAAGAAGGATGGGATCATCATATTCTGATGGAAAATTTCTCTTACAATAATAGTTTCTGATAGATCATCCAAATGGCACAATATAAATCCCTCTATTAGAAAACATGTAGAACAACTTCATGTTATAATGAAGTTGTAAAATGTAAGTTGTTGGGACCTGAAATGGTTTATGGAATTGAAGAAATGGTGAAGAGAATCAAATAGAATATCTGGGCTTCCCAAATTTGACAGAATATTTATGTAGATAATCACTGATGGGACGTAAAGAGTTAATGTTGGATACAAAATCATCCTTCAAATATCATCATGGAAGAAAGTCATACGGATTAGAATGAAAGAGAAGCTTAGTCTATGGTACATTGTCCACTTTGATATCCTTGATTTCAGAGGAGAAGTTTCCTATTGGATTTAACTTCCACTAATTATAGCCCAAGTTCATGACATGTTCCATGTATCTCTCCAGAGTAAGTGAATACCTAACCCCTCACATGTACTGAATTCAAAGGTGGTATAGCTAGAGAATGACCTCTCGTATGAAGACCAGCTGGTTAAGATCTTGGAATATATAGACCAGTTCCTACATAAAAAGATTTATAATATTGTCAATGTGATATAATGGAATCATAAGTATGAATACATGACACGAGAACCAAAGGAGATAATGAAGGAGAAATACCCTAACCTATTTACCTATGTATGTAAAATAAAATTTCATGGGGGAAATTTCAAAAGGAGGAAAGAATGTAATGACCCAAAATATTATCAATGGAATTTCCATTCTTATAATTATGTTATATAGTATTATACACATGCCCAACATAGAAAATCCAATAAAATAATTATTCTTTTAAATTAGTAATGAAATAAGTGGTATTTCTACAAATTAAAGAACCCATACAGATGGAATAGTAACCTGACCTTTGGAATAGTAATATCACCATTAGGAATACTAATCCATCTAATATAATAGTAAACTCACAAATGAAAGTATAACTATAATTTAGGTATCTTATAAATGTAAATATGATATAATTATATCATAGTATAAGTAAATATATGTTTTAAAAATGATAAAATAAGTATTGATATTTTTGGAAAAAGTAGATGTTTATTTACTATTTTATAATTAATATAATAATTTAAAATAAATTTTATTTTATTAAATATATTAAAATTTTAATATTATGTTGTATCATAATTATAATATAATTTTATGAGACCATAATTAATTTTTAAAAGGGTCATAAAGTAGATTATAATATTAAAATCAGTATTTATTGAATAAATGATGCTTTTATTTAAAAATTTAATTTATCATATTTAGAAAATTAGTTTTATAAAATGGATTAATGTTTTGAAATCTACACATCGAAAAAGGGTTATGGTGATTTTTTAGGATTTTTTTAAAATAGTTGATTCTTTATGAATAGTGAAATAGGATAATTTACAGTATATGCTAAATACATGAAATTTTGAGTCTTATATGATGTATGGATGATGTAATCACCATTTTCTATAACTATCCTTAATTTTTTAATTTTTTAGTGATAATTATCAACACTATTGATAGTCTTTACAAAAAATAATAAACAAGTTAATAAAACAACCAAAACACCCCTCTCCTCAATGATAAATATCACCACTTACTGCCACTTCTCCTCACACATTCTATGCTTTGAATCATAATAATATTCAACCCAATTAGTCTCCCAATAATATTCCCTAATTGTTTTCCTTTTTGGTATCACCAAAAGACAAATTCCTAGTGTTGTAATGTGGTTCTCAAGGAGATGATATTCAAGAGGTAAAATCCTTCTTCTTTCTCTTTTTAATTAATTTCTTTTATTATCCACCTATCAAATCCTCTATCCAAAGTGACATGATAATTCCAGCATCATACATATAATTTTATTCTATTTTTTTAATGAAATATCCATCATCAAATCCCTTATCTTATATTATTATCTGAAAAATGAGAACATTGTTTGTGATATGTCGATCGACTACCTTCATGGAAGATGATTTTTCATTTTCTATAATTACATACAATGATGGTCATAAAACCATTATAATTTTTAAAATAAATTGTAAAATATATATTATATCATTTTTCATGTTCTCTAACTAACATATATTCATAATATTAAATAATAAAACAAAACTAGTTCGTGATGATCAAAAAACTGCCAAAATAATATATACATTTATTATTAACATTTTATCAAATTAATCATCCTAATACAAGAAAAAAAATGAAATATGGAAATATTTATAATTCTTTAAGTTCATTATTACCATAAAATTAAACTTCTTAAGTTTTTCTTCCATTTTACAATAACCCCATAATTATACTCAAGGGAACCAACCATACGACCATGAAATAAACGCTCCTGGAATAACAAAATTAAACATTATAACTCATTTAAATGGCCAAAAAAAATAAATAAAATTATAATAAATGATATATTTATATATATATATATTTATTTAATAGGTTATGAATTAAACTATTAATTAATATGATTTTATTAACTATGACATTAATTTAAGTTTAATAAAATATTCAGACATAAGGTAAGGGATCCCCCTGAACCTCAAAATTACATTTAGGGTACTCTTTATCTTTATTTACACCAATTTATTTTTTTAATTACTCTTATATACTTCTTCTAAACTATGTGTATATGTCCAAAATTATTTATCCAAGTTATTTGATGGGGAAATACATCTTTTAATAGGTTCCCTTCTAAATTATTCTGGAGAATCTTGCCCGATTAAAGGGAACTTCTCCATTTCTATCCTATTTTTAAGTACACTCTATAATGTGTTTTATGACACATTTTTATTAAATAATTCATTTCATAATTAAAAGTTATCTTATTTTTTTTTATAATAACAATTATTCATTAATCCTTTTTAAAGACACTTTAGTATTTACCATTAAACTACACTAAAGTGGCTTGTTTCTAATGTTTCTTAAAAACTCTTTATACATATTTTAACTTATGTTGGATATAATTTATCATTATATATTACAATTTTACCTTATTAATGTCAAACTATTATTTAAATACACTCTTTCATTGACAACAATATGACACACCATTTGCTTATTCCTTATGACATGATTATGATACTCATTTCTTTACATGGGTAACCCTTATGCCTATTCTGTATATTTCATTCTTTGTGTGGAAAACGTAAACATAATCATTTCATGATGTGTGATACCATTTAGTATCTAAATTAATTTGGTAATTTTTTGTCTCATGATATATCATTTATGGGATTATGGTGTAAAACTAATCCATTTTGGGACCTTTTCCACCATGTTATATAATCTTGGTAGTTAGCCTTAACTCATTTTTATGTAAGGTTATATGTTTTTTCCACATTCCTATATTTCCATGATCACATGATCCCACATTATATATGTTATTCTTCCATATGTTTATTCAAGTTCCATAACATTATATGTCATCATATTATGCCTTTTAAACCATGTATTGTATTTTATTCCTATATTTATTCACTTACTATGATTTTTATATTATCCATTTTGTCTATGTTTTCCCCAGGTTATCCTATGCACCTGTAGGAGCTCAAAGGATGTCAGAATATAATTATTTAAGATTAGTAAAATAATTTTTTATTCTATCTATGTACCTATTCTTTAAAAGTAACTAGACTTTATTATCCTTGGTTTGTATTTGAAGGTTAATTATGCTTAAAATCATGGAATAAATTTTGTAAAAGGATATGGTATCTTAATTTAAAAAATTTAATTTTTTTTTTCAAAAATATAATAAAATTTGAGAAAATTAATAATTTTATTTGGAATTTAGTAATAGTTAAAAAAGGAATGGTAGCACATGGGAGGGTAAATCCCAATGGTAATGATCACAGTATCATGTAACAGTAGTTACTAACGGTTGCATGTAAAAGGTAGAATTGATTCAGTTGTATTACAACGATAGCATTATGATGGTACTGTGTCATGGTCGGACACCATGGTAGCATGTCATGGTATCACATTCTACTATATCATACAACAATCATATACCAATGGTAGGTCCTCATAGTGGCGACTGTCACAATAAAATATGTAAAAGTGAAAAGAAAATAGTATCTGAGCTAATAGTGGTATACGCTCGCAATAGAATGACTAATAGTAGATCACCCATAGTAGTACAAGGTTATAAAAGTTTCTAGAAAAAATTAATATAACTTTAACAAATAAATTACTCATGATTTATCACTCCAAGTACATTTCTAATATATATTATTCTCTCAAAATTAAAAGTCTAGGTGAATATGTTAGAAAGATTATGTTTTATGTCTATGAATTCAAGAGTTATATCACCTTTTTTAAAATTATCTCTCAAAAAGTTATATCCTATATCCATATTTTTTCCTAGAATGAGATATTGTATTCTTAGAAATAATTATTTCACTTGTGTTATCATAGTTTATAGGGACATGTTGAAATTCATGTCCATAATCTCGTAACATATGTTTCATCCAAAGAATCTATTCACAAAAAACTACATGTATCTATGTACTCAGATTTATTAGTCGATTATTCCATAGAGTTTTTTTTCTTACTACACCATGAAACTATAGACTTTTCTTAAAATAAACATGTTCTAGTGGTTCTTTTTCTATCTAACTCAAAACCCCCAAATTATGAATCTGAATAACTCCATAAATAAAATGATTTTTCTCTAAAATAAAACAATCCAAATATTATTTTACCATTGATGTATTTAAAAATTACTTTAATATAAATTAAGTGTGATTATTTTATATTTTCTTGAAAAAGGGAACACATAAATACACTAAAAACAATTTCTAATCATCTATAAGTTAGTTGTATTAATCTTTCAATCATTACTCTGTAAAAAGTTTGATCAGATAGTTTCCTAGTTTCATCAAGATCCAGTTTATAGTTTGTACTCATGGTAGTATCACTAATCTTAGTATTATCCATACCAAAACGTGTTGAAATATATTTAGTCTAATTTATTTGATTTAATATAAATCCATATTTGTTTTTAAAAATATTTAAACCTAGAACAAATTTAAGTATACCCATTAAGCTCATATCAAATTCAAATTTCATAATTTTAAAAAACTAAGTACACAAATAATTTAATGAAGATCCAAAAATAATATCATCAACATAGATTATTAATACTAAAACATATTTTATTATTTTTTTTAATAAATAAATTAGTTCCATCTATACCTTTAGTAAAAAAACTTGATGTAAAAAATTAGATTATCCAGCAATACCAGGCTTTAAGAGCTTGTTTTAAACCATATAATTATTTTTTAATTTAAACACGTGATTTGGAAAATGAGGGTTTTGTAATAGGGTATTGTTCTAAAAAACATCCTCAATTATATAACCATTTACGAATGAACTATTTTTATCCATTTGATAAATTTTGAATTTCAGATATGCTATATAGGCATGCAATATTCTGATGGAATCAATTCTAGAAACTAGTGTAAAGGTTTCCTCATAGTAAATAACCTTTTCTTGACTGTATCCTTGTGAAACCAATATATCTTAATTTATAATTATATTTTTGAATTATCAACATTGTTTCTAAACTCCCATTTAGTTCCATTGGTTAGTTGGTCTTTGGATATTTTAACTAGTTCCCAACTCTCTTTCTTTGAAACTTATTTAACTCATCTTTCATTTTCATTACCCATAATTCATCATTAATTGTATCATTTTTTTCATAAGTTCAAGGTATTATAAGAAATCATGATGTTCAACAATATTTCTAAGAGAATCTCTAGTCCGAGTTCCTTTCTCTATTTCAACTACTAAATCATCTAAGGGGTAAAATCTATGAGTCCTATCATCTTTAGGGAGATAAGTAATGGGTACTTCATTATCCATTATAGGTTCAACCTCAAATTTTTAAATATAATTGGAAGATTTTTTTATATGTTTTACAATATTGTCACATGGTTTAGCATTGATATCCAAATTGGAATGGTCATCCTCTAGATTTTCTAAGGAGGTCGTGTACTCATGTGGATCAATATCATCAAATTTAACATATATATATATATTATTCAACATGATTATTATATTTATTAAACACCCTATATGACTTACAAGATATATAATATCTAATAAAAATTCATTTACCACTCTTATAAGAAATCTTGTCTAAATTCTATTTTTTTTCAGTATAAATACATTGCATCAGAAAACTCTAAAGTAATTAACCTTTCATTTTCTATCATTTCATAATTCATCTAAATTATTATTTCTTAGTGATATAATTAATACTATATTGATTATATAGAAATATTTATTCAGATTTTATACCCAAAAATAAGCAGGTAAATCATATTTAATATGCATGATCTTTGAAATTTCTTAATGGTTTCTATTTCTTCTTTCTATAACACTATTCTGTCATGTGGTTCTTGGAGAAGAAAAATTATGATTATATACAAGTTGTGATCATAATTATTCATAATCATAATTTTAAAACTCACAACCATGATCACTTATTAAGGTTTTAATTATAATCCCACTATGATTTTCTACAGATTTAGAATATTTTGAAAAACATAAAAAATATTCACTTTTATTACCAAGGAAAAACACCCATGTGTATCATTAATAATCATCCACTATAACATTGTAATAATTTTTTCCTACTAAAATATAAACCATATAGGTTCAAAACAAGCCCATGTGAACCAAAGCTAAAGGTTAAGAAGATTATTCTTCATTCATTGGTCTGAAAGATATTTTGTATTACTTTCCCTTTTAATAGGGATTACATGTAACATCCCAGGTAAATAAAGAATATTACATTTTTCATATTTATTAATATTTTTGAATAAAATATTAATGTTAATTTAAAGGGGTTGATATGTTCGATGACGTATCCAATACGCAACAACGAGTTTCTTTGAAATCTTACGAGGCACACAAATAATATAATAATATTATTGTAAATAATAGTAAACTCCTAGTCGATGTAATGGCGGGAATGAATAGAACTAACTAAAAAGTGATTATATATGCTTTTCAAATATTTTTATATATATTCAATAAATTTTAGAGGCTTAAAATGCGAATGAATCCAATTTTAAGCGTAAATATTCTAATATTCTTTAAAAGGTCGATTAACCGCCTTTTTATGGAGAACCCTTTTTAAATATACTTTTTGAAAATTTAATATGTTATATTTGACAAAATAAAATCCTTCTTTAGAATCAATACATCAAAATTTACTTTGTGTAAAAAAATTTTATTATTCCGATGAAGTTCATTTTTTTAATGAATAGTGAAAATGTTGTATTTTAATTCAAAAACTTCTTTTAGTCTAATTTTTTTATATGGGCAGATTATCTTTTTAATTGGTTTTAAAGTTTAATAAAAATATAATTTTACCATTTAATTTAATTTTGGTCATTGGAATTAATTTCACTATGAAATTAGACGTAAACAAGTGTCAATCTTTTAATAGATATTGTTTCTTAAAAATATGCTATTTGTTTTGACAGTGGGAATTGATTATAAAATTAATTAATGAAAATTTTATGTTTTTAATTTGGTAAAATTGATATCAAATTTGAATTTGTAATATCAAATATATATTAGGGTGAATTTTTGGTATTTTTCTGATAAATGTTCATTTTCAATGAATAATGAATTATACTGCATTTTAATTCAAAACTGCCTTTTCATCAAATTTATTTATATAGTTAGATTTTCATTTTAATTGTTTTTAAGGTTTAATTTAATTATTTTTTTTTCATTTAATACACTTTTGGTTATTGGATGCAATTTCAATTTTAAATTGGATGTAAAATCAAATCAATCTTTTGATAGATTTTACTTCTTAAAAAATCGTCTTTGGTTTTGACAACGGTAATTTTTTTAAATTAATTACTGCAATTTATGTGTTTGGAATTTGATAAAAAAAATTCAATATTTGGAATCAGAAGTTCAAAATTATGTAATTAAGACTCTTTGGTTTTTGGACATTATGAATAATAACAACGATAATTATCTTTAATTATCGTGTTTAATTAGTAATCGGGTAGTTAAGGGTAATAAAATAATATCATAAAAATATAACATGACCCCAAAATGTGTCCTATTTCTATTTTTGGTTTCATTGAAGACCATGTAATTCCTTTTACCAACCTTGGGACCCCATGGAATCACTTTAGTGTGATAGTGACCTTTTATCAAATTTTTTTAAAGAAAGGAAAATGTAGCCAAAGTATGTAACACCTAAGTAAAACAATTGTAATTTTTTTATACATAAATGATAATTTATACTATAAATAGTCATTTTAAATCTAAAAATATTTCCTACATCATAGTATTTTTCTTAAAAAATTTATACATTAAATAAATTAATTTATTTATGAAACCATGATGATGCAGCGATTATCTCATTAATGAACAATTTAAATAAAATGAAAAGATAATGTAAACTCTAAGACGTACACATTTCAAAAACCTATTGTATTGGTGGATTTCCCACCCTTATCACCTTATCCTCTATAAATTTCTTTGTGGGACCTTTTAAATCTGAAACTCATTTTAGAATAAAGTAACATTTCATGACTTTCCAAGAGTGCCCCTCCTCCCTCTTATAAAAGCCCCCCACATCTACCATCTTACCCACACCTCTCAATCCATTGGCTCGGCCAAACTCTGATCATTTAATCTCTCCACATCCCTCTCTTCATCATAGAATACTTACATAAGGCATAAATCTCTTCAAGAAACCCTTTTGGTTCAAACCAAGAGGAGTTACCAGATTTTAAGGTAATGTTTTCTCTTATGTTCTTTTGTTTTATTTTTCTTCTCCAACCCCCTAAAATATTTTTATTCATTTATTTTGTAACAAAAACAGTATCTTAAAAATTCTATGATGTTGTTATGAGAATTATTTGAGCTACACTTACACACACCTCTGTCTAATTGTTAAAGAACATATTGTTTCTGTGGATGGCAAATTTCTGCCTCACGAAACGATGATTGTTCAATATTTTTCTAACACCTTTAATGGTGGCCATTAAGATGTCACAATATTTATATATGATATATATTATTTTTATGTTTTCCATATGCTTCTGTATTTTTTATTTATGGCATACCATTATGGTTTCCATTATGGGTAAACGCGATATCTTCATTTTAGGAAGTGTGGACTACCACCCCCTCAAAGTGATTTGATTCATTAATGTCATATGTGGGACGTATAAAAGATGGACTTAATGATATTATATATGATATTGTACTGGAATTATAATATACCTTTATATATTTATTATTTAATTCCATTAAATATGAAATAGAAATGAAAGTAGTGTTCATGTGTACGTACGGCTTACCGTCTCCATGAACGGTGCATTTCATTTCTTACCTCTAAATGTTATGTAATATTATGAATTCATTTATATACTGTATATATATGATATATATGATATCTAAATCATTAATATAATTCTAGTTATAATGGATATTTTACCACATGAACAACTTGTAATTATAAGAATTTTATTTTTGACTCAAGTACCAATGATCAACAAAACGACTGTTATTATCTTAATTAATTACATAATGTTCATAACATGGTAATAAGTGATATAAAAGGAATAATGAACTTAAAAAAGATTATTAAGAATGTATAAATTATCTCTAGTTTATTATTCAGGAGATTAAATAAAGATAGAGTCAAGTCGGACATGAGGTAAGGGATCCTACCTCTCTCTTTCTTTTTATGTACTCTCTTTTGTGTCATTTATTTTAAAATCTTATTTCTTAGGTTGGGGGATGTTATTTTATATTCTTATTACTGTAAATTTTAGGTTCATATGATTATAGAACATATTTGACCTCATCAATCCATTTTTTGATGTTTTAAGTGGCACCGTTAGGATTGCTAAATTTCGTAAGAGATTTCTTATCTCACTTTTAATTCTGTGGGATTTTCATTGTTCGCCACTTATTTATTTCATGTGGAATTATATAATACCATTCAATATATATTATCATGATTCTATTTATATTCACGGTATTATGTGATTCTTTTTGTGTCTATTATCTTTTGTTCATACGACTTGATTGATCACAATGAGGTAAGGGGTTTTTATCTCACTTTGTGTTCCCGTGAGATTCATGCTACATTTGCTGCTACTTCCTTTTGTGTGGTGTATGTACTGAACATATTTGTAATCTTTGTGTGATATTATTTAATTTATGGGTATTTACATCTTCATTGTATGACCCTTATTTCAAGGGGTGTACGTTTCGAAAGTTACCCAAATTGGTAAGGGAACCTTTCAACCTCCACTCTTTAAAAGACTTCTTTTTGTTATGTATTTTAATTTACATATTCTTATATTTGGATATGTTATTATATATCCTTATCACTATAGATTTTATGAGTTATGATATACCATTATCTCTCTCATCATCTCATTTTCTAAATTATAAAGTGATGTCGTTAGGCTGTCGAATTTCTGTATGGGAACTTCTTAGCCCAATTTCAATTCGTTGGGTTAAACCTCTACTTCTTGATCATGTCATGCAATGAATATGTGTGGATGACATATGATTTTTTTAAACTGAATATACACTTATATTTGGTGTATTTATATTTGTCACACATAATTATGTCATTTCATTATCCTTTCTCGAATGGCGTGATCCTTGATTGGGATTACATCTCAATTTCTTCTCATTGAGACATTTATTAATGATATGCACTTTTATTATTTTATAATGTGTATATAAATCCCCTTTGACTTTCCATATCCATATTATGTCTATACTAAAGTCATTTAAATGTTTTTAAAATTTTATACTTTCATGTGGCTTATAATTTAAAAGTTCAAAATGGAAAAGGACTCTTTTATTAAAACATTGTATTAAATAGTTTTCAAGATTTATTCTTATAAACATTTATCATCCTTGTACATGTTTCAAAAATGGTTTTAAGGATTTATTTATATGTACGTGAATGTCTTAAAACCGTTTAAAATGTTTCGAAGTGTTAGGGGACACTTTGATTCTAAAATCTCTTTTAAATGTCTTCTTTTAATATTTTCAAAGTATAAAGGTATATTTCTCTCATAGAGTTTAATGATCTTATAAGATTTTTTTATTTATGATAATATCATGATGTGATCTCTTGTGATTGAAATGTGAAAATTTTATGTTTCTTTTATTCATATTTTAAGTGTTATGATTATGTTACGGTTCTTGGGCAATGTTTATGAAATCGGGTGGTTCCGTGATAAACTGAGGGTGGGTGAGCCCGAGATAGCTTTCCAATGCATTAGGTAACTCGAAGGAGTTAAAAACAATGGTTTCTCCAAATATATTTAGGGAATATACTATGATGGGTATTCTAAAGGTAACCATGAGGGTTACTCCCTACATAAGAATGTTATGAATGCATCAAGTTACCATTATGTCTTATGATTTCTATGGGTTATTCATGAATCTTATGATTTTATGAGGTATGTTAAAGTGCTTATGTTTTATAAGTAAAGTATGATTTCATTGATTCTTATGTAAACATGAACTTATGTTTTCATTTCGTATTCTTATATCCCTTACTGAGCTTTTTATGCTCATCCCAAGTTTTTCAATTGTCTTTCATAGGTCAAGGGAAAGGTACATGATGTTATGATAGTGTCAAGGAAGTGCCAAGAAAGAATCCCTGTTTTATTTTAAATATGTTTCCTTTAATGAGAAGAGTTAATATGGTCTTTGATGTAACCACCTTGTTTACAAGTGGAATGTAATGCATGATTTATGATCTAATTATCTAAAACTCTAAACTTGAAAAGATCTTCATTGTGTATTCTTGAAATAAATAAAGATTACGTAATGTTTAAAGATGGGGCCTTACAGTTGGTATCAAAGGTTATTTTATATAACTTTAGAGGTTAGGGTATTCTTTAAACATAAGTGTCATTACCATAATGGTTTGGATTTCAGAAATAGTCATAGTTTTTTTAGATAAAGTGAATGATTTTAAGATAACATGAATAATTATATCTTAATATTATATGATGATTTTACTGATATAATCACACTGACCTTTTGATCTTTGTAAATGGATTGATCTAGCAGGCACCAAAGTGACAATGGGTATGAAGGAAACTATGGTGGTTCTCTGATTAAGAGACTGGATAAAATGGGGGATTTAATGAGGAATCTCGTGGTTATTCTAAAGCAACTATATAGGAGTCATGATTAACCACTTGAACCTTGGTGAGTTCTCCAATGCATAGTGTATGAAACAACCAACTCGATGTGGATGTTCGGGTAATAATTATAAAGGTAGCCATTAGGGTTCATATGATCCTTACTTTTGAGTAATTATGGGTTACTATATGTTATGATGGAAAATGAAAGGCATGAAATAAACTTGATGTTAAAATATGTGATGGTTATTTTTAATTAATTTATCTCTTTTTGAGGTATGTTATAAAATTATATAGTTTTTGAAATAGTACAACTCGCAGACCGTGTGAAAAACCGTCGTACTAGATGAAGCTATGGGAATCGAAGTCACAACCAAAGTACAACTGGTATTTATCACCTACCACTAGCCTATGTGAAGTCCCTGGTTAGTATGACTCATTATTTTTAGTTAAATGATTTTATAGATCAAGAATAAGTTGATTTCGGGAACTTATGTTTTATTAAATGGATATCCTTAGTGTAGGAAAATGATTTCGTGACTAAGTAATAAAGGTTATTTTGGAAGATGTTCTCTCTTTAATGGAAACAATATATGAATATAGAAAATAGAATACTTTGGGATTTCAATTGAGGAGAAACGATGGAATTTTATTTTGGAAGAATATATGTTTTTATTATGGACTTATATGATATGGGGTTATCTATGAAAATGATTAACCTATCATGGAGGTTAAGGGATTAGGTTAAATACTTTTCAATATGAGTCTTTAAGGGTAACTGATGTTATTTGGAGATAAATGTTAAGATTTATCTTGGAAGACTATGTGATTAAATCCTTCAAAGATTTGGGTTCCAATCTCAGTTTCGATTACATTGAAGAATTTTATGGACAACTGTTTATTGAATGGTCTTTGATGAACTTTGAGTTCTATTGGGCAAATTTTGGATATTAAGAGTAGTTTTTATTTTTCTAGAATATTATCTTTTTTGGGGGATTATCTGACCTTGTACTAAATTTTTTGGTTTTGGTTAAGGTCTAACAACATGGTAATTATATAGTACATCTTTTGTGGGTTAGGTGATTCTCAAGAAGTTGATTTTAGTGCTCTTAATGTGAACAAGTCATCCTGAACACTGATTGTTTGGACAAAATAAGAGTTTGTGTTAGAAATATAGTAAAAGATGAAGTCTACATGGCAAGTAAGTTTGTTTCATTATGTTTCAGTTAATCCCATAAAAAATTCCTTAATGAAAAGTAACTTAAAAAAATGTTTTCTGTTATCTTTTCCTACTGGGGAATGAAATACCATTCAACCCGTCATATGTTTGTGATTTTCTGGTTTTTAACTTTCTCCTAAACATGTTTTCTATCACTCTCCATAAAAACATGACCCTTTGTTTTTTCTTCCATATCCATTTTTTCCATACATGGAATCCTAATATGGGTTATCGCATGTAACCTTTGTACTTATTTTTTTCTTTTAAAGTGATAGTTTTACTGACTCTTTTTCAGATATGGGGCTTTTAATGAAGTTTTCGAGCCCAATGGTTTTTTTAAATTAGGAGGACGCAATTCCCAAAAGGGGGGAAAGATGTAACATCCTAGGTAAATAAATAATGTTACATTTTCATATTTCTTAATATTTTTGAATAAAATAATAATGTTACTTTAAAGGGGATGATGTGTTCGATGGCGTACCCTATACGTAACAACGAGTTTCTTTGAAATCTTACGATCCACACTAATAATATAATAATATTATTGTAAATGGTAGTAAGCTCCTAACCGATGTAATGGTGGGTGTAACACCCCAAGATTTTATGAGAAATATTATTTTAATTACTTTTATGTCTTGTGTTGTACGCTACCCCAAGATTATATTGCGCTATACACAACACCGTATTAGCTTGCAGTATACGCCATAATATTCTTGGATCGTGTTACACACAATTTCTTGTTCGTTTGATAGTAGTTATTCTACGCAACATTGAATGTATATATATATATATTCAATGTATAAATGAAATATGGTTCTATTTTGTTATACGCAACAACAAAGGAGTCCTTCACTACACGCAACCCTAAATTGTCTTGCAATACATGCAATCATGACCTTCCTCGATAGCGTGTGTTGTACACAATACCGGGTTTCCCTAAACAATGATATATGGTTATAATATAATTATGAACTAGCTGTTATGAATAGTATTAACTAAATTTTGAATTTTATAACATTATTATTCATCTTACTCATTTTCTAGAACATGGTATGAGAATAAAAATAATTTTTCAGGTAAAATTAGTATTTTTCAAAAAATGCAGTTTTGCCGCCTTTTGATGGCGCACCCACTTTAAATCCAGTTTTTGGAATGTTAATAAGTTCAATTTGACAAAATAAAATTCTTATTTGGAATCAGTATGTAAAAATTTACTTTGGATAAATTTTTCATATTATTCGGATAACTTTCATATTTTAATGAATAGTAAAAACACGGTATATTTTAATTAAAAACAACTTTTTTCATCGTAATATTTTATGTGGTTAAATTATAATATTTAATGGTTTTAAAGTATAAGTAGAATATATTTTTACCATTTTATATAATTTATGTCATTAGCATTAATTCTATATTGAATTCATAGGTAAAAACATTTCAATCGTTGACAATGTTTTAACTTTTAAAACCCATTTTCTTAACAACGAGATTAATTTTATATTAATTACTGAAACTTATGTGTGTTGAATTTTGAAAAATGGATTCCATATTTGGATTCAACGGGTCCAAATTATGTTAATAGGTTACTTTTATTTTTCTGATATTATTAATAGTAACTACGGTAATTTTTATTTACTATAGTTAAAGGTAATTCAGTTAATTAAGGGTAAAAATAAGATTATAAAATTACCCCAAAACTTTCCAAAATCATATTGTATGAATAAAAGTAGACCCACATCACCTAAGATTCGGACTATATTCATTTCATGGAATTTTTACTAGGAAATAATATAATTATTATTAAAACCAAAGAAAGTGACAACATGTCACTCTCTTAAGTCTTATAAGTGCAATAATTTTAATTTAGTTATAAACTTCATAAAAATTTGGATATAAATAGTCTCCAAAAATATATTAAAATTATATACATCATTTTAATTTATTTATAATTTTTAGGTATTAAATAATTATCATTAATTAAGACACAATAGTGATGTGGGAATTATTTTATTGATTGAAATATCGAATAAATGATTTTAAAAGTGTTAAAATAAATATTATATGAATTATTTAATGTCTGAAAATAATTTTCTAGAAAAATATGATATGTTATGAATCTCTGAAATCTTTTATTTCAAATATATCTTTAGTGTATATTTTATTTTAATTCAAATAAATGAATAGTTTCAAAATTGGCACTATTGTTATTTTATAAATATTATATATTATAAAATTGTTTAAAAATCACAAAAAATATTTACAAATTATAAATTAAAATTTATATGGTCGAAAATGTAATACAGTATACAATTATGGAAAATTCACAACATATAAGTAATTATTTATAATGATTTAAAATTTAGAATATTATTACCACAAATAAAATTAATTAGATTAAATAAAGAAAAATCATGTTGATTATGTTTAAAATAAATTCCAAAATTGTATAAATTTTATTGTTTGATAATATTACAACCCTATCACATATAATTTTTGGATTTGAGTCATTTTTGGAAGTTTTTAAGTGGGTTTGGAATTTATTATAAATTAATATTTCTTATAATTCCAAAGGTTCCCCTCTCCTCCCTTATAAAAAGGGAACCCCTTCCCACTTCTCTTCACACCCTTTTGAGACTTGAAGCTCAGAAACAACCTTCCAATTCCTCTTCTCAACCTTTTTAGTTATACCATATAGGTTCTGGTCTTCTCAAAAGACCAACCATAGTGCCCTAAGAGGATGTTTAAAGGAGGTGCGTCGAAGAAGAGGTAATATGTTCTACCGATTATTTCAAGTTTCCTTCTTCTTCAACTTCTTCTTCTTTTGTAGTTTCATAATAAAGTAAAAACATAAGTATAAATAATGTACTGATATGTTATTATAAATATAAAATAACCCTATTACATCTTCTATCCATCCGACGAAAAACGAAATCACCGTGCGTGCGTACGTACGGAATACCGTCTCTACGTCCTAGTGTAATCTGTTTTTCCACCATCACCTTAAATGGATGAGTATAATGGTGTAAAGACTAACTATATATGGTTATTATAACATCATACTGATTCGGATATGTTATAACATCCACTCCAATTCTATTCAATAATTATGGGAATGATATCATCGCTCGTATGTACGTACAAATTACCGTCTCCACGAAGCAATGAGATTAATTCTCCATGTTAACCATACATTAATGATTATAAAGTTTATATAATGAATAATAATTAAATATATGACATAATAATGATACTGTATTTATATTTATATATATATATGGCATCTACTTAGTTCCATTCAATTCAATAAGGAAACGAAAACAGCGTTCATACGTATGTACGGCCTACCGTCCATGAACGGTGTATTTCATTCCATTTACCAATCTATCATATTAATGTATATGATGAATATATATTATATATAAATAATGTTTTACATTATTGAATTATGTAAATTAGGATATAAGTAATAATATCAAAACAATAAATCAAAACACATACGATAAATAAAACAATTTTACCCAAAACGCTGCTTTAACATGGAATTTACAAAAGAACCTGTAATATAAAGTCATAAGTGAACCATATATGATATAATAACAATGAATATGATTCTGTAATAAGTCAATGGCATTATTTAAATCATTATACAGGAGTTTCAGATTCATACGAATCATATCAAACCTATGGTAAGGGAAAATCTCGCAAATCTCAATTTTTATCCGAGACTGTTTATACATCGGTATTTATTTGGGTCGTATTTATCATCCATATCCATGATTCCTCAATATTTAATATTATTTATATCCTTATAAAATTGTTTAAATCCAATTTATCCTGTTGGTGAGTTTTTAGTAAAAGATATGTAAGGAATATGTTGTCATTTTCAAAACAAGGAACATTTTGACTTTTCCGGCAAAAGTACGAGAATAATGTTTTTTAACTTATATGGCATGAACGGATTTTTATGATTTCATATAAAATTATTTACATTAAGCTTCCTTTAAATGTTTTCAATTTTATTTTCAATTAACTTTATTTAGTTTAAAATTTTATGAAAGGAAAAATGTTTTTGAAATATAAAATATATTTTCCTCAGGAATGGAGTTCAAGTGTTTTATCAAAATTACTTTCCATATAAGATGATATAGGGTTCTGTTTCTATCTCTATTATTACATTTATTTGATTATTTTATGATTAAATTATTTTTATGAAGTTCTTGTTATCTCTTATGGATTATGTTAAGATGGCATGATGTTTAAGAATCCCATTTTTATTACATGGGTTATGCTATGATTTATGATTTTATGGCACACATAAGAATGGATTCATAATAAGATGGGTGGGAACTATATATCCCTCTAATGCATTGGGTAATGATTTATATCTCAAGATATATACATGGCTAGAATGAAAAGTTAAATTCGGTTCAGTATTACAGGGCTGGAACGAGGAGTGTACTCGATTCCGAAAGGGACTTTGTCCACTAAGATGGTCTTGGCCGCAATGCCTTAGCTAATATGGAAATAATAGCATGTGATTAATGTTTTTCCACAATTACATGTTTTATTACCATTTTATTTTATAATGATTCATGTTTCGTTATTATCTGTGCCTTACGTACTGCCTTGTTTTATGTCATTGCTCAAAATTTCGATGTTTAAATATTATGTTCATGTTTTTAAGTTCTAATGTATATGGTTTGTTTTATTTTCTCTATGATTACCCTTACTGAGCATTTGAGCTCACCCATTTTATGTTTTTCTACAGGATATAAAGAAATGTTTTAGGTAAGAAAACAAAATGGGAAGATCTTTATGGGAGATGTTGAAGATCTTTCACCACGATTAGAATATTATATTTCTGAGTTTCCAAAGACACTAAACTATTACGGTCCTTGAGTGTTGGATTTTTTTATGTATTAAGTATTACACAAATGTAATGTAAAGTCCATGTACGTCAAGTTTCGGGCCTCTACAGTTGGTATCAAAGGAAAGGTTTAGTTAACCTTTGGAAACTAGGATGCGAACACTTTAGTGAGATCCCTAGAGATATTTATATGGTATGCCTAGTGATGTCCCTAAGGTTAAGTATATGTATAGGTTATATTCCTATAATTACAATAATGATATTAGAATTAAACCTAAGTTGTTAGATACTTAATGTACTCCCCCTTTATTATGTTGTTTTCCTAGTATGATTTTTCCACTTACATATTCATTTTGGGTTTTAGAAAATGGCTGGAAATAGGAAGATTCACGATAATGGAGGATATGATAGACAATGAAATTATATTCTTCATGAGAAACCAAATGAAATCGGATCTGGAAGTCCACATATCGTTATTATGCCTAATCAATGATCTCATAATATGATCAATAATCTCAACTTTGTTAAGTTTCCTAAATCATCTAATAAGAGAAAGATGGAGTTTCATGATGATAATAGAGGAAATAAAGTTCAAATTCCCTCATGTAAATCATGTGGGAAGAGGCATCAAGGAGAATTTTTCAAAGGAACTGGAAGATTCTTTGGGTGTGGAAAATAAGGACACAAATCCAGTAAGTGCAAAGGAAAAGGTTCAGTTAACACCATGGACAAGGATAATGGTATTTCAACGATATCAACAATGGTTAAATGTTTTAAATGTGGAATGTACGGGAATTATGCAAACCAATTTTCTAAGGGAAGATCTCATGAAGAGAATCAGCATGATCGTATGGGTATTATTTATGTGGATGATGATGAAGAGACTATAAATGAAATATGAAATGAAATACATGTTGATGAATAAAATGATGAAGTTCAGTCAGTGGTTTAAGAAGGTAGTGGAGTGGTTGTATGTTTATAAAGAGTTATGTTGTAGAGGTAATTTAATGGTACTATGGAATAAAGAATCATCTAAGGATTGTTTCACTTTTGTATTTGCTAATGTATTTGAAAGTATATGTTGAATGGTACCGGTAACCATTAATGGTTATTCAGTTATTTTTTGAAAAAATATGATATGCTCATAATGATGGGATAAATAGATAATGAAATGTTTGATAGTATTAATGATCTCATGACTGATATAAGGGAAAAGTGATATCATGGATTGAGTATATAGAAATTTTGGGATTTTGGTATATGGAAAGAGTTAACTTTTGAAAGCATTCATTTTTTCACTAATGTTCACTGGGTATTCATTTTTTAAGAGAATACATGATTAAGGTATTCACATATTTGGATTGCGACTAAAAAGATATATATTTTGATATATGGGAGATAAATGATGGTATTCACATGCTTGGTAGAAGACCTTTCTAGTAATCGTTTTCTTTATAATATGAACTTGCACCGAAGTATTCTGGATAAGCCTAAAGATTTGAATGAATTAAGTTACTCGTAATATAATAGTGTTTAAGGCTAGAACTTTTTTTCGATATTATTGAAAGAATTTTATAATAATGTAGTTTTAGAAAAAGGGACAACCTGCAGGATGGGAGAAAACCCATCGCTTCGAACAAGGTTGCGGGAATCGAACCCACAACCGAAGTACGACAGGACTTTAGTGCCTACCTATGGCCTACAGGAAGTCCCTGGTTAGTAGAAACTGGTTTTATTTTATTAAGTATTATTATAGATGAAGTATAAGTCCATTTTAGCAAACATATATGATTAATCTCAGAATAGATGGACTTATGTGTATTTAATAAATTGTGATATTCTTTTTGCGATAGAAACAGATGGAATGACCTATCATTCAATCCCATGATCTGCTAACACTTAACGAATGACAAATTCAACTTCATTTTTTTAAGAGATGAAGTTGAAATTGTTCAAGGCACGAACTATGTTGACATTGTACCAAAATCAAATAAGTATTTCTTTTAATTCAAAAATTCCTCAACATTAGGGAAATGATATTGAAAACCAAAAATGTTGTCCTGGTGTCCTTATATCCGATGAATCAGATGGTATCTTAGATCATCACAAATTTATGGCTTTGTGATTTATGGCCTTTTCATAGCCATGTTCTCTACCACTCTCCATCAGAACTTGATGGTTAGATTTCTCATCCATATCCATATTTTCACCTATGTTATCATATTTGGATACCCAGTGATGAGTTAATTTGGGTAACCATTACATTTCTTACTTTAGTTTTCAAGATTATGTTCTGGTATTACTTTTTACGATGTGGGTTTCTATGAAAGAAACATTCAAATAGTAAACTATTTATAACCCCGACGAATTTCGAGGGCGAAACTCATTTTAAAAGGGGTAGAATGTAACACCCCAATATTTTATGAGAAATATTATTTTAATTAATTTGATGTTTTGTGTTGTACACTACACCAAGATTATCTGGCACTATACGCAACATCGTATTAGCTTGTAGTATACGCAACACTACTCTTGGATCATGTTACACAAAATTTCAAGTTTGTTTGATAGTAGTTATTCAATGAAAAATTGAATGTGTGTATATATATATATATATATTCAATGTATAAATTAAATATGGTTAGATTCTATTATACCGAACAACAAAAGAGTCTTGCACTACATGCAACCCTAACTTGGCTTGCATTAAACGCAATCGCGACCTTCCTCGATAGCGTGTGTTGTACGCAATACCGGGTTTCCCTAAATAGTGATATAAGGTTATAATATTATTATGAACTATCCTTTATGAATATTATTAACTAAATTTTGACTTTTATAACATTATTATTCATCTTACTCATTTTCTAGAACATGGTATGAGAATAAAATAAATTTTTCGGGAACAATTAGTATTTTTCAAAAAGTGAAGTTTTGCTGCCTTTGGATGGCACAACCATATTAAATAAAGTTTTTGACATGTTTATAAGTTCAATTTGACAAAATAAAATTTTCCTTTGGAATCAGGATATAAAGATTTACATTGGATAAATTTTTTTATATTATTTTGATAAATTTCATATTTTAATGAATAGTAAAAACACGCTATATTTTAATTAAAAACAACTTTTTTCATCGTAATATTTTATATGGTTAAATTATAATATTGAATGGTTTTAAAGTATAAGTAGAATATATTTTTGCCATTTAATATAATTTATTTCATTAGCATTAATTCTACATTGAATTCATAGGTAAAAACATTTCAATCTTTAGCAATGTTTTAAATTTTAAAACCTATTTTCTTAACAACGGGATTAATTTTAAATTAATGACTGCAACTTATGTGTGTTGAATTTTGAAAAATTGATTTTATATTTGGATTCAGTGGGTCCAAATTATTTTAATAGGTTACTTTTATTTTTTTGATATTATGAATAGTAACTATGGTAATTTTTATTTACTATAGTTAAAGGTAAATCATGTAATTAAGGGTAAAAATAAGATTATAAAATTACCCCAACACTTTTCAAAATCCTATTGGATGAATAAAAGTATACCAATATCACCTAATGGTTGGACAAGATTCATTTCCTATAATTTTGACAATGAAATAATATAATTATTATAAAAACCAAAAAAGTGACAACATGTCACTCTCTTAAATCTTATAAGTGTAATAATTTTAATTTAGTGATAAAGTTCATAAAACATTAGATACAAATAGTCTCCAGAAATATAAATAAATTTTCTACATCATTTTAATTTATATATAATTTTTAGGGATTAAATAATTATCATTAATTATGACACAATAGTGATGTTGGAATTATTTTATTTATTGAAATATCAAATAAATGATTTCAAAGTGTTAAAATAAATATTATATGAACTTTTTAATGTCCTAAAATAACTTTATAGATAAATATGATATTTTATGAATCTATTAAATCTTTCATTATGAACATATCTTCTTTGTATATTTTATTTTAATTCAAATAAATGAATAGTGTCAAAATTGACACTATTGATATTTTATAAAAATTACAAATTATAAAATTATTTAACAATCACAAAAATATTTAAAAATTATAAATTAAAATTTATATTGTAGAAAATTTAATAATGTACACAATTATAGAGAATTCACAATATATAAGTTATTATTTATAATGATTTAAAATTTAGAATATTATTACCACAAATAAAATAAAATGGATTAAATAAGGATAAAACAAGTTGATAATGTTTATAATAAATTCCAAATATGTCTAAATTTTATTGGTAGATGAGATTAAAACCCTATATCATCTAATATTTGGATTTTAGTCATTTTTTAATGTTTTAATGTGGGGTTGGAATTTATTATAAATTAATATTTCTTATAATTCCAATGGTACCCCTCTCCTCCCTTATAAAAATGGAACCCCTTCCCACTTCTCTGTTGGGTCGGAGGTGAT
Organism: Viscum album; assembly: GCA_963277665.1. Taxonomy (NCBI): domain Eukaryota; kingdom Viridiplantae; phylum Streptophyta; class Magnoliopsida; order Santalales; family Viscaceae; genus Viscum; species Viscum album. The sequence goes on from OY728130.1 coordinate 1,625,818,129, forward strand.
GGCAAGAGGGGGGGTGAATTGCCTTTTAAAAATTAATTAACAATTTAAAACAAATTTAAATGCAGCGGAAAGAAAAATGGCAAGACACAATTGATAACGGAGTTCGGCTTTAAACTCAAGCCTATGTCTCCGCTCCCAACTCAACCGTTGGGAGATTTATACGACCGCTTGCTTTTTAATGGTTATAGCAAGAAACCCACTAGCCGTTTTATGGTAGGCTAGATCACCTTCTTACAGCTTGCTTTTTTATTATGGTTGTAGCAAGAAACCCAAATTGAAAGAAGGAAGAAAAAGGGTGGTTTGTTTTAATACAAACCCAATTAAGAACTAAACAATTGAAGTAAATAAGTTAGAAAAAACTAGAGGAAGCCTTGAGCGCCAAGAGGTGAGTGTAGTTGATGTAGAGGCAGCCCAAGCTTCAAGGATGGCAATTGGATCTCAAGTGGCCTTTGAGAATTGTCGTAGGAGCCTCAAATGATCAAAATAGCTTTGGTATGCTTCGGTATATGATCGGTAGACTTCCCGGCATCCATGGACGTCTATTTATAGGAGAAATACTCCCAAATACTTCAAAATAGCCATTGGAGAGCTTTAGGAGCCGTTGGGGATCAAGTGGGCCAGCCTGGTCAAAGCCTAACGGCTAGTTTGACTGAGCACATCGGCTGGCCGGTGCTGATCCACCGGCTGGCCGGTGCATTGGAAGGTGGAGAGTGCTTCTGCCCAGGAGCCACCGGCTGGCCGGTGAGAAGGCCACCGGCTGGCCGGTGGTGAGACAGTAGGTCTCACTATTCCAAGGAGTTCCACCGGCTGGCCGGTGAGGAGGCCACCGGCTGGCCGGTGGTCTGGACAGAGGGCATCCCATTCTGTCTGGGGCCACCGGTTGGCCGGTGGCCAGACACCGGCTGACCGGTGGCACCTGGCAGAGGGCAAGGCCTTCTGCCTGGTCCACCGGCCGGCCGATGGGCTGGATCCGGCTGGCCGGTGCCCTTACCGGCTGGCCGGTGGTCCTACACCGGCTGGCCGGTGGACTTGAAAACTGTCCACTTTTCCTTTTTTGCCACTTCTTGCTCCTAAAATCATGCCTATTAACAAGAACACTTGAAACAACATTAGATCACGATGAGAGTGATTGTGATCATTAAAATCCAAGAGAGTGGGGTACAACAATCTCCCCCTATTTTGATGATCACAATCACAAAAAAAGAAATCTTAAAAAAAAGGTATGAAAGTTTTAAAAAAAGGGTATGTCAATTGAAAACTTAAATAAACAATTTGAACTTGGAAAACGTAGAGACGTTCCAAATATAATGATTTTGAAAGCATTGAAATACTGAGAAATGGTCATTTTTTGAAATTGCAACCAAATGCCATTTTTTAAAGAAATCAATTGAAAACAATAACTTAACCATTTAAAACAGATTTGGATGACATCAATAACTTAAAATGGAACTTGTAAAAAGAGCATTTTAATAAATAACTTAACCATTTAAAACAGATTTGGATGACATCAATAACTTAAAATGGAACTTGTAAAAAGAGCATTTTAATAAATAACTATGTAATAGAGAGGTTTTCTCCCCCTTTGGGATTATCAAAATAGGAGGAAACGTATAAAAGAAAAATACTAATAAGTAATGACAAAAAGGATTGATAGATAAGATAACTTGAATTCCATAAGAGACGAACCGTTACATAGAAAATTCAAAAAACAAATACAAAGACAAGCCAAAAAACAAGAACGGCTCTATTCACTCCTAGAGGGCCGAGAGGGACGGCGGCGCCTGAAGGTCGGAGGAGCCGGAGGAGCCTAGACCGCCTCAAAGCGACGATCTAGAGAATCAATCCGTGAGTGGAGCTGATTAAACTGAGAGCTGATGTAGGAAAACTGCAAGTCCAGCCGGGTCTCGATCTGATCCTGGAAGCGTAGGAACTGATCAGCCGTCACCGGCAAGCCACCAGCATCAGCAGGAGGGGGTACAGCCTCAGCAGGCTCAGGTGCATCATCACCCTCTCCAGCCTCCTCATCAGCAGCAGCATCAGCCTCACCTTCGCTGTCACCACTTCCTGCCTCTTCATCATCATCACTATCCTCACTGTCTGAAAGAGGATAGGCAGCGGCGATAGCAGGAGGCATGGCATTGGCAGGAGGATGGGAATGAGTCTGAGGAGAGTAGGCCTTGAGAAGACCGTCCTTGTCGACAATCCATTCCTGACGCCAAGGGTGCCAACGGATGTTCATTCGTTGCACCATCATAAAATTCACTATGCTATCCTTCGTTGGCTGCTCGAAGGAAGTCATATGAAGAGGCACATCAAGAAAGGAAAAGATTTTAGTCAAGAAGCGTCCGTAGGGTAGAGTTTTGGACCGGCGCGGGTGCTCAGCCACATAATTCATGGCCCGGAACAGAAACCGGACCAAATTGAAGTGTATGCCTCGGGTGATAAATGAGAGAAGATAAATATCAATGAATTTGACATTATCATGATCCCCGATACGGGGCGCAAGGGAAGTTTGAATGAGTCGCTCAATAATACGATGGTTAGGAGAGAGCTGGGAGAGCTTGACAATGGGATTTGTGGGCTGCCCTGTGAGATGCTCAAGGGCTACGGCTATATCAAACTCACGGTCCCGAGGAAACTCCCCCTGAGCAAAAGCATGGGGTCCAACATGAGGAACCCCGAGCATCCGGGCAATCTCCAAAGAGGTGATAGTGATGGGTTGCCCAAGAGCAGTGGAGGAGATGGTATCAATGTCATCAGAAACGGACCACGTCAAATGAGCATAGAACTCTTTGACTAGAAGAGGATAAATGACATCCTTCTCAGGGGGTTCAAAGAAAGAATGCCAATGTTGATACTCAATAATCGAGAAAAGCTCAAGACGAGCAGTAGACAGCCAAGGATAGTCAATAACTCTACCCGGCAGAATAACATTGTCATGCCAAATGTCCGGGAGTTGAGGAATGGAAGGAGGAGGAAGAGCTTCTTGAGCGATTCCCTTGCCTTTGCGAGTGGATCGAGGTCCCATGATGGCAAAAGGAAAAAAGAGAGAGATTGAGAGAACAAAGGAGGTTTGAGAGGTCAAAAACCAAGAAGGGAGGCTAGGGTTTGGAAGACCTGCGGTTTTAGGAGGAGCAGCCCGAGAGAGAAGAGAGAAATGAGGGAGGAAGGGTTTTAAAATTGATTTTAACCCTTCCTCGGGTCGTCCCAAAAAACAGAAACCCGACACCACCGGTTAACCGGTGATGTACCACCGGTTGACCGGTGGTACTAAAAGTCATAAAAAACAGAATTAAAAAAAAGGTGTTTAAAAAAATTCTAATAAAAATAAAATATAAGCTAGACACGAAAGTCAAATATGTAAGTTCTCATTGACGAATCATTCCTAACTCCCCTTTAATAAAATCAAAACGGTCAACCGGGAGCGGTTTGGTAAAAATATCAGCTAATTGGAAATCAGTAGGAATGAAGTCCAAAGTGATATCTCCTTTTTGAAAATGGTCACGAAGGAAATGATGCCTTAAGTCTATGTGCTTTGTCCTAGAATGTTGTATTGGATTCTTAGAGATACTAATGGCACTAGTGTTGTCACACCGAATAGGGACATGATCATAGGAAAGACCATAATCCAAGAGAGTGTGTTGCATCCAAATAATTTGGGCACAACAATTGCCAGCGGCTACATACTCGGCATCAGCAGTAGAAAGAGCAACACAATTTTGCTTCTTGCTACTCCACGAAACAAGGGACTTGCCTAGCAGATGGCAGGTTCCACTAGTACTCTTACGATCTAATTGACATCCGCCAAAATCAGCATCCGAATAAGAAGATAGTTCAAAAGAAGTATTTGAGGGATAAAATAAACAAAGATTTTTGGATCCTTTTAAATACTTAAAAATTATTTTGACCGATTTAAGATGGGATTCTTTAGGATTGGCTTGAAAACGAGCACAAAGGCAAACACTAAACATGATGTCAGGACGGGTCGCAGTTAGGTAAAGTAGACTCCCGATCATACTCCTATAAAGCTTGTTATCCACCGGTTTCCCGGCTTCGTCTAACGTAAGCTTACATGAAGTACTCATGGGTGTACTAATTTCCTTTACTTGATCCATACCAAAACCACTTAGAAGCTCGTTTGTGTATTTGCTTTGGCTTAGAGAAATACCTTTTGAATTTTGAAAGATTTGAAAACCAAGAAAAAATTTCAATTCTCCCATAAAACTCATTTCAAATTCTTTTCTCATTAAACCTGAAAAATCAGTACAAAGAGATTCTTTGGTAGAACCAAAGATAACATCATCAACATAAATTTGGACTATTAAAAGATCTTTTTAAGTGTGTTTTAAAAAGAGGGTACAATCGGCTTGACCGATTTTAAAATCATTTTCTAAAAGAAATTTTGTTAACCGCTCATACCAAGCCCGAGGGGCTTGCTTTAAGCCATAAAGAGCCTTGGTTAACTTAAAAACATGATTTGGAAATTTTGGATCTTCAAAACCGGGAGGTTGTTCAACAAAGATTTTTTCAGAAATAAAACCATTTAAAAAAGCACTTTTAACATCCATTTGAAAAAGCTTAAAATTTAAGTGCGCGGCGAATGCCAACAAGATCCTAATGGATTCTAACCTAGAAACGGGGGCAAAGGTTTCACCATAATCGATTCCTTCTTCTTGATTATATCCCTTAGCTACTAGGCGAGCCTTGTTCCGGGTTATGTTTCCTTGATCATCAAGTTTGTTCCTAAAAGCCCATTTAGTGCCAATAATTGGATGATCATTGGGTCTTTCAACAAGAGTCCAAACATCATTTCTAGAGAATTGATTTAGTTCCTCTTGCATTGCAAGAACCCAATTCTCATCATTAATGGCATCATTAATGGTTTGAGGTTCTAGGTGAGAAATGAAGGCTTGATGTTCAACTTCATTGAGGATAGATCTTCTAGTTCGAGTACCGGCTTGAAGGTCACCTATGACATTTTCTAAAGGATGGTCTCTAGAAGGTTTCCAAACCTTAGGCAAGGTGGAAGGCGAAGAAGGTGAAGAGGGTTCTAGATGGTCATCCTCCTTGGGAGGAGAAGAGGAATCATTCAAATGAAGCTTATCAAGCTTATCTTCAACATCCTCAATGATCGGATGAGGTTTTGGAAGGGTTTCATCAAATTTGACATGAGATGATTCTTCGATGGTTTTTGAATGTTTATTGAAGACAAGATAGGCTTTGCTTGAGTTGGAGTACCCAAGAAAAATACCTTCATCGGATTTGGCATCAAATTTCCCTAGGTTATCTTTTGTGTTAAGGATAAAGCATTTACACCCAAACACTTTAAAATAACCAACTTTGGGCAATTTGCCTTTCCAAAGTTCATAGGGGGTTTTCTTAAGAAGGGGTCTTACAAGGACTCTATTAATAGTATAACAAGCAGTGTTTACCGCCTCGGCCCAAAAATATTGAGGGAGGTCGAATTCACTAAGGAGGGTTCGAGCGATTTCTTGGAGAGTTCGGTTTCTCCTTTCAACCACTCCATTTTGTTGAGGAGTCCTAGGGGCAGAGAAGGTGTGATTGTATCCTTGAGAGGAACACAATTCATCGAATTCTTTGTTCTCGAATTCACCACCATGATCACTACGAAGAGATATGATTTTATATCCTTTTTCATTTTCTACTTTCCTAGAGAATTTCAAAAAGGTTTTACAAGCATCATTCTTATGGGCTAAAAAGAAAACCCAAGTAAAACGAGAAAAGTCATCAACAATAACTAAGGTATAGGATTTTCCACCTAAGCTTGCTACGGGAGTAGGACCAAAAAGATCAAGATGAAGGAGTTCAAGAGATTTTGAGGTGGACACTTCCTTCTTAGATTTGAAAGAAGACTTGTGTTGCTTACCAAGTTGGCATGGCTCACAAATCAAATCTTTCTTAAATTTAAGTTTAGGAAGGTCACGAATGAGCTTGTTCTTATTAATCTTTAGAAGTGAATGAGAGCTACAATGCCCCAATCTTCTATGCCAAAGCCAAGACTCATTGTCAAGAGCACTTAAACATTTAACATTTTGGCTAGCTAGAGATTTTAAATCAATAATGTAAACATTTTGAAAACGGGAAGCAGAAAATATCAACTTGTTTTGAAAATCTAACACATTGCATAAATCATTTTGAAAATTGACTGAAAAACCACTATCACAAAGTTGACTAATGCTAATTAAATTATGCTTTAAACCTTTAACTAACAAAACATCTTTAATAAAAGAGGAGCTACCAAAACCAATGGTACCTATTCCGACGATCTTGCTTTTTGAGTTATCACCAAAGGTGACATATCCTCCATCGAATTCTTCAAGTGAGTTGAACTCGGAGGGATCGCCACACATGTGCCTTGAGAAACCGCTGTCAAGATACCACGAGCCTTTAGAGGTCCTACTCTTTTGGCGTTTATCCTACAAAATCAAGAAAGAAGAGATTTTGGTACCCATATAAGTTTGGGTCCGGAAAGATTAGCAAAAAGAGACTTTTGAACCCATAATGTTCTAGAGGGATTCCTTCTATGATACTCATCCGAGTAGGTAATGGATTTGGGTCTTCCATACCTATCATTTTTACAATCACATTCATAAATCATGTGACCGGTCTTTTTACAATAATTACAAAATTTGTATTGAGAGCTCCCCCTTACAAAAGTAGTGGGTGCCCTAGAAAAAGTGGATTTCTTGTTATAGCCAAGTCCATGTGTGGTTCTAGCCGAACGCTGAGAACCTAGCAATTTAGATAAGTTTTGTTCACCTTGGGTGAACTTGGCAAGAGATTCCTTCAAATCCTTAATGGTAGAATTTAAAGAATCTACATTTGGAATATTTTTGACTTTAAGGGCAAGCTCCTCATTCTCTTTGAGAAGTTTGTCTTTTTCGGAAATAAGAGTTTTGTTTTTCTTTTTCAGGGTCAAAAATTTAGAGGTAAGTTCGTGAAAACCTTCCTCTAATTGATCTCTTGCATTTTGGAGTTCTTCATAAGACATATTATTATCAAAAGAAGAAGATGAGGAAGAAGAGTGAGAAGAAGAGTGAGAAGAGGATACCTCATCAAATGACATTAGGAATTTTCCACCTTCATCGCTTGAGTCGCTTGAAGACATGGAGTCATCACTTGCACTCCATGTTGATGCTTTGAAGGCCTTCTTGTTTTTCTTTTCTTTTCACCTTTTCTTGAAAATGGAGCACTCCGGTTTGATGTGGCCTTTCTTTCCACATTCAAAGCAAGTGATTTCTTTCTCCGCCTTTGGCTCTTCCTTTCGTGCCTTTTGAAATTTCTTCTTTTTCTTCATGAACTTACTCATTTTCCTTGCTAGTTGAGCCATCTCGGATTCACTATCATCGGAGGAGCTTTCTTGCTTTGCCTTGAAAGCAATGTTCTTTTTCTCCTTGAAGATCTTTCCTTCTTTATCGGCTTGCCTCTTCATGGTAATCTCATAAGTCATGAGTGACCCTATGAGTTCTTCAACCGGCATCTTCTTGACATCTTTCGCTTCTTGGATTGCCGTCACCTTTGGTGCCCAAGAGCTTGGTAGGACCCAAAGAATTTTCTTCACCATTGTTTCTGCTGAAACATCATCACCAAGGGACTTTCTCCCATTGCAAACATCAGTAAAACGAGTAAACATTTCAGTGATTGACTCGTGTGGGTGCATTGTGAAACTCTCAAAGTCTTGACGATACATATCTAACCTAGTGTCTTTGACTTTGTTAGTGCCCTCATGGGTCACTTCCAAAAGTTTCCAAATTTCATGTGAGGTGGTGCAAGTAGAAATACGATTAAACTCATTACGGTCTAACCCACAATGAAGAGCATTCATGGCTTTGCCATCAAGCTCAAAATTGGCAATGTCTTCGGGGGTCCATTTAGATTCATCCTTACTAGAAAGAGTGTAGCCTTGCATAACAATTCTATATATAGGATAGCCAATACTTCTAAGAAAAGTAATCATTCGTGTTTTCCAATATGTGTAATCGGTTCCATCGAAGTATGGAGCCCGAGTCATGGAATACCCTTCGGGTGCTTGTGAGAAAGAAGCCATCACTATGGATTTTTCGTTTGTAACCGGTTAAGGTATTACACAAACGCTTCCTTTGATACCAAATGTTGGGTCGGAGGTGATGGCAAGAGGGGGGGTGAATTGCCTTTTAAAAATTAATTAACAATTTAAAACAAATTTAAATGCAGCGGAAAGAAAAATGGCAAGACACAATTGATAACGGAGTTCGGCTTTAAACTCAAGCCTACGTCTCCGCTCCCAACTCAACCGTTGGGAGATTTATACGACCGCTTGCTTTTTAATGGTTATAGAAAGAAACCCACTATCCGTTTTAAGGTAGGCTAGATCACCTTCTTACAGCTTGCTTTTTTATTATGGTTGTAGCAAGAAACCCAAATTGAAAGAAGGAAGAAAAATGGTGGTTTGTTTTAATACAAACCCAATTAAGAACTAAACAATTGAAGTAAATAAGTTAGAACAAACTAGAGGAAGCCTTGAGCGCCAAGAGGTGAGTGTAGTTGATGTAGAGGCAGCCCAAGCTTCAAGGATGGCAATTGGATCTCAAGTGGCCTTTGAGAATTGTCGTAGGAGCCTCAAATGATCAAAATAGCTTTGGTATGCTTCGGTATATGATCGGTAGACTTCCCGGCATCCATGGACGTCTATTTATAGGAGAAATACTCCCAAATACTTCAAAATAGCCGTTGGAGAGCTTTAGGAGCCGTTGGGGATCAAGTGGGCCAGCCTGGTCAAAGCCTAACGGCTAGTTTGACTGAGCACACCGGCTGGCCGGTGCTGATCCACCGGCTGGCCGGTGCATTGGAAGGTGGAGAGTGCTTCTGCCCAGGAGCCACCGGCTGGCCGGTGAGAAGGCCACCGGCTGGCCGGTGGTGAGACAGTAGGTCTCACTATTCCAAGGAGTTCCACCGGCTGGCCGGTGAGGAGGCCACCGGCTGGCCGGTGGTCTGGAAAGAGGGCATCCCATTCTGTCTGGGGCCACCGGTTGGCCGGTGGCCAGACACCGGCTGACCGGTGGCACCTGGCAGAGGGCAAGGCCTTCTGCCTGGTCCACCGGCTGGCCGATGGGCTGGATCCGGCTGGCCGGTGCCCTTACCGGCTGGCCGGTGGTCCTACACCGGCTGGACGGTGGACTTGAAAACAGTCCACTTTTCCTTTTTTGCCACTTCTTGCTCCTAAAATCATGCCTATTAACAAGAACACTTGAAACAACATTAGATCACGATGAGAGTGATTGTGATCATTAAAATCCAAGAGAGTGGGGTACAACATTCTCTTCACGCCATTTTGAGCCTTGAAGCTCTGCCAAAACCTACCAATTAATCTCCTAAACCAATCTAGTTATATCATATAGGTTCTGGTATTCTCAAAATACCAACCCTAGAGCCCTAAGAAGAATTTTAAAGGAGGTGATTCGAAGAAGAGGTAATATGTTCTACCGATTCTTTCAAGTTTCATTCTTCTTCAACTTCTTCATCTTTTGTTGTTTAATAATAAAGTAATAACATCAGTATCAATCATATACATATATGTTGTTATAAGTATGAAACAACCCTATTTCATCTTCTATCCATCCTATGGAAAATGAAATCACCGTGCGTGCGTACTTACGGAATACCATCTCCACACCGTGGTGTAATTTGTTTTTCCACCACCACCTTACATGGATGGGTATAATTGTGTAAATAATAAATATATATGGTTATTATAACATCATACTGATTATGATATATTATACCATCCACTCCAATTCTTTTCAATAATTTTGGGAACGATATCATCGCTCGTGCGTACGTACAGATTACCGTCTCCATGACGCGATGAGATTCATTCTCCATGTTAACCATATGTGAATGGATATAAAGTTTATATAATTAATAATAATGAAATACATGACATAATAATTCTACTGTAATTATGTATATATATATATATATATGTATGTAATATACCTAGTTACATTCAATTCAATAAGGAAACAAAAACAGCGTTCATGCGTACATACAGCCTGCCGTTTCCATGAACAGTGTATTTCATTCCATTTATCGATCTATCATATATATGTATATGATGAATATATATTATATAAAAATCATGTTTTAAATTTTGGAATTAAGTAAATCAGGATATAGGTAATATTATCAAGAACAACAAATCAAAACACGTACGATAAATAAAACAATTTTACCCAAAATGCTACTTTAACATGGAATTTACAAAAGAACGGGTAATATAGCGTCATAATTGAACCATATATGATATCATAACCATGAATATGATTCAGTAATAAGTCAATGAAATTATTTAAATCATTACACTGGAGTTTTGGATTCATACAAATTATATCGGATCTAAGGTAAGGGAAAATCTCGTAAATCTCAATTTTTATCCGAGATTGTTTATACATTGGTATTTACTGGGGTCATATTTATCATCCACATACATGTTTCCTAAAAATTTAATATTATTTCTATCCTTATAAAAGTTTTTAAATCCTATTTTACCTATTGGTGAGTTTTTAGTAAAAGATATATAAGGAATATTTTTTCATTTTCAAAATGAGGTACTTTTTGACTTTTCCAACAAAAGTACGAGAAAATGTTTTTTTAACTTATATAGCATGAATAGATTTTTATGATTTCATATAAAATTATTTCAATTAATCTTTCTTTAAATTTATTCAATTTTATTTTCAGTTATCTTTATTTAGTTTAAAATTGTATGAAAGGAAAAATGTTTTTGATGTAGAAAAAATATTTTCCTCCGGAATGGAGTTCAAGTGTTTTATCAAAATTATTTTCCATCTAATATGATATAGGTTTCTGTTTCTATCCCTATTATTACATTGATTTGATTACGTTAGGATGAAATTGTTTTTATGAAGTTATTTTATCTCTTATGGATTATGTTATTATGGTATTATGTTTAAGAATCCCATTTTTATAAAATGGGTTATGATATGATTTATGATTTTTTGGCACACATAAGAATGGATTCATTATGAGATGGATGGGACCTATATCTCCCTCCAATGCATTGGGTAATGATTTATATCTCATGAGATAGACATGGCTGGAACAGCAAGTTAAATCTTGTTCAGTATTACAGGACTAGAACGAGGAGTGAACTCAATTCCTAAAGGGACTTTGTCTACTAAGATTGTCTTGGCATCAATGCCTTGGCTACTATGGAAATCATAACATGTGCTTAATGGTTTTCCACAATTACATGTTTTATTACCATGCTATTTCATAATGATACATGTTCCATTGCGGTATATTCCTTACGTACTACCATGTTTTATGTCATTGCTCAAAATTTATATGATTAAACATTATGTTCATGTTTTTTAGTTCAAATGTATATGGTTTGTTTTATTTTCTCTATGCTTACCCTTACTGAGCATTTGAGCTCACCCTTTTTATGTTTTTTCCCCAGGATATAAATAAAGGTTTTAGGTAAGAAAAGAAAAGGGGAAGATCATTATAGGATATGGTCAATATCATTCACCACGATTAGAAGATTATTTTTCCATGTTTCCAAAGACACTAAACTACTACAGTCCTTGATTGTTGGCTTTTGTTATGTATTAAGTATTCTGAAAATGTAATGTAAACTCCATGTACGTCATGTTTCAGTCCTCTATAGCGGGAATGAACGGAACTAACTAAAAAGTTATTATATATTCTTTTCAAATATTTTTACATTTATTCAACAAATGTCAGAGGCTTAAAATTCTAATGAATTCAACTTTAAGCGTAAATATTCTAATATTCTTTAAAAGGTCGATTAACTGCCTTTTTATGGTGAACCCTTTTTAAATCCACTTTTTACAATTTTATATGTTATATTTAACAAAATAGAATCATTCTTCGGTATCAAGATATCAAAATTTACTTTGTGTAATTTTTTGTTATTTTTCTGATAATGTTCATTTTATTAATGAATAGTGAAAATGTTGTATTTTAATTAAAAACCTCATTTTAGTCTAATTTATTTATATAGTCAGATTACATTTTTAATTGGTTTTAAAGTTTAATAAAAATAAATTTTTACCATTAAATACAATTGTGGTCATTTGAATTAATTTCACTTTGAAATTGGACATAAACAAATGTCAATCTTTTAATAGATATTGTTTCTTAAAAACACGTTATTTGAATTGACAGCGGAAATTGATTATTAAATTAATTAATGAAACTTATATGTTTTTTAATTTGATAAAATTGACATCATTTTTGAATTTTTAATATCAAATATAGTTTAGGATGAATGTTTGGTATTTTTCTGACAAATGTTCATTTTCAATGAATAGTGAAAAATACTGCATTTTAATTCAAAACTGCCTTTTCATCCAATTTATTTATATAGTTAGCTTGTCATTTTAAAGGATTTTAAGGTGTAATTTAATTATGTTTTTAACATTTAATACAATTTTGGTCATTGTATTTAATTTCTTTTTTAAATTGGATGTAAAAACAAATCAATATTTTGATATATTTTACTTCTTAAAAACCCGTCTTTGGTTTTGACAATGGGAATTATTTTAAATTCATTAATGAAATTTTTTTGTTTGAAATTAGATAAAAATGATTCTATATTTGGAATCAGAAGGTCCAAATTATGTAATTAAGACTCTTTTGTTTTTGGACATTATGAATAGTAACAACGGTAATTATCTTTAATTATCGTGTTTAATTAATAACCGGGTAGTTAAGGGTAATAAAATAATATCATAAAAATAAAAAATGACCCCAACATGTGTTATAATGTTATTGGTGTTGTCATGTCCGACCATGGAATATCTTGTGACAACCTTCGGACCCTAGGGAATCACTTTAGTGTGATAGAGACCTTTTATCATATTTTTATAAAGGAAAATGTAACCAAAGTATGTAACACATAAGTAAAACAATTTCAATTTTGTCTACATAAATGATCATTTAGACTAGAAATAGTCATTTGAAATATAAAAGTATTTCCTACATCATAGTATATTTTTTATAATTTTTAGACATTAAATAAATTAATTTATCATGATACCATTATGATGCAGTGATTATCTCATTAATGAACGATTTAAATAAAATTAAAAGATAATGTAAAATCTAAGACATAAACTTGTAAAAAACCTTTTGGATGGGTGTATTTCTAACCCTTATCACCTTATCCTGGAAATATATCTTTGTGGGGCCTTTTAAATCCGAAACTCATTTTATAATAAAGTAATATTTCATGACTTTCCAAGAGTGCCCCTCCACCCTCTTATAAAAGACCCCCACCTCTACCACATTACCCCCACCTATCAAGCCATTTGGTCGGCCAAAATCTGCTCATTTAATCTCTCCCCATCCCTCTCTTCATCATATAATCCTTACCTTAGATAGAAATCTCGTCAATAAACCTTTTGGTTCAAACCAAGAGGAGTTGCCCGATTTAAAGGTAATGTTTTCTCTTATGTTATTTTGTTTTATTTTTCTTCTCCAACCCTATAAAATCTTTTTATTCCTTTATTTTGTAACAAAAAAAGTATCTTCAATATAATAGAATTTTTTTATGAGAAGTATTTGAGTTACACTTACACACACCTCAGTCTAATGGTTAAAGAACATACTGTTTCTGTTGATGGCGAATTTCTACCTCACGAAATGATGATTGTTCAATATTCTTCTAACACATTTCATGGTGACCATTAAGATGTAAATATATTTATATATGATATATATTATTTTTATGTTCTCTATATGCTTCTGTATTTTTCATTTATTGCATTCCTTTATGGTTTCCATTATGGGTAAATGCCATATCTTCATTTTAGGAAGTGCGGACTACCGCCCCCTCAAAATGATTTGATTCGTTAATGCCATATGTGGGATGTATAAAGGATGTATTTAATGATATTATTTATTATATTATGTTTTAATTATAATATACCTCTATATCATTATTATTTCATTCCATTAAATACAAAATATAAATGAAAGTAGCGTTCATGCGTACATACGGCGTACCGTCTCCATGAACGGTGCATTTCATTTTTTACCTCTAAATGTTATGTAATATTATAAATTCATGTATATAATGGATATATATTATATATATTATATCTAAATCATGAATATAATTCTGTATATAATAGATATTTTACCACATGAACAACTTGTAATTATAAGAAGTTTATTTTTTACTCAAATACCAATGATCTATAAAACGACTGTTATTAACTTAATTAATTACATAATGTTCATAACATGGTAATAAGTGATATAAAAGGGATAATAAACATTAAAAATGTTCTTAAGCAATTATAAATTAACTCTAGTTTATTATTCGGGATATTAAATAATGATCGAGTCAAGTCGGACACGAGGTAAGGGATCCTACCTCTCTCTTTATTTTTAAGTACTCTCTTTTTTGTCATTTTTTTAAGCTACTCTTTCTTTTGTTGGGGGTGTTATTTTATATTCCTCTTACTGTAAATTTTATTTTCATATCATTAGATACCCTATTTGATCTCATCAATCCATTTTTTGATGTTTTAAGTGGCACCATTAGGCTGCCGAAATTTCGTAATGGGTTTCTTATCTCACCTTTAATTCTATAGGATTTCCATTGTTCGCCACTTATTTATTGCATGTGGTATTGTATACTGAACTTTCATATATAATATAATAATTCTATTTATATTCATGTTATTATTTTATTCTTTTGGTGTCTATTATCTTTTGGTCATACGACTCGATTGATCACAACGAGGTAAGGGGTTTTTATCACACTTTGTGTTCCTGGGAGATTCATGCTACATTTTCCACTACTTCCTTTTGTGTGGTGTATATACTGCATATGATTGTAATACTTGTGTGATATACTTTAATTTATGGGTATCTACATCTTCATTGTATGACCCTTCTTTCAAGGGGTGTATCTTTCGAAAGTTACCCAAATTGGTAAGGGAACCTTTCACCCTCCTCTTTTTAAAAGACTTATTTTTGTTATGTATTTTAATTTACATCTTCTTATGTTGGGATATGTTATTATATATACTTATCACTGTAAATTTTATGACTGATGAGATACCATTATCTCTCTCATCATCTCATTTTCTTAATTTTAAAGTGACGTAGTTAGGATGTCAAATTTCTGTAGGGGAACTTCTTAACAAAAATTCAATTCTTTGGGTTAAACCTCTACTTCTTGATTATGTCATGCTATGAATTTGTGTGGATGAAATCTGATTTTTTTACACTGAATATCCACTTATATTTGGTGTATTTATATTTTTCACACATAATTATTTCATTTCTTTATCCTTGCTCTAATGGCATGATCCTTTATTGGGATTACATCTCAATTTCTTCTCATTGAGACATTTCTTAATGATATGCACTTTTATTCTTTAATAAAGTGTATATACAGCCCCTTTGACTTTCCATATACATATTATGTCTATACTAAATTCATTTAAATGTTTCTAAAATGGTATACTTTCATGTGGCTTATAATTTAAATGTTCAAAATGGAAGAAGAATCTTTTATTAAAACATTGTTTTAAATTGTTTTAATGATTTATTCTCTTACAAATTTAAAATCGATGTCCATTTTTAAAAAAATGGTTTTAAAGATTTATTTATATGTACATTAATTTCTTAAAACCCATTAAAAAGTTTCAATGTGGTATGGGACACTTTGATTCTAAAATCTCTTTTAAATGTATTCTTTTAATATTTTCAAAGTATAAAGGGATATTTCTCTCATATGTTGAGTCAAAAGTCCTCTTTTGACATCTATGTTTTGTTTTGGAAAACACAAATGTCTTGATTAATCCTACTAACCTTTTCTATCATATCGTACTGATCATGTTGATCATACTGACTATGCATATCATACTGATCATTCTGATTGTACTGACCATGTCAATCGTACAATGCTGATCGTACTGACCATAATGATCGTACTGATCATGCTGATCGTACTGACCAGGCTAATCTTACTAATCATGCTGATCATACTGACTATGCGTATCATACTGATCATACTGATCGTACTGACCATGCCAATCGTACAATGCTGATCGTACTGAATATGGAATTTGTATTAACTCATCTTCTCATATCTTTTATTACATACTTGTTTTGGTAATTTTTCAAAAACACATGATTAATTTAAATTGTACTCTTGATTATCTTATTCATACATATTGTTCTAACCAATACGATGTCGTTGATTTAGTTACAAACTAATCAAAACAATGTCATGATTTCTGTTTCAATATGACAGTTATGATGCCAGGTGTCCATGTCCCTCTGAGTTTTTTGGAGAAATATGACCGTTGGAGGAGATTTGATTGTTGGGACCCAAGGCCTATAAATAGGAGGTCATTTGATGCTGAGAGTAACAATAGAAAACTAACAAAAAGCGTGATACAACTGTGATACTTTGCTTCTAACAAGATCCAGAGAGAGATGTTGTAACTTCTCTCATGCTTTGAGCCTTGTGCGTCCGATTATCGTATTGAGGTCTTTCAAGTAATTGAAAGACAGAGGTGCTGATTACCTAAAAAATTGAGGGCTGCCAGGGATATGCAGATGGACGGACCAATCCTCGTATCGTGGGCTACCAGGTATAGGCAGACAGACAATCTGATCATCGTATCTAGGGCTGCGAGGGATAGGCAGACAGACAGTCTGATCATCGTATCGAGGGATCACCAAGGTGTTGGTGAGACAGACCTTTTATCCTAGGTGAAAGGATATCCCTTATATTTGGGTTAAAAGAATTGTAATTCTTTTAAATTTCTGCTGCTATCTGTATTAGAAAGGAAATTGTTTTTGTTTCCTTTTTTATCTCTTATACATTTGTAATTGTTTCAATTACATCCATTATATTACATATTGTATTGATTGATTCTATACGCTTTAAGGTAGAATAATTCATCTTTATATTACTTTGATTATTGTGTTCATCATGAATACAATTGTTTTACATTTCATTAGTATTACATTACATCATACCTTTTATATTCAATACAATTGTGGGTGTTTGTATTTGTATTAGTTTAAGATCATTTAAACCAATCTCTTCAGTGCTAAAACTCAAATGGTTTTTAAACCTACAATTCACCCCCCTCTTGTATTCTTCCATATAATAGACATACATATCTATATATTCGATCCAACAATAGGTATCAGAGGAGGTTTTCCACTGATTTGTATTAAAATCTTTATTTCTTTCATTTTTTTTATAACTACTTACTACACTAACGTGTGGAGTGGAAATGTTTTTGTTGTATTAGATGGCAGGAATGAATATTGGGTCAATAGAAAATCCAAATCCTTCTAGACCACCTATCTTTGATGGAAATGATTATGAGTATTGGAGAGATCGTATGAAGACTTTTGTGATCAACACTGGCGTAGACAATTTTATTATGCTTACTGGAGGTTACAAAATTCCTGACAAAGAAGTCAGTACTTTCACTAACCAAGAAAAGAAAGAATATCAACTGAATTATAAGGTACGCAATACTTTATTATTCTCTATGACCAGGAATATATACATTCATATATCTTCATGTGAAGCAGCCAACTGTATTTGGAAGAAATTTGAAGTCACTCATTTTGGTACATCCAAGGTTATAGAAACAAGGAGAGAAATGTTTCGAGCAGAGTATCAGGGATTTGTTTTTACAAATGGAGAGAAAGTATGTAAAGTGCAACAAAGGTTTATGACAATAGTCAACAGCATACAATATATGGGAGAAAAAGTTCTTGATGATGAAGCTCTATTTGATAAATTTATAGATATAATTCTAAATGAATGGGAGTTAAAGAGGACAACTATTGATGAAAATAGAAAAGTTTCTCAGATTACTCTTGATGAACTCTTTGGAACTCTTCTACAGCACGAGACAAGAATGAAGAGAGATGTTGATTTCAACAAGAAGAAGAATAGGAATGGAATTTTAGCCTTTGCATCTAAAGTTAAATCACTTGAAAGGTTTACAAGATCTATAGCCAAGAAAGTTATATCTGATTCAAGTGATTGTGACCTTTCGGATAATGAGTTAGCTAATCTTTCTCGAAGGATGAACAAGATTGCGGGAAAGAAAGACTACCAATATAGATTCAGAAAGAAAGATAGGAAGGATAATAATGATTCAGAGGTAACTTGTTATGAATGTAAGAAAGCATGACATATAAGGCCTGATTGTCCTTTACTGAAAAGGAAAGACAGAAAGTAGAAACACTCTCAAAGAAACAAGAAAAGGTTTTATAAGACAAAAAAAGTATTGAAGGAAAATGATACATGGAGTGAAAGTGGTAGTGATTCTTCATATGATTCTTCAGAATATGAGTCCTCGGGACAGAGTAATATTGTACTTTTAGCCAGATTACCAATTGAAGATCATTGTCTCATGGCTAAGGTACATAATGTTGAAGCTATTACAAATGTCTCTTTGAACTCAAATTATACTGATAATAGATATTATGAATCTTCAAATGATGAATCATCATCATCAGAAGATGATACATTACCTACTTTTGAAGAAGTATCTAGATTTGATAAATTACTTGAAAATGAAAATTCTAAACACAAGAAGAGGCTTGAGAAAGAAGATTCTAGAATTTCAATCTTGACTAAAGAAGTATCAGATCTTTCTAAAGATCTTGATGTGAAAACTTCTGATTTTGAAAGTATTTTAAAAACCCTTGAGAAAGTCAAATCTGATAAGGATAAACTTTCTAAGGACCTAGAAACTGTAATTTCAAAGAAAAATATTTTAGATCCTATCTCTAGTTCAAATTCAAATGTTTTGGAAAATAAGAATTTGGTTTTAAAACTAAAGTCAGAAATTTGTTCCTTGAAAAAATGTTTTTCAAACTTTACTCATGGAAAGGAAAACTTTGACAAGATGTATTCTCAAATTAGACCTTTGAGAAATCATTCTGGTCTTGGTTATACTCATTCCAAACCTGTTTTTAGTAATAATTATTTTGTTCCTAAAAAAACCTCTTTTTGTTCTAAGTGTCAATGTGGTGGACACTGGAGAAGAGATTGTCCTCTTAACAGAACTCAATCATTAGTATTTCATAAATCTCATTTTTCAAAACAAATGTGGATTCCTAAAATTCTTTTATCTAACCATTCTGGATCCAAACAAGTTTGGATTCCAAAAAACTAATTGTTTATTTTTCAGGAAAATGAGAAGTGTACCAATAAGAATATTTGGTACATGGATAGTGGTTGTTCTTGACACATGACCGGAAACAAAGATCTCTTTGAAAAAGTTATCAAAACAGAAGGTGGAAAAGTTACCTTCGGAGATAATGCTCAAGGAAAGATTGTTGGTATAGGTAATATCGTTTTTCTTGGAAAAGTTCTTATCTCAAATGTTTTTTTGTTAAAGGTCTTAGGCACAATCTCATCAGTATAAGTCAATTATGTGATGAAGGTTACCTTGTGAATTTTAGAAATGATAAGTGTCTAGTTCACAATTCCAAGGATGAGTTCATTCTATCTTCCCATAGGCAAGAGAATGTTTACACTATTAACTTAGAAGACCTTAGGAGCCAAAACATACCCTACTTAAGTGCAATAGAAGACCAATCATGGCTATGGAATAGAAGTCTAGGACACTGTAATCTGAGAAACCTTAGTAAACTCTCAAAGAAAAGACTTGTGAAGGGGCTACCGGACCTTAGATATGTATCTTCAAAAGTTTGTGATCCTTGTCAATTTTGGCAAGCAACATAAAACTAGCTTTAAATAAATTAATGAAGTTTCAACTTCTAATGAATTACAGCTAGTGCATTTGGATCTTTTTGGTCCTACACAAACTGGAAGCATTGGAGGCAAATACTATGTATTTGTTTTAGTTGATGACTTTACTATATTTACATGGGTCTACTTTCTCGCAAAGAAATCTGAATCCTTTTCTTATTTCAAAACTTTTAGAGCCCAAGTTAAAAATGAGAAAAAACTACCGTTTATAACTATTCATAGTGATCATGGTGGTTAATTTAAAAATTCAGATTTTGAATATTTTTGTAGTAAGAAAGGTATTACTCACAATTTCTCAGCTCCAAGAACTCCTCAGTAAAATGGTGTTTTTGAAAGAAGAAATCGCATTCTTCAGGAAATGACTCGAACCATGTTGAGTGAATACTCAATTGCTAAGCACTTTTGGGATGAAGCTGTTAGTACTGTCTGTTATACTATAAATCGTGTTTTAACTAGACCATTTCTTAATAAAACCCCTTATGAGTTATGGACTAGCCGAAAACCTAAAGTTTCATACTTCAAAGTTTTTGGATACAAAGTATTCATTCTGAATACAAAAGATAATCTACACAAATTTTCACCAAAATCTAATGAAGGAATCTTTCTAGGATATTCTACAACCTCTAAGGCTTATAGATCTTTCAATAAAAACACTTGTACTGTTGAGGAAATAGTACATGTAAAATTCGAAGAAACTGATCCTTTTGTTTTCAACCAATCCAATCCTACATCCTTAGATGTGTTTTAAAAAACTGATTATCGACCTTTGATAGAAGATCCATCTGATAAGGAAAATATTCAACAAGATACTTCTGAAACATTTAACACGGAATATTTTCTGCCATATGTTGATGAACAGGCTTTACAAAACACAAATCAATTGTTTCTTAGGAATCATCCCAGTGATAACATCATGTGTGATGTAAATAAACCTGTAAGGACCAAAAATTCCTTATGAAATGAAATAGAACATCTTGCTTTTCTTTCCCAATTTGAACCTACAAGCCCAAGTGAGGCCTTAGGTGATGATGATTGGATCAAAGAAATGCAAGATGAACTAAATGAATTTGAGAGGAATCATGTATGGACTTTATTTGATAGACCTAAAGAAACAACTGTGATTGGTGTAAAATGGGTTTTCAGAAACAAGTGTGATGAAAATGGAATCATTGTAAGAAATAAAGCAAGACTTGTTGCTAAAGGCTATAATCAACAAGAGGGAATAGACTATGAAGAAACATATGCTCCTGTAGATAGACTTGAATCAATTCGTATTCTATTATCCTTTTCAGCATACTTTAATTTCAAACTATTTCAAATGGATGTAAAATGTGCTTTTCTAAATAGTTTTGTTCAAGAAGAAGTTTTTGTCGAACAACCTCCTAGTTTTCAAGACCTAAAACATACTGATCATGTTTTCAAACTTACCAAGGCTCTATATGGTATTAAACAAGCCCCTAGAGCATGGTATGATAGACTTACTGGATTTCTTTTACAAAACAATTATACAAAAGGTACAGCTGATCCAACCCTTTTTAAAAAAATGGAAAACAAAAATGTTTTGATTGTTCAAATCTATGTTGATGACATCATATTTGGATCAACTCAGAAATATTTAACTGATTCTTTTGAAAATTTAATGAAATCTGAGCTTGAAATGAGTATGATGGGTGAGTTAACATTCTTTTTAGGTTTTCAAATTTCTCAAAAACCAGAAGGAACATATATATCTCAACATAATTATATAAATTATTTACTAAAAAAGTATGGATGTGACAAAACTAAAAGTATTAGCACTCCAATTGGTACCTCAAATACACTTGATCTTGATGAAACTGGGAAACCAGTAGATCAAACAATCTTTAGAGGTATGATAGGAAGTTTGCTATATTTGACAGTTAGTCAACCCGACTTAATGTTTTCTGTATGCTTATGTGAAAGATACCAATATAATCCAAAATAGTCTCATTTAAAATCCATAAAGAGAATCTTTAGGTATTTAAAAGAAACTATGGATTTAGGTCTTTTTTACTCTTCTGGGAATGATTTTGTTTTAAAAAGTTTTTCAGCTGCTGACATTGGTGGTTGTATAATGGATAGAAAAAGTACATCTGGAACATATCATTTCTTAGGAGATTCCTTGGTTTCTTCGTCCTGCAAGAAACAACACTCAGTAGCACTATCCACTGCTGAAGATGAATATGTAGCAGCTGGAAGTTGTTGTGATCAAGTATTGTGGATGCAACACACACTCACTGACTATGGATTGAGTTTCTCCAAAACTCAAATTCTTTGTGATAATACTAGTGGCATAGCTCTTAGTAAGAACCATGCACACCACTCTCGTGAAAAACACATAGATGTTAGGCATCACTTTCTTAGGGATCACACAAAAAAAGTAGATATTATTCTACAATTTATCTGAACACAAGAACAACTTGCTGACATTTTTTACAAAGCCATTACCATCCGATAGATTTGAGTTTATAAAACAGAATCTAGGAATGATTACATTAAAATAATCATTCATATCTACTTCATGTTTTACAATTCTCCTAACATTAAATAACTCCCTTTGAATGGGGGAAGACATTTTTCCTTTGTTTCTTTTTATCTTATGATCTTTAATGTTTTACTCTCCTAGTATGTGTTTTTACCTTTCTGTTTATCGTATTGATAGTTTTATCGTATCATTTACTTTTCTGTTTATCATATTGACAGTTTTATCGTATCATTTACCTTTATGTTTATCGTATTGATAGTTTTATCATATTATTTACTTTTCTTGTTTATCGTATTGACAGTTTTATTGTATTATTTTCTTTTCCATCGTATCGACCGATGATGGTAATGATTTTCTTTTCCATTGTACTGACCGGTGATGGTAATGATTTTCTTTTCCATCGTACTGACCGATGATGGTAATGATTTTCTTTTCCATCGTATCGACCGATGATGGTAATGATTTTCTTTTCCATCGTACGGACCGATGATGGTAATGATTTTCTTTTCCATCATACAGACCGATGATGGTAATGATTTTCCTTTCCATCGTACTGACCGATGATGGTAATGAATTTCTTTTCCATCGGCTTGTCAATTCATGGGTACAAGATTGTTTTCCATCGGCTTGTCAGTTCATGGTAACTAGATTGTTTTCCATCGGCTTGTCAGTTCATGGTAACGAGATTGTTTTCCATCGGCTTTTCAGTTCATGGTAACGACAATTTTTTCCATCGGCTTGTCAGTTCATGGTAATGAAATTGTTTTCCATCAGCTTGTCAGTTCATTGTAATGAGTTTGTTTTCCATCGATATGATGATTGATAGTTTTCTTTTATTTCGTACGGTTGTGTATTCTTTTTAGCTCTACTAAAACCAACAACTACCTTACGTTCTCCGGCAGGTACTTTCCATTTTTTTCTCTTTTTTCTCTTTTTCATTTTTAATCCTAACCATTGATATGTTTTCCTCTAATCTTGACCGTAGAAGATCAATAGTCACCCCTTTATCACCTATAAATATCCCCCCCTCCCATAAACCACTTTGGTTTTTCAGGTTTTTAGGTGAAACTCTACTCCACTGGTTTTAAATCATCGTACGATCTTTCATCGGCATCACCTTTATGTCTCAATCCTCAGCTAACACTCCCGCTGAAATGTCTTCAAAGACTTTTACAGAGAAAGATTTTTTCAGAGAAAGGTTAGTTTCTCGGGACTTTTTTGATTCATATGATTCCACAATCAGAAGAATCATTCTGTTTCAAGGATGGGAACATTTGTGTGTTGAAAGACCTATTTCTCAAGATCCGGTTCTCTTTGATGAAGTCAGTCAGCTCTATAAAACTGTATCTTTCGGCAAAGACATGAGTATCAATTTTGTTGTGTACGATAGAATGTTGTCTATGTCTGTGAAACAATCAGGTCATTTTCAGAATGTCCCAATAGAAGGGGATTCTTTCTGTCCATCTCATAAACTACCAAAGGAAGTTGGTACGTTTAATAGAGAATGTGTTGAAAGGTATTTGTTTTTCATTGATGAAGAAAAGCGAAAAGTGGCTCATCATTCTTCGGACAATCGGTTTGTGACTTTATGGATGCAAGGTTTTCTTATCCCAAGGAAAGGGGATAGAGAAACTCTGAATGTTTTTGATATTTTTATACATGACTATCTTGTAAATATGAGAAAAGTAAATCTCAGGGGGTATGTTTTTGAAACCAATAAGAATGTCAAGACAGGAGGTATTAAGTCCCAAATGATTATGTATCCATCCATCCTTACAAAGTTCATTCTCGAAAGTATGAAGTTTTTCAACATTCCTTTGAAAGGGAAGTTGATAGATTTGAAGCCCTCCTGGATTAGCAAAAGTACTATGAAGAAGTTAAATATTTGTTTTGATCAGAATTCAAAACTTTTTGTCAGAGATGTAGAAGCTGAATCGGCTCAGAATCAATCGGCACCTATGCCAGCCAAAGACCTTCAATCTACTAGTATTACTCAAAATTCTGATCCTCAAACCAGTTCAAAGACTAAGTAGAATCCAAAGTACAGTAAATAGGTTGTATCCAAATTGATAAAGGATAAGGAATAGAGAAAGGAAGGTGATCCAAAGTTCGGTCTTGACCTGGTTGAGGCTTTTGCAGAAAGAATAAGGGTAGAAGAAACCCTTAAGGATGAAAAGAAAAAGAAAACTATTTTGAAAAGAAAGGATCAAGACCTTGATATCTCTATAGTCTTGAAAATGGTTGAGGAAGCTATTGCTCAACTTACCATAGAAGTGCATCAAGAGCCTATCGTACAGAGCCTTCCTAAGAAAGAAAAAGGAAAACAAATGATGGAAGAGATAGAAGAAGTAGAAGAAGAGGAAGAAGATTTTTTTTTAGAATTCCTTCAGAGTTCAAAGAAGAGTAGAGAGGAATCAGTTCAAAAGAAAAGTGAAGATATTCAACAAGTTCCTCGTGCCGATAAACCACAAACACCGGATAGATTTTCACCTCAAGAAAATCAAGGTGCTCAATCCTCTCACACTGATAAAGTTGTTTTCATTAGTGATAAAGTGGAAGAAGAAAGAAAGCAGAAAGAAAAAGAAAAAGGAAAACAGCCAGTTGTAGATTCAATCCGATCAAATGAACTGGCATCGTACGATGAAGATACTGATTCAGAACATATAATCTCTCTCAAGAAGGGTGATTACATTTTCCATTATTTGAGAATGGTTGAGAAGACCATTCCATATTTCCCAAGGCTGGAAGGGAAGATTTATTTTATTACTAACAATCAAAAGAAGAAGTTTGGCTCTGTAAAAGAATTAAGAAAGAAATTTTTGTCAGTTGAAGCCGATTTGAAAGTCCTTTCAGAAAGTTCGGTTTCTCATAAGAAGGCCTGCAACAAGATGACCAAGTGCTCATACAAAACAGAGAGCTTAATCAATGATCATGAGATAGTAATTGAAGATATAATAAGGTTGTCAAATGAGCTTTCAATTTCTTTCAATAAGCTTGACAGAGAAACAGTTGAAAGGTTGAATCTTTTGTCTTCCCAACGAGCCGATATTCCTTCAGTGAAAGTATTGCAAGAGAGAATGAATTATTTTCAATCTGAATTGTCGAAGGTTTCATCTTTCAAGATTGAAATGGTTTTATTGAAGAAACGAAATTGTGTGTTATCCAAAGATAACAAGAATATGCAAAACAGAATTGGTACCCTAGAAGAAGTAATCAGAGTCCAGGAGGAGACTATCAGAAATCAGGATCAAATCTGTGCTGATCAACAAGACCTTCTCAGGTCTCAGGGTGATGCTATTTCTGAATACAAGAAGGAGATAAAAAAGATGAAGGCGGTTCTTCATGAGTTGATCAAAAAGGAGAACGAAAGAGAAAACAAGTGACTTTTATTTGTTCTCATGTTTAGTGTTGATTGTTATCGTAATGAAATTTATTTTATCCATTGTCTTGTGTTTATTTTCTAACTCCTTCATACAATTCAAGATTACCCCTTTCTTTTTGTAAATCACAAAGGAGGAGAGTGTTTACAAAGGGAGAGAATGTTTTTTAAAGGGGGAGAATGTTTTATAAAGGGGGAGAATTCTTTACAATACTCTTAAGGAAAATATATGAATACAATCCTTAGGAAAGTCCATACCTAAGGGGGGAGTTAGTTGTATTCAATTTCTTATTCAGAAGAGTTTCCAATAACTCTGGGGGAGATAAGTATTTCTTTTAGTTTTTATTTTGTGACTTGTGCTTTCAAGAAAGGGGGAGATTTTTGAGTCAAAAGTCCACTTTTGACTTCTATGTTTTGTTTTGGAAAACACAAATGTCTTGATTAATCCTACTAACCTTGTCTATCATATCGTACTGATCATGCTGATCGTACTAACTATGCATATCGTACTGATCATACTGATCGTACTGACCATGCCAATCGTACAATGATGATCGTACTGACCATAATGATCGTACTGATCATGCTGATCGTATTGACCAGGCTAATCGTACTAATCATGCTAATCGTACTGACTATGCGTATTGTACTGATCATACTGATCGTACTGACCATGCCAATCGTACAATGCTGATCTTACTGAATATGGAAATTGCATTAACCCAGCTTCTCATATCTTTTATTACATACTTGTTTTGGTACTTTTTCAAAAACACATGCTTCATTTAAATCATACTCTTGATTATCTTATTCATACATCTTGTTCTAACCAATACGATGTCATTGAGTTAGTTACAAACTAATCAAAATGATGTCGTGCTTTCTATTTCAATATGGCCGTTATGATGCAAGGTGTCCAAGTCCCTCTGAGTTTTTCGGAGAAATACGACCTTTGGAGGAGATGTGACCGTTGGAACCCGAGGCCTATAAATAGGTTGTCATTTGAAGATGAGAGTAACAACAGAAAACTAAGAACAAGCGTGATACAACTGTGATACTTTGCTTCTATCAAGATCTAGAGAGAGATTCTGTGACTTCTCTCATGCTTGGTGCCTTGTGCGTCCGATCATCGTATCGAGGGATTTCAAGTAATTGAAAGACAGAGGTTCCGATTACCTACAAAATCGAGGGCTGCCAGGGATAGGCAGACGGACGGACCGATCATCGTATCGTGGGCTGCCGGGGATAGGCAAACAGACGTTCCGATCATCGTATCAAGGGCTTCCAGGGATAGGCAGACAGACAGTCCGATCATCGTATCGAGGGCTCACCAAGGTGTTGGTGAGATAGACCTTTTATCCTAGGTGAAAGGATAACCCTTCTCTTTGGGTTAAAATAATTGTAATTCTTTTAAATTTCTGTTGCTATCTGTATTATAAAGGAAATTGTTTTTGTTTCCTTTTCTATCTCTTATACATTTGTAATTGTTTCAATTACATCCATTCTATTACATATTGTATTGATTGATTCTATACGCTTTAAGGTAGAATCATTCATCTTTATATTACTCTGATTATTGTGTTCATCTTGAATACAATTGTTTTACATTTCATTAGTATTACATTACATCATACCTTTTATATTCAATACAATTGTGGGTGTTTGTATTTGTATTAGTTTAAGATCATTTAAACAAATCTCTTTAGTGCTAAAACTCAAAAGGTTTTTAAACCTACAATTCACCCCCCTCTTATATTGTTCCATCTAATAGGAATACATATCTATATATTTGATCCAACATCATAGAGTTTTAATGATTTTATTAGATGTTTTTATTTATGATAATATCATGATGTGATCTCTTGTGATTGAAATGTGGAAATTTTATGTTTCTTTTATGCATGTTTTAAGTGTTATGATTATGTTACGGTTCTTGGGAAATGATTATGAAATCGGGTGGTTTTGTGATAAACTACGGGCTGGTGAGCCCGATATAGCTCTCCAATGCATTGGGTAACGCGAAGGAGTTAAACACTAAGGTTTCTCCAAAGAGATTTAGGGAATATACTGTGATGCGTATTCCAAACGTAACCATGAGGGTTACTCCCTACATAAGAATGTCATGAATGCCTCAATTTACCTTTATGTCTTATGATTTCTATGGGTTATTCATGAATCTTATGATTTCATGAGGTTTGTTAAAGTGCTTATGTTTTATAAGTAAAGTATGATTTCATTGATTCTTATGTAAACATGAACTTATGTTTTCATTCTGTATTCTTATATCCCTTACTGAGTTTTTTCTGCTCATCCAAAGTTTTTGAAATGTTTTTCACTGGTCAAGGGAAAGGTACATGATGTGACGATAGTGTCAAGGAAGTGTCAAGAAAGAATACATGTTTTATTTTAAATATGTTTCCTTTAATGAGAAGAGTGAATATTGTCTTTGATGTAACCACCTTGTATACAAGTCGAATGTAGTGCATGATTTATGATCTAATTCTCTAAAACTCTGAACCTGAGAAGATCCCCAATGTGTATTCTTGAAATAACTCAAGATTAAGTAATGTTTAAGGCAGGGGCCTTAAATTACAAACCTTCCAGTTAGGAATTCTAGTTTGGGTAGAACCTTAACTAAACCTTTACTATTTATCATTGTAAGAGACTGAATGTTGTAATGTCTTATTATACTATGCCAAAGTCAATATACTATGTGAAATTCACATAAACGAGAAATATTTTGAGAAAACATGGAATTAAAATCAATAGTATAGACATTATCATTTCACAAAGAAATAAAAATTAATCATTTTTATAATCAATAAATTTTAAAGCATTGATTTCAAACTAAAATTTAAAACTATCAACACACCGTGGTTAAATACTAAGTAGATAATATTTTCATCCATTTATAAATAAAACTTTAGAAATTAAAATTGTATTAGAGTTACCAATTTGGTCGAATCTAATTATCTTCCCTTTATAATTTTCACTAATGGTAACATGTACACTATAATATTTTTTTTAAATTCTTGAAGATAGAGTATTATCCATCCATATGTTTGGAAAATCCACTATCCAGATACCATAAGTAATTGAATCAAATAATATATACAAGGGAAATCATTCTTGAACTAGAGGGAGGATCATCACATATTATTTATAATTAATTTAATTAATTAAATAACTACCTTGATGGAGTTATTTCTTCATTGATGGATATGACAATAGATCTACATTGTTACTTCATTCCTTTATAGGAATCATATGAGGATTTCCTATAGAGGTGATCCAAACATTTTCCAAAAAACTATATACAAACATCGATGAAGTAATTTATGGGTTCTAGCATGGAATATCCTTGGGCTTGCATCATCTACCTATGAATTCTATGAGAACCACATCCAAATCATTCTCATTGATCTGGTGGAGGAAGGTTTCCTTCTATTCTTGGGAGCATTCATGGATAATTGAGATCTATAGGTCTTGAGAGTATTCTCCGAATCCATTGAGCCCGACAAAAAAAGGAATTGTTCTATAGATAAAATAACATCACTGGGTTAATATACCGCTAAGGTTAAAACTAAATAATTTCACAAGTGATCTTATTTATTTATTTAATCCTGTCAAAAACTCATGTAAAATAATAATATTATTATTATTATTTCTTGACATGCACATAAATTGCGAATTAAAATTTAATATTATTTAATCAAATAATATTCAATATTTATTCTTTTCTTACCAGACCATTTAAACTTGGTACTCCATTTCTCCACGATATTTTTCAGGACCTGAATAATGACTATTTATTTATTAAATAAATATCACTCCATTATTCTCTAATAAATTAGTAAATATTATATTCACTAAATAAGAAATGAATATTTATTAAATTTTACAATGACCTTATATTCTCTCAAATAACTAATGATAGGATATATGGAATCAAGAAAACATAAATAATTATTAAACCACTTGTGGGAATAATATTTGTTCAACTTTTTAAATAATCAATAATAATATTTTATTTTTTTGCGATTCTAGATACACTTAATGTGTGACCATCTACGCCTCTTTCATAGTGCCATTAGGGGAAGCAGCCTAAAGACCAATCTTAGAATATAGAAACATTCAAAGGCACCCATAGATAATGAATTAAAAGTATCAATAACATGTTACCTCATACGGATTTTTAATTTGTAATATAATCCCTTTATCGTGATATCTCTAATCAAGAAGGTTCTTTTACGGTGCCATAAACCAAAGAGCTCGATGTATCTTTATTTGATTTCATGGACATGAATTTATTTAGGCAATATCATTTCCATAAAAGGTCTTAAGATACCAACTTATGTTAAAATAGAAGGGATAAATCCTTTCTCACATTATTCATTATTGAAATATCACTCCTGATGCACCCAACATATCTTACCTCTCCAAGAACATATGGAATCATGGTCTTAATCAATACATCAAATTACATGACTCATAATATTCGTTAATAATAATATTAAAGTCTAAGGATCAATAAACATGACCAAATATAGGAATATTCAATGACACATAGATATGTGGATTTCCTACTGATGGGTCTCGGTCTCATAATATCCTGCTGGATAATACAAGGGGAGTTCACAATGAGAAGGTTCATCAATGTCCTATGAGTATCCTCCCTAAAAGCCTATATCATTTTTTCCCTCAAATGATAAAATCTAGCTATAGAACATATATTCAAGGATAATGTCATAGAACATTTAGTTTCTCATTATAGTGGGGTACTGTTATGACCTTTTAGAGTGAAAAGTACTCTTAGGACATCATCATATACTATTTCACGCATAAGAACAATAATTATTTTATAATTAGTTTATTAATATTTAAAAAATTAATACATGTCATTAAAAAGTACATATAAGTTAGTTCTTGGGAACCAACTCCAACAGACTCCCACTTGCACTAGAGAAAAATACTAAAAACATTCGATCCTCTAGCTCTCACATGATACTGATAAGTCTTATGAGCTAAGACATTAGTCAAAATGTAAGACACTTTCTCTTGTGTGGGTACTCTTATCACTTCAACATCAACCATCTGATAAAAATATCTCAAGAGGTGATACTTTCGGAGTAAATACTTTGTTAGTTGATGGGACCTTGTACATTTTGTAAGCTGAACCACTACAATATTATCAAAATATAATTTTTTAGGGTCATTAATTCGAGGTACCACAAACATATCCTAGAAAGAGTTATGAATCCAAATGGATTCCTTAGTTTTATCAGAAGCTTCTATATACTCATACTCCACTGTAGAATCAACAACAACTAGCTACTTTGAAATATTCTATCTCATAGCTCCTCTGTTGAGAAAAAAACATATCTTGACTATGAATTCATATCATTATAATATATTTGAAAACTATAATCATTATAAGCCTGGATGAACAGCTCCCTGCCTCCTCCATACACCTGGAACATATCCTTAGTTCTTCTCAAATACTTTTGGACAGCCATAATAGTTTACCAATATTGTTTTTTGGGATTTTTTTTAATATATTCTAACCATTATAAGTGTATAAGAAACATCAGGTATAGTATATAACATGGCATACATGAATGATCCTATCGTAGAAGTTTATGGGATCTTAGTCATTCTCTATTTCTCTCGTTTTTTCTGAGGAAAATTTTCTTTGATAAATGAAAACCATCTGACAGTGGAACCAATCCCCTCTTTTATTGTTCCATACTAAATATATTTAGTATCAGTTCAATATATGTTATTTTACATAGTATAATCAACCTCTTAGATCAATCGTGAATGATCTTGATCCCTAAAATATAGGTTTCTTCATCTATTTCCTCTATAGAGAAAAAAAATTAAGCAGTCTTTTACAGACTGTATGACTTGTATATCATTTACAATAAGTAATATTTCATCAACATATACTACTAGGATAACGATTGCATTCCAAAAAACCATGTATAAACACATGGCTCACATTATTTCTTAATGAAACCAAATTATTTTATGTATTCATAAAATTGAATGTTCATTGACCTAGATGCTTACTAAAATTCGTAAATGGATATCTACAAATTGAAAATCCTTTTGAAATTATCTAGATTCACAAACCCTTTTAGTTATTATATATATAAATCTTGATGATGGTTCCCATTATGGAATCTAGTTTTGACATCTATCTTCCAAATATCATATTCATAGAAACATTCTATAGCAAATATTTTCTTGATGTATTTAAATATCGAAACTAGTGAAAATGTTTCATCATAGCCAATTCCTTGGTACTATTTAAACCCTTCATCCACTAGCCATTATTTATATATATTTACTTAACTTTCCAATTCATATTTCCTTTTGAATTTCCATTTTCATATAATGGGTTTTAGATCCACTATCGCATCAACTAGAACCCAAACCTATTTTTATTACATGGAATCCATTTCAAAATTCATGTGTTACTTACATCTTGTAGCTTCTGAGCTCCCTACTACCTCTTTTTAGGAGATAGGTTCATCATTTTCAATCAATAATGAGTCCCCATATTCAGTGACTAGAAATTATATATCTCTGGTTCTCTTACTTCACTTATTCTCCTATTCAAAACTTGTGTTTTAGAAAAAACTTCCTTCATAAGGATATATGGAATTCGTTCTTGTACCAACTATTATGTATCATGATAATCAACTTCATTGAGGTCAATCTTGATCCCACTATCATTTTTTAGGATTTTATCCCTCTCAAGAAATATGGATTTCCTAGCGATAGTCACTTTCTTGTATGAGTGGTTGTTTAGGAAGTATCTATTTGTTTCCTTGGGATACCCATTAAAGATACACTTTGTCCCTAGGGTGCTAGTTTTTTACCTTAGAACGACTTAACAAACTTCTCACAACCCCATACAAGTGTATGTGACAAAATGGGGTTTTTCCACTCTATAACACTAATGGAATTCTGTTTTCCTCTTTAGTTGGTACTCAGTTTAATGTGTATGATATAATTTTAAATTCATATCACCAAAGGATAGTGGAAGATATTCAAGAATAATCATCGACCATACCATGTATAATAAGTTATGATTCCTTCTTTCACTAACACCATTCCATTCTGACATGTATTGTGGAGGGATTTGAGAAAGATTCGCAAACTCCTGTAGAAATTTGATGAAATCTTGGTTACGACATTCACCACATCAATCTGATTAAAGCTTCTTTATCTTCTTCATATGTTGATTTTCTACTTCATTCATGAATTCCTTGAATTTCACAAATGACTTGGAATTGTTCCTAATCAAGTATATGAAGACATATCTACTCAAGTCAACAATAAAATTTATAAAGTAAGATTATCCACCTATAACTTCTACTGGAAATGGTCCACAACATCAGTGTGTACCAATCCTAGAAGCTCTATGGCCCTTTCACTCTATCCACCAAATGGTTGTTTGGTCATTTTTACATGTAAACAAGAATGAAATCTTTCAAGTGTTTTTACTTCAGAAGAGTCTAAATAACCATCTTGATTGAGCTTTTTCAAAGGATTTCTGTTTACCTGGAAAGATGGTGATTCCATTGTTGGGAGTTATATGAGTTATGTAAACACGATTCATTATCAATTTCCAAAACTTGTTTTCTTAATTAAATAAATAAAGACAATTATTTAAATGTGACATACCACAATATATTTTTTATTTATAGAAGAAACAAAATTTATTTACAAACATGAAAATAAACCCATATGTATCTATGAATTACATATAAATTATGTTCTTGGTAAAAATATGTACATAATAACAATATTTTAAAACCAAAATCATTCATGTCGGTAATGAGAGTTGGTAGTCACCAATGACAAGAGGAGCTAGCCTTTCACCATTAACAGCTCTCAGATCCAACTCTCCTCATGGAATAATTTTAAATATACATGGTTTCTAC
Source organism: Viscum album (assembly GCA_963277665.1). NCBI lineage: Eukaryota > Viridiplantae > Streptophyta > Magnoliopsida > Santalales > Viscaceae > Viscum > Viscum album. The sequence continues at coordinate 1,625,851,791 of OY728130.1, forward strand.
ATTTTTATATAGATGTGAGAACCAAAATCTATATCTAATAACTAATGTGTAGATATTTAATTATTACACTTGATAATGAATGTGCCTTTAATTTCCCCTTGCTTTTGGGTGCAGTTCCTCTTCTAGTGGCCTAAATTTCCTCATGAAAAACATAAAACCTCTTTTTTTATTCCCTATATCTGTTTCTTCCTCTTCTTGGAAGAATGGTGCTTGGGTTATTTAGACTATTTATAGTTCTTCAGAATCTTTTCCTTGTTATTTTATTTTTTATTCACTATAAGGACTGTGGGTTTATCACGCCTCATGTCCTTATCCACTTTATGAATCAATGTAAGAAGTTCTAAAAGAATATTATCAATATTTATCATGTTGTAATTAACAATAAATACAGATAAGGTCTTGGGAAGAGATGAAAGTATGATATTTATATGAAAATCATTTGAGAATTTAATCCCTAAGATGTCTAACTTTTTAATGTATCCAATAATCTTGAATACATGAGTTATAGATGGAATAGACTCTCCAAGATTAGTTGTAAACAAATCATTGGATATCACGTACCTCTCTTGTATCTCCTTCTCTTGATAGATATATCGAAGGTGAGACATAATGCTATATGCGTCCATGTCTTCATGTTTCTTCAAAATATCACTGGACACAGATGATTCAATGAAGCATTCAAAAATATATAGTATAATTCATATGTTTCTCAAATAGATATATCTCTTCATCACTTGCCTCATTATGAGGTACTATAGGAATAGGTTCTTCTAGAACATACGATTTTCTTTCACAGTGAAAGATAACGCGTAAAAGCCTTTCCAACTCTTGGAAATTTTTATCATTGATAAGTTTATCTGTACCATGTATTGATCATAGTAATATGTTTGAATTTATCTTAATATTGTTTCTAAAAAATAATATGAGAAAAATTTAGTACTTTATCTCATTAATTTTATAAAAAAAATAAATATTGTGTTTATTAGTCTCTCTATATTTTATCGAAACCAATATCCCTCACCATTGGCTTTAGAATATCATGTTTCTTGGACATTCTAGTTGTAAGGATCCATATTTCCATTATCATTAAAACAAATTATATTCGTCAAGATACTCTGATGGTGTTTTTAGGCCTTTAAAATTCAAACATCATTAACTCACAGTTCCTTGATTTGTTGAGTGGATCCCCATATCCTACGATCCTTAAATTAGATTTCCTCAACCCTTTTCTCTCAGTTACACCAAGTCCTTATTTGGTATTCAACCCTTGATATAATCTTTTTTATGTCAACCCAAAACATAATTTTATAATTCCATGATAAATGAAAGCACCCAAACTTTTTGTGGTCAAGCACTTTGAACTATGGTTCAATTTTAACTAATATAGTGTAAGGCTATACTGACTTAATATATATATTATTGAGGGATTTTATCCTGTATGCATAAATTTCAAATTATTATATTTATCACATTATTATTAATATTAAGTTGATTTAATTAAGTAATTAACCATGTATTATATTATATTTACACATAATCAAATTTATTTTAGTTCTATCTTTCATGATTATTAATTTCATCAATTCATATGATCATGACAGAACATCCATAATGAAATAACCATGAAACTATATAAAAATAAAATAATAATGTGGTATGATCGTGACCTTTTACTAATGGTTATTTTATCTAGTGGTTGATTAACTAACCATTATCCTAGGGGGGGAACCATGAACTAATTGAGGAGTTTGTTAAAACATTCCACATATCTACATTTGTATCTCTTTTGGATTGGTTTCTCCTTGGCTCCAATCTTCAACTAACTCCACTAGCTTGGTTTCTCCTTTCATTACATATTCTTTTACTAAAACGCAGTTGAGGGAGAAAGGGTTTACATAAAATAAACCATGGGAAAATAGGACCTTACATAATAAGATGAGAGAATGAATGTAGGTCAAAAAATTAATTTAATAATAACTTAATTGAAACCAATCACATATAAAGTTTTGTTGTATGCTCATGATCATCCAAATGCAGGCAAAGAATTTCACATTTAATAAAACTAGCATTCAATTCTTATTCATTACTATTTAAGAGAAATTGTTGTCAAATCAATAAATTATTATCTTTAATTAAACAATTCGTTTATCTTAATTCTCATTTGAATTTTCCTTGAGATTCTCATCCATTATACTTTTTTAAAAAATAAATAAATTCATTTAAAATTAACTTTGTGGATAAATATAAGTTAGAGGAAACACGGTGAATACCCATCCAATTCTACCCAACATGTATTAGAATCATATACTATTTTATTTTTGTGACATTTGGAATACATTACTTATAATTTATTTTCATGATGTGTACTTAACAGATGATTACATAAATTACATGATTTTTCATTCATGTGTTATGCTTCAACGCATTTAGAGTAACAACTTATAATATGACTCATACATGATATTTGAATCTTAACATTACGCAGATATAAATTAAATATATATATATATTAAAACCTATCACATTTCATGTCATATCTTTACTACCACATTCAATTACATGTCTCAAGGTTCAAAAGTATAAAAAATAAAATTTATATCTGTGTAATTTGGCATAAGTACACAGTGTCTGAAAGTGATCGCACAGAGTGTATGGATATCACCATCTATCTGAGCCACACACCATGGGACTTAGAATGTAAATTATTCCTCATAAACTAGAGTATGCAGTGGGTCGAATGGACTACACATCATGTGAACTCCAAATTAAATATTCACGAGTTCGGTAGGCCGTGTATTGAAATTACCAACCCATACTTGACTCAAATAAACTACACTTCATGTACATGGCCTACATGGAATGTACACTAGCTAAATGTGTGCCAATATATCCTAGTAATCATCATGTGTCATCAATGCATATGACATAATTAATTCTAAGTTAATTAATGAAGAATTGAACACAACTACATGGGCTGTACTCCAGTTACACGTCATGTACTACTATATTATCCTTCCATAATCTTTGACACAACTGGATGAGATCTTAGATTTATGTTTATTCATAAAATTAATCATATTGATTAGATCTATGATATATGAAGGTGGAAGAACCATATCTTTCAATTTGGATTTAAAAAATGGTTATACATGAATGGAAAAACTAATTATAAATTTATAAATCACCAATGATTTTTAAATAATTATAAATAATTATTTGGCCTCTTTGCAACTACTTGTATGTTCTGGGTGAAACGGAAGTGTGTGATGGGTGGCAGCCAACTTTTATTTTTTCCATTATCAATGATCAATCGGAGATTTACAGAAGGGTATATATTGTGATCTACAGAATAGAATCAAATAATATAGAATTGGTAAATAACACTAAAACTAGAGGGACGATCATCATATATTATTTATATTTAATTTAATTTAATTAAATAATTACCATGATGGAATTATTTCTTCATTATTGGATCTAACAACAGATATGCATTTTTTATGTTGTCTCTTTGTTGAAATCAAGTGATGATTCCCTATATCAATAATCCACACGTGTTCCACAAATCTCCAAACATTGCTAAAGGATTATCTAGGAGCTTGAATGGAAGATTTTTATGTATGAGTCATCCACCAATGATCTCTACAATAACCAATTCCAAAATGTTCTCCTTGATCTTGTAGAGTATGGTTGATCTCCATTCATGGGAGAATTCATGTAATAGGGATATTTCTAGGTCCTGAGAGGATCCTCCAAATATATTGTGCAAAACCAAAAGAAAATGAATTTTTCTTTTGAGAAAATAACATAAATGGGTTTATAGATCTCTAGGGGTGAAATAAAATAATTTCACAAGTGGCCTTAATTATCTATTTAATCCTAGTGAAAACCCTATTTCAAATAATAATAATAATATTATTATTATTATTAATCAACATGCTCATAACTCATGAATTAAAATTAAATATTATTTAATCAAATAATATTCAATATTTATTATTTTCTCACCAAACCATTTAACCAAAGTCTACCTTTGCTCCACAATATTTATCGGGCCTTGAAAAATGATTATTTATTTATTAAATAAATATCATTACATTATTATTCGATATATAAATAAATATTGTATTCACTAAAAAATATATATATTTATTAAATATTATGCTAATTTTATATTCTCTTGAATAGCTACTGATAAAATATATGAGATAAGGAAAACATTAATAATTACTAAACTATGTGTGGGAATAATATTTATTCAACTTGTTAAATAATAAATAATAATATATTATCTAACTGAGATTCTAGATAAACTTAAAGTGACCCTCTATGCCTATTTCTTAGTGGTATTAGGAAAAGTATCCTAAATTACAAGGTTAGTGTCTAGAAATATACCAAGGAACCCATAGAGAAGTAATTTAATTCTCTAATGACATGTTTCATCATATGGATAATTATGGTGTAATATAATTCATTTATCGTGATATCTCTAATCAAGCAAGTTGCATGTCGGTGTCATCAACCAAATTTCTCGATGTATCTTTCTTTGATTTCCCTGAAAATATATTTTCTTATCGAACACCATGGAAATGGATTTATTTAGGATATATCATTTCTATAAAAGGGAATTAGATATGAACTTTTGTTGAAATAGAAGAGGAAAATCCTTTCTCATGTTATTCATTAATGTAATATTACTCATGATGCACAAAATGTATCCTACCCCACCATGATCATATGTCATCATGGTTTTCATTAATACATCAAAGTACATGACTCATAATATTCATTAATAATATTATTAAATTATATGGATTAATAAAAAAATTCATAGATAGGAATATCCAATGACACATAGACATGGGGATTTCCTATAGGTGCGTATTGTAATCATAATATCCTATTGGCGGGTCTTGTTCTCATAATATCCTCCTCGGTATTACCAAAATAATATACCATTAGAATTTTACTCAAAATCCTATTATCCTTAACCCATGATATCATGTATCATTTATATCCCTCAAATGATATCATCCTACTATATAACATTTATTTAAGAATGGTATCATAGCACTTCGGGTTCTCATCATAGCAGGGAACTACTATGACCTTTTCGTGAGTCAAATACTCTTAAGACATTATCATATATTATGTCATGTATAAGAACAATCATGATGTGATAAGTTGTTTATTAATATTAAAAAAAATAATGCATGTTAAAATAAATTACACAGAAGTTGGATCTTGGGAACTAACTCCAACACTTACTATAACTCTTTAGCCATGTTCCATACAAAAAATATTTAATCCAAAAATGAAATTGGTTCCAATATTTTCTTGGGTGAATATTTGTTTTTAATAATATCTTTAATAATTTATAATTTTTAAATGGTTTACTAGAAAATGATCTAAATGTCCAAAAATAAAAACCTTATTAGATCTTATTGAATAAGAAGTGCTAACTGAATTAGCATAATTGGAACTTTGAAATATTCTTTTATAAATTCTTCTCTATCCATGTTGATATCTAATGTAAGAACCCAGTTTTTATCTCAATAATGGATACCTTTTAATTTTTTATAATTCTATATTATGGAACTCATAGGAATTCTCTATGAGGTTAGAATGTTTTTGGGGGTGTTTGCCATTTTTTCGGAGCTCATAACCCCAATTGGTGGAGAAAAACATTGGGCCTTATGGTTACTGGGTACTGTGTGACCCAGCCCACATGGTCTTTCCTAACCATGTGGGGCTAGAACATGGGTTTAATTAGTTTACACGGTTTTCCCTAACTGTATGCCAAATTCTGCATGCCTGTGTGGAATTTCTATAGTTTTTACCAAAGGAGAATGGCATGGTGGGAAAATAGTTTCTTATACTATGCAGCCTAACCATGCGGGCCCCCTCTTGAGGTAGTGAACCTTGAATGGTTGGAACATAATTTGACCAACCATGAAGCCACATTGTGCACCCCTAAAATTAGGGATTAATTTCCCAAATTGTCATTAATTAATTACAAGCTTACCCCCTCCCTCTCTTTTCTCATATTTTTAGCATGAAATAGGTTATTCTACCTTTTTGAGCTCTCCTCCACCTTATGATAGGATTTTTGATAACTATCTAATCTATTGTATGATTTATATTTTTTTGGTCTCAATGTATTCCTCCATGTAAGCTCTCCATTCATCTTAAGTTATTCTATGTTTATCATTCTCTCTGAATGAAGTTATTAAGTTGTATGAACAAATCCCAAATTTTTAGTTCATTGATATATTCTCCAAGTTTCATATGATCCAGGACAAATTAATGGATTATTCTATCTGTGGAGAGTTATACAACTATGAGGTAAGTGGTCTATAATTCACCTCGTATCTCTCATTGTTTTTTTAAATTTTGTCTTTGTGCGCACACTGATTTCATTAGGAATTAACTATTTAATTATAGTTAATTTCTTATAGTTGTTAGGATAGTATTCTAAGACCCTTTTATATATGTTTTCTATCGTTGGAGGTTATGTCCTCAATATCTAATGTCTCAAGTAGGGTGTTTCCATGATTATTCTTTTAGTGTACGGTTATGTCCATCTATGCCAATGTTTAGGTGTGCATTGTCTTGAACCTATTAATGGTTATCCCTTGATAAAGTGATTTATGAATTATAATGGTTATCCTTGAATATGAAAATGTCACTTGACCCTTCTAAGGTAAGTGTTTCAATATAATTAATGTATCTTAATTATGAATTGTAAGTATACTATGTATATGAATTGGCCTAAATAAATGTAAATAAATTGATTGGTTGCACATTCATATCACACCTTTCCATTATTAATGTAAGGAAGTGGAGTGAACCTAATGAATTGATTAAGTAACTTAAGAACTAAATGGTTGCATGACTAGTTATCCATTGTTACCCCAATGAAAGGTAGTGAATTAAACCAAATGGATTATTAAATGGCATGAGAAATACATGGACTAATGTATCAAATGGATTAATTATAAGGATATTAATGCATATTGGACTTGACATTATTATAGTATTGGTAATACTCAAGCCATCCTTGGATTACTAGGGTAATTCCTTGAGCACTCATGGAGGCCATTCTAATTCAATGAAACTAGTTCTTATGGGTGAGACCCACCTTAGAACATGATCCTTGACTACTAGTGGATTCCCGGAAAGACACTATAAGGTCCCTCAATTTTCATTATAGGATTACTTGGATACACTCATTATATTGAGTTTTATTTCTACATATATGTGGAACCATGGTTACACTCATCGGTCTCATTCATTACTTACCTATTTTACCTTTGATGAGATCCTTGGACTTAGTGATAACTACACTCTAATGTAATGCCTTGGTTGATGACCCTTAGATTACACTCTAACCCCTTATAGCTAGGTTATGGATTATTACTGAGTTGGATAAACCCCTAAGTTCATGGATTCCATGGTTATTACCTTGGATCCTCTTCATTATTATTTTCATTATAGGATTCCTTATATATACATTGGATCTTTTAATATTAATATCAGGATGTGATGTCAGTGCTGGTTAAACCTCACATGACTTATTATATAAGCTAAATATAAATGAATTAATTAAATGGTCTCATGTTCAAATTCATCACTAGTTGAGGATGAATCATGTATTGCGTATTTAAATTTTTGTACTTATTTACTTTTATATATGAAATATTGTGCACTATTTTAGTTTATATTACATGGACTATATGTTATAGATTTCATTGGTTGTGGCCTACAAAGATTCATTTCACACCCTCTCTGGGATTACATTGGTACCCAAGAAGATTACATGTATGTAGGTGTTTTCAATGGATCACATCCCGCGTTAGACGCCTGATAGTGCTTACATACATTAAGATTGATCTTGGAATCAAATGATCATTCTAGGGAATGGGGTGCTAGATTTTTTTAGTTTCTTTTTTTAACTTTTTTATAGTATGTATTTACTTTTACTTTGTATACATTTTTCCAAATTTATAGATACATGACATACATTATCATCATATTTGAGTACTAAGATCATGTGATCAGTTATTTATTATTCATGTTTGTTTCATTATTCTGTTTATTTACTATAATGCTTCGACTATTTAACTATTATTATATTTACCTATTTTTCTACACTATAGTAATAAGGGAATAGTCTCCCCACAGACACACTATAATCCCTCACTTCTAGTCATAAGCCTTTGGAATTCAAGGAGATGTGCTTGAGGCTGTGTGGCTAATCGGCTTTGGAGAACCAATGAGTGCCACCATGGGTTAGGATGTCACAAAGTGGTATCATAGTGGTCACCTTATTTATTTACTACTTAGATAAAATATAAAAAAGATTAGGAAAACTTTGGAAAATGGTTATAATCTGATCTTGGTTGTATCTAACACACGTTACGGATAATTGTTGAGTTCCCTAAAATGCTAACTTTTATTCTTATTTTTCCTATTACAAGTGGTATCCTTTCACCATTGGGTGACACACATTTAATGTGATGATTATTTTTATTATTTCGTTTGAGGTTTTTGTTTTATTCTTGGGCCAATGAGATGAGGAAAAGGGGTTACAGTCATGAATATTTATAGGCACCTAGAATTCATATGTCATTCCATATAGGTTCATCTCACTTGTTGCATTTCTTGTGTTTTCTGTGATTTTTGAGTGATTATATGGTTGTTATATTATAAGGAATCTGATCTTTGGCTATGATTGAATGATTGTGAGTTTCAATTCATGAGGTGTATTGGACCTCATGGGTTTGAATGGGTAGTTTACCAAGTCAATCCATTATATATATCATGTTATATTCTGAGACTTGATATAGATGGGGTTAGAATTAAATTAAATGAGTGTCAATTTCATTGATAAGGTTAATAGAACCCTAATTCAGTGGCAGTGGTTATCTGTTTAAAATTAACCTTGATATATGAAAATATAAAAATGGGAACTATAAAAGTAAATATTGATTTATAAAATGAAATGGTATCTAGTAAATTAAGAGGTGAAGTACTATTGACCTTTCACCTACTAAAACCCCTATAAATTAAAAATGAATTCTTACCTATATCTGAAATTATAATAGGGTAGTTAGATTAGTATACCATGTGTAGTGATCCCTTTCTAGTTGATCAATTTGTTCTATTGTTATATATATGTTTAAAATATGGTTTTTAAGAATTTTCCTGGAATTTATAGAGCTATTCCACCATTACTTTATCGTTTTATGCACTAGGAGGGTGCCTATGACCTTAATCGAAACATGGTGGGACCTTAGTGGCCAGTCTTACAGCCTGGGGTTCCACTAGAGGCCCTTCCTGTTATATCCAATCTAGGAACTGATTTTAATCTTTGTGAGAGTTTCTTATGTCCAATGCATCCCATGAAATATGCTCCATGATCTGCACCTACATTGGCTGATTTGACTCATGAGTTTCAGTAGTAACATCCTCCCACCTTCTTGGGGGATGGATATACATAGGCTGCAGATTATTTGATGGAATCCACTCTTTCTATATTTGATCATCTAGATATTCTTCTATAGTTTAGGTTCAATATTTTCACTTATATGTTGCATTATTTGACTGAGAAGTGGTGGGATGTAATTACCTAGGCCGGTCATCATCTTTTCATGATCTGGTATAATTATTAGATAATATTCTATGATAACTTCTTTCCTCATACAGTAAGGGATGACCAATCCATAGATTTCATGAATCTAGTGTAGGGTGTTATGTCAGTCATGGACTATTCATCATGTTTCCCGAAGATGCATCACTTCTCATTACTTCTTCCCAATGATGAGATATTGCTTGCTAGGAAGTTTGTGGATGGGATCTAGTATGCCATTCATACTCAGGTGAACTTCTTTCACTAACCTAACTTTTCTAAGATAGCAAATCGGGGCCTTATCTCTGGGTGCAACCTAAGGTAAGGTGGTAGTAATGGGGATAGAGGTTTAGTGTTGTGGTATTCTGGTAGTTCTTCCAGAACATGGAATCGTTCACTTGAGGTTTCTCATCAGGGAAGTGGAAACCATATAACCTATAATGGTAGCTCTGTAGTATGCCATCAGTTTAGAAAACATGGGAATCAGAAGACTCAGTGTAATAGCGACCCTATGGAGTGTTAGGGTTGCGGTCATATAGAGAATATTATAGATACTATCAGACCTTTCCATCATCTTCTAGTGGAATGGATTCTACACCAGCTCCACCTTTAGGAGGAGGATATTTTATTCCATGTTAGGTAGAGATTTGGATTAGCATAAGTAGGACTAGTCAAGAATGAGTTCATGGCCATAGTATCCAGACATTAGATTGTTAACACTAGTAGAGCATTCATACTCATGGTAGTCCATCTATATTACAGGGTCATGGATCATTGCAATTGCATTCCTTACAGTAGATAATTGAGGATCAAAGTGCATGATTGTCTATAGTATGAGTTACTATTCTAATAGCATTTTATATTGTATATCATTTATTTGATATAGGTTCTTCACACTCCTTTATGTCCATGTACACCATGTAATGCCTCAAGTTGGAAATTTTGTATTATTATGTTGAAATGACCCTGGAAACACCATGGGGAGTATGGTCATAGGGAATACACCAATATCAGGACTTCCTCATTAAGGTAGGAATTTATCCCTTCTTATGGTACATATTTGTTCTAAAATGATGGGATTTGATTTCATTATAAGGATGGATTGGTTGGTTCTATACCACACCTTTATGGACTACTGTAACCTCAGGGTATTGTTTACATCACGGGTGGGCCACTCCTGTCTCCAAAAGGGTGTGTGGGATGTCCATACTAGTATAGATGCCCCAAATAACTAGGGTCTAGGTAGAGTGACTGCCCAGACTGCTAGTCTCTTTATAGAGGAGCAGGGTTTTCCTCAAATTGATTTCCAACCCATAATAGATCATTTCAGGGATATTTTTTTGATTTTTGTTTGGATTACATCTTTAAGGATAGGTAGAGTTCATGATTAAGATTTTAGAGTAGTATATCAAGTGTTTATTCTTTGATATAGGATATCACATACTGATCTCTAAGAGATCAAGAGATAGTTGGAGGATCAAGAGGACAATGGTTTTATAAGGTCTAGAACATCCTATTGGGGTTCACCTATTCTTTTCACAAATAAGGTTGATGGTACCCTTCATTTATTCATGTATTATCGATCGTGGAACCAGTTTACAGTTAAGAACTGGTATCTACTACCTCAAATAAATGATCTTTTTGACTAGCACTGAGGAGTTAGGGTATTCTATAACTTCGACCTGAGATCTGGATATCATCAATTATGAGTCATTTGATCATACATACCTTATTAAACTTTAAATAGTAGGTATGGTATGAATGATTATCTCCTTATATCATTTGGTATTATAAAAAAGAATTATATTTTTATGGAATTGATGAATAGGGTTTTCCACCCCTATCTGGATTCCTTTTTTGTGGTTTTTTTGGATGACATCAGGGTGTATTCTCACACTCATAGTGACCTTGATAATCATTTTCAGATCACTTTGAATATAATGAGAGAGAATCAGTTTTAATCCAATATTTCTAAGTGAAACTTTTGGATCAAACTTTTTTTCTTCTTGGGTTATATTATCTTAGAGTTAAGAGTATATGTTGAACCATAGAACGTGATTTCTATGAATTTTTGGGATCACCCTAAGAACATGTTTGATAAATGAAGTTTCTTGGGGATGGCTAGATATTACAGGCATTTCATAAAAAACTTTTCATGACTTTCTTCACCTCTTACTGGTCTTACAAAGAAGGGTGTTAAGTTCTTATGGTCATAAGTGTGCATGAAATCCTTTAAGGAGATGAAAGGAAGTCTTGTCCCAACACCTATTTTGATTCTTCTAGGTCATTCTAGAGGCTCTAATGTGTTCTTTGATACACCAATAATTGGCTTGGGATCATTGCTAATGCAATAGGATAGAGTCATTGTGTACAAATCATGGTAATTAAGGGCTCATGAGAGAAACTTCCCAATGGACGACCTCAAGCTAGTAGTGGTCTCTCATGCCTTATATTCCTAGAGAAAATATATAATGGTGATAACTTTATGGTGTATACGGACAATAAGATCCTCAAATATATATTTTCAAAACATTACTTGATCTCATACGGTGAATTTGGGTCGAATATCTTCAGTTCTTCGACTTGGAGAATGCCTATATGCCTAGAAATGGAAATGTAGTTGCTAATACGATTATCAAAAAAACTGAAGAATATGTCATATAGGAAGCCAGTGATGAATGTAAATTTATGACCCTATTTCCTAAGATACATCTATAGTTTCATGATACTCATGATCAGTATTACCTTTCAACCTTGATAGTTACCTCTTCTCTTCTTAATAGGGTGAATAGTAGGCAATTTTCTGATCCTAAAGGATTGGTTTTCTGAGAGATTATTTCTAGTGAGGACCAACCTTTGGATTGGTCTGTGGACAAAGATGGAGTTCTAGATTTATATGGTCGTCTCTGGGTTCTTATGGATATGATAGAAGAGCTTATTCGAGGGTCCCATTATTCCAGATGGGTAGTTCATCCAGGAATATCCAAGTTGTATTAAGATATGAAACATTGGTATTGTTAGCCTGAGATGAAACATCAGATATTAGGATTTATTACAAGGTGTTGCACCTATTGGAAAGTGAAAGCAGGGAACTCATGACCTTTAGTCTTGTTAGAACTACTTCATGTCCTAGAATGGAAATGATAAGATGTTTCCATGGATTTTCTAGTTAGTTTACTGAGGTCGCCTCAAGGTAGTGACACAGTTTGGGTAGTTATGTATTGAATGACGAAATTATCCCACTTCCTTCCTATTCGGGAGACAATATCAGTTGATGAGGTAGGAATACTATATTTTCATGAGATCATATGACAAAATGGGGTCCCTAATTCTATCATTTCAGATAGGGATTCCTATTTCGCATCACGGTTCAAGTAGGGGTTTTTGAGATCTCTGGTTACACAGGTGCTTCTCGTGCACAACCTTCAACCCTTATAATGATGGCCAATCAGAATAGACAATACATGTGTTAGAGGAAATTATTTGAGAATTTTTTCTTAATTGTTTAGGGTCTTGGGATAATTATAGCCCTCTCTTCAAGTTTTTATATAATAATTTCTTCCAGGATATTATTTAGATGGCTCCCTACGAGGCCGTGTATTGTAGTCCATGTCGTTCACCCATGTGTCGGTTAGAGAGAGGAGAGGCAGCGCTACTAAGGCTTCATCTTATACAGGAGCCTTTAGAGTAGGTTTATTTTATTAGGAATTATATCTATATAGCTCAATCTAGAGAAAAATCATATGATGGTCTCCATCGATGACCTCTAGAGTTTTAGTTCAGGGATTGTGTTTTCCTACAGGTATCACTTAGGCTCGGGCATAGACAGGTACAGAGGCGAGGGTAGTTGTCACCTCATTCTTTAGTTATGTTTGACTTTATATATAATGTTAGTATGGTATCCTAATAGTTATTATTACCTCAGAGTTATTGTTTCATCTATGGTATCTTCCATGTTTAACATCTTAGCTGATATCGTGTCAACCCATGTCACACTTTTGATCACAATGATATTGATCTAGATACTGATTATTCTTTTGAAGAGTATCTTATACACATTGTTTAAGGATCTACATGTCTAGTCAGTCCCTTTAGTATAAGTTTTATGGAAGACCATTTGTATACAGGAAGAGACCTGGGAGAGGGAGACTAACATACATTCCCAGTTACTAGATTTGTTCTCAGACTGTGTTTCGCCACCCTTAGAAGGTGAACTCAGGGATGAGTCCCTTTAAAGAGAGAAGGATGTAAGAAATAAATTTTTATCTCAGGTGTGGATCCTTTTAAATTTTGTATAATTAATTATTATAGACCTAATTTGGATATCCTATGAGTATAAAAAGGTTTTATTGTTTTTTGTGGATTGTTCAGAGCTCAAAACCCTGATTAGTGGAGAATAAAACTAGGCTTCATAGTTAGTAGACAATGTGTACCCAGCCCCTATGGTCTCTCCTAACCATGTAGGGCTGGGAAGTGGGGTGAAGTAGGGTGAACGGTTTTCCCTAACCATGCATGAGGGTCATCTCACTCCTAAAAAATGTGTATAGTTCTTAGAAGAGGAGAATGAAAAGATTGGTGCATGATTTCTCAAAACATGTGTCCTAACTATGTGGGTCCCCTCTTAAGGTAGTGATCTGTACATGATTGGCATACGGTTTGGCCAACCTTGAAGTCAAACTATGCACCCCTAAAATTTTGAGTGAATTTAATAAAATTTATTTAATTATAAGGTTACTCTCTCCCTCTCTTTGTTTTGATTTCTAGCGTGTAGTGGGTTCTTCTCCCTTATTGTGTTCTCCTTCTCCTTAAGCTATACTTGGTAACAACTCTCTGATCATGTGTATGATTCAGCTTCTGTTGGTATCATTTGATTCCCCTAGGTAGGATATTCATTCATCTAGAGTTGTTCTATATTTTTCTTTCTCTCAGCGAAGTTATCGAGGTATAGTCTCACATGCCCTATTTTCAGGGTATTTATCCATTCTTCAAATTTCATCCAATCCATGAAAAATTAATGACTAATATTGAATGAGGAAAGTTTTATGAGTATCAGGTAGTTGTTATATGGCTCATTGTTTTGTAAAATTCTGTTACTGTGCACATGATGATTTCATTGGGTGTTTCCTATTTAATTCATTTTCCTTTCTTATAGCCATTAGGATCATATACTAAGACCCATATTATATATTTTATTGATTTTTTAGGTTATGACCTCAACATAGACCACACCATGTAAGTTGTTTCCATGATTATGGTTTTAGTGTTTGTTTATGTTCATTTATGACACTATTTGGGTGTGAAATGTCTTGACCCTTTTAATTGTAATCCCTTCCATAATAAAGTGATATATGAATTATAATGGTTATCATTGTATATGATAATTCCACATGACCATTATAACATAATGTTTTCATTATAATTAATTAATCTTAAATAATAATGCAAAGTATACTATGAATATTACATTTCCTAAATGAATGTAACTAAATGGATTGGTTTCACATCTGTAGAACACATTTTAATGCTTAATGGAAGGAAGT
The DNA here is from genome assembly GCA_963277665.1 of Viscum album. Taxonomy (NCBI): domain Eukaryota; kingdom Viridiplantae; phylum Streptophyta; class Magnoliopsida; order Santalales; family Viscaceae; genus Viscum; species Viscum album. Next base: position 1,625,866,962 of record OY728130.1, read on the forward strand.
GGAGTGATCCTAATGAATTTATTACGTAACTTAAGAACTAAATGGTTGAATTCCTAGTTATTTCTTGTCACCCTAATAAAAGGAAACAAATTCAACCCAATGGATTATCAAATGGAATAAGAAATACATTGCCTGAAATATTAAATTATTTAATTATATAGTTCATAATTGATAGATAACATGAAATTATTATAGGAGTGTTCAGACTAGAACTCGCCTTGGATTTCGGAGGGAATGCCTTGAGCACTCATGGATGCCATTCTGATTCATGGATGTTTGTTTCCAAGGGTGACACCCCCTTCGAACATGATCCTTGTCTACAAGTAGATGTCTAAAAACATGTTATAGGATCCCTCCATTATAATTATAGGGTTCCTTGTATACACTCCTTGGATCAAGCATGGTATCTATGTACATGTGGTTTCATGGTTAAAAACATCAGGTCCATTCATTACTTACGTGTTTTACCTTGGATGGTATCCTTGGACATTGTTAGAATTGCATTATTATTAAATCCTTGGGTGATTCCCATTGGATTACACTATCACCCATTATAGCCAGGAAGAAAATTATTACTGAGTTGGCTTGACTTATGAGGTAAATGATTCCTTGGTTTTCAGTTTGGACCATATTTGTTATTATTATAATTATAGGATGCCTTTTTTATACATTGGATACTTTAATATAACTATTAGGCTTTGATGTCACTGCTAGTTACACCTCATGAGACTTATTATATAAAATGAACATAAATGAATTCATTAAATGGTCTCATGTTCAGAGTAATTTCCAACTAAGGGTGAAGAAGGTCTTAGGTATTTACATAGGTGTACTGATTTAATTTTATATATTCATGATTGTACACACATTAATTTTATATAACAAATACTTGATATTATAGACATCATTGGTGGTAGGATACTGATATTTATCTCGCATCCTATCTGGGCCTCCATTGGTACCTAGGAAGATTACATGTATGAAATTGTTGACAAGGGGAATCATCTCAATTTGGACATCTGATATTTTCTACATTCATTAGGATTAATCTTGGAAGTAGATGACTTGGCCAAGGCTCAGGATGTTGGATAGTTTTTCATTTATTTTTTCTAATTTTTTATATCATGTATTGAAAACTTCTTTGTATCCATGTTTTCCTAGTTTACGTATACATGACACACATTATCATTATATTAGATTATTATTATTAGTTTTTCAGTTATTTATTATTTTTCTTTATTCCATTGTTACATATATTTATTATATTGCTTTTGTTATTTAATTATTATTATATTTAACCATTATGCTACACTCTAGTAATGAGGGCATAGTCTCCCCATGGACACACCATAGGCCCTCACTGCTAGTATACATCCTCTAGCATTCAGGGAGATTCACTTGAGGCTTTTTTCCCAACCATCTTTGGGTAACCTATGAGTGGCACCCAAGGATTGGAAATCATATCCAATTTCTATGGTATACTTAGGTGAAGATTGTTTTCCAGAATCTCAGTTATTTTTTCATTCTATTAGTGAACATCCCAAGATATTTATTAAATTTTTCATTTTATATTATCATCTCATTTTTTTAAGAATTTGATAATTATTATACATATATATCATGAATGTAATTTTAAAGTCGGTATACTAGAATGCTACTTTAAACATTTGTATTTATTCTTTAAATCATTAAACGTGTCATCCAAAATGTTATGATATTCAAATAATTTATCATTGTATATATTTTTAGCATCATTGTATATATTTTTACGGAATATAAATATGTTCAATAGATGTAGATGAAATCTGATGTTCCCCAAATATGTTTTTCATAACACATATTTGACATATTATGTTTTTATTCTATTCTGGAATTAGAATCACAAGAGTTATCATCTAACAAACTCTAAGTTTATTTCATTTCCTTTTTTATCTTATCCTTTCCCTCATACATTTTTTTATACTTTATCTTGGAACAATATTCATTATTTTGTCCTTTTCTCTTGCATTTCTAGAAAGTTATTTCATTTGGGGAATCATCCTTCTTACATTACTTTCTCTAATTTATATTATAATACTTACCTCTATAAACATTTTTTCTTGAAGTACTTATTCTTCTTGTAGAACTTCTTATGTCATCTATCCAATTAATCCATCTCTTTATCACTGTCTCATACTTGATCATCACTTGAACTTTCATCCTTGATCTTTTCTTTTTGGATTTAATTCCAAAGTCTTGAAAGCTTATGAATTTTATTTGGTTCATCATATTATTTTATGTTCACATTGAGTTCCTCCTCATCCATCATGATCTTTACAATAATTTATTTTATTGGTAACTTACATAATTCATAAGATTCCCTTATTGAAACTAATGTGTGTATTCACCTTTCTGGTAAACATCTGAGATGGTGCATCACATGATCATTATCATAAATTGGTTTCCTAAGAGAATGAATTGCGTATACAATTTAATTAAAACTAACATAAATATCATAAATTGGTTCATTAGTTTTCATCTTGAAATTATAATATTTATTAGTATAAGTATTGACGTTCATTTCATTGACATTGGAAGTTCCTTATTGAGAAACAACCATTGTCTCCCAAATTTCAAAATCTATAGTGCAGATAGGCATTCTATTAAACTATTCATCTACTAAAGCATATTATAAGTCATTTATAGCTTTATAGTTATTTTTATAAAATTTTTTATTAGGATCACTCCAATTAGATATCATATTTTTAGGTAGTTCATACTTATCCTCAATCACAATATGAATTTTGATACCCATGCTTTCTATATGATTTTTTATTTTAATATTCCATCCATTATAATTAGTGACATTAATATAAGGTGGTCAATTACTGATAGTTACTTATTTTATATTTTTATCTGTAAAGATATTAATTTATATAAAAAATAAATTTAAGATATTTAAAAGAAACTAGATCATGGTTAAAAGAAATTAAATAAAAACCACTGATGTTAAATTTTGGTTGAAGTAGACAACTCAAGAGGGGGGTGAATTTTTTTTCCAATAAAAAATTATGATTAAAAACAATTTTAAAAGTAAATAACTCAATTTAAAAAATTCCCATTTAATCAAAAATGTAAAAATATATAATTTTATTTTTCAAATAGCTTCTCAAAAGAGAGATCAAAGATTATTTGAAATAAATTTTAAATCACATAACTTTTAAATCTAATCTACTTAAACAAATGATGTATATAAAATAATAGTTAATATTAACTATTAGAGTAATGTTTTTTTTCTATAAAAAAATAAAGAAACAGTATTTGAAATAAATAATCAAAACAGATGATATAAATAAAAATGAAGAAATATAAAAGGGGGTTCGGTATCAAGACTATACTTAATCCCCTCTATGTGGAAATCACCTACAATGAATTAGTTTATTATAAAATAAACCGATCTAAAACCTGGATCACATTTTACAAATAATATCTCTTGTCTAATAGCAAGCCTCTTACGCAATTATAAATGGGATAAAACAAATACAGGTAACACACAAATTCATATATGGTTTTTCGTGGGAAATAGATGATGAAATTTGAAATAGAGTATCAAGAACTCTCTAGTTCAGTACAGGAGATTGTTTTTTACAAAATAATAGAGTAAAACCAAACACATATCTAAAGTAATTCACAAACAGAAATAGTAGGAGATTAAATATGATAAAATATTTTCTTTCTCAATACAAATGGGTTTGATTTCTCAGTTGTCTCTATAAATATTCATGAGAAGATTCCATATGGTTTTCACATAATGTTTAGGGAAACATATTATCATGGGAATCTAAAAATGTCTTATTCTTTGAATATGAAACCATCCAAATATATTTATTTATTAGTGATTAATTTCTTTCTGAGTAGGATTCCATATACCTATGTCCCTGAAATTCTCTCTGTTTCATTGAGGGAAACTATTTTCAATATATATCATTCTATGATATCCAATTATTTGTTGAAAAATAATAATTAAATTATTTGGATCATATTACTGAGAAGAAAATCTTGAAAAACAGGCTTTGTCTTTATGTCTTCTATGGAGTTTAAGAATAATAATTCTTAAATCCACATTCTTTTTTCCGATATTAAATGCATAATCTAGTTGTCGGATAATTAATTTTAAAATTAATTCTAGATATCCATGGTAGAACTATTTGATTTAGATTCCCTGAAAGTGGTATCTTGATATGGTGATAGTAGCCTTTGATGGTAGATCAATAAAGGTAGTATGATCTGATTGGTAGGTAAAATGAAAATTAAAATATTATGGTGATAGTATTAGCATAGTCTTGCGGTAACATTGTTCAACTATATTGGTAGTGGTAGAATTGATTTGATGGTAGCATCAAGAGATGGTAGTAGACACTAGTGGTAGGAGAATTTAACAGTATGGAACTAGAAAAGTATTGTGTGATTGTTGATGTTCTCCAAAAATAGACCAATTATACTAATGATACAAAAGAGTGATGGTATAACTCCTTAACTAATGTTATCTCATAGTAACTAGAGGTAGCTCTTTCTAACTAATAGAAGATCAATACTTATCGACATTTCACTACTTTGGCCAGAATATTATTTACTATCATAAATAAATTAAACTTATTAGAAACATAATAAATGTGATTTGGAATCATTAAAATAAGTAGATTCTCAAAATAATTTATGTAAATGCTTCCCATTTACAAGAACAAAACAAAAGTGTCATAGGGGTATTATATGATTTTTTTCACTGGTTTGTTCATTGATTTCCAATACAATATTTTCAAGTTCAAGTATATAAAATTCATTATTAATATGTTTCATACCATAACATATTTTATACTTATAAAAGAGAAAACATTTCATTCCAAACATGAAATAAAATCATATGGTGTCCAAACTCAACACTGATATTATGTTCCTGGTTAGTAAAGGTATATAATAATAGTTATGTAATACAATGACCAAAATACTAAACTAATTCATATGATAATATCCCATTTCAAATGATTCTTATCTCACACCATTTGGAGCTTATAGATCTAAATATCCTTTTTAATCTTCTAAAATCTACTTGGTTCCTATATATAAATACAAATTTTCAGTCAAATGTAGTTTCTCATACCCAGCTTATTGATAAATATAGTTTGCAATCAATGAAAAATATCCCTATGGTAGAAGTATTTCCTTACTTATTTTTATCAACCATATGCAATTTTTCTTCTAGTGGACATTCTTACAACATGAAAAGTAGATAACCTCCTAATCATTTCTCTCTATATGTATCATTAGATTCTTTTAAGGGTGGTTTGTCATTGTCCTTGGATTGGGTTTATCTATTGATTCCTTAACATTTACCATCATCAATTTATTCATTATAAGCACTGGAGATTTTGTACTCTTCATATCTTTATCTTCTTGGTAACTAAATCAAATAGATCTTGGATTTACTTTTCCATGTTATTAATGTTATAATTAACAATAATAGTTGATAATCTTGTCATGAAAGAGGAAATAATGAGATCACTCACTAGTTCTGCGTTCAACATGAACCTAATGGACTCTAGTTTCTCAATGTACCCAATCATTTTGAGTGGATGTGGTCCTTCTGGACTCCCTATTCTAGCGTGCACCTATAAAATTTACTTGATAACTCATATATTTATTGTCATTTTCTCTCTTGATAAAACTCTTAGATATAGAAATCATCTTGTAATCATCTTCATAATCATGTATTTTTTATAGTTCACTAAACATCAATGAAAACATGATACATTGTACATCTAGTGCATCATCTAAATGAATCTTATATATGTATATATATATCCACCATACTTACTCCTGTATAAGTCTCGATGGGACTTGGGGATTCCAACACATAAATAATCCTCTATTGGTGTAGTACTATACACAATAACATATACCACTGTTTCCTCTAGAATTGGGGATGACCTCGTTGATTCAATGTTCAAACATTCCAATCGGTTTCTAACGGATTTGTTCATAGAACCGAAAACATCCAATGATTCCATATCCATTTAGACCTACTTTCCAAAGGTAGGTTCTTATTAGTTGTGGACTTATGAGGCTTAGGAATTTGCAGTGGTCAAGAGTATGGGAGGTCGGACTCATCAAACCTTTTTGTGGGTAATTATTGTCTACTCCGGGACTCCCTTTATAGATTTAAGTTATGTTCGTGAATCCTTATTACATTACCAGGTATAAAATGTGATTTCCTTTAAATCTAACACTCAATGATTGATATGAAGAAAATTTAGAGAATATTTTATATGTATTTGAGGTTCTTCATCGATAGAGAATCATCTGTATTTGTTTAGAGATTCTTATCCAATGGTATCCTTCAATACATAAAAGTCTCTTGGTCATTATGACAACCATACTGGTTTTAAAGCCACTCAGTGGGGCACTTGAAGTTTATTGTCATTCATAAGGACATGGATTATTTCAGAATTGGGATCATACCCGCAGATGGTCTACCTATGTATCCATTATTATGGAAAAGGAATCAGAACCCACGTTGTTTTAGTAAAGAAGTATGATGTTTATGCATAATTGATGGCTCAAAGAAAGATTTCATGATTACTTTTACACTCTAAGCTCACGTGAGTCATGCTCGGTGTGAGAAACAAGAGGTATTGGTGAAACCAGAAAATTGTGCCACGAAAGATGCAATTATGTGGGGCTTATGTTTGTATAACTGCCCAAATAGATGTGTATTAAGATTTACTTCAGGGAAGAAATCTAGGAATAGGTTCCATAAAGGTATATGTGCTTCATGGAGATTTGGATACTCTAATCTTGGGGCTTACTCTTAAGGAAGATTCCCATGTTAGGAGGGGACTTATGATTCGGTTTTACTCCTGAGAAGGAATCCCAAATCATAAAAGAATTATGACTGGTTAAGAGAAAATAAGACTGCGGATTATTCTTAAGAAGAAGGCACAGGTTCAGGGACTTGAAAAATTAAGGGACTTGGGGCTTACTACTGAAGAGGATTCCCATATTTGAGACCAGGGCTTACTCCTAAAAAGGAGGCCCAAGTTAAGAGAATTATGGTTGGGGCTTACTCTTGAGGAGGATGCCAATACTTGGGAACTTCAAGACTGGGGATTACTCCTAAGGAGGATGCCCAGATTAGAGGATTTGGGGCTTACTCTTAAGGAGGATTCCCATATTAGAGGACTTGGGGCTTACTCTTAAGGAGGATGCCCAAATTAATGAGTATTTGGACTGGGGATTACTCTTGAAAAAGAGGCCCATGTTAGAGGACTTGGGGCTTACTCCTAAAGAGGATGCCGAAATTAATGAGGATTTAGACTGGGTCTTACTCGTGAAAAGGAGGCCCATGTTAAGGATTCTCTCCTCTTAAAGTATGAGTTTGAATGAATGAACTCTCTATATTTAGTGACATAAAGATGTGAAAATAACTATGTTTTGAGAGATTTTCCATGGAGTTCCTTTCAGATAAGGAATTCAATCAAGAAAACATGCCATAAATGGCTTTGAATATTTTCTTGACAACTGAATCATGAATAGGAGAGGTCGAATGGCATAAGAGGGTTGAAATGGGTAGGAAAGGCACCCAAAAAGATAGGGACGCGCAAGTCCTGGTAGGCGCGTAGGTACTGCGTGGGTGCGCAAGAATTGGTCGCGCAGGTATACCTGCGCGGCTCATGGGTACATGCGTGATTTTCAGCCCTTAGAGTAATATTTGGGAGATCCATGATCAAAGCCTTTAGAATTATCCCTAGAGGCTTCCAAGAAGATGGCACGCAAGTTATGGTGAAAAAGTAGGGTAGTGCGCAAGTGTGTCTATTTCCCTTAAGGGTAAAACACTTAGGCGCACAAGTGTTAGTGAATTATAACACTTAGACCTTACTCTTCATGTTTATACCATCCATTCTAGGTAAAGAAATACCTTACAAGTGTTCGGAAAAGTCACTTGTGCGACCATTAGGCGGCGCACAAGTATACTTGTGCGACAGTAAGAGAACTTGAGCGACCCTAAGTCCTTTGATTCCTTTTTCATTCCTCTTTCTATTTTTGATGTTTTCTTTGAAGGATGAATCACTTTGGGCGAAGTCATTTCCATTTCCATTCCTTTAGAAAATGTGACGAAAGGGAGAATCAAAAAAAGTCCCCACTCAGAGTTGGATCTAGAAGAATAAGGATGTGACTCTGAGGAAATGGAAAAAACCAAAGGGAAAGGGGCGTGAAGGTGATCACCGCGAAACTGTCGTCGCACGGGGCTAGAGAGCACTGGATGGAGCGCGCTGGCTGTAGACGCGCAAGTGGGCATCCTGGCCTATAAATATGCGCTCATTTGTCCGCAAAAAAACCGAATTTGAACAGTTCGAGCTCTCGCTGCGCATGTTAATTTTATCGTGCAAGTGTTTGTTTTCTACGGTTTCAGTGCTTTTCTCCATGTTGCACTGCTGCAGAGGTATATTGACATGCACGGTCATGCCTACGCGCTAAAACTAGAGCGACACACTAATACTTGCATGCCAACTTTGGGACTAGCATGCCTTAATGCCTTGGCCATATTTTCACTTTTCTTTAGAAATTTTATGAAAAATCAACTCACTTAAGAGTTAATTATTCAACCTTTGTGCAGATTAAATATATCCTAGAAGAATTGGAATGGCTGATGAGCTATCTAGCAAGCTGATTGATGACATGATGAACGCTGTTGTCCATGATTACTATGATATCTGCGACATCACTCTCCCAGATTTGGAAAAGTACTTATAGAAATATCATCTTAATTTCCCACAGAGAATCTACCTGTCTCTATATGGTCATGGTCATCTTCAAGGAGTCAATGTTCCAGATGCAATGAACTATATGCATGAGATGTAGCCGCACTGCTATTCCTCTATTTCGATTATGTTGTGCATTAAGAGAAACAAAAATGGTGTGAACATTCAAATTTTTCCTCCATGTCATTCCCTTGTAGATATGGAAATGGAACACCCATGGGCTAAAATGTTTTCGACTGCCGGTCGGTGGAGAGAAGACAAATATGGTATTAGAGCAATATCTAAAAATAGTACTCTCTCCAAACGGATCTTTACTTCCAATGATCCATTCTCAAATCCATGTATCCATATTCCATGTCTCTTGGACAGAAATAGAGTCATTGTTTGATTAGTAGCAAATTTTCTCAAACTGCACTCAAGAACATCCATTTACAATTGTTCCAAGAAGAGCTGGTATCACTGTATCTCTTATTGTATCCAGATGAATGAATGAATTCTAGGTGGTTGCTGATGATGCTCGGGATGCTGTAAATAAAAAGAAGAGTTATGTTGAAAGACTCTTGTAATTATTGAAAAAGAGAAGAGACTCCAGTCTGTGGATGTCCTTCTATCTCTTGTGTATTTGTTTCCCTCTGGAATCGGGGATGACCTCGCTGATTAAAGGTTCAAACATTCCAATCAATTTCTAACGGGTTTGTTCGTAGAACCGGAAACATCCAATTATTCCATATCCATTTGGACATACTTTCCAAAGGTAGGCGCTCATTAGTTGTGAACTGATGAGGCTTAAGAATTTGCATTGGTCGAGAGGATGGGAGGTCGGACTCATCACACCTTTTTTAGGGGAATTATTGTCTACTCTGGGACTATCTTTATAGATTTAAGTTATGTTCGTGAATCCTTATTACATTACCATGTATAAAATGAGATTTTCATTAGTCTAACAATCAATGATTGATATGTAAGAAATTCAGATAATCTTTTATATGTATTCGAGGTTGTTCATTGATGAATAATCTTCTGTATTTGTTAGATATTCTTAGATGATGGTATCCTTAAAATACATAAAAGTCTCATGGACATTATGATGACCATACTATTTTTAATTCCACTCAGTGGGGAACTTGAAGTTTATTATCATTCAGGAGGACATGAATTATTTCAGAATTGGGATCGTACCCGTTGATGGGCTACCTACGTATCCTTTATTTTGGAAAAAGATTCAGAACCCACGTAGTTTGAATAAGGGAGTATGATTCTTATGCATGATTGATGGCTCAAAGAAAGAAGTCTTGATTACTTTAACATTATAAGTTCACTTGAGTCAAGCTCGGTGTGAGAAACAAGAGGTATTGGTGAAATCAAACAATTGTGCCACAAAAGATGCAATGATGTGGGGCTTATGTGTTTATGACTACCCAAAATAGATGAGGATTAAGGGTTACATCAGGGAAGAAATATAGGAATAGGTTCCATAAAGGTATATGTACATTATGGAGATTTGGATACTCTAATCTTGGGGCTTACTCCTAAAGAAGATGCCCATGTTAGGAGTGGACTTATGATTGGGTTTTAATCCTGAGAAAGAAACCCCAAATCAAAAGTAAATTAGAACTGGTTAAGAGAAATTAAGACTCGGGATTACTCCTAAAAAGGAGCCCCAGTTTAAGGGACTTAAAATTAAGGGACTTGGGGCTTACTCCTAAGGAGGATGCCCATATTTGAGATTGGGGCTTACTCCTGAAAAGGAGGCCCAGGTTAAAAGAGGACATGGGGCTTACTCCTAAGGAGGATGCCCATATTTGAGACTGGGGCTTACTCTAGAAAAGGCTGCCCAGGTTAAAAGAGGACTTGGGGCTTACTCCTAAAGAGGATGCCCATATTTGAGAATGGGGATTACTCTTGTAAAGGAGGCCCATGTTAAAAGAGGACTTGGGGCTTATTCCTAAGGAGGATTCCCATATTAATGAGAATTTGAGATTGGGGATTACTCCTGAAAAGTAATCCCATATTTGAGATTGAGGCTTACTTTTGAAAAGGAAGCACATATTTGAGATTGGGGCTTACTCCTGAAAAAGAATCCCATATTAAGGATTCTCTCCTCTTAAAGGATGAGGTTGAATGAATGAAATCTCAATCTTTAGTGACATAAAGATCTATAAATCACTATATTTTTTAGAGATTTTCCATGGAGTTCCTTTTCGATAAGGAAGTAAAATCAAGAAATCATGCCATAAATGTCTTTGAAGAGTGTCTTCAAGACTAAATATTTAATAGGATAAGTGGAATGGCATAAGAGGGGAGAAGTGGGCAGGAAAGGAACCCAAAAAGGTAGGGGTGCACATGTCCTGGTAGTCGCGCAGGTACTGTGTGGGCGCGCATGTCCTGGTCGGCGCGCAGGTACTGCGTGGGCGCGCAAGTCTTGGTCGCGCAGGTATACCTGCACGACACATGGGTACTTGCGCGATTTTCAGTCTTTGAGTAATACTTTGGCGATACTTTGCTCAAACCCTTGGTATTATACCTAGAGGCTTTCCAGAATATGGCACGCAAGTTCTGATGAAGAAGTAGGGCGGCGCGCAAGTGTGTTCATTTCCCTTAAGGGTAAAACATTTAGGCGCACAGGTGTTAGTTAATTCTAACACTTAGACCTTACTCATCCTATTTAGACCTTCCATTATAGGTAAATAATTATCTTAGAAGTGCTCGGAAGACCTGAGGAAGAGACTTGGGCATTCAGAGATCTGTCTCTGAATTCTCGAAAAAATCATCCCAAAAATGGGGGGCCCACCGGGGATATTTATAGGCTGGAGAAGACCCCAGGCGGTTATCCTTTAGGGTGCGGAAGTCACTTGCATGGCCATTATGTGGAGTGCAAGTATACTTGCACGAAATTGATGGAACTTGCACATCCCTTGTGCATTTGAAGCCTTGTTCATGACTTTGTCGATTTTTGATGTTTTCTTCAAAGGATGAATCAATTTGTGCTAAATTATTTCCCATTACATTCGTTTAGACAATTTTATGAAAAAGGAGCTTCAACAAAAGTGCCCCCTCAGAGTTGGATCCGAAAAAATGAGGATGTGACTCTGAGGAAAAGAAGAAAACGAAAGTAAAGGCGGCGTGAAAGTGTTCAGGGCGCAACACATGGCGCGCAGGTTCGAGTCGCGCAGGGCTGGAGTGTGCTGGATGGAGCGCGCTGGGTGTAGGCACACAGGTGGGCTACCTGGCCTATAAATATGTGGTCATTTTCCACACATCGCATCTGATATCTAGATTTTCAAGCTCTCACTGTGCAGGTCCTCTTCACTGCGCAAGTCGCTCGTTTTCCATTGTTTCTTCACTGTCACGCTATTGTCAAGGTAATAGGACTTGCGCGGTGATACTTGCGCGCCAAAAACATGTGCGTCACATTAACAATTGTGCGACACATTACATACTTGCGCGCCAAATTTAGAATTGCACGCCTTAATGCATTTTCCATTTTTCTGAAATTCCTTCAGAAATTTTATGAAAAATCAACTTACTTAAAAGTTAATTTATTCAACTTTTGTATAGAATCAATGGATCTTAGAACCAGAATAGCAGATGAACTGGCTAGCAAGAAGATTGATGATATGATGAACATCATCGGCCATGATTATTATACCATCAAAAGTAGTACTCTTCCATATTTGGCTATGTATCTGAAGAAATATCATCACGACTTCCCCCAAAGCGTTTATTTTCCATTGTATGGCTATGGTCATCTGAGAGAAGTTACTATTCCAGAATCAATGAACTATCTCCCATTTTCATGGTTTCATAATTATACCAACTTTTCTTCAGCAAATATCTCGTGTGGAGGAGTATTTATAAGTGATGGAACAGTGGAGAATGCTCACATGATGCATCATAGCCATTGTATGCCAGATCTGAAACCTCATACGCCTGAGATGCGACCACATTGTTATCCTTAAATCTTCCAAAATGCTCAGATGGATCAATCCAAAGGCTTGAAGAAAATTTGGGACTTCCGTCCTGGGGGAGGTGTGAATCCAACTTTGATGTGGGCATACTGGGTGAGACAAACCTGTGCAGAGTTTGTCGAGGATATGAAAGGAGTGGCGATATACGAAGCTGTTTGGGTTGGGAAAACATATGTTTACAGACATGATAACTTCATTCTGGAGATACTCAGCCACTGGAGCCCAGAAACTAATTCATTCCATCTGACTCATGGAGAAGTAGGTTTCAGTCTGTGGGATGTCCACAAGATCTCAAGGGCTCCAATTTTGTGTGATATGTATGATTAATTCATTCCTTACAAGGTGACATGGAATGATTCAGAGAAGACTCATGCTTTAGCTCGGGAATTATTTAAGATCTCCCAAAGCCTCAAGAGTTCAGAGACCTCATTAACTAATTTTAGAAAGGATATTCATCCAGAGGACTGGATGAATATATTTCTTATTGATAAGAAAGATAATGATACAAAGGAGAAGGAGCTGAAGGAGAAAGGATCCAAGAAAAAGAAATCCAAAGATAAGAGGCCCAAACGCCCTACCACCTGCCCAAAACCTGAGAAGAGGGGTGCTCCTGGAACATTCTGGCCAACTCTAGAAGCAGGAGAGTTTGAGAAAAGGAGATATAAGGTGAATTAAAGGATCCCGAAGAAGACTCGTCCGGTGGGCTTCTTGTCTTTATGGATCAGCGTTTATCTCTTTCCAGTCAGGGATTCGAAGGGAGGCGTCAGGCCAGGGACCTTCATCATTGCGGCAAATTTAGCTGAGGGAAAAATGGTTGGGTTGGATACCCCCATTTTACAAATATTCCTAGGATTTTACTTCATGTCTTCATGGGTAAATCACCTTTAAAAATATTAGGACCATTCCATGTTTTATGTGGATGTATTTCCACTCACTTCAGGACATACAATGTACAGAATGGATTACAAATTCCCAGAAGATCTTTCAGGTCATCAGTGAAACCATTCTCTGGAGTTTCTCCATTAGATTTTAATGCCTATGACATGGAAGTGAGGCTGAGAATGTTTAAGGAATTAAACTTCTTTCCCTATGGAAATCCGCCAACTGGGCCGTTTTTTGATGATGGAACAACCCATTTGGATCTGAGGGCATACATGCTAGCTTGTAGAGATGGTGTGCTAGTTTCCAGGATTGACGGAGAAATTATATGTGAGGCCTATGCTTCATATAGATTTTCACGTCAGTTCAAGTGTCTGCAAAAAATTTATGTATCTCACCCAGTACATTTCAGGTTAGAGCAACATCCGATGGTGGCTCAGCAACTGTGGCTGCTGATGTCAAGGGAGAAGACTGGGGCGGTATTTGATTTACCAGTTGAAAAAGCGGCACATAACTTGACTACATATTATGCTGAGCACTAGATAACATCATACCCAAAAGGGGTATTGAATCACCCAGTTTATCATGTGGGGAAAAGGAAGAGGACTGTAGAGAAAGAAATCCTTCCTCATGAAGGTGATGCTTCCCCACCTGAAGCTGATTTGCCAAACTCCTCCTCTAGGACTGATTCACCGAATTCCCATGATGGGGATGATGATGCACAACAAGTGGAAAAGCGGCCTCGTACCTAATATAATCCTCCGGTCAGAATCAAGAGACCTACTCCATCAACTCCTAGTGAGTTACTTCATTGTGGTAATTTAATCACTGCTACTTTATAAAGAAATAAGTATTATTTTCTTATTCTCTATCTGCAGTTGCAGGAGCTGGGAATAAATTGAAGTCAATGATTATAGGACCTTCCTCGCAGCCTTCATATCTTAGACCAGTGGCTTTCCAGTTATAAAAGATTTTGTACTGTGGTATTGAGACCACCTGGCTGGATTTGTTTGAGGGCCTAAAACTTCCTAGAAAAGGGAATCTTATGGATTCTACAGATATCCAATATGAGGATAACCCCACTGAAGTTCGGGCTTACATTAGATAGTTGTAAATGATCATATATGCCACTGATGAGTCTGTTCATATCACCAGGAGGGTGAAGGAAATGATTGATTGTGGCTCCACTGAGGGGGATAGTGGTTCTGGAGTTGAGGAGTGGCATGATTATGTGGCTCCTGAAGATGTAAGTTTTCTTTCCATATTTTCTTTGAAACTTGATTCCAGTAGAATCGTTGTTACTTAAAGAAATTATTTTCTTCATCTCTAAGATTTCATAGAAAGGAACTGAGGTTCCTTCTCCACAGTATAGCCCCGGTGGTACTGCCATTGGGACTACTACTGATTCTCCTCACAAACCAGGCGAGATATCTCTAGGCCAGTAGGCCATGAATGAGGCGTTGGACATAGGTTTTCATTCTCCAATCCCGGTGACAATAAGGGAGACTTTTGATACTCCCAAAAAACTAAAGAAGCAAAGGCAATGAAGGAGGAAGTCCACAGTTAAATGCTTCATTAGCAGCAGTAAGTCCATCGGGTAATCATGAGTCTATACCCATGAAATGGTTGCTCATATTTCTGGGGATTGCAGGGGATTATTCAATTTCCCCTATGAGGGAAAGTAATAATCCTCCCTTAAGGACCATGGAGGGTGCTGTGGAACAAATGAAAATTCAGGCTGACTTGGCTGCTTCTAAAAAAGAGCCAACATCTATTCCCAGCACTACTCCTGCTGCTGCTACAAGTAGAGAAGAACCTGCACCAGAATCATTGGCGGCCGTAGCAACTGAATTTTCCATCCTTCCTCAAGAAGTTGTTCAAGGTTAGGAGCTGCAGAATGAGGGTCACCAAGAGGATACATCAAATTCTCCCGCTGGTGAGACTAACCAGGATTCTGAAATATCATTGGATGAAATGATGAATCGTGGCATGTCTTTCGAATAATTTTATGATCATGCCATATTATCATGTGATTTAGAAGACCTTGGGTGTGATTGTTATCCTTCGCCTAGTAAATTTTCTTATAATTTACATTTCTAATCATGTCTGAAAATAATATTCAGTTCCATCCATAGAAGCTACTGAACTGCCAATGCCTAAAGAGGGTGTGGACATTGATGTCAACCCTACCATTGCAGAAACATTAACTCAAGTGTAGCTAAACCCAGTAAATCATCATGAGACCCATCTTGAAGATCCTGTTGAAACTAAGAAAGATGGGGAGGAGTCTTATCAAGCTATTGATCTACTATAAGGTAATGATTGGACTGAGTTTCCAAGATAGACAACCAACTTCCACTATTCTATGAAACTAACCATACTTTTAATTGATCAAACATGGCTATCAACATCAATGGTTAGAACTGGAGGTGAGGTCTCAACTTCCATCCAAATAGCAGTAGAAGGTGAAGCAACCAGGGTCAGGGGGGAAGAAGCAGAATAGGACACTTCCTTAAGTGCATTAATCCCAGATAACATGCCCCCCTCTGATGATGATGTTGAGTCAGACCGAGAGGTTCTAAAGGCGCTCAGCTTCTCACGACGCAAGGCATGGAACAACATATGGAAAATCATATCTAAGGTTCCTTTAGAAGAGCTGTCATCAAATATTTACCAGTTGTCGTCCCAGTTTATCATGCTAAGACTTGGCGGTTTTGGATACCAAGAGATCCATACTGCGGTGAAACAAGTCATCTTCAGGAGGGAGCAAGAGTAAAAGTGTCACGAAGATCTGATTGGGGTGAAATTGTCAGTCAACATCAGCAAATTTGAGGTTGTGGTATCCCGATCTGAGTATCACTATGCTGCCATGATGAAGGATTTGAAGCATAAGATCAAAGAAAAAGTCACTTAGAAGATACACCTTCAGCAATAGTAAGATGTTGTTACTGGGGAACTTGACCAACTCAATAATTCACTGGAGGGAGTTCAAACAAATTTTATGAAGACCATTGTGGATTCCAAGAAAGCAATCCATCAGGCTGAAAATAGTGAAGTTGGTCGAGTGCATGAGCTTCAAGTAGCTACTGATGAAGCTCGGGATGCGGTTCATCAATTGAAGACTTATGTCGACATCCCTTTTTAATTTCTTGTAAAAGAGAAGAGACTCTAATCTGTGGATGTCCTTCTAATTCTTTTGCATCAATTGAAGAACTATTTTTCCTTTACTCATTTGTGAACCTATTTTCCTACTACCTGCTTTAAATTTTACCGAAGCCAATGGGCCTAGTAAGCATAGTTTGATTTTTACTAGGATTATTATAAATAACCCTACAAACATTGAATCTTTTAATTGCTCAATATTACCTAAATCATACAAAATGTATGTTTAGTGAGCTGGAACTTGACTTTTATTCAGAGTTACTTGGTCTTTTTTGGGCAGTTTAAAGTCATGCACATCATATATACATAGGCTAATGTTTAAGGTCGAAAATAGCTTTGACCGAATGAATTTGAATTGACACAATTCTTTGACAATTTATCTTAAAACATATTACCATACTCAATTATGAGGGAAAATTTGTAAACTATGGCTTAAGAATATTTGAATCTGAGGAATGAAATGAAAAAGATCTAAAAGGCATCAGAAGAAGTAGTTTCCAAGAATAAAGTTACTATTATTTAACAAAACCGTTAGGGGGTTGAATTTTGTAGGGCCACCTAAGGGAATTGGCTGCATAGTCAAATAAATAGCATCTTTTGGCTAACAAGTCTGTTATGTAGACTGTTTATGCAAGGCCACCTAAGGACACGTGCTGCATAGTCAGGAAAAAGAACTCTCGGAATTTTACTTTCCTAGTGCTAAAAAGCCAGTGAAAGTTTATGGAGATTCAAATTTTCCAAAGTATAGAGTTTGCTATATGGAAAGAGGTACTTGAATATGGAGAAGATATTTCCAAACAATATTATCAAAGAACTGGATGGATATCACTCTAATGAAGGTCTAACCCAAACGTAGGGTAGGAGAATATAAACCATATACTTGAATACTTTTAAATCTTGAAAACGGATATGGGAAAAATATGTTAAGGATGGCTATTTTTGTGGATCCCTACATACTGTCATTTAAGACCAATAAAGAAAAAAGAGGATTTCTTCTAACGAATGAAGTTACCAGTATCCGACAAACCCGTTAGGTGGTTGAATTATGCAGGGCCAGCTTTGGGCATTGGCTGCATAGTCAGATAATAGTATCTTTTGGCTGACAAATCTATTATGGAGACTATTTATACAAGGCCTCCTAAGGGCATGTACTGCATAGTCATGTAAAAGAACTCTCAGAAATTTGACATTTTTTTGACTAAAAGTCAAGAAAAGGGTTATGAAGATCTGAAAATATTTAAGGTTAGGATTATGACACACAAATATGGGTATTTTCCAATGTATATAGAGATACACAGATCAATGCTAACCATAATCATGTTGTGGCTGGGTCCTAAATTGAAATGTTGTACTTCACTACGTATCTCATATGGATGGGAATCAATCCATATGTAGTTTTTAAACTACATTTTAACATCATCTGGGAAAAAGGATTAGAGATCTTAGTTTAGGGTCATAGAGCTTGGACCATTATAAGAAATACACAATGTGTGTTTTCATGGGGACTTTTCAGCCAAAGGACTGAAAGTGGAATTTGGGGTTAGGCCCAAAAGACTTGGGGCTGGATTCAAGGGACACTTGAGCATTCCTATGTGTCCCATAAAGATTGGAATCAAGCCCACATAGTTCTATAAATACCCTCTTTACAAATTTGGTTCGTACATGTGAAGGGTGAAAAGGGACTTTTGTACAATGATGGTTTATCCCAAGATAAAAGGTTTGGGCATTGACATGTATGCATGTAGTCTATTAAATGAAACATGATTGAAAAATCAATGTAAATAATGGTTCCCTCTTAGGTGAGGGTATCTGTTGACGCTCCTTTCGTCACAGAATCTAATGTTCGGAAAAGTGAATATCTGAGCTCAAAGTAATTAATCCTTTGAAGAAACATCAAAAATCAACAAAGGGATGGAAAAGGAGAACATTTCCCATAGGTCGCGCAAGTTCCCTCTTGGTCGCGCAAGTACACTTGCGCGCCGCCTCAACACTTGCACGACCACTCATGGTCGTGCAAGGGACTTGCGCGACATATCTGGTAACCGCCCAGTAACCGCCCGGGGTCTTCTTTTGCCTATAAATAGACCCTGTGGGCCCCCCATTCGAGAGGATCTCTTTCCAGAAACTCGGATCAAAGCTCCCGACGCTCAAGTCTCTTCTCAAAGCTTCCGGAACACTTCTAAGGTAATTTCTTACCTAGAATGGAAGATCTAAAGAGAAGAAGGAAGGCCCAAGTGTTGAAACTTATCAAACACTTGCGCGCCAACTTAATTCCTTCAATATAACTTGCGCGTCCCTTCTCTGGAAGAACCTAAAGAGGATGGGAAAGGGTTTAATAAAGAGTCGCTCAAGTAATTCAACTCTGGTTGAAAATCGCGCAAGTATCCCTCATGTCGCGCAAGTATACTTGCGCGACCAACACTTGCGCGCCGACGCAGGACTTGCGCGACCTTCAAGACTTGCGCGCCCCTAGCTTTTTGGGTGCCCATCTTGCCCATTTTTACCCCTCTTAAGCCATTTCACCCTTCCTATTCAAGATTCAGTCTTCAAGATACTCTTCAAAGCCATTTATGGCATGATTTCTTGATTTGACATCCTTATTTGAAAGGAATTATGTGAAATATCTCTCAAAACCTAGTGATTTAAACATCTTCATGTCACCAAAGATTGAGAGTTCATTCATTTCAACCTCATCCTTTAAGATGAGAGAATCCTAACCTGGGTCTCCTTTTCAGGAATAAGACTCAGTCATAACCTTGGGCTTCCTTTTCAGGAGTAAGCCCCAAGTCCCCTAACCTAGGCTTCATTCTCAGGAATAAGTCCTAGTCATAAATCTTGGGCATCTTTCTTAAGAATAAGCCCCAATCAAGTCCTTTAATCTTGGGCATCCTCCTCAGGAGTAAGCCCCAAACCTTAATCCCTAACCTGGGTCTCCTTTTCAGGAATAAAGACTCAGTCATAACCTTGGGCTTCCTTTTCAGGAGTAAGCCCCAAATCCCCTAACCTAGGCTTCCTTCTCAGGAATAAGTCCTAGTCATAAATCTTGGGCATCCTTCTTAAGAGTAAGCCCCAAGTCTCTTAAAATTTCTCTTAACCAGTCACAAATTATCTTTGATTTGGGTTTCCTTTTCAGGAATAAAACCCAATCATAAGTCCCCTCCTAACTTGGGCATCCTCCTTAGGAGTAAGCCCCAAGATTAGAGTATTCAAATCTCCATGAAGCACATATAACTTTGTGGACCCTGTTCTTGGATTTTCTCCCTAAAAGTAAATCCTAAACCTTCGCCTATCTGGGCAGTCATCTATACATAAGCCCCAAAACAAAATTCTTATGATTGCATCTTTTACGGCTCAATGGTCTAAATTTTACCAATACCTCTTGTTTCTCACACCGAGCATGACTCACGTGATCTTAGAGTGTAAAAGTAATTATGACATTCATCTTTGAGCCATCAATCATAAAACATCATATCCCATTCCTCGAACTACGTGGGTTCTGATTCTTTTTTTTAAAAACAAAGGATACGTAGGTAGCCCATTCATGGGTTCGATCCCAACATTGAAATAATCTCTGTCCTTCTGAATAACGATAAACTTCAAGTGCCCCACTTAGTGGCTTTAAAACCAGACTGGTCATCAAAATGACCAAGAGACTTTTATATAAATGTTTTTTTGAAGGATACCATTGACCAAGAATCTCTAAACAAATATAGATGATTCTATATTGATGAAGAACCTCGAATACATATAAAAGATTCTCTAAATTTCTTGCATATTTAATCATTGATTGTTAAAACTAAAGGAAAGCTCATTTTATACTTGGTAATGTAATAAGGATTCACGAACTTAACTTAAATCTATAAAGAGAGTCCCGGAGTAGACAATAATTCCCCTCAAAAAGGTGTGATGAGTCCGACCTCCCATCCTCTCGACCAATGCAAATTCCTAAGCCTCATTAGCCCACAAGCTAATGAGCGCCTGCCTTTGGAAAGTAGGTCCAAACGGATGTGGAATCATTGGATGTTTCCGGTTCTACGAACAAACCCTTTAGAAACCGATCGGAACGTTTGAATCTCCCGTCCAGGAGGTCATCCCCGGATTCCGCGCGAAACAAAAATGGTGAACCCGACGTGAATCCTTAACCAAGTTAAAGTGATGTTCTTCTTATCTGTTAGGCCCTTTGGGCCAACAAGGCAATCATTGACATGTGCTCATCCAAAAAATGCAGTGGCCGGATTCATCTTGATTATGTCTGTTACATGGAACATGCACTCTTTTTTCAAGATCTTCTACAAAAATGGCTTTCCTTAAATTCACCCCTGTGAATACTGCTGCTGGGAACACCTCTACTGTGAGGTCTACTGCTGTGAAAACCAATGCTGCTACTCCTGCTGGAACGTCATCCGCTCTGAGGATGACATCACCAACTCAGCGTCTTCAACGCTGTGTTTCTAATGCACTGGTTAAGGAGTACCGTCGCAACGGTACTATCCCAACTCTGGAGGCCGCTCGTCAAGCCCTCCAAGTTAACAATTCTACCTGGTCGTCCGGACAACGGCGACCAGCAATCAAGAAGCAGACGGTGCTGACTACCGTCTCCAACCGTTTCGGGTCGTTATCCCCGGAACGCAATTTCCATTCACTCCCTTATTCTGGGGAAGTAAATGAGCAGGTCCCGCAGGACCTTAATTCAAAAAGACAGGAGTCCTTCTCAAGGGCTCCCATCAACAATCGCCGCCATACTCGTGCGGTAGTGCGCCCTCAACATGATGAGGGTACCGTCTCCAGGCATTCAGCTCAGGTTCCTCGAACCCGAGCAGGCAAGATGAACCGCCAGAGACGGAATCCGGTTAACAATAGGCAGGTTGTCATCCCTGCCATCTCCGGAGAAGTCCACAAACCTAACTTGGTGGCAAACAACGAGCAGGCATACACACCTGCCCGTTTTAATTCAGCTGTCCAGCAGACTCGTCTGACAGCATCAAGCCGATCCCGCCAGGCAATTCCGGCGGAGTACCATAGGCAGGAACATACACCTGCTTATACATCACCAGTTAGTCAGCAGGCTCTTCTGACTACATATGGTGAATCTCGTCAACCGCGTTTGGCGAAGTGTAATCAGCAGGCACATACACCTGCTAATACTAATCAAGCCTACCAACAGTCTCGTTTGGTAGCGCACGGAGAAGTCAGTCGGAAAGCCCCGACGACAAACAGGAGGCAGACTAAACTCTCTGCCTCCACACTTGAGTACTGTCAGGATTCACTGACAGGAAAAGGAGGACAGGAGCAGGCACATACACCTACTCCAAGCCCGGAATGGACGTATATCCCTGTTCCGGCGGCTGAAGTCACCAAACATATTTTGTCAATGGTGAAAGAGCAGAAGCAAATTCCTGCTCATATTCTGGATGCTTGCCAGGATATCATAACAGCTTCAGCATCATCTCAGGGACAGACACATAAATCTATCCCTAGCAGTGGAGTGACACATCAACAATTCACTCCGGAACGGACACACACATCTGTTCCAGTCCAAGAGGGTTGTGGGGCCTACTCCCCCATATCATATGGACAACCAAGTCAGGCACATACACCTGATTTGAGCGATGATCGTCAGCCTAACCTGACCATCTTTCCTGATCAGGCACATACACCTGCTCAGAGCAATCACTTTCGTCATCAAGTGATTTCTAAAGCGAGTAAGAAGGCATCTAAGAAAAAGATCCGCCCAGCACAGTCAGGAGATCAAAGGCCAATCTGCAACAAGGCCTTGCTCGATGCTGGAGTTCTTGAAGCCCTCAGACATTTATCTGTCGAAATTCAAGATTCTACTCCCTCAGTTCCCAATAACAGGAACATTAATCCCGAAGGTCTTCAACAGACACTTCCTCATGAAGACTTGCTTCATGAAAATTCGGTCAATCTTGAAGTTTCTTCTTCAGATGAGAACCACAGGAACCCTCTGTGTGGTCAGAAGACCAAGGAGCAAGAGATCTCATCTTTTGCTGTAACCCATCATGAAGGTCCTCCTCATGGTGATGAACTTCGCTGCGAAAGTCCTCTCCGCAGTAGTGATTCACATTGTCTCGAAAATTCTTCAGAAGGCAATGTAGTGACGAGAAAGCCCTCCTATCTCGAGGCACTTGCAAACGTAAAACCAGTCATGTCTGAAGTTTTACTATCGGCAGGTGAAACTCTTTCTCCATCAGAAGATAGCTTGGGGTTCAGGTTATTCTCCGAACCTTCCCTGGGTCATTCATCTTCCAGCATGAATAATGATTCCTCTACCAATCTTGTTGAATCCGATGAAGCAACAAGGAAACACCAACTCTGGTCCAAACAGGTAGAAGAATCTTCATTTAATGATAAAGAGGAAATGCTGAACATGAGGAAAAAACTGGCAAAAGGTGAAGTACCAGTCATGTTTTGGCCTTTGGCTGATTCACAGTATGACATTCCAAAGATGTTGACGGATGATGGAATCCATGATATTCGTCTTAACATATGGAAAACTCTTTGTCAATTAAAGAAGAAGGTATTATCTTACGATGAATATGAAAATCATCTTAAGATAATAGAAGGGTTACAACGCCAGATTGATTTGGCATCTCTATCAGTCTCTCGGTATCCGAAGGCTGAAAAGCAACAGAGAACCCTTCAACGTTCATGCCTTGGCGCACTAAGAAGGTTGCGTCCGTTAATTTCCAATGCTCCATCTAATGTTCATATCAGAGGATAGGGTGTTCACGGAGCACTACATTTCACAGTGATTTCCGGTCAGCAAAGCCCGCCGAAAATGGTCTCATGCAATGTTATTGCCCATGGCCGGCCACAGTCAATGGTCTTTGTTCATAATCAAAATCTTGCTCGAGATCAAGCTTCAACTAGTTCCTCTCAAATTCAAGTATATAGAGAACAGGTTGTTGAATTGCTCCTACATCAAGAAGGCGAGAATATTGCGCAAGCCTCTCGTCTGGAGCAAACACGTCATCAAATGACAGAAGTTTCGGAAATCATCCAACGGTCTGTTGAACCAGGTGATAAAAGTGGATACAGGTTAATGCATCCAGCTAATTTCCGAACTAAGATCCGCAAGATCAAGAGAGATTTCAAGAAGATCTCAGACATAGCATGTCAAGAGACACCCCAGCTTGCCAGACTGGGGACTTCTCTAACCCAACCCTCAGAATCAACGAATGGGATTCGAGGAGTTGAGCAGAAGCAACAGGAACACCCCCAGTCCACCGGACTGGGGACTTTTTCAAATCTTCAATCCCTCCCTCAGAGAAAGTCAGTATTCTCTCGATTAGGGAATAAGCCTCAAGAGGAACGAAGAGCCAAGCTATCAGGAGATTCTCTCCAAGTGACGGTTCACAAAGAAATTCCTGAGGGGTCAAGTCAACGGAATTCCATGTTTCATCATGAACATGGAAGAAGACAATATCACAGAAATGTTGATAGAAAGGATTCTATGAAATACGCATCCATTAATGTCATCACTGCCGTTGCTGCTGATTCACCAGATGAGGCTCAATCAGAGGGATCAGATGAAGAGGTTCCTGCTCAAGAAGTTGCGCACACAGACCTAAATGAAGAAGGTGTGCGCACACGTAATCAAAGGCTTACCCAAAATCTGGGTATTCCTTCAAGTAACCCACTTCCCCCTCTCCGAAAAGGATCCAATAAGGGGAAAGGAAAGAATCAGGTTACTTATCACCCTTCCTCGGAAGGAGGTCAATCGCTCTCATTAGAGCAAAGGTTTGCACAACAGGAGGAAGAAATGAAAGAATTAAGACGGTTAAATGCAGAACTACTTCAGAGTAGTCTTCTTCTTAAGAATGCTGAAATCCGACAGCCGAAGGAATTTTTTGTAACTACTGAGATGGATCAGGAATATCCTCCTTTATCAGTACACCCACAGAGGTCTAATCCTACGGGTCAAACGCAACAACGGTTGGCAGCACTACCATTAGTTGCAGCACCAACCTCCACGGCTGTCCAAGCTCCATTCATTGCACCTACCCAAAACCAAGTTCAACCTGACGTTTCTCAAAAGTTAATAACTACTATTGAGTCATTAACAGCTCGGTTAGAAACTATGGAAGGGAAACGGGCGCAAGTTCAACCTGAAAAGAAAGTTTACCCTGAATGGGTAGATTCAATTTCTCCTCCATCCAGTTTTGGAAACCCTATTTTCCCTACTTTCAATGGATCAGGTGACCCTGAACAACATTTGACGCATTACGTGTCTTGTTGTGATCCTATGATGGGAACTCCAGAGCAACAAGAAGCAGTGAAACTCAGATGCTTCGTGCGAACCTTGCAAGGACCAGCTTTTGTCTGGTATACAAGCTTGAAATCCTGGTCAGTCATCGGATGGGAGGATCTTCGTCAAAAATTCCTTCTTCAGTTCAGCTCAACTTTGCCAAAAACGACAGTTTTCGATCTTACAAACTGCAAGCAAAGGGAGAATGAAAGAGTCTCTGATTTCATTGCTCGTTGGAAGGGATTAACGTATTCCTTGAGTTTATCACTCCCTCAGGAGGAATTGTTGCCAATCTGTGTGGCAAATTTGCGTGACGAATTACGCACGCCATTGATCCCTGTGAAATACACAGGAGGGTTTCGAGACCTTACTTCAATCGCTCAACAGATTGAAGATTCCCTTATGCAGGCTAAGGTTAAATCTCGTGTAATTCCATCAGCTCCAGGAAGAAGAATGGGTAAAGCAGAAACTGCTACAGTTATGCTTAAACAGGCACCTGTACCAATTTCTACTTCAAAACCTTCATCTTCTCGAAGGGCTCCACCTCCTGAATGCCAACAACAAAGGCTGTTTCGTCCAAATGATCAAAAAGATCAACGACGAAAACAATTTGAGGATATGAAGAGTAAAACATACTCTTTCCGAAGTGAGCAAGTTCCTGGTTACTTCATTTCAGCTCTAGAAAATAATTTGGTTCAATTACCAGTGCCGAGGAGACCAAACAAGGAAGGAGATGAAGACCGTCCCAATTATTGTCCCTTTCATCAAATGTTGGGACATCCCATCCAGGAGTGTTTTGTCTTTAAAGACCTCCTACAAAAGATGGTCGACTTGGGACAAGTCAAATTGAAGGGTTCTTCAGCTCATGTAGCGTGTATTACCGCTACAGATCCAGAGGAAGGAGGCGAGTGGCAGGAAGTCAAAAGCAAAACTGCGAAAAAAATATGATGATTGGATGGTCAGAAAGACAATCAATCGGACCCATTCCATTTTGCGAACACAATTGAAGAAGCCAATTGTGTCTCCTACAAAAGCTGCAGTAAAGCCTCCATCAAAAGACAAATCCTCAAAAGGGCAGAGCAATTCAAAGAAGAAAGAGGAATCAGAAGAAGATGAGTATGTATCAAAGCCTAAATTGTCTTTGACTCTGGCAGATTTCATGCCATCTACTTCAAAGCCACGGGCACCGTCCCACCAAACGGCACAGCCTAAACAGGCTAACTTGGCAGAGTCTTTATCAGACGAAGAATTGATCTTTGGTTCTGTTAATATGATTCAATTAACAGATTCATATTCCAGTCTTGATGAGCCTGAGTTCCCTGTATCAAATAAAGGAACCCGAGGAAGTTCTAGAGGTTCAGGATATAGGGGAGGACGTGGATCTTTCCGAAGCCACTACTCTAATTCTACCCCTGCTAGCACTGTATATGCAGCAGAAACTCGTGGTAGAGCCCTTCAGCGAGCTCAAAATGAACAAGCAAGTTCTTCTGCCAATGGCCAACTCAGCTTCGGCACAGTTATTTTGGAAGAACGATTAAATGTTCCATCTTCTTTATCTCAGCAAGTAAATGGATCTAATCAGTCTAATTTTCCAAAACCAAAGATGTTGCCAACTTCAATACAAGAGGCATCAGCTTCCAAAGCATCTGCTTCCAAGGTACCTGCTAAACCGCATATTCCTATTGGGAAACGCAGGCCTCTAAATCAAAAATATGATATATTGAAACACTTGGCCCAAGTACCAGCCAAATTATCAATTTTGGATGCTTTGAATCTATCAAAAGATCTTCGGGAAGCACTCATCGAAGCTTTGTCAAGTCCTCAGGAGTTTGAAGCTGAAATTGCTACAGCTGAAATTTATCACATAGAGAATAATCCTGCAGAATGCCATGCAGTGATATCTTTTACTGATAAAGATGAAGATGATGTTGTGCATGGGCACATAAAACCTTTGTACCTATCTGGCAAAGTCAATGGTATAGATGTTCGAAGAGCTTTTATTGACAATGGTTCAGGAGTCAACCTCATGCCCATTCGCACACTTCGTCGATTGGGGCTCACGGAATCTGATTTATCTCCTTCTACCATGATGTTGCAAGGATATGATAAAAATGAACAAGAACCACTGGGAGAAGTTACGCTCAGAACTCAGTTTGGAGATCTTGTTTCCAATTCAGATTTCATGATTGTTGATCAAGACTCAGCTTTCAATATCTTGCTTGGAAGACCCTGGTTACATCAGCATGCAGCTATTCCGTCATCATACCATCAATGTCTCAAATACTGTTTCGATGGTCAAGTTGGAACATTATATGGTGATAAGGCCCCGTTCAAAACATGTGAGTCTCAATACATTGAGGCGGAATTTTATCACATGAAGGGAAGAGAAAAATCTACAATGAAGGAAATTACCAAAGTTAATGCTCCATATGGTTTGGAAAAAATTCCAATAAATCCATTTTCACATGTGAGTACAGATTATGTGTTACCTATCAGTCAAATTGACAAAATAGGCCCAAATCAAAATACTCTTATGGAAAGATCCATAATGTCAATTACGGCAATCGAGCCAGACAACATGGGAGAAATTGGTAACTTACCAAGCAGTGATGAAAGCATAAGTGGTGACGTTTTCATTTCGTCTGCTGAAATCCAACAAGTCTATACTTCGCTAATCAGGCCAGAAGAAGTTATAGCAACACCAGAGGTGAATGTTGATGTCGATTCTCAATCCATCATCTCCTCTTTATTTCCCAAAGAAGACCCTTTTTCATCAATAGGGTCGGAAATGGAAGCTTCTTCTTCAAAATGTGAAAATTTTGACATCTCTTATGATCATGAGAATTTCATTTTTTCATCTACTTTGCAAGTAGAAACGGAAGAAATAACACATGATGAAGAGGAAGAGGAAGATCTTAGAGATGCTCCTCCAGCATTTGAAGAGGGTATCTCTACCACTGTGGATGAACTCAGAGAAGTAAATCTGGGTACAGAGAAAGATCCACGCCCCACTTTAATTAGTGCGGCCATGACCCTTGAAGAACAAGAGATGTATATTTCTTTTCTAAAGAAAAATAAAGATATTTTTTCTTGGAATTATACAGAGATGCCTGGCCTTGATCCTGATGTTGCCACCCATCATTTGGGTTTGCCAAAAGAACATCGAGGATTCAAGCAAGCCGCGAGAAGAACACACCCAACCTATGCTTCCAAAATCGAGGCTGAAGTGGATAAGCTTATCAAAGCTAACTTCGTCAGAGAAGTTCAATATCCCAAGTGGTTGGCTAATATTGTCCCAGTAAAGAAAAAGAACGGACAAATTAGGGTTTGCATCGATTTCAGAGATCTTAATCGGTATTGTCCCAAAGATGATTTTCCAGTTCCGATTACAGAACTCTTAATTGATGCGACGGCTGTCTATGAAGTACTTTCTTTCATGGATGGATATTCTGGATATAATCAGATCCGAATGGCCCCAGAAGATGAGGAATATACAGCCTTCAGAGCTCCTCAAGGTGTGTTTTGTTACCGGGTGATGCCCTTTGGTTTAAAGAATGCAGGTGAAACATATCAACGCGCCATGCATCGTATCTTCAAACCTTTTCTAGGGAAATTTGTTGAATGCTATGTAGATGATTTGGTGGTTAAATCCAAACAACGTTTTGATCACTTGGCTGATTTGGAAATCATATTCCACAAGCTTCGACAACATAATTTGAAGATGAACCCCTTAAAATGTGCTTTTGGGGTAACCTCAGGAAAATTCCTCGGCTTTGTTGTACGCCATCGTGGTATTGAAGTCGATCCTGAGAAGACCAAATCAATCCTTGGTATGTCACCTCCTCAGAATTTGAAAGAATTAAGAGGAATTCAAGGACACTTAGCCTATATTCGGCGTTTCATCGCCAATTTGGCAGGAAAAAGTTTACCTTTTACCAAATTATTGAAGAAAGGAGTCACTTACCAGTGGACTAAAGAATGTCAAGAAGCATTTGATGTTCTCAAGAAATACCTCTTAAGTCCACCAGTACTCATGCCACCTGTTGAGGGTAGACCTCTTATCCTCTATGTGACAGCTTTAGAGCGATCATTGGGTGCCTTTATCG
The DNA here is from genome assembly GCA_963277665.1 of Viscum album. Taxonomy (NCBI): domain Eukaryota; kingdom Viridiplantae; phylum Streptophyta; class Magnoliopsida; order Santalales; family Viscaceae; genus Viscum; species Viscum album. The sequence goes on from OY728130.1 coordinate 1,625,896,141, forward strand.
CTCAAAAGAATGATGCTGGGAATGAAAATAGTCTCTACTATCTCAGTAGAACTATGCTTGAAGCAGAAACCCGGTATTCGAGTATTGAAAAGTGCTGCCTAGCATTAATCTTTGCAGTTCAGAAACTGAGACACTACCTGCAACATCACGAGGTCCAATTGGTATCTCGTAATAATCCACTCAAATTCATCCTTAGTCGTCCAATGCTTACAGGACGTCTGGCAAGGTGGGCGGTTATTCTACAGCAGTTCGACATTCAGTATGTGTCTCAAAAGGCAATTAAGGGCCAAGCTCTGGCTGATTTCCTGGCTGAACACCCTTCAGTGGAAGACACGTATTCAAATATCGAACTCCCTGATGAGGAAGTTTTTTCTATTCAAGAGAATCCTCAAACATGGGAAATGTATTTTGATGGTGCTTCTAGAAGTCCAACAGAGAAGAAAATGGAAAATCCTAAATTCAACAAAGTTGGTTTAGGAATTGTGCTCATTTCTCCAGATAAGGCAGTGTTACCTTATTCCTTTTTGTTGTGGGAAGGTGGTACCAATAATGAAGCTGAATACCAAGCTCTCATTGCAGGCTTGGAGTTAGCTCTTCAAGCACAAGTGAATCACTTAAAGGTGAAAGGTGATTCAGACCTGGTAATCAAACAAGTCAATGGGGATTATGCCATCAGAAAAGAAGAATTAATCCCTTTGTATGATTACGTCAGAGAGTTAATGTCGGAATTCCCTTCAGAACCGACATTTTCTTATGTCCCAAGATCACAAAATGCTCAAGCTGATGCACTGGCTAATATAGCCACAGCTTTAGCAGATCCAAATCGGGACGAGACAACCATCGGTATTGCCCACCGTCGTGCAATTTCACCTTATGTTCAAGTCAGAATAGAGGAAATTAATGAAATTAGTCCCATTCCTGAACCATATGGTCATACTACAGGATGGATGTCACCTATCAGGGAATACCTTCAAAATGGAACACTTCCACCTGATAGAGCCAAGAGAGAACAAATTCGGCGACGTGTGGTCAATTTTACTCTTTATGATGGTCCAAACCACCTCGAGAAAATTCTCTACAAACGTGGTTTTGATGGAGTTCTCTTCAGATGTATTGATGGTGAAGAGACAATGGCTGTCATAAAAGAAGTGCATGCAGAAGTCTGTGGTGCCCACCAGTCTGGACATAGATTGTCTGATCAAATTCGAAGACTTGGATACTTCTGGCCTTCAATGAAACAAGATTGTGTTAATTTCACAAAGAAGTGTCATTCATGCCAAGTATATGCCAATTTCATTCATCAACCTCCAGAGTTGCTTCATACAGCTAAATACTCATGGCCATTTTCCACATGGGGAATGGATGTGGTGGGACCTTACCCTTCAGCTACGGCCAAGCAGTTTAAGTACATTCTTACTGCTACTGATTTCTTTTCCAAATGGGCAGAGGCAGTACCTCTCAAAGAAGTCAGTTCTAAATGCATTGTTAGCTTCATCAAGTCTAACATCATTACTAGATTTGGTGTCCCTCATACCATATTGACAGACAACGGCACCAACTTCTGTTCTTCTGAGGTAAAGAGATTGTATCAAGAATACAACATTAAGTCCAACCATTCATCTCGATATCATGCAGCGGCTAATGGCCAGATAGAGGCCTTCAACAAGACTCTTTCAAATATACTGCAAAAGATGGTGGATAAAGATAAGAGGTCATGGCCTGATAAACTCTTTCATGCTTTATGGGCTTATCGGACTACCACTCGCAATGCAACGCGGTCTACTCCATATTCATTGGTATATGGAACAGAAGCATTCTTGCCAATTGAAGTTCAATTTCCCTCACTCAGAATAGCCATTTGTGATCAGTTATCAACAGATGAGAAATCCCAAAAGCGTTTGAATGAATTGGAACAGTTAGATGAGAAAAGATTGTGCACTTTGCACCACTTGGAAATCTATCAGAATCGAATAGCACGAGCTTTTAACAAAAAAGTTCGTCTTCATTCATTCATTCAGGGAGAATTGGTATTGGTTCTTAAAGCACCAATGATACCAGGAAAGAAACCTCCCAAGCTTGAACCAAAATGGGAAGGACCTTATTCAGTACATAAGGTCTACTCCAATGGAGCGTATTCTCTGATTTCAATGGATGGAGAACACATCACGACTCCAACTAATGCCAGATTTCTGAAGAAGTATTTTGTATAAACACAAAATATTGTTCCCAGAACCAAGACTTACAATTGGTTCATACAGAAAAGGTCCGGTATGACCTTAAACTACACCAAGGTCCGGTATGACCTTAAACTACACCAAGGTCCGGTATGACCTTAAACTACACCATGGTCCAGTATGACCTTAAACTACAACTTCGTCCAACATGACATTAAACTGTGTTACACTTTTGTCCGAGATGACATTAAACTATAATACGTCCAGCATGACGATAAACTGTACGGTCCATGCATATGACCTTAAACTATTCGCACTTTTGTCCCTACAACATGACATTAAACTGTGCAGCACCAATAGTCCTAACTGCAAGACTTTAAACTGCATAGTCCCTGATTTTTGTCCTACATGACAATAAACTGTATAGAAGTTCCTATATTTTGTCCGAGATGACATTAAACTATATTGTGTCCTAGCAACATGACATTAAACTGTGTGGCACTTCCAACGTCCAGCATGACGATAAACTGTAAAAAGTCCCTCACGTCCGGAAAGACGTTAAACTGTATAATCATCAAAAGTCCAGCATGACATTAAAACTGCACAGTCCCCCTTTCCGTCCAATATGACGTTAAACTATATTGTCCCCATCGTCTTAACTACATGACGTTAAACTGTACAGAAAGTCCCTTTTTTATGTCCTACATGACATTAAACTGTACATCGTTAAGGTTGTTATTACCTCTTGTTTCTCACACCGAGTATGAATCACGTGAGCTTAGAGCGAACATCAACCATAACACTCCCTTTGGGCCACTAACCATGTGTAAGTCCCAACAACATTTTTTTTATTAGATCATTGTCCCCAAAAACAATTTGATCGTTAATTCATTTTTTTAATTGAACTACACAGACTTTGATCCTTGCCCTCCAGGCTGGGTATGTAGGCAATCTCCCAAGGTTCAAGCCCAAAAACAATCTCTTCACATCGGTTCACCACCATCTCATATGATGTTGATTTGTGAAACCGCCCCTGAAATCAATATCTTTACATTTGATTCATTTTCGTCCTTGTTATACGACGTTAAACTATACAACACTTTTGTCTGGTACGACAATAAACTACAATTTTCATTGATTTCCTCATTTGAGAGAGAACTATTATTGATATTAATTTTTCAATCATAGTTTTTTATTTTCAAAAGACTACGTGCATACATGGTAATGCCTGAACTTTTTATCTTAGGTTAACCCATTATTGCACTTAAGTCCCCTTTCACCCTTCACATGTACGAGCCAAATTTGTACAAAGGGCAATTCTAGAACTACGTGGACTTGATTCCCATCCTTATGGGATACGTAGGAACATTCGAGTGTCCCTCGAATCCAGTCCCAAGTCTTTTTGGGCCTAACCCCAAATTTCACTTTCAGTCCCTTGGCTGAAAAGTCCTCATGAAAACACACACTGTGTATTCATTATTATGGTCCGAATTCTATGACCCCAAAAAACTAAGATCACTCATCCTTTCGTCCTGCACGACGTTAAACTGCATTTCAAGAACTACGTATGGCTTGATTCTCATTCTTATGAGATACGTAGTGAAGTCCAAGTTTCAATTCAGGACCCAGCCACAACATGATTATGGTTTTCATTGACCTATGTATCTCTATATACATTGGACAATACCCATCTTTATGTGTTATAATCCTAACCTTAAAATATTTTCAGATCTTCATAACCCTTTTCATGACTTCTAGTCACAAAAATGTCAAAATTCTGAGAATTCTTTTGCCTGACTATGCAGCACGTGCCCATAGGTGGCCTTGCATAAACAGTCCACATAACAGACTTGTCAGCCAAGAGATGCTATTTATTTGACCATGCAGCCAATGCCCATAGGTGGCCCTACATGTTTTCAACCCCCTAACGGGTTTGTTAAATAATAGTAACTTCATTCTTGGGAAGAATGCCTCTTTTGTCCTTACTTGTCTTAAACGACAGTATGTAGGGATCCGCAAAAATAGCCATCCTTAACGTATTTGTCCCATATCCTTTTTCATGATCTGAAAGTATTCAAGTCTATGGTTTATTCTTCTTCCCTACGTTTGGGTCAGACCTTCGTAGGAGTGATATTCATCCAGTTCTTCGATATTCTTGTTTGGAAATATCTTCTCCATATTCAAGTACCTCTTTCCATACAACAAACTCTATGCTTTAGAAAATTTGAATCTCCATAAACTTCCACTGGCTTTTAGCACTAGGAAAGTAAATTTCTGGGAGTTCTTTTGCCTGACTATGCAGCACGTGCCCATAGGTGGCCTTGCATAAACAGTCCACATAACAGACTTGTCAGCCAAAAGATGCTATTTTATTTGACTATGCAGCCAATGCCCATAGGTGGCCCTGCATATTTCAACCCCCTAACGGGTTTTGTTAAATAATAGTAACTTCATTCTTGGAAACTACTTCTTCTAATGCTATTTAGCTCTTTTTCATATCATTCCTCAGATTCAAATATTCTTAAGCCGTAGTTTACATTTTTTCTCTCATACTTGAGTATGGTAATTTGTTTTCAGATAAATTGTCAAGGAATTGAATCCATTTTAATCCATTTTCGGTCAAAGCTATTTCGACCTTAAACATTAGCCTCTTTATGTCCGGTTTGCATGACTTTAAACTGCCCACACAAAAGACAGAGGAACTATGAATAAAAGTCAAGTTCCAGCTCACTAAATATACATTTTTTTTGTATGATTTAGGTAATATTGAGCAGTTAAAAGATTCAAAGTTTGTAGGGTTATTTGTAATAATCCTAGTAAAAATCAAACTATGCTTACTAAGCCCATTGGCTTAAGTAAATTTGAAGCAGGTAATGGAAGAATGCAGACACAAATGATTGAAGACAAAAGTGTTTTTCATTGATACACAAGAGTTAGAAGGACATCCACAGACTGGAGTCTCTTCTCTTCTTTCAAGAATTACAAGAGGCTTTCAACACAACACTTCATTTGATTTACGGCATCCCGATCTTCATTAGAAAACCACCTAGAATTCATTCATTCAACTGGATACAATAAGAGATGCAGTGATACCAGCTCTTCTTGGAACAATTGTAAAAGGATGTTCTTGAGTGCGGTTTGAGAAAATTTTCTGCTGATCAAACAGTGACTCTGTTTCTGTCCAAGAGACTTGGAAGATGGATACGTAGATTTGAGAATGGAGCATTGGAAGTAAAGAGCCATTTGGAGAGAGTACTCTTTTCAGATATTGCTCTAATTCCATGTTTGTCTTTTCTCCACCAACCGGCAGTGGAAAACATTTCAGCCCATGGGTTTTCCATTTTCATATCTGCAAAGGAATGACATGGAGGAAGAATTTGAAAGTTCACACCATTGTTGTTACTCTTAATGCACAGCATAACCGAAATAGAGAAGTAGCAGTGCAGCTGCATCTCAGGTGTATAATTGTTTGCATTTGGAACATTGACTCCTTGCAGATGACCATGAACACACAGAGACAGGTAGATGCTCTGTGGGAAATTAAGATGATATTTCTTCAAGTACTTAGCCAAATCTGGAAGAGTGATGTCGCAGATGTCATAGTAATCATGGCCAATGATGTTCATCATGTCATCAATCCGCTTGCTAGCCAGTTCATAAGTCATTCCAATTCCCTTGGGAACCACTGAATCTGCACAAAAGATGAATAAACTAACTCTTAAATGGGTTTATTTTTCATAAATTTTGTGAAGAAATTTGAAAAAATGGCTAAAGGCATTAAGGCGCGCAAGTCTACAAAATGGCGCGCAAGTATTCACGTGCCGCGCTAGTTTTCGTCGCGCAAGTATAAACCGCGCAAGTACGAATACCTTTACAGGAGCGCGACATCAAGGAAAAACAGAGCAGACTTGTGCGGCCTAGGTGACCTGCGCGGCGAGAGCTCGAGAAGGTATGAAGTCCGGAAATCCGGATACTTGTACGGAGGTGGGGCCATATATTTATAGGCCAGGAGGCCTACCTGCGCGCCATACCAGAGGGTTTAAGGCCTGCGCGACGCAGACTTGCGCGCCTCCCTCTGCGCATTGAAGACTTGCGCGCCGCCCTTTTCCTTTAGAGGGATTCGATTTCCTCAGAGTCAAATCCTCATTTTCTCTCCAGATCCAACTCTGAGGGGGGACTTTTGTTGACGCTCCTTTCGTCACAGAATCTAAAGTTCGGAAAAGGGAATATCTGAGCTCAAAGTGATTAATCCTTTGAAGAAACATCAAAAATCGACAAAGGGATGGAAAAGGAGAACATTGCCCATAGGTCGCGCAAGTTCCCTCTTGGTCGCGCAAGTACACTTGCGCGCCGCCTCAACACTTGCGCGACCACTCATGGTCGTGCAAGGGACTTGCGCGACATATCTGGTAACCGCCCAGTAACCGCCCGGGGTCTTCTTTTGCCTATAAATAGACCCTGTGGGCCCCCCATTCGAGAGGATCTCTTTCCAGAAACTTGAATCAAAGCTCCCGACGCTCAAGTCTCTTCTCAAAGCTTCCGGAACACTTCTAAGGTAATTTCTTACCTAGAATGGAAGATCTAAAGAGAAGAAGGAAGGCCCAAGTGTTGAAACTTATCAAACACTTGCGCGCCAACTTAATTCCTTCAATATAACTTGCGCGTCCCTTCTCTGGAAGAACCTAAAGAGGATGGGAAAGGGTTTAATAAAGAGTCGCTCAAGTAATTCAACTCTGGTTGAAAATCGCGCAAGTATCCCTCATGTCGCGCAAGTATACTTGCGCGACCAACACTTGCGCGCCGACGCAGGACTTGCGCGACCTTCAAGACTTGCGCGCCCCTAGCGTTTTGGGTGCCCATCTTGCCCATTTTTACCCCTCTTAAGCCATTTCACCCTTCCTATTCAAGATTCAGTCTTCAAGATACTCTTCAAAGCCATTTATGGCATGATTTCTTGATTTGACATCCTTATTTGAAAGGAATTATGTGAAATATCTCTCAAAACCTAGTGATTTAAACATCTTCATGTCACCAAAGATTGAGAGTTCATTCATTTCAACCTCATCCTTTAAGATGAGAGAATCCTAACCTGGGTCTCCTTTTCAGGAATAAGACTCAGTCATAACCTTGGGCTTCCTTTTCAGGAGTAAGCCCCAAGTCCCCTAACCTAGGCTTCCTTCTCAGGAATAAGTCCTAGTCATAAATCTTGGGCATATTTCTTAAGAATAAGCCCCAATCAAGTCCTTTAATCTTGGGCATCCTCCTCAGGAGTAAGCCCCAAACCTTAATCCCTAACCTGGGTCTCCTTTTCAGGAATAAAGACTCAGTCATAACCTTGGGCTTCCTTTTCAGGAGTAAGCCCCAAATCCCCTAACCTAGGCTTCCTTCTCAGGAATAAGTCCTAGTCATAAATCTTGGGCATCCTTTTTAAGAGTAAGCCCCAAGTCTCTTAAAATTTCTCTTAACCAGTCACAAATTATCTTTGATTTGGGTTTCCTTTTCAGGAATAAAACCCAATCATAAGTCCCCTCCTAACTTGGGCATCCTCCTTAGGAGTAAGCCCCAAGATTAGAGTATTCAAATCTCCATGAAGCACATATAACTTTGTGGACCCTGTTCTTGGATTTTCTCCCTAAAAGTAAATCCTAAACCTTCGCCTATCTGGGCAGTCATCTATACATAAGCCCCAAAACAAAATTCTTATGATTGCATCTTTTACGGCTCAATGGTCTAAATTTTACCAATACCTCTTGTTTCTCACACCGAGCATGACTCACGTGAGCTTAGAGTGTAAAAGTAATTATGACATTCATCTTTGAGCCATCAATCATAAAACATCATATCCCATTCCTCGAACTACGTGGGTTCTGATTCTTTTTTTTAAAAACAAAGGATACGTAGGTAGCCCATTCATGGGTTCGATCCCAACATTGAAATAATCTCTGTCCTTCTGAATAACGATAAACTTCAAGTGCCCCACTGAGTGGCTTTAAAACCAGCCTGGTCATCAAAATGACCAAGAGACTTTTATATAAATGTTTTTTTGAAGGATACCATTGACCAAGAATCTCTAAACAAATATAGATGATTCTATATTGATGAAGAACCTCGAATACATATAAAAGATTCTCTAAATTTCTTGCATATTTATTCATTGATTGTTAAAACTGAAGGAAAGCTCATTTTATACTTGGTAATGTAATAAGGATTCACGAACTTAACTTAAATCTATAAAGAGAGTCCCGGAGTAGACAATAATTCCCCTCAAAAAGGTGTGATGAGTCCGACCTCCCATCCTCTCGACCAATGCGAATTCCTAAGCCTCATTAGCCCACAAGCTAATGAGCGCCTGCCTTTGGAAAGTAGGTCCAAACGGATGTGGAATCATTGGATGTTTCCGGTTCTACGAACAAACCTGTTAGAAACCGATCGGAACGTTTGAATCTCCCGTCCAGGAGGTCATCCCCGGATTCCGCGCGAAACAGTATCAAATAATATTTGTATTTTATTGTCATACTGGAAAAAATAGTGTTGTATAATTTAACATCGTATAGTAACGATGAAAGTGAATCAATGTAAAGATATTGATTCTAGGGGCGGTTTCACGAATCAACATCGTATGAGATGGAGGTGAACAAATGTGAAGAGATTGATTTTGGGCTTGAACCTTGGGAGGTTTCCTATGTGCTCAGCCTGGAAGGCAAGGATCAAAGTCCACGTAGTTCAATTAAATAATGAATTAATGATCACGTTGTTCTTGGGGACAACGACCTAAAAAATGATGTTGTTGGGACTTACACATGGTTAGTATCCCAGAGAGAGTGTTATGGTTGAGGTTTTCACTAAGCTCACGTGAGTCATACTCGGTGTGAGAAACAAGAGGTAACAACAACCTTAATGATGCACAGTTTAATGTCATGTAAGACATATAAAGGGACTATGCAGTTTAAAGTCTTACAGTTAGGACTATTTGTGTTGCACAGTTTAGTGTCATGTATTTGGGACAAAGTAACACAAATAGTTTAAGGTCATATGCATGGACCGCTGATGATGTCGTTTAACGTTATGTTGGACGTAAGGGACATTTTCACAGTTTAACGTCATGTTGGATGAAAAAGGGACAATACAGTTTAGCGTCATGTTGGATGAAAGTGAGAATTGTTTAAGCTCATATGCATGGACAGTGGATAGTGCAGTTTAATGTCATGCTAGACGCAAGGGACTTTTGTACAGTTTAGTGTCATGTAGTTTGGACGTTACAGTTTAACGTCATGTGAGACGAAAGGAATACAAATAGTTTAAGGTCATATGTATGGATCGTTGCTGTATAGTTTAATGTCATATAGCAAGGACGATGAAGGGGACACTGTTTAATGTCATGTTGGACAAATGTGAAAATAGTTTAGGGTCATATGCATGGACCATTGATGATGCAGTTTAATGTCTTTCTAGACGGTGGTGCAGTTTAAGGTCATAATGAACCATTGATGATGCAGTTTAACGTCTTTCTGGACGGTGGTGCAGTTTAAGGTCATACTAGAGCATTGATGATGCAGTTTAACGTCTTGCCAGACGGTGGTGCAGTTTAAGGTCATACTGAACCATTGATGATGCAGTTTAACATCATGTTGGACAGTGGAATAGTTTAATGTCATACCGGACCATGAATTATATATTTTGTGTTTATACAAAATACTTCTTCAAAAATCTGGAATTGGTTGGAGTAGTGATGAGTTCTCCATCCATCGAGTTTAATGAATAAGCTCCATTGGAGTAGACCCTATGTATTGAGTAAGGTCCTTCGCATTTTGGCTTAAGCTTGGGAGGTTTCTTTCCTGGTATCATTGGAGTTCTGAGAACTAATACCAATTCTCCCTAAGTGAATGAATGAAGATGAACTTTTTTGATAAATGCTTGTGCTATTCGATTCAGATAGACTTCCAAGTGGTGCAAAGTGCACAATCTTTTCTCATCTAACCGTTCCAATTCATTCAATCGCTTTTGAGATTGTTCATCTGTAGATGATTGATCACAAATGGAAACTCTGAGTGAGGGTAGTTGAACTTCAATTATCAAGACTGCGTCCATTCCATATACCAATGAATATGGAGTTGACTAAGTTACAGTGCGGGTGGTAGTCTGATAAGCCCATAAAGCATGAAAGAGTTTATCAGGCCATGATTTAGTATCTTTATACACCATATTTTGTAGTATATTTGATAGAGTATTGTGGAAAGCTTCTATCTGGCCATTGGTCGCTGCATGATACCGAGATGAATGGTTGGATTTGATGTTGTATTCTTGATACAATTTATTCAACTCGAATGAACAGATTTTGGTGCCATTGCCCGTTAATATGGTATGAGGGATACCAAATCTGGTAATGATGTTAGACTTGATGAAGCTATCAATGCACTTAGAACTGACTTCCTTGAGAGGTATTTCCTCTGCCTATTTGGAAAAGAAATCAGTAGCAGTAAGAATATGCTTAAACTGCTTGGCTGTAGCTGAAGTATAAGGTCCCACCACATCCATTCCCCATGTGGAAAATATCCATGAGTATTTAGCTGTATGAAGAAACTCTAGAGGTTGATGAATGAAGTTTGAATGTACTTGGAATGAATGACACTTCTTTGTGAAATCAACACAATATTGTATCATTGAGGGCCAATAGTATCCAAGCCTCCAAATCTGATTAGACAGTCTATGTCCAGACTGGTGGGCACCACAGACTCGTGCATGCACTTCTTTCATAACAACCATTGTCTCTTCACCATCAATGCATCTGAAGAAAACTCCATCAAAACCACATTTGTAGAGAATTTTCTCTAGGTGATCTGGGATATCATAAAGAGTAAAATTGACCACACGTCGCCGAATTTGTTCTTTCTCGGCTCTATCAGGTGGAAGTGTTCCATTTTGAAGGTATTCCATGAAATGTGACATTCATCTTGTAATATGAGCATACGGTTCCGGAATGGGATAAATTTAATTAAGTTCCTCTGTTCTATTTCGAACATAAGGTGAAATTTCATGACGGTGGGAAATACGGATGGTTGTCTCGTCCCGATTTGGATCTTCTAGAGATGTGGTTATATTAGCTAGTGCATCAGCTTGAGCTTTTTGTTATCGCGGGACATAAGATAATGTCTGTTCCGAAGGGAATTCCACCATTAACTCTCCAACGTAATCATACAAAGGGGTTATTTCTTCTTTTCTGATGGCATATTCCCCATTGACTTGTTTGATTACCATTTCTGAATCACCTTTCACCTTTAAGTGGTTCAATTGTGCTTGAAGAGCCAATTCCAAGCCTGCTATGAGAGCTTGCTATTCTACTTCATTATTGGTACCACCTTCCCAGAATAAGAAGGAATAAGGTAACACTTCCTTTTCTGGAGAAATGAGCACAATCCCTAAGCGAAATTTGTTGAATTTAGGATTTTCTATTTTCCTCCCTGTCGGACTTCTAGAAGCACCATCAAAATACATTTCCCATGCCTAAGGACTTTCTTGAATAGAGAAGATTTCCACATCAGGGATTTCAATATTTGAAGATGTGTCTTCCACGGAAGGGTGTTCAGCCAGGAAATCAGCCAGAGCTTGGACTTTTATTGCTTTTTGAGGCACACACTAGTGGAAATATGGTTTTTAAGGTCATCGTAATAACGTCGGTTTTTTAAAAACCGACGCAAATATTATGTGCAGGAAATTTTTGGTGTTGGTTTTACAAAAAACCGATGCCAAAAACAATTCTTCGATGATATTTCGCGTTGGTTTTCATGAAACTGACGCCGAAATTTTTTTAAAAATGCTTTGGCATCGGTTTTGAAGAAAACCGACGCCGATAATAATAATTAACCAATTTACCACGCCGGTTTTAAGTAAAACCGACGTGGAAAATAATTTTAAGAAAACATTTCGGCGTCGGTTTTCACGAAAAACGATGCCAGAAATAAAAAAAATAACAAATTTGCGTTGGTTTTTCAGCGTCGGTTTTGAGTAAAACCGACGCAGAAAATAATTATAAAATACATTTCGCCGTCGGTTTTCCGGAAAACCGACGCCGAAAATCCAGTTGACTCAGTTTTCAGCGTCGGTTTTCTATAAAACCAACGCCGAAAATCCCGTCGACTCCAGTTTCGACATCGGTTTTCTATAAAATCGACTCCAGAAATAAAAAAAATAAAAAATTTGCATTGGTTTTTTTGGAAAACAGACGCTATAAGTTTTATTTTCAACGTTAGTTATTTTAAAAACTGATGCCGAAATGTTTTTTTAATGTTTCGGCATCATTTTTCTCTAAAACCGATGCGAAAAGTCTTTTAAAATTATTCACAGACTGAAACCCTCATTTTGTTCAATCGTCGAAATTGAGTTCTGTTGCGGCGCTTTGGAATCCCGATGACCTTCAAACATGATTTGCGATTTTGGACGGCCCTTGTTGAAGGTTTTGTGATGTTTTCACGATTTCGGGTATGCGTTCTTCCTCTTTATCTCTTGTTTAATCTCCCATTGTTTATTTCTTCTTCAAGAACCCTATTTTGCGCGATTTTTATTGTTGGTTCGATTTTAGTTGTAGTTTTTCATTATTTTTTGTTTGTATTATCATTGTTGGTATATATTTGTTTGTATTATCATTGTTTTTTTGTATTAACATTTTTTGTATTGTCATTGGTTTGTATTATCATTTTTGTGAGATTTTCATTACTTTTTGTATTATCATTGTTGGTATAGATTTTATATTCCTTCTTCAAACACTATAGTGTTTGTTTTTATTATCATTGTTGGTTTGTATTATCATTGTTGGTATAGATTTCATCTCCCTATTTTTGAGTGATTTTTATTATTAGTGTTTGTTTGTATTGTCATTGTTGGTATAGATTTTATAGTTGTAGGTTATCATTTTATAGTATTTGTTTGTATTATCATTGTTGGTATAGATTTTATTAGTTTATTTTTGGTTTGTATTATCATTATTTTTTGTTTTTATTATCATTCTATCTAGAAATGCTACTATATTCACCATCATATTAATCTCGATACATGTATTTGTTAGTACATAGGTATAGATCATACCACAAAATCGTCAATAATTTATACATATTTCCATGTACTCCCACATTTCATTTATTGCATCCTTTAAATTAATGTACTCTTCAATATTTTTGACACATGCAACATCAAAATATTAAAACTATGTAAAATGAACTAATAAATTTTAAAATAATGATATTGTAATTAAATTATAATATCAATATAACACACATGTATATAATATTAAAATAAACTGTTTACTCTATTTGTAAACGTGTTTCATATCTGATGTCTTTTATCTGATTATCAATAGTTATTATTAAATATGTTTTTGTTTACAATTTATCTGATAGATATTTAAATGTTTATATGTTTTAATATATTCATCAATTATATTGTGATATCATGTATTAATGGATCGTAATTGGATTTATTTACAAATAAACACTAGTGAATAAGAAAAGGGAGTTTATAATTTTTTGGAATTTTCTAAACGGCATCTTCAAAATATTGATTTGATTTTCTGTCCATGTGTGAAGTGTGTAAATATGAGAAATTTAAACTCCAAGGAAATCAAGGATCATCTCATTTGATATGGTTTTATACTTAATTATACACGTTGGATCTTACATGGTGAAAGAAATGAAAATTCAACATCCAATGTTGATGACGATATTCATAATGAGGCAGAGGATCATATTGAAGAATTAATTCCTGATATAGGTGTTGAAACCATTGAAAAAACACCAACTGTTGAATGATTGTATGGAGATTCTGAGAAACCATTATTCCCAGGTTGTAGTAAATATACAGGGTTATCAGCAGCTTGGAGATTAGTTAACTTAAAAGAAAAAAATTGGTAGAGTGATAAAAGTTTCTCCGGTTTACTTGAGCTTTTAAAAGAGCTACTTCCATAAGGCAATGGGCTTCCAGATTCCAATTATGAGGCGATGAAAATATTATGCCCAATGGGATTGGGGTATAAAAAGATACATGCTTTCCCCAATGATTGTGTACTGTATAGGAAAGAAAATGAACATTTATCAATTTGTCCTACATGTGGGATATCACGCTATAAGATGGATGAGAAAGTAAACTCAAATTCATTCTCAGGTGATGTCATGTAACATTATGAAAAATTAATTTTTTTACTTTCCAATGACATCATCCAATATTTTTTGCATACAATTCTAATAATTCAATTCTGATTTATTTTTAGGTACCAGAATCAAAACTCCAACTAAAGCAATTTGGTACCTTCCAATAATTCCTTGTTTGAAGCGTCTATTTGCAAATTCAATTGATGAAAAAAGGTTAAGATGGCATTCAGATGAGCACATCTCTGATGGTAACTTACGTCACCCTGCCGATTCACCACAGTGGAAAAAGTTTGATAAAAAAATTCATGATTTTGGAAGTGAAGTTAGAAATATCAGAATGGGATTGTGTACTGATGGAATGAATCCATATCGGAGCCTCAGTAGCCAACATAGTTCATGGCCTGTTTTGCTGGTACTTTACTACTTTTCCCCACATCTATGTATGAAGAAAAAATATGTTATGATGAGCTTGATGATTTCTGGACCAAAACAACTGCGAAATGATATTGATGTGTATCTTACACCATTGATTGACGATTTGAAACTGCTATGGGAGGAAGGTGTTAAAGTTTCTGATGCGTACAAGAAAGAGTATTTTCTTTTGCGTGCTATGATAATGTTCACTATAAATGAATTTCTTGCATATGGAAACTTATCTGGATATAGAGTTAAGGGATATAAATCATGTCCAATTTGTGAAGAACAAACTTCATATTATCAATTGCATAATGGAAGAAAGACAGTGTACATGGGACATAGAAGATTTTTTCGAATTGATCATCCTTATCATATATTGAAAAAAATCATTTAATGGTTTACAAGAATACAACCCCCCCCCATCAACCGTTGTCAGATGAAGAATATTATGACAGAGTAAAATATATTGATTCAACATTTGGAAAGAGAAAAAGTTCTGGTTTACAAAAACATATCTGGAAGAAGCAGCCTATTTTTTTCAAACTACCTTACTAGAAATTTTTGGAGATAAAACATAACATTGATGTTATGCATGTTGAGAAAAAAATATGTGATAGTTTGATTGGAACTTTTTTAGGCATAAAAGGAAAGACAAAAGATGGATTACATGCTAGATTGGACTTGATATTAATGAGAATAGGTTTGGAGTTAGCTCCCGCTGTGAAAGAAAATAGAACATATTTACCTCCGGCTTGTCACACATTAAGCAAGATTGAAAAGATAAATTTTTGTCAGTGTCTTCATGCTATTAAAGTACCCAGTGGTTTTTCTTCAAATGTGAATAATTTTTTGTCATTGAAGTATTGTAAATTAATAGGTATGAAATCACATGATTTCCATGTGTTGATGCAACAAATTCTACCAGTACCAGTGCGTGGTATATTACCGAAAGCTGTCAGAAAGATAATCATCAGGTTATGTAATTTCTTTAAATCCATTTATAGCAAATTCGTTGATCCAAATTTGTTAGATGTGTTGGAGAATGAAGCAACTCTTATTCTTTTTCAACTAGAAATGTATTTCCCACCCACATTTTTTGATATAATGGTTCATCTATTGATTCATTTGGTGCATTAGATAAGAATATGTGGGCCTGTTTATTTAAGATGGATGTATCCTTTTGAAATATATATGAAAATTTTGAATGGATATGTTAAAAATCCTTATCGACTAGAGGCCTCTATTGTTCAAAAATATGTATCAGAAGGGGTGATTGAGTTATGTACTGATTATTTGAATGAGGTGGAGCATATTGGTCTCCCTGATTCTCGACATATGACAGTTGATAGAGAAGGTAGAGGTGTTTTAGGCTTAAAGGTACAATTCATTCCACGCGATGAAGTGATGCAATCACATTTATACATTTTGAACAACACAGATGAGGTTCAACCATATATATCCTCACATATTTATGAATTAAAGTTACGATATCAGAAAAGAAATGAAAAGTGGTTGATGATTGAGCATAAGAAGAAATTTGTTTCATGGTTTAAAGAGAATGTCACCCCAGATATATCTGTATCAGAAACATTGAAGTGGTTGGCAGGGGGACCATCTCTTAATGTGATAACTTGGTCTGGTTTCGATATCAATGGCTACACATTTTTCACAAAAAACCTAGATGACAAGAGTACCGTTCAGAATAGTGGTGTGATGGTATTCGCTGAAGCAGTGCATTTTTTGAGTGCCAAAGATAAAAACCCAATTTCTGCATCAACTTCATATTTTGGAGTTATTGAAGACATATGGGAAGTTTATTATATTAAATTTTGTGTCACTGTTTTTAAGTGTAATTGGGTTGATAGTAATATTGGAATTAAACATGATGAATATGGGTTTAAACTGGTTGATTTGAAAATATTTAATCACAATGAGGAACCATTTATCATGGCGACACATGCAAAACAAGTATTTTATGTCATTGATCCATCGAATGATCAGTGGTCAGTTGTTTTGCAAGGGAAAAGATATCATTTGGTTGATGAGGATGATTCTAACAATGCTAGTGATTTATAGGAGCCTTATTCATCTATTACGCAATTTCCAGATGATTACATTGAATATAAGACAGACATAGTGCATGATGTACGTACCGATCATGATGAAGGCATGTGGAAAAACACTAAATTAGTCTCCTAATTTTTCTAGTAAATATTTATATTTTGTGTCTATTTTTAAAACTTACAAATGCATGCCTCTATTTTTACATATTTATTTTTGTCTTCTTTGTTTCTAATTATTCAGTTTTCTAATGATATGAATGTACAAAAAAGTTCAATACACTTTCTAGTAGCAATGTCAGATACAGATAGAGAGGAGCAGTTACCGAGGTATATCTATTTTTACATATTATTAAATATTCAGTAATATACTTATTTAATGAAATAAAACTCTTAATTTACAAAAATAATTTGTAGGACTACTGATGCATCCTCGGCGGAGGAGACTTCTCTAGTTACTACTCAAAAATCAAGTTCTCAAGTTGGTAAACATGGTATTACACATTTACCAAAACTATCACTTTCTCGTGATGATAACAAATTACACATCCGTTTTGATGATAATAATAATGCAGTTGGACCAAATGCAGTTTAGTATGTAAGTTATATAGCGATGTAGAGCTGTTGCATGATTAGTATTTTATATCCTGATTGGAAGTCAGTGGATAGGACGTCGAAGCAACATCTTTGGGAGTCCATGATGGTAAAATATCTTTATTTATTTATTTTACCTCATTTTTTTAATATTATATAATTTAAATGACATATTTAATTTATTCAGTTACAGATGACATTCAATTTTGAGGAAACCAAAGAAATTAAGAAAAGACATCTATCTTTAGCGGCGGCTTGATGGATAGATTTTAAAACCAAACTGATAAAAGAATATATTTTTGGAAAGAGAAGTTTTGAAATCCCATGTCTTAAGTATCCATATATAGATGAAGAAACATGGAAGCGATTTGTTGATAGTCGTCAGGAAGAGAAATTTCAGGTATTGTAATTGTTTTATATTTTAAAATTTATGCTATATTTTCCTTATTACATAGTAATTTATTTTTATATAACAGGCCTCCAGGAGATCTCATCAGGATATCCAGTTGCAAAATGTATACCCTCATAATTTATCACGTGGAGGGTACTCATATTTGGAGCAGAAAATGATTGAAGAAAAATTTGAAGCATTAAGAGCTCGATCAAGTAGTGGTTGAGGAGAGGTCCAGTATGGTCCTCCATCTCCTCCCACTCGCTATGAGAAGTGGAAACGAGCAAGAAGAAAAAAAATGAATAATATCTTACAGAGGAAGCTCATCAATTGGCTGATATAATTGTAAGTAAATACTATTTATTTGTTAACAATTTTTCTATTTTATAATTTATAAACACTAATATAACTTTTTTATTTTTCATTTCAGGATGAACTTCAGGACCAAGAGACACAGGGCTCTTTTATCCCTGAGGGTAGGATGGGTATCCTAGCCACTGCTTTGGGAAAGGGAGAACACCCCAGCTGTGTTAGAGTATATCAGGCGGGTGTTAGTATTCGGAAGGTTTTTGGTAAGAGTAAGCAATCAAGATACCCAGAAATCGAATCCTTAAAAGAAGAGCTGCATGATATGAAACGGTCTATGGGTGATCAAATTCAAGAAGCAGTACAGAAGGCTTTATTAGAACACATGGAAATACAATCACAGTCTGCGCAGGCTTCCGAGGTATATTATTTACTTGTCATCAATTTTTCTTTTTTATAAATTATAAACACTGATATAACTTTTTCATTTTTCAACATTCTCAGCCTACTCACCCAGACTACCCTGCCTCATCTGCTTACCCAGCCCCGTCTGGACAGCCTTCCGAGGTATATTATTTACTTGTCATCATTTTTTCTATTTTATAAATTATAAACACTAATATGCCTTTTTCATTTTTCAACATTCTCTGCCTACTCACCCGGACTACCCTGCCCCATCTGCTTACCCTACCCCATCTGGGGAACCTTTTGAGGTATATTATTTTATTTTATTTTTAATCAATTTTTCTATGTTATAAATTTTAAAAACTAATATACCCATTTCATTTTTCTACCTTCTTAGTATACTCAACCAGACTACCCTTCCCCACCTACTAACTTTGAGCCTCCACCTCCTCCCTCAGATCAAGCCTTATATTGTGAGTTGTTTGCGGGAGATCCTCATGTACATATTTTTGCGTTAGGACAGGGGTATTTTTTGGGGGACTCGGTACATCATCAGCCTTTGCAGATGGGTCAGGTTAGAGTATCATAACTTGTTATTATAGATCCTACTGATCTACTACCATTTCCTAATGTGGAGATCACCGGTTTTGGGGAATGTATGGTCCATTTTTTACTTTGTCCAACTGCCCTACTTCGTTATATTTCACATGAGGTATGTGTTTCTTTTAATATTAATTACAAATGATTCCAAATTACTTATAATTTTTTTTGACATTTAACTTATATAGGAATATCTGAAAGCAAAAGAAACTGTACAAATGCAACAAAATGTTCAGGAATAGTTGGTTGTAGATACTTCTGATATTTCTTATGGGTTGAAAAGATTATCTGAGTCATCTTCTTCCTTTAATTTTATCTATGAGTTTCTGATGACGCCTGATATATGTGGAAGAAATTATCAATTGAGAATAATGAAAGAAGATATCATGAATTTAGTTAATTTTGAAGATATCAGGCTGAATGTGGTGCAATTATTTTCCATCTCGGTAAATTGACGTTTGAATTGCTATTTATTTAATAAAATATAGTTATATAATTTACTAACTATATTTTCTTTTAAATTAGGTATCTACACAGGATTCATTTACAAAATGAAACTACAAGAATTTAAAGCTTTATAGATCCAGAGTACATTTCTTTGGAATTCAAACATGTGAATAATGAAGACAGAGTTCAATATATATCCAAGAGATTATCACAAATAGAGATTCAGTGCTGGTTGTTTCCATTTCTTGATAAGTAAGAACATCAACATAATTTTGAACTAATGATCATTATAATGTCATTAATTGTGAAATTTTTGTATTGTAGGAGGCATTGGATGTTAGGTGTTTTTTTTCAAATGAATGCACCATATATTGGTTTTTCTCTTTATTAGGAAAAGTGAGTAAACCATTTTCCAACTTATTAAATTGGTAAGTTGTTTTTTATTTTTATAAGCTTCTTATGTGTAATTTTCATTGTTTACACAAGTTTAATTAGTTATTATATAAAAAAATGCAGTTCATGGAAACATTTTACAAAGGAAAACATGTTAGAAAAGAAACCAATGAAAATCAAATATGTGGACATACAGGTAATTAGTTTTTATATTTTTTTTATATATTGGTTTTTATTATTAGTTAAATGTTTTATAACTATAGTTTCATCGTCAAAATGGACATGTTGAATGTGGTTATTATATTCTACGATTCATGTACGAGATAATCAAAACTGCGGAAACTACAGATTTTCAGAAGGTTAGTTGTATTAATTTTTGTATATATTTGCTGCCACTTTTTTCTATTTATTAATTTCATATCATTCAATATTATTATAGGCATTCAATGATTCACAGTCATATTCCCAATCTGATATGATCCATATTCAATCTACTTTTGATAACTTTATTTTAAGTCTGATTATGATTTGAGGTATGTATATTGATTAAGATTTTAGGTATGTATATTCTAATATTTCAGGTACGTGTATTTTAATTCTACTTTACTTTGAGTTCTCTCAAGTGCCTCTGTAAAAATACGGTTTGATTGTTTTTGTATACATTGTTTCTTTTTCAGGGGTTTCAATTTTTTTGGAAGTGAAATTGTAATTATTTTCTAAAAAAAATTAATTATGGCGTCGGTTATTTTCAAAACTGATGCCGAAAGTTTTTTTGAAAAAAAAATGACTTCTGGCGTCGGTTTTATCTAAAACCGACGCCGAAGAACCGATTTTCAGTGTCTGTTTTTTATAAAACCGACACTGAAAAGCATGTCTAAATGAAGTTTCGGCATCGGTGTTATAGAAAACCAACGCTGAAACTCATAAGAAAATTATTTTTGGCATCAGTTTTGAAAAACCGATGCGAAAACTCTATTTTTAACGTCGCCTTTAAAGACATCGGTTTTTAACCGACGTCAAAAATCAATAAAAACTAACGTTAATAAGTGTTTTTGAACTAGTGACATACTGAATATCAAATTGTTAAAAAATAACTTCCCACCTTGCCAGACATACTATAATCATTGGACGACTAAGGATGAATTTGAGCGGGTTATTGCGAGATACTAATTGGACCTCATGATGTTGCAGTTTGTGTCTCAACTTCTGAACTGCAAAGATTAATTCCAGGCATCACTTCTCAATTCTTGAATACTGAGTCTCTTCTTCATGCATAGTCCGACTAGGGTAGTAGAGGTTGTTTTCATTCCCAGTGTCATTATTATAAGAATGAAAGGCACCCAATGATCGCTCTAGAGCTGTCATGTAGAGGAAAAGTGGTTTGCCTTCAACAGGTGGCATGAGTACCAGTGGACTCAAGAGGTATTTCTTGAGTATATCGAATTCTTCTTGACATTCTTCAGTCCACTGATAAGTGACGCCCTTCTTCATCAATTTGGTGAATGGTAAACTTTTGCAGAAAAATTGGTGATGAAATTCCAAATATAGGCTAAGTGTTTTTCATGTCCTTTTAATTCTTTCAAATTTTGAGGACGTGACATATTAAGGATTAAATTTTTCTTCTCAGGATCAACTTCAATACCACGATGGTGTACAAAAAAGCAAAAAAAAATTCCTGAGGTTACCCCAAAAGCACATTTTAAGGGGTTCATCTTAAAATTATGTTGTCGAAGCTTGCGGAATATGACATCCAAATCAGCCAAGTGATTAGAACGTTGTTTGTATTTAACCACCAAATGGTCTACATAGCATTCAACAAACTTACCTAGAAACGGTTTGAAGATATGATGCATGGCACACAAATATGTAGCGCCTGCATTCTCTAAGCCAAAGGGCATTACCTAGTAGCAAAACACACCCTGAGGGGATCTGAAGGCTGTGGATTCCTTATCTTCTGGGGCTATTCGGATTTTATTATATCCGGAATATCCATCCATAAAGTAAAGTGCTTTATAGATAGTTGTTGCATCAATTAAAAGTTCTGTAATCAGAACTGGGAAATCATCCTTAGGACAATGCCGATTAACATATCTGAAATTGATGCAAACACTTATTTTTCTATTCTTTTTCTTTATAGGGACAATATTAGCCAACCACTTGTGATATTGAAATTATATGATGAAGTTATCTTTGATAATGTTATCCTCTTCAGCTTCAATTTTGGAAGCATAAGTTGGGTGTGTTGTTCTCGCGGCATGCTAAAATCTTTGATGTTCTTCTGGTAAACCCAAATGATGAGTAGCAACATCAGGATCAAGCCCGAGAATTTATGTATAGTTACAAGAAAATATATCTCTATTTTTCTTTAGAAAGGAAATATAAATCTCTTTCTCTTAAAGAGTCATGGCCGCACTGATTAAATTGTGGCGTGGATCTTCTTTTGTACCATGATTTATTTCTATGAGTTCATCTATGGTGGTAGAGATACCCTCTTCAAATGTTGGAGGAGCATCTCTGAGATATTTCTCTTCTTCTTCATCATTTGTTATTTCTTCCATTTCAACTTCAATAGTAGATGATAAAGAATAATTTTCACGATCAGAAGAGATGTCAAAATTTGCACATCTTGAAGAAGAAGCTTCCATTTCTGACATGATTGATGATGAAGGGTCTTCTTTGGGTAATAAAGAGGAGATGATGGATTGAGAATCGACATCATTTCTCACCTATGATGTTGCTATAACTTCTTCTAGCCTAATCGGAGAAGTATAGACTTGTTTGATTTCAGTAGATGAAATGAAGACATCACCATTTGGGCTTTTATCACTTCTTGGAGAATCACCAATTTCTCCCATGTTTTCTGGCTCGATTTCCATAATTGACATTATGGAACTTTCCATAAGAGTATTTTGATTTGGGTCTATCTTGTCAATTTGACTGATAGGAAACACATAATCTTTACTCACATTCGCAAATGGATTTACTGGAATCTTTTCCAAACCATATGGAGCATTAATTTTGGTAATCTCCTTTATTGTGGATTTCCCCCTTCCCTTCATGTGATAGAATTCTGCCTCAATTTATTGAGACTCACATGTCTTGAATAGGGCCTTATCACCATACAATGTCCCAACTTGACCATTGAAACAATATTTGAGACATTGATGGTATGATGAAGGGATAGCCGCATTTTGATGTAGCCAGGGTCTTCTAAGGAGGATGTTGAAGGCTGAGTCTTAATTAACAACCATGAAATATGCATTGGATACAAGATTTCCAAAAACAAAGTTCTAAGTGTAAATTTTCCCAGTGGTTCTTGTTCATTTTTATCATATCCTTGTCACATCATGGTAGAAGGAGATAAATTAGATTTTGTGAGACCCAATCGATGAAGTGTACGAATGGGCATGAGGTTGACTCCTGAACCATTTTCAATGAAAGATCTCCGGACATCTACGCCATTGACCTTACAAGATAAGTACAAAGGTATAATATGACCATGCACAATATCATATTCATCTTCATCAGTAAAATATATTATTTCATGGAATTCTACAGGATTATTCTCTATGTGATATATTTCGGTTGTAGCAATTTCAGTTTCAAAATCTTGAGGACTTGACAAAGCCTCGATGAGTGCCTCCCGAAGATCTTTTGACATATTCAAAGAATCCAAAATTGATAACTTGGCTGGTACTTGGGCCAAGTGTTTCCAGAAATCATACTTTTGATCCAGAGGTCTGCATTTCCCAACAGGAACTTGTGGTTTAGCATGTACCTTGGAAGCAGATGCTTTGGAAGTTGATGCATCTTATACCGGGATAGGAGTTGGTAATACTTCTGGATTTGGAAGAATAGACCAATTAGGTCTATTTACTTGCTGAGAGGAAGAAGATGGGACCTTTAACCGGTCTTCCAAATTAACTGTCCCAGGATTGAATTTGCTATTGGTGGAAGAACTTGCTTGTTTATGATGAGCTCGTTGAAGGGTTCTACCACGACTTTCTGCTTCGTACACAGTTCTAGTAGGGGTAGAATTGGAATAGTGGCTTCTAAAAGATCCATGTATTCCCCTGTATCCTGAGCCTCTGGAACATCCTCTGATTCCTTTGTTTGATACATGGAATTCAGCCTCATCGAAATCAAAACTGCAACAGTCATATGGATCTGTTAATTGAATCATATTAACAGAATCCAAAATCAACTCTTCATTCGATGAGGATTCTACCTGACTAGCCAATTTAGGTTGTGCCATTTGGTGGGGCGGTGCCCATTGATTTGAAGTAGATGGAATGAAGTCCACCAAATTCAAAGACAACTTAGACTTTAACACATACTCATCTTCTTCTCATTCTTTCTCTTTCTTGGCATTATGCTGCCCTTTTGAGGATTTCCCCTCTAAAGAGGATTTTTCTACGGCATTCATGGAAGAAGGTACAATTGATTTCTTTAATTGTGTTCGCAAAATATCATGAGTTCGGTTGATCGTCTTTCTAACCATCCAATCATCATATTTTTGTTCATTTTTTCTTTTGACTTCTTTCCACTTGCCTTCCTCCTCTTGAACTGTAGCAGTGACACATGCTACCTGGGCTGAAGAGCCTTTCAGTTTTACTTTTCCCGAGTCGACCATCTTCTGCAGTAGGTATTTAAAGACAAAACACACCTGTATGGGATTCCCCAACATTTGATGAAAGGGGAAATAATTGGGACGGCCTTCAACTCCTTCCTTGTTTGGCATCTTGGGCTTTGGTAGCTGAACCAAATTATTCTCTAGGGACGAAATGAAGTAACCAGGAACGTGTTCATTTCAGAAAGAGTATGTTTTTCTCTTCCAATCCACAAATTGTTTTCATCTTTGATCTTTTTGATTGTCTTGAAGAAAAGTCCTTTGTTGTTGGCGCTCAGGAGGTGGAGCACTTCAAAAAGATGAAGGCTTTGAGGAAGAAGTAGGTATAGGTGCTTGTTTAAGCATAACTGTTGCAGTTTCTGCTTTACCAATTCTCCTTCCTAGACCTAATGTAATTACATGATATTTAGCCTTAGTCCATATAAGAGAATCTTCAATTTGTTGAGCGATTTATTTAAGGTCTCAAAACCCTCCTGTGTATTTCATAGGGATTAGGGGTGTGCGTAATTCGTCACGTAGATTTTCCACACAGATTGGCAACAGTTCCTCTTGAGGGAGTGTTATGCTCAGGGAATATGTTAATCCCTTCCAGCGAGCAATGAAATCAGAGAATCCTTCATTCTCCCTTTTCTTATAGTTTGTAATATCAAAAACTATTGTATTTGGAAAAGTTGAGCTAAATTGAAGAATAAATCGTTGACGAAGATCTTCCCATCTGGTAATTGACTGGGATTTCAAGCTTGTGTACCAGACAAATGCTGGTCCTTGCAAGGTTCGCACGAAGCATCTGAGTTTCACAGCTTCTTGCTACTCTGGAGTTCCCATCATAGGATCGCAACAAGAAATTTAATGCGTCAAATGTTGTTCAGGGTCGCCTGAACCATTGAAAATAGGGAATACATGGTTCCCAAATTTTGATGGAGGAGAGATTGAATCTACCCATTCAGGGTAAGCTTTCTTTTCCAGTTGAACCTCTACACGCTTCCCTTCCATAGTCTCTAACCGAGATTTTTATGAATCAATGGTATTTGTTAACTTTTTAGAAACATATGGTTGAACTTGGACTTGGGCAGGTGAAATGACTAGAGTCTGGACAGGTATGGCAGCTGGTACTATAACTGATGGCATCACTGCCAATTGTTGTTATACTTGACCTGTAGGATTAGACCTGTGAGGGTGTACTGATAAAGGAGGATATTCTTGATCCATCTTAGTAGTTTCAACAAACTCCCTTTTCTAACTGACTCCATCATGCTTAGGAGGAAGACTACCCTTAAGTAGTTCTGCATTCATCCTCCTCAATTCCTTCATTTATTCCTCTTGTTGTGCAAATATTTTCTCTAGTGAGAGTGATTGGCCTTCTCCAGAGGAAGGATATGTAACCTGATTCATTCCCTTCCCCTTGTTTGATCCCTTTCGGAGAGGGGGAAGGGGGTTATTTGAAGGAACACCAAGATTCTTGGTAAAACATTGATTTCGTGTACACACACCTTCTTCATTTGTGTCTGTGCGTATAACTTCTTGAGCAGGAACCTCTTCATCTGAGTCCCCTTAGTGAGCCTCATCTGGTGGATCAGCAACAATGGAAATGATTACATTTATTGATGCATAACGCATCACATCCCTTCTATCAGCATTTATATGATATTGTCTCTGTCCATGTCTTTGATGAGACGTTGTCTTTTGTTAACTCAATCCCTCAAGAACTTCTTGATGAACCGTAATTTGGATAGAATATCCTGATAATTTAGATCTTCGTTCCTCGTGAGTCTTCTTCCCCAATTGATAAAAGACTGACTTTCTCTGGGGAGGGGATTGATGATTTGAAAAAGTCCCCAGTCCGGTGGACTGGGGCTGTTCCTATTGTTCCCACACAACTCCTCGAATCCTATTTGTTAATTCTGAGGGTTGATTTAAAAGAGTCCCCAGTATGGCAAGCTGGGGTGTCTCTTGAAATACTATGTCTGAGACTTTCTTAAAATCTCTCCTGATCTTACGGACCTTAGTCCGGAAATTTGCTGGATGCATCAACCTGTATCCACTTTTATCACCCGGTTCAAAAGACCGTTGGATGATTTCTGACACTTCTGTCACTTGATGATGTGCTTGCTCCATACGAGAGGCATGTTCAATATTCTCATTTTCTTGATGTAGGAGTAATTCAATAACTCATTCTCTATATTCTTGATTTTGAGAGGAACTAGTTGAGGCATGTTCTTGGGAAATATTTTGATTACAAACAAAGCCCATTGACTATGGCCGGCCATGGGAAATGACATTGCATGAGACCATTTTCGGCGGGCTTTGCTGACTGGAGAGAACCATGAAATGTATTTCTCCAGGAACACCCAATCCTCTGACATGAAGACCAGATGGGGCATTGGAAATTAACTTGTGGAATCTTATTAGTACGCCAAAGCATGAACGGTGAAGGTCTCTCTGCTGCTTTTCAGCCTTCAGATATCAAGAGGCTGATAGAGATGCCAAATCAATCTGACATTGTAACCCTTCTATTATCTTAAGATTATTTTCATATTCATCATAAGATAATACTTTTTTAACTAACAAAGAGTTTTCCATATGTTGAGACAAATATCATGAATCCCATCTTCTGTTAGAATCTCTGGAATGTCATACTGAGAGTCAGCCAGAGGCCAAAACATAACTGGCACTTCACCTTACGCCAGTTGTTTTCTCATGTTCAATATTTCCTCTTTATCATTTAATGAAGAATCTTCTACCTGATTTGACCATAGTTGGTGCTTCCTTGTTGATTCATCAGATTCAACAAGATTGGTAGAGAAATAACTGATCAAACTAGAAGATGCATGACTTAGGGGTGGTTCGGAGAATGACCTACGCCCTGGGCTATCTTCCAATTGAGAAATTATTTCACCTGCTAGAGATGAAGCATCAGAATTGACTGGTTTCACATTTGAATGTGCCTCAAGAAAAGAGGGCTTTCTCGGAACTACATTTTCCACTAGAGAATTTTCCGGGCAATGTGCATCACTACTATGGAGAGGACTTTCTCTGCGAAATTCATTATCATGGGGAGGACCACCATGACGGGTTACAGCAAAAGATGAGATCTTTTGATCCTTGGTCTTCTGACCACACAGAGGGTTCCTATGTCTCTCATCTGAAGATGAAACTTCGAGATCAACTGAATTGTCATGAAGCAAGCCTTCATGAGGATGTTTCTGTTGAAGACCTTCGGAATTAATGGTCCCACTATTGGGAAATGAGGGAGTAGAATCTTGAATTCCAAAAGATAACTGTCTAAGGGCTTCAAGAACTCCAGCATTGAGAAATGCCTTGTTACAGATTGGCTCTTGATCCCCTGATTGTGATGGGCGGGTCTTCTTCTTAGACACCTTCTTACTCACCTTGGAAACCACTTGTTGATGAAAGTGGCTGCTCTGAGCAGGTGTATGTGCCTGATCAGGAAAGATGACCAGGTTAGGCTGATTATCTCTACTCAAATCAGGTGTATGTGCCTGACTAGGTTGTCCGTATGATATGGGGGAGTATGCCCCACAACCCTCTTGGACTAGAACAAATGTGTGTGTTTGTTCCGGAGTGAACTTTTGATGTGTCAATCCACTGGTAGGGATAGATTTATGTGTCTTTCCTTGAGATGCTGCTGAAGCTGTTATAATATCCTGGAAAGCATCCAGAATATGAGCAGGGATTTTCTTCTGCTCTTTCACCTTTGATAAAATATGCTTGGTGACTTCAGCTGCCGGAACGAGGATATACGTCCATTGCGTGCTTGCAGTAGGTGTATGTGCCTACTCCTGTCCTCCTTTTCCTGTCAGTGAATCCTGACAGTACTCAAGTGTGGTGGAAAAAAGTTGAGTTTGCCTCATATTTATTGTCGGAGCTTTCCGACTGACTTCTCCATCTGCTACCAAGCGAGACTTTTGGAAGGATTGATTAATACTAGCTGGTGTATGTGCCTGCTAATTGCACTTCGCCAAACGTGGTTGACTAGCACCATCATATGTAGTCAGACGAGCCTGCTGACTAGCTAATGATTTATAAACAGGTGTATGTTCCTGCCTATAGTACTCTGCAGAAATTGCCTAGCGGGATTGATGTAATGCTGCCAGACGAGTTTGCTAGACAGTGGAATTAAAACGGGTAGGTGTATGTGCCCGCTCATTGCCTGCCACCAAGTTAGGTTGGTATACTTCTCCGGATATGGTAGAGATGATAACCTACTCACTTTTGACCGCATTCTGCCTCTGTTGGTTCGTCTTGCCTGCTCAGGTTTGAGGAACCTGAGCCGAATGCCTGGATTCGGTACCCTCATCATGTTGAGTGTGTATTGTCGCACGAGTCTGGAAGCGATTGTTGATAGGAGCCCTCAGGAAGGACTCCTGCTTCTTTGAATTAAGTCCCTGAGGGACCTTCTCATTCACCTCCCCAGAATATGGGAGTGAGTGGTGATTGTGTTCCGGGGATAACGACCCAAAATGGTTGGAGACGGTAGTTAGCACCGCCTGTTTCTTGATCGTTGGTCATCATTGTCTGGATGACCAGGTTGAATTGTTCAGTTAGAGGGCTTGTCGAGCAGCCTCCAGAGTTGGAATGGTACCGTGTTGACAGTACTTCTTAACCACCGCATTTGATACCCAGCACTGAAGACGCTGAGTAGTAGATGTCATCCTAAGAGTGGATAATGATCCAGTAGGAGTAGCAGCAGTGGCATTTTCCGCAGCGGTATTCACAGCAGTGGAATTCATAGGTGTGAAATTGAGAGCATCCATTTCTTAAAATTTAGAAAATCGTGAAAAAGAGTGTCTGTTTGATGTAACAGACGTAATCAAGATAAATTCAACCACTACATCATTTGGATGAGTACATATGTCAATGATTTTTTTGTTGTCCCTCTCATTGAGTTTTAAATAGAGGCCAACCTAATAAGAAAAACATTATTTTAACTTATTTAAGGATTCACGTTGGGTTCACCATTTTTTGTTTCCCTCTGGAATCGGGGATGACCTTGTTGATTGAAGGTTCAAACACTCCAATAAGTTTCTAACGGGTTTGTTTGTAGAACTGGAAACATCCAATGATTCCATATCCATTTGGACCTACTTTCCAAAGGTTGGTGCTCATTAGTTGTGAACTGATGAGGCTTAGGAAATTTTATTGGTCGAGAGGATGGGAGGTCGGACTCATCACACCTTTTTTAGGGGAATTATTGTCTACTCCAGGACTCTCTTTATAGATTTAAGTTATGTTCATGAATCCTTATTACATTACCAAGTATAAAATGAGCTTTCCTTTAGTCTGAAAATCAATGATTGATATGTAAGAAATTTAGATAATATTTTATATGTATTCGAGGTTCATCATCGATGAAGAATCATCTGTATTTGTTAGAGATTCTTAGATGATGGTATCCTTAAAATACATAAAAGTATCTTGGTCATTATGATGACCATACTGGTTTTAAATCCACTCAATGGGGAACTTGATGTTTATTTTCATTCAGGAGGACATGAATTATTTCAGAATTGGGATCGTACCCGTTGATGGGCTACCTACGTATCCATTGTTTTGGAAAAGGAATCAGAACCCACGTAGTTCGAATAAGGGAGTATGATTCTTATGCATGATTGATGGCTCAATGAAATAAGTCATGATTACTTTTATACTCTATGCTCACGTTAGTCAAGCTCGGTGTGAGAAACAAGAGGTATTGGTGAAATCAGACAATTGTGCCATGAAAGATTCAATGATGTGGGGATTATGTTTTTATGACTTCCCAAAATAGATGAGGATTAAGATTTACTTTAGGGAAGAAATCCAGGAACAGGGTCCATAAAGGTATATGTAGTTTATCGAGATTTGGATACTCTAATCTTCGGGCTTACTCCTAAGGAAGTTTCCCAAGTTAAGAGTGGACTTATAATTGGGTTTTACTCCTGAGAAAGAAACCCCAAATAAAAAGTAAATTAGAACTGGTTAAGAGAAATTAAGACTAGGGATTACTCTTGAAAAGGAGGCCCAGTTTAAGGGACTTGAAAAATTAAGGGACTTGGGGCTTACTTCTGAGGAGGATGCCCATATTTGAGACTAGGGCTTACTCTTAAAAAGGAGGCCCAGGTTAAAAGAGGACTTGGGGCTTACTCCTAAGGAGGATGCCCATATTTGAGGCTGGGGATTACTCCTAAAAAGGAGGCCCAGGTTAAAAGAGGACTTGGGGCTTACTCCTAAGGAGGATGCCCATATTTGAGACTGGGGATTACTTCTGAAAAGTAGGCCCATGTTAAAAGAGGACTTGGGGCTTACTCTTAAAGAGGATTCCCATATTAATGAAAATTTGATATTGGGGTTTACTCTTGAAAAGGAAGCCCATATTTGAGATTAGGGCTTACTCCTGAAAAGGAATCTCATATTAAGGATTCTCTCATCTTAAAGGATGAGGTTGAATGAATTAAATCTCAATCTTTAGTGACATAATG
This sequence comes from Viscum album, assembly GCA_963277665.1. NCBI lineage: Eukaryota > Viridiplantae > Streptophyta > Magnoliopsida > Santalales > Viscaceae > Viscum > Viscum album. Next base: position 1,625,927,174 of record OY728130.1, read on the forward strand.
TTCTATAAATCACTAGAGTTTTTAGAGATTTTCCACGGAGTTCCATTAAGATAAGGAATTCAAATCAAGAAATCATGCCATAAATGGATTTGAAGAGTGTCTTGAAGACTGAATCTTGAATAGAAGAAGTGGAATGGCATAAGAGGAGAGAAGTGGGCAATAAAGGCTCCCAAAAAGGTAAAGGCATGAAAGTCCTGGCAGGCACGCAGGTACTGCGTGGGCGTGCAAGTCTTGGTCGGTGCGTAGGTACTGTGAGGGTGCGCAAGTCCTGGTCGCGCAGGTATACCTACACGACACATGGGTACTTGCACGATTTTTAGTCTTTGAGTAATACTTGGGCGACACTTGGCTCAAACCTTTGGTATTATCCTTAGAGGCTTTCCAGAAGATGGAGCGCAAGTTCTGTTGAAGAAGTAGGGCGACGCGCAATTATGTTCATTTACCTTAAGGGTAAAACATTTAGGCATGCAAGTGTTAGTGAATTCTAACATTTAGACCTTACTCCTCCTATTTAGACCTTCCATTCTAAGTAAATAAGTACCTTATAAGAGTTCGGAAGACTTGAGGAAGATACTTGGGTGTTCATAGCTCTGTCTGTGAAATCTAGAAATATTACTCCTGGAAATGGGGGGCCCACCTGGGGTATTTATAGGTTGGAGAAGACCCCAGGCGGTTATCCTTTAGGGTGAACAAGTCACTTGCGTGACCATTATGTGTCTCAAAAGTATAATTGCGTGACATTGATGGAACTTGCGCAACCCTTGTGCATTTGAAGCCTTGTTCGTGCCTTTTTCAATTTTTGATGTTTTCATCAAAGGATGAATCAATTTGTGATAAGTAACTTCCTTTTCCATTCATTTAGACAATGTGACGAAAAAGGAGCATCACCAGTATCAATGAAAAAAACATTCATCTTCAATCATCTGTACCTGCATTCTTTTGCTACATGATATAGATTTTTACTTAATCCAATGGGCCTAGTAAGCATAGTTTGATTTTTTTATTAGGATTAATGTTAATAACCCTATAAACATTGAATCTTTTAATTGCTCAATATTACCTAAATAATACAAAATGTATATTTAGTGAGCTAGAACATGACTTTTATTCATAGTTCCCTTGTATTTTGTGAGTAGTTTAAAGTAATGCACGTCAGACATAAAGTGGTTAATATTTAAAGTCGAAATAGCTTTTACCGAATTGGATTAAAATTGACATAATTCCTTGAAAATTTATCTGAAAACATATTACCATACTCGAGTATGAGGGAAATTATGTAAACTATAACTTAAGAATATTTGAATCTGAGGAATGATATGAAAAATTAGCTAAAAAGGAATTAGAAGAAGTAGTTTCCAAGAATGAAATTACCATTATTTAACAAACCCATTAGGGGGTTGAATTATGTAGGGCCACCTAAGGGCATTCGCTACATAGTCAAATAAATAGCATCTTTTGGATGACATGTCCGTTATGTAGACTGTTTATGCAAGGCTGTGTAAGGGCACATTCTGCATAGTCAGGAAAAATAATTCTCAAAAATTTACTTTCCTAGTGTTAAAAATCCAGTGAAAGTTTATGAAGATTAAAATTTTCCAAAGTATAGAGTTTAATGTATGGAATGAGGTACTTGAATATGGAGAAGATATTTCCAAAAAAGATTATCGAATAACTGGATGAATATCACTCCTACGAAGGTTTGACCCAAACATAAGGAAGGAGAATATAAACCATACACTTGAATACTTTCAGATCATGAAAAAGGATATGGGACAAGTATGTTAAGGATGGCTATTTTTGAGGATCCCTATGTATTGTCATTAAGAAAAATAAGGAAAAAAGAGTATTTATTCCCAAGAATGAAGTTACCAGTATTTAACAAACCCATTAGGGGGGTTAAATTATGCAGGGCCACCTGAGGGAATTGACTGCATAGTCAAATAATAGCATCTTTTGGCTGACAGGTCCATTTTGTAGACTGTTTATGCAAGGCCTCCTAAGGGAACGTGCTGCATGGTCAGGAAAAAGAACTCTCATAATTTCAGGCCTTTTGTGATTAGAAGTTAAGGAAAGGGTTATGAAGATCTAAAAATATTTAAGGATAGTATTATGACACATAAAGATCGGTATTGTCCAATATATGTAGAGATACATCAATGCTAACCATAATCATGTTGTGGCTGGGTCCTGAATGGAAATGTTGGACTTCACTACGTATCCCATAAGGAGAGAATCAATCCATACATAGTTCTTTAACTACAGTTTAATGTTGTGTGGGACAAAAGGATTGGAGATCTTAGTTTAGGATCATAGATCTTGGACCATTATAAGAAATACACAGTGTGTGTTTTCATGGGGACTTTTCAGTCAGGGGGCTGAAAGAAAAATTTTGGGTTAGGTCCAAAAGACTTGGGGATGGATTCAAGGGACACTCGAACATTCCTACGTATCCCATAAGGATGGGAATCAAGCCCACGTAGTTCTAGAAATACCCTCTGTACAAATTTGGTTCGTACATGTGAAGGGTGAAAGGGGACTTTAGTGCAATGATTTCTTAACCCAAGATAAAAGGTTCGGGCATTTCCATGTATGCACGTAGTCTTTGGAATGAAACATGATTGAAAAATCAATGTAAATAATGATTCCCTCTCAGGTGAGGGTATCAAAGAATATTTTAGTTTATTTTCATACTGGAAAAAATTGTTGTATAGTTTAACGTCGTATAGCAAGGACAAAAGTGAACCAATGTAAACATATTGATTCTAGGGGTGGTTTCACGAATCAACATCGTATGAGATGGAGGTGAACCGATGTGAAGAGGTTGGTTTTGGGCATGAACCTTGGGAGGTTTCCTACATACCCAGCCTGGAAGGCAAAGATCAAAGTCCGCGTATTTCAATTAATGAATGAATTAGTAATCAATTTGTTCATAGGGGAAATGACCTAAAAATGATGTTGGGACTTTCGCGTGGTTAGCATCCCAGAAAGAGTGTTATGGTTGAAATTTTTTCTAACCTCACGTGAGTCATACTCGGTGTGAGAAATAAGAGGTAACAACAACCTTAACGATGCACAGTTTAATGTCATATAGGACATATAAAGGGACTATGTGATTTAAAGTCTTGCAGTTATGACTATTGGTGCTTCACAGTTTAGTGTCATGTAGTAGGGACAAAGTACAGTTTAATGTCATGTAGGACATAACAAAGGAATTTTTTTTTATTTTAGAATCATGTAGTTAGGATGATGGGGAAAACACAGTTTAATGTCATGTTGGACAAAAGGGGGACTTTTCAGTTTAATGTCATGTAGTGAGGAAAAAATATTACACCATTTAAAATCATGTTGGACGTATTAGGGACTTTTTCACAGTTTAATGTCATGTTGGATGAAAAATGGATGATACAGTTTAGCGTCATGTTGGACGTAAGTGCCAATAGTTTAAGGTCATATGCATGGACCATTGGTTATGCAGTTTAACATCTTGCTGGACGTAAGGGACTTTTATATAGTTTAACGTCATATAGCAAGGACGATGAAGGGGGACACAGTTTAAAGTCATGTTGGATGAAAGTGAGAATAGTTTAAGGTCATATGCATTGACCCTGGATGGTGCAGTTTAACGTCATGTTGGACATAAGGGACGTGAAAATAGTTTAATGTCATATGAATGGACCATTGGTTATGTAGTTTAACGTCTTTATGGACGTAAAGGACTTTTATACAGTTTAGCATCAAGTAGTTAGGACGTCACAGTTTAACGTCGTGTGGGACAAAAGTAATACAAATAGTTTAAAGTCATATGTATAGACCATTGCTGTATTTTGTTTTCATACAAAATATTTCTTCATAAATCAATCATTGGTTGGAGTAGTGATGAATTCTTCATCCATTGACATTAAAGAATAAGCTCCATTGGAGTAGACTTTGTGTATTGAGTAAGGTCCTTCCCATTTTGGCTCAAGCGTGGGAGGTTTCTTTCCTGGTATCATTGGAGTTCTGAGAACAAATACGAATTATCCCTGAGTGAATGAACGAAGACAAACTTTTTTGTTGAAATCTCATGCTATTCGATTCTGATAGACTTCCAAGTGGTGCAAAGTGCACAATCTTTTCTCATCTAACCATTCCAGTTCATTCAATATCTTTTTAGATTGATCATATGTAGATGACTGATCAAAAATGGCTACTCTGAGCGAATGAAATTGAACATCAATGGGAAAGACTACTTCCATTGCATATACCAATGAAAATGGAGTTGATCGTGTTGCAGTGCGGGTGGTGGTCCCATAAGCCCATAAAGCATGAAAGAGTTTATCATGCCATTATTTCATATCTTTATCCACCATCTTTTGCAGTATATTTGAAAGAGTCTTATTGGAGGCTTCTATCTGTCCACTGGCCGCTGCATGATACCGAGATGAATGGTTGGATTTGATTTTGAATTCTTGATACAACTTCTTCACCTCAGATGAATATAAGTTGGTGCCATTGTACGTCAATATGGCATGAGGGACACCAAATCTGGTAAAGATGTTAGACTTGATGAAGCTAACAATGCATTTAGAAATGACTTCCTTAAGAGGTATTGCCTCTTCCCATTTGGAAAAGAAATCAGTAGCTGTAAGAATATACTTAAACTGCTTGGCCGTAGCTGAAGGGTGAGGTCCCACCACATCCATTCCCCATGTGGAAAATGGCAATGAGTATTTAGCTGTATGAAGAAACTATGGAGGTTGATGAATGATGTTAGAATGTACTTGGAACGAATGACACTTATTTATGAAATAAACACAATCTTGTATCATTTAAGGCAAAAAGTATCCAAGCCTTCAAATCTGATCAGACAGTCTATGTCCAAACTTGTGGGCACCACAGACTCCTACATGCACTTCTTTCATGACATCCATTGTCTCTTCACCATCAATGATTCTCAAAGGAACTCCACCAAAACCACGTTTGTAGAGAATTTTCTCTAGGTGATCAGGTCTATCATAAAGAGTAAAATTGACCACATGTTGCCAAATTTGTTCTTTCTCGGCTCTATCAGGTGGAAGTGTTCTATTTTGAAGGTATTCCCTGATAGGTGACATCCATCCTGTAGTATGAAAATATGGTTCAAGAATGGGAATAATTTCATTAATTTCCTCTATTCTGATTTGAACATAAGGTGAAATTTCATGACAATGGGAAATACTGATGGATGTCTCATCCCGAATTGGATCTGCCAGAGGTGTGGCTATATTAGCCAGTGCATCAGCTTGAGCATTTTGTGATCGCGGGACATAAGAAAATGTCGATTCCGAAGAGAATTACTCCATTAACTCATTGACGTAATCATACAAAGTGATTAGTTCTTATTTTTTTATGGCATAATCCCCATTGACTTGTTTGATTACAATGTCTGAATCACCTTTCCCCTTGAAGTGATTCACTTGTGCTTGAAGCGCCAATTCCAAGCCTACGAGGAGAGCTTGGTATTTTGCTTCATTATTGGTACCAGCTTCCCATAATATAAAGGAATAAGGTAACACTTCCTGTTCTGGAGAAATGAGCACAATTCCTAAGCCAAATTTTTTGAATTTAGGATTTTCCATTTTCCTCCCTGTTGGACTTCTGGAAGCGCCATCAAAATAAATTTCCCATGCCTGAGGACTTCCAGGAATAGAGAAGAATTCCTCATCAAGGAGTTCAATATCTGAAGATGTGTCTTCCACTGAAGGGTGTTCAGCCAGGAAATCAGCCAGAGCTTGGCCCTTTATTTCCTTTTGAGACACATACTGAATGTCGAATTTCTTCAAAATAACTACCCACCTTGCCAGACGTCCTGTAAGCATTCGATGACTAAGGATGAGTTTGAGAGGGTTATTGCGAGATACCAATTGGACCTCGTGATGTTTCAAGTAGTGTCTCAACTTCTGAACTACAATGATCAATGCCAGGTAGCACTTCTCAATACTTGAATACCGGTTTTCTGCTTCAAGAATAGTCTGAATGAGGTAGTATAGGCTGTTTTCTTTCCCAGCATCATTCTTTTGAGCAATAAAGGCACCCAATGATCGCTCTAGAGTGGTCACGTAGAGGATAAATAGTCTTCCTTCAACAGGTGGCATGAGTACCGGTGGACTCAAGAGGTATTTCATGAGAATATCAAATGCATCTTGACATTCTTTAGTCCACTGGTAAGTGACTCCCTTCTTTGTCAATTTGGGGAAGGGTAAACTTTTTCCTACCAAATTGGTGATGAAATGCTGAATATAGGATAAGTGTCCTTGAAGCCTTCTCAATTATTTCAAATTTAGAGGAGGTAACATACCAAAGATTGACTTGGTCTTCTCAGGATCGACTTTGATACCACGATGGCATACAAAAAAGTAGAGAAATTTTCCTAAGGTTACCCCAAAAGCACATTTTAAGGGGTTCATCTTCAAATTATGTTGTCGAAGCTTGCAGAATATGACTTCCAAATCAGCCAAGTGATTAGAACATTTTTTGGATTTGACCACCAAATCGTCCACATAGCATTCAACAAACTTCCCTAAAAAGGGTTTGAAGATATGATTCATGGAACGCTGATACGTTGCACCTGTATTCTTTAAGCCAAAGGGAATTACCCAGTAGCAAAACACACCCTGAAGGGATCTGAAGGCTGTGGATTCCTCGTCTTCTGGGGACATTCGGATTTGATTATATCCAAAATATCCATCCATGAATGAAAGTGCTTCATAGCCAGTTGTTGCATCAATTAAAAGTTCTGTAATCGGAACTGGGAAATCATCCTTAGGACAATGCCGATTAAGATCTCTAAAATCGATGAAAACTCTAATTTTTCCGTTCTTATTCTTTATAGGGACAATATTAGCCAACAAATTGGGATATTGAACTTCTCTGATGAAGTTATCTTTGATAATATTATCAACTTGAGCTTCAATTTTGGAAGCATAAGTTGGGTGTGTTCTTCTCGCGAATTTCTTAAATCCTCAATGTTCTTCTAGTAAACCCAAATGATGAGTAGCAACATCAGGATCAATCCCGAGAATCTCTATATAGTTCCAAGCAAATATGTCTTGATTTTTCTTTAAAAAGGAAATATACATCTCTTGTTCTTCAAGATTCATGGTCGTACTGATTAATGTGGGGTGTGGATCTTCTTTTGTCACTAGAATTATTTCTCTGAGTTCATCCACGGTGGTAAAGATACCCTCTTCAAATGCTGGAGGAGCATCTCATAGATCTTCCTCTTCTTCTTCAACATGTGTTATTTCTTACATTTCTACCTTCACAGTAGATGATAAAGCAGAATTTGAACATCTTGAAGAAGAAGCTTCCATTTATGACTCAATTAATGATGAAGGGTCTTCCTTGGGAAATAAAGAGGAGATGATGGATTGAGAATCGACATCATTTTTAACCTCTGATGTTGCTATAGCTCCTTCTGTCCTGATTGGAGAAGTATAGACTTGTTGGATTTCAGAAGATGAAATGAAGACGTCACCATTTGGGATTTCATCACAGCATGGTGGTTTACAAATGTCTCCCATGTTGTCTGGCTCGATTACCGTAATTGACATTATGGATATTTCCATAAGAGTATTTTGATTTGGGTCTATCTTTTCAATTTGACAGATAGGGAACACATAATCTGTACCCACATGTGTAAATGGATTTACTAGAATCTTCTCCAAACCATACGGAGCATTAACTTTGGTAATCTCTTTTTTTGTGGATTCCTCCTTTCCCTTCATGTGGTAGAATTTTTCCTCAATGTATTGAGACTCACATGTCTTTAATGGGGCCTTGTCACCATATAATGTCCCAACATGACCATTGAAACAAAACATGATACATTGATGGTATGACGAAGGGATAACCACATGCCGATGTAGCCAGGGTCTTCCAAACAAGATGTTGAAGGCTGAGTCTTGAACAACAACCATGAAATCTGAATTGGACACAAGATCTCCAAACTGAGTTCTGAGTGTAATCTCACCCAGTGGTTCTTTTTCATTTTTATCATATCCTTGTAACATCAAAGTTGAATGAGATAAATTAGATTCTGTGAGGCCCAATCGAAGAAGTGTACAAATGGGCATGAGGTTGACTGCTGAACCATTATCAATAAAAACTCTTAGGATGTATATTCCATTGACCTTGCCAGATAAGTACAAATGTCTAATATGTTCATGCCCGACATCATCTTCATCTTCATCAGTAAAATATATTACTGCATGGCATTCTGCCGGATTATTCTCTACATGGTAGACTTTAGCTGCATCAATTTCAGTTTCAAACTCCTGAGGACGTGAAAAAGCCTCCATGAGTGCCTCCTAACGATTATTTGATAAATTCAAGGCATCCATAATTGTTAACTTGGCTGGTACTTGGGCCATGTGTTTCAATATATCATACTTTTTATCCAAAGGTCTGTGTTTACCAATAGGAACATGTGGTTTAACAGGTGTCTAAGAAGTTGATGCTTTGGAATTTGATGCTTTGGAATTTGATGCATATTGTACCGGGTTAGGAGTTGTTAATACCCCTGGATTTGGAAGATTAGACCGATTAAGTCTATTTATTTGCTGAGAGGAAAAAGATGGAACCTTCAACCAATCTTCTAGAATAATTGTGCCATGGCTAAGTCTGCCGTGTGTGTAAGAACTTTCTTGTTCTTGTTGAGCTCGTTGAAGGGCTCTACCATGAGTTTCTCCCCCATACATGGTTCTATTAGGGGTATAATTGGAACTGTTTCCTCTGAAAGATCCACTTATTCCCCTGTATCATGACCCTCTGGAACATCCTCTGATTCCTCTATTTGAAATAGGGAATTCGGGCTTATCAAAATTGAAACCGTGACTGACATATGGATCTGTTAATTAAATCATATTAAAAGAACTTAAAATAAACTCTTCATCTGATAAGACTCTTCCTGATTATCCTGTTTAGGTTGTGCCATTTGGTGGGGCGGTGCCCGTGAATTTGAAGTAGATGGCATGAAGTCTTCCAGAGTCAAATACAACTTAGGCTTTGACATATACTGATTATCTTCTGATTCTTTTTCTTTCGTTGAATCATGTCGTTTCTTTGAGGATTTTCCCTCTGATTAAGAGGGTTTTGCTGTGGAATTCATGGCAGAAGGCACAATTGGTTTTTTCAATTACGTTCGCAAAATAGCATGAGTTCGGTTGATCGTCTTTCTGACCATCCAATCATCATATTTTTGTGCATTTTTGTCCTTAACTACTTACCAATCACCTTCCTCCTCTGGAACTGTAGCAGTAACACATGCTACCTGGGGTGAAGAGCCTTTTAGTTTGACTTGTCTCGAGTCGACCATCTTTTGCAGGAGGTCCTTGAAAACAAAAAACTCCTGAATGGGATGCCCCAACATCTGGTGAAACGGGAAATAGTTGGGACGGTCTTCATCTCCTTCTTTGTTTGGCCTCTTGGGCATTGGCAATTGAACCAAATTATTTTCCAGAGCCGAAATGAAATAACCAGGAACATGATCATTTCAGAAAGAGTAATTTTTTCTCTTCAGATCCTCTTATTGTTTTTATCTTTAATCTCTTTGAACATCTTGAAGAAATGGCCTTTGTTTTTGATTCTCAAGAGGTGGAGCCCTTCGGGAAGATGAAGGTTTTGGAGTAGAATAAGGTACAGGTGCTTGCTTACGCGTAACTGTAGTAGTCTCCACTTTACCCATTCTCCTTCATGGAGCTGATGGATTTATACGAGCCTTATCTTTAGTCTTTATAAGAGAATCTTCAATCTATTGATTGATTGAAGTAAGGTCTGAAAACCCTCCTGTATATTTCACAGGGATCAACGGCATTCATAATTCATCATGTATATTTGCCACACAGATTGGAAACAGTTCTTCAAAGGTGGTGCTAAGCTTAGGGAATATGGTAATCCCCTCCAGCGAGCAATGAAATCTGAGACACTTTCATTCTCCCTTTGATTACAGTTTGTAAGATAAAAAATTATTGTCTTTGGAAAAGTTGAGATGAACTGAAGAAGGAATTTTTGGTGAAGATCTTCCCACCTGGTAATTGACTGAGATTGCAAGCTTGTATACCAGAGAAAAGCTGGTCCTTGCAAGGTTCGCATGAAGCATCTAAATTTCACTGCTTCTTGCTGCTCCAGAGTTCCCTTCATAAGATCAAAACAAGACACGTAATGCGTCAAATGCAGTTCAGGATCGCCTGATCCATTGAATATAGGGAATACAGGGTTCCCAAAACATGATGGGGGGGGATTGAATCTACCCATTCAGGGTAAGATCACTTTTTTGGTTGAACCTGCGCACACTTCCCTTCCATAGTCTCTAACCGACCTGTTAATGACTCAATGGTAGTTATTATCTTTTGAGAAACATCCGGTTGAACATGGACTTGGGTAGGTGCAATGACTGGAGTTTGGACAGGTATGGCAGCTGGTACTGCAACTGATGGAAGCACTGCCAATTGTTGTTGCACTTTACCCGTAGGATTAGACTTGTGAGGGTGTACTGATAAATAAGGATATTCTTGATCCATCTCAGTAGATGCAACAAACTCCCTTGGCTGGCTGACTCTAGCACACTTAGGAGGAAGACTACTTTGAATTAGTTCTACGTTCAACCTCCTGAATTCTTTCATTTGTTCCTCTCGTTGCGCAAATATTTTTTCTAGTGAGAGCGATTGACATTCTCCAGAGGAAAGATATGTAACCTAATTCTTTCCCTCCCCTTTGTTTGATCCCTTTTGGAGAGGGGGAAGTGGGTTATTTGAATGAACATCCAGATTTTTGGTAAACCTTTTATTTTGTGTACGTACACCTTCTTCATTTGTGTCTGTACATACAACTTCTTGAACAGGAACCTCTTCATCTGATTCCTCTAAGTGATCCTCATCTGGTGGATCAGCAACAAGGGCATTGATGACATTAAGTGATGCATAATTCATCGCATCTCTTCTATCAACATTTCTGAGATATTGTCTTCTTCCACGACTCTGATGAGAAATTTCCTTTCGTTGATTCGATCCATTAAGAACTTCTTGGCAAACCATAATTTGGAGAGAGTCTCTTGATAATTTGGCTCTTCATTCCTCTTGGTGATTCTTCCCTAATCAAGAGAAGACCGACTTTCTTCGAGGGAGGGATTGAGGATTTGAAAAAGTCCCCAATCCGGTGGACTGGGGCTGTTCCCGCTCAACTCCTCGAATCCTATTTGTTGATTCCGAGGGTTGGTTTAAAAGAGTCCCCAGTCTGGAAAGTTGGGGTGGATCTTGACATGATATGTCTGAGACTTTCTTAAAAGCTCTCCTGATATTGCGGACCTTGGTCCAGAAATTAGCTGGATGCATCAGTCGATATCCACTCTTATCACCCGGCTCAAAAGACCATTTGATGATTTCTGAAACTTCTGTCACTTGATGATGTGCTTTCTCCATACAAGAGGCCTATTCAATATTCTCATTTGCTTGATGCAGGTGTAATTCAACAACTTGTTTTCTATATTCTTGATTTTTAGAGGAACTAGTTGAAGCATGTTCTTGAGAAAGCCTTTGATTACAAACAAATCCAGTTGATTGTGGCCGGCCACGGGCAATAACATTGCATGAGACCATTTTTGGCAGGCTTTGCTGACTGGAGAGTACAGGGAGATGTAGTGCTCCATGGACAACCCATCCTCTAACATTAATACCAAATGGGGCATTGGAAATTAACTGGCGCAATCTTCTTAGTGAGCCAAGGCATAAACGTTGAGGGGCTCTCTACTGCTTTTCAGCCTTTGGATATCGAGAGACTGATAGATATGCCAAATCAATCTGATGTCATAACCCTTCTATTATCTTAAGATGATTTTTATATTCACAATAGGATAATACTTTCTAATTCAACTAACAAAGAGTTTTCCATATGTTAAGATGAATATCATGAATTCCATCTTCCTTCAACATCTCTGGAATGCCATACTGAGAGTCAGCCAGAGGCCAAAACATGACTGGCACTTCAACCTTTGCCAGTTGTTTTCTCATGTTCAACATTTCCTCTTTATCATTCAATGAATATTCTTTTACCTGATTTGACAAGAGCATGTTATTCTTTTTTGCTTCATCGAATTCCACAAGATTAGTAGAGAAATCACTGATCAAACTAGAAGATGCATGACTTAGGTGTGGTTCAGAGAATAACCTACACCATGTGCTATCTTCTGATTGATAAATTATTTCACCTGCTAGTGATGAAGCATCAGACATGATTGGTTTCGCATTTGCAAGTTCCTCGCGATAATAGGGCTTTCCCGGCACTACATTGTCCACTAGAGCATTTTTTGGGCAATGTGCATCACTAATGCAGAGAGGACTTTCACAGAATAATTCATCATCATAGGAAGGACCACATTTGTGGGTTACAACAAAAGATGAGATCTCTTGCTCCTTGGTCTTCTGACCACACAGAGGGTTCCTGTGTCTCTAATCTAAAAATGAAACTTGGAGATTGACCGAATTTTCCTGAAGCAAGCCTTAATGAGGAAGTGTTTATTGAAGACCTTTAGAATTAAAGTTCCCACTATTGGGAAATGAGGGAGTAGAATCTTGAATTCCAACAGATAACTGTCTGAGGGATTCAAGATCTCCAACATCGAGAAAGGCCTTGTTACAGATTGGATCTAAATCTCGTGACTGTGCAGGGTGGGTCTTCTTATTAGATGCCTTCTTACTCACCTTGGAAACAACTTGTTAACGAATGTGGCTCCTTTGAGCAGGTGTATGTGCTTGATCAGGAGAGATGGAAAAGTTAGGCTGACAATCTCTACTCAAATCTGGTGTATGTGCCTGACTTAGTTGTCTGTATGATATGGGGGAGTATGCCCCAAAACCCTCTGGGACTGGAACAGATGTGCGTGTCAGTTCTGGAGTGAACTATTGATGTGTCCCTCCACTGGTAGGGATATATTCATGTGTATTTCCCTGGGATGTTGCTGAAGCTGTTATAATATCCTAGCAAGCATCCAGAATATGGGTAGGTATTTGCTTCTAATCTTTCACCATTGATAGAATATGCTTGGTGACTTCAGCTACCAAAACAGGGATATACATCCATTCAATTCTTGGGGTAGGTGTATGTGCTTTCTCCTGTCCACCTTTTCCTGTCAGTGAAACCTGACAATACTCAATTGTGGGGGAAGAAAGTTGATTCTGCATTCTTTTTGTCGTCGGAGCTTTCCGGCTGACTTTTCTGTGTGCTACCAAGGGAGACTGTTGGTAGGATTGATCAATACTAGAAGGTGTATGTGCCTGCTGATTGCACTTTGCTGAACATGGTTGACGAGCTCCATCATATGTAGTCAGATGAGCATAGTGACTAGCTGATGATGTATAAATAGGTACATGTTCCTACCTATAGTACTCCACCGGAATTGCCTGGCAGGATTGGTGTGATGCTGCCAGACGAGTCTGCTAGACAGCAGCATTAAAACAGGCATGTGTGTGTGCCCACTCATTACTTGCCACCAAGTTAGGTTAGTGGACTTCTCCAGAGATGGCAGAGATGAGAACCTACTCACTGTTAACCAGATTTCACCTCTGGCGATTCGTCTTGCCTGCTCGGGTTCGAGGAACCTGAGCCAAACGCCTGGAGTCGACACCCTCATCTTGTTGAGGGTGCACTGTCGCACGAGTCTGGTGGCGATTGTTGATGGGAGCCCTCGGGAAGGACTCCTGCTTCCTTGAATTAAGGCCCTGAGGGACCTTCTCATTCACCTCCCAGGAATATGGTAGTGAATGGTGATTGAGTTCCGAGGATAACAACCTGAAATGGTTGGAGACGGTAGTTAGCACCGCCTTCTTATTGATCGCTAGTCGTCACTGTCCGGACGACCAGGGTGAATTGTTCACTTGGAGGGCTTGTCGAGCAGCCTCCAGAGTTGGAATGGTACCATTTTGACGGTACTCCTTAATCATCGCGTTTGATACCCAGCATTGAAGATGCTGAGTAGGTGACGTCATCCTCAAAGCGGATGATGATCCAGCAAGAGTAGCAGTAGTGGCATTCACAGCAGCAGTATTCACATGTGTGAACTAGAGAGCAGCCATTTCTTAGAATGCATAAAATATTGGAAAAGAGAGCATGTTTGATATAATAGACGTAATCAAGATAAGTTCGGCTGCTACATCTTTTGGATGAGCACATATGCCAATGATTGTTTTCGTTGGCCCTCTCATTGAGTTTTAAATAGGGGACTAACAAATAAGTAAGTCATCATTTTAACTTGGTTAAGGATTCATGTCATGTTCACCATTTTTTGTTTCCTATGGAATTGGTGATGACCTCGTTGATTAAAGTTTCAAACATTTAAATCGGTTTCTAACGGGTTTGTTCCTAGAACTGAAACATCCAATGATTCCATATCCATTTAGACCTACTTTCCAAATGTAGGTTCTCATTAGTTGTGGACTAATGAGGCATAAGAATTTGCATTGGTCGAGAGGATGGGAGGTCAGACTCATCACACATTTTTTAGGGGAATTATTGTCTAATCCGGGACTCTCTTTATAGATTTAAGTTTTGTTCATGAATCCTTATTACATTACCAGGTATAAAATGTGCTTTCCTTTAAATCTGACAATCAATGATTGATATGAAGAAAATTTATCGAATATTTTATATATATTTGAGGTACTTCATCGATAAAGAATCATCTATATTTGTTTAGAGATTCATAGACAATGGTATCCTTCAATATATAAAATTCTCTTGGTCATTATGACGACCATACTAGTTTTAAAGCCACTCAGTGGGGCACTTGAATTTTATTATCATTCATAAGGACATGGATTATTTCAGAGTTGGGATTGTACCCGTAGATGGGATACCTACGTATCCTTTGTTTTGGAAAAGGAATCAGAACCCACGTAGTTTGAGTAAAGGAGTATGATGTTTATGCATGATTGATGGCTCAAAGAAATATGTCATGATTACTTTTACACTCTAATCTCACGTGAGTCATGCTCGGTGTGAGAAACAAGAGGTATTGGTGAAACCAGGAAATTGTTCCACGAAAGATGTAATGATGTGGGGCTTATGTGTGTATAACTACCCAAATAGATGAGGAATAAGATTTACTTCAGGGAAGAAATCCAAGAACAGGGTCCATAAAGGAATATGTGATTTATGGAGATTTGGATACTCTAATCTTGGTGAATACTCCTAAGGAAGATTCCCAAGTTAAAAGGGGACTTATGATTGGGTTTTACTCCTGAGAAGGAAGCCCAGATCAAAAATAAATTATGACTGGTTAAGAGAAAATAAGACTGGGGATTATTCCTGAGAAGAAGGCCTAGGTTAAGGGACTTGGAAAATTAAGGGACTTAGGGCTTACTCCTGAAGAGGATGCCCATATTTGAGACTGGGGATTACTCCTAAAAAGGAGGCCCATGTTAATAGAATTATGGCTGGGGATTACTCCTGAGGAGGATTCCCATATTTGGGAACATTGAGACTGAGGCTTACTCCTAAGGGGGATGCCCAGATTAGAGGATTTGGGGCTTACTCCTAAAGAGGATGTCCATATTATAGGACTTTGGGATTACTCCTAAGAAGGATTCCCAAATTAATGAGGATTTTGAATGGGGATTACTCCTGAAAATGAGGCCCAGGTTAGAGGACTTGGAGATTACTCCTAAGGAGGATGTTCAAATTAATGAGGATTTGGACTGTGGCTTACTCCTGAAAAGGAGGCCTATGTTAAATATTCTCTCATCTTAAAGGATGAGGTTTAATGAATGAACTCTCTATCTTTAGTGACATAAAGATTTGAAAATCACTAAATTTTGAGAGATGTTCCACAGAGTTCCTTTCAGATAAAAAAGTCAATCAAGAAAACATGCCATAAATGGATTTGAAGAGTGTCTTGAAGACTGAATCTTGAATAGGAGAGGTGGAATGGCATAAGAGGGGTGAAATGGCTAGTAAGGGCACCCAAAAAAGATAGGGATGTGCAAGTCCTAGAAGGCATACAGGTAATGCGTGGGCGCGCAAGTATTGGTCGCACAGGTATACCTGCGCGGCTCATGGGTACAGGCGCGATTTTCAGCCCTTAGAGTAATATTTGGGTGATCCTTGATCAAAGCCTTTATAATTATCCCTAGAGGATTTCCAGAAGATTGTGCGCAAGTTATGGTGAAGAATTAGGGCGACAAGCAAGTTTGTCAATTCTCCTTAAGGGTAAAACACTTAGGCGCGCAAGTGTTAGTGAATTCTAACACTTAGACCTTACTCCTCTTATTTATATCTTCCATTCTAGGTAAAGAAATACCTTATAAGTGTTTGGAAGACCTGAAGAAGAGACTTGGGCATTCAGAGCTATGTATCTGACTTCTGGAAGAATTAGGACTTCTTTAAAAAGATTAGCAACTAGAAAAAGCCTTGCAGAATACAAAATAATGGTTTCACACATTGCTCCTCCCATATCCCATGAGAATACTCATAAAAGAAAAGATAATTCTTTTGTGAATTTAGAGGCTTCAGAGATGGTACACCTGTTATCCCCTTTTTTGGATGACCATCTCAAAGGGCAGCCCCACCAAGCATAGCCTTGCCCAGTGTAGATACACCAAGCACATCCACCTCATCAAGAGAATGTATCCACATCCCATTATCAAGACATGGACCCCAGGGTTAATTTTACAGAAATAAAGAACATGTATTACAATTTTAAGGATGCATAGGTCCCAAGGTATTTCATCTATTCCTTGGAAAATGGAATCCTAGTGTTTCTGAAATATAGGAGACCTTAGGAGGTGTAACTCAATGGTCATTGAAATCACTATCCATATCACAAAATATTTGGACCCCCTATCAAATAATTATGTATCATCATATATTGGCTCTAGGAACAAGTATAACATGGATTAGTAAAATTGGGTGACATCCTGGCATAGGTTACACATGTCCTTATTAACCATAATAAGGGTGTTGAAGTATCTGGTGAGTGGAAATCGGCTTCAGGCCACAAAAAAATTAGAATTACAATGACTTGTGGGCTTGTAATAAAGTGGCATGTTCCCATGGTATCATTGTTTCATACATTAGCAAGCTAGGACCTACTTTATTTTTTTAGCATCCTCTTATTGTTTCCTCCACATATGTGATGTAACCTCCCAAGTATCGAAAGAATAGATATCAATGGCATAATGGAAGTCAAAGTCACTCACTGATTCCAACACCAGCATTTACCCTTACTAAATTGATGCCACTAGGGATAGGGAATGTACTGAGAGTACATTCATATTTGGTTTATTCTACTGATGAGGAGCTGGAGTACACCTATATGAATGTCATTAACTAGTGTACCACTATGAAATTCTTGAAAAAGAGGAATTAATTTGAATACCTCAAGTATCATTGGACAATATTGATGAATGAGTATTAAGGGACATGAAAGCCGGTATAATACTCATTCTATTAGTTTGAACCATGTTTTTCATGATACTAAAACTAGGTAGAAAACCTAACAAAGGGATCAATAGTTAAAACCCTATAAAGTTTCTCTATAGAGAACGCCTCTAGATCTGACAGAATTAGTTCACTGCGAGGCTCAGTAGTGAGCATGTCATGGTCAAACACATTAATCCAGGGCCCAAAATCATCTATCATGTTCCTATCCATTATTTTTTTAGAGCAGACAGGCTAAACAGTGAAAAACTATCTCTAGTACTAGTTAGGCCCTAGTGCCTTATCCAATGACATCTTATGTGCCCCTGGTAAAGAACTACCCTATTTAGGAAAAAAATATTTCCATATCATGAAATTATGATGTGATGAAGCACCTCATTAGAATACCTTAAAGGATCTCTATTATCAAGGTACTGCACCTATTAAAGGAAATTCATGAGGCCCTTATTGAATCCTTGAAAATCCCCCATCACTTCAAAACTGAGGTAGCTTCCACTGAGGCCTACTATGAAAATGATTCAAGATAAGAGGAATGTTGACCCATAATATCATTTTCTAGAGAAGATGAGGGTGAAACCATTTAGGAGAATATACACCCCCTTTATATCACAAGATAGTTCAATGGTGTGGAAATCCCACACTTCATAGTTGTGCTGGTTCTAGGACCAATATCATCCACATGAGAATGATCCATAAGCTAGGACTTATTGAAGCCAATATAACTCCCTCCAACCAGATAATTTATGGGTATGGAAAGAGTGATTAGAAACTGCATGGAAAGATTCAAATAAAAACTCAAGGTGATGGATCTATATATAGAACTAAATTTATGGTAAACTCACATGATACTTCCTCTAATGTGTTTCTAGAAAGTACTTGGATTCATTTACATATGGTGGTTCCCTATTCATACCACCATTTCCTCAAATACTCCCTTGATGGTCAATCAAGGGTAATACAAGGTGACACATCCTCCTTCGAATCATGTGAGGACCACAATCTAGATGATGGTTACTCAAAAAGGAATGAAATGAAATCTTGTCCAAAGGGTTTGAGCGTATAAATTCCCCTAAAAATATAACAACTACTATAGAAGATCAATATTTACACTTGAATGAAATATTTTTTATCCCAATTCATCGGTTGGGTCACATGACACCAGACCTAGGAGGTTATATCATAATCCCCAAGAAAAATAACTTCTCACATATTACCTTGTACTACTATAGTGTACAGGAACAACTAATACCAAAAAATCATACTCCTATGAAGTAATAAAAAGTTTTCTCATTGGCCACTGATCCATGGAATTATTACATGTTAAAAAAATCATCACTGACTTGAAGAAACCTGACTTTTTACTTTTTCTTAGATCTCAAGAGTGGTCCTTATAGTTGGATACTGAAGATAATTGGCTAGACAACCTTTTTCACCACTATCCCTATAAAACAGGAACCCATCATTGAGGATTTTATATCCACCAGAGAAGACACTAGTGCTCCCCTTGGGTCAGGCAACCAAAAATAGTCACCTCCTACATCTGATCCCCCTGTATTAGATAATGAATAGTATTTCTAAGACACCCCTCCTACATTTTAAGAGTATTCATCCACCATTTTTGATGAGATAACTCTGGTGAACCTTGGTACTAAGAAAGTTCTGAGGCCAACATTGATCGGTGTATCTATTCCATCAATGAAATAATAGAATTATCTAGCCTTCTAATAATATCATCATTATGGGTTCACCTAGAGCGATGATGAGATTCTAGGGTTGGACCCTCAAGTTTTTTTCTCTCCCTGGTTTCTAATTGGATCCCCATGGGTTCAAATAGCCTCCTAGAAAGATGAACCACTCCCACGGTTCCCTATTCAAGTCCAAAGTTGACAAGATTATTAAATCCAAAATATCCGAGTAGGTCTAGTACCCTAGGTGGATATCTATCATAGTCCAAATTATAAAGTAGAATGGGCATATTAAGGTCTATATCAACTTTTGGGACCTCTACCACTAATGTCTGAAGGGTGATTTTCCCCTTCTAGTGATAAATTTATTGACTGATGTTATGGATATGTTCCGGGACGTCTTCTTAATGGATGGATACTTTATATATAATCATATTTATAAGGCCCCTTAAGATGAGGAGTCCACCCCCCTTTAGGTCACCCTAGAGAAAATTCTGCTACCTAGTGATGCCTTTCAAATTAAGAAATACTAGATCCACTTACCAACATAGCATGCACTACATCCTTAAGCTAATTCTCAAGATTCTGGTGGAGTGTTATATGGATTATTTGGTGGTCAAATCCCACAAACTCTAGAACCATCTCTGGGGTATTGATAAATTGTTCAACTTCCTTCATTCTAACCACTTAAATATAAACAATGTGAAGTTTTCATTCTGTGTTACCTCTAGAAAATTCCTCATCATTGTTGTAAGATACAGATGTATTGAAATTTACCCATAGAAAATAAAATGGTCAATCAGATTCTTCCTCCAAGAAATATCTAGGATTTGGGAGACCTCCAAGTATACTTTTCCTGCATGTGTTGATTTATTAAAAATATGGGTTTCAAGTGTAATCCCTTATTAAGGCTCATGAAAAAAACCATAATTTACAAATTGGATGACTAATTATATATTTCCTTTAATAATATTAATTAGTACCTTCTGAACCCTCCAATTCTGATGCGACCCATCTTAGGAAAAACTTGTTTTTTTATGTGACTACCCTGGAATGATACCTTGTATCCATTATATCCCATAAAAACAATAAGGGTAGGGAAAATAAAAAATATTATCTCAACCTCATGCTCCTTAATAAGGAGACCAGAAACTCCCCTATTAAGAAGAATTTTTATGGACTAGTTTTTTCAATGATGAAGTTACGACATTATTTTTCAACACTGTGAGATACGGATGGTGTCCCACATAGACCAGATAAAATAAATCCTCAATAACCCAATGTGTAAGGGATTATTGGTGCATTGGGAGGTAATCCTTAAGTAGTTTGACATTAGATTTGTCCTTCATAAATCCATTAAAGGACAAGCACTAGTAGACTTCTTGGACACACATCAAAACCCTAAATATATTCCCTTAAATTTTATGTTTTTAGATGAATATATTCTATCAGTGGATAAGGTTTTACTATGATGGCATATTCACATTGATGGTTCCTCCCAGAGTCCAACCAGTATAAGGCTTAATGACCCTAAGCTCATAAAGGTAGTCTAAGGATCATTTTTAACACTCCAACATAGGCTATATTTCTATACTCATTCTTATTTTCATAATGATTCACTAATAAAGAGGTAGGATATCTAGCTCTTGTTACATGTCTCTAGTTGTCCCTCAAGAATTATTTCCCCTATTTTCACATGACGGGAGATTTTGATCTGGTCATCAAAAAAATGAAGGGTTACTATGTCATCAGAAAATAAGAGATTATACCCCTACTAGAATGTACTCATCATCTGATAGCTCAATTCCCTTCCCAGCTTAAGATGACCCATGTTTCACAGTCATAGAATGGTTAATTTGATGCTTTGGAAAGCTAGGATGCATCTCTTGTAAAACTCGACCAGGATAACCTAGTCATTCATGTGGCACATCATAGGGTCATCACCCCCACCACCTCAGATGATAGAAATCGACAATTATATCTCATGAATATGGGTACTTATTTTATAGGACCCTCAAATTACCCTATTTTTTAGGAAATTATTCTGTGGACAACTCCCTTCATTAATTATCTCCAACATGGAATTCTCCCACTATGTTGATCCCATCATGAGAAAATTCTCCATCGTACAACGCAGTTTACCCTACGGAGTGGCCCTAACATTGATAAACCCCTCTATAGGCGTGGGTTAAATGGAATTATCCTCTTTTTCATCCAAATAGATGATATAATTTAGGTTATATTATAGGTACATTTTGGATCATGTGGTGTCCATCAAGAAGAATTAAATTTATCCCACCAAATTTGGGGGTTGGTATACTTTTGGCCCACCATGTTTCATAACATCATTTAGTTCTCCAAGAGGTTTAATATGTTTCAGATAAATTCTAAATTTGGGCATCAACTATCATAAATTCTCCATAGTAAAAAATATTCTTATCGCTTTTCAATTTGGGAACTCAACATTGTGGGACCCTACCCACCAGCAATGGATCAACAGTGTAGGTTCATTTTTACCACAATAGACTTCTTCTCAAAGTGGTCAGAAGTAGTCCCCCTCAAAGAATAAAAACTCTAGTCGTGATTGATTTAGTGATCTCTCATAGCATCCATCAATTTGATATTCTTCACACTATTCTCATAGACAATGGCACCAAATTCTGGTCTACTGAGGTGAATAAATTTTACACCAAGCACAATGTGAGTTCCAACCATACTTCTCACTACTATGCTTAAGGAAATGGGTAGGTTGAAGCATTTAACAATACCCTCTCTAACATCCTGCAAGAGATTGTTTGAAAAAAAAAGAGTTGGACTGATAAGATCCCTAATTCCCTTTGTTCATATCGGACGACAACTCAAAATTCCACTCAGGTGACCCCATATTCTCTGGTTTAGGGAAAAGATATAGTTTTACCTATTTAGGTTCAGTTGTTTTCACTTCAAATAACTATTTACAACCAATATATTCCATATAGGGTGGTTGAATTCTGTTTAGTTTAGTTGGATTCCCTCAAGGAAAATAGTCTTTAGGCCTTGCGCAATTAGAGAGGCACTTGAATATGGAAATGATAGTATTAAACCAGAAAAAAAGTCATCAAAATTATAGATAAAATGGGAAGTATTATACATTGTCCATAAGGTATATTCTAATGGATCATACTCTATAAATTGTGGATGGAGAGATTGTCACACTTCCAAATAATTCCATGTTCCTCAAGAATAACTTCACATAAACATTGTGGTCAAAGCTACATGACCATAAACTGTAGCATGAGGATTTGAGAACTATGACCTTAAACTAATATCATACCCTATGGTCTAAGCGTTATGACCTTAAACTATTTGAAACACTCCATAGTCTAATATGTATGACTCTAAACTAATAAACCAAATATCCTTAGTGCATGATGTTAAATTGTAGCATTACCTTATATAAAACTAATATGCCATGTATGAAAAATATGAGATGAAAAAATTTCAACACATGATGTTAAAAAGTAGTCTAACCCTATAGAAAACTGGTAATCCTCATTTAAAAAATATGAGATGAACAAATCCTAATGTCCTTATCACACGATGTTGAACTATAGCCTTACCCTAAATAAAACCGAGAAACCTCATATGTCAAATATGAGATTAACAATGACCAATGTCCTTATAACATGATGTTAAACTGTATCCTTACCCCTATAAATCTAGGACTCCTCATATGAAAAATATTATATGAACAAAAACCAACATCCTCATCCCACAAAATTAAACTATATCCTTACCCCATATAAATACACGATACCTCATACGACATATATGAGATAAACATGAACATACTCATCACACTACTTTAAACTATAACCTTACCCTGTAAAATTAACATAGGATGCATCATATCAAAAATATTATATGATTCAATTTCCATTCAGAGAGGATTCCACCTTTCCAACATTTCACTTCTATTATGTTTTGTTCTGGAACTACATGTGTGTTGATTCCCATGCATTATGGGGTACATATGGACACATGGATTTAATATTATGGGTCTGGCCTCATCACCAAATTATTTCGGGGCCTCCCCCAGCTCTAAGACTCATGACCATAAACTATGTGAATCTGGTTTCAGGATTTATTTTTGTAGTACATGGACTCCCTGGCTCTACCTTCACAATAGTTTTAACTCTTTTTATCCACCCAATAATCCAAAAAATACCTACACACCTCCATGTCTAATCATTATGACCCTTCACTATTTGCACAAGTACCCACGGTGTCCCCTTATTCAGATATTTTTCTTCACACATTGGGTATTAAAAAACCAATCCTCCCTTCTTTTTTCATCACATCCTCAATCAAGAGGACTTCCCCTTACCCACGTTGGTCTCCTTCCACACCATGTCTAGAACTATGTGTGGGATCATTCACATTCTCATAGGATATATGGTGATGCCCAAATTTCATATCATGGTTCCATTCCCCACTATCAACTCATCACGAGTTGATTCCTCACTTATCCTTATGATTTCATCTTGTATGTAGTTCATCTATGAATTTTTGTGGATAAAGGTCTCCTTGGACAACCTTTTATGTCAGGCTATCACTCTTCCTTACCGCACAAGCCCATTTTGGAAAAACATGCTCTTTGATCCATGATCCATGACCGTAAACTAGTGGAATCTATAGTTTGAGATATATGACACTAAACTAAAAATCCCAAAATCCTCAACACACAATATTAAACTATTTACATACCCTGTATAAATCTAGAATGCCACATATTAAAAATATGAGATCAACCAAACCAAAATCTTTAGTATATGAAGTTAATATATATCCTTACCCAGTTCAACGAATATAGGAAGCCTAATATGAAAAATATGAGATGATTAAATGTCCTCAAAATAGAGGGTTCAACCTTTCATGCATTGGACTCCTATCATGTCACATTCCTGAACTATATAGTAATGATTGGATCTCTTATCCTTATTTTATCCCTATCACCAACTCATTTTGGGGTCTTCCCCCTCTAGGCCATCCTTGATCTTTTTCTATCAACATTTTCATCTAGTGAATTTGTGTTCATGGAAGGATATCCCCTAGGGAACTAAACATCCCCCCTAGTAAATTCCCCAATTTTATGTATAACTTTTTTAATTTATTTTATTTGGATAATTATCATCTTCCATACCTAAACAGGCTCCCAAATAGAAATGTTTCCTAGACACACTGGATCACCTACCTTCCTGGGTACACATATCAAAGGATCCTTAATAATAGATGGTGGTTTCCATGTTTTGAACTCTATCAACAGTTGATCCCTTTTTTCACCCAATCCCAGACCTACATAGGAGTAGAACCAGTGTTTAGAACATGGTCTAATGTTTTTCCCTACCCATCGGTCACTCCCCTTTTACTATCTAGATCTTAGAAGTCATGATCTACCGTCATTGTACTTCTATAGTTCGGTAACCTATTCCCCTTATTGTGAAAACCCCCTAAAAACAACGGTATCTCCATACAGATCCTTGTTTCTATCAATGATCATCGCTCATATGGATTAGGATTTTAGTAGTAATTTATCAATGTAATGCTGGGAGACAGTTGTGCAAGTTTTCTTAGTGATGTTTTGTGTGATAGGGCCTCCTTGGATCCTTCTCTACATCATGTGATCTATATTCCATTCCATGAACATTTTATAGAGACACCCCCATGGTCTAATTATTATAAACTTAAACTATTTCAAAACCATGGTCCATGTATTATGAAATTAATCTATTCACAACTCCTAGTCCAAAGAATTATGACCATAAACCATTTGTTACATCTTGGTCTAACTGTTATGACCTTAAATGGACCAATGAAAGAGGCACATATACTTTTCAGGTTGAAACCTTATATGGGTAACATAAGGAGAAGTTAGACTCCCACCATCCATGTCACTTTCGTTCTTGGAAAAAAGAAACTTATTAAATAAAAAAGGTGAAAAACTTGTGGGAATCACCTTTACCTCAGCAAAAACATTGATGTGCTCACTAAACCCACCAGTTCAAGAAAAATGTTAAAGTCGGGTCTCATCTTCCTTTACCTCTTGAACTCCTTTATTAGATTCCACCCATGTATATTATATTCATGTATATTTCTACCTTTACTAGATGGGATCTACTCATTATAGTTCGCATATCCCAGTTACAAGACTCTGAACTATGATATGAACATCCTAATCACATGACATTAAATAGTGTGTTGTATCATCCTCACTGTAAGAAAATAAACTATTTGTTCAACATCCTTTTTATAATATGGAAAACTATGGACCCTTTTTCTCCATTTCATAATATAAAATAACAAAGAGTATTAGTCCCTTTACATATAATCCCTTTCCTCCCATAGATGCCAATCACCTAACACACTACTCGATTTCTTAAATATCTTGGAATCCAAGATGATGCTCACCTTAGATTATGAGTCTAACCTTCATCTACATCGATATTCTTTCCAAATGTTCTCAAAGACTTAGTGGTGTAATTCCAAATATTATTGGAATCCAACCTAATATTCCCCGAGTTTATCCACATGCTTCACATCTCTCTAAATTTTTATCCCGATCATCTTTCATGTCTTGACAAGCCCCCCCCCCCCCCGATGGAAATAGTTCATGGCCATAGCTTCCTAGTCAAAAGATATGAAAGAATTCCAATAGTATTATGATGGGTCTTGTGTTTTGAATGTGGTCAATGATTGATCCTTAATTTTTTCCACATCCATGGTAAAATGTTAATGGATTATTTGTCTCAACCATAGTCAATACTCATCCTCCATCATAACATCAATCTTTTTTTATTTTAGATCATGGGAATCCCAATTCACAATCTTCATTTCTCCCCTTTTTACAGGTTGAATCTAATTCCCCTAGAGTTACCCCATTTGTGCACCAACACACATTGGAAAATAAAATCAATTGTGTGGAGTGTATTATGCTCCAGTTATAATTTTCTTGGTTATAACACTTCTAGTGGTCAATAAGAAAGTTAAAAACCCATGTTTTTTACCCTTGTCTATAATAATCATATAAATGAGAAATCTTCTATTTTTCCCTTGTTCCTAACATCGAGCATGAGTAATATGGGCTTAGGGATTCATTGTTAGTGGTCTTATTGATGTGATTGAGATGCAAAAACAATAATGAATTTGGTCACACAATGAATTTAAAATAAACCATTAAGTTCAAGAGGGTCATCCACATTTGGGATCGTATCCTCTACTAGAGGATAAGATAAATATCCCTAAGGATAAACCCCATTTAATGATCATTATAGATCCATCGACCATTATTATGTAGCCTCTAGAATCCACTACCGCTTTTCCAGATTTGCCACCTCATCCTTAGCAATAGGGAGAACTTCTTCAGTTCTAATTCACAGTCGATCCTTCTGGAATTAGCACTCATACACTTGATATGTATCCTCTAATATCCATTCCTCATCGAATTATAACTTATCCCTCAATTGGACAATAATCTCTTCTTGATCAGTGATGAAGGTTGCTTACTCTCACGCCTACTCCTCTAGATGAGAAATTTCCTCCTCAACCGCATAGACCTCTTGAGTTCCCTCATCCTTATTATTGTGACAAGAGGCATAAAAATCCTTCCACACAAAATAAACCCATTCAATGAAGAATTCCCAAGATAGTTCATGGAGGCTACTGGAATCCACCTCACGAGTCCCCAGGATAACTAACTAGCGGAGCAGAGATCCCAACCTGTTTTAAAAATCATCTAGTGGGTGTGAGTGATTAAATTATTCATGCTCCTCCAAACCTTTATTTAGATTAATTAATTATACTCAGCATCATCTAAGCTAGAATCCTTAAATTCATCAAATGTCATAGGCTCATACTAAGGGAAGATTGTCGACACATCGGTGGTAGGGTCATCTACAAGAAATTCCTCAAGAGGGATAAGCCCCAAGTCCAAGGAAAACACATCCTTGTCAAATCCTTCACCTATACTAGGAGATCCATCCCCCTCTTGTGGTAATTTTAAGGAAGGTTCTTCCACCACAACCATCTTGACTACCTCCATCGGTGGCACAATCTCAACCACTTTCATTGAAGTCTCAGCTCTATCATCCACCACTTACAACATTCTTGAGGTAGGCATGTTCATCATATCCCCTTCAACTATCCATATTTTTATCAAAATTGAAAACACCTCATTTGAGTCCCTAGTATCCAGAGCTCCCTTCTATGGATCCATCATGGTTTGCCCAACAACCCTATCCTCCCTGACCATCTCATCCCATTTAGCAGTTCCCATCATCAATTCCTTGAATACAGGTTCCACTAACTTGAGTGTTATCATTGACAGTTGATCCCCAAACTTGGTTTCAAATTTCATTTAAAGTATGTGTTTATACAATCATATATTATGGGGATAAAAAACAAAAAAGGGGTTAAAAGGGGGAGAATAATTATAGGATTCATATAGTCCAACCAGTAAATCAGAAAATGTTCATGGGAAATCCCCCTGGTGATGATGTTACCCTAGTAGTCAAAACCCTAAATTTCCTGTGTTTCCCCAAATTTGGATATAATTTATTTACCCAGAATAAAGAAAACTGGTCAACACAATTTTAGGTATGAATATTTGATCCCATATGAGCAAATAAGGGTTATTAGGAAGTTATTGGCACTTTTCATCTTTCTTTCAATTTGAATATTCCACCTCAATTTATGGTTGTCTACCTATGGCCACAAAATTAGGGAGCTTCCCCACAACCACCCCCTAAAGATATGTGGATTAGTTATCCTTTACTTGAGGTTCATAAAAACCTCCCCCTCCTCTATGATCATTGATTATTTTATAATTGAAAAATGAGTTAGACAGTAATATTAGGGATTTGGTGATATCAAAGAAACATAAGATCATATGACAATGAAAATATCTCCACCCTGAGGGCGTCCTAATAGGTATAGATTTCCAAGGAATTATCCTCTAACCCCTTTTGGAGAGGCGCATTCACTGCTATCTCACCTTATGAGAGATTCGAGGGAGAATTAAATCCTAGTAAAACATTAACTTGGACCGTTAGGGGACATGAAATATTATGAGAGTGGTCCACGTCTTCCGACTATTGAATCTATTGCACCACATTATCTTGGGGAACATGGAAACATTTCCTTATATGACCCAACTCAGTAAGGAATAACCCCACCGAATTATGATGCTACCATTTCCCTTGGAGAGATGTTATTTTTTAGTGGATCCCCCAACTCTCCCATACATTAGGGAAAACAACTTCATTGGGAAAATCTGGGTGATGGAATCATTTCCCTAGACCCTATATGTGTTCCCTAAAAATTAATCAATATGTTACCCATTCCTCCGGATGCCACTTTCCCAGAAATTTCAATCTTGTTGTTTTTACCCTCCCTAAAACATCCACATATGTAGTACCAGGCATGGTTAGAGATATCATCATTGATCTACCTATTATCTTGACTCTCCATCTACATCATCCCATGTTTTCCACTTTCCCGAACCACAAGATTTTTGGGCCCCTACTTCCTCATTAGTTCAAATGGATTGTCACCTCATCATGTCTCACAAATGTGCACTATCCTAGCTTATAAAACTTTTATGGATAAGCCCACAAATAGTGGAGAGTGGTGAAAACTTATTTCACCCCTATTATTTTCACAATAAAACATGATTCATATTTTCCTAATAAATGAGGGGTATATTTCAATAGATACACCCATGT
Source organism: Viscum album (assembly GCA_963277665.1). Lineage (NCBI taxonomy): Eukaryota > Viridiplantae > Streptophyta > Magnoliopsida > Santalales > Viscaceae > Viscum > Viscum album. The sequence goes on from OY728130.1 coordinate 1,625,956,062, forward strand.
TTTCCTTTGGGGTGAGCCACTGGAGGCACCAAAACTATCTCTTGAACCGAAATGAGGTGTACGGATCACAGATCACCATGTAGTATACTCTAGACACCAAAAAACCACCTTGAAAGGCTAAGAAGTATGACTATTTCTCGATGTTCCCAGTTCCATCATCATTTAACATTCCCATTAATATGGGGAACGGGTGAAAGATGAATCATTATTCCAACCTAACCCTCACTAGAATGTCAATTGAGCCCAAGTCGAGATTCTGACTCCCCTTGATGTTGAGGATTGATGTCTGGAAGTTTTTACTTTGAGCAGAGATAGGGTTCAGATACTCATATCCCCCCATGTGTGTAAAAATATATTCATACATAAAATGGAAGGTCCCATACACATGGAAGGGGGGTTTTCCCTAGATGATGTGGAGAATCACCTTGTATAACTTCTCTAAAACTAAGACAACTAGGTTGATGTGTATCCCCATCTCCAGCATCACCGACATGATGGGGGTGCCCAAATGCACCACCATCTACACTTTCTGAACCAGGAGCATAAACCCATTGATCTGTGTGGAAATAAATCTTTCTAACCTAAATACAGGATCCTCAAGCTTCACACTGTATCCTCAAAACCTCCATTCACTCACCTCTAGGATTCTCTAACAAATTTTCTCCTTGCCTCAAAGAATTTCATTTGGACACTAATGCAACCCCTCTTGTAGTCTACACATTGGTTTACTCATAAAGTACCAAAACCAATACTTGAAAGAGATAACCTTCATCTCTGGCTTTTGGTCACCCTCCCACTACACCAAGCACAGAAACACCCTTTTGATTGTCGACATCGGCTCTTGGTCTTCCCAAACATCCTCAGTCAGTAGAAAATCATCATACATCTCCCCCTGGATTGAGATCCTCACGATGTGGTAAAGGTACCATAAAAAATTTTGACCTTCCCATGATGTAGGTGAAATGTGTTGTTCCTCAGTGACCACATGATCAGTAGCTATGGCATTATTTCCTTGGGATGGTAAACATGGAATTATGAGGTCCATGAATCCTCATAAATCTTAACCCACTTTAGCTCAACCTCAAATTCATGATAGGAATGGAATACCCAGTATTTCTAGGTCCATTCATCTATGAAGTTCCCACCCCAGTGCAGGTTCGAGTCTCCTATCCAACCTTTTATATGGTCCATCAAACCTAACTTCAGAATGTTATCATATTGAGGGGGATATGCCTCTTGATCCAACGCCTCCATATTGATGTTGTTCACATGGTTCCATAAATTATGAGTGGTAAAATATATGTGGTCCTTCATAATGTGACCTCTATTATCCATGTTCCACTCATAATACCTAGGTGTGCTCCTAAACTATTATGTGGACTCATCCTAATTTGATCTAAGGATAAACACATCATCCCTCAGTCTAAAATCATAAAGCAGTAGCCTCTTTTAGAATGGTAATTCTTGTTGATCCTCGGTCAGTAATGTAGTGAGTATAATATAATTCAACTCACGGCATAATTTCTCCCTAATCATGATGTTCTCAAACATATACCTTTATAAATAAACTAAAGTTTCAAACCTTTGGCAGCCATTTTATCTAATACATAAATAATTTCAAGAGTTTTTCCATGAAGGTTGAGTTCAAAAACGTTTTCAAGCTCGTAGAAGATTATTCTTAATGTTGTAGTCCACATAAAATGGATTCTTCATGAGTGGTGAGGATCAAGGTCTCAAAGAACTCATTTAATTCTTGAGATTCAAAAAAAAATAGATCACTAACCTATCATTCATGAAAATATCATGGTCCCTTCTAGGACCAACACCCCTATTTATAGGCATAGGTTCAAACATAGTTTAGAGAATAAGACTTTCCAATCACTATTTTTTTGTAGTTTTACCTTAAAATCCAACCCCCCTCTTCCTCATCAGATCATATTCTAAGGGTGTGATTTTTTATTCAAAAATAAACATGTCATGAGAGAGGTCGAGGAAGGAACGTCCAGTTGGAAACAAATTCTGCCTAAAACGGATCCAAAATATTCTTATGGTTATGATTTCATGAACATAAAACCCATTGTGAATGACTGAAGCTTGTGGAACTCAATTTATGGAGCCTCAGGTGGTAATATATGCATATAATAAGTTAAGTTCATAAAAAATTCTATCCACATCAATTTTGAGGTGTTAAAATCTACACTACATAATTCTAGATCATGGAACACGCCAGCAACGCAATGCTTGAGGTGATAATTGTCGTTCAGTGTATGTGTATTTATGGAATATCCCATCCATAAAAAAACACATAATATTATGCATAATAATCCATATTTCTAAATTTGATTATCTATCCCCATGTAAGACTAAAAATACCTCCCAATTTATAACTTTTGGGGGGATGCAACCTTTCAAATTCTGAGAAAAGATCTAAATTCATGAAACTCAAAACCTTTCCAAGAAAAAGAGGAGTTGGATTTCCAAACGTAGCCATATTTTCTGAATCCACCTCACATGGGTTTTTTAAAACATCAACCCATGTTAGATATTCCACTCATGATGTTCGGTGACCTTCTCATAAGAATAAATCCCTTTTCAAATCTTAGTGATTTGTGAAATAATTTTTCATCACAAAAACAAACCCCAAGGGAACCATGAATTTACTCCAAGGTAGGGTCACCCATTTTTGTGAAACATGAACACTCATGAATGAAATTGTATTTATAAATACCTATAAATTTTTGAATCCCCAACATTCACAAAACTCCTCCACCAGGCCTTCTTATGACTCCTCCTTTCATCTATCACCCTTTCATGAAAGTTGAGTGCTCATGGACTTTGTACCCATCTGAAACTGGTTCACCCGACCCCACATTCCCATGTGGATAATGTTATAAACACTAATGTATTCTCCTTTTTATTAAATCATGGATTGTACCATTACCTTACATTTTCCTCCAAATAATATGTACCCTAATTCCCTTTCCCCTATGTATGGTAACCCTAACATCTAGACACCTAATTTCCACTCCCCCATGGTAGTGTTTATGCCACACCCCACCTAGAGGGACATGAGTAGTAGACGCGTAAGTTATAAATATGTAATAATCATGGGAAACATCCAAACTTTTATGTTAGATAAATCTTTTTCTATATCTTCCTATACTACCTTGAAATGGTTTCCCAATGTATAGTCCCCCCAAATTCCACGTTGTCTGAAGTAAAAATGCCTAGTCCCATGTCCTAGTAAAATGATGTTAAACTAAAAAACAACATCCTTATCACATGGTTTTAAACTATAGAATTACCTTGTGTGATGAGCATAGTATTCCTCATGTATGGTCATCATGGTATGCCACTCCTCCCATTTCGTGGGATGTCACCCTTCATCAAGCACCCTTGGGAATCATCCACGCATAAGCTCCACACAATCCTGCATTGACGCTCCTTTCATGACAAAAGAATCTGTACCATGTGACATTAAATTGAATGTACTATTCTTATCACATGATGTTAAATTGTGTCATTGAACTACATGGGTTTTTATCCATGTTTCCCAAATAGGGTATAGAGTTCACCTCCATGAGATTCAATCCTAACATACAAACCCATAAGGGATACCTCTTTGAGTTTTAATCTCGATGCCCAAACACTCAACCAAATACCATGTTTGAAATATTCTCCCACCCCAGGGACACAAATTACTACCCATATGACCACAAAATAAGTCAAATATGTGACTCACCTAACCCTACAAGACAATAAACTTGTGACCCTTTTGTCCCCACAAAACGTTAAACCAATTACTCATCTTTCCCCATAAGATGTTAAAACTATAACCCATTTTTTCTGAAATATATTAAACATATCACCCACCTATACCCAATGGAAATTAAACATATGACCCATATATCCCCAAAAGATGTTAAAATTATGAACCATATTTTCTCAAAGGATGTTAAACATGTGACCCATCTATACCCATAAGATGTTAAACCTGTGACCCATATGTCCCTACAATACATATTTTTGTGACCTATATGTCCCCAAAAATACAATAAAACTATGACCTATCCATCACCACAAGATATTAAACCTTTGAAATGATCCAAAATTTCTACCCCATATAATAGACATGGGAAGCCTGTGGTAAAAATCCTTAGAAGACTTATTCCCATAGTTTCGACTACCTCGTGGCCGACACAAGATTCCTTAGGTTTTATGCCTATGATGCCTTGTATGAGAGGCCTCCAATTTCAAGATTATAATACTTTTGAGATATTCATCTTTCCCAATGAAAAAAAATTGCTTTACAATCACAACATTACTATCTACTCTTACCGAAGGTTTCTTATTTGTCGAGATACATTCATTATAATTAACTAGTGTCCACCTCGAGATAGCATCGGGATTGAGTTTCCAGAACATGACTTAAATCCATGAGGGAGACCTTAACTACATTAAAAGATATAAAGATGAATCCATGGAAGGATTAAATGGCATACCATCATACCATTCCAATCAAGGATCCAACACTGCTGATTAAAGTAATGGAAGCTACCATCATTTAGAAATTAGGAATGCATGGCAATAAGAAATGTGTTGAAACCGAATGGAAAGAAGGTGCAAGTACCCAACAAAATGATTCAGAATAAAATATTAAATCTATTTTATAAATGTATTTTTAATGGAGGATGTTTAGATTTAATAACCTCCAGGTTTTTAAGACACTCATTTTCCAAATTCTGTTTTCAAACATACCAAATATTTGTACATTCTTAAATAAGCACCTAGATCTTGGTATGAAATATTGAGATCATTTCTTTTATTAGATGGTTTTACTATCGCTTTGGAAAAACCCCAATCTCTTTATGAAAACTTCTTCAAAATATACATTCCTTATATAAATATATACTAACGATGTTATTTTTAGTTTATCTAACCAAAAAAGGTTTGGTTATTTATCAATAATCGAGAAAAAAAATAATTTGAAATGAACATGATGGATGAGTTCAATTTATTGATAGGTTTTCATATTTACTAAAAAATATTTTTGGGAATTTTTTAAATCATATTATTTACATGCATGGATTACATAAATGGCTTAAACTTGAAAGAAGTAAATGTATTCAACTCATATTTGTTTCAACATAAATCTTGATCTAGATGAATCTAGGAAACTAGTTGAGAAAAAATTTATATAGAGTAATAATTGACAGGTTACATTATCTAACCTCAAGTATTCTAGAAATTATGTTTCCAATATGTCTTGGTTCTATATGTCAATAAAACCCAAAAGGGTCACATTTAACATATTCTAAAATAATTATAATTTACTTAAAATTGATAATTTATTTGTGCTTAATTTTCAAAAAAAACGTCTAAATTTAATTTAATTTCATATTTTTATGAAAAAATTAGAGGTTGTAGGTTAGATAGAAATATTACACTTGGAACTTACCACAATTTAGGAAACTATTTATTTTATTGGTCTACTAAGAAGTAGAATTCTATTACATTTTCAACTGTTGAATCAAAATACATTGTTGTTGGGAGTCTTTGAGAACAATTGTTGTGGATGAACCACAACCCTATGGATTTGGGATTCAATTTTGATCAAGTGTTAATCAAATGTGATGAACATATGCTGTCAAAATTTCAAAAAATCCAATAATCCATTCAAGACCCAAACATGTTGTTTCAAGGCATCACTTCTTTAGGGATCACTCATAAAATGAGATATCTCTTTATAATTTAATTTTAGTAGTAATTAGATGGATGATAGATTCCGAAATCCTTTAACAAATGATTGATTTAACTTTATTAAGGGTGAATTAGGAATGTTTTAATTTAACTAAACTTATTCTAATTAGAAAAATGTATTATATTTATCTTATTTATGGTTATTTATATTATTTAAATGTTTCATTTGTATCATTTATTGAACTCATAGGGAACTTTTTTTATTATTATTACTTTTTAATACCTTGAGTGCCACCTCATTGAAATTGAAAAGAGGGGTTTCCCTTTTTTCCATAAAATATTTGAATTTGGATAGTATCTTGGATAAAAAAACACCTTCTCAATCCTTAGAGATCAATAAATCTATATCCTTCACTCTAATTTGAACACTAAACCTTTTCCCTCTCAAACTCCTTAATCAGATATGAGAATTGTGTAGACAAAGTGGATTGATAATTGATTTTTGGGAGGATCTAAGAGAGATAATCCCAATGAAAAGGATCGAAGAGTGTTTTTTAGACTAGATATAGATTGTAGTCAACTTCATCAGATGGATCTCGTACTAAAAATTGTACTCATTTTTCAGAAATGAGAGTAGATTTTTGGTGATTGTAACACTGAAACCATGTTTGAAAAAAAGTAAGATAATTTTATGAGAATAATCAGTTACACTTTTCTAGAAATAGAGATGTCATTAAGAAGAAGGTTAATGGTAAAGAATTATCAATTTCATATGAGAATATCACTAAAGTTATCCATTATCCTTGTGAGGGTAGGTACCTATATATTCAATCTCTGATAATAGATGATGAAATAAGACCTTCATGATGAAATATAGGTTTGTAAGTACTATAATAAATAAAATTCCACAAATGTAATTAGAACCATACCAAATGGTCATCTTTAAATTCATTCTGAATGGCATAGCTCAGAGAGGTAGGGAATTCTAGAAATTTATTTTTCAAGACATCGATTTATTGTTCTTATTTATCAATGACGTGGTGGTTACTCTTTATAGGTTTATGATTCACTATATGAAAAAAAAAATCAACATAAGTAAAGGCTCAAGTTATACCACTTTGGATGAATTTTTTGTTTTATATCTAAAGAGAAATATGTTTACCTATATGAATCTGAAGTTACCAAATGTCAAAGTCATCACACTATGTCTAAAGTGTTTCTAAATAACATTAAATTAATCATGTATTCTATTAAAAATTAGTTTTTTATTAAGAAAAAATGTTTCAAGGTAACTTCAGGTGATGATGAAGTAGATACCCATATTTTTTTAGGGGGATAAAGTTATTGAAGTTAATCCTTAGGATGTAACTCCTATTGAGAGGTAGTATTTTAGGAGTATAGAAGAATCACTTATTGCTGGTCCTGAATTTAAACCTTTAGAAGTTATTGGTCACACTATGGTTATTAATAAACAACAACTGGCTTCTAATGATGACGATCTCAGACATGAAGCTGATGTTATTAAAACAGATTGATAGAATCTCTAATATCCTTTTAGTGGTAATGTTAAACTATATCTTTCTAAGAGATTTAGTCAAGTAATATCTACTAACCATTTATCACCAGTTATTAAAGGATAAGATAGTGATATACCTTTAATATGTAATACTGAGAAGTTAGTATCCTTTAGTTCTAAGAATGGAGAAGTGGCATAATCAGTGAATCATATGGAAGATAATTTTTATTTTTAATACCAAAACCTTTTCTACAGATATTTTCAATGAATTTAAAAATTATTAAGTGAAAATAAATGTGCTCAAGGGTGATCATAAATCCTCAAATATTTATTTTTAGAGTTTAATGGAGAAGTATGTTTCCAAAAAAATTTATAAAATGGTGGAAATATCGGCTACTCAATATGAATATTGAAGAATCATTAACCTATTCACACGGTTAGTTAAACTATAGACATGGTGAAATTGGAATCCTTAAAAAGTCAGTTGAATGTTTTGTAAGATAACTCAGTCATTAAATCTGAATTCGAAGAGGTGAAGGGAATGATAAGGACTCTATATGGCTTGATTGGTAATTTTCAACCTGGTAAGACAACTGATCCAAATGATGTTTTAAAAGGATTGAGATCTTTAAAAAATTAGTTACTAGATTTAAAGAAAAATCTCATGCACGAATCTACTTTTGAGTATTTATAATAAGATTTATGTGGGATGTATGAGATATCTATTTCCAAAATAGAATTACATACTCTAAAGAGAACTGCAATATCCAAAATTGAAATCCTCAAAAGGATTTCCTCTTCTCCACCAAATCCAATCTTTAAATATAATCATGATGAGTTAAAAGGATTTTTCAAAGCTAAAAATGTTATATATAGATTAGTTCCACTTATTTCATAAGCTATTTCAAATTCATTTATACAAGAAACCACAAATCTAATGGTTGAGTTGAAATTGGTTTCTTATTATGCCAGTTTGGTAAATGAAAGGGTTTTATCTCTAAAATATGATGCAGAATTTATAGATACCATGTATTTGTTCTAAAATTTCATCATTCATGAGATAAAGTAATAATATACTAATACCATGAATATAGTAAATTTATTGAAAGTATGAAAAAACCCAATAATGATAGATTCATATTTTTGGTCTCAAAACTAAAAGAAACTAAGGAGACTCTTGACACTCTAGTGATGTTTAAATATGGAAAAAATTTTGATGACACTCTCCCTATGATCTCAGAGGTTTAAGGAGACATATATTAGGGAATAGAATTGGTAGTTTCCAAGGAACTACCCATTTTATCTCTAATTGTTCCAATATAGTCACATTTGGAAGTCTTGAAGAAGCTAGTTATTGAGTGTTTATTTCAACCTTGTATGCTGACTCTGGATTCTATAAGAAATGAATTTATGATTCTGATAAATTAAAAAAAATATGAATTAATAAAATGATTAGATGATCTTGGCTACATAGGTTTTGATCTCAGAGATTACAAACCCCTTGGACCACCTGTTCCTGAAAAATTCTCAATATCCAAATAAATTATACAAAAGTAGGTTGCTGGTATAGAAGTTGAAGCTGAACAAAGGAATTACTCAGAGGATTTCCATTCTCCTATACTCTCTAGCTCTCTTATCCTACCAAATCTTGATCATCCTTTTGTTTCATGGGTTGTTTCAACTGAGGTTTTTATCTTATTTAAGATACTGTTTGATCAAATTATTGACATAAGTGCAAAAGTAAAATATTTAGAGGAAACTGTACAAATCAGCTCTATAACCCAGATAAATGATCTCCAAAAGATGTATAAATACTATACCATTATACAATAGAAATGGTATATAGTGTTTATAGATTATTCCAAGGATGGTCTCATAAGATGGTTGGATATGGTTGAAAAACCCTTGTTTGAAATGAGAACTGGTTGATCTATAGGAGAGGTTCTACCTAAAAGATATACTTCTTATAGAAAAGAGGTAGAAAGAGTGTTTTAGACCTACGTACTTATACCCTAATCTTGAATCTATTGATTCTGATTTTACATGGATTCAATTGGCTAAAATCTCTACCCTAACTCCTCTTCCTCCTAATATTGTGTATTCAAAAGTTGTGTAGATTGATAAAGAAAAACTCACAATAGATTTGGATCAGATTTTATTTTTCAATATTTTTAGGGGAAGAGATAAGATTAGACTTAGAGCTATTGGATATGAAATGATCCATGTTACTACCAATCCTAGTGTTTTCAAGAAATTAACTCTTGATCTTAACACCCATCCTTCATTAACTACTTCTTCCAAACCTAAACCATCATCCCAAACCTCTCCTAAGCTAAATGAATGATGTGTTTTTATTATGTGGCTGATGAATATTTCATCACACTTAATTATATAATTTGTCTAATAAATTTTTGTTAATTAATTATTTATTTCATCTCATTAAATTTACTAATTATCATTCATTTTCATTCCTTTTAGTATTTTTGAACCTAAATTCCAAATTATAATTCATTTCTATCATTTATTATTGCCGTTATATACTTAATTGTTTTATATTGAATGTGTTAACTTTAATATTTTATTATTATTTTTTATCTCACAAAAGGTGGGAGAATACAATTTAATAAAAATAAAATTTTACTCACATCATATTTTAAAACATTTTAATCGATTTTTCTTATATAAATTAATTTGAAATGTTTTGTTTCTGTTTTTTTGTTAATTTGTAAAAATTTATGTTTCAAGTTTTATAGTTTTTTTTATCATCAAAATTGGGGAGATTATTCTCCACAATAATATTTTTATAACATATCTCATTTTATCCTATGTTTTAATGTTCACAAAAACCCTAAAATATACCTATAATGTTATTTTTAAAGTGTGTAGATCAATATGTTTAAAGTTATAAATATGTTTTTCATAAGGCATTAAATTTTGATTTGATGTTTTTTCTAAGTATTTAAGCATTAAGTTCATGATATATAGAGTCTTGAAGCATTACACTCAATCTTTATGGTTGTTTAAAGTCTTAGAAAAACTTTAGTTTTTTTAGAATTTTCTCTATGTTTGGAAGTCTTGTGATCAGAGCAAGAATCAAGTTCAAATATTATGATTTATTAAAATTTTATATTCAAGACTCACAATCATAAAAAAAATTATGGAAAAAACATATAATAAAGTTCTATTCTAATGCCTTATGTACACGGTGAAGCTTTGTGATCACAAGAAATCCACACGATCAAGCAAGTCATATGATCAAGAAGGCAGACATCAAATGCTTATGATGAAACTATAAAGTCATATTATTGGGGTAAATCTTTACACTTAATGAAATTTATAAGTCTTTATTAAATATTTACGATGACCAAAAATATTATATGATCAGGTAAATTCTTATGATTTAAATTCTTATGATGATAAATACTCATGGCATTGAAAACATTCAAGTAGGATTATGATATTTTATTACTGTTTAGAGGTGATTTATTTCCATTTCAGTATATCTAGATAATTCTAGTCCTACTTTAGGATTTATCATAAGTAGTGATGTAAAAATAAGGAAAGGATGGAGTAATTAAAGCCATTATTTCTGTGAATAGGAATGTTTCAAGGAAGACTCATGCTACACCAACCTAAAACCCAGTATTTTCTATCTATAGAGAAATTATCTAGTAAAAGGAAAAGGGAATCAATTTTTGAATGATATATTATTTACTCATGACTTATTGAATCATAGAGAGATGTTTAAATTCAAAAATAAAGATGTGTTGTGCAATAAAAAAGTATATTAGGTGATCATAAAGGATATAGTAGGAACACATATACACTTTTTTATCAATATGATATTCTTATTCATATAATAATAATAAACATTGTTATTATTTGGGTTTTTTAGTTACATTGATGTAAAATTAATATATTTCAGAGCTTTTCAAATTCCTTTATTCTTTCAATGGTAGATTTATTCTTCAACATTTAATTTATTCTTGAAACCTTGTGCCAAACTAAAAATATTTATAATTATTGAGAATTTTTAAACACACAATTCTAATTTTTCGAAGGTAATGAAATGGTCTTGTGAAAATGGATATCCTGATTGAAAGATCTTGGAACTATTTTATAACAAGTTTTAGTTGTTTTCACTCAACTTTCATGTTCCATAAAAAAAGCACTATCATAATGAAATTCAGCAAGATTGAAGAGAGAGTGTTTATTGAGTGGGATATGGGATCCCTATGCCTCAAACCATTGTAAATCAATTTTTTATACTATTATATTTTATGTTATTATTTTAAATGAATATCTGATAATAGAGTTAAGAATGGTCTGAGGGGTGATTTTATTTGGGTGTTCATTTATTTTGTAGAACTCAATTCACCCCTATTGAGCCATATTGTAACTCCAACTAGGAAAATAATAATATTTTTAGGATTTTCTTGATGATATTTACATCATAAATGGTTTCTATGACATCATGCATATCCTTCATAATTACATTAAACTAATCAAATAATGTATCAACAGGTTCATTCGGGTGCATCCTCACGTCCTTATATTTGTTCTGTAGTACTTTTCATTTCACTTCATAAACTTTTGAGTCACCTTAATAGATATTAATGGTCATTATCCACATATAATGTGTTAATTTAAATGAAATCAAATTCATGTATATTTTATTGGATAAGCCTCACCCTAAATCATTAAATCATCTAGTGTCGATATCTAATTCTTTACAGTCTCCTTCTAATAATTCCTCATTGTCCTTATTGATTGAAACTCCATGTATATAATATTTATAAATATCTATGCCTAAATATCATAAATATTTCAACATTAAATTCTTACATAGTTTAAAGTTATTTCCCTCGAAGATTAGAATCTCTTTGTGATTAGTTATTCTCATGGATTCTGCTGATAGAGATTTACTGACTTTAACCTTTAGCTTTAATAAAACATGTTGTCCCCATTAATTTAAATACTCAAATTGGTTTTAATCTAGGTATGATAGATTAAAATATTCCCCCTTTTTATATTGTTTTTTCATTAAACAAAACACTCATCTCGCTTTATCTCATAGCTATATATGATGAATTTAAAAGTATGTAAGAGACACAATAATTTTTACTTGGTTCATCCAAACATGGATAATCCAAGGAATATACAAATACAATATTCCAATTTGATTCAATCACGAATGTTCACTATTTTTACGATATTCAGAGTAGACTCATTGTCCCCTCTGGTTTACAACCATTCACTTTTTGAAAGCTTACTTCTCTCTTAACTAAAAATGGATCACTACTCCTCTGGAAGAATCATTGGATGATTTGTATCATCATTGAGTAGTTTCACACTAACATAGGTGAGACATCACCCTTACTTCATCAAACAGTTGAATTCCTCTTTACCATGTAAAATTTAAATCATGGAAAATTCCTTCATAAACATACTCCTTTGAGAACTATTCTATGTGAATTGTGTCTACATACTACTCCTCTATAAACTGATCCATGTTTAAAATCCCCTATAAACTCCCTACACAAAATGTTTCTCATTGAATTCATGCATTAATATCCTTCTCACAATGTCCCTTTATAACTTCTCCGAGGTGGACTACCTCTATGTATAACTACTTTGTGTACTGCCTCATGAACCTCCCTCATGGATTACATTATCTGCAAACTGTTTTCCAACTATAAAAAATGATCCAATGATGATATTTTGTTATAATAAATTATCATTCAAATGAATTCATTATAGGATCATTATATAGTCAATGATCCTTAATAAATACATTAATCATAATATAATTTCTAATCCCTTCCATGTATGACTTCACTTTACAGTTAACATACCATCACCACGAATTTACCACAAAGGATGCATCTCCATGTTTCAGTTGTATCATACATCCCAAAGGGTGTCCCTAACATGTTCATTTTTCATTATCCACCATCCATGAACTTCCTTTATGACTCTGCATAACCTTTTATCCTAGAGCCTTCATGAATAATCACATCATGTACCTCTTATGCTATTCATATTCACAATAGCTTCTATGTGATCATGATTCTCCCTACATGAAATTATTCCTTTTTTATTTTTGAGTGAAATTATTTATGACCCCCAAGTACTTCCAGAACCACATTGTCAAACATTTCTGTTAAAAACACACTATAACTTTCTCAAACAACTTTATTAATAAAAAATGCCACCCAACAAAGAAGGATATACCATCCAATAAACGTAGTTGGAATGAAAACCATTTAGTATCACACCAACTACCATCCTCCACATAGAATAGGAAAATACTTATTTTCAACTCACTTAGAAACGTCACGGCTCCCCCTAAAAATAAATCTCAATAATAAAGTCTTTATCACATCTAAATCTATATTTTACTAATGAACACTACTAGAACCAAAAATAGGCTCCCGCATAATAGTGATCACAATATAATCTAGAGAAGATACTAAAATGAATTTATCCCCCTACTTAACATCCCCTAAAAAGATAATCTCATTACCTTGATATTCAATTTTTAATTCTTTCTTCATTGGTATCACTCTTTGAATAAAAAAATAGATGTAATACCCAAAATACCTCTCTTAGACTACTTCATCTTCAAAAAATTATATTTTCTCATGAATACATCATCGATCCACTCAAAAGATTACATAATTCTAATGTCAAAATGTATTCCTGAACCACCACCTCTTATACCACTTGTTGGGGTGAATCTCGAGACCAACCAAGAATAGATTTAAAAGTATTTGTTATAAACCTGATGAAACATGGAAGAAATATATAAGGAGAATAAACAAATTTATTCACATAATTTTTTTTAACATGGAAAACCCCCATTATGTGGAGGATTAAAAAATATCAAGTGAGCTCTTAATATTACATAAGAAATTAGAGAGTAAAAAATCCACATAAATGCCCAAACCTTAATTACAATGCTAGCATAGATAACTTCGATGAAAAACACAACATGGTACACCTCTATCGTCTCTCTATCTGGGTGAAAATTTTCACCAAATTATGAAACACACCACTGCCTGAAATATACATCTATGAAAAAACATCAACATTCCTTGATAAACCTCACTACCTCAATGATCAGATCTGAACATGTGTTGTTTTCAACAAGTTGTTGTCAATGTGTTTCTATAATACCTTTATAATGACTTTTCCTTGATCTATCAATCATGGAACCCATGCCTAACATTGAATACCTTCCAACTCCTTGAAGTCTATTTCACAAGTATTATCACTACCAAATGAAATTGATCAAACCAATGCACTTCACTTCTGCTTCGCAACTATTCCTTACCATGGTGCTACACATGTTACCATAAACATGATATCTCATCACATCATAGATCCACCATCGATGCTTCACTCACCATCGCCAAACGTCCCCACATGTTACTGTAAACAAAGAAACAACCTTCCTCCTCTCATTGAATTATACCTTAAAGAAATCCCTTGATTTTTCCGCCACTATCTTCTTCTCCTTTTAAAGTCACAATAGGATCATTTTTTCAAATGAAGATAAGATATAAAAATTTATATTGTAAAATTAAAAAGGTTTCCATCACATGTACATATGATCTTGTCATAAAACAGATATATAAACACATCTCACATCAAATCTCTCATGCGCAGTGAGAGTTCAAATAAAAAACTCTATCCTATCTCTACATTCAAATTGATATAAAATATATATCTCCCCCAAAGTCACACATTATCCTAAAGAAAACCATATCCATATTCCAAAAATATCTCCAATTAAAATTAAAATTGGATAAACCCTATCAATGTTGTATTGGGTGGATGCACTACTATAGTTTGTGTGATATTCAGAAATTCCCTTTATGAGTGCTAAAAACACTAAAAAAGATCCCCACCTTAGAAATTCTTTGTAAACGCTGATAAAGGTGACCTTCATCAGCAATAATAAAAGCACTTAAAAAATGTATATTTTAAAAATATATATATATCCTTAAAAATAATATATAAATATATTATATTTTATTAAATATGGTTTATGTAAGACTAAATAGACATTTACACTTACTATATAAGATATTTGGTGAAAAATGGATTATAAAATAAATTTAAAATTCTATATATTATTAAAAAAATATATAATATAGAAATATATTTATAATGATATATATATACATATATAATTTTCTAAAATATGACTTATATAATACTAAATATGAATTTATGAATAATATTTAATATTAAAATATATTTATACTAATATATCATATATATTTGTAAAAATGATCTATAAGTTAATCAAAAATTAATATTATAATTAAAAATAATGTCTAATTAATAATAGTTTAAATTTAGTAACATTTTCTATATCAATGTCATTTTTTTAATTTGAATTATATATCATATAATAAATATATAATTATTAATTATAAAATTGACTCAATATGTTTCACATAGTATGTCATAATTTCATACATAAATATATAAAATTAATTCAATTTTAAGTAGACAAACATACACAAATAATGAATTTCCAATATTATCATTTTTTTATTTATTAATATTTCATATTTCATATATTATATTTTTAATTATTCATATTTATTCATTTTTATACTTTTATTTAATTTATAATATTTATTACTTTCTAATATATATGTAGTGACTCAATTTTCACCTCGTAAGAATTTTAGATATATTAAGTAATATTTTTGGAGCCATATGTAGAGACAGTGTGAGACTCTAAGGCCCGATGAGGCCAAAATTATTATTAAAAAAATTAAAATATATTAATATCACATGTTTTTAATTTTCTAGAAGAATTGGACTAACATACAAACTGGATCATAGATTTGAAATTTGATACCATGGTTAAATCAGGAACATGGGGTTTACCCTAGGTGTGAAAAAATGTTGTTCAGCGCTAAATGTTCAGATGAGGTATCCATTGAAAGGTATGTTAAGTGGATTAATTCATTAATTCATTCATTTAATTCATTTAATACCCAAAAACCTAATTTCCTAGCTAAATATATTGTTTTGGAAATTATCTAGGGTTAGTCACATAACCCTGGGAGATTATAGAGGAGCCTATGATGTTCTTCGTTAGTGGATGGATATCGAATAATGAACAACAATTAGATCAAGGTGAATTGAGAGGAAGAAAATGTAGTGGGTCTTCCTCGTCATCAGTGAATGCATTCTTAATGAGCGATTAATCCATAATTGAGGTAGGTCTCTTCTATTGTGGATTTATCCCTTTTTATTAAAATATTGATTATTTTTTCTTTATCTATGTTCTATTCTGTGATCTCGCATTCATTGCACGAACACAATAGAAAAATTAAATTGTATAATTAAATTTATTATTGTGTTCCATGATTTAAACCTAGATATCTATTTTATATGATTGTTAGCTAAGATATCTTAGCCTCTTAAATTTTCACCTTCTTTCTTTTGTCTATACCCCACCTATTCTTTGTGTTCTTCATCATTGACACATAAGGTTTTAGTTCAACATTATCGGGGTGGGTTCAATCATTATTGAACCCCCATATTCTTGTTGGTTTAAAAAATGATGAACGCATTAGTGTTTTTAAAGATGGAAAGGGATGGATTGTGGGTGATACTTCATGGATCTGGGTTCCACAAGCCGCCATGGGTGATGAGACATACAAGGGACGTTTGGTGTATTTAATAAGATCATTAGATTATATATTTTGGCCATTGGAGGATATAAAATGATTTTTGGAGGCTTGTTCCATCGATTTGGGGAGCTAAATTGGTGTGGCATGTAGCAATGAGTGAAGATCTAGAAAATTCAGGGAGATTATATAGTTTCTGGGGGAAATGTAGGTACACATCATGAATTTCATAAGAACACACACCTTGTGCCTCCTTTTCGACTATGTTTAGGGGTTTGGGTGGAAATAAGTATCATGTGTCCTATGGTTGGGCCCACATGTCATGTGACCCTCCTAGGGTGGCCAAGTCGTGTGCCCACTAGAACATGCCTTGGATCCCTTGTGGTCAGACGTATTTTGTACTCTAAGAGTATCTGGACACATGCTTGCACCTAGACACGGCCAGGTACACTCCCAGGTACACGGGCATGGCTCAAAGTACTTGAGCATTACCAAGAGCACAAGAAATGGCCTTGAGCGGCCAAGACATGCCTTGTACCACATGTACACAACGTGTGTGATGACATTGCTTCCAAGTCAGGTATAGATGACAAAAGGACCAGATGAAGATGCATGGTAATAGGCCATGTAGACCCCCATACATGTCATATATTCCCACCTTCGAATTATTCCTCTCATATCTCCTTTTTTTGGAATTTTATTTTACTCCGTGAGTATCCTATCCTTAGTAGTTTTCTATATATAACGCAATGGAGGCCTTTGTTGTGGTATATGAGATATGATGGAAGATTCTATGAGCATGACTCTTTTTTTGGAGATACTGGGACATGGTGTTGATTAGGGATGGATCATTGAAGATATTTCGGCGCCATTCCTCCCATGTCGCACAAGGGCATGGGTTCACAATATTCTATACATAGGTAGATTTGGAACTCTCTTGTATTAAAGAGGGTATGGGTCCTCTAAATATAGGAGTGGAACTGCCCTATCATCAATCTCTAATGGTGTGCGAGTCCTCCATGGGAGTTGTGGATCCCTCAATTGTGGATCATAGTAGTGAGGAGAGGGCCCCTCTACACTTATTATTTTAAGATTGCATATAATATTTGGAATCGGTGTTGGACTTTGGATGTGCAGACTTAATAATAGACTTTGGTTGGGTATTGAGATAGAGATCCCATTTATCTCTCATCTGGGTTTCTTTATGAGTATATATATATATATATGGGTTTTGTTTCCCTCTTTCTTTAGGTTGAGTTTAAAACTTTTGTTGTATCTCTTTATCGCTCCCTCTTCAGTTTTTGGGGATTCTTACTAGGTATGTATATACTCACACTTATTTAGAATTTTCCCACATGAGTATTGTCTTATGTAGATAATTGATAAATCGATGGTGACTTTGGTGGAGATTAGGGATTCTCGGGTGCATTATCTATGTATAGTGGTTGGGGGATTGAATATGAGGAGCGAGGCTCTCTTATATTTCTTCTTTTTCCAGTTTTTTCAGGTTGAGTCCTATTTTCTGGTTGGATTCTTATTTTTTCCTTTTACAATTTACATAAATTTTTATCATACTTTGATGAATTCCTTAGAGTTCATTTCATGTGTGGTTTCACTCTATATGATCTAGTATTGATATTATTCCATTTCACTATTGCAAGGACACTAGTATTAATCTAGGTTTATCTAGCACTAGTGTTTTTAGAGTGCTAGTATAAAGCGCTTTTGAATACCAACTTTATATGTGCTAAAAAAATAGCTATTAAAAGGTGTCTTTAATATTGATTTTTAGAGTTGTTAAAGGGGGTCATTAACAATGATAAATACCCTGATAAAGACCCCTATTAGCGCTTGTAAAAAATCATTGATAAAGACCCCCTTTATTAATGCTAGTAAAAAAGTGCTGATAAAATAAGGAATTTATTAGTGCTTCTAAAAAAATGTTGATAAAGGGAGTCCTTATCAGTTCTTGTAAAAAAGTGATCATGTAGGGTGTCTTTATCAATTCTTTTTTTGAAGCACTGATAAAAAACCCCCTTTATAAGCGGTTTGTTATTAGTGTTGATAAAGGGTATATTTCAATATATATATATATATATCATTAAAAATAATATATAAATATATTATATTTTATTAAATATGGTTTATGTAAGACTAAATAGACATTTACACTTAATATATAAGATATTTAGTGAAAAATGGATTATAAAATAAATAGAAAAATTTATATATTATTAAAAAACATATTTAGTATAGAAATATATTTATAATGATATATATATATATATAATTTTCTAAAATATGACTAATATAATACTAAATATGAATTTATGAATTATATTTAATATTGAAATATAATTATATTAATATATCATATATTTTTGTGAAAATTATCTATAAGTTAATCAAAAATTAATATTATAATTGAAAATAATGGCTAATTAATATTAGTTGAAATTTAGTAACATTTTCTATATCAATGTCATTTTTTAAATTTTAATTATATATCAAATAATAAATATTTAATTATTAATTAAAAAATTAACTGAATATGTTACACACAGTATGTCATAATTTCACACATAAATATATAAAATTAATTCAATTTTAAGTAGACAAACATAAACAAATAATGAATTGCTAAAATTATCATTTATTTATTTATTAATATTTAATATTTAATATATTATGTTTTTAATTATTCATATTTATTCATTTTTATACTTTTATTTTATTTATAAAATTTATTAATTTTAAATATATATGTAGTGACTCAATTTTCACCTGGTAAGAATTTTAGATATATTAAGTAATATTTTCGGAGCCATCTCTAGAGACAGTGTGAGACTCTAAGGCCCGTTGAGGCCAAAATTATTATTAAACAAATTTAAATATATTAATATCACATGCATGTAATTTTTCAGAAAAATTGGAATAACTTACAAACAGGATCTTAGATTTGAAATTTGATACCATGGTTGAATCAGGATCATGGGGTTTACCCTCAGTGTGACCAAATGTTAGTCAGCGCCAAATGTTCAGATGAGGTATCCATTGAATGGTATGTTAAGTGGATTAATTAATTAATTCATTCATTTAATTCATTTAATACCCAAAAACCTAATATCCTATTTAAATATATTGTTGTGGGAATTATCCAGGGTTAGTCACATAACCTTGAGAGATTATAGAGGAGGCCATGATGTTCTTCATTAGTTGATGGAGATCGGATGATGAATAACAATCGGATCAAGGTGAATTGAGATGAAGAAAATGAAGTGGGTCTTCCTCATCATCAGTGAATGCATTCTTCATAAGTTATTACTCCATAATTAAGGTAGGTCTCTTCTATTGTGGATTTATCCATTTTTATTAAAATTTTCGGTATTGGTTATTTATCTATTTTGGATTTTGTGATCTCGCATTCATTTCATGAGCTCCATAGAAAAATTAAATTGTATAATTCAATTTATTCTTGTGTTCCATGATTTAAACCTAGATATCTATTTTATATGATTGTTAGCTACGATATTTTAGCCACCAAAATTTTCAACATTGTTCTTGTGTATATCCCCCACCTGTTCTTCGCGTTCTACATCATTGACATATAATGTTATAGTTCAACATTGTCGGGGTGGGTACAAGCATGATTGAACACCCAGATTCATGGCGGTTTAGAAAATGATGAACGTATTAGTGTTTTTGAAGATGGAAAGGGAAGGATTTTGGGTGATAGTTCTTGGATCTGGGTTCCACAAGCGGCGATGAGTGATGATACATATAAGGTACATCCGGTGTATTCAATTGGATTACTAGATTATATATTTTGGCCATTGGAGGCTAGGAAATGATGGTTGGAGGCTTATTCCTTTGATTTGGGGAGCTAAAGTGGTATGGAAAGTAGAAATCAGTGAAGATATAGAAATTTCATGGAGATTATATAGTTTGTAGGAAAAAAATTAGTACACGTCACAAATTGAAAAAGAAAACACACCTTGTGCCTTCTTTTCGACTATGTTTAGGGTTTCGGGTGAAAATAAGGATCATGTGTCTTGTGGCTGGGCCCACATGTCATGTGACCCTCCTAGGGTGGCTAAGTCATGTGCCAACTAGAACATGCCTAGGATCCCTTATGGTCAGACATGTTTTGTACTCTGAGAGTATTTTGACACATGCTAGCACCTAGGAACAACCAGGTGCAATCCCAGGTACACGGGCATGGCTCAATGTACATGAGCTTGACCAAGACCACAAGAAATTGCCTTGAGTGGATGAGACATGCCTTGTACCACATGTACACGCCGTGTGCGATGAAATTTCTTCCATGTCAGGTCTATATGAGAACAATACCAGATGAAGAGTCATGGTAATAGGCCATGTAGACCCCCATACATGTCATATATTCCCACCTTCGAATTATTCCTCTCGTATCTCCTTTGCTTGAACTTGTATTTTACTCCACGAGTAGCCTTCCTAATTAGTTTTATATATATAACGCAATAGAGTCCTTTGCTATGGTATATGAGATATGATGCAAGATGCTCTGAGCATGACTCTTTTTTAGGAGATGCTCGAACATGGTGGTGATTAGGGATGGATCATTGAAGAGATTTCGAGGCCATTCCTCCCCTGTCGCACAGGGATGGGTTCCCAATATTCTATACATAGGTAGATTCTAAACTCTCCCATATTAAAGAGGGTATGGGTTCTCGAAATACAAGAGTGGAACCACCCTATCTGCGATCTCTGATGGCGTGCGGGTCCTCCTTGGGAGTTGTGGCTCCCTCAATTGTGGAGCATAGTAGCAAGGAGAGGGCCCCTCCACACTAATTATTTTGAGTTTGCGTTTAATATTTGGCATCAGTGTTAGACTTTTGGAGGTGCAGACTTAATCATAGACTTTGGTTGGGTATTGAGATAGAGAACCCATTTCTCTCTCATATGGGTTGCTTTATGATTGTATATATATATATATATATGTGTGTGTGTGTGTGTGTGTGTTTTGATTCCATCTTTCTTTAGGTTGAGTTGACAACTTTTGTTGTATCTCTCTATCGCTCCCTCTTCATTTTTTGGGGTGTCTTACTAGGTATGTATATACTCACCCCTATATAGGATTTTCCAACATGCGTATTGTCTTATGCAAATAAATGACAGATCGATGGTGAATTTGGTGGAGATTCATGATTCTTGGGTGCATTATCTATGTACAGTGGTTGGTGGATTGAATATTAGGAGCGAGGCTCTCTTAGCTTTCTTCTTTTTCCAATTTTTTCTGGTTGAGTCATATTTTTTGGTTGGATGCTTATTTTTTTCCTTTTACAATTTACTTCAATTTTTATCAATCTTTTATGAATTCAATAGAGTTTATTTCATGTGTGGTTTCACTCTACATGTTCTAGTCTTGATATTATTCCATTGCACTATTTCATGGACACTACTATAAATCTGGGTTTATCCAGCACAGGGGTTTTTACAGTGCTAGTTGAAAGCACTGTTAAAGACCCCCTTTATATGAGCTAGAAAAATATCTATTAAAAGGGGTAATTAATATAGCTTTTTAGAGTTGTTAAATGGGGTCATTAATAATGATAAAAAATCCTTGATAAAGACCACTATCAGCTCTTGTCAAAAATCATTGATAAAGGCCCCCTTTATCAATGCTACTAAAAAAGTGAGAACAAAAGAAGGAATGTATTAGTTATTCTAAAACAAATGCTGATTAAGGGAGTCTTTATCAGTTCTTGAAAAAAAGTGATCATATAGGGGGTCTTTATCAATGCTTTTTTTGAACCGCTGATAAAAATCCCCCCTTTATCAGCGGTTTTTTACTAGTGTTGATAAAGGGTATATTTCAATATATATTTATAAATCATTAAAAATAATATATTTATATATTTATATATTTATATTCGTATAAATATAATTTATATTTTTTAGATATGTTTTAGATAAGGCTAAATATGAATTTACACATAATATATAATATATTTAGTGAAATGACTCATAAAATAATTAAAATGGTATTTTTAATTAATAATTTGTTAATTATTATTGATTAGTAGTCATTTAATAACAATTTGAATATATAAAACAAAATATTAATAAAATATGTAAAATAAGTTAAAAACATCACTCAAAATTCAAACAGCCAAAGAATTTGGTCCATGTGTCCATTTCAGCTCTACAACATATCATATCCGAGCTTCTGATGAGATCTACTCTGCATAGGTCTAGACTAATCTCTATGAGATGTGTCTTATTTTTAGACCCCCAAAACATAGCCTAAAAGGCCTCCAAAACTGAGTTCTTAGTCTGGGTTCCCAAATTGTTTAACATTCGAAGGATTTTCAGCCACGTTTAAGGGGGTCTTTTCTCCCTTTTTCAATGGGGATTGAATTTAATACTAGGGATTACATTAATATTGAAATTAAGGATTTTAAATTTTATCCTTTTTCATAATGTACTATTATTTATAATCAAATATAGAACAATATATAGAATGTTTTTATATATTCTCACATAAAAAATTAATTTTATAAATAAATAATTAAACATATTTACATAGAAAATATATTTCTCAATATATAAACATTATTTAAATAAAAAACAATCTCCATTTTTTAAAATTCAAATGTATGAATATTTATATACCTATATAATTAATATATATATATATATATATATATTTGTGTTTGAGGATTGACAAACAGATATATATATATATCTATATATTTTAATATATGTATATAAATATTAATATATAATATATCTAAAAATATATAAACATGTATAATTTTATTTATAGATTCACACATATATATATATATATATATGTGATATATGTATGTTTTTCTGTATTTATAAACACACACATACACACACACAAACATATTATATATATATACATATATAAAAACACACACACACATATATAAACATATTAATAAATATATTGTTACATCATGTTACAATATATATATATATATATATATATTATAAAATGTAAAAAAACCAATATAGGGGAGCGGGAAATGCGCTGGTGTATAAGCCAGAGGTCTCAAGTTCGAAACTCGATGGAGGTAGGGGCACCACGGGAGGGTGGGATTATGTATAGCATTGATAAGGGGGGGGGCACTAATAAAAGGGTTGGGAAGAGCTAATAATGTGTAGGGCATGAACAAAAAAATGTCCCCTTAATCAATGTTTTTTTAGAGGTGTTAAAGTCCACCTTTATCTGTGCTTTTTACAAGCACTATTAAAGTTAACCCTTTAACATGGCAAACATTATCAATACTTCTATAGTACCGATAAATGTATTTTACTTGTGCTGTTGAAGGCCCGATTTGTATTAGTGGTAAATGGATAGGTATGTGCATACTTGTACATTAGAAAAAAGCCTCGCATTTAATGTATGCCTTCTCAGCACTTGTCACCGGCCCCTAGCCTATTGGTGGTAGTCTTGTGATTATCATGGCTCAACCTTCCTCTATCTAGGTAAGCTCTAGTTGGTCAGTACATGACATAGTGTTATCAAAGCATTTCATTTATTAGGTTGGTGTTTGGAGTTATCCCCTTATGAGGATTGGTTGGGACTTAGTGCAATAGTTTCAAAGTTTCTTGAGTATGGATTTTAGGTTAGGGAACCCAATGTTAGTGTGGTAGATGATGTATCTATACATAAAGGCTCTAACTACCTAATTTTTACTCTATATGCTAAGACATTAGTTACAGGGAACAATGGTACGAGCATCATCTTATATTGAGTCTTTGGTATGTCCTTATTGAGTCAGTTCCCCATATATATATATATGTGTGTGTGTGTGTGTGTGTGTGTATGTATGTATTATCATCTTATTGTGTTATGTCTTGATCACTTTCAGGATGTCTCCATGAATATATACATCCAAGTTATAGATTCAAAATCATGATGATGATTTGATGAGAGATGATGCCTCAGTTTTTAGGCCATCACATTTTTTGTTTACTCCAGGTGGGTAGGGATCAGAACCCATGCATGTTTACCAATAGATAGTACTCACAATTCAGTCTGCTGATGCACACAGGATTAGGAAACTTTATAAGTTCTAGCTTCAGAGACAATTAAGGTTCCATCGTTATCCTGATCCCCAAGAAGTAGAGGATTGCATTGAGTTGATAGTATGAGTCCTCAGGCTGGTTTAGACCCCGATCGATCAGATAGTTTCACTGGAAGCCAATCTTTTCCATGGCGTAGTTGGGATTTGGTGCAGTTTAGTTTCATAGACCAATGATAAGATGATACTCATATGGTCTGAATTCCTGTATCTTTTTCATGAGGAGTATTACCCTAAATTATAACATTAATTCTGGATCCATGATATTATTCATCTTTAGTAGTGTAGTATGTCGATTGATGAGTATGTCGTGAGGTTCATAAACCATACACGGTACTCCATTGATATTGTATGAATCGGCTTCTTCTGGGTGTGGAAGTTTGAGCAGGGTCTCCACAAAGACATTAGAGTTAGTGTGGTCTCTTTATTCCTTCTCGTTTATGTTGTAGTGTTGGAGTGAGGTATGTTTACATAGATATTCATAAAATATGGAAGTCTAGTAGTTTAATATAGAAAATTTAAATCTTGTGGATAAGTCGTCTGAAGTAGGTAGCAGGCATAAAACTTGGAGGTCTTGTAAGAAGACACATTCTCATTCTCAGACTCATATGCGAGGATATACAACTCAAGGATCATTCATATGATCCAATCATCATAGAGAGGAAGATTTTTTTCTTATGATGAGTGAGTTCACGTAGCTCATGATTTCATGACCTATCCTTCTAAGTGGGAGAGAAAGTTATTGGATGGACCCCCATGGTATAGGTAGCACCATGATCATGGATCTCCCAAACATGGCCAAGGAAGACATTAGGGAGATGGAATTGTAAGAGAAGTAGGATAAAGTCTATAGGGTGGAGAATTTAGTAGAAAAGGGTGCTACAAGGTCCTACCTCTACCATGTGGCCCATGTCAGGCTTTGGGAGTTAGAGGTTGGGGTTATGGGTTGTTATATGCAATGGAGGGTTATGAACAGGCATCACATGAGATGATCTGAGGTAAAATCTTTGTATATTATACTCCTACTCCATTACTATTAGATGTAGGTGTGATTCACTCCTTCATTTCTGTATCCGTTATATGAGAGCTAGAGCTCCCCATTGAGACCTTATTCCAGCAGCTTTTTCTCTAGGTTCTGACTGGGTTCAATTCATTGCTGATGCTTAACTTCTGGTGGTGTATGGTATCACTTAGTAGAGAGAGTATCATGTGGGATATTTTTTCATCATCATGAACCCTTATGATGTCATCTTGGGTATACACAAGTTATAAATGTTTTAGTCCTAGATTGACTATCACCGCAAATGGGTTAAATTCCTTCAGATAGATGGGACAAGATTCTCTTTTATGGGAAAGAGATATCTCATGGTTGAGTGAGTGGGATAAGTGGGAAGAAGTCTATATATCTTTACCCATCAGTTTGTGAGATTATCCATTGGATAAGGAGGCTATTTAGGCATCTAAATTACTTCAGTAGTGGAGGAAGTTATGGATGTCTTCCCTGAGGATGTTATGGGACTACTTATGAGGTGGGATATGGATTTATGCATTGACATTAACCTCGAGACCACACCGATATCTTTATAAGAACATTGAATAGACCCTACTGAGCTCTATGAGATGATGGTGCAGTTGGAGGACCTTCTATAGAAGGGTTTCATTAGAACCAATGTGTCCCTTTGGGAAGTTTCAGTTTTGTTCGTGAAAAAGGTGGAATAGATATTACATCTTTGTGTTGATTATCATCACCTAAACCAGGTAACGATAAAGAAAAAGTTCCCATTTACAAGGATTTATGACCTCTTTGACTTGTTTCAAGGTGTGAGTTAGTACTCTAATATCTATCTATTGCATGATTACCACCATTTGAGGGTTTGGGAGGCTGATATTTTAAATATGACATTCCAATGTCCCTATAGACACTATGAGTTCTTATTAATGCCTTTTTGTTTGATTAATTCCCCTGTTGTATTTGTTGATTTGAAGAACTAGATATTTCATTCATAATTATACCAATTTTCTGTTTTCATCATTGATAACATACTCATTTACTCTACTTTATAAGAGGAGCATGTAGAGCATCTGGAAATTTTCCTAGACTTACTCTAGGAGAACTAGATTTATGGTAAGATCCCAAAGTGTCGGTTTTGGATATCTAAGGTTTAATTTTTGGGTAATTTTATTTTTGGGAACATTTTAGTTCTGGACCTTGATAATATTAATGCAGTGCTTTCTTAAGAACCAACTAAAAGAATAAAAGAGGTACAAAGCTTTCTTGTCTTGCAGGGGGTACTATAATAGGTTTTTTCCTATATTTCCTAGAATATCTTCCTCATTGACAACCCTACCATGTAAAGGGAATTCATTCACCTGAACTAAGTAGTTTCATGGATCCTTCAAGCTGTTGAGGATTAGGCTGGAAAGTGCTCATGTATTGAGACTACTGGAAGAGGGAACAGAGTAAAAGGTGTGTTTCAATGCCTCTAGAGATGGGATTGATTGTGTGTTGATGAAGAGTTAGGTATTGATCTCATATGTGTCAAGGAAGTTCATACCCCATGAGTGGAACTATGCGACTCGTGACCTAGTGTTGGCAGTATTATTCTTCTCTCTAAATATGTGGTGAAACTATCTTCTTAGTGAGTGCTTTATTGTTTAATCAGACCACCAGAGTATTAGGTTCATATTCACTTAGTGTTATTTTAACCAAAGATAGAGGTGATAGTTGGATCTATTATAGGATTATGACTTCAAAATTTTCAATACTTCTAGAAAGGGAAATGTTTTTGAAGATCTCCTTTGTAGGAAGTACCATTCTCAATTGGTAGAGGAGGCATATAAGTATTTGGCTTCCTAACCACTAACCCTAATAGAGGATGAGGGTGTATTTTTACATTAGACAATGGTGTTTAATGCTTCATTCATTCAGTGTGTGAGGGAGTGTTAGTTTAGAGACATAGATTGTCAGATTCTTTGTGACTAGATAACCTTAGTGGATTTGCCAAATGGATTATCTAACGAAGGGGAGTAAATCATCCCTTTCCAAGGGAATTTAGTTGTTCTAGTATCAATATAAGTGGAGGTGATGAAAGAGTTTTATACATATCCTTTGGTTGTACATCCCTAATTGGGAAAGATGTAAAAGAACCCTAAATGAATGTTTTGGTGGACAATAATGATGTGGAGCATAGCTAAGTTCATCTCTTGGTGTCCCACATATCAACAGGTGAAGGTTGAGAACGGGGTTTCGAAAAGTTTGATGCAGCCTCTTGAGTTCGTAGAGTAGAAAGGGGATGGCATATTCATAGACATTGTGATAGGGATTCCAAGGATAGCAAGAGGTGACGATGTTATATGGTTGATAGTTAATAGACTTACAATTTTGGTGAACTTTATTACTATTATGGGGAAGAGTTTAGTGGAGAGTTTAGGGATGTTGTATGTATGGGAGATGAATTTGCTTCAGAAGATACCCTTGATGATTTTCTATGATCATGATGTGCGGTTCATTTCCTGGTTATGTAGAGGCCTACAAGATGAATTGTGTACCCATTTGATGATGATTAAAGCATTACACCCCTAGATATATGGGAAAATAAATCACATAATCCATGTGTTAGACTATATTCAAAGGTATTGAATCTTAGACTTTGTCCAGAGTTTGTAGGATCACTTTCCACTGGTAGAGTTTGCTTATAATAACAACCATTACTCTGATATTGGTAGGGTTTCTTTTTGAGGACCTATATAGTAAAACCTATAGGTCACCCCTATGATGGAATAGAATTGTATATACATATATTATTGGTATAGAGATGGTGCATGAGATGATGGAGAAGGTCCAAGTGACCTGGGAGAATATGAGGATAGCCCAAATCATATTGAAATCTTACACAAATCGATGTTATAGGCCCTTGGAGTTCAATCAGAGATACCTTTTTTCCTTATAGTCTCCCCAAAAAGAGGATTACGGAGTTTCTGATGGGGAGGAATGTTATATCTAAGGTTCATTGGGTTGTTCAGGATCTTACAGAGGGTCGGTGAGGTTTCTTATCTCTTTGTCTTACCCTTACTATTGGAGTGGGTGCATGATGTCATCTATATATCATAGTTAAAAAGATATGTGCATAATATGATGCATTTTATAGTCTAGGGAGAGAAGGACGTTGGGAATGGAGCCACCTTTATGGAGTACCTGGTGGTGATCGAGGATTGATAGGAGATGATCCTGTGAGGATGGATCATTCCAATGGTTTTTCAGATATGGCATCATGAGAGTGTTCAAAAAATCTCCTCGAAGCGAGTGATCTAGATGCAGGATTAGTATCACCAACTTTTTATTTATCATATGCTTTTTGAGGTGAAAATCCTTGAAGGAGGGGAAAATATAGTGACTCTTTTTTTCCTTGTAAGAAATTGAAATATATTAAGGAATATTTTCATAGCCAGACACTGAGATGGCATGAGATTCTATGGTCTGATGAGATTGGAAATGATATTATAAAAAATATAAATATATTAATATCACACACATGTATATTTTCTAAAAAATAACAATAACTTATGAATGGATTCTTGGATCAAAAAATTAATACCACGGTTGAATTTAGAATGTGAGGTTTACACTAGGTGTGATCTAATGTTGGTCAGTGTCAGACATATGGATGAGGCAGTCGTTGGTGGGTACGTTAAGTGGATTAATTTAATTAATTAATTAATTAATTAATTAATTCAACACCCAAAATTCTAATTTTCTCATTAAATATCCTCTTATGAAAGTTCTACATGTTTATCCTCATAAACATAAGAAATTTGAGAGGATCCTCTGACGTTATTCATTGGCGAATCGAGATTGGATGACAAAAAATGATCGTATTGAGGTGAATTAAGAGGTAGAAAGTGCAACGGGTCTTACTCATCACTGGTGAACACATTATTTATGAAATATCAATCTTTAATCAATTTTGGTATCTTCAAACGTGGATTTCACCCTTTTAATAAAAATATTGAGCATGTATTATTAATCTTTTTTTTATTATGTGATCGCACGTACTTTACATTATCCCCATAGATGAATTAAATTATTTAATTTAATTTATTCTTTTTTATCTATGATTTCACCCTGAAAATAATTTTTATATGATTTTTCTTCAATAAAACTTTTATAATGATATTTTCTCCTTTGTTCTTATTTCTTCCCCCACTAATTCTTCAGATTCTTCATTGTTAGCCTAGAGGGGCACAGTTTGACATTTCTGGGGTGGGTTCAAGCATGATTAAAAGCCCATATTCATGGTAGTTTGGTAAAAGATGAATGGATATGTGTTTTGAGGATGCGTTGGAACATATTTTGGGTTATGCTTCATGTATTTGGGATCTATGAGCGGCGATGGGTGACATGACACACACGAGATGCACAACAACTTTGGGCAGATCACCATATTCTTTTTTTAGCCATCAGAGGCAGGAAAATAATATCTAGAGTATTTTTCCTCTGATTTTAGGTGGTTGAAAGGAATAGAAGGAGGTGTAGAACATATATCTAGAAATTTTTTGAGGATTCTAGAGTTTCTACAAAAATCCACATTACACACCGTGTAGTTCAAAAGAACACTACTATATACCACCTTTTCCATGATGGCTAGGGATTTGGGTGGAGATATGGATCACAAACTATGTGGCTATTCCCATACATTGTGAGACCTTCGTAGGCAGAAAAGTTGTGTGCCAGCTGGAACATTCCCAAGACCCCCTGTTGTCTGACACACCATGTACTCTGGGAGTATGCATGCACAGGATAACAATCGGGCATGTCCAGATACATGCCCAAGTACATGGATACATCCTGAAGTGCAAGGGCATGGCCAGGATCACACGAGTAGGCCCCAATCAGCCGTGACATGTCGTGTACCACATGTACATGTCATGTGTGATGAAATGTCTTCCAAGACGTATTCATAGGAGAACACAACCAGGAAACGAGTTGAGGTCACACACAATGTGGACCACCCATACACATTATGTATTCTCTCCTTTATCTTCCTCTCATATCACTTTCATTTGGACTTGGAAATTGGCCCACAAGTAACCTATCCTTTGAATTTTTCTACAAATAATAAGATGGTGGCCATTATTGTGGCATATAAGATATGATGTGATCCTATACATTACATATAGATATACACCCATTGAATTGTATATTATGATTTTAAAAAGGTACATAAAGAATCAAAGTATGCCAGAATATTGTATTTCATATAGATATATTGATAAATAAGTTGATTAATTCTATACTAATTACCTATAAAATGTTAATATTATGGGTCTCCCAAAATATCATCATAATGAATGCCTTATCGGAAAAAGTATTACCAAAAGATATGTTTTTATAATTACCATTATAGGGATGAGAAAACTCACCTTTACATTTTATATAATAGTGCATAGGTTTCTCTATATGTTGAATTCCACAAAGTAATAATTAGACATTTTAATTCATCAAGGGATGAAATATGAATACCAAATACCTGTAATCAATAGTTTATAGGATGGTTCTGAGATCATATTTAGAAGGATTTATCTGTAAATCTTAAGTCAAATTTCAAATGACTTTGATGCCTAGAAAGAAGAACAAATGTTAAAGTTCTATATTACACTCGTTTCTAATTATGGTTATACAATTTATATGAAAGAAAAATATAAACCTGGTACAATGAGAAATAGTGGAGTTACCCTTGTTGTGAAAGAGATGCATGTATCCTATTGAAAACATAAAATATCAATTTATGAAAATATTTCATATTTTGGAATCATTGAAAAGATATATGATTTGGATTATATAATTTTTCAAGATCTAATTTTCAATCACCAATGGGTTGAAAACGAGAGTGTAGTTAAAATTGATGAATTTAGATTTGTGATAGTGAATTTCAGTGTGGAAGGGTATAAAAAATAAAACAATTTATAATGTAATCACATGAAGTTAAAGTATTTATGTCCCGGATCCAACAAACTATAATTGGTCAATGGTTTCGTTGGAGACTAAACCAATTGCAGGGTCATATGAAAATTAAATTTAGGGTAAACCTTTCTCGATATCATAGTCATTTTATAGCAGTCCAAATATATACAGTGTCTTGTATGTTATAGGGGGCCATAAAGAGGGGATTTCGGTACTAGATATAGGAGACAAATCCCTTCAAAAAATAAATAAAAAAATAGTTCAATGAATAAGTTAATGTATTTTTTAATATACTATGATTTATCTCATAATATTACGTGTTATCTACTACATTTATGTAATCTAAATTAAATGTTTGACTGCTCATGTTGATAATGACTTCTCCACATGATTATGTTACCAACCCTGAGGAAGAAACCATGATTGATGCTTAAACTATGGAATTATAATAGGATCAACAACATGTTGATTAACAAATAATAATAGTGTAGCATCACCATGTTAACTAAAGTTATCAAGGAAATAAGAAAAGGTGTAAAATTTGAGGTTGGTTGGAATCAATGTGGCTAACCTTTTGATCCCAACAAGTCAATGTTCATTAGTTACATTGGGGTAACAATGATAATACATGTTCCAATTGATATAGATATGTGGAATAATGTGGTGAATGAATTTAAGGTAACCATTTAGAAATATATTAGGGTAATTTTATTATATAATTTCTCTATTTTTCCAAAAAATATATACAATGAAATTTTAATTTACTTTTCATTATCCCTTATAGATTTTATTTAATTTATATTATTACCATAATAAATTTGTATTAATAGTTTCTAGAAAGTATCATTAAGCCATATGAACACTTATGACAAAGTATTATCTTAGGAATGCAGAAGGAAAAAAGAAACCCTCACCCACCACCTATATATGCACACATTATATACCAAGAAACGTGGATATAGTTCATTATTTGTCATGATGATCAATTATATTTGTTGCAATAGTGATATATTTTACATTATTTATTTTATCCACTTTGATCTAAAATTGTTAATTTATATAATAGAAAAGGAGTGTGGAAATATGAAATGGGAATCAAAACCAATATACCCCTATTGTAATGTAAGGATGAGGTATGATTCACTTGAGAAGAAATAGTATGTATTTTTAATCTATAAAAAAACTGTGTGATATAAAACAACATATGTTCCTTTATTTCTATGTAGATTGATGAATTTAAATCCAAATCCACTTCCATCCCATGTATGGAAGGAGTTTTATGTAAATAAAGAGGGAAGCTAGTAGATGAAAACACATATGAAGTCTAGGAATCATGTATAATTAGGAAATAATAGTAATTTTTTTGATTCATTATGGTATTTCATAAAAATATCTTTTTATGTTTATATATATTTTATATGGTTTAGACATAAGAATACATATCGATTGTACCTGAGAAACAACTAATTTTAGTAGATTTGATGTAACTAGACCAATTTGGAAACATTAGAGATGTTGGTTTTAGAGTGTCACCTCAAATATATTTTAATAATACAGAACCACAAGGAGATACATATGTGATGATGAAAGAAATACATACACATATGGATACATTAAAATGTAATGCCCCAACCACAATTTCCCAGAGTCAGTGAATTATTTTATTACATTGGAATTAATACCATGAATCCAATCATGAATGATCGATCAGTTTAGTGGTCATGGAAAAAATATTACATACATGACCCTTTCATTACAATTCAAAACATAATATGAAATATAGATAATCATTTGATAACACCATTAATCTCTTTGATTAACCATGTATATCTATCATAATACATGTCTTGGTATCCTATAAAAGTAAAAACATAAGAATTTGATTAGGCAAAATTCTCAATAAGGTTATACAATATCGTAGAAGCTTTCAAAAATAAGAATAAACTAATAAGGAAATGTATAAATCTAAGACACAATCCTTTTAAACACAATCTTCACCATGATATAGAAAGAATAAATCAAATAAATCTATTTAAACATTCACATGGATATTCTATTAGTCTAATAATCACATGTAATATCAATAACTAATAACATAATGAGGGAATTCATAATGTAATACATCATAACCATACCATCAAGACCTCGTGACAAGACCTGTTGACCTCACCTGTTTTGATAATCCCAATTATGTGTTCATATATTATGCTACTCTATTATCTACATTTTAATTCCTTCAAATCAGTGATCAAGTTAATAATAATGTTTAAATAATCTCTGATTTATGTTAATCTCGATTATCCCTGTTTAGCTTTGAAACAATTCTAAGTCAATTAGATGTGGTTTGCATAAGAGCCAGAGCTACCGATAGCCAGAGCTACCGATAGCCATAGCTACTGATAGCCAGAGCTACCGATACCCAGAGCTACCGATAGACAGAGCTACCGATAGCCAGAGCTACCGATAGCCAGAGCTACCGATAGCCAGAGCTACCGATAGCCAGAGCTACCGATAGCCAGAGCTACCGATAGCCAGAGCTACCGATAGCCAGAGCTACCGATGCACACAGAGCTACCGATGCACACAGAGCTACCAATGCACACAGAGCTACCGATGCATACAGAGCTACCGATACACACAGAGCTACCGATAAGAGCTACTGATAAGAGCCACCGATTAGAGTTTGAAGAGCTACCGATGGAAGATCCCTACACCGATTCAACTGTACACGTCTACAAACAAACGGCTACCTATAATGAACTATGGAGTCAAATCCTATATCCTCGACACTATTTTTTTATTATACTAATGGTTACATTTGTTACTTTTGATGCATTTAATGTTATTAAATGATTTATGTTGCCATTTCAGGAAACCGTACCAAGTACAATCAAAAAGTATAATCATTCCTTCTTGTCAGAAGAAAACAAAAAGGGTATAAAGAGGACCTCGTGTATGTATCAAAATGAGTGAAGCGTGTGATAGAAAACTCGAAGAGATCAAGCACACAGAACACACTTGCGATCAAGCTCTAAACGTGCCAAGATCAACTGGAGAACTTTCACTCACGAGACTACTACTACTGGTCTCCAGAACATAGAGCATACATCGAGCAATATATGCTAAAGAAGAACCACACAAAACTCATCATTCTTTGAGCCGATAAGCAAGCTGAACCTCGAAGTCAAGGAAGCAGATGGTACTCTTTTTTCCAGACAAAAACCATAAGAAGACTCAGAAGGAATTCTAATCAACAAAAGGAGTCAAGAGCTGCACGAAGATCACTAGAGCCCTTTCTAATCTCTAAATCTTTATCTCTGTGATTTACTTTTTACATTACGAGTAGTGTGTGTTATCTGTTGTATTTTACACACACACTGTCTCCTGAACCTTAACTGGAGGATTTGTAAATCCTCACTCACTATCTCTTCATTCTTTTTCCCACTGTGGATAGTGGTAGAGGTCGTGTGTGACCAGGACAGCTGGTTGCTGTTGTTTTGTTTCCCACGGATAACAGTGGTAGAGGTCTTGGACCTGGACAATTGTAAACTATTGAACCCCGATCTAGGGTGTGGATCATCCTTATATAAGCTTTTGAGAGGACTAAGTCTCGGCTTGAGACTGAACCTCTTGGTTAACTCCTTTGTGTCTTTAGTTAAAGTTTATATCCATACAATACATATCTATTTCATATTCCGCTACTATTACTTTGAAATATAATCTGTCTTCAAAGCTACTTTGATAGTTAAACTTGCATGTGTTTATATTTATTATAAATCAGTAAGTTAGTTTCAAAAGTTAATTTAATCATCAGATTAAGTTAACTAAGAACTATTCAATCTTTGAGAAACTAATTGAACCTTTATAATCTGTATAAATTCACTACAGTTTAATCTGTTTTTGAAATTGGGGGATTTTAATAGAAATTGTTTTTAGCAGAAATTTTAATTGGAACTCAATTCACCCCCCTCTTGAGTGTCCACTCCGACCAACATTTGGTATCAGAGGGTTTATTAATACCTTCTAAATTACTCTGTTTTCAACTGTGATTTTAGTTGTATTTTAAAGTTCTTAAAATTTCTGTTATTTCTAAATTTTTATCTCTTTAAATTTTGTTTATAATGGATAATATACTTGAGGGTGCTGCTACTAACCGGACACCTTTCTTTAATGGAAATAACTATACTCAGTGGAAACTTAAAATGAAAATTCATCTAGAAATCATGAGTTTTGATATTTGGACTGCTATTGAATATGAATATAAAGTTCCCACTACTGATAGATCTACTTGGGATGAACCAACAAAAACTGCTTACAATAATAATTATAAATCTATGAATGCTCTGTACTGTGCTCTAGGAGATGAACAATTTAATAGAATTTCTGCATGTAAAACTGCTTTTGAAATTTGGGATACCTTGGCTGTTTCTCATGAAGGAACAACTAATGTTAATGAAATGAGATTAAACACTTATACTATTAAATATGATAATTTAAAAATGAAGCCTGATGAACCTATTTCTGACATTTATGTCAGGTTCAATGAGATAGTGAACACAATGAGCTCACTCGGAAAGATTGTTCCTGCAAAAGAACAAATTATGAGAATACTGAGATGTTTGCAAGATAGATGGAGAGGTACATCCGTTTCAATTAGAGAATCATGTGACATTGGAACACTGCCTGTCAAGGAGTTAATTGGAAAGATGATGATGTATGAAGAAGAGCTTAAAGTAAATAAAGAATAAGATGAGGAACCCAAAAGAAAATCTGTAGCGTTTAAAACTACTGCCTTTAAAAGTAAAGACAAGGATAAACTACAAATGGAGGCTGAGAGTTCAATGAGTGAAAATTCAGAATCTGACAGTGATGCCGAGATGGCTCAAATAGCCAGGAGATTCAAGAAGTTTTATAGGAAAAAGAAATTCTTTAGGAAACCAAATTACAAAGGAAAGTATGATCAACAAGGAAAATGGAAAAAGGATTGGAAGAAGGCTGACAGGACTGATGAAGTTGTCTGCTATGAATGCAAGTGAAAAGGACATATCAAAGAAAACTGTCCAAAGTTAAAATTCTAAAAGAAATATGATTACAAAGACAAGAAGTACAAGAAAGCCATGAAGGCTACCTGGAGTGCTTCAGAAGACAGCACTAGTGAAGCAGAATCTTCGGACTCTGAAAGGAATCGAGCCAACATGTGTTTCATGACAAATACTTCTGAGGTAATATCTGACACTCCTGTTTTAAATTCATATTATTCTGGAGATGATTCTGATTCAGAAAACATGTCAAAATCTGAACTATTTTAGTACTGTGATATGTTGGAAGAAACCTATAATGATCTTAAAGACAAATACAAAGGTTTAAAGAAACAGTATGTTTTAAGTGTTAAGCATAAATCTGATCTTGATATAGAAAAGGAAAAGAATGCTCAACTACTAAAGGAAAATACAGAACTGAAACTGTCAAATGAGCAACTTAGAAAGGATTTAGAAAAATTCACAAATGGAAAGGATGCTTTAACTCAAATGCTAGGAAAGAAATTTGCACCTAGATATGCTACTGGTTTGGGATACCAACCTGGACAGAGACAGTTCACTAGAACCTGATTTATTCCTAAGTCTGAAAACAATTCTGCTAGTTCCAGTTTTGGAAATTCATATGCTTCAATAGGTTGTTCACATGGTTATAGACCAAATAAAGTTTATCTTTCAAAATCTGTTGTTTCTGTTAATTTTATGGGACCCATAAAACAAATTTGGGTACCTAAGGCCCTGATTGCTAACCTATCTAGACCCAAGAAAATCTGGGTACCAAAGTCATTTCCTGTTTAAATCTGTTTTATAGGAGACCTGCTTGAAGAGCTGTCACAAGAAGATATGGTACTTAGACATTGGGTGCTCAAGACACATGACTGGAGATTATTCTTTCTTCAAGAGCTTAATAAAGGTTGATGGAGGTCATGTCACCTTTGGTGACAACTCTAAAGGAAAAATCATCGGCCTAGGCCAGATTGGTAGCACTGACTCAATCTTAATTTCTAAAGTTTTATTCGTTGATGGACTTAAATATAACTTTCTTAGTATATCTCAATTATGTGACGATGGTTTCAATGTCAAGTTTGAAAATGACTCGTGTGATGTTTTTAACTTCAAAAACTCTTTAGTATTTTCTGCTCTAAGAAAATAAAATGTTTATGCTGTTGATTTAAATTCTTTAGCCAAACAAAATATTTCTTGTTTGAATGATTTTCATAAAGAATCTTGGCTATGGCACAGAAGATTAGGACACTGCAACATTCACTCACTTAGAAAACTGGCTAGGAAAAACTTAGTTAGAGACTTACCTAAGTTAGAATTCCCAAATGAAAAAGTGTGTAATCCCTGTCAAAAGGGAAAACAACACAAAGTTTCTTTTAAATCAAAGAAAGAAGTCTCAACTTCTCAACCACATGAGTTGGTTCACATGGATTTGTTTGGACCATCAAGAGTTTCTAGTTTAAATGGGAAGCACTATGCCTATGTTCTTGTAGATGAGTTTTCTAGATATACTTGGGTGTACTTTCTAGCTCACAAAAGTGAAGCTTGTCCTTACATTATTAAATATTCCAAGTCTGTAGAGAACCTTAGTGGACTTAAGATTAAAACCTTAAGAAGTGATCATGGTCGTGAGTTTGAAAATCAGGAGTTTGAATCTTACTGCTCACACAATGGCTATAGTCACAATTTTTCTGCCCCTAGGACACCCCAACAAAATGGTGTAGTAGAAAGGAGAAACCGAACCCTTCAAGAAATAGCTAGAACCATGCTCAATGAATATGAACTGCATTTTTACTTTTGGGCTGAAGCTGTTAATACAGCCTGTTATGTTATCAATAGAGTCTTGATCAGACCTGTTCTTAAGAAAACCCCTTATGAGTTGTGGAACAATAGAAAGTCTAAGGTTAATTACTTCAGAGTTTTTGGTTGCAAAGTCTTTATACTTAATACTAAAGATAATCTAGATAAGTTTGCTCCCAAAAGCGATGAAGGAATTTTTCTGGGTTACTCTATTTCAAGTAAAGCATATAGAGTTTTCAATAAGAGAACTAAATGTGTGGAAGAATCTGTTCACATCAAATTCGATGAAACTGATCCACATGAGCCTAAAACCTCTCTTGAGAATCTTGAAGAAGATTTGTCTATTCTGGACCTTAATGATAAATCTAAAGAACCTGTTATAAAAACATCCAGTTCTGGACTTTCTCTAGAATCTGCTTCTATTGAACCCGAACCTATAGATGAACCGGATGTTTCTAGTCCAACCTTTACCAAATAGACTAAGATTCTAAAGAATCATCTTTTAGATGCTGTTGTTGGTAATCTTGATATAGGAACACAAACTAGAGCT
This sequence comes from Viscum album, assembly GCA_963277665.1. Classification (NCBI taxonomy): domain Eukaryota; kingdom Viridiplantae; phylum Streptophyta; class Magnoliopsida; order Santalales; family Viscaceae; genus Viscum; species Viscum album. The sequence goes on from OY728130.1 coordinate 1,625,995,383, forward strand.
TCTCTAAGGAACCAGGTTGAACATCAAGCTTTTCTGTCAAAACTAGAACCCAAAAATATCAATGATGCTATCAATGATGAATTCTGGGTAATAGCCATGCAAGAAGAGTTAAATCAATTTGAAAGAAACAAAGTCTGGGAATTAGTTGACAGACCCAAGGACACCTTGACAATAGGCACAAAATGGGTTTTTAGAAATAAAGTTGATGAATCAGGAAACATAGTTAGAAACAAAGCTAGACTAGTTGCACCGGGATATAGTCAAGAAGAGGGTATAGACTATGGAGAAACTTTTGCACCTGTAGCTCGACTGGAAGCTATTAGGATCTTACTTGCATATGCATCACATCTGAATTTCAAGTTATATCAAATGGATGTCAAAAGTGCATTTCTAAATGGTTTTATAATTGAAGATGTTTTTGTGGAACAACCACCTGGATTTACAAACCCTCATTTTCCAAATCAAGTTTTTAAACTTTCTAAAGCTTTATACGGTTTAAAACAAGATCCAAGAGCTTGGTATGATAGACTCAGCAATTTTCTTATTTCAAAAGGTTTTACTAAAGGGATCGCTGATCCAACTCTTTTTATTAAAAGAATTTCTAAAGATGTTTTATTTGTACAAATCTATGTTGATGATATTATATTTGGATCTTCTAAACACTCTTTATGTACTGATTTTTCAAAAAGTATGCAAAATGAATTTGAAATGAGCTTAATGGGAGAGCTTAAGTATTTTCTTGGTTTTCAAACTTTTCAAACTAGAGATGGAATTATTTTAAATCAAAATAAATATACAAAAGATCTTTTAAAACGTTTTGGTTTGGACAGTATTAAGGAAAGTGAAACTCCTATGAGTACTACCTGTAAATTGGATACAGATGAAACTGGGAACCCAGTGGATCAAACCAATTACAGAGGTATGATTGGTAGCTTACTTTATCTTACTGCTAGTCGACCAGACATTATGTTCAGTGTATTTATTGCGCTAGATTTAAAGCTAATCCTAAAGAATCACACTTACTGGCTGTTAAAAGGTTTTTTAAATATCTTAAGCATACTGTACATTTAGGTTTTTTTTATCCAAAAGGACAATCATTTGACCTAGTTAGCTATTCAGATGCTGACTTTGCTGGATGTAAGTTAGAAAGGAAGAGCACTTATGGAACATGTCATTTACTTGGTAAATCCCTAGTGTCATGGTGTAGTAAGAAACAGAACTCAGTTGCATTGTCTACTGCCGAAGCAGAGTATATAGCTGCTGGTAGTTGCTGTGCACAAATTCTGTGGATGAAACACACTTTATTGGACTATGGATTTGAGTTTAAACATGTTTCAATCAACTGTGATAACACTAGTGCAATAAACATATCTAAGAACCCTGTATCTCACTCTAGAACCAAACACATAGATGTAAGACATCATTTTCTGAGAGATTATTATCAAAGAGGTGATATTACTCTTGAATTTATTAGCACTGAACATCAATTGGCCGATATTTTCACTAAACCTTTAAGTTCTGATAGGTTAAGTTACATTAGGCACGATCTGGGGATGATCAATTCTCATCGATGTTGAAATTCTCACCGATGATCAATTCTCACCGATGTTGAAATTCTCACCGATGATCAATTCTCACCGATGTTGAAATTCTCACCGATGTGAAATTCTCACCGATGTGAAATTCTCACCGATGTGAAGTTCTCACCGATGTGAAATTCTCACCGATGTGAACTTCTCACCGATGTTATATTTTAAAACTTCTGTCTTCCGCCAAGAATATGAATCATTTTATTTTTATGTTATTTTACTTTATTCGTTTATTTATGATTCCTACATGATAAAACTAAGCCTAAACCGCTTCTCACTCCACCGGACCCAAATCCTTTCACCTTTGAATCCTAGCTCCCTAATCGACTGAGAACTCTAAATCCGCGATGGCAAAAACCAAGATTCCTGCCAGCAGAGATGACAGTGTAGAGACTAAAACAAAGAAGCAGAAAGTGCAGCAAGAAGCTCATGGAAGTAATGTCAGAACTAGGTCGGGAAAGCGACCAGTAAACCCTCATTTGCAGAATAGAGATATTGTGATTGAAAAGGAGCTATGCGTAGATTGGTTGCTACCAAGAAAGTCGTTGGTGCTTGCAATTCTGGAAGATCAGAGATGGGTAGATTGTTTTTCAAATAACAATGGTCCCTACTACCCAAAGTTAGTGAAACAGTTCTACGAATTCGTAAGCTTCGAGAAGTCTGAAAAATGAGTATCGGATAAGTTCTTTTTTAAATGGAAAAGAAATGTCGTTTTCTTCAGTAGAGTGGGAAGAATGTTTAAAAGTCCCACATGAAGGTGTATCCGGGTATGTCTCAAGAGCAATTCCAACTACCAGTAACATCTTTGACTATGAGACCGCTTTAAAAGAGCTAACGGGAAATGGAAGTCAGAGGCAAGTGGTTGCTACTGAATTGGATGGAGAGAACAGACTGCTTTTCAAATTTGTTCAACATGTTTTGATACCGAGGAGAGGAGATTTTTCTAATCTGAGATATCAAGATATTTATCTTCTACATCTGTTAAGACATGGTGTGAAAGTTAATCTGTGCAGACTGCTGTTGAATCAAATGGAAGACATGATTAGGCCAAAATCAAAGACTAATGCTTTATTCTTTGCCAAAATGATCTCTGTGATGATAAAAGTGAAAGGGATATCTGAGTCTCAGGATGAGACAGTTGTAGTTAAGAATAACTTATGTATCACTACTACAGTTTGTAAGTACATGAAAATCAATTGGAACCCATGGAAAGGAGAATGGGTCAGTGATGACCAGAGGGTGTATGATAAGTTTAATCCTGTGGATTATCCTTCAAGGCCAAAGGATAAAAGAGATCCAGGTTTAGGATCTGATGAAGAGGAACCCGAGTACAGTAATGAGTCAGAAGAAGAAGAAGAAGAAGAATAAGAGGAAAAAACTCCTATGGATATTGGAGGAGATCCAGACTTGCCCCCAAGTCCTGTTACTGAGTTTGTATACTCAAGAAAAGGAAAAGTAGAGGAAGTGTTATCTATTCATGAGGAAGACCAGCCAGTTCCTCAGTAGGAAGGAGAAAAAGAGAATGTATCTGAATCATCTGATTCTGCTAGGTTGAGTCTGAGTCCATTGATTGAAACCTCAGTTGTGCCTACTGATGAAGTAGAAAAAGAAAGTGAAGAAGTTGTACCTGTTTCAGAAAATCTCATTATTGCTGCTGAGATGGAAGTTGTTGTGGAAGATTCTGATGAAGAAAGACCAGCAGAGAATGCAGTTGTATTACATAGGAATGCACCCATTGAGGGGGAGCATCATTCGAATCTTGGAAATGTTACAGTGGCTGTTGAGATTGAAGACTGGGTAGAAGACCCAGGATTTGTAGTCTGTGGTTTGGATTATCCTGATTCGGATAATGAAGTATCCTTGAATAGACCAAAGATCAGTTATGACATTAATTATGAGTTATGTAGAGACCCGAAGCGTAACGTACATGGACATTACATTACATTTGCGGAATACTTAGTACATAACAAAAACACACACTAAAGGATCGTAATAGTTTAGTGTCTTTGGAAACTCGGAACGTAATCTTTTAATCCTGGTGAAAGATCTTCAAAATCTCCCACAAAGATCTTCCTTTTTTTTTACCTAAAACTTTTCTTTATATCCTGGGGAAAAGAAAACATAAAAGGGTGAGCTCAAATGCTCAGTAAGGGTAAACAAAAGAAATATCAATCACATAATTTTCATAAGAACATAACATTTTTGGAAATCTTAACCTGCAAAAGAGAGCATAATTTCATAACATGGGATAAATCATAGTAGTGAAAATGAAACCATAACTTAAAACATTACTCATTGTGGCATACACACATAATCATAGAGAATCATTTCTTGTTAGTCAAGCCTCATTGCCAAGACTATCTTAGTGGACAAAGTCCCTTTCTGAATCGAGTAATCCTCGTTTCAGTCCTGTTTCACTGAACCGGTATAACCTACCATTCCAGCCATGTCTATCTCATGAGATATGAAATCTTTACCCAATGCATTGGAGGGAGATATAGGTCCCACCCATCTTATAATGAATCCTTTCTTATGTGTGCCACATAATCATAAAACATACATCATCGCATAACACATATAACAAAAATGGGATTCTTGAAACATCATGACATCATAAATCAATTCATATATGATAAAGGAATTCATAAACATAATTCCATCACAACATAGTCAAACCAATGTAAAAATATGGATAGAAACAGAACCCTTTATTATCTTAGATGGAAAATAATTTTGATAAAACACTTGTATTGAATTCTTGAGGAAAATATCCTTTCTTCTTCAAAAACAATTTTCCTTTCATAACATGTCATACAACTTTAAAATAAAAGAAGTTGATTAAAAATAAACTTGAAAACTTGTAAAGGAAGCTTCTTGGAAATAATGTTTTAAAAATCCATTCATGCCGTATAAGTTAAAAAAAACATTCTTCGTACTTTTGTCGGAAAAGTCAAAAAGTACCTCGTACGGAAAAACGACAAAAGATTCCTTTCATATTCTTTACTAAAAACTCACCTAAGGGTAAAATTGGATTTAAACTATTGCAAGTGGATGGAAACAATATTTCATATTGAGGGAACATGGATGTGGATGATAAAATACACCCCAGTAAATACTTACGAATAAACAATCTCGGATAAAAATGAGATTGTGATATTTCCCTTACCTTAGGTCCGACTTGCTTTGTAAGTGTCCGAACCTCCTGTATAATGATTTAAATCATGTTATTGACTTATTATAGAATCATATTCATTGTTATGATATCATATATGGTTCACTTATGACATTATATTACCCGTTCTTTTGTAAACTCCATGCTAAAGAAGCGTTTTGGGTAAAATCGTTTCATTTATCGTAGGTGTTTTGACTTGTTGTTCTTGACATCATTATTACTTATATCATGATTTACTTACTTCCAGAATATAAAATATGATTTATATATCATATATATTCAGTATATATATATATAATAGGTAGATAAATAAAATGAAAAACACCGTTCATGGAGACGGTAGTCCGTACGTACGCATGAACGCTGTTTTCCTTTCCTTATTGTCTTGAAATGGAAGTAAGTAGATGACATACATATGTATATATATACATAAATCCAGTAGCTTTATAATGTCATATATTTCATTATTATTTCTTATATATATACATTATAATCATTCTTAAATGGTTAACATGGAGAATGAATCTCATCGCGTCGTGGAGACGGTAGTCCGTACGTACGCACGAGCAATGATATCATTTCTATAAATATTGAATTGAATTGGAGTGGATTATACAATATATAAGAATCAATATGATGTTGTAATAACTATGTATAGTTATTCTTTACACCATTATACCCATCCATGTAAGGTGGTGGTGGAAAATAGATTACACCACGGCGTGGAGACGGTATTCCGTACGTACGCACGCGCGGTGATTTCTTTTTCCGTAGGATGGATAGATGGTGAAATAGGGTTGTTTCATACTTATAATAACATATCAGTATATGAGTGATACTGATGTTATTACTTCATAATGAAACAACCTAAGAAGAAGAAGTGTAAGAAGAAATAAAGATGAAAGAATTGGTAACGGTAATTACCTCTTCTTTGAAGCGCCTCTTTGAGACCTCCTCTTAGGGCACTAAAATTGGTCTTTGAGGAAGACCAGAACCTCTAGGATGTTTCTAGGGAAGTGGAGAGGAGAAATTGGCAGGGGTTGGCCGAGCTTGAGTGCTCAAATTGGTGTGAGGAGGAGGGGGAGGAGGTGTCCTTTTATAGGGGAGGAGAGGGGCACCTTAGGAATATCTCAAAATATTATTTTATATTAAAGTCAAAATCGGTTTATAATGGTTCCAAAGGGTCTTATTTCGAAGATAAATTAAGGATGGGTCGAAATACTATCAACCAATAGAATTTAGACAAGTTTAAGATATTATTTTAACCTTATCAATTAGATTTAACTCTAAGTTAATTAATTTAACTTTTACCGTGTCTTTTTGTTTTCTTTCACTATATGGTTAATACACTTACTATAACATGCCAAACGAACCCCAAATTGTTTATTATTAATATATATATCCTTATCTAAGTCATTTGGCCGAACCTTAGATTTTTAGGAATAAAATAACAATTAATAATATAATATTTGATTTAAAAACTATTTTGTGTCAATTTTGACACTATTTGATATATGATTTTTGTGAAAGTCATATCAGAATTATATGTTCGAACCAAGTTGATTAAACCAACAATAATATATCATAGTAACCTATAAAATTAGTGGAATTCATAAAAAGTCTTAAATTACATTTAGTTTGGTATTTATATTATCAATTATGTGAATATTTCATTAATAAGATAATTACTGCATCATCTTTGTGTCATAAATAAATTAATTTATTTGATGTCTAAAAATTACAAATAAAATACCATCATGTAGGAAATATTTTTAGCTTTCTAATGAATATTTAAAATCTAATTTATCTTATGTATAACCCCATATTAAAAATGATTTACTTATTAAACTTTGATTTTAACTATTTTAACCCTTCTTTAAATAAATTAATAATAAATGTCCTAATCTAATCCAAGTGGGCCTAAATGGTCATATTTTATTCCTAAGTTTGTTTTTGGTCGAATTACACTTGTCCAATAGAATTAGGACATGTGTTAGGGTAATATTAATATCATATTTACCCTTAGTTACCTTATTTACTATTAACCGTGGTAAAAAAAGTAAAAAGTTACTATTCACCAAAAAATTATTTTCATCTTATTGAACCACATTTTAGTCCTTGATATTAACCGTGTCTCTCGGATTTTCGAAATTCCATTCACAGAAGCGGTAAAATTAAGTTTTATGCAAAATTCAGTTTTTAACCTACCACTTAGTAGTTTCACTATTCATCAAAAATTGATGTTTTTCAGAACAATGCCAAAATTTCATCCCAAGCTATATTTCATATTCCGAATTCAAAAATGAAGTCTATTTTACCAAATTCATAACATAAAAGTTGCATTAATTAATTTTATAATTAAATCCCACTGTTAAAACAAATAGCGTGTTTTTAAGAAACAATATCTATCAAAAGATTGACACTTGTTTATGTCTAGTTTAATTGTGAAATTATATCCAATGGCCAACATTGTATTAAATTGTAAAAATATATTCTAAATATACTTTAAAACCACTCAAATTAATGATTTATCACTATTAATTATTTCGATTAAAAAAGTTGTTTTTAATTATAATTTAATAATTTTCACTATTCATCAGAATATGAAAGTTATCCGAAAAGTACCAAAATTTCACCTTAGGCTAAATTCGATACTCCGAATCCAAAAATAAAGTTCATTTTGAAAAATAAGATTTACTGGATTTAAAAAAAATGGTTATTACTATTCATAACGGCTAGTTTTAATAATATTTTTATAGCATATCGTTGTTTAGTGAAACTCGGTATTGCGTACTACACACGCTATCGAGGAAGGTCGCGATTGCGTGTAATGCAAGGCAATTCAAGGATGCGTGTTGTGCAAGCTCCTTTTGGTGTAGCGTATAACACAAGACATTAGTGAAATAAAAAAGAATATTTTTCATAAAATCTTGGGCTGTTACATTCTACCCCCCTTAAAATGAATTTCGCCCTCGAAATTCGTCGGGGTTATAAATGGTTTACTATTCGAAAGTTTCTTTAATAGAAACCCACATCGTAAAAGGGAATACCAAAACTTGGCTTTAAAAACTAAAGTATGAAATGTAACGATTACCCAAATAAACTAATCACTGGGTTTCCACATAGGTGAAAATATGGATATGGAAGAGAAATCTAACCATCATGTTCTGATGGAGAGTGGTAGGGAACATGGCTATGGAAAAGCCAGTAATCACAAATCCATAGATTTGTGATGATAAAAGGTACCATCTGATTCATCAGGTATAAGATCACTAGGACAATCATTTTTGGTTTTCAAGATCATTTCCCTAAAGTTGAAAATTTGCTTAGAATAAATACTTACTTTATTTTGGTACAATCTCACTTTTGTTCGTGCCTTGAACAATTTCTACTTCATCTCTTAAATAAATGAAGTTGAATTTGTTATTTGTGAAGTGTTAGCAGATTATGTGATAGAATGATGGGTCATTCCATCTGTCTCAAACAAAAGGTTAGAAAAAGTTATTAAATATACATAAGTCATTCTATAGTGAGATTAATCACATATGGTTCCTAAAATGGACTTATACTTCATATATCATACTGCGTAATATAATAAAACTAGTTTCTACTAAACAGGGACTTCCTGTAGGTCAGTGGTAGGCGATAAAGGCCAGTCGCACTTCGGTTGTGGGTTCGATTCCTACAGCCTTGTCCGAAGCGATGGGTTGTCGCCCGTCCTGCAGGTTGTCCTTTTTCTAAAACTACGTCACTATAACATCCCATCAATAATATCGAAAATCTTCTATCCTTAAACAATACTAACTTATGTCCAACATAATCCAGTCTAATCTTTAGGCTTATACATAATACTGCAGTCCACTCTCATAATATAGTGACAACGATTACCAGAGATTTAATACTGTCGTTGATCCCCACATATCCTAAGATATGTCTTGTTGGTCACATTCCAAACATTCAAAGTCATTAATCGTGTATTCTCTTGAATACCTTAGTGAAAACATGAGTGCAGTTAAAAGTTAACACTTTCCACATACCAAAATCCTCAAAATTCTATATACTCAAACCATGATATCACTTAGTCCTTATATCAATCATGATCTCATGAATACTATCAAACATTTAATTTTCTCCTTATCCCTTCATTATGCGCATATCATCTACATTCCAAAAATATCTGAATAACCTTTCATGGATACTGGTAACATTAATCATACACTTTCAAAACACAAGGAAAGACAACAGTGTAACAATCCATAGATGTCTCTTTATTCCAAAATTACACATGATAAACATGTAATCATTCCACTACATTCTCAAACCATTGACCGAGCTTCAAAAATTCTTTCATCTCACATATCATTTGTAGTCTCTTCATCATCATCCACATAAATACTACCCATATGACCATACTGATTCTCTTCATGAGTCTTTCCCTTAGGGCATTTGTTTGCATAATGCCCATACATTCCACATTTAAAACACTTAACCATTTTTGATGTCGTAGCAATACCATTATCCTCATCCATGGTGTTAACCGACCCTTTTCCTTTGCACTTACTTGCTTTGTGTCCTTCTTTTCCACACCCAAAGCATCTTCCAGTTCCCTTGAAACATTCTCCTTGATGCCTCTTCCCACATGATTTACATAGGGGAAATTGAACTTTCTTTCCTCTATGATCATCATGGAACTCCATCTTTCTCTTATTAGTCGAGTCAGGAAACTTACCAAATTTTACTTTATTGATCATGTTGTGAGATTGCTGATTCGGCATAATAATGATGTTTGGGAATCCAAATCCCATTTCATTTGGTTGCTCATGAAGAATATCATTCCATTGTCCATCATATCCTCCATTATCGTGAATCATCTTGTTTCCAGCCATATTCTAAAACCCAAAAAAGAATAGTGTGAGAGGCAAAAATCATAATAAAGGGGGAGTAACTTAAATATCTAACATCTTTGGTTTAATCTAATATCGTTACCATAATTCTAGGACTATATCCTATACGTATACTTATCCTTAGGGGCATCCCTAGACATACCTTAGAAATATCTCTAGGGATCTCACTAATGTTTTCGCGTCCTAGTTTCCAAAGGTTGACTAAACCTTTCCTCTGATACCAACTGTAGAGACCCGAAGCTTAACGTACATGGACATTACATTACATTTGCGGAATACTTAGTACATAACAAAAACACACACTAAAGGATCGTAATAGTTTAGTGTCTTTGGAAACTCGGAACGTAATCTTCTAATCCTGGTGAAAGATCTTCAAAATCTCCCACAAAGATCTTCCTTTTTTTTACCTAAAACTTTTCTTTATATCCTGGGGAAAAGAAAACATAAAAGGGTGAGCTCAAATGCTCAGTAAGGGTAAACAAAAGAAATATCAATCACATAATTTTCATAAGAACATAACATTTTTGGAAATCATAACCTGCAAAAGAGAGCATAATTTCATAACATGGGATAAATCATAGTAGTGAAAATGAAACCATAACTTAAAACATTACTCATTGTGGCATACACACATAATCATAGAGAATCATTTCTTGTTAGTCAAGACTCATTGCCAAGACTATCTTAGTGGACAAAGTCCCTTTCTGAATCGAGTAATCCTCGTTTCAGTCCTGTTTCACTGAACCGGTATAACCTACCATTCCAGCCATGTCTATCTCATGAGATATGAAATCTTTACCCAATGCATTGGAGGGAGATATAGGTCCCACCCATCTTATAATGAATCCTTTCTTATGTGTGCCACATAATCATAAAACATACATCATCGCATAACACATATAACAAAAATGGGATTCTTGAAACATCATGACATCATAAATCAATTCATATATGATAAAGGAATTCATAAACATAATTCCATCACAACATAGTCAAACCAATGTAAAAATATGGATAGAAACAGAACCCTTTATTATCTTAGATGGAAAATAATTTTGATAAAACACTTGTATTGAATTCTTGAGGAAAATATCCTTTCTTCTTCAAAAACAATTTTCCTTTCATAACATGTCATACAACTTTAAAATAAAAGAAGTTGATTAAAAATAAACTTGAAAACTTGTAAAGGAAGCTTCTTGGAAATAATGTTTTAAAAATCCATTCATGCCGTATAAGTTAAAAAAAACATTCTTCGTACTTTTGTCGGAAAAGTCAAAAAGTACCTCGTACGGAAAAACGACAAAAGATTCCTTTCATATTCTTTACTAAAAACTCACCTAAGGGTAAAATTGGATTTAAAATATTGCAAGTGGATGGAAACAATATTTCATATTGAGGGAACATGGATGTGGATGATAAAATACACCCCAGTAAATACTTACGAATAAACAATCTCGGATAAAAATGAGATTGTGATATTTCCCTTACCTTAGGTCCGACTTGCTTTGTAAGTGTCCGAACCTCCTGTATAATGATTTAAATCATGTTATTGACTTATTACAGAATCATATTCATTGTTATGATATCATATATGGTTCACTTATGACATTATATTACCCGTTCTTTTGTAAACTCCATGCTAAAGAAGCGTTTTGGGTAAAATCGTTTCATTTATCGTAGGTGTTTTGACTTGTTGTTCTTGACATCATTATTACTTATATCATGATTTACTTACTTCCAGAATATAAAATATGATTTATATATCATATATATTCAGTATATATATATATAATAGGTAGATAAATAAAATGAAAAACACCGTTCATGGAGACGGTAGTCCGTACGTACGCATGAACGCTGTTTTCCTTTCCTTATTGTCTTGAAATGGAAGTAAGTAGATGACATACATATGTATATATATACATAAATCCAGTAGCTTTATAATGTCATATATTTCATTATTATTTCTTATATATATACATTATAATCATTCTTAAATGGTTAACATGGAGAATGAATCTCATCGCGTCGTGGAGACGGTAGTCCGTACGTACGCACGAGCGATGATATCATTTCTATAAATATTGAATTGAATTGGAGTGGATTATACAATATATAAGAATCAATATGATGTTGTAATAACTATGTATAGTTATTCTTTACACCATTATACCCATCCATGTAAGGTGGTGGTGGAAAATAGATTACACCACGGCGTGGAGACGGTATTCCGTACGTACGCACGCGCGGTGATTTCTTTTTCCGTAGGATGGATAGATGGTGAAATAGGGTTGTTTCATACTTATAATAACATATCAGTATATGAGTGATACTGATGTTATTACTTCATAATGAAACAACCTAAGAATAAGAAGTGGAAGAAGAAATAAAGATGAAAGAATTGGTAACGGTAATTACCTCTTCTTTGAAGCGCCTCTTTGAGACCTCCTCTTAGGGCACTAAAATTGGTCTTTGAGGAAGACCAGAACCTCTAGGATGTTTCTAGGGAAGTGGAGAGGAGAAATTGGCAGGGGTTGGCCGAGCTTGAGTGCTCAAATTGGTGTGAGGAGGAGGGGGAGGAGGTGTCCTTTTATAGGGGAGGAGAGGGGCACCTTAGGAATATATCAAAATATTATTTTATATTAAAGTCAAAATCGGTTTATAATGGTTCCAAAGGGTCTTATTTCGAAGATAAAGTAAGGATGGGTCGAAATACTATCAACCAATAGAATTTAGACAAGTTTAAGATATTATTTTAACCTTATCAATTAGATTTAACTCTAAGTTAATTAATTTAACTTTTACCGTGTCTTTTTTGTTTTCTTTCACTATATGGTTAATACACTTACTATAACATGCCAAACGAACCCCAAATTGTTTATTATTAATATATATATCCTTATCTAAGTCATTTGGCCGAACCTTAGATTTTTAGGAATAAAATAACAATTAATAATATAATATTTGATTTAAAAACTATTTTGTGTCAATTTTGACACTATTTGATATATGATTTTTGTGAAAGTCATATCAGAATTATATGTTCGAACCAAGTTGATTAAACCAACAATAATATATCATAGTAACCTATAAAATTAGTGGAATTCATAAAAAGTCTTAAATTACATTTAGTTTGGTATTTATATTATCAATTATGTGAATATTTCATTAATAAGATAATTACTGCATCATCTTTGTGTCATAAATAAATTAATTTATTTGATGTCTAAAAATTACAAATAAAATACCATCATGTAGGAAATCTTTTTAGCTTTCTAATGAATATTTAAAATCTAATTTATCTTATGTATAACCCCATATTAAAAATGATTTACTTATTAAACTTTGATTTTAACTATTTTAACCCTTCTTTAAATAAATTAATAATAAATGTCCTAATCTAATCCAAGTGGGCCTAAATGGTCATATTTTATTCCTAAGTTTGTTTTTGGTCGAATTACACTTGTCCAATAGAATTAGGACATGTGTTAGGGTAATATTAATATCATATTTACCCTTAGTTACCTTATTTACTATTAACCGTGGTAAAAAAAGTAAAAAGTTACTATTCACCAAAAAATTATTTTCATCTTATTGAACCACATTTTAGTCCTTGATATTAACCGTGTCTCTCGGATTTTCGAAATTCCATTCACAGAAGCGGTAAAATTAAGTTTTATGCAAAATTCAGTTTTTAACCTACCACTTAGTAGTTTCACTATTCATCAAAAATTGATGTTTTTCAGAACAATGCCAAAATTTCATCCCAAGCTATATTTCATATTCCGAATTCAAAAATGAAGTCTATTTTACCAAATTCATAACATAAAAGTTGCATTAATTAATTTTATAATTAAATCCCGCTGTTAAAACAAATAGCGTGTTTTTAAGAAACAATATCTATCAAAAGATTGACACTTGTTTATGTCTAGTTTAATTGTGAAATTATATCCAATGGCCAACATTGTATTAAATTGTAAAAATATATTCTAAATATACTTTAAAACCACTCAAATTAATGATTTATCACTATTAATTATTTCGATTAAAAAAGTTGTTTTTAATTATAATTTAATAATTTTCACTATTCATCAGAATATGAAAGTTATCCGAAAAGTACCAAAATTTCACCTTAGGCTAAATTCGATACTCCGAATCCAAAAATAAAGTTCATTTTGAAAAATAAGATTTACTGGATTTAAAAAAAATGGTTATTACTATTCATAACGGCTAGTTTTAATAATATTTTTATAGCATATCGTTGTTTAGTGAAACTCGGTATTGCGTACTACACACGCTATCGAGGAAGGTCGCGATTGCGTGTAATGCAAGGCAATTCAAGGATGCGTGTTGTGCAAGCTCCTTTTGGTGTAGCGTATAACACAAGACATTAGTGAAATAAAAAAGAATATTTTTCATAAAATCTTGGGCTGTTACATTCTACCCCCCTTAAAATGAATTTCGCCCTCGAAATTCGTCGGGGTTATAAATGGTTTACTATTCGAAAGTTTCTTTAATAGAAACCCACATCGTAAAAGGGAATACCAAAACTTGGCTTTAAAAACTAAAGTATGAAATGTAACGATTACCCAAATAAACTAATCACTGGGTTTCCACATAGGTGAAAATATGGATATGGAAGAGAAATCTAACCATCATGTTCTGATGGAGAGTGGTAGGGAACATGGCTATGGAAAAGCCAGTAATCACAAATCCATAGATTTGTGATGATAAAAGGTACCATCTGATTCATCAGGTATAAGATCACTAGGACAATCATTTTTGGTTTTCAAGATCATTTCCCTAAAGTTGAAAATTTGCTTAGAATAAATACTTACTTTATTTTGGTACAATCTCACTTTTGTTCGTGCCTTGAACAATTTCTACTTCATCTCTTAAATAAATGAAGTTGAATTTGTTATTTGTGAAGTGTTAGCAGATTATGTGATAGAATGATGGGTCATTCCATCTGTCTCAAACAAAAGGTTAGAAAAAGTTATTAAATATACATAAGTCATTCTATAGTGAGATTAATCACATATGGTTCCTAAAATGGACTTATACTTCATATATCATACTGCTTAATATAATAAAACTAGTTTCTACTAAACAGGGACTTCCTGTAGGTCAGTGGTAGGCGATAAAGGCCAGTCGCACTTCGGTTGTGGGTTCGATTCCTACAGCCTTGTCCGAAGCGATGGGCTGTCGCCCGTCCTGCAGGTTGTCCTTTTTCTAAAACTACGTCACTATAACATCCCATCAATAATATCGAAAATCTTCTATCCTTAAACAATACTAACTTATGTCCAACATAATCCAGTCTAATCTTTAGGCTTATACATAATACTGCAGTCCACTCTCATAATATAGTGACAACGATTACCAGAGATTTAATACTGTCGTTGATCCCCACATATCCTAAGATATGTCTTGTTGGTCACATTCCAAACATTCAAAGTCCTTAATCGTGTATTCTCTTGAATACCTTAGTGAAAACATGAGTGCAGTTAAAAGTTAACACTTTCCACATACCAAAATCCTCAAAATTCTATATACTCAAACCATGATATCACTTAGTCCTTATATCAATCATGATCTCATGAATACTATCAAACATTTAATTTTCTCCTTATCCCTTCATTATGCGCATATCATCTACATTCCAAAAATATCTGAATAACCTTTCATGGATACTGGTAACATTAATCATACACTTTCAAAACACAAGGAAAGACAACAGTGTAACAATCCATAGATGTCTCTTTATTCCAAAATTACACATGATAAACATGTAATCATTCCACTACATTCTCAAACCATTGACCGAGCTTCAAAAATTCTTTCATCTCACATATCATTTGTAGTCTCTTCATCATCATCCACATAAATACTACCCATATGACCATACTGATTCTCTTCATGAGTCTTTCCCTTAAGGCATTTGTTTGCATAATGCCCATACATTCCACATTTAAAACACTTAACCATTTTTGATGTCGTAGCAATACCATTATCCTCATCCATGGTGTTAACCGACCCTTTTCCTTTGCACTTACTTGCTTTGTGTCCTTCTTTTCCACACCCAAAGCATCTTCCAGTTCCCTTGAAACATTCTCCTTGATGCCTCTTCCCACATGATTTACATAGGGGAAATTGAACTTTCTTTCCACTATGATCATCATGGAACTCCATCTTTCTCTTATTAGTCGAGTCAGGAAACTTACCAAATTTTACTTTATTGATCATGTTGTGAGATTGCTGATTCGGCATAATAATGATGTTTGGGAATCCAAATCCCATTTCATTTGGTTGCTCATGAAGAATATCATTCCATTGTCCATCATATCCTCCATTATCGTGAATCATCTTGTTTCCAGCCATATTCTAAAACCCAAAAAAGAATAGTGTGAGAGGCAAAAATCATAATAAAGGGGGAGTAACTTAAATATCTAACATCTTTGGTTTAATCTAATATCGTTACCATAATTCTAGGACTATATCCTATACGTATACTTATCCTTAGGGGCATCCCTAGACATACCTTAGAAATATCTCTAGGGATCTCACTAATGTTTTCGCGTCCTAGTTTCCAAAGGTTGACTAAACCTTTCCTCTGATACCAACTGTAGAGACCCGAAGCTTAACGTACATGGACATTACATTACATTTGCGGAATACTTAGTACATAACAAAAACACACACTAAAGGATCATAATAGTTTAGTGTCTTTGGAAACTCGGAACGTAATCTTCTAATCCTGGTGAAAGATCTTCAAAATCTCCCACAAAGATCTTCCTTTTTTTTTACCTAAAACTTTTCTTTATATCCTGGGGAAAAGAAAACATAAAAGGGTGAGCTCAAATGCTCAGTAAGGGTAAACAAAAGAAATATCAATCACATAATTTTCATAAGAACATAACATTTTTGGAAATCTTAACCTACAAAAGAGAGCATAATTTCATAACATGGGATAAATCATAGTAGTGAAAATGAAACCATAACTTAAAACATTACTCATTGTGGCATACACACATAATCATAGAGAATCATTTCTTGTTAGTCAAGACTCATTGCCAAGACTATCTTAGTGGACAAAGTCCCTTTCTAAATCGAGTAATCCTCGTTTCAGTCCTGTTTCACTGAACCGGTATAACCTACCATTCCAGCCATGTCTATCTCATGAGATATGAAATCTTTACCCAATGCATTGGAGGGAGATATAGGTCCCACCCATCTTATAATGAATCCTTTCTTATGTGTGCCACATAATCATAAAACATACATCATCGCATAACACATATAACAAAAATGGGATTCTTGAAACATCATGACATCATAAATCAATTCATATATGATAAAGGAATTCATAAACATAATTCCATCACAACATAGTCAAACCAATGTAAAAATATGGATAGAAACAGAACCCTTTATTATCTTAGATGGAAAATAATTTTGATAAAACACTTGTATTGAATTCTTGAGGAAAATATCCTTTCTTCTTCAAAAACAATTTTCCTTTCATAACATGTCATACAACTTTAAAATAAAAGAAGTTGATTAAAAATAAACTTGAAAACTTGTAAAGGAAGCTTCTTGGAAATAATGTTTTAAAAATCCATTCATGCCGTATAAGTTAAAAAAAACATTCTTCGTACTTTTGTCGGAAAAGTCAAAAAGTACCTCGTACGGAAAAACGACAAAAGATTCCTTTCATATTCTTTACTAAAAACTCACCTAAGGGTAAAATTGGATTTAAACTATTGCAAGTGGATGGAAACAATATTTCATATTGAGGGAACATGGATGTGGATGATAAAATACACCCCAGTAAATACTTACGAATAAACAATCTCGGATAAAAATGAGATTGTGATATTTCCCTTACCTTAGGTCCGACTTGCTTTGTAAGTGTCCGAACCTCCTGTATAATGATTTAAATCATGTTATTGACTTATTACAGAATCATATTCATTGTTATGATATCATATATGGTTCACTTATGACATTATATTACCCGTTCTTTTGTAAACTCCATGCTAAAGAAGCGTTTTGGGTAAAATCGTTTCATTTATCGTAGGTGTTTTGACTTGTTGTTCTTGACATCATTATTACTTATATCATGATTTACTTACTTACAGAATATAAAATATGATTTATATATCATATATATTCAGTATATATATATATAATAGGTAGATAAATAAAATGAAAAACACCGTTCATGGAGACGGTAGTCCGTACGTACGCATGAATGCTGTTTTCCTTTCCTTATTGTCTTGAAATGGAAGTAAGTAGATGACATACATATGTATATATATACATAAATCCAGTAGCTTTATAATGTCATATATTTCATTATTATTTCTTATATATATACATTATAATCATTCTTAAATGGTTAACATGGAGAATGAATCTCATCGCGTCGTGGAGACGGTAGTCCGTACGTACGCACGAGCGATGATATCATTTCTATAAATATTGAATTGAATTGGAGTGGATTATACAATATATCAGAATCAATATGATGTTGTAATAACTATGTATAGTTATTCTTTACACCATTATACCCATCCATGTAAGGTGGTGGTAGAAAATAGATTACACCACGGCGTGGAGACGGTATTCCGTACGTACGCATGCGCGGTGATTTCTTTTTCCGTAGGATGGATAGATGGTGAAATAGGGTTGTTTCATACTTATAATAACATATCAGTATATGAGTGATACTGATGTTATTACTTCATAATGAAACAACCTAAGAAGAAGAAGTGGAAGAAGAAATAAAGATGAAAGAATTGGTAACGGTAATTACCTCTTCTTTGAAGCGCCTCTTTGAGACCTCCTCTTAGGGCACTAAAATTGGTCTTTGAGGAAGACCAGAACCTCTAGGTTGTTTCTAGGGAAGTGGAGAGGAGAAATTGGCAGGGGTTGGCCGAGCTTGAGTGCTCAAATTGGTGTGAGGAGGAGGGGGAGGAGGTGTCCTTTTATAGGGGAGGAGAGGGGCACCTTAGGAATATCTCAAAATATTATTTTATATTAAAGTCAAAATCGGTTTATAATGGTTCCAAAGGGTCTTATTTCGAAGATAAAGTAAGGATGGGTCGAAATACTATCAACCAATAGAATTTAGACAAGTTTAAGATATTATTTTAACCTTATCAATTAGATTTAACTCTAAGTTAATTAATTTAACTTTTACCGTGTCTTTTTGTTTTCTTTCACTATATGGTTAATACACTTACTATAACATGCCAAAAGAACCCCAAATTGTTTATTATTAATATATATATCCTTATCTAAGTCATTTGGCCGAACCTTAGATTTTTAGGAATAAAATAACAATTAATAATATAATATTTGATTTAAAAACTATTTTGTGTCAATTTTGACACTATTTGATATATGATTTTTGTGAAAGTCATATCAGAATTATATGTTCGAACCAAGTTGATTGAACCAACAATAATATATCATAGTAACCTATAAAATTAGTGGAATTCATAAAAAGTCTTAAATTACATTTAGTTTGGTATTTATATTATCAATTATGTGAATATTTCATTAATAAGATAATTACTGCATCATCTTTGTGTCATAAATAAATTAATTTATTTGATGTCTAAAAATTACAAATAAAATACCATCATGTAGGAAATCTTTTTAGCTTTCTAATGAATATTTAAAATCTAATTTATCTTATGTATAACCCCATATTAAAAATGATTTACTTATTAAACTTTGATTTTAACTATTTTAACCCTTCTTTAAATAAATTAATAATAAATGTCCTAATCTAATCCAAGTGGGCCTAAATGGTCATATTTTATTCCTAAGTTTGTTTTTGGTCGAATTACACTTGTCCAATAGAATTAGGACATGTGTTAGGGTAATATTAATATCATATTTACCCTTAGTTACCTTATTTACTATTAACCGTGGTAAAAAAAGTAAAAAGTTACTATTCACCAAAAAATTATTTTCATCTTGTTGAACCACATTTTAGTCCTTGATATTAACCGTGTCTCTCGGATTTTTGAAATTCCATTCACAGAAGCGGTAAAATTAAGTTTTATGCAAAATTCAGTTTTTAACCTACCACTTAGTAGTTTCACTATTCATCAAAAATTGATGTTTTTCAGAACAATGCCAAAATTTCATCCCAAGCTATATTTCATATTCCGAATTCAAAAATGAAGTCTATTTTACCAAATTCATAACATAAAAGTTGCATTAATTAATTTTATAATTAAATCCCGCTGTTAAAACAAATAGCGTGTTTTTAAGAAACAATATCTATCAAAAGATTGACACTTGTTTATGTCTAGTTTAATTGTGAAATTATATCCAATGGCCAACATTGTATTAAATTGTAAAAATATATTCTAAATATACTTTAAAACCACTCAAATTAATGATTTATCACTATTAATTATTTCGATTAAAAAAGTTGTTTTTAATTATAATTTAATAATTTTCACTATTCATCAGAATATGAAAGTTATCCGAAAAGTACCAAAATTTCACCTTAGGCTAAATTCGATACTCCGAATCCAAAAATAAAGTTCATTTTGAAAAATAAGATTTACTGGATTTAAAAAAAATGGTTATTACTATTCATAACGGCTAGTTTTAATAATATTTTTATAGCATATCGTTGTTTAGTGAAACTCGGTATTGCGTACTACACACGCTATCGAGGAAGGTCGCGATTGCGTGTAATGCAAGGCAATTCAAGGATGCGTGTTGTGCAAGCTCCTTTTGGTGTAGCGTATAACACAAGACATTAGTGAAATAAAAAAGAATATTTTTCATAAAATCTTGGGCTGTTACAAGTTATTACCTGATGATGTGGTCCGAGTACATGATTTAGATGTGCTGAATGAAAATCTCAAGGTCAGTTTTTTAGAAGAAGTAAAGACAATGGAATCTTTTTTAGTTTCCTCGATTCAATCAGTCATGAATGATTCAGTAGTCAGCTTAGCTTCTGCACGAGTATCTACTACAGTTTCTCCTACTGATTTTGTTAAAAGTCTGATCTTGAATCCCTGAAGCATGAGCTAAAAGAATCCTTCACTGCCTCAGTTACTAAGATGAATCACTGTTTTCATAAAGAAATGAAGTTGTTAGAACAATCTCTTGAGCTTTCTCTTGGTTTCAATCTGTCAACTTTTATGGGTGAGCTAATGGAAGCAGTCAAAGAATGCCAGACCCAATCTTCTAGAATAGAAGCTGATCTTGAAGCCTTAAAGAAGTTTGTTACTACTTTAGATTCTTACATGAGCTCAAAGCCTCAAGCTGATAAGGATTTAGCCTATGTGAGAAGTGTTGTAAGCCAAATGGTTTCAGTATTTGAAGATTTCAAATCTTCCATAAAGGAACATGTTAAAAATCAGGACTCTCAACTGCAAACTCTGATTAGTGGCTTGACCAAAAGTTTAAAAGAAACTGTATCCTTCTCGGTTGGTCCTCTAGATTCAAAACCTGCATTTGATTTGAATCAATTACGAGCTATGATGAAGGAGGAGCTTGGTTCTATTTCAACCAGTGGCTCTGTGGACTCATCAGATCTATGCCGGGTAGTGCTCTCTACAAGAGATTCAGTAAGGGAAATAATGAAAATCGTCCACGACACTATGAAAGAGGCCTCTACCTCTCAGGAGGAAATCAGGAACAAGGTGGATTATTATTTCCAAAGGATTTTTACCAAGCAACAACTCACCCATCATTTCAAGATGATGTTGGAAAACATGATATTACCCCTTGTAACTCAAGCCTTCCGAGAACAAGTGAGCAAGCTAAGAGAGATGACTCCTTCCTTAGAAAAGTTTATGGAGAACAAAGATGATTTTATATCTTCTATGGAAAGAGGAGGAGGAATCATTATGGATTTCAGAAATCTATTGCTGCCCTTTTTGCATGTTCATTCCAGACCAGTTATTGTCCCTCCTGCCTTTCCTACCTCTGCCTCTACTGAGTCTCCAGTCCAGATGACTCCTACTCAGGCCATCCGAAGCCTCACACCTATGATCACTCAACAAACTTCCCAATACAGGCCAGGCACTGTATCAGTGGATCAGCCTCCTGTGATCATTTCTGGGATTCCAAAGCCCTCACTCACATCCTCACCACCTTCCTCCTCTTCTGATCCAAAAGGCAAATCTCATGTTGAAGATCCAGATTGCTGAAGTGGCCAGGCTGTTTGATAGGAATTTTTTTTCTTTCTTTTCTATTCTGTTTATGTATGTTTTGTCTGGTCTAATACAAATGCTTTTCTTTAAACTATCTCTGTTTCTAAGTTCTCTCTGTCTTCTTTCCCACTTTTTGATTATCACAAAGGGGGACAAAATTATAAAGGGGGAGAAAATATAGAGAGGGGGGGGGCAATATCAAAGGGGAGAAAATATATCAAAGGGGAGAAATTTTGAGCCTGTGCTACTATTCTTACATTTCTTTGGTACCAACTCTTTCAAAGCTTATCTATAATACTATTGTATTTAATACTTCCTATGATAATTTTTGATCTATTTTATTCTATTATTATTTCCTCTATTTTCTCTGATTGTTTTTTTTTTGAAATTAGAATATAAACGTTATATTCTCTTATACTATATTCTCACTATTTTTGGTCATATCATAAGTTGTGATTATCAAAAAGGGGGAGATTGTTGACCTCACCTATTTTGATAATCCCAATTATGTGTTCATATGTTATGCTACTCTATGATCTACATTTTAATTCCTTCAAATCAGTGATCAAGTTAATAATAATGTTTATATAATCTCTGATTTATGTTAATCTCGATTATCCCTATTTAGCTTTGAAACAATTTTAAGTCAATGAGATGTGGTTTTCATAAGAGCCAGAGCTACCGATAGCCAGAGCTACCGATAGCCAGAGCTACCGATAGCCAGAGCTACTGATAGCCAGAGCTACCGATAGCCAGATCTACCGATAGCAAGAGCTACCGATAGCCAGAGCTACCGATAGCCAGAGATACCGATAGCCAGAGCTACCGATAGCCATAGATACCGATGCACACAGAGCTACCGATGTACACAGAGCTACTGATGCACATAGAGCTACCGATGCACATAGAGATACCGATTCACACAGAGCTACCGATACACACAGAGCTACCGATAAGAGATACCGATAAGAGCCACCGATAAGAGTTTGAAGAGCTACTGATGGAAGATCCCTACACCGAGTCAACCGTACACGTCTACAAAAAAACGGCTACCTATAATGAACTATGGAGTCAAATCCTATATCCTCCACACTATTTGTTTATTATACTAACGGTTACATTTGTTACTTTTCATGAATTTAATGTTATTAAATGATTTATGTTTCCATTTCATGAAACCGTACCAAGTACGATCAAAAAGTATAATCATTCCTTATTGTCAGAAGAAAACAAAAAGGGTATAAAGAGGACCTCGTGTATGTATCAAAATGAGTGAAGCGTGTGATAGAAAACTCGAAGAGATCAAGCACACGGAACACACTTGCGATCAGGCTCTAAACGTGCCAAGATCAACTGGAGAACTTGCACTCACGAGACTACTACTACCGGGCTCCAGAACATAGAGCATACATCGAGAAATCTATGCTAAAGAAGAACCACACAAAACTCATCATTCTTTGAGCCGATAAGCAAGCTGAACCTCGAAGTCAAGGAAGCAGATGGTACTCTGTTTTCCAGAAAAAACCAGAAGAAGACTCAGAAGGAATTCTAATCAGCAAAAGGAGTCAAGAGTTGCACGAAGATCACTAGAGCCCTTTCTAATCTCTAAATCTTTATCTCTGTGATTTACTTTTTACATTACGAGCAGTGTGTGTTATATGTTGTATTTTACACACACACTGTCTCCTGAACCTTAACTGGAGGATTTTTAAATCCTCACTCACTATCGCTTCATTATTTTTCCCACTATGGATAGTGGTAGAGGTCGTGTGTGACCTGGACAGCTGGTTGCTATTGTTTTTTTTTTCACGGATAACAGTGGTAGAGGTCTTGGACCTGGACAGTTGTAAACTGTTGAACCCCGATCCAGGGTGTGGATCATCCTTATATAAGCTTTTGAGAGGACTAAGTCTCGGCTTGAGACTGAACCTCTTGGTTAACTCCTCTGTTTCTTTAGTTAAAGTTTATATCCATACAATACATATCTATTTCATATTCCGCTGTTATTACATTGAAATATAATCTGTCTTCAAAGATACTTTGATAGTTAAACTCGCAAGTGTTTATATTTATTATAAATCAGTAAGTTAGTTTCAAAAGTTAATTTAATCATCAGATTAAGTTAACTGAGAACTAATCAATCTTTGAGAAACTAATTGAACCTTTATAATCTGTATAAATTCACTACAGTTTAATCTGTTTTTGAAATTGGGGGATTTTAATAGAAATTTTTTTTAGCAGAAATTTTAATTGGAACTCAATTCACCCCCCTCTTGAGTGTCCACTCCAACCAACAAGACCATACATAAGGGGGTAATATATTAGTCAAAACCCAAACTAGTTCGTCTCATGAGAATTATCGATACATCGAGGGGCTTTCGTTAAATTGTCCCCAACCCATAGGGAATTTATTAACTCGTCCCCAACCCGTTACATACTAAGTCCAATGCATTACTCATATAAAAAGTGTGAAAAATAACATAAAAATTTATATTAAAACTAGCATAAAAAGGATAATACATTAACCATAAACATTGAATGGTATCAAAATATCACATCTATAGTCAAACATATCATAAACCATTCAATATAATATGGAAGATTGTATCATAATAAATCAACATCATTTAAGAAAAAAATCCAACAAAGGATATAGACATAGATGAAAATAATCTAACAAAATCATTAAAACTCTTTGAGAAGAATATCCCTTTTTACTTTGAAATCATTTAAAATACATGCAGTTATAAAATAAAAAAATTATTTTGAAAATAAGTGTTTTATATTTTAAGGGAATCTTCAAAATGATAACGTTTCATAATAGAGGAAAATGGTACCTGTGCCACATAAGTTAAAAAATCATTCCTTCCTTAATTTTTCAAAAGAGTCAGAAAGTACCTTGTTTGGAAAACGAAAGAAACATATCTTTAAAAACGTTTTTATAAAAAGAAAAACATGTTTATACACAACTTTGAAAAAATTATAGGAATAGTAAAAATATTTTGGAATACATTTTTAATAAACATGGACATGGATGATAAATATGTCCTAGTAAATACTTGCGTATAAACAATCCCGAATAAAAATGAGATTGCGAAATTACCCCTGACATAAAACCTTACAAATATTCCTTTTGAAAAAAAATAATGAAATTAAAAATATGCATAAAAATTTCTTTATAATTCTTTATATAAATATAAATAAATATGTATGATAATATAATGAATATTGAAATTGAGAAAGGATTAATTATTTTAAAATTCAAAGCATCACATACCACTTTGAATATTTAAATAATAAGGCCAATGAAAGAATAATATTTATCAAAATATTAAATAAGTTGATAAAAAATAAATAAATTATATATTATGTCAATGGGACTATATATACACCTCATAAGATAAGGTGGGTGTATAACATCAAACTATGCCTCAACAAAAGAATATTGGGATGAAATCCTTTACAATGTTCGTATCATTGAGGTGAAAATTCATAAATGGGGTGATTATTTGTAAAAAAATTATATCCACACTAAGATAATTAGTAATATAACATATATAAATAAACAGTATAATCCACAGATAATCTTGTCATAATATAACCAATGAAGTAGATATATAATCCAATGAATGGAAATTGAGTTAAGAAACCCCTTAACTCATGTAATTAGAAAAATCGTATGACCCATAATAGTAATAATAATAAAAAACATTTAATAAAATTAATTTAATTAAAATCATGGTATATAAAAGGGTATTTCATACACCACACACAAGTATTTAGTGGTGAAAAGGGCATATATCTGAAAGAGGTAAAATGTGAGATGGGAACCCCTACCTCACACTTCCTTTTGATTGTATGCAATTTAACTTACTATATAATGGTTTTAAAAATATTATTAACTTTTAAAAGAATAATAATAATATTTATTATATCATATATGATTCTTTTAGGTCTTTATATTACCCATTTATTAAAAATTTCCAAGTTAAATCAATGTTGTGGGTATTAACCACATTGTTTTCCTATGCATGTTTTTTCATGTAATTGTTGTTTCTTATGAACATGATATATTTTATTAATATTAATTATGATATTACTTTCATAAATATTATATTTAGTCATCATATAAATTTTATAATCATTCTTAAATGGTTAATGTGGAGAATGAATCACATCGTGTCGTGGAGACGGTATGTTATACGTATGCATGAGTGATGATATCATTCTTTTAATGGTTAAATGGCATGGAATTGGATGTTATATTAATTAAAAAGAATAAATATAATTTCATATTAATTATTTATATCCATTATATTCATAATTATACCCATCCAAAAAAATTAATGTTGAATAACATATTACACCATGGTGTGGAGATGGTAAGTCTTATGAATGTAGGCATGGTGATATTGTTATTCATAGGAGGGAAAAAAAGATAAATATGGTTGCCCCATAATCATAATAAAATATTATAATTTATATTATACTGTAATTATTACTTTAGTATGGAAATAACATAAAAGAGGAAGTAAAAGAAGAAAATAAATTGAATTCAATTAGTAAAATAATTACCTCTTCTTCAAGTATCTCCTTTTGATTTGCACAAAAGGACTTATTAGGTTGAATTTATGACCAAATTAAGGCTTCAAAGATTAATTTAGGGTTGTTTTAATGATAAATTGACAGTTTTTGGCCAAGAAAAATGTATTTAGAGGTGTGAATAAAAGATAAGGAGAGGTACCCTTTTATAAGAGAGGGGAGGGGAACTTTTGGAAAACTACAAAAATATAAATTTAATATGAATTTATTTTAGATTTGAAATAGATCCAAAGTGATTTATTTAGATTATAATATGAGAATGAGTCTAAATTATCTCATCCTATTAATTTTATATATTTTTTTGATACAATATTAATCTTATCTTTTGGCTTTAACCCTTAGTTAGACAGTTTAACTCTTACCGTGACTACTTGTCTTTTTACACTATAGGGTTAATATAGTAACTATAAAATTACAAAAGAACACCAATTCGATCATTTATTACATATATAACATTATATAAGTTATTTTTATGAGATATATATATTTTTATGAATTTTATGTCATTTAATAAAATATTATTTATTTTAAAATCTCATTTATGCCAATTTTGACTCTATTTATTGCTTGCCTTTTTAAAATATCACAACAACTTGATTAATTTGAAAACACTTCATTAACTGATCACTAAAATTTGAAGTTCATAAAAAAATATTATATTGCATCAATATTTCAAATTTCATTTATTTTAAAACTATTAATATCATTTAATTGATTCTTCCTTTAATAAATAAACTGATGCATCATTATTTTCTATCCATATAATTTAATTATTTATTTTATAAAATTATAAATAAATTACCATTATGTAGATAAAAATTATATATTTATAAATAAAATTTATAGTCAACCATATCACTTTTATAATCTAATATAAAAAATTATATAGTTCTTAAAATTTGAATATGACATTTTTAACTCTTCTTTAAATAAAATATATTAAACGTCCTAATATAACAACAGTGGATTAAAAAGGAACATATTTTAGACCTATGGTTTATTTTTGTAAAAAACTTATCTAATGAAATTAATACAAGGTTTAGGATAATTTTATAATAATATTATATTATTTTTTACCATTCATTACTCGATCTACTCTAAACTATTGTAAATAATTTACTAAAGTTACTATTCACCATAAAATATGTTTATCGAATTAGATCAAAACATTTTTACTAATTATAACCATGTATGTATTTTTTTTAATTCAATTCACAAAATTTGTAAAATTACTTTTAATGCTAATCCCATAGATGTGGCTAGAAGGTGGATAAAAGAGACGTTCAAAAGTTCAATAAACTTATATATCTAGTTCAATAATAAAAATTATTCCAATGACCTAAATTTAACTAATATATTTATTATGTATAAATTGTGACATTAAAAATAATTTAATGAAAAATAATTATTTAAATGAAAAATTTTGTTTTTAACAACAATGTAGTATTTTTTTCTATTCATTAAAAAATTGAAACTTTTCAGAAAAATTCCCAAAATTCACCATAAGCTAATTTTCATATTAAAAATTTAAAATTGAAGTATATTTTTTAAAATAAAATTTATAAATTTTATAATGGGGTTAATACTATTAATAATCTCTTTTTAAATAGGAAGGTTAATAGATCATGGTGAACTCGAACTCAGTGTTGCCTGTAATACAAGATATTGAAGAAACCAAATTTACTTAAGAAGTGGAATACTATAAAATTTGGGGTCTTACATAAAAGATATTATTTTCTTGTGTATTTTTCCTGGTATATGAGAAAGGATCAATAAAATAAATAGTGTAAAAACAATTGATACATAAAGATCCACATGACCCCACCAGCTTGGAGGCAAGCCATTACCCTCAATTATCTTTCATACTAGAGGTAATCAATTTTTTCATAACTCATTCTCATGAATGTGAATTAACTAAATTTTGATAACTTTATGTTACTAAAATTATATAGGTTGAAATTGTATGTGATTTATATATATCAACACCAACGCATCACCTTGGTGCAAGGCGTACAATATACAATATCCCAAGATACATGCTACACAATAAAAAAATACCAAAAGGTCATGTGAGAGTGGGGATTGAAGTAGCTCTCAAGACGATCATTGATTTTCCTATTCCTCTTGATGATTTGGATGTTAACATAGTCAATAATTCTATTATAACTTTTGTAGAATGACTATTTAATATTATAAAGATACATTATTTATGTCTTTAAAAAAAATTCAAATGAAAGCCCATTAAAATTTGATGATAAAATGTCTGAAATTAGGTATGGTATTGCAGATGAATAAAACTAAACGGAAAAAGAAATTTGAATCAAGACAATCTAGTGGTCAACCAAGAAATAAAAAGAACCTTCCCATAGTACATTCACCCCACCAGTTCCACTACCTTGTATATTAACATTACAATTTCATGTGGATACAACATTCAAATATGAAAATATTTCCTAAATTGAATATAAAGAACAAAAAATTTGTAGATTCCATTACATATATTTTTGGTCTCTGGAGTATAAATGAAATTATCAAGTTTCAATATTTCGGAGTCTCAGTTATGAAAACATATATTAGATACATTTTCATAATTTTTTTGTCCAAAAAATGATCAACTATGTTCATTACAGTTAATAAATATTAATATTTTCTAAAGGAATTCATATTACTACTATATAAACAAAAAAAACCTAAAAATCCATATTTGGACTCATTAATCATGTTGTCATTTCAATGGTGAAAACTCATTTGGAAATATATGAAATTGAAAATAAAAAAAATGAACTAAGTGAGTCATTTGAAAAGAAAATAATAGACAATGGATTACTCGTGATTCCTATAATTCATGGGTAAAACTCTACCATTTAATCATATAAAATATATTTTTCTTTTTACATTACTTATTTTTTTTGTCTTTTAGGAAGAACTAGATGCTCATCGTACTCTATTTGGATGCCAAATTTTTTTATTTTTTAGATCCAAAGAATTTATTTTAAATAAATAGAACACAAATGATGTCCATTGTAAATTTATAACTCACTACAATCAACATTTTATAGATAAAATTCAAATTATACATTTTAGTTTGTGTATTAAGAATAAATTTTTATGATAGGTTGATCTATAAAAATCATCTAAATAATTGTATATGTTCAGTGATAGGACACAAGAAGCCTAAGGGTTTCTATAAATGAAAAAATATTAAGGTATATATAGTAATATTTAACAATCAAAACATATTTAAAAAAAATCTTATTTTGTTTAATGTTTCTACAATTTTCAAAACAAGATAACGAAAATAATTATGGATATTATGTTTGAAAATTTATAAATGATATCATATAACATAATGAAACTAGAATCCCTAGATAATTAATTTTTGATGTTAATTACAATATCATTTAAAATATTTTTTAATCATTTGTTTGTTTATATTTTCACAGTACTACCGATATTTTCAATAGTCTTCGTACTCAATTGAAGACGTAAATTTGTTTAGAGATGAATGAGAAAAGTATATGATGTCAAAATGTTGGTCGACATTAATTTTAGGTGATTACCTATTATGATTTTAATATAGTACAGACTATTACCTTAGAGATTCATTTGGGATGTGAAACATTAGTACCATAATTCTTAGATATTATTTTTCCTAATATAAAATTCATGTAGTAATGGAAATCCATTGGTTATGTTTTTATTATAATCCTACATTTGTAATTGTCACCCAAACATTCTTCTAGATTTGATCCTCCTATCATTCCAATGGAATATAAACCCCACCATAGATTTTATACTTCCTCTTTAGTGAGGTTATATATTTTACAAAACCTAATACTTTATGGAAAAAATTCCAGACACATTCAAATCCACCCGCTTCTTTTAGGAATGTAGTCCAACCTTTCAGACACATTTACTAAACCTGCCTCTCATGTGAGTGCTTCAATCTTTCTATTGTTACTATAATTTTTAAATGATTCTAAATTGTATATGTTTATTACCAAATTTACCATGCATTTATTTTAAAATATTCACTATTTTCCTTCTTTGGGGGGTTAGTAAGAGTTTCTAGAAACTAAAAAATGTTTGGTGATGACAGTGAAAAGAATGAAAGATTTGAGTTAATTATCAAGGAGAAGTAACATTTACTTTCACGATATAATGATTATATAGGATCTAGTAACATGTATTAATCTTCTTGTTCTCAAGAGATATTGGACTTTGATGTTGAATCCAATATAAAGGTGAAAGGTAAATGGGTCAAGGATCCTTCTACCCAAAAATCAGAAGACATATTACCAACTGATGGGATGTATTTCACCCTATATAACGTTTTGGTGTCCACATTAGGATTGTATGAATTTATTTTATGTAATAATTATGACTTTTTTTCTTCTAATTTCAGTACTATATTCAATCTAGTGTTCCCTTGTGTCTAAACATTTTAGGTTGAAAAGGATAAAGATTTAATAATTAAAAAAAATTACCCAAAATGGTAGAATCTTCAATGGTATCCTTCTTTTATTTTATGAAAGAACATTAATATTAGAGACCCTTATATGTAGGATGTACTTCCATGCTCCAAGATTCATCATTTTCTTTTTGTGTCTTGTTATATTTTTATGTGTTTGTAAAAATGGTTTGGGTCATGTTACAATCAGTTCCACCTCCATTATGGATTCTTTTACTTTCACATTCCATTCAACCAAATACATGACAATTAATGATATTTTAAATACTAACAGAGATTCCTCACCCATATCCGAACAAATTCTAAAAGTATAAATGAGGAACTCACTATGAAGGAAGTTGAACTGGGCTTGAATGTTGAAAATTTTAGAGGTTGGTTAATCTCAACATGTGATTCCAATATAAAACATGTTCTACATAGCCAAAAATAAGAGAACAAGCTTATATTGTCTTGAAACATTAAGAAAACAATTCATAATTCATGTGTGATGTGTAGGAATCGGCCACACTTCAATCTGATACACGATGTGTTTTATATAACTAAAAGAGCATGTTTTCAATATAAAAGTGTCATTTTAGTTTAAAATGTCTATCACGTTGTCAAAACTAAGAAAATGAGTTCATGATTTTTAAAAAATTTATAAAAAATATCCATATTCCATTTTGGACAAGTATATATTGGTCATATGTCAATATAACATATGATGTGCTCGGTATGACTCAAAGTATATGTATTAACATTAGAAGTCTCATTTTAGTCTAAAACATAAGTCACATAGCCAAACATATAAAAAATATAGTATTAACTTAAAACCATATAAAAAGGATCCATAATTCATGTTTCAGGTATAGGAATTGACCGCACATCAATCTGACACATGATGATGTCGGTGTGACTCAATGTGAATTTTTTTCATTATAAAAGTGTCATATTAGTTTAAAACACACATCACATAGCTAAAATCAAGAAACTGATCTTGGATTGTCTTAATACTTTAAGAAAATGATCCATATTTCGTTTATGACATATAGGAATGGAATTTACATCAATCCAACACACAATGTGGATGGTATGACTCAATGGGTGTGTTTTCACATTAAAAGTGTAATTTTAGTCTAAAATGCGCATCACATAGCCAAAACTGGGAAAAAAGCTTGTATTGTCATTAAAATTTAATAAAATGATCCATAATTTATGTGAGACATGTAGAGATTGACCTCATGTCAAGATGATACACAATACGGGTGGTGTGACTCAAAGTGTGTGTTTTTAATATAAAAGTGACATTTTAGTTTAAAATATGTGTCACATTGTCAAAACTGAGAAAATGATCTCAGGTTGTTTTCAAACATTAGGGAAGTGATCCATAATTCATTTTTTATGTTTTATAATTGACCTCACATCAATCAGACACACAATGTGATCAGTATGAGTCATAATGCATGTTTTCACATAGTTTATTATATGTGGTTTATAAAACATTAAAATTAAAATTTTTTTATTTTTTATACAATGTTACTAAAATAAAAAAAAAATTTATTACAAGGAAAAAATTTTCTAAAAAGATTTACTTTTGTAAAAATCATGCTATAAAAGTTTTGATTTTGTATATTGAGTGATTATTTTTTTTATTAATTTCAAATATCACATCAGTATAAATATTTGATATGTAAATTTTGAATTGAAATGATGGTGAAATTTAATATTTATATTATAATCTTGTTTTTAGTAACATTTGTATAATAATCTTAATATTATTCCAATATGTTTTTCTAATTTTGATTTTGTTATAGGGATGTTGTGGGGAATCAACCCGACAACATGTGTTATAGATTTTATCGGCACAAATAAAAACTATGATAAAAACTGCCTTTATTACTTTCATTTTAGCGCTAATGAAGGCTCAACCCTTTTTTGTAGTGAAAAAATTCAATTTTAAGATTGATAAATGTTAGATGTGAAGTAACAGTGTTTAGAATTTAGGGGGTGATGTTCAAATCTCATCTCCATAAGTAATTCCTAAATTATATTGTAATTTAGGGATCTTTATTGGTGTGTGATCAAACATACGTTTGTGTTGGGAGAGAAAACGATATTGGTATGGGGTAGGCAGTTGTTGGGTCAAACATTGGGTTGGGAATTAGTCACCCAAAAATTGGATAATTATTAATTATAGATAAATCATTGTGAAAAAGTATACTTATTTCAATTTTTTGACACAAAAAACATACTTCTTTTTTTTGTGATGTATCCTTATCAAAAAAAGCAAAAGGGGGTTGGTGAGTTTGATCATTCCATGCCCAAATCTTTTATTTGAAATAAAAAAACAAAATAAATCAGTTAAAGAGGAGCAAGAAAAATTGGCGTTCTCTGTTGTGGTGTTTCACACAATGTTGTATTCCGCCCTCACCCCCACCATTGTAACATTTTAATTAGGATTTCTAAAATACCAAGTGACAACTCTAACTTTTATTTAAAATAAAAATAACAATATAATAAAATTTATCCATATGATATCAAAATTTTGATTGTTGGCCACCAATGTGGTTGTGATATCAATAAGAAAAATTCTAAATCCATGTATGATAGTTTATTTGAAGATTTAATTTCTTATTTCTCTTTAGAATGTAACTATATACGTACATATATATATATATATATTAATGTGTGTATATATATATGCATAAGTATATTCATATACAAATTAATATAAGCATAAAAATTATACTAACAAAAATAAATTTAAATATAAGGACATACATACATAAACCTATATTAATAAGTACGTAGATATATATATTAATACAAATATAAAAAAATATATATTAATATATCAATATTTATATACATAAATACATATTCACACACATAGATATATATATATATATATATATATTAATATACATGCATATTAACACACACATACATACATAGACATATATTAATATAAGTATACACTTAAATACGGACACTACTAGAAAATTGACCCATTTCCATAGGTCAAAGTCCTAGTAATATGTCGTTGGACTATGGGATAGGTAACAAAAATGGTCCAAGGTGGTTGTGGGTGTTCTCACTATTGTCATATACTTTGGGCTACAACCACAAGCACTACCACATCAATATATAATTAAAAAATGGTATGCGGGTTTTCATCCCTGATCTCTTATAAGTTAAGGAAAACCCATTTACACACACCAGTAAAAAATTACCCAGGATCGTGGTGATGTGATCCAAAATTAAAACATTTTTTGTCTATTATTTGTTTCAATTTCCCCCTAATTCAATCAAATCTTGGGTAAAAGTAGTGTTTTTGTAAACATTATTAATCTTGACTTCAATTATTAAAGGAATCAATTTTTTGATTTAATGATTATATTCATATTTTGATTTCAATTGAGAAGCCAAAAATATTAAATTGAAATTGATTTTAATTATACTTTGGATTTTTACTTGTTAATATAGAAATTAAATTCTAAAAGGGATTTAATATTTGTTAGATATAATTGATTTATTCATTTATGAATTAAATGAAGTCTAAAAATTATTTTTGAAATCCAAAAATTAAATTTTTTTTTAAAACGAGAATTGTGAATTTTTATTTTTCAATCTGAATTTGATTTTAAATATTTGAAATTTTTTTTTCGAAAATTAGATTTTCAATTGATGAATTTGAAATTAATAGGATTTTTTTTGGAGGACGACAATGTGATTTTAATTATTTTATCATTTTTTAAAATTTATGGAACAAAATCTAAAATGAAAAAAATTCTTGGAATGAAAAATGAAAGTGCATGGAAAAAATTATTACCTATTTTTGTTCTATATCCAAAACCATCACCACTATTAAGAAATCCTTATCCTTCGTGAGGGGGAAGACATGATTTGGTTTCTGGTGAAGAAATCCATCTGCACTAAACCATGGTCAATGACACTCATATAAATAGTTGAAGACAAAATCTGAAGCTCTCTTCTGGTAGAAGATGAATAGATGTGCACCTCCTCTTTGATGAAGCCAATCTGCCACCATCGTCCAAACCCTCTTAGTACAACTAAAGAATAAGCCAAGCCATTCCACCCTGGATGCTTGTCCAACTTTAACCAAGTCACCTTTGTGAGGGTGAACCCGAGAACTAGTCGATCCCTCTTTCAAGACACAAGAAGAATAAAAAAATTAAATAAAATAAATAAATATATTTACTAAAAACTTTAAGTATAAATAGAATAAAAAACAAGAAAAATATATAATAATAATAAGTATACACACACACACATATATATATACAATAATTTCTGAATGAACTTGTTGGTATCTCTCTTATGCTCACTCTTAAAGATGATCTTATGTTTTATCGATTTATTTTAATTTATGTTGTAATAATTTAAAGGATGATACACTAAACCCTTAGCGGCAGAACCAGGGAGACTCCCCATAATTCACTGTTAATGAATTCTGAATTTTAACTATTAAATATCTTTTGTTAATTTCTAGATTCTTTTGAAGTGCATCAACAGTAGGAGATTTATTATTTCATTCACATTGAATTTATATTCTATTCTTCATTGGATCACACAAATAATCCACTTACATCTTCTCCATTGATTGTGATCATGAGAAATGAGTTTATTTAAGGGTAATCAGAGATCTTGGATTTCGATGCTATGCAAGACTAGAGGTTGCAATGATCCTTACATCCCTCCAATTGAACCTAAAATTCCATGACAGAGTAATCAAATGAGATTTCACTTTATGAAAGAGAAAATAGGATAATGTAAAATGGAATAATGATTTAACAGGTAGGTAAGGGGATATCTAAGGTTATACCAATTGTCATTTAATTGATTTTAAAACAAACCAAATTAAATCCTAAAAACTATTTTCAACAATTGATCCCACAAAAATAGTAAAACACACCCATAGCTCTATCCTCTCTGGAGACAAACCAGAGTCCCACTACTACTACATTTAATTTAGGTTTTTTTAATTGACTTATGACAGGCGCATCATCAAACCTGGTGTCGTTTGTAGGGAGACTAGTTTTTTTGTTCTTTATTTAAAAATGATTTCAAATGACCATATCAATCTTATCTCACCTCATTGGTTGTGATCCATAGGTTTAAAAGACTCTTTGGGAAATTGTGAGAATATTTAAAATCACAGATGAAGTAGAAATGGATTTTGTTACTATTCTATTGATTGACTCCTCATCCCCCTATTCTACTTCCACCATATACACATTAAGAAACCAAAACATGGAAGATATTTATATCTAATTGAATATAACTTTAATATAAATATATTAAACTAATTTCAATAACAATAATAGGAAATTACAAATGGATAATCAATAATATTGTGGGCTTAAAATTGGAATGATAACTCACCAACCTAAATTTCATGGGTTATTAAGAGAAAACCCTAATATACACCTACAACAATTTGGATAAATCTACAATGGTATCCAACCTAGATGATCCACTAATGCTAAGATCAGCTAGGAAGAATTTCCCCACTCCCTTGAAGGGTCTTCCTTGGATTGATTGTACAACATTCATCCTGGAGAGATCGCCACTTGGGATGAACTGAACTGAGCCTTCCTCCAAAAGTATTTTCTTACATCAGTAAGTTTCTATCTAATGAAGGAGATTTATGGAATCAAACATGCTAGTTGAGCGACCATGTACAAGTATTGGGATATATTTAAAGGACTAACAAAATCCTACCCACACCAATCTTGAGAAGAGAATCATTTCATGGTATTATATTACCAAGTATTGATGGATAGTGACTGTAACCTTTTTTATGATTCCTATAGAGGAGCATTGGTTGAAAAAGAACCTGCTTAAGTAAGTGAGATTATAGAAAAAATATCCCAGAGTTGTCAACAATTCGGTATGAGAACTACCACAGGGGGAGTACATGGGGTGAATGATTCTAACTTTCTTTTTTTATAAAATTGATGAACTAACCTAAATTGTGAAAATATAGCTGTGAAAAAAGTGCATGAGACTTCACCCGCCATACCCCCTCCGGAATGTCAACTCTCTTTCTCTTAAAAACACATCACATATGGGTGTCCTTAAGTTTAATATAACTATAAACCCTTGTACTATATGTTGTGTAAATTTCAAGAGTCACAATGATAGAAAATAGTCTACAGATGAAGAGAAGAAAGAATCACACACAACATTGAGATTTATGTGGTTTCAGAAATTATCCCTACATCCACAGAGAGAAATAATTTCACTATATTCAGCAGAACAATTTACAAGGTGATTTCAAAGTTTTAAGCACAAAAAACCCTATCCTGAAATAGGCTAATAAGAAAGGTGAACACTATTACACAAACTAAACAAGAAGTCTGTTGTGTAATAATCAAAGTGGCTGGAAGTCTGCATCACTACAGTGTCATGGCCACCCAAGTTCAAGTGATTATAGTGTCTAGTGGCTAGAAGTCTGTGGATATATAATACCATTGACTCAAAAAGTTGACTTGTTATAGTAGTTTGTTCCAAATGTCTGCACTGCTATAGTTCCCTATCACTGTCATCCGTCCACCTTTGATATAGTTATTCAGAACTACTACAGTGCCTCAAAAAATTGCCTCAGGAACCTTTATCCCCCAGACCCCCGGAGTAGGGGTTATTTTCCCCCTGTAACCCCCAAAGAGTTCATTATGGAGCTCAACCCAATGAGTTACATCCTAGTGTACAGTTTGGGTCAAATGAATTCAGCCCAATTATTATCCAAAAAGGATCTGACTACATCGATCCAACAACCTCCCACTTCGAGTCTGGTCTGCTATGCTAACCTAATTCGATGCCATTGACTTATAAAACATACTTAATATGTTCTCCTCCACTCTTCACTCAATAATAGTGTGCTTTCCATTCACAAAATCAGTTTCATTATGATGATTCAGGAAATACTAGTTGTTTTCCTTTGGTAATCCCTTGGTGTACTCCCATATTTTTTCTCTCATCCTCCATCAGTGGAGACCAATAGAGGTATAATAGTTCCTCAACTATTATATTACCATAGGCTTCACCAATATGTCTATTGGATTGTTGGTTCCATAAATATTCTATAATTTCATCAACCAATACTGAATCAAACCTCTAATTAAATGATACTTCAACTGAATGTGCTTCATTTGGGCATGAAACACGAGGATCATTGCAATATGTATAGAACTAAAACTATCATAGTATAATAAATTATCCTATATCTTTCTTCCCACCTCGTCCAAGAAGCTCTTCAGCCAAACCATTTATTTCCCATCTTCTATTACAACAATGTATTCTACCTCCATGGTTGATAAATCCACCACCTTCTGTAATTGTGATATCCACCATACTATAGTTCCTCTACAAGTACATACATAACCAGTGGTACTCCTCCTGTTGTTGAAATTACTTCCAAGTTCAGAATCCATGTACCCTTGTAATGAATTTCCTTTCCCAAAGCATAGTGACACGTCCTTACTGCCCATAAAATACCTCAGTATCCACTTCATAGCTTCCCAATGTTTCTTTCTAGGGTTATCCATGTACCTTCCCACAACTCCCAATTCATAAGTAGTGTTAGGTCGAGTGAAAAACATGGAATACATTAGGAGTTCAACATATGATGTGTATGGAACGTTTTCCATGTACTTAACCACGTTTTATGTCATCGGTGATTACTCCTTTAATTGTTTGAAATGGCCTGCCAAGGGAATAGATAATGGATTTTCATCCATCAAACTGAATCTTCTCAGAACCATCTCAATGTATTTAGCATGTGATAACATTAAGGTTCTAGCTGAATGGTCTCTCTTGGTCTTCATCCCCAAAATCTTTCTAGCTTCTCCAAGATCCTTCAATTTGAACTCATCAACCAACTGCCCTTTCAACTTATGAATTCTATGCATACATGATCCTACAATAAGAATGTCATCCACATACAGAATAAATATGATATATTCATCAAAAAAATACTTTTTGTAGAAACATTGATCCATTCCATGTCGTCACTTGAAATTTTATTCATGAATGCATCACACTTTTTGTTCCACTTTTTGGGTTCCAGCTTTAATCCATACAATATCTTCTAAATTTTGCATAATGAGACTTCTTTACTAGACTCAAAAAATCCATATGGTTGTTATATATATATCTACTCCTCCAAATCTTCATGAAATAAGTCCATATTCGCATATAGTTTCCAAAGATATATATATTGATGATTTCGTAAGGCTAAGAACCACCTGAATGGTGGTAAGCTTCACTATAGGTGAGAAAATATTAATAAAATACACTCCCCCTTCTGTTGAAAACCATTCACCACTATCCTTACCTTGAACCTCCACTTTTCATCATGTTCTTCCATGACTCGATGTCCCCATTTTTATGTAATTCTTTCTTCCCTTGTGGCAGATGTTTCAACTCCCAAGAATTGTTGTCATATAGTGAAGAAATTTCATCCTTCATGGCCAAATCCCACTTTCTCAACTCCTTCAACCACATTTCCTCTTCAAATTATTCTAGTTC
Organism: Viscum album; assembly: GCA_963277665.1. NCBI lineage: Eukaryota > Viridiplantae > Streptophyta > Magnoliopsida > Santalales > Viscaceae > Viscum > Viscum album. The sequence goes on from OY728130.1 coordinate 1,626,034,847, forward strand.
TCCACAATTATTTAATAAAAAATAATGTAAGTATGGTGAATACCTATACACATGACTTCTCACCATTGCTGATCTTCTTAACTTCACATGAGGAGTTGGATCCACTGGTTCTGGTGTCTCATTTTTAGGCACACCTTCAAGTTCCACTTTTTCTTTACACTCTAATTCTCTGTTCCCGTTTTCATCTTTAGTTTCATGGAGATCCTTGTACCTGAAACCTTCATTAAATATCACAATATGGATCCTAATGACCATCTTTTTGAGATCTTCCCAAAAGCGATAACGAAACTCATCAGCACCATATCCAATGAAGAAGCATGGTTTTGACTTAGAATCAAGCATGACCCTTGCATTAGAATTAATATGTACATTAGGAAGATACACCTTTCTAAAATTTCCAGAACCAAAATTTTTCAAGAAACCCTTATCTGATGTGGAATGGAATGATTCCCCTATGTCTAAAATCCAATACTCCCTAGGGTTATCCACACTCAACAATAACACATTATCAGTTCCTTCATCCTTATTGATTTCTCCACAGGTTTTAGGTGCCTTTCATTTATCATTTCACCCCTTCTTGACATGTCCTTTCTTCCCAGAAGTCTAACAGGCAGGATCTATATTTTTTCCTTATCTTCGTCCTTTCCTCTTGACTTTGATCATCTTATACAATTGTATTGTTGTGCATATCTTCATCTTCTCTAAAAATTTATAGTAGAACCATAGAATCTTCCTGATTCACTTCTTCTGATTTCCTCGCTGAGGATCTGGTCCCATACATCCTTCAAAATCAACCTGGTATTCCCTGATGAACTTCTCACAGTTGTTATTATCACTTCCTAACTAATAGGTAATGATGAAACTAAAACCAGTGAACACACCTCATCACCAAGCACAATTTCCACCAATGTCCGCTAACTTATGAGGGTATTGAATTATTTTATATGATATGAAACAATTCTCCCCTGAACTATTTTTATATTGAACAATCGTCGCATCAAGTGCACTTTATTGTTTGTAGAAGGATTCTTGTACATATTAGAGAGAGATTTAATTTTCCCAATGATAGTATTATCCTCTATGATGTTGAATACCATGTTTTTATCCAACATAAGGCACACTAATCCTAAATCATATCAATCCAGTGGCTCCCACTCTGATTGCTACATGTGTGTCGGATTTAAACCTAGAAGAAAGAAATGCATTATCTTCTAATAAATATAGTCTTCAATATTCATCATCCAGTATCTGAAGTTAGTTACATTAAAGTGCTCAATTTTCACCTTCCCTTCACCCATATCCATCATTAAAATTGAGAAATCCGAACTTAACTTTTTATACCAGTTGGTGAGGAACTTTGGGAATCATAGTAATATAAAATGGTTTATAGATAAAGAAAAAATAGAAGAAATAATCACATGAGACAATGATATTTATGTGGTTCAGGAAATTATCCCTACATCCACAGAAAGGTAGAATTTAACTATATTTAGGATCAAAATTTATAGGGAGATTTTAGAGTTTCAAGCACACCAAAACTCTAGCCTAAAATAGGCTAATAAGGAAGATGAAACACTATTCCACCAATTGCATAGCAAGTCCATTATGCCACAATCAAAGTGGCTAGAATTCTACATTGTTATAGTGTCATGGCCACCCAAGTACAAGTTATTAAAATAGCTAGAAGTTGGTAGTCTACGGAGCTACAATACTATTGATTCCAAATCTTGAACCGCCACAATAGTCATGCCAATAGTTGGCACTACTATAGTACCTCTGTATGGGCCAAAAAGATTCAGCTTAATCATCATTCAAAATGAATCAGGCTACACCAATCTAAAACTAGAGACTATACCAGCCAAAAACAATCTACAATAAAGGAAGTTAAGAGTACTCTAACATTCAGAATGAAGCTAGAAATTAACAATTTCCAAGACCACTATTTCAATAAGTATTCAAAAAAAATTTCCAACCACGACTATTTCAATGATATAATTATCAAACATCTACCAACTATAAATAATGTAAATTGTAAGAATCCTCACTGGAGGACTTGCTGCTAGAAGTTGTGATGACCAATGTCCAGATCCTAACATCCATAAGTGAATTGAAAACCAAAAACATAGTTAAGATTCTTAGTCAATCAATTCCTAACCACAAAGTAAAAATTATCTCTATTAAACTAAAGACTAGAAAAGAGCTAGTAGGCAGTAAATAATCACTATCCTAAGAAGAATATGGATGTTATCAACAACATGAACCTGAAGAGTTTACCCCTATAAAAGAAACTAAATAAAAGGTACCTATGGAAACACCCCCTATGATTAATGATAATGGAAAATTCAAAATTATACACCCACATAAATCCCCACCATCCTTCACCACAGGAATGAAAGAACCAAAGAAAACTTGTGATGAGTAACTTCAACATGAGATGCTGGATTTGTTCAGGAAATAAGAAATCAATATCCCTCTAATAGATATCATATTACAAATACCAAGGTATGGAATTTTTTAAATTCATGTTCATTAGAAGAATGATTTTGCGAGGTAATAAAATGTTATGTCTATGTACAAATGTTTATTCCCTTGTAACACCGCAAATCCCCTACAAGTTCTAGGGTCCATTCATCTTATTTATTTCGTGTACTATAAGAGAGACCAAATTTTCCAACGCATTATGTGATTTAGGACCATTAATAAATTAAATTCCTTACTTAGTTTATTCATCTCTAAAGATAGTATAACTCAGACCCACCTGAGTGGTTATAAAACTTTCCAATAGAGGCAATTACTACCCAGTGTGTGTTTTAAATACATTCTAGTAAGCTTACAAGGTTATCCATTACCTGTTGATTTCTATTTTCTAAACATATAGGAAGAAAAAGGTAAGAAAATTTCCCCCATAATATTGGGTTGGACATTTCTCAAAAGTACCAAAATAAGAAGCAATTTTATTGATGTAAAACATTCTAGGACATTTAGTGGAAAAAAATAATTTATTTTAATATACTGGACTCAGTGGAATTCCCTCATGAGGAAAAAAATACTCTTAATTTTAACCATAGTGAAGCATAATGTTTTTCTAAAAAATGATATTTAATATTTAGATGAAAAATTTTTATTAAAAAAGGCTTTGAAAACTAAATATTTTTCTACTAAAACCATTTTTTAAAATAATTTTAATCTGGAATATATTTTTATTATAGGAAAATTTCAATAAATTAGTGATAACTATTCATAGAATTCACTCAATGTTTCTATTTTCATATATCTCTTGAATGCGAAGGCTATAGTAAATGATGAATGGTATATAGAGATACAGAAAAAATATTTTTGGCTTGCTAAAGGAGTGTACCTGAATTTTGGTAAAGCTGAAGAGAATAGGAAGCTATAAAAGAGAAATCTGGAGAAATTAATTCTAGAATACCACCAACATACATCAATGTGAAAGGAAAAATCCAGTTCCGTCTACAATAGACTCACAAGGAAAAGATACTTTCAAATTGGATACAAAGTGTTATTGTACTCCTAAAGAATAAAGTTAATGATTGGTAAGAATCATTTCAAGTGTACTATACGTCTTATAGTAACAAAAAATTTTAAATCTAATGTAGTGAAGACTAATGGAGAAACCCTTCAATGTGAAGGGAAAGAAGCTGAACCTTTTCAATGAAGAATCATGTAATGTTCCCATGGAGGAGTCTACACTCATCCATGCTTCAATTAACTGAAGTAAGTATGGTTGTCTCTTTCCTTCACACTATATTAGATAATTTTATTTTGAACAATCATTCTATAAATTTCCATTCTCCACATTACTAGAATGGTGTATGGACTTAGTGTTGGAGAGAGGGACAAAGTAAATTTAAGGTTTAAATATCACTGTTTTTTAGTAAAAACACAAAAACAAAACAAAACAAACCAAAATATCTATCTTTTATAGGAATCTATACATAGTTTTTTATATTTTTGTTTCAATATTTTATTTAGATTATAATTAAATAAATCAAAATAATAAGAAATTTGAAATTTGAACCTCATTGGTGTTCTACCTAATTAAAGTACCAAGCTAAAGCTAAGGATTTCTGCGATTTTAGAACTAAATGAGAGTGATTGATGAGTGAAGAAAACCTATGTTATAAAGAAATTGTATTTGAAGACTAAGAAAATAAAGTGAATACTAAAAATATCATTGTGGAATAAGGATTATAATGTGTGCCCACTGGAACATGGAACTCAATCTTTAGTGAACTAAACTTAGTAATTAAATAACAACTCCGAGAACCTTTCTAAAATAAATTCATATAAGTCTTTTAAATATAGAATTAAAATGGACAATTGGTAACTCATGATGAATATCTGAGACAATGACATAGTGTGTGTGAGCATCCCTATGTAAATTTCAATAAGTTCTTTTTCATAATGTCTCACACATACATGGATGGAAAAATTTAATATATATATATGTTAAAAAATAAAGTTCCCATTTTTTAAAAATGAATTCATTTAGGTGAGTGGAATTTTGAACCCATGCAAGGGTAATTTACTTATAAAAGTATCATTTAGGTAGTATCGATAAGTTGTGAAAATGAAATTTGGTTTAGGAAATTTTGTAATGAGGGAAATATAGAAGTGATACTTGTTATAATTTTAATTCAACATAAATCTATCACATTCACTCATGAAATTGGAATTTGGACTTGAATTAAATTTAAATAGTGTGTGAAATTCACATATGATGAATGACCATTTAGTGGAGGAGTTCTTTGATATTCTTCAATTTTGTCTTGTTTAATTGAAGTAATGAAGTACAATCATTTAAAAAATAGAATCCAATGATAATATTTCTCGGGAGTGCTATATCCAAGTGTGGGGGAGTGATGTGAGCCAAAATTTCAAAATTTTTATCTGATATTATTTGTAATTAACAAAAAATTCAATCAAATCTTTTGTAAAAGTAGAGTTTTTTAAAATTTAATAATTTTTACTTAAATTATTAAATTGACAAATTTTTGGTTATAATGGTTATATTAATTTTTGTATTTAAATTGAGAAGACAAACATTTGAATTTGAAATTGAATGTATACTGATAATTTTGATTTTTTAATCTGGAAATGAAATTATTAAGAGGATTAAATATTTTTGATATTTAATTCATTTTGTTCGTTTTTCAATTAAATGAAGTTCAAAAATTACTTCTAAAATCTAAAAATTAGTTTTTTTTTAAAAAAAAGTGTATTGTGAATTTTTATTTTTCAATTTTAATTTGATTTTTTATTTTAGGTATTGTGTTTTGTAAAATTATATTTTTAATAGATTAATTGATAAATTTGAAATAAATTAGAATTAAATTTTTTTAGAGCCCAAAACTATGATTTTAATTATTTTATCATGTTTAAATGTTTTGGAACAAAATATGCACCAAATAAAAATGTTTGGAATGAAAAATATAGGTTCATTAAAAAAAATTGACCAATGTTGTGCTACGGTCAGAGAAATGCTACAGTGAGAATGACAGTAGTGTACTGTTATCATTCTAGTGGTACTACTAGGAAAAAAAGTATTATGGTATCACCCTACTACCATTAGTCAAAACAATTGTTGTTTCTTCTCACTGAAGGTTGCACACTGAAACTATCTAAATTCTATAACCACCATATAATAAAAATATATATAATCTACTACAAGCTCCAACCAATGATAGAATAAGAAATTGTTCCTACTATTGTCAATGGCAGAACACTCAGTCCTAAAATTCCACTACCATTGTTCCTCAACATTAGCTCCATAATCTACCGCTCAAACCTGGAAGCACGGTTCCTCAAAATATTTATTGCATCTGCCTTGTTAAAGTTTCCTCCTGTCATTTTACCACTACCGCTTGGTGGTAGCACAACCTCCACACCTCAAACCACCATGCTCCACCATGAATCAGATGCACACTCGATCTTGAAAATCCCTGCAAACCAGAGATATGATGCCCTAAGTTAAACCCTATCCAATTATTTTTAAAGCCTATGTGAGAAGCCATCGAGCCATACCTCAATTTGGGGAAGAAGATCATACCCCTGGATTTCCACCATCCCAAGATTTCATCCTTTCCACAGTTGAAGATATATGAACTCCATCACCACTGTTGAACAATCCTTTTCCACAGTGATGGAGAAGATGAGATGTAGTGGATGGTGAAGAAATATAGTCGTACTCAACCATACTTGTTACACCCTGATCATTAATCAAAGACCATATCCACTACCCTCTTCTCATAGAAGAAGACCCAATGTGTTCCTCCTCCTAGACGAAGAGGACACACCACCACCGTCCAACCCCGCTATGTCCGGCTGAAGAAGAAGTTGAGATGTGCCTCCCAGGAAGATAACCTAGCTCGATCCAAGCCACCGCCATGAGGGGGAACCCGAGAACTAGTCAATCCCCCTATCAAGACACAGGAAGAATAAAAATAATATATATACATAGTAATATATATATTTTAAAATTTAAATAAAAAAGAATAAAAAGAAAGAGATAAATATATATAAAAATAACAATTAGAAGTATATACATATATATATATAAACACACACATATTTATAATAATTAATTAATATACATATTTTATTATTTTTTATATTTTTAGTGACATCCAGGAAAAAACCCACTCACTATGGCCTGCTGAATTTAGGCCAAAGTCCAATTTAGTTGTCCAACGTCTTCCTCAGAATAAATTAAACTATTTTGTGAAGTATTACATCACTTCACATCTACAATGTATGGAGTTTGATCATTAAAGGATCCCGATTCAGTCATGAAAAATTCTTGATGCCATGAAAAGACAGTCCAGACCCTCAACTTTGAACACGTTCCAATAATTCAAATTCACTACTCGCACTGAAGATAAGAACATTCATGAAGAATTTGATGGTGTCGTGTTATACTGACATGGATAATTTAAAAATGTGTCAAAGACCTCTGATCATCCTTCTATAAATAAGAGCACTATTCATTATGCTAAGAAAGTTGTTGGCCTCTCCCTCATGATCACTCTGAAAGATGATAATCTATTTAATTCTCTATTTCTTTTAATTTATATTGTAATAACTCCTAGGATAGCACACTAATACCTTAGTGGATGTGCCTAGGAGACTCCCACTACTCCCCTATTAATGATTTCTGAATTTCATTCGATCATTATCTTATATTAATTTCTAGATTCCTTTAAAGTGCCTTGATAATTGTAAATTTCCTATTCCTTTGAAATTGAATTTATCTTCTCTTCTTAACTAGATCACAAAAAACAAACCACTTATATCTTCTCTATTGATTTTGATCATGAAAAGTGGGTTGATTTAATGGTAATCAGAGATCTGTGATTATAGATATAGGCAAGAGTTGAAGTTTTAGTGGTCATTGAACTCGTCAATTGAATCAAAAATTCCAGGAGAGATTAATTGAGTGATATTTCATTCAATTAGATAGAAACAGGAGAATGTAAAATGGATTGATGTTTTAACATGTAGGTAAGTTGATGTCCAAGGTTAGATAACTTCTCATTTAATTTATTTTAAAACAAACCAAATTCAAACTTCCAAAATGTTTTTAAAAATTGAACCCATAATAATAAGTGAAAAACACTCATAGTTATTTCCTCTCCAAAGATAAACTCGAGTCCCACAACAACTGCATTTAATTCTATTTTTTATAACTGCCCTCTGATATGCGTGTCATCATGTCGTAGTAGGCAGTATAATGTTATGGGAATCATAAGATAGTGGTTGTAAATCTTTCCAGTGGTCTTCCCACCAAATCACGGGGAATTCCACCTCTTCCTATTTCCACGATCATTGTCAACTCTTTATACATGGTGCCTACTGCCAAAGTACAATATTGAATGTGGCAATGGGATTTCTACGAATATAGTCATATAACATGACTGGGGGTTGTATGGGCATTTTCTAGCAGTGGAAAACATATATACAAGTAAATATAAGCATGAACATATATAAATGAATGTGTATATATTAATTTAATTATTTAAAAATAAACATTAATATTATAACATAAAAAATAAGTATAATCATGCATATATAGATACATATATAGTGGTATATGAAAATATATTAATGTGACTATATACAATTATACATCTATATAAGCATAAAAAACACATGCTTACATACATACATATATAAAATCATATACAAGTATAAATATTTATAAATATATTTTAACATAAGTACATTTATACACCTATATAATAAACAAAACATATATGAAAATTTAATACTGGAATTTTACACTGAAATTTATACTGTAATATTTGTGTTATATAAATAATTATATATATATTTATGTATATATACATATGTATAAGTATACTTGTATTAATGTTGATGTATCTATGTATGTATGCATGTATGTATATATATATAGTTAAATTAATATATACTTTTAAATAACTATATTTATAAATAATTATATATTTGTATGTAAACATGCATATACATTCTTAGTCATATGTACTTATATATGTGTATGATTGTAAATAATTACACTAATATTCATGTATGTACTTATATTAATGTATACATACATATATATGTATGTGTATACGTTTCATATGCATGTATGTGATATTGATATGCATATGTGGGTGTATGTATGTATATATGTATGTCTATATGTCTATACATATATTATATATATACTTGTATTAATACATATGTACACATTTATGTATTCATATAAAATTATTAGTATACATGTATATTCATATGTATTTGTGTGCTTATATTACTATATGTTTATGTGTGTGTGTTTGTACATGTATATTCATATATATTATTGTTTATTTGTGTATGCATATTCATGTATACGTATGCAGGTGTACATTTGTATAATTATAACTGTAAATTATTTCATATAAGCATATATCTATATAATTATATTAATATATTTATGTATTTATATTAATATTGATTTATGTATGTATGTATATATGTATGTACTTGTATTTAAATATATGTATGTAAGTGTGTATGTATATTATTCTATGAATCTATATGTATAAAAGTATGTATGTCAATATATATATATATTAACAAATATGTATGTATGTATATAAGTATATATTAACACATATCCAAATGTAAATACTCAATAATTTTTATATTTTTATATATACGTAAATATAGTTTCTTAAATGTTTGTATAATCATTAATTTTTTAAAAAAATTATTTATATACAAGTATAAAAAAATTAATTTGCATGTGAAGTGTATACAGAAAATACACTATAATTTTTCATCGCATAATTTGAAGTATCATTTTGCATGAAGGATTTACATAAATATGTACAAACAAATTACACAAATACACACTTTTTTATATATATACACATGTGTAATCACTAATTTTTAAATATATTTATCAATACATACATTTCTTAATATATTTTTATGTATAAAAAAATACACAACAAGAGTTTAAAAAAATATATTGTAAATCTAGAGTGAAAATATTTATATATTTATGAAAAAGTAATGTTTATAATAACCTATTATATACGAGCCTACAATTATTCATCTTGATATCATGATCACATTGATAATTTCATATTGAAATTTCGATATTACTTGGATAACATATACTAGATAAAAGTTTATGTAAGATCCCTATTTTTCTATGAGTTATAGATCCTTTAAATTTTGGTTTAAATATCTTGTTTTCACTATAGTAGAATGAATAGAGGACTAATGAAGGTTTTGAGAGCGTCTAAGGCTTGCTCAGAGCTCATAGGTACATATTTTGGATAAATATTTTCAAGCACATGGTTGGAGCATAGTTAGTATTAATCGTGCGGCTCAATCGTGCTTCCCAGGAATAACGGTGTATGGTTAGTTTAACTGCCTAAGAGGTGGAACATGGACATGAAAAATCTACAATAAATTATAGTAATGTTTATAACAATTAGAGTATGGTCTGTTTAACCATGTTCCTAACTATGCAAGGGGGTGGAGGCTTTGGATAGTTAGCACACATGGGTTGAACACGGTTTTTCAAACCATGCACCTAGCTATGCGATGGTTGTGCAACATAGACAGTGGTAGTGCATGGTTGGCACACTGTTTGTCCGACCATGCAACCAAACCATATTCTATTTAACAATATTGTAATTTTTTATTTTATCCATCAAGCCTTTAACCCTTTAACCCATCTTCCTCCTTCTTTTCAAGCAGCTGACCACCGTAGGTCCCTTTCCTCTCCACCTAAGAGTTGATACATATGCTTCATATGATCTCAGGATCGATTATCATATCAAATTGTATATCCAATGGTAATTATATGATTTCTCTTGGCACTTTCCTCTATTTCTATCGCCATACTTGGCATTATTTCCATGTGATCTAATATGTCATATTTTCAAGGTGTTAGTCTATTTCGTTGATTTCTCCCATTCTAGCTCAAATTAATGTCTGATTATAGATTAAGAGTCGAATAATGGTATAAGGTAGGTTATCTTAATGTTTTTTATAAAATTTTTGTTGTCGATAAAATGCATTGTTGTTCCACATGATGTTCTTTCCATGTGTCACCTTTAAAATGTGAAAATCCTGAAATTAAAAGTCTAGACCTTGATGAGATACTCTCATAGACCCATGTTGTTGTGAAATGTTTTTTTGACCTTGTCGAGAACTAGCTCATTTTGTGTGTTTATCAAATTCCCTTGACACTTTATAAATTCTTGGGACCCAACAACATCCTGAGTGGGTTTGTGATTATCTTTTAGAATGAAAAGGTTGAATCAAAAGATATGAAACATGAATGGAAAGGCTATGCCACTCAACCCATATTAACTATGAATTATTCCTATGACTAATTGATATTCAATGAAATATTAACGGTATAAATTTATTACATTGTCTTTAATAAATAAAAAATATTCTCATTACTAAATGGGTTTAAAATGAAAGGTGAAATGGATTATACTTTTCTTGACTTTTATTATGATCATTATATATTGTTACAGGATGGACTGCCTTGGGAAAGTTTTTGATTCTGAAACTGGGTTATACATGACTCCCTATAGGATTCCACCCAATTAATTTATGTGTTTTCCAAGTGTTGACACCCCGCTTAGACTTAGTCCTTGTCTTATATTAATGATTGTATGAACGTCGCTCTATAGTATCATCCATTACATCTCTCCAGATTTTGAATTTCGATTATCTACTTGGATTCGAATTGATGTATTAGGAGAGGACCACCTCATATGACATATTTGGGGTCCAATAAAGTCTAGATAGAGGCTATCTAAGACTTGTTCCCATAAACTGAAAGCATTATTATTATAGGTGTTCAATGTAGAGGTTCATCAATAACAATCAAACACCTATAGTTGAATTGTATGAGTTACTAATATTAATCAGATTGACCTTTTAAGGTCAAGGAAACCTTGGTTATACCTTTTTTCACGAATTATTATTATCATCACATGGTCACTTACTTAGAGACATTACAAATTAGTCCAAAGTAGGTAGGGTCGGATAGGTATCACTTAAAAACCCAAACTATCTTAGTGTCACTCATATTACTATTTTTCTTATCATATTGCATATAACATGTACATTTGGTATTCATTGACTATATAGTATTGGACTCTATTGGTGGTTGCCTACTGATTTTTACTCATACCATATTCAGTCCACCGATTAGTACCTGAATAAAATTCATGGATGCATGTAGGGATAAAGGGATGTGTCCAACTATAGATGCTTGATTTTCAATATTATGATAGTTTATTGGAGTGGAGGATCGATCCTTGGATTTCAATGGTATTAGATATATGTTTTTTTTTAAAGCTTGTGTTGTGTACGCCTGCTTCTTGTTCCCCTTGAATTCCCCTTTTTGTATATCACCATGACATCATTATTTTTTATATGATGAAGGTTCCATGTGAAATGGAAGCACCGAATGGGTGATTCCCAACTCGTATTTTTGTCGTAATTGATGATTAGTATGAGATTTACACAATGATAAATGTCTTGACCAATGGAATTTAATCAATCATCAATTAATGATTGAATGTTTGAACCAGGATTCATGATAATTCATATTATTTATAATTAATTTAAACAATTAAAGAATTATTATGAGATTAATCCTTTATTCATTTATGGATCTGATAACATCTTTACATTGTACCATCATTTCTTTTTTGGAATAAAGTGTATATTCCCTCTAACATAGATCCACATATGTTCTATGAACATCCAAACATCGCTGTAAGAATATCTGGGTGCTAGTCTGGCAGATCCTAATGCTTGCATCATTCACCCTTGATCGCCTCAATAATCGCTTGATGAAGGATTCTCATTGATCTCTCTTGACTTGATAGTGGTGGTGGGAGAGGATCACTCTCCATTCTTGAGGGAATTATTAGAGAGGGAGCGCTCTAGGGTATCAAGGGGATTCTCTCTAAATATCGTTGTACATAGACAAATGAAAATCAACACATAAGGAAATAATATAATTGGGTTTATATACCACTAGGATTAAAAAATAATAATTTCACAAGTTCCCTTTATTATTTATTTAATCTCTGCGGAACCCCATGTCTATAATAATATTATTATTATTATTTCTTGACCTATGAAAAGCAATGTTAATTAAATTAAATATTATTTATTTAAATAATATTAAATATATATTATTTCTCACCGAACCATTAAACTCAGTCTGCCATTCCTCTATAATATTTATTGGGATATTAGTAATGACTATTTATTTATTAAATAAATATCACTACATTAATCACTAATAAATAAATTAAAATTATACTCACTTAATAGAAAATAAATATTTATTAAATATTCTTCTCACATAATATTTTTTCAAATAACTGGAGATCAAATATATGTGATCAATAAAACATGAATAATTATTAAACCATGTGTGGGAATAACATTTATTCAAATTTTTAAATGATAAATAACATTATTATTTAATTGAGATTCCGGATACACTTAGTGTTTGACCCCCTAGGCCTCCTTCTCAGTAGAAGTAGGCAAAGCAGTCAAAAGTCTATGGTTGGTATCTAAAAACACGTTAATACACACATAAAGAAATAAGTTAATGTTGCAATGACATAAAACCTCATATTAATTCTTATAGTGTAATATAATCCCCTTATCGTGATATCTCTAATCAAACATGTTGTATTTTGGTGCCATCAATATATGCACTCAATGCCCCTTTCTTTTACTTTCTAAAAAATTTACTTTCTTGCAGAACACCATGGCCATAGATTTAATTAGGTTATACAATTTTCATCAAAGGGTCTAATATATTAACTTCAATTAAAGAAAAAAAGTCACAAATCCATTCTCACATTATTCATTAATGAATTATTACTCATGACGCACCCAACGTATCCTACATCTCCGTGAACTTCTGTTATCACATTTTTCTTCAATGCATAAAATTATGTGACTCATAATATTTATTAATAATAATATTAATGTATAAGGATCAATAAACGCATATGAAGATAGGAACATCCAATGAAATATTTAAACAGGGATTTTCTACTGACGTTTCTCATTCTCATAATCTCCTACACTAGAAATTACAAAAAGAGTACATCATGAAAAGGTGTCTCAAATTCCTATGAGTCTATACCCATAATAGCCTATATCATTTTTATAACTCAAATTATTTCATCCAACTATAGAATATATATTTAAGAATACTATCATGACACTTTTGGGTTCTCATCATAGCGGGAAACTGTTATAACCTTTTAGTGTGATAATTACACTCTTGACATTATCACATATAATTTCACATATAATAATAATCATTATGTTATAAGAAGTTTATTAATGTTCAAAACTATGAATATAGATCATCAAAAATTACCCAGAAGTCGGTTCTAGGCCACTAACTCCAACAGAATCTCACTTACACTAGTGTAAAATACTAATAACCTTAATTTTGCTAGCTCTCACTTGATACTCATGCTTCCACTAAGATAATGTGTTAGTAAAGGGATCTGAAACGTTTTATCTCATAGAAACTCTTCTTACTACAACTTCACATATATAATAAAAATACCTCAAGAGATGATAGTTCCAAAGTATGTTCTTTGTCTATTGGTGTTACCTTGTCTCTTTTTCAATAGTCACCACTACAATATTATCACAATACAATATGCTATGGAATTTACTTCTAGGAACTCCATCTAGATCCTAGAAATTTTTTATATCTATAAGTATTCCTTGCCTACATCAGAAGCCATTATATACTTAGAATCCACTTTAGAATCAGTGAAAACTGGCTTCTTTTAGATTTTCTAGCTCATAGCTCCTCCATTGATACTGAAAACATATCATTAATTCAACTTTAGATCATTCTGATCAGTTTAAAATTATCATTAGTATAACCCCTAATGACTAGATCCTCATCTCATCCATACACCAAGAACATATTCATATTTCTTCTCAGATACTTAAGTATAGCCTTAACATCAAACCATTGTAGTTCACCTGGATCTACTTGACATCTCCCTACCATTGCCAATATATAAGAAACATCATGTCTAGTACATAACATGACATACCTGATTAATCATATCACTGAAGAGTATGGGATCTTAACCATTCTCTTTTTCTCTTGTTGTGTCTGAGGACACATTTTCTTGGAAATATGTATACCATTTGACATTGGAACCAATTCCCTCTTGGATTGTTCCATACTAAATCACTTTAGTATATGGTCAATATATATACATTGACTTAGTCCAACCATCCTCTTAGGTCTATCATGAATTATCTTAATCCATAGAATCTAGGCTACTTTACCTAATTCGTTAAAGGAGAAACACTTTTTTAACCGGTATTTTACATACTATAAGACTAGTATGTCATTTCCAATAAGTAACATGTCATTAACATATTATAATAGGATAAATACCACATTACCACTAAAACATTTGTAAATACATTGCTCTCATTCATTCTTAATGAAACCAAATTCTTTTATATACTCATCATTCTGAATGTTTTGTGATATGGATGCTTGTTTCAATCTATAAATGGATCTCTATTTCTTTCATATCTTTTTAGCATCACCTTGAGTTACAAACCCTTCTTGTTGTGTCATATAGATATCTTCCTAATGTTTCCCATTAAGGAATGCTATTTTTACCTCCATTTTCCAAATTTATTAGTCATGGAATGCAATTATATCATGTATAATTTTTATTAATTTAAACATAGAAACTGGAGAAAAGGTTTCATCATAGTCAATTCCTTGACATTTCTTAAACCCTTTAGCAACTAGTCTTACTTTATAGATATTTAATTTTCCCTTCATGTCAGTTTTCTCTTGAATATCCATTTTAACCCAATAGGATTAACATAAAATGGTGGATTAACTACTACCCAAACATTGTTATTAATCATATAATCAATCAATCAACATTTAAATTTTCAACAGAGAAACAGAGTAAACAAACAGAAAAAAAACAAAACAAAATAGACCAAAGAAACACGTCTATAGAGGTCTAAAATACTGAAGACCGAGGGAATCCCCTCTAATCAAATTGACTTTTTCCGGCTTTAAACCAAAAAGATCATGAAAAATAATTTTTCCATCATCCAGAAAACTGCCTTTTTGAGCTCACTACAACCTTTTTGTTGGATATTATTTCATTATTTTCAACCAATAATGAGTCCCATCTTTTGTTACTAGAAAACCATATGTCTCTCATTATATTACCTCTATGGTGATCCTATATTATACTTGTATTTCATGAACTATGAATTCCATGGGGACTTATGGAATAAATTACTATAACAACTCTTGTGTATCTTGAGCATAAAATTCATCAAATTCAATCTCTCTCCCATTATCTTTATTGAAGATGTTATCCCTATCAAGAAAAATAACTTGTCTCACAAGAGTCACTTTCTTGTCTAAGGGGTTTTATAGGTAGTATCCCTTTTTTTCTTAGAGTACCTTATAAATATACACATTTTTCTTAGGGTTATAATTTTTTTCTTGAGAAGGCCTTAAAAAATTAATCACAATTCCATACACATGTATTTGACAAAACAAGTTTCTTAACACTCTATAACTCCAATGGAATTTAATTTATCACTTTATTTGGTACTTGGTTTATTGTTTAATCTAAAGTTTGTAATTCATAACCCCAAAAGGATAATTGAATATCTACATGAATCATCATCGACCTTACCGTGTTTAGCAAGGTAAGATTCATCCTTTCATAAACACCATTCCACTGTGGTGTGTAAGGTGAAGTGATTCTCAATAGAATCTCAAACTCCTATAGAAAGTCGACAAACTCTTGGTGATGATATTCAACAACATGGTCCAATTAAAGATTCTTTATCTTATTTCCTATTTGATTATCTACTTCATTTTTTAATTCTTTGAATTTGTTGAAGAACTTGAACTTATACCCCATCAAGTAGACATAGCCATATCTACTGAAGTCATCAGTAAAAGTTATGAAGTAAGAATACCTGAATCTAGATTTAATTATAAATGTTCCACATAGATTAGTTTATACTAATTCTATAAGCTATGTGGAATTTTCATCTTGTCCATTGAATGGTGGTTCGGTCATATTTTCTTGTAAATAAGCATGACATATTTCACGTTCTTTTAGATCAAAAGATTAAAAATAACCATCTTGATAGATAATTGTCGGATTCTTCTCGTTTACCTAACCAAGATGGTGATATCATAAATTGGTGTTATATGAGTCATGAAAAAATGATTTTTTATTAATTTCCAATATGTGGTTTTTATAATTTAATACAAAAAGACCACTATTTAAATGTTTCATACCATAACATATGTTTTCTTTAAAATAGAAACAACTTTTATATATAAATTTGAAAATATAACTATATGTATCTTGGAACAATGTAGAAATTATATTCTTGGTAGCAATCGGTACATAATAATAATTTCTTAAAACCAATATCATTCTTGTTGTTAATGAAAAGTGGTAGTATCCAATGGATAAAGTAGGTATCCTTACACCATTAGCAGCTCACAAATCCACCTCTCTTCTATAAATATTTTTGGAATCTACTCGGTTCCTTCATTTGGATATAGATGTGAAAAAAACAAGGTAGTTACAATACCGAGTGTATATATATTGAAATATTACACTCAATAATTAATATATCTTGGGATTCTTCTTGATTTTGAGTACAGTTCGTCTTCCAGTGGCCATTCCTTCCTTATGAAAAATATACTGATTCCTTTTCCATTCCCTGCCTCTAGATCTTCCTCCTCGTGGAAAAACAATGCTCAGAAGATTTAGACATGTTATGAGTCTTAGGCCTCTTTGTCTTATTCTTCCTTTTCTTATTCACCATAAGGATTGTGGGTTTTTCATTCCTCATTTCCTTATCCACTTGTAGAATCCGATTAATAAATTTTAAAAGAGTCTTATCAAACTTTCTCGTGTTATAATTAACAATAAAACTATTGAAGGGCTTGGATATTGAGGAAAGTATGTGATCCATGCACTAATAATCTAGTAATTTAATACTTGAGATGTTTATGCATTCAATGTAGTCAATAATATTGACTATATGAGGCCCAACATGAACTGACTCTCATTGATTAGTTGTAAATAGAGAATTGGATATTTCATATCTCTCTTGTCTCGCATTTTCTTTATAGAGGTCAAAAAGGTAAGGAAATATGATATATGCCTGATCGCATGAAGTACTAAGTGTTTGTAGCATCATTAAAATGTTTCTAAAATAGAGAAAACTCTCTCTCACAATCCAATTTACTAGGTGCTTTAGGAATAGGTTCTTCCAGCATATACAATTTCCTTTCATGGAATAGGATAACACATAATAAACTTTTCCACCCTTGGAAATTTGTGCTTTTGAGAAGGTTATATTTCTCAATTATGGTTGATAATGATATGTATAAATTCATGTGTATTATCATTTCTATAAATAATATGATATTAATTTTAGTAATCCATATGATGAATGGTAGATAAATAAATATTCTATTATATTTATTATTCTCTCACTATTTTATCGAAACAAAATAGCCCTCACCATTTTCTTCAGAATATCCTATTGCTTAGAAATTATAGTGGAATGGATCCACATTCCCCTTCTCATCACCTTGAATTTGGACGGTCAAGAAATTTGAATGGTTTTAGGTAGGCATTCCAATTTCCAATTGCATAAACTCAGATCCTTGATATGTTGAGTGTAATCCCCAATCCTAAAATCCTTAAATTGGATTTTCCCAAAAATTGCTTCCTATTTTCACCAAGTCCAACTTTGGTAGTCAACCCTTGAATTGCAATAAGTTAATTTAACCCAAAACTTCAAGTTATTACTCCTTGATAATTGAAAGCACCCTTACATTGTCTGATCAAAGGCTTTGAACTATGGTTCACTTTTAAATCAAGTAGTAAAAGGATATACTAAATTAATATATATAATTTTGTGGGATTTTGATCTTTATACATAAATTGACCATTTTTATCTTTATTATAATCTTTTAAAAATATTTGGATTTACTTAAGTGATTAACCATGCCTTAGATAATATTTACGTATAATCCAATTTATTTTAGTTCTATCTTGCATGCTCGATAATTAATTAATTCATGTGATCATGACTAAACATCTCTAATGAAATTAACTATAAGAACCCAATTAATTATAGACTAAATAATCTTGTTTATTAATATTAATTAGATAGTTATATTCCTTATAAAAGTATAATGTATTTTTTTTAAAAAATTAATAGTTTTAAATAAACTCTTTAATTATAAGGTTTTATTTAAATGTTTAATTTCTAAATTTTATATTTTATATTTTAAAAAAATTATTATAATTTTAAAAATCATCATATTAAAACTAACTTAGGGTTAATTTTGTGGTTTTTTAGAAAATATTGATTTTTCGTTGAATAGTGAAAAATATCTTCTGTAAAAAAGTTGTTTTAAATTAATTAATTAGGTAATTTTAAAAACCAATTATGTTTTGAATGTGATTTAAAGAAACATAAGTATTATTTATTTATATTTAATTTACATAGTTTCTTTCTAATCAAATTCATCTTGGATTTTAGTATAAGTTTATTATTGGATTTAAAAATGGGGTTTCTCTAAATACTGTTTTAAAGTGTATAATGATTATTCATTTTAATTAATTAATAAACCTTAATGAGGAATAATTTAAATAATATTTATATTTTATACATAAATAAATATTAGTTTAAATTCATAAATTTATTATTAATAGTCACATGGCTAATATAAAATCATCTTTTTCTTGAAAATACACTCTTGAAAAACTACATTTTCATCACATCGGTGGGTTTAATTTTAAATTATATTCTGTCACTTATATTAATTTAATTTGGTAAAATGGATTCAAATTTTTTAATAAGAATAATTTATATTATATAATAAGTTAAACTTAATTTTTGGTCATAATAAATAGTAAAAAAATAAAAATATTTTACTATAGTTGTGGTAAAAACAGTTTTACCAGGGGTTAAAATAAAGAGATAAGGGTTAAAATGACCTAAACACTTGACTAAAATATATTCTATGACCATATATAGATCATATCATATCTCGGTATTGATAATAGTCTATTTTAGATCCTTTTTTCATGTATAAAACATGGTTCCACCATTTTCTTTTCAAAAATTACAAGTTTGTCACTCACATCACTTATAAAAGCCCATCCCCTCTCCTCTCTTCTTCACACCTTAAACAACATATGTATCAGAAAACACCTACGAAAATACCTTATTAACATCCATACTCATGACCTATATTCATTTTTATCATAAATACATCCTAAGAAGGATTTTTGTGCTAACCTAAGGAGGTCATTCGAAGAAGAGGAATCATGCTTAACCGAACATCTTTATTTTATTTATTTTTCCACATCCTTAAAATATTCATAAATTATGATAATATAATAAAAATACTTTATACCATATACTTATATGTTATTATTTTAATTTAATAACCTAAATGAAAATATTCTTCTATCAAATGTGATATGAAATCACCATTCGTGTGCATGCGGACTACAACCTCCTGAACAGATATTATTCATTTCCATCATCACCTCACATAAATTTTTGTAATGATGGATTTAAAGTATATATATATATATATGATATTTATAGCATATAAATAATTATGGAGTTAATATATTACATATAACATATTTCTTTCCATTCCAGGGGGGATATGATAACGCCACTCATGTGTACGGTGAACTACCACCTCACAAAGCGATGTGATTCGTTTTCCACTAACACATTATGTTGAAGGTAATATAGATAAATATAATGAATATGTGTGATAAAAATAAAATTATTAGGTTATTAATTATATATTTATCATTATAAAAATATAACATGTCATTTTATTTCTTACACTGAAAAATGATAGCATTGTTTACACGTATGTGTGGATTACCGCCTTCATGAAGCGATGTGATTCTTTTTCATCACCACAACTCATGGATTATATATATATATATAATAATATTTAATTAAATAATATGATATTAATGATATTATTATCATTATTATCATTATTTAATGATAAACTATTACTTAAATTCTTTCCATAATGATCGTTTAAAAATTGAAATGTTACTCACGCATACAAACAACCTAACGTCTCCATGATCATAATATAGTTCATTTTTCATAACCATATTTCATGATTGGTTTTAAAATTAAAATTATGTTTTAAAATTATAATTATATCATTATTATTATTCTTTGTTAGATTTTGAAAAATGACCTCTTTGGCCCTAGTTATCCTAAAGAAGTCATTTTTGGACATATACGCCAAATATCATTACAACATACGACATAAACATAATTGATTAAAAAATTGTATATAAAATGGTAATAAGTGAACTAAAATGGATAATAAACGTGAAAATGGTAATTAATAAATTAAATATTTAACATAATTTTATTATTAAGGAATATAGAGAATGAACGAGACAAATCATACTCGAATAAGGGACTTTGTCTCAATTTCTTCTTGTTGTGTAATTTTTTGATATTATAAACCTATATTATTTTATGAGGTGTATATACATACCTTTTGAAATTTTATATCATTAATTTATCTATTATCATTATATTTAAATTTTTTAATGTTATTATATTATGGTTCTTATGATTCAAATGTTTCCAAAGTCATAAGGGAATTTTATTTAAAAATACTATTTTAATGTTTTCCATATAACCGTTTGTTTCATCCATGTCCATTTTTATAAATTGATTTTATGAATGTAATTATATAGAAATAATATTTTTATAATGGAAAATTTTTAATTTCTTTAAAAATATACAAAAAAGAATTTTTGTATGGATTTTTTGACTTTCTTTAAAAATGAAAAAATAATGTTCTATTTTAAATTATATGGTGACAACAAATTTTCCCACCATTGTAACCATTAATTATAGTTTAGATTCCTTTACAAGATTTCATGTTTTTATTAAAATAAAAATCTCTTTTTTTTTGTATTTTGGTATTGAAAATAGATTTTTAAAAGGAAAGGGTATTTTGGTGTTGAAAATTAGTTTTTAAAAGAAAAGGGTATTTTTTGATATGAAAGTGATTTTCATACAAGTTTAAAAGTGTTTTTCAAATGTTTTATGATGGAAATGTGAAACAATATTTTTTTTAATTATATGGAACTTGAGCATTATATTAGAAATGGTTGCACCCAAATAACTTCAGGTGAGCCTGATATAGTTTATATGATGGGTGTTCCCAAATTGTGTCGGGTGATCCCAACATAGCTTATACGATGGATGCACCCATATAGCATCGGGTGAGCCTGATATAGCTTATAGGATTTGTGCACCTAGATATCATTCCAATTAATTGGTTAATGTAACATTTATTAATAAAAAAAATTATGGAGCAACCATTGGTTTTATTATATGGATTTTACTAGGGTCTTGTTATTTTTAACATGAGTTTAAAATTGTTTTTGAATGTGATAGTCTATGTTTCCAAAAGGGTTTTGATTTTATTTCTATGGGTTTTAATGTTTTTATTTGAGAAAAAAATTTGTTTTTTATCATGTGGAAATGATTTATTTCATTTTCTCATGTAACATTGAGATAAATGTAAAACTTTTATAGGTTTTCATGTTTTTTACTCGACAAAATGTTTTCTTTAGTTTTAAAAACCCTTATTGGGAAATTTTATACTCACTATATATTTAAAAAATCACCAGATTTAGGGATGGTTAAGGTAAAGGAAGAAGTAAAGTTAAAATTCATGAATATTTTTCATGAAAGGAAATCATGTTTTATTTTAAATGTTTTTTATTATGAAAAAATGGATACTGATAAAAAGTATACAATTTGGATTATATAGTTTTGTTATGTATGATTTATGACCTAATTATATAAAAATATAAACTTGAAATTATCCTCAAATGTATAGAATGAATTATTGACTTACAACTCAATATTATGTAATGTTTAAGGTCAGGTCCTTATAGTTGGTATCAAAGTAAAATTTTAGATATCTTTTTAGGTTAGGATAACTTTAATAGAATGACCTTTATAGATTTTAATTTATTGTTATGTTCAAATGATACAACATTTTAATATTATCATACTGATTCATAGAAATCATGTCTATTCAGAATGGTTTTCATAAGAGGAAATAGAAAATCTATAGGGGGAAGGCATTGAGAGGAAAATATCCTTCAAAATTAGTATCCCAAGATGATTAGAATTGGAACATAATTGTTAGTTGCGGTGATGGATCAGTTGAAACAAGATATAAATGGTGGTTGTATCCATGATAGGTAGTAGTTAGATATCCTATAGATAAACATATAAGTGGTGGATAATTTAATGAGACAACATCCCCCGTCATTCAGTGGACCATCGGACCCTATGGTATTTATAGGATGGATCAATGCCTTGGAAAATATATTTGAAGTCATGGGATGTTTCAAATTTCAAAAGGTAACTGTTTCAATATATTATTTTAAATGTGAGGTTAATTGATGGTGGTATTTAGTTAAGAATACTATAGAGAAATATTATCTTGATTTAATGGAATGATACAAATTTAATAATATGTTTCTTGAGAAACATTTCCCTAAGGTAGTTCAGATATGGATAGAAAAAACATTTTTGGAATTAGGGAAAAAATATGATGGTTCTATGGATGCGTATCAATCAAACATAACAAGATCTCCTGGAATGTACCAAATTTTATTTGGTACACTTATAATAAAACTAAGATATTTTAATCAGGGTTAAAACTAAATTTATGAATATATTTTGACAAACGATAATATAATAGTTATGAAAAATTTGTTAATTATATTGAGAAATTTGAGATGGATTTTTCCTACACTTATGTTCCTTAAGATTAAAATACTAAGAAAATGTCAAGGTAGAGAGAAACAGAGAAGCAACTGGATAAGAAGTCTAGAGAAAAGCCCCCAAAATATTCCAAGTGTGGTAAACTTCATTTCAAGGAATGTTTGATAGGATTTGGAATATGTTTCTAGCATGGTATGTTTAGTTATTGTGATTGTGAATATAAATAAAATATTCCTGAAAAATAAAAGAATGGGCTAACTTATATCCATCCAATGGTGAGGTGTTTTAGTTTCAATGAATTGGGTCATTATGATGACTTTTGTTTGAAGTTAGTTATAGAGGATGGAAATCATCATGATTGAAAACATAAAGGTTTATCAAAGTCATTTTATAATACTACAGTTGATGTGGGACTATCAAATTAAGTGGTGACATGTATGCTACTTGTTTATAATAATTATTCCAATGCCCTATTTAACTCTAGATCTTCACATTCTTTCATTTTTAAGAAAATTTGAATTAAAATGGGATTAAAACCACATGAAATGAAGGTATAAATTTTTGTTTAAACTCTAGGTGGAAATATTAAAGAAACCAATAATTATAGGAATCTTCCTATTATTATTAGTGGAATGATCCTTCTTGTAAATCTTGATGAACGTCCCATAGTAGAGTTTGGTATCATTCTTGGTATAGATTGGATTTCAGTTTATCATGCTAATATATATTCCAGATATAATAAAGTTATGTTCAATGATTTAATGCTATAGATAACATACTAAGAAGCTTAGAAATTGATTATATATGGTAGTGAATGTTTCCAAGATCATATTTTTGAAAAGAAAGAAACTGTTCAAATTAGTGATGTGCTGGTAGTGAATGAATACATGGATGTATTACTTGATTATTTTACTGGTGTTATTCCTGATCGGGAGGTTGAGTATACTATTAAATTAATTCACGATTCTAAGCCTATTTCTAAACCCCATTATCAAATAGCTCATGTAGAACTTTTAGAATTGAAAAATAAATTCAAGGTGTTATTGGATAATGATTTTATTCATCCTAGAAAGTTTCCATGGAATTATCCTATATTTTTTTGTTAAAAAGAAATATGGTTCAATAATACTTTTTATTGATTATCAGGCCTGAAATAACATCATTATTATGAAACAAATCCATTATCTCATATCTAATATTTGTTTAATCAGATCTATGGAGATCAATAGTTTTCAAAGGTTAATCTGAGGTCTAGGTACCATCTGCTAAAGTTTAAAGAGAATATAATTATGAAGATAGTATTTTGGAAAATATATGGGAATTATGATTTTTTGGTTATGCCCTTTGGGTTGTCTAATACACCCATTGTATTTATGGACCTTATGAATAGATTTTTCCCTAAGATATTGGATAAGTTATGGTTATTTTATAGATGATATTTTGGAATATTATAGTACCCATGAGGAATATGAAAGACACCTGAGAACTATTTTGTCAAACTTAAAATAAAAGAAATTTTATGATAAATATAGTAAGTGTGAATTTGGGTTGCAAAAAATTATTTCCTTAAAATTATTGTTTCTAAAGACTTAATAACTTTTTGACCCATCTAAAACAAAAGTTTTGAAGAATGGGAAGGTCCCAAAAATATTACATATATTCATATTATTCTTGGACAAGTAGGTCACTATAAATGGTATTTTGAAATATTTAAACTGTTTATTATCCCATGATTATGTTAACTCAAAAAGAGTTAAATTCAATTGTATAAAAAATGTGATCATTATTTTTAAGAGCTAAAAAGAATATTGGTGAATGCTAGTTTTGGACCTTCCTTCCAAAATTGGTTAATTTTTCCTCTATAGAGATTCTTCTTTGAAAGGAATTGGTTATTTCGTGATGCATAATTGTTAGGTAATTGCTTATGCTTTACATCAGTTGAAACCCCATGAGTTAAATTACCCTATGTATGATCTGAAATTATCATTCATGATTTTTGATTTAAAAATTTAGATAATTCATTTTTATAGAGTAAATTGTGGAATATATATTAATCATAAAATTTTGAAATATATATCCACTTAGAAAGAACTTAACACTATACATAGAAGATGGTTAGAACGGATCAAGGATTATGATTTCACTATTCATTACCATCCTAGAAAATGAAAACAATGTCAGATGCTTTGACTTATAAAAATAAATCTAAACTAACATGTTATAATTGGAACTTCACACTTTGGTAAATTATTTGATAAATTTTGGACTAGAAGTTGTGGATGCATGGAAATCCTCTTTTTTTTAGGTTTCAATGTGACTGACTCTATCAGAAATAATTAAGAAAGCTTAGAATGAGGATCTTCATTTACAGGAAAAGGTATAATCCATTTACAATGGTATGTTATCTGAGTTTAATTTTAATGAAGATGTTTTTATAAATTTTTGAAAAGATTATGTTTTTCATGTGATTCACAATTGAAGAGAGTATTGTTGAGTGAAGCTAATAGTTCCCCATTTTCCATTCATACTGGTAGTAACAAGATGTATCTCCTTATATAGTATTATTGATGGGATGGAACAAAAATAGATATTGTTGAATTTACCATTAAATGAATGACTTGTCAAATTGTTAAATCAGAATGAAAATTACTGAAGGGAATGATTCAAACATTTGTATTTCTAGAATGGAAATGGGAAAATATATCATTGGATTTCATGGTGGGATTTCCAAAGACATCACGAGGTAACAATACAATTTTGGTTATTATTGATTGATTAACTAAATATACACCTTTCCTTCCCATTCTATATACAATATCTTAGATATTTGTTTCGGATATATCTCAAGGAGATAGTCAGTCTCATGAACCAACCTTGTTTTACCCCAAACCCATTACCCAAACTGATCCAGGACATGGCCCGAAGGGCGTTCCTGATCCCCACTTACTGAAAACTAGTGTCGGGCATCAACAAAGTAACCAAATGGGAAAATTTTAACCCAATAAGAATAAATAAACTGAACAAAAAAATAAACAGAGCATCCTAAATATAAAAAATTGAAACCAACCTGAACATCTTTTATGCAAGAAACTGGAAAAAAAAATAAACCAATTGAATAGAAAAATCCAACTGAACTTGATGACTACAACAACTCCATGTGACCCCAATGGTCACTGACCAATACCAAAACAAACCATCACCCACGACGATCTAATCCAAGATAAAACGTACACTATAAGCTAAAAATAATAAGAAACCATAGGCGTGAGTATTTAAACTCTGTAGGGGTGCCCGAACATATCTATTCCCAATGCACTTCTTTTAAAATAAAGAAACATCAACTTCATGTTTGAAATAAAATATATAAAGGTAAGATTTTCTAGAAATATTACAATTCAAAATAAATCATGGTCCATTTACCTTTTTCATTTCCAAAATAATGTTATTTTCCATTAAATAAATATTAACATTTTCAGGGGAAAGTGATGCTTTCATTTCACTACCAGGAAAAATGATTGAAACACATTTCTAAGAGAATAAATTTTACAAAATCCTTTGAAAAATAATTCATCACTTTCCAAAAAAGTATGTCACACATGAGAGTACCACAACAATTACACTAGAAGGGAAATGGAAATAAGCATACAAGGGTAACTAACCAATCATGCGTGTCAATCATTCACCGTAAGTAACCAAGTACCAATAGACATGGGAGTAACCTAGGAGATCGTGAATAATTCAGAAAATATAATACATCTTGACTCATCCATGAAATCATGCCTTACTTGATGAAATAAAATACTCCCAACTTTCTCATCAACACCCCACATGTATAGACTGAGGGGCACAATCCCATAGTATTAATAACAAAATATATCCACCTACTATGGGACACTTGAAAGTGTGTAACCTAACTAGTGAAACAATCATTCTTAGAAAATTTAATATCAATGTTAGTTTCTCTATGTCAAGAGTATATAATAGGTTGAGTTAACCGATGCCAATTGAGCATCCAATCAAACACACATATATAATATTTACACAACATGCATCACCTGAGTCACTCCATGGATATATATCTTCCATTAAAACTATCTGATCACAAGGGATCGTCTTAACATGATCCTCCCAAAACAATCAATATAACCAAAGAGAGGAAATTATCTATGGAGATTTTTTCACAATAAACATTTACAAAACATCCAAAAAATTTCTAAATGGGCCCCAATATCTATTCACAAAAATTTCATTTACCCGAGATCCAAAACTCCTTTCTAAAAGGTTAAAAATGCACAATTTTTCATTTCAATGTAAATTTTGAAATCTATTTTAATCATTCACAACACACATTCAATAAAAAACCATTTTTATAAGGATTTCAAATGGTCTATTAACCACCACCACATGCCAAACCATTCTTAAAACCTAAGTACACATTTCCTTTAGATCTAACCCACATTGAAAACCCATTATTGGAACCCAAGTCACCTTTTTATATATCACAAATTAATTTACAAAGACAACCCATCTTTTAGATATCACATAACACAAGAAAGATCCAATCAGGTATTTAATCGAATACTTGGTGTGCAATATTTAACAAAACAATTCCATTTGTCGAATAATAATGCATAAACCACCAATTTTCACACAAATCAATTTATCCAGATATCACATAACAATATTTATCATATATGGAATGTGTGAAAAGAATGAAACAAGTGAATCTCAAGCTTAAAAGACGTGTTCAAAGGGAATCCCGCCTCAATCTCACAATGCTTCAACAACGGACACCCAACACCACACCAAGAAGATTCCAAGAACTAAGATCTACCAATAATAACCATAAACAAGGAAAAAACCCAACATAATGCATGAGAAAATATGAACCCTATATCCATATGACCTAGGAAGAAGGTAAAATCAATAGGTAAAGGAAGAATAATTAAGGGGAGAAGAGGAGAGGATATTACCTTGAGATATTATCCCCAAACTTGAAGAAAACCCATAGATCTACACCAAGGGAAGGGGATAGGCTTGAAGAGAAATGTAGATATACCTCTAGGGTAACACGAACCATAGGGAGTATAGGGGAGGAATTTTGGGTTAAAAATAACAATGGTTCATACTTAGATTTTCATAAATTATTAGATCTCGGAAGCTCACATGATTTGGATACATGGTTTACCAAACCGTGTTCCGAATGTGTTCCCCTCAATAAACACACAAGGCACACGCAAATTTGGATGCATGGTTTATAAATTTTGTGCCAACTATTCCAAATTACACTATCCCAAAATGTCACATAGTTGCATGGTTATCTAGGGCAAGTCGCATAGTTTACCAAATCGTATTCCAATTGTGTGCAGGCTACTACCAAGACCAAAAACTCAAATTTTCACCAAGAACTCTAGAAAAAACTAAATCATAAACCTAATATAAATTATATAAAAATAAAAACTCAAATTTGGGACCCCATCACACCCAGAACTCGATAGAAAAACTGATATCCAATAATGAATTGGAATAAAGGGTGAAAAGAAAAATCTAGGTGTGACAATTATCCCCAGCATTAATAATTTATGCCCCCATAAAGCCATAAAATATTTCAATTTACTGATAAATGTATAATAATTTCAATAACCACATAATCCAACTTCTTAAACAAATAACTACTCAACCAAAACCCATCAAAATTGATGCCTTTGTCCCAAACCAAAAAAAAAAAAGAAAAACCATTTCTTGGGAAACAACGGGAAGACATGACTCACCACCTATCAGAATACCTCCTAAATTGAACCAAATTCTCAACATGGGTGTCCATAATGGACATTACACCATTATAAAATCACTAGAACTTATCAAATCTAGAATAATTCTCAACGAGGCCCATGGTGGGTCACCTCACCATTAAAAATCAACTAGCTAAAACAATCCTAAAAATTCCCCCCAGAGACCAAAAAAACCCACCATAAGGAACCCCAATAAAAGAATTATCCAAAACAAAAATGATCCAAAAAGGGTAACATACAACAATAACAAAACTAAAATGATAATGCTTAAACTACCTCACCTCAATGGTGGAGACAAGCATTGAACAAGGATTCCCCACACACCTAGTAGTTTCATGACTGCATGAAAAGCTTCACTCTAGGACCTATGGATAGAGCCCTAAGGTTTTAAGCATCCAATGCATTGTATTTAGGATCTAATGATCACAAGACACCATGAAAATCACTTTATTCCAAAAAATTACCTTCATCAAAATAGGGACTTATAAGATGAACACACCGAAAATACCACCATTTATGATAGAAAGATACATAATTTCCAATGAAAACACACTTTCATTAAGACAATATTCCCCAGGAGATCCTCAAAATCCCCATACATTTCATGAAAAAGTGAACACAACTAGGAATAACTTCCTCAACAGAACAAAACACTACAATATAAAGATACCTTAAACTGAGCTCAAACAGTACTCTAGTCCTATGAACTAGCTCCAAGTCACTTCATGGAAACACCCCAACAGAACTGTTTCAAGTGGCCTAAGAACCCAAAAATATGTTAGGGCCTTGGAAAAATTGGGAAAATGGATTCTTATGGCCTATAATTCCACACTGATAGCACAACATAATTCCACATTCAGAAGAAGCTGAAAAAATATTTTGAGGCATTTTAATTCCACAACCGTCATCAAGAGCTTCAGGCTACTTCCCCACTTCCTTGATGGAATTTTCATCATCCCTTCTAGGAACTGAAGGAGGGATGACAAACACCATAAATTTCACCACCACATACATAAAAAATATATATTTCCTCACCACCTCATAAAAACACATTAGATTAAACTCTAACACCTTCTACTGTAAATCAGGATGAAGCCTAAAGTTTAAATCCTGAGCTTTGAGGAATCATCCACAACACACCAGGGATCGTATTGATTTATATATAAAAATTGTCTGAATAACTCCAACACCAACTCATATCCTTGTTGTAAAAATCACATCTTTATTCCCTTCCTTACCTATATCATCTTAGGTAAGTACTATCGGATGAAGGAAGCCGTGAAGAACTCCCAGGTGAGGTATTCCTAAGGCTTATTTTGGGAGACCGATCTTCACTACTTCCAATTCAGTCTTTCAATCATAATGTTGGAAAATTTCACCTTTAAAAACTCATGCAACTCAATGAGGCTGAATATCCCTTCAATTGTCTTCATCCACTCTTCCACTTCGAGAGGATCAGCTTGACCATAAAAGAGATGTGGATTTAATTTTCAGAAATCAAGAAAAAAATTCTTATATTGACCAACTAGAAATCCTTCTCATGAGTAACCACTCATATCTTCACCACAAACATACATTGAATCACTATAGGGATGAACATTGGACAATAAAAAATTCAACAGCTCGATCAAAACTATCTCATCAAAAAGAATTCTCAAACTCAAAACACAACTTGAACATCACATACTTAACATAAAAAAAACAAACCACACAACCATCAGTAATCAAAATACCTCAGTTTTCCTCTTGAATTTTTTTTAAAAAATATAAAAAATTTGGTAGTTTTCACACTCACCAATGGTATTCCTTATATTCTCACTAAAATTCACATTCCCGTGTCACCATAGGCACCCATAAATCATACCATATCGGGCACTCAGCCACCCATTACATCATATATGCACTTTCCACACCCATTTATTCATGTGAGTACTCGAGTAAATACCAAAGGTTAAAAAACATTTCCACTTCTAAAATAAAACATTAACATTTCAAAAATCACAAATATTTTCAAAATCCTACTAACCACCAAGTTTAAACCCTTTTCAAATTCCATATTCCATCCATTTCATTATATTCAAGAATAAAATCCCATTAATTTCCATCCAAATTCTAATTCATTTTATTCAAAACATTTTTTAGCAGCTTGACCAACCCATTCCATCAATATTATTTGATTAAAAACCCATTTCTTCTCACCTAAAAAAATTCAAAAAATATATTCAAAAAAAATTATTCTTTGAATCCAAAAAATAAATAACCTCTGATTTTTATTATAAAATTACATCCCCAATAAACCATTTCCATTTTAAGACAAAGGGTTATTTCATGATAATCCATTTTCCTGTGCTACCTTTAAAATGATTCTGAAACCCCATTTTACCCTTTCCAAAAATAAAACCATTACCACTAAAACCCCATTTTCACATTTATAAAACAATATTTTTTTAAAAAAAATTAGAATCAAGGAAGACCCAAAACAAATTACAAGGGGAAACTAGTGTTAATGGGTGACTTGACCATATGGTTGTTGGCCATATGCCAAACACATCACCATCAGAGAGAGTATTTTAAAACTATATCCATGCCTCCACATTGATTTCCAGGACATGTGAGAAAACTTAGAACTTTATCCCTATCCCTTTTCATATCCCAAATACTAAACAAACCATAAGAACTAAAGAGACCAAATAAAATTGAACTTCCCAAGGAAACCCAAGGCTTGGTATAGAAAGTGTTGGACATACACTCCCTCACACCTACACCCTAAGGACCTGACAATCCTACTCCACCTAGATTTACATACTCAAATAAAAAAGGGAACTCTAAAATCTTGGTCCTCTAACTGGATCCTACTCTGATACCATTGTGTGATGAACCAACCCAGGTTGACCTTGAACAGGTCACACAAGCTAATCCATAACATGGTCTAAAGGGAATTCTCAATCCCCATAGGCTGGAAATTTTTTCTGGGCATCAACAGAGTTACCAAAGAAAACAATTTCTCCCAAAAATAATAAATAAAATGAATATAAAAAATAAAAATTGAATCCTAAATATCTATAATAAAACCAAACTAAACAACTTTTATTCAAGAAACTGAAAAAAAAATACAACAACTAAACAACAAACTCCAATTGAACGTAACCAACACAACATCTCTATGTGACCCTGAGGGTCACTCTCTGATTCTAAAACCAACCATCCCACATGAAAATTTATCCAATTTTAAACTAACACCACAAGCTAAAAATAAGAATAAACTATAGGCATGAGTATTAAATCTTTTTAGGGGTTCCTGAACATATCTATTCCCAATTCACTTCCTTTAAAATAAAAAAACATCAACCTCAAGTTAGAAATAAAATATATAAATTTAAGATTTTTTACAAATTTTTCAATTCAAAAAAATCATGGTCAATATCCCTTTTTCATTTCTAATACATTGTTTTTTCCATTAAAGAAACATTAACATTTTCAAGGGGAAAGTGATTCCTTCATTTCACAATCGGGAAAAGATAGTGAAAAACATTTCCAAGAGAAATCACTTTCTATAAACCTTTTAAAACCAATTCATCACTTTAGAAATATGTATATCACACATGAGAGTTCCACAATAATTAAACTATACAGGAAATGAAAATAAGAATACAATAGTAACCAACCAATCATGAATTTTAATCGTCCACCAGAAGTAAACAACTTCCAATAGATATTAAAGTAACCTAGGATAATGTCAATAATTCAAAACATACTATACATCTTAAATCATCTTAAAAAGCATGTCTTACTCTATGACATAAAATAATCCCAACATGCTCAGCCACACCACACATGGTACAGACTAAGGGGAACAATCTCATAGAAATAATAACAATATATAAAATGACTCAAGCTTAACATACATGGGAATTACAATAAATTTTCTAAATACTTAATACATGACACAAACAGACACCCAAATACTATATTATTTCACTGTATTTGGAAACTCGGAACATAATCCTCTAACTTGGTGAAAGATATTCAACACCTCCCATAAAGATATTCCCCTTTTGTTTTCTTACCTAATTTTTTTTTATATCTTTGGATAAAGAAAATATAAGGGTGAGATAAAATGCTCAGTAAGGGTAAAAATTTATAACATAAATCAATCCATAAACATAAGAATGTAAAAACATAAACATAAAGTTTAAATATCAAAATCATTACTCATTAAATAAATCTTGGCAGTTTGTAAGTCATAGATAATAAAGTAACATTAACTATAAAATAGAATTGGTATAAAACATGGGATTGTGGAAAATAAATAAGCACATAATATGATTTCTATAGTAGCTAAGGCATTGTTGTCAAGACCATCATAGGGGAAAAAGTCCATTACTGAACCCGGTTTACTTGTCTTCCCAGCCATATATTACTGAACTATATTTTCTTACTATTCCAGTCATGTCTATATCATGAGATATAAATATTTACCCAATGTATTGGAGGGAGATATAGTTCCCACCCATCTCATAATGAAATGATTCTTACATATTCCATAAAAACATAAATCATTCTCTCATAGCATTACCCAAGAAATAAAATGGGATTCTTAAACATCATTACATCATAAAAGATTCCATATAAAATATCCTTCCATCATTAACACACTAAAATCATAGTAATAATATGTATAGAAACATAAATTTATTTAAAGAGAATAATATTAGATGGAAAATAATTTTGATAAAACACTCGAACTTCATTCTTGAGGAAAATATTCTTTCTTCTTCAAAAACGTTTTTTTATCAAAATGTCATGCAATTTTAAAAGAAAATAATTTAATTGAAAATAAAATTGAAATATTTTAAAAGTAATATTTATGGAAATAATGTGTTATGAATGCATAAAAATAGTTCATGTTGTATAATTTAAAAAAACATTCCCCTTATACTTTTTTCGGAGAAGTCAAAAA
This sequence comes from Viscum album, assembly GCA_963277665.1. NCBI lineage: Eukaryota > Viridiplantae > Streptophyta > Magnoliopsida > Santalales > Viscaceae > Viscum > Viscum album. The sequence goes on from OY728130.1 coordinate 1,626,069,023, forward strand.
GTAACTTGTATGTTGAAAAAAATAATGATTTCTTCCAAGCCATGCATTAAAATTCTAAAATGCGTAAAAATGACATAAAAATATATATAGAAGAATATTTAACATTTTATGAAAACATTTTTATAAAATATGGACATGGATGATAAATATACCCCAAGTAAATACTTACACATAAACAATCTCGGATAAAAATGAGATTGAAAAATTACCTCTTACCTTAGGTCCGATATGATTCCTATTTGTTAGAACCACCTTTAAAATTATTTAGATTATGTTATTAAATTATTCTAGAATTAGCTTCAACATAGATGGTGAAATTATTCTTCGTTTTTTTGTAACAATTCATTGTTACTCGTTATTTAGGTTTTAACTGCCTTATGGTCGTATGCATGTTTTGTCGAATAAGTTTTTTTATCATTATTAAGTCATATTTTATATATTAACATAATAAATACCATATTTATTCATTATGTAAATTTATATGATCATTATTTAGTGATTATTATGTAGAACGAATCACATCACATCATGGAGACAATAGGTCGTACATATGCAAGAGAGGCAATATCATTCCCATAATTGTTGAATGGTATTGATTTGCATTATTTAATCTAATTAAGAATCAATATAATTTTATAATAATAATAATATATAGTTATTACAACCATTTTTATACCCATACTAGTAAGGTGGTGGTGAAAAACAAATTACAGCACAGCATGGAGACGGTAAGTCGTACATATACACGCATGGTGATTTTGTTTCTCTTAGGATGGATAGAAAGTGGGAAACAATTGTCTCATAATTATAATAAAATTTCAGTATATAATTTCTATTGTTTTTATTATTATACAATGAAAAAACTCCTAAAGTGGAAGTATAAGTAGAAAGAAATATGAATGAATCGGAAAAGGCGATTACCACTTCGTTGACGTGATCTCTTTAGATATCCTATTAATGGAACTATAGTTGGTATTTTGAGAAGACCAAAACCTCTAGGATTTAACTAAAGAAGTTTATAATAGAAATGGGTAGGGTATATATGAGCTTTAAGGATTCATGAGTTGTCGAGAAATGAGGGAGGAGGTGTCCTTTTATAATTGAGGTGAGGGGAACTTTTGGAAACCTCAAAAATATTAATTTATAATAAACTAAAACCCCACTTAAAATATTCAAAAATTTCCAAATTTAAAAGATGAGATTATATAGGGTTGTAATATAATAAACCATAAAATTTTAGACAAGTTTTGAGGTCAATTTAAACATTATCATTTTATTAACAATTAGTTATTATATTTAATTTTAATTAAGATAACAAATGTTTCAATATTAAAAGGGCGAAATATTTAATTATTTTATTTCAATTATACCATAAATTAATAATTTAGAACATTTTAGACCATATAATAATTAATATTTATTTTTAAAAATTTATGATTTTTAAATAAGTTTATAAAACATTATTTTAACAAAATATTAATTGTATCAATTTTGAAACTATTGATTTCATGGATTTTTATGAATATCGAGATAAGGTTTTATCCTTAAAAAAATATTTAATTATATTCCTAATGGTCCAATGTCATATATATAATTTATTAAAAAAAATAATTATCCCAAATATATTTATTTTAATATTTTTTATAATATTTATTTGACATCTGAATTATTAAAATAATAACTACATCAATATTGTGAAATTATTTAATATAAATATTTTAGGATAAAATTTTTAAATAAAATACTACGATGAATATAAATTCACTTGATATCATAAGAATATATATAGTCAAATTTATCTTCTAGAAAATATAACATTAAAAATGTTATACTTATTGAAGTATGAATGTGACAACTTTAACATCACTTTAAATAAAATAAAATAAATATCATAATATCTTCTATAAAGATCCAAATGGCCACTTTCTCGGAACATGGATAATTATGGTCTATATATACTCTAAAAATATGATTTGGTAATGTTTTTAGGCTTTTTTATGTCTATTAGTATTTTAATAAAAATTGTTTTATGGATTTCTCATCAGTTAATTAATTTTTACATCATAAAAGTATAAGAAATTAAGGTAATTATTAATTTCCTAAAAATTAAAAATAAATTATGATTAAGTAGGTAATTATTTTATCTTTACATGGACTATTTATTTTCGAATATATCACTTGGTTATCCCTATATTAAAATTATTATACGTATAAGAAATGTGAGATTGGCATTTTGTCACTTTCATTGGTTTTATTAATATCAATGTCATTTTCAATCTCATGTTGCCCTTAAATGACTAAGTTATTAATATAATATGTTAATAGTATAATTTATTTCATACAATATGATAATTTTTGGTTTTAGGATCATTTTATTCTCCTTATCATGTTATTTGTTACACTAATATACCGAATTTGACTTTAAATGCATTAAATAAAAACTATCGTAGTTACTATTCATAATATCAAAAAAAAGTGAAATAATTTGGACATAATGATTAAAAATATGGAGTCCATTTTTTATAACATAAAACAAATAATTGGTAGACATTAATTTAAATTAATTATGGTTGTCAAAACCAGAAACATGTCTTTAAGAAGTAAAAACAATCAAAAGATTAACATGTGTTTATAACCAATTTAAAAGTGAAATTATTTCCATAAATAATATTTGATTAAATGATAGAAATATATTCCATTTATACATTAAAACCATTAAATACTATGATTTACCAATATAAATTATTTTGAGGGAAAAAATTGTTTTCAATTTAAATTTAGAATATTTTTACTATTCATCAAAACATGATAATTATCAGAAAAATATAAAAAATTCATCCAAAGTACAATTTTATGTCACTCTTATAAATAAGAATTTCATTTTGTAAAATATAACATATAATGGTTACAAAAACTAAATTTGAAAAGGGTTTTTCATCAAAATGTCGTAAAACTACATTTTTAGAAAAAGACTTATTTTATCCAAAAAATTGAATTTGTTCTTACATCATATCTAGAAAAAGTATAAGTTTAATTTGAAACATTACATTTAAAATATATTTTTTATTAAAATTCAATAAATAGTGATGTGATTTAATAAACACAATTATTCTCTTTTTAAATATGTTTTCATAAAAACATGTCCTTTATATTCAATTTGTTTTTATTTCCATTTCTAATAAATTTGGTAAACAATGAATCAATATTTAAACATTTTTAAACCATATTTTCATAATTAAGATGATTTATTCATAAAGGATAGTTTATATCACATAATAATATTTTAATAATATATCGATGTTTAGTGAAACTCGGTATTGCATACAATGCAAGCTATTGAGGAAGGTCTCTCTTGCATGTAACATGAGCCATGTTAGTATTGTGTTTAGTGAAATCTTCCTTTGGTGTTTTGTATAACATAATCCAAACATAGTTCTTTAATACATTGAAAAAAAGATATAGTCAGTATTGCATGAAATGAATTCTATCAAAATAAAATGAAATTGTGTGTACACACAATCCATGTATAGTGTTGTATATACCACAAGCTAATACAATGTCACATATAGTGCCAGCTAATATTAATGTAGCATAAAACACAATAAATCATAGAAATCAAATCAAATATACCTCATAAAATATCAGGGTGTTATATTCTACCCCCTTTAAAATAAATTTCACCCTCGAAATCCATCGGGGTTATAAATTATTTTTGACTTGAAATTTTCTTTTATAGAAACCTATATCATAAAAAGGAATACAAAAACTTTTTTTAAAAAAGAAAATTTAGAAACATAATGGTTACCCAAACTAACTCTTCACTAAGTTTCCTCCAAATATAACATAGGTGGGAAGTAAAAACATTGATATGAAATAGAAATATAACCATTAAGTTCTGATGGATAGTGATAGAGAACAAATTTTAGTGAAAGTTAAATACCAGAAAGCCATAAAAATGTGATTATTTAAGGGACCATCTGATTCATCAGATAAGAAGGTACTAGGATACCATTTTTGGTTTTCAAGATCGTTTTCTTAAAGTTGATGAATTTTTCATGAGAATAAATACTTACTTGATTTTGGTACAATCTCACTGTTGTTTGTGCCATGAAAAATTTCCACTTCATATCTTATTTAAAGAAATGAAGTTGAATTTTTCATTCGTGAAGTGTTAGAAGATCATGTGATAGAATGATAGTTCATTCCATCTGTCTTAACAAAAAGGATATCACAGGTTTTCAAGTATGTATAAGTCCACCTATAATGAGAGATTACATTAATCTAATAAACTTCAACCAGAATATAACTTGTATTATCCATAAATGGATAACATTACAATCCTGAAAATATAAAACTTTAGAAAGAGTTTAACTAAACCAACCTAACATGTATCTCCCATATCTCATAATTCACTTCATGGTTGTCACATTCCAAACAAGTGAATACCTTAATCATGTATTCAATTAAAACATTAATATAACATGAATTAACATAGAACCTTAGTGAAAACACGCATTCTGTCAAAATTAACTCTACCCACACACCAAAAATACCAAAAAAATATATATACTCAAAACACGATATTAATTTTCCTTATATCAATCCTAAGGTCATTAATACTGTCAAACAACTCATTATCTTCTTATCCCATAATTATTCACATATCATGTGCTTCCCAAAATATTTTAATCACATTTCATGGTTACCAGTACAATTCAATATATACCTTAAAATACTTAAGGACATACAATAGTGTGACAATACTTAGATGTTTCTTTATTCCATAATACCATAAATTTACTTATTGAACATTATTCTTAATAATAATGCAATCATTCCACTATATTCTTAAACCATTGACCGAGCTTCATCATTTTTATTCTTTAACATGGCTTTCATCTCATATATTATTTGTAGTCTCTTCATTTTCAGCAACATAAATACTACCCATACGACCATGCTAATTCTCTTCATGACATTTCCCCTTAAGGAATCAATTTTCATAAATCCCGCATTTAAAATATTTAACTGTTATTGATGTATTAGTAATACAATTATCCTTGTCCATTTTGTTAATTGAACATTTTCATTTGCAATTAATGGATATGTGTCCTTATTTTCCACACCCAAATCATCATCATGTTCCGTTGAAACATTCCCCTTGATTCCTCTTCCCACATGATTTACATGAGGAAAATTGAACTTTCTTTCCTCTATGATCACCATGAAACTCCATCTCTCTCTTATTAGTTGGGTCAGGAAAATCACCAATGTTCATATTATTGATCATATTATGATATTGGTGATTAGGAATAATAATGATGTTTCACCTTCCAACTCCCATTTAATTTGGATTCTCATGAATAATATCATTCCATTATCCATCATATTCTTCATTAACATGAATCCTCCTGTTTCCATCCATTTTCTAAAACCCAAAAAAATAGTATGAGAGGTGAAAATCATACTAGGAAAACAATACAATCAAGGGGTACTTTCAATCTCTAACATCTACGGTTTAATCCTAGGTTATTCATGATCGTTACCATAATTCTATGACTCTAACCTATAGTTTGACTTAAAGTTCAGGACATCCCTAGACATACCTTATAAATATCTCTAGGGATATCACTAAAGTTTTTACATCCTTATTTACAAGGTTTAACTAAACCTTTGCTCTGATACCAACATAAATTACCCAAGCTTGAAGTACATATACATTGAATTAATTTTGGGGAATACTTAATACATGACACAAACAGACGCCCAAAGACTGTATTATTTTAGTGTCTTTGGAAACTCGAAATATAATCTTCTAACTTGGTGAAAGATATTCAAAATCTCTAATAAAGATCATACCCTTTTTTCCTACCTAAAAAATGTCTCTATATCAAAGGGAAAAACACAGAAAGGGTGATCTTAAATTCTGAAAAAGGGATAACATTGAGAATCTAAAACAAATAATAAAAATAAGAATGAAAAAACATGAACATAACGTTTAAATATCAAAGTTATGAGTCATGAAATAAATCTTGGATGTTCATGAGGAATAGATCATAAAGTAACATTAACCATGAAATATCATTGGAATAAAGCATGAGATTATGGGAAAAAATAAGCACATAATATTATTTCCATAGTAGCCAAGGCATTGGCTCCAAGACCATCATAGTGGAAAAATTCTTTTACTGAACTGGGCTTACATGTCATTCCAGCCCTGTATTACTAAACCAGATTTACCAGTCATTCCAGTCATGTCTATATCATGAGATAATAATATTTACCCAATGCATTATAGGTAGATATAGGTCCCTCCAATCTCATAATTAAATCATTTTTACATGTGCCACAAAAACATAAATCAGTCCTCATAGAATAACCTAAGAAATAAAATGGGTTTCTTAAAAATAATTCAATCATAACATAATCCATATAAAACATAATTCCATCATTAACAAACTAAAATCATAGTAATAATAGGGATATAAACATATCCCTATTTAAAGAGCATTATCTTAGATGGAAAATAATTTTGATAAAACACTTGAACTTAGTTCTTGAGGAAAGTATCTTTTCTTCTTCAAAAACACTCTATTTTATCAAAATTTCATGAAATTTTAAAAGAAAATAATTTAATTGAAAATAACCTTGAATTATTTTAAAGGAATCTTCGTGTAAATAATGCATTATTAAATAATAAAAATCCATTCATCCTGTATAAGTTAAAAAACATTATCCTCATACATTTCTTAAAGAAGTCAAAAAGTAACTCATATGATAAACAATAGAAATATTCCTTCCAAACCATGTATTAAATGTCAAAAATGGGTAAAAATTACTTTAAAATTTCACAGAATAATAGTGAACATTTTATGAAAACATTTGTAGAAAACATGGATATTGATGATAAATATACCCCCAGTAAATACTTATGTATAAACAATCTCAGATAAAAAGTGAGATTGCAAAATTATCTCTTACCTTAGGTAGGATATGATTCATATGTGTCTTAACCTATTGTATACTAATTTAGATATTTTTATTAACTTATTACAGAATCATGGTCATCTTATATGGTCATATTCTTTTTCATTTGTTTGTTACAATTAATTGTTACTCATTATTTGGGTTTTAAATACTTTATGATCGTATGCATGTTTTACCGAATAAGTTTTGGTTATTTTTGTTAGGTCATATTTATTATTTTAACATAATAAATACCATATATAGTGATTTTTTAAATTTATATAATCATGCTTGAGTGGTTTTCATGTAGATCGAATCACATCACATCATAGAGACGGTAGGTCGTACGTATGAAAGACCGACAATATCATTCCCATAATTGTTGAATGGTATTGAATTGTATGGTGTACTCTATTTCTGAATAAATATCATTTAATAATAATAATTTATAGTTATTAAACCCATTTTTATACCCATCCATGTAATATGGTGGTGAAAAACATATTACACTATGACATGGAGATGGTACGTCGTACGTACGCACACGAGGTGATTTTGTTTTTATTAGGATTGATAGAAAGTGGGATATGGTTGTTTCATAATTATAATAAAATATCATTACATAATTTATACTGGAATTATTATTCTACAATGAAAAAACTCTTTATGTGGAAGTATAAGTAGAATGTAATATGAAAGAATCGGTAGAGGAGATTACTTCTTCTTTGAAGTGCTCTCTTTAGATCTCCTCTTAATGGAACTAGAGTTGGTCTTTTGAGAAGACCAGAATATCTATAATGTAACTAGGGATGTTGAGAGTAGAAATGGGTAGGGTTTATACGAAAATTAAGGCTTAATGAGCCATGGAGAAATGATGGGGGAGGTTTCCTTTTATAATTATGGTGATGGGCACGTTTTGAAACCTCAAAAATATTAATTTATAATAAATTCAAACCCCACTTAAAAACCACCAAAATAACTCAATTTCAAATATGAGGTGCTATAGTGTTTTAATATCATCATCCAATAAAATTTATAAATTTTTTGATGTCAATTTAAACATTATCATTTTAATTAACAATTTTTTGTTCTATTTAATTTCAATTAAGAAAAATAATGTTTCAATATTAAAATGGTTAATATTTCCATATTTTATTTAACTTATACCACAAATTAATAATTTAGAACATTTTAGACCATATAATAATTATCTTATTTTTTTGAAATTATATTATGATTTTTTAATAATTTTATAAAACATTTTTTAAAAAAATATCAATTTTGTCAATTTTGTAACTATTCAATTCAGGGATTTTTAGAAATATCAAGATAAGGTTTTATCCTAGAAAAAATATTTTATTATATCCCTAATGGTCCAAGGTTATCAATAAAATTTATTGGAAAAATTAAGTAGCTAAAATTATAATTATTTTAATATTTATAATAATATTTATTTGATATCTCCATTATTAAAATAATAACTACATACATATTGTGTAATTATTTAATATAATTTTTATTAGGTTAAAAATTTGAAATAAAATTCTATGATGAAAATAAATTTACTATAATTCATAATAATATATGTAGTATAATTTAACTCTTCGAAATGTCAACATTAAAAATGTTATACTAATTAAAGTATGAATTTGACAACTCTAACATCACTTTAAATATAATAAAATAAATGTCCTAATCTTTTCTATAAAGCTAAAAATGGTCTATTATTAAGAAAATAGATGATTATGGTCTATATATACATGAAAAATATTATTTGGTCATGTTTTTAGGCCTTTTAATGGTCATTTGTATTTTAATAAATATTGTTTTATTAATTTCTCATCAATAAATTGATTTTCAAATCATCAAAGTATAGGACTTTAAAATAATTATTAATTTCTTAAAAATTAAAAATAAATTATAATGATGTATATAATTCATTTATATTTCCATTGAATATTTAGTTTCAAAGATATCACCTTGTTATTTCTATATTAAAATTATTATACTTATAAGAAATGTGAGTTTGATATTTTGTCACTTTCATTGGTTTTATGAATATCTATGTCATTTTCATTTTCAGGTGGACCTTGAATGACTAAGTTCAGAACCTAAGATGTTAAGGTTATAATTTTATTCATCCAATAGGATTTTGGTAGTTTTTAGGATTATTTTATTCTCCTTCTCTAATTATTTGTTACACTAATTTACCTGATTTACCTTTAACTGAGTTAAATAAAAATTACCATATTTACTATTTAAAAAATCCAAAAAAATAAAAGTAAAATAATTTAGACCAACAGATTATAAATATGGAGTCAATTTTTCATAATTAAAAACATTTAATTGTTAAGAATTAATTTAAAATTAATTCTCGTTGTCAAAACCAAAAAGTGGGTTTTTAAGAAGTAAAAACTATCAAAACATTGACATGTGTTTATATCCAATTTAAAATTGAAATTACTTCAAATGAACAAAATTTCATTGAATTATAAAAACATATTCCATTTATACTTTAAAACCATTAAATAATTTGATTTAATCATATAAATTATTTTGATGGAAAAAGTTGTTTCCATTTAAAATTTAGCGTATTTTTACTATTCATCAAAATATGATAATTATGAGAAAAATATAAAAAATTAATACAAAGTAAATTTTTATGTCTTTATTCTAAAAAAAAGTTTATTTTGTCAAATAGAACATATAAATGTGTCAAAAACTAAATTTAATAAGGGTTCTTTATCAAAAGGTGGTAAAACTGTATTTTTAGAAAAATACTTCTTTTATCCAAAAAATTGAATTTGTTCTTATATAATAACTAGAAAATATATAATATGAATTTAAAAAATTACATTGAAAATATATTTTTCACTAAAAAACAGTAAATAGTGATATAATTTTTTAAAAATAATTATTCACTTTTAAATTGGTTTTCATAAAAACGCATCCTTTATATTTAATTGGTTTTTATTTCCATTTCTAATTAATTTGGTAACCAATGAATCATTATTTTTAAACCATATTTTTATAATTCATTTGATATTATTAATAATGGTTAGTTTATATCCCATAATAATAATATTTTAAAAATATATCATTGTTTAGTGAAACTCGGTATTGCATACAACACATGCTATCGAGGAAGGCCGATCTTGCATGTAACGAGACCCAACTTAGTAATGGGTTAAGTGAAAGACTCATTTGGTGTTGTGTATAACATTATCCAAACATAGTTCTTTTATACATTGAAAAAAAATATACTCATTATTATGTGAAATGAATTCTATCAAAAGAACTTGAAATTATGTGTAACACAAGCCAAGTATAGTGTGGTGTATACGACAAGATAATACGGTGTTGCATATAGCATAAGATAATCATGGTGAAGAATACAACACAAGAAATCAAAGAAATAAAATAAAATCTATCTCATAAAATCTTTGGTTGTTACAAAATATATCCCCCTACTATGGGTCACTAGCTAGTGTGTAACCTAAAAAGTGCAACAACCTTTCTCAAATTATTCAATAGTTAAGCCATGTTATCCATGTCAAGAGTATATAATATGGTGAGCCAACTGATGTCAACCGAGCATCCAATCACTTACACATATATAATATTTACACAAAATACATCACTCTATTCACTCCAAGGATCAATCCCTTTCCTTTCAACTATCCTCTCACAATGGAGCCCCTCAAGGTGGGCCTCCCACAATAATCTATATAACCAAGAAAAGTGGATTATCCAAGGATAGTTTTCTATAATAAAAGTTTTCACTACTTTCACAAAAGTTTAAAATGGTCCCCAAGATTTATTCATAAAACCATCATTTAATCAATAGCCAAATAAACTTTCCAAAAAGTTTTAAATACACCATATGAAATTTCAAATTCATTTTATTAATATCTTTTAACATTCACACCACACATTCAAGACAAAACAATTTTTATAAAGATGCTAAATGGGATATTAACCACTGCCACATTCCATATCATTCTTAAAATCTTTGTAAAACATTCCATTATTTCAAAACCACTTTGAAAACCCATTTTAAGAACCCAAGTCACCTTTCTTACAGATCAAAAATTCATACAAACCCAAATTGTGCTTTTGATATCACATAACAAAATCAAGATCCAATCAGGAATTTAATCGAACATGGGTTTTGAATATTTAAAAAAAATACATTTATCAGATAAAAATTCATAAACCACCACTTTATACACCAAAATATTTATCCAATGATCAAACAACAATATTTATCATGTAAGGAAGGTGTGAGAAGCATGAAACCAATGAATCTCGAACATTAAAGGCATGTGCAAAGGGATAACTACCTCAATCTCATAGAGCTTCAGCAAAGAACACCTGAAACCACACCATTAAAGTTCCATGAACTAATATATACCAATAGTAACCCTAAACAAGCAAAAAAACCCATCTAAATCATGGGGAACACATGAACCCTAGATCCACATGACCTAGGAAGAAGAGAAACTCACGAGGAAATGGAAGAAGAATGAAGGGGGGAAGAGGAGAAGATATTACCTTGAGAGATACATCCCCAAACATGAATAATCACATTATATATACACCAAGGGATGGAATAGAGGCTTGAAGATCAATGGGATACACCCCTAGGGTTACACAAACCATAGGGAGGATATGGGAGGCGTTTTGGGTTTAAAAATACAAAGGGGGCATAGATGGAATTTCACAAATTTTTAAATCTTAGAATATCACACGGTTTAGCCACAAGGATTACCATATCGTGCACCAATATTTCACTCCTCACAAGAAACACAAGGATCCCTTCATAGTTTGGTTTCATGGTCTATAAACCATGCACCAACCATGCCAAATGACACTATCCAAAAATGTCACATGGCCGCATGGTTTCCTAAGCTAAGCTGCATAGTTTACCAAACCATGTTCTAAACATGCACAAGGTATTACCAAACCGGAAAAAAATAAAATTTTCAATAAGAACTCATGAAAAAGTTGAGAAAGAACCCTTATATCAACAATAGATAAAGGAACACCTCAAATTTGAAACCCCATCACACCTAGAACTTGAGAGAGAAACTGAGATCCAACAATGAACCAGAAAAAGGGTGAAAAGAGAAATACGGGTGTGACAATCAGATTAAATGGAGTTCCTATATCCATTATCACTAAATTTTATCCCATATATATTTTTAATTTCTGTAAAGGACTTCAAAAATATTTAGTTATTGAATTAAATTTTAACACAACTTTTCATCCTCAATATTATGGATATTTTTAGTGAATGATTCAGCCCATGGAACATATTCTAAATTATTATTAAATGGATTAAAAGGTAATTTGAGATCAAAATCCTTATTTATTTTATTTTTCTTATAACAAAATTTCTTATTCTAGTATACAGATGGAGAATTTTGAGTTATTATATAGAAAGTGGTGTCCGAGACTAGATTTTTGGGATGGAGTAAGAGAAAAGAATTTGATGGGGCTGATGTTGGTAGAGGAAATGATTGAGATGGTGAAATTATTTAGTAGAATATGAGGATAGCACATATTAGGAAAAAAGTTTATTTGGATAACCAAAGGAAAGATATTTTTTTGAGGTAGGTGATCATGTTTTTCTTAAAGTATGTCCATTAAAATGTGTTGTGTGTTTTTGTAAAAAAGAGAAGTTAATTCCATGGTTCATTAGACCATATGAAATCCTATATAATGTTTGATTATTTTCCTACTTATTGGCTTTTCTGCCAAGTTTATATGATGTACACAATGCTTTTCATGGTTCAATGTTAAGGAAGTATGTTCCAGATTCATCTCATGTTTTGAGCCCTAAATTGGTTCATTTGGAAAATAAATTTACTTATGAGGAACAACCTATTATGATTCTTAAATATAGAAAGTAATATTTTTAGAATATTTTTATTCATAATGGTTAGATTATATGGGAAAACAAAATCTTTGAAGAGGTAACATGGGAATCTAAAAATTATTTAAGGGAAAGATATTCACACTTGTTTAATAAGTGCATAAATTTGTGAGGATGCATTTTCAAAAGGGGGGAATAACATAAAAACCCAGGTAATGATATTATAAATCATTCTCATGTTTATTAATATGTCTTATATTTTTAGATTCATTATAAAAATAATATGTATTTTTTAAAATAAACAAAGGAAATAGTTTTATTTAAACTCATTTATTATAAGGTTTTATTTTAAAATTAAATTTATAATTTTTAGAATTTTAATTTTAAAAAATTAATATCATTTTTGAATTCACCGTATCAAAATTAACTTAGGGTGAAATTTTGGGATTTTTTAGAAAAATATTGATTTTTTGGTGAATAGTGAAAAATACTGACTTTTGTAAAAATGTCATTTCATTTTAATTAATTATGTAATTTTAATGAACCATTATATTCTGAATTTTATTTCAAGTAAAAAAATTTCCTTTATTAATATTTAATCCACTTAACATCTTTTTAATCAACTTCATATTGGATTTTAGTATAAGTTTATTTTTGGGTTTAAAAATGGTATTTTGCTTAAAATAAATTTAAAGTGTATAATATTTCTCCATAATAATTAATTAAACCAACCAAAATAACGAATGATTTAAATGAAATTTATATATTATATATCATTAAATGTTAATTTAAATTCATATAATTATTATTACTAGTCCTATAGTTAATGTAAAATATTTTTTTCTTGAAAAATACACTTCTTAAAAACCCGCTTTTTCATTACATCTACGCGTTTAATATTTAATTAAATTATTAAAATTATGGAAATTGAAATTGGAAAAGTAGATTCAATATTTTTAATCATAATAATTTATATTATATAATAAGTTTAACTGAATTTTTATTCATAATAAATAGTGAAAATTGTAAAAAAAATTACCGCAGTTAAGGTAAAATTTCTTTTATTAGAGGTTAAAATAATATGACAAGGGATAAAATAATTTAAAAACTAGTATAAAATATATTATATGGACATATATAAATATTATCATGTTTTAGTCTCTATAATAGTAAAACTTTTTCTTTTTTCATTTGAAATAAATGGGTATACCTTTTTATATTCAAAAATTACAAGTGTGTCACTCACCTAACTTATAAAAGGTCACCCATATCCTCTCATATTATCTCTTTATACATTTGGATCAGATAATACCTACTAAAATACCTTTATAAATCCCCTACCCTATAACTAGATCCCTTTTTTAATTTTAAAAATATCCTAATAAGGATTTTGTTGCTAATCTAAGGAGGTTGTCCGAAGAAGAGGTATCATGTTTAACCAAGTGTCTTTATTTTATTTCTTCATCCACATCCCTAAAATATTATTATATAATGATTATATAATAAAAAATATACAAAATATACTGATATGTTATTATGTTAATGGAATAACCTAAATAAATCTCCACTTCCATCAAATGGGATACTAAATCACCATTCATGTGTATGGCAGACTACGCGAACCGATGTCATTTTTTGTCCATCATCGTCTCTCATGGGTTGTTATAATGATGAATATATAGTATATATATTATATTTATACCATATTTATAATTTTTTAGTCATCATATCATATATAACTTCTTAATATACATTATGTGGGGGATACGACAACGTTACTCATGTGTATGGAAGACTACCGCCTCATGAAGCAAAGTGAATCATTTTTCACTAATGCTTTACATGGAAGGAAATAAGAATAAGTTTATTTAATATATTTAATATAAATTAAATAATTAAGATATTAATTAAATATTTATCATTATAAAAATATAATATATCATTTTTTTCTTACATTGAAAAATGATAACATTGTTTACACATACAAGTGGACTACCGCCTCCATGAAGCGATGTTATTATTTTTTTCATCACCACAACACATGGATGATATATATAAGTATATTTCATGAAATAACATGGTATTTATTATATTATTTTAATTAATTAAAGATAAAATATTACTTAACTTCTTTCCATAATGATTATTGAAAAAAGGAAACGTTTCTCATATATATGTATGACCTATCATCTTTATTATCGTAACATAGTTAATCATTCATAACCATATTTCATTATTGGTTTTAAAATTAAAATTTATATATAAAAAATATAATTATGTGATTATTATTAATATGTATATGTTTTAAAGTTACCTATTTGACCATAGTCAACCCATCGAGGCCATTTTGGACATATAAGCCAAATATCATCAGAACATTTGACATAAACTATTTGGTTAAGTAATTTTATTGAACAAGGTAATAAGTGAAATAAAAAATAAAAAATATGACATTTTTTATTAAGAAATTAAATTATTAACATAAGTTTATTATTCAGGAATATAAAGAACAAACGTGATGAATCAAACTTAAGGTAAGGGACTTCATCTCCATATCCTTTCATTGAGGCATATTTTCATGTTATGCACCTATATTATTTTATGAGGTTTATAGAAAGCCCATTTGATATGTTATATCATGAATTTATCTATTCTTATAATATTTACCGTTTGGTTTAATGTTATTCTTTCATGGGGCTTATGATTCAAATGTTTCGAAAATGGTGAGGATATTTCTTTAAAAAAATAATCTTTTAATGTTTTCCTTATAACTCTAATTTTTTTCATGTCCATGTTTTGAAAAATGATTTAATGAATTTAAATATATAGAAATGATCATTTTATAAATTTAATTTTTGTCTTTATTTCAATGAATTTCATAAAAGGAATATTTTTATGAAATTTTTTACTATATTTACATATTAAAAAGAAATGTTATATTTTAACATATACGACAACAATGTCTTTTCCCACCATCATAACCATTATTTGATGTTTGGATTTAATTTCAAGTTTTCTGGTTTAATTCACATAAAAACCCTCATTAACTTTTTTTGGTATTTTGGTATTGAAAGTTTATTTTTAAAAGAAAAGATATTTTTGTATTTAAATTAGGTTTTTAAAATAAAAGTTTATTTTGATATCAAAAACTGATTTGAAAATGAGTTTAAAAGAATTTTTTCAAATGTTTTTGATAAAAAAGTATATTCATAAAATATTTTATTCATCATATGGTACTTGACTAATATATGAGAAATGGGTACACCCAAATAGCACTAGGTGAGCCTCATATAGATTATATAATGGATGTGCATAGATAGTATCATGTGAGCCCGATATAGCTTATATAATGGGTGTGCCTAGATAGAACTAGGTAAGCCCAATAAATATTATATGATGGGTGCACCCAAATAATATTCCAATGCATTGGGTAATTTTGATTGTCTTAATAGGAAATAAGGGGGTTTTACTAGAGATTCTCTCCAATGGATGTAACTTGGATCCATTTATTTGTGAGACGGGTTTAAAATGGGTTATGAATGTGATAATCTAAGTCACCAAAGAAGGTTTTTATTTAATTTTTATATGTTTTAATAATTTTATTTGACAAAAACATTTGTGTCTTTTCATTTGGAAATGTTTTATTTCATTCTCTCAAATAACATTTAGATAAAGGTAAATATTTCATGGATTTTCAGGTTTTTCATAGGACTAATGGTTTTATTTCTTTTTAAAAACCCTTATATATAAATATTATGTTCAACCTACATTTTAAAAAAATCATAGGATTTAAGGATGGATAAGGGAAAGGAATAATTCAAGTTGAAAGTCAATGAATATTTTTAATGAAAATAAATCATGTTTTATTTTAAAAGTTTTATATCATGGGAAAATAAATACTAATCGGAAGTGTCAACTTTATATTATATGGTTTTTATGTATTATTCGTGACCTAATTCTCTAAAATGATAAACCTAAAAAGATCCTCAAATGTAGAGAATGAATTGCGGACTTAAATCTCAATATTTTGTAATGTTTAAGTTTGGGACCTTATATAAACTATGCACTTGAAAAAAAGTGGTAATATCAGTCCAACAATGTACCTCCTAGATTGGTTTCTCATTGACAAAAAACACAATCCACCACCAATATCTTTGGATATCTATCCATTACATAATATTTTACTCACATGTAGGTGATGGAAACCAAAGTATTGGTTAAAAAGTTTACATAAAAGAAACCATTGGCTCACAGGCCCTTACATAATGAGAGGAGGGATAACACAAGGGACATCAATTTAATTTAATAATAAATTAAAAGTAATCAAATCACATAGAAAGGTATAGTCTATGCTCATGATCAACCACATATATGAAAAAAATATGCATTTAATAAAATAACATTTAATTATAATCATTCTTATTTAAAATAAATTGCGCTCGAATCAATTAATTATCTTATTTAGTTAATCAATTATTTTATTATAATTCTCATACAAATTTTCTTGAGATTCTCATCCATTATAATTTTAAAAAAAATATTTAAGACAACTATGAACAAATATATTCTTTGGAGGCAACACGGTGAGTACCCATATGAAAAACCCAATATATAATATATTTGTATACTATTTACTCATGATACATGTGGAATACATGATTTAGCACATTATTTCATGGTGTGTAATATCAACTTAATGACCACATAGAACACATGCTATTTATGAAGTGGGTTATTATTCAATGCGTGTAGAGTAATGACTATATTATGACTTATACACAATATGAAATTTCAAACATTATAGAAAAATTTATTATAAATTTAATATATATATATATATAACTAATTACATGGAATGTACTATCAACTTAATGACCAAAAATTACACATGTTGATAAGGCTTCAACAGTATAATAAATTAATTTTTAATTCTATTTAATTTGGTAATATACACGGCATGTACTATTCATCTACACGGTGTGTATATTTCTCACTGTCTATCCATGAAACACGCTTAGGTACATGATTTGTAACCATTCCATGAAAAATAATGGAGTACATAACATGTACATGGGCTACATGGCATGTGGTCTACGAGTTACATGATCACCAGTCATATTGGTCGTGTAAGGAAATAAATGGCCCATATTTGACAAATAGACTACATTTTGTGTAAGCATGTTACATGCCGAGTAGTCTGGATAATCATTCACCAGCCTGGACCAGTCAACACATAGTGCATTTAAATACACACTTCATGTAATAAATGCACATATGACTTGAATTAATTTAAAATTAATTTTTTGTACATTAAACATGGGTATATGACATGTACCTTTGGTTTACCCAGCATGTACTCTTGTTTCATCCATCCAAAATCCTTGGAACATTTGGATTAGTTCTTCATACATAATTTGTAAATAAAATTTATTGATTTTAATTATATTTACAAAAATTAAGAGGAAAAGGAGAAGATCTTTTTATTTGGATTAAATAATGATTTAACTGGAATTGAAAACTAACAAAAAATGTGTAAATCAATAAAAAGTATTTAAATAATTATAGATAATTATACAGTCTCTCTAATACCACTTAAAGTTCCCAGGGTTAGTAGAAGTTCCAACAGGGTTATCCCAAAATCTTATTTTTACTGTAATCAATGATTAGTCTGATTTTTATATGAAAATAAATTTCATAATCCACAAAATTTAATCAATCATTGATTGATGATTTAATTTTGAAACCAGGATGAAGGATCATCACATATTATTTATAATTAATTTACACAATTAAATAATTACCTTATGATGAATTATTTCTTCATTAATGGATCTAACAACATCTCTACACTGTATTTTCATTACAATCTTAGAGTCAATAGTATATTCCCTCTAGTAGTGATACACACATGTTCAATAAACCTCTAAACATCACCATAAGAATATCTGGGGGATATTGTGATAGATCCCAAAACATGAGTCATTTTCCTTTGATCTCCATGAGAATCACTTGAAGAATGATTATCTTTGATCTCTCTCAACTCGAGAGTGGTGGTGGAAGAGGATCACTCTCTATTCTTGAGAGAATTCTTATAGAGGTTTCTCCCTAGGTCTTCAAGAGGATTCCCTCTGGATGTCATTTCATATAGCTAAATAAATATTTCAACATAAGAAAATAATATAATTAGGTGTATATACCACTAGGGTTAAAAAATAATAATTACACAGTCCCCTTTATTGTTTATTTAATCCCTACGGAACCCCATGTCTATAATAATAGTATTATTATTAATATTTATTGACATGAAAAAAGATAAAAAATTGAATTAAGTATTATTTATTAAAATAGTATTTAATATATATTATTTATCATTGAAAAATTAAACTCAATCCTTTATTTATCCATAATATTTATCAAGACTTGGATAATTACTATTTATTTATTAAATAAATATCACTTCATTATTCTCCAATAAATAAATAAATATTATATTCACTGAATAAAAAATAAATATTTATTAAATATCCTTCTCATAAAATATTCTATCAAATAACTAGTGATGGAATATATGTGATCAAGAAAAAATGAATAATTATTAAAACTGACATGGGAATAATATTTATTCAACTTTTTAAATAATAAATAATATTATAATTTTACTAAGATTTTGGATACACTTAGTTTGTGGTCCACTAGGTCACTTTCTCAGTGGTAGAAGACAAAGAATCTCAATGTCTAAGTTTAGCATTTGGAAACATACATAGGAACCCATAGAGAAATAATTTTATTCCACAATGATATAAAACCTTATAAAAATGCATACTGTGTAATATAACCCATTTATCAAGATATCTCTAATCAAGCTGGTTGGATGTTGGTGCCATCAACCAATTTACTTGATGTCTCTTTATTTGACTTTCTAAAAATTAATCTTGGCTATAGAACACCATATCCATGGGTTTATTTAGGCTATATAATTTTTATAAAAGGACATAAGATATCCACTTATGTTAATGAATGGAAGTGAAAATTTCTTTCTTTCATTATTCATTAATGAAGTATTAATCGTGACACACCCAATGTATCCTAATGAGAATCATAATAGTGTTAATAAATACATCACAGTATGTGAATCATAATATCAATTAATAATAATCTTAAAGTTTAAGGACTAATACACACATCCACGGATCAGAAAATATAATAAAACATTTATATATTGATATCTTGTTGGTGTGTATTGTTCTTATAATATTCTATACTGGAAATTACCAAGCGTATACACCATGATAAGGTGCCTCAAAGTCCAATGAGTATCCACCCATGATATCCTATATCATTTTTTTCCTTCAAATGATCTCATCTGGCTATAGAACATATATTTAAGAATACTGTCCTGGAACATATGAGTTCTCATCATAGCGGGGAACTACTATAACCTTTTAATGCAAAAATTACTCTCATAAAATTATCACATACAATGTCACACAAAATAAAAATTATGATATGATGATTGTTTTATTAATATTAAAAACTATGAATATAAACAATCATAATGTACACAAATTTTGGCTCTAGTGAACCAACTCTAACATATGACACTTCTACTATCCTATTGATTATTATTACATCTAGATTATTTAATATTGTAGATATTTCATTATTTATTCCATATTTTTTTTATATATTATTCACCTCTATACTCTACTATGATAAAGAGGGTATAGTCTTCCCATAGTACCATCATAGACCTTCGGTACTAGTCGGAAGCCTCTAGTATATGGGGAGGTGCGCTTAAGGCCATGTGGCCACCAGGTTTGGTACTCGTCAGTGAAACAGTCTTGGGACCTAAATAATTGGTATTAGTGGAATTTTCCTTTATATTAATATTTTGGGATGGTATACAAGAGACTAAGACATGTCAGAATTTGGTAATGAATTTTTCCATGGGTTTATCTAACCCCCATAGAGGGAAAATCTAAGTTTCCTAGGATAAGACTTTTTGTTCTGGTTTTTTTCTATTATAGTTGTCTTGATTTCACCATTGGGTGACACACATGATTTGTGGAATTTATTATCATTATGGAATTACTTTTACAATTAACCTAGTATGGAAAGGAAGTATTGTCTTATGCATCATTATAGGTACCTGATGATTTATTTATCATGCTTATGTTATCCCATGAGTATTGTAATGCTTTCATTACCAATAACTAGTTGTATTTCCTTGACTGCTATATCTATGATTTTACTAAAATTTCTTAAAGTAAGATAAATAACAAGTTAATTGAAGTTTTTACATCAACCTAAATAAACTTTTCCTATATAGATTGATGTTGGCACCTTAACTAACCAATTATGACATGTTTGAGTGATGAACCAGTGGTTTCATTGGTGGAAACATTAGTATTTTAAAATTAATTGGATATCAATGTCAATTTATAAAGTGTATGGGACTTTATAAATTGGGAAATGTGACCCATATAATTGAACCTTGTACATGGAATTTTATGTCTTGAAACTAGATTCAACTTATGGAATTGGTTTCAGTTACATAAAATGCCAATTTAAACTTATAAATCATAGGTCTTTATAACTTTGGAATGGTAAATAATCTAACTGGACCATGATATATGTATATAAAACTACTAAATTTTAGTTCTTAAATGTAATGGTTTTCATTTAATGAAGATTTCAATTGTAACTTAAAGGTTTTTTTCCTCTATAACTTTCAATAGACCCTTCATATAATATAACCTCTAATATAAGATATGAGGCTTTGACCTAGACCTAACCATAGTAGTGAGTTTTGGAAGTGTCACTCATGTTTCTTTATGATATTTTAAATTATCTAGACCTATATTTTGGAGTAGTTATATGGGTATTAACAATTATATAGGAAATATTTTTAAATGTATTATTCTTTTATTTGTGATTGTTTCTATTATCAAATAATGTCCTGAGGCATGAGTTTGGGATTATAGAAATATACAACCATGAAGGCCTCAAGAAGAATGCCAAGAATGTGGTGATGACCATGCTATACAAGTGGTGGGACCTGAACCACATGTGATACCTATAATATTTCCAACTACAACACCTCTTATTATTTCTATCTTGGGAATTGATTCTCAAATTTGAGAGGGTTTTATATAGTTAGTATAGTCTATGTAGGAAGCTCCATGTCCTGAACCGACTATGTCATATTTGACTTGAAAGATCTTGATGTACAACCCTCTTACCTTTTTTATTGATGGTGGTCCCTAGGATAAAAAGTTATGTATATACGTTATGCTTAACATCTTCGAGCATCTAGATACACCTCTATAAAGAAGGTTGATGCTAGTAACTTACATTCTTAGTGGGTCTTCTAAGAGATGGTGGTATATTTTGACCCAGGATGATCAACATCATTTTATGGGTTTGGAGTGATTTACAATATACATTATAATAATATTTTGTTCCCAATAAATTAATGACCAACTATTATAGTGATTTTATTCACCTGGAGTATAAATCTTTATATGTTATGGACTAATATTCTCATTACATGGAGCTCCAACATTTCATTCATACTCTCCTTTGTGATGTGTTGTCCAGAGATAAGTGGTTTAAGGATGGGATCAAGTTTTCCATTCGATCATGGGTGAAAACTATTTTGGAGATAGTCAATAAATCCCTAATCTCTAAGAACAACCTATAATAAGATGAAATTGTGGGTAAGATCACTTCAATATCTAAATAGGGAAATAGTTTTTCTAGCAGAAGAAAGTGTCACCTAGAGTTCTCTAATCAAGGTAGTGGCAACGAAAGTATCTTCACTGGTAGTAGTGTGGTATTATAGTAGTGTAGGAGGCTGGGAAATATGAACACCCAAAGAACTAAAGACCAGGTTGAGTGTTTATCTTGCATCTTAATGGGCCATCTACATCAATTTTTCATAAATTTTTATCCAGTGTTCTTTGAGAGAGGATTCACACTGACTCAAGGTTTTGGAGTAGGATCAGCACCTTCACATTAGGTAGGTATCTATATTACTACTATTTATATAGGGAGAGGTGGTGGATGATTCTAGGGAAGTCAGTCTTATGATATGAAGATCCAAAAGAGTGGACTCGATCATGGTATTCAGGTTGTAGCTCAGAATCATGCATCAGGAAAAATATATGTAGTACAACAAACACTCAAGGAGAAGAGTTCAAACCTGTCTATGGTTCAAGGTATGATCTTAGTAGCCTTAAATTTAGTATATACTTTATTTGACATAGGCACTTCACACTCATTTATATTTTTGGCTATCAAGGTGAGACTTGATCTTGGAATTGAATATTTCTGTGGAGTAATGAAACTTGACACTCCACTAGTAATCTGATCAAAACATGTGAACCTATTTATGGTGTGCCTATTAGTGATAGGTGGATATTGTTTCTTATAGAACCATTTCATCCTCGAGATTATAGGATTCAGCATCATTCTTGGGATGCACAATTCAGTCCCTTATTTTTCCCATATCAATTATTATGGTCTAAGGGTTTCCTTCACATCACCTGTGGGTGGTAACTATATTTAAATGGGAGAATGGGATTTAAAAGAGAGTCAATATGGACCTAAGAATCATGGTCTGGGTGGAGTGACAAACAAAATTGAAAGTTTTTTTTGGATGATCAGGGAATACATCATACAGTTTTCCCTCCATTTGTATCCTATTTTAGGGATTCCTTACCTAATGTTTTTTCTGAGCTCCCTCCCGAGAGAGAGAGGTATAATTCACCATTGAGATATTTATAGGAGAAACACTAATATCTATTCCACCTTATCGGGTGGATCATACTCAGATCCAAAAACTAAAAATGTAGTTATTGAACCTGGAAGATAAGAGGTTTATATAAACCAGTACTTTACCTTGGGGTTCACTCTGGCTTTCTTATAATAATGAGGATCGAACTCTGACGATATGTATGGATTATGTAAATTTAAAGTAGTTTACCATTAATAAAGGATATTTTCCTCCTCGCATATATAATCTCTTTGACCATCTCCAAGGAGACAAGGTTTTCTTAAAGATTGATTTGAGGTAGGGCTATCATGAGGTATGATTTAAACCTTCATACATACCTCGTATATAATTCCAAATCAAGTATATTGTATATGAGTTTCGGGTAATTTCATTAGGTCTAAAAAACATGCTAACTATCTTTATGGATCTAATGAATCCGGTTTTCCATCCATGCTTGAATTATTTCATTATAGTTTTCATGGATGATATCTTGGTGTACCCACAAACTTGACATAATCATGTTAAACATCATGATATCATATTTTGTACATTGATAGAGAATATTTTTCATTCCAAGATCACAAAATTCCACATTATTATTGTTAAAGTTCATTTCCTGGGTCAAATTATATCTAAATAAGGAATATCTATAGATACCAAGATGGTGAGTTCCATTGTTTATTAGGAGAATCCTAAGAATTCCTTTGACATGGAGAGTTTCTTTGGGATATTTGGATATTATAGATATATTATTCAGGATTTCTCATTCCTTTTAGCACCTATTACATGATTGAACAAGAAGGGTGTTAAATTTTCATGTCCATAAGCCTGTGAAAAGTCCTTTTTGGAGATAAAAGGAAGGATGATCTCAAAACTTATCCTAATTCTACCTGATCCTATTAGAGGTTATATGGTATATTGTGATGCATCAGGAGTTAGGATAGGAGCTATTCTGATTTATTGGGATCAAGTCTTGGAATATGTTTTTCACCATTTGAGGCCTCATGATCACAGTTACCCAATTCATAATCTTGAATTAGTAGTTATGGTTCATGATTTGTGTTGTTAGAGATACTATCTAGTGGGAGAATGATTTATGGTATACATGGAAAACAAGAGACTCAAATACATAATCACTCAGCATGAATTAAATCTCGAACATCGAATATGGTTTGAATACCTTCAGTATTTCAATTTTTATACTGTTTATATGAATGGTATGGGAAATTTTATGGAATATTCTCAGAGCTGAAAGACTGAAATGTTAGAAGTTCCAGAAACCAATAGCGAGTGGTAGTTGATGTATATATTTTATGAGATGCATATAGAGTTTTAGGAGTGTTAAAGGTAGCCTATTTTTATAGATTTAGCAATGAATTATTCACTTCTTGATCAAATAAATATGAGATAGCTATCATATCCTAGGTAATTGGCCCTAAGCGAAAGTGTTTCAGGTAAGGACCCACCTCCTGGTTGGGTTGTCTATGGGGATGAGATCTTGAAAATTCATGGGTATGTTTGGGTACCTATATACATGATGAGGAGATAATGAAAAAATATCATGTCTCTAAATGGGTTTTACTTCCCAGACCCACCAACATATATCATTACACACACTACTAGTATTGGTGGACTGAGATGAAGAGGAAGACAACACGTTTTGTTACATGGTGTTCCACCTATCAGCAGGTGAAGGTGGAATGAAAGAATCTTTCTAGTATTTTACAACTGTTACAAATTCCTGAGTGGAAATGGGATAACATCACCATGAATTTCATGGAATACTTTATAAAGTCACCTAGAAGTTTTACACGATATGATTTATCATGGATAGGATGAAAAGGGTCTCCCACTTACTACTTATCAGGTATACCTTAAAATCATGTGAAATCAGAATACTATATGTCTATGAGATTATATACCTTCATATGGGCCCCCATATCATTGTATCATATAGGGATTCTCATTTTACACAATATTTTTAGTAGTGGATATAGAAGGCTCTTGGTTTACAAGTGCTCCTGAGCAAATCCAATCACCCTCAAACAGATTGTCAGTCCGAGCATAAAATACATGTGTTAGAGGACATGCTCCGAGCATGTATCCTTATTTATAGAGGTTCTTAGGAGAAACGTTTACCAATTGATAAATTTTCTTAAAATAACATCTTCTAAGATATTATACTGATCGATATTTAAAAGGTACTATATAGTAGGACATTTTGTTCAACCTTATGATAGTTAGAGGTAGGAGAGGCAGCACTACTGGGACCTCATATTGTTCAGGATACCTCAGAGTAGGTACAACTGATTAGGAAGTTAATAGATAAAAATTAGTCTAGGAATATGTCTTATGATGACCGTCATTGCTGACCTATAGATTTTGAGGTGGGGGATTAGGTATTTTTTCATGTTTCACCTATATCGGGTCATTATACAATTCAGAGGTAGGGTAATTTATCACCAAGATTTATCATACCTTTGAGATTTTAGAGAGGCTCAAATCAGTGGATTACTAGATTACAATCTCTCATAGATACAGAGCTATGCATGATCTATTTTAAATTTTTCAGTTACATAATTATCTTTCAAACCCATCTCATGTCCTTCAATCTCATGATGTTGAGTTGTATTTTTATTCTTCCTTTGATGAGTATCCTATTCATATTTTTGGTAGGATCATGTAGGCTATTTGAGGTAGGTCAGCTCCTCTAATGAGAGTTTTATGGGAAAAACCAGGTATAGGATGAGACCTATGAGAGAGAGGCTGATATATATGCTTAGTGGCCAGATTTATTCTCATATTATTATTAACCATCCTTAAGGAAACATTAGGATGAGTTTTTATTTATTAGAGGAGGTTGTAAGATCCCTATTTTTTGATGAGGTATGGATCCTTTAAATTTTTATTTAAATCTATTATTTACTCTATATCATAATTCCAAAAGGACTAATGATGGGTTCAAGAGAATCTATTTCGTTTTTGGAGCCTAGAGCTCTATTTTTTAGAGAGGTTCAAGGCATATGGTTGATGCACGGTTAGTAGTAAATGTGTGGATAAACTATGTGACCTAAGAATGAAGGTGAAGGGATAGTTTTACTATGTGAAAGGATGCACATGGCCATGAAAAAACTACAATAAATTGAAGGTATGTTGAACATGGCTAGTGAATGGTTTGTTTAAATGTGCACCTAACCATGAGAAGGGGTGGATGCTTTTTACAATAAGCACACATAGGTTATAATGACCCATAATTTACATACATTGTCATTACTTCAGAATTTATGCACACTTATTACAACATATAACAAAACCAGGAAAGGACCGTATAGGTATAGTGTCTTTAGAAACTTGGAAACATAAACAACTGGTTCATAAATCATCTACACGGTCTCCCATTTATTTCATCATATATATAGTCCCTTTTGGCATATCTTACTTAATAACCTTCTTATTGACCTGGGGAAAGAAAACATACAAAAGGGTGAGCTCAAATTCTCAGTAAGTGTAAACAAAAGAAATATCAATCACATCATATACATAAGAACATAACTTTTGGAAATCTTAACCTGCAAAAGAAATCATAATCTCATAGCATGGGATAAATCATAGTAGTGAAATGTAATCCCAATAATCATAACTTAAAACATGAAACTTTTTTTCATACACACATATTCATAGAGAATCATTTCTTATTAGTCAAGGCTCATTGCCAAGACTATCTTAGTGGAAAAAGTCCATTTCTGAACTGAGTTCACTCCTCGTTTCAGTCCTGTTTCACTGAACCGGTTTAACCTGCCGTTCCAGCCATGTCTATCTCATGAGATATAAAATCTTTACCCAATGCATTGGACAGAGATATAGGTCCCACCCATCTCATAATGATACCATTCTTATATGTGCCACCAAATCATAAATCATACATCATAGCATAACCCATGTAATAAAAATGGGATTCATAAACATCGTGACATCATAAAACAATTCATATAAGATAATGGAATTCATAAAAATGATTCCATCAAAACATAATCAAATCAATGTAATAATAGGGATAGAAATAGAACCCTTTATTATCTTATATGGAAAATAATTTTGATAAAACACTTGAACTCCATTCTTGAGGAAAATATCCTTTCTACTTCAAAAAGACTTTTCCTTTCTTAACATTTCATACAATTTTAAACTAAAAGAAGTTGATTAAAAATAAACTTGAAAACTTGTAAAGGAAGCTTCTTGGAAATAAGATTTTAAAAATCCATTCATGTCGTATAAGTTAAAAAAACATTCTTCTCGTACTTTTGTCAGAAAAGTCAAAAAGTACCTCGTATGAAAAACGACAAAAGATTCATTTCATATATTTTTCTAAAAACTCACCGAAGGGTAAAATTGGATATAAACTGTTGTAGAAGGATATAAATATTACATATTTAGGAAACATGGATTTGGATGATAAAATACACCCCAGTAAATACCAAAGTATAAACAATCTCAGATAAAAATGAGATTGTGATATTTCCCTTACCTTAGGTTCGATTTTCTTCGTAAGTGTCCAAACCTCCTATATAATGATTTAAATAATATTATTGACTTATTCCAGAATCATACATATTTTTATTATATCATATATGGTCATATTCTTAGCTTCTTATTAGTAATATTTCATTACTACTTGTTTATTCGGGTGTTTATTACTTTTTATTCTTATGCGTGTTTTGTAGAATAAATTCTTATAATTCATTTTAGGTTATAGATACCTCATTTACATAATGGTATTAGTGTAATATATATCATATTTATTCACTCAATTCATTTATATAATCATTATGCAATGAAGATCATGTAGAACGAGTCGCATCACATCGTGGAGATGGTATTCCGTACGTACGCACGAGCGATGATATCGTTCCCATGATCGTGGAATTGTATTGGAGTGTATGTATACTATTTCAGAATCAATATCACTTTATAATAGTCATATATAGTCATTATTTACACCATTATACCCATCCAAGTAAGGTGTTGGTGGAAAATAGATTACACCACGGCGTGGAGACGGTATTCCGTACGTACGCACGCGCGGTGATTTCATTTTTTGTAGGATGGATAGATGGTGAAATAGGGTTTTTCATACTTATAATAACATATCATTATATGAGTGATACTGGTGTTATTACTTCATAATGAAACAACTAAAGAAGAATAAGTGGAAGAAGAAATAAAGATGAAAGAATCGGTAATGGACATTACCTCTTCTTTGAAGTACTTCTTTGAGACCTCCTTTTAGGGCACTAAAATTGGTCTTTGAAGAATACCAGGACCTCTAAGATGTTTCTAGGGAAGTGGATAGGAGAAATTTTCAGGGGTTTCCCGAGCATGAAGGCTCAAAGTTGTGTGAGGAAGACAGGGAGGAGGTGACCTTTTATAAGGGCGGAGAGGGGCTCCTTTGGAAAAACTAAAAATATTATTTTATTATAAAGTCAAGTTCGGTTTTAAATAGCTCCAAATTGATATATTTCAAAGATAAGGTGGGGATGGGTCAAAATAATCTCATCCAATAGAATTTAGAGATGTTTAGGTTCTGATTTTAACCTTATCAATTAGATTTAACATTAAGTTAAATAATTTTACTTTTACCGTGTCTTCTTGTGTTCTTATACTATAAGGTTAATAAATATACTATAAGCAGCCAAACGAACCCCAAGTTATTTATTATTAATATATATAACTGTATCTAAGTCATTTGGCCGAACCTTATATTTTTAGGAATAAAATAATAATTTATAATATAATATTTGTTTTAAAAACTATTTTATATCAATTTTGACACTATTTAGTAATTGATTTTTGTGAAAATCATAACAGAATTATTAGTTAGAACAAATTAATTAAATCAATAATAACATGTTATATTAACCTATAAAATTAGTTGAATTCATAAAAAGTCTCAAATTAAATTTATTTGGGTATTTATAACATCAATTATGTCAATATTTCATTCATAACATAATTACTGCATCATCGTTGTGTCATAAATAAATTAACTTATTTAAAGTCTAAAAATTACAAATAAAATATCATTATGTAGGAAATATTTTTAAATTTCTAATGAATATTTATAGTCGAATTTATCTTATTTATAACCCTATATTAAAAATTAATTTCTTATTAAACATTGATTTTAACTATTTTAACCCTTCTTTAAATAAATTAATAATAAATGTCCTAATCTAATCCAAGTGGGCCTAAATGGTCATATTTTATTCCTAAGGTTGTTTTTGGTCGAATTAAACTTATCCAATAGAATTAGGACATGTGTTAGGGTAATAATAATATCATTTGTACCCTTAATTACCCTATTTACTTTTAACCGTGGTAAAAAATAATAATAAGTTACTATTCACCAAAAATTATTTTCATCTCATTGAACCACATTTTACTTACTGACATCAACCGTGTCTCTCGGAATTTTGAAATTCCACTCACAGAAGCGGTGAAATTAAGTTTTATGAAAAAATCAGTTTTTTTAACTACCACTTAGTGGTTTCACTATTCATCAAAAATTGAAAGTTTTCAAAAAAATACCAAAATTTCACCCTAGGCTAATTTCGATATTCCGAATCCAAAAATGAAGTCCATTTTGAAAAATAAAATTTATAAAATTTCAAAAAGTGGTTATCACTATTCATAACGGCTAGTTTTAATAATATTTTAATAGCATATCGTTGTTTAGTGAAACTCGGTATTGCGTACGACGCAAGCTATCGAGGAAGGTTGAGATTGTGTGTAAAGCAAGCCAAGCAAGTGATGTGTGTAGTGAAAGATTCCTTTGATGATTTATATAACATAAAAACAAAATATTTCTCAGGGTGTTACATTCTACCCCCCTTAAAATTAATTTCGCCCTGGAAATTCGTCACTTTGTAACAAACAGATGAGGATACCTCTCCCTCATCATATCCTCAAGCTCCCATGTAACTTCTTCTAATTGGTGGTTCCTTCATAAAACTTTCACCAAGAGAGTGGTCTTGTTTTGTAGGACTTTTTCGCTACAATCCAGAATCTCTATCGGTTGTTCTTCATAAGAATGATCTTGCTCCAGCGGTACAACTTCTGAGCTGAGTACATGTGAAGGATCAGGTATATACTTTCTCAGGAGAGATACATAGAACACATCGTGAACTTGAGAGAGATTCGGTGGAATCGCCAATTGGTAAGCTACCTTACCAACACGATCCAGTATTTTGAAAGGACCGATATACCTAGGGATCAACTTTCCCTTCTTTCCAAATCTCATTACTCTCTTCCAAGGAGATATTTGTAAGAACACTTTATCACCCACTTCAAACTCTAAGTCTTTTCTTTGGTTGACGGCATAACTTTTCTGTCGACTCTGAGCTGCTCTTATGTGTTGTTGAATAGATCTGACTTTTTCTGCCATCTCATCAACAAGATCAGGTCCTAATCGCTTTCTTTCCCCTACTTCATCCCAGCAAGTTGGAGTCCTGCATTTATTTCCATAGAGAGCTTCATAAGGATCCATCTGAATACTGAAGTGAAAGCTATTATTATAATAAAATTCCACCAAATTTAGGTGTTGATCCCAACCACCTTTAAAATCCATAGAGCAAGCTCTCAACATATCTTCTAGAGTTTGAATTGTTCTCTCATACTGACTGTCTGTCTGAGGATGATAAGCAGTGCTGAAACTCAACTCTGTATCCAGAGTATGCTGAAGACTTCAACAGAACATTGAGGTAAACCTCGGATCCCGATCAGATATAATAGAAAGTGGTACTCCATGCAACCTTACCACTTCCTTTACATATATCCTGGCAAGATGATCCAAAGATGAATCCTCTCTAATAGCAATGAAGTGTGCAGGCTTTGTAAGACGATCAACTATGACCCAGATAGCATTATTTCCGTTGGATGTTTTAGGAAGTCCGGTGATAAAGCCCATAGTGATGTTTTCCCATTTCCATTCGGGTATGGGTTTCGGTTGTAACATCCCCTTAGACTTCTGTCTCTCAGCTTTAACTTGCTGAAAAACCAAGCATCGAGAGACATATTCAGCAACATCTCTTTTTATGCCATCCCACCAGAAGTACTCTTTTAGGTCCCTATACATCTTCGTGCTTCCAGGATGAATATAGAATGAAGAACTATGAGCCTCTTCCAACAGCTCCTTCTTTAATTCCGGGATGGGAGGAACACAAACCCGATTCCTGAACTTTATTATTCCATCACAATCAAGGATGAATTCAGGAACATTTCTCACCTTCTTTTGTAACCTGACATCTTCTTTCTGTGCCTCTTTAATCTTCACATGTATAGATGGTTGAACATTCATTTGAGAAAGATAATATTTTTCCCCTTCCATTATAATTCCAAGATCCATCCTTTGTAAATCCAAAAATATTGGATCTTTTGTAATCCTCATCATGGATAAACTGGCATGGTCTTGTTGACTTAATGCATCTGCAACCTTGTTTGCTTTCCCAGGGTGGTAATGAATTGAGAATTCGTAATCCTTAATCAGCTCCAACAATCTTCTTTGGCACATATTCAGCTCCTTTTGTGTGAAAATATACTTTAAACTTTTATGATCAGTATAAATGTCACACCTTTCTCCATAAAGATAATGCCTCCAAATCTTTATTGCAAAGATTACCGCAGATAACTCCAAATCAAGAGTTGGGTAATTTTGCTCATGTATTTTCAACTATCGTGAGGCATAAGCTATCACCATTTCATTTTTCATAAGAACACACCCCAATCCCTTCTTGGATGCATCACTGTAGATCACAAACCTTTCTCTACTACAAGGCAGTGTGAGCACAGGTGCACTGGATAACCTTCTTTTCAACTCCTTGAAATTCTCTTCACATTCCTCCGTCCAGACAAACTTAACTCCTTTTCGAGTAAACATGGTGAGTGGATTAGATAATCCTGAAAAATCTTTCACAAAATGTCGGTAATATCCCGCCAAACCAAGAAAACTTCAGATCTCAGTTACTGTTGTTGGTCTCGACCATCTTTCGATAACCTCTGTTTTTGCTGGATCCACAGATATCCCCTATTTTGAGATTATGTGACCCAAAAATGAAACATTTTGAAGCCAAAATTCACACTTGGTAAATTTGGCATAAAGATTCTCCTTTCTCAGTGTCTTCAATATAATTCTCAAGTGATCTTCATGTTCTTCCTTTCTCTTTGAATAGACAAGAATATCGTCTATAAAGACTACCACAAACTGATCAAGATAGTCTCTAAAGACTCTATTCATCAGATCCATAAAGATAGAAGGGGAATTAGTAAGACCAAATGGCATCACTATAAATTCATAGTGTCCATACCTTGTACGGAAAGTTGTCTTTGGTATATCCTCCCTTTTGACCCTTAATTTATGATACCCTGAATGAAGATCAATCTTGGAAAAGTATTGAGCTCTGCATAGTTGGTCAAATAAGTCATCAATGCATGGGAGAGGATATTTTTTCTTGATAGTGATCTTGTTACGTTCTCGATAATCAATGCAGAGTCTCATTGATCCATCTTTCTTCTTAAAAAATAGAACAGGTGCTCCCCAAGGTGACGCACTAGGGTGTATGAATCCCTTAACAAGATTTTCTTGGAGTTGCTTCTTCAATTACTGCAACTCAATTGGGGCAATTCTATAAGGTGTCTTTGAAATAGGCAAAGCACCCGGTACGAGTTCTATTGAAAACTCAACTTCACGATTTGGTGGAAGACCCGGTAATTCCTCCGGAAAGGCATCATCAAAATCCCGTACAATGGGAATATTCGTAATCATGAGTTTCTCACCAACAATTTGAGATAAATAACTTTCATTTAGTGGAATCAAGACCCATAAGATGGAAGAAATTTCCACTGGAAGATTATGTTCATCCTTGCATCGATAGACGATCATAGATTGATCTGGAATATGAAATGTGACTTCCCTTCTTTGGCAATTGATATGAGCTCCATGTAGAGAAAGCCAATCCATGCCAAGAATCACATAAAATTCCACTATAGGAAGGATCACAAGATTTGTAGGAATCACTTTCCCACAAACTTCAATCGGAGAAGAATTATAAACTTTTGATGCGACTGTTGTGCCATTAGGGGTTGTCAAAGCTAACTCAACATCTAATTGTTGAGCTAATACGGCGATACCCTTAGAAAATTCTTCAGAAATAAAGGAGTGGGTGGATCCAGAATCAAATAAAACATTTTCTACTTTAGAGTGGATGGTAACTATACCTTTCACCACATCGTTATTGTACTCCACATAGCTGATAGAAATTTCATGTGACTTTCCTTTGTATTTATCCTTAAGAGTTTGTTGACGTCGACCATCATCATCAACCTTTTGATTTGGGCATTGATTGGCATTATGAGCCATCTCCTTGCACTTGAAACATTGAAGTATAGTAGGTTCATTTTGTGTATCCCTTCCTTTGTCTGCATCATTAGACATCTTCTTCCCATCATTTCGGCATTCAAATGCCCTATGACCTTCCTTTCCACATTTAAAACATTTACTTGTCCCTTTAAGAAAACTCCCTCCATGTTTCTTTCCACACTTTGAGCATAAGGGAAAGCTCATATTCTTTTCAGTGTGCTCTTTATATTTTCCTTTCAATTCCATTTTCCTCGTCTTATCAAACCCATATGACTGATGGGTTACTCCAATCTCCATCTCAACTTTGAGAGCACATTGAACGATTTCCTCATAGCTCTTGAAGTTCTTTATGGATAACGCCCTTCGAAGACTTGATTTTAAGCCACTAAAGAATCAATAGATTTTACTCTCATGTTGGATAATAATACCAGAAGCGTACCTTGCAAGTCTTGTAAAATTTGCTTCATAGGTACCAACAGATTCATCATCCTTTTTCTTCAGTTCAAGAAACTCTTTCTCCATCTTTGTTCGGAGAATACGAGGGAAGTACTTATTGAAAAATAAGTTCTTGAACTCATCCCATTCCATGGACTCAATTTCATCTCTTTGCCTCGTATTCTTGATAAGATTACACCATTGATCAGCATCACCTTTCAAATGATACACTGCTAAGATGACTTTATCATGTTCAGAACATTGAAGAACTGAAAATATCTTTTCAGTAGTACTAATCCATTGTTTAGAAATTAATGGATCGGTAGAGCCGCTGAATAAAGGTGGATGCTTCCTCATGAAGGATTCAACAGAATGTTGCTCCTTCTTTTGCTCGTTTGGAAGTCATGCATGATTCATAGCTTGAGAAAGTTGTGTGAGCATGGCTACAAGATTTTCCATTCTAGCTCCCATAATGTTTGGTTCCTCAGGGGGACAATCATTGCATTGCCCATCGCATTCCGCATTAGCACGGTTCCTTCGGCTTCCAGCCATTGACTAAAACCAAGAAGAATAGTGTGAGAAACACTAATTATTATAGGAAAACCACATAATGAAGAATAAAATTTCACACTTAAGGTATTATCCTAGGTTATTCATGGCCATTTCTAAAACACTAAGATAGTGTTCTATGCTTAGACTTATCCTTAGGGTTCTTACTAAGGCTTTCATATCCTAGTTTCCAAAGGTTGACTATACCTTTCCTCTGATACCAACTATAACGACCCATACTTTACATACACTATAATTACTTTAGAATTTAAGAACACTTATTACAACATATAACAAAACTAGGAAAGGACCGTATAGCTATAGTGCCTTTAGAAACTAGGAAACATAAACAACTGGTTCAAAAAGCGTCTACACTGTCTCCCATTTATTTCATCATATCTATAGTCCCTTTTGGCATATATTACTTAATAACCTTCTTCCTGACCTGGGGAAAGAAAACATACAAAAGGGTGAGCTCAAATTCTCAGTAAGGGTAAACAAAAGAAATATCAATCACATCATATACATAAGAACATAACTTTTGGAAATCCTAACCTGCAAAAGAAATCATAATCTCATAACATGGGATAAATCATAGTAGTGAAATGTGATCCCAATAATAATAATGTAAAACATGAAACATTGTGGCATACACAGATAATCATAGAGAATCATTTCTTATTAGTCAAGGCTCATTTCCAAGACTATCTTAGTGGACAAAGTCCATTTTTGAACCGATTTCACTCCTTGTTTCAATCCTGTTTCACTGAACCGGTTTAACTTGTCGTTCCAGCCATGTCTATCTCATAAGATATAAAATCTTTACCCAATGCATTAGAGGGAGATATAGGTCCCACCCATCTCATAATGATACCATTCTTATGTGTGCCACTAAATCATAAATCATACATCATAGCATAACCCACGTAATAAAAATGGGATTCATAAACATCGTGACATCATAAAACAATTCATATAAGATAAAGGAATTCATAAAAATTATTCCATCACAACATAATAAAATCAATTTAATAATAGGTATAGAAACAGAACCCTTTATTATCTTATATGGAAAATAATTTTGATAAAACACTTGAACTCCATTCTTGAGGAAAATATCCTTTCTACTTCAAAAACACTTTTCCTTTCTTAACATGTCATACAATTTTAAACTAAAAGAAGTTGATTAAAAATAATCTTGAAAACTTGTAACGTATGCTTCTGGGAAATAATATTTTAAAAATCCATTCATGTCGTATAAGTTAAAAAAACATTCTTCTCGTACTTTTGTCGGAAAATTCAAAAAGTACCTCGTACGAAAAACGACAAAAGATTTCTTTAATATCTTTTACTAAAAACTCATCGAAGGATAAAATTGGATATAAACTATTGTATAAGGATATAAATATTACATATTGAGGAAACATGGATTTGGATTATAAAATACACCCCATTAAATACCAATGTTTAAACAATCTCGGATAAAAATGAGATTGTGATATTTCCCTTACCTTATGTCCGATTTGCTTCGTAAGTGTCTGAACCTCCTATATAATTATTTAAATAATGTTATTGACTTATTCCAGAATCATACTTATTTTTATGATATCATATATGGTCATATTCTTAGCTTCTTATTAGTAATATTTCATTACTACTTGTTTATTCGAGTGTTTATTACTTTTTGTTCTTATGCGTGTTTTGTCGAATAAATTCTTATAATTTATTTCTGGTTATAGATACCCAATTTCCAGAATGGTATTAGTGTAATATATATCATATTTATTCACTCAATTCATTTATGTAATCATTATGCAATGAAGATCATGTAGAACGAGTCACATCACATCGTGGAGACGGTATTCCGTACGTACGCACGAGCGATGATATCATTCCCATGATCGTGGAATTATATTGGAGTTTATGTATACTATTTCATAATCAATATCACTTTATAATAGTCATATATAGTCATTATTTAAACCATTATACCCATCCAAGTAATGTGGTGGTGGAAAATAGATTACACCACGGCGTGGAGACGGTATTCGGTATGTACGCAGGCGTGGTGATTTCATTTTCCGTAGGATGGATAGATGGTGAAATAGGGTTGTTTCATACTTATAATAACATATCATTATATGAGTGATACTTATGTAATTACTTCATAATGAAACAACTAAAGAAGAAGAAGTGGAAGAAGAAATAAAGATGAAAGAATCGGTAATGGACATTACCTCTTCTTTGAAGTAGTTCTTTGATACCTCCTTTTAGGGAACTAAAATTGGCTTTTGAAGAATACCAGGATCTCTAGGATGTTTCTAGGGAAGTGGAGAGGAGAAATTGGCAGGGTTTGACCGAGCATGAAGGCTCAAAGTGGTGTGAGGAAGAGGGGGAGGAGGTGCCCTTTTATAAGGGAGGAGAGGGGCTCCTTTGGAAAAACTAAAAATATTATTTTATTATAAAGTCATGTTCGGTTTTAAATAGCTACAAATTGATATATTTCGAAGATAAGGTGGGGATGGGTCGAAAGCCTCTTATAAAATAGAGTTTATACAAGTTTAGGTTCCTATTTTAACATTATCATGTATATTTAACATTAAGTTAAATAATTTTACTTTTACCGTGTCTTCTTGTGTTCTTATACTATAAGGTTAATGAACTTACTATAAGCTGCCAAACTAACCCCAAGTTGTTTATTATTAATATATATAACCTTATATAAGTCATTTGGCCAAACCATAGATTTTTAGAAATAAAATAATAATTAATAATATAATATTTGTTTTAAAAACAATTTTATGTCAATTTTGACACTATTTAGTAGTTGATTTTTTTGAAACTCATAACAGAATGATTAGTTCGAAAAAAGTTAATTAAAACAATAATAACATGTCATATTAACCTATAAAATTAGTGGAATTCATAAAAAGTCTCAAATTATATTTATTTGGGTATTTATAACATCAATTATGTCAATATTTCATTAATAAACTAATTACTGCATCATCTTTGTGTCATAAATAAATTAACTTATTTAAAGTCTAAAAATTACAAATAAAATATCATTATGTAGGAAATATTTTTATCTTTCTAATAAATATTTATAGTCAAATTTATCTTATGTATAACCCTATATTAATAATTATTTTCTTATTAAACATTGATTTTAACTATTTTAACCCTTCTTTAAATAAATTAATAATAAATATCCTAATCTAATACAAGTGGGCCTAAATTGTCATATTTTATTCCTAAAGTTGTTTTTGGTCGAATTAAACTTATACAATAGAATTAGGACATGTGTTAAGGTAATAATAATATCATTTTTACCCTTAATTACCATATTTACTTTTAACCATGGTAAAAAAAAGTAAAAAGTTATTATTCACCAAAAATTATTCTCATCTCATTGAACCACATTTTACTTACTGGCATCAACCGTGTCTCTCAGATTTTTGAAATTCCACTCACAAAAGCGGCAAAATTAAGTTTTATTAAAAATTCAGTTTTTTAACTACCACTTAGTGGTTTCACTATTCATCAAAAATTTAAAGTTTTCAGAAAAATACCAAAATTTCACCCTAGGCTAATTTCGATATTTCGAATCCAAAAATGAATGCCATTTTGAAAAATAAAATTTATAAAATTTCAAAAATTGGTTATTACTATTCATAACGGCTAGTTTTAATAATATTTTAATAGCATGTCGTTGTTTAGTGAAACTCGGTATTGCGTACGACGCAAGCTATCGAGGAAGGTCGCGATTGCATGTAAAGCAAGCCAAGAAACTGATGTGTGTAGTGAAAGATTCCTTTGATGATTTATATAACATAAAAACAAAATATTTCTCATAAAAGTCTCGGGTGTTACATAGGTTGTGAACGATTTGTCAAACTATGCACCTAGCCTTGTGAAGGGGTGTTACACTTAGACAATAGTGGTTCATGGATTAGCCAACCATGTTCCCTTTACAAATGTGTGAATTTTATATTTTACCCCTCAATCCATTAACCCTTTAACCTATCTTCTACCTCCATTTCCAGTAGCCACCCACCATAGGAGAGATCCCCTTCCTCTACAACCATGATTTTATCCATCTCCCTTATATGAGATTAGAAATGACTGATGTTCATCACGTTAGATATTCAATTGTAATTCTATGATTCCTCTTAGTCCATTACTATTTTTCTCTTTCCATACTCCGTGTTATTTCCATGAGATCTAATATTCCCTATTCTCAGGGCATTTTTCTATTTCTTTGCTTTCTAACATTTTAGCATAAATTAGATGCTGATATTGGATGAGGATTTTATTATCATTATATGGTAGGTTTTATCATAATTTTCACTAAAAAATTTAAGGACTATAAAATTCATCATTATGTTGCATGTCGGACTTTCTGTGCATTACTATAAAATTTGAAATTCCTTTAATTAATTTTATAGACCTTAACGAGATACTCCCATAGACCCATGACATTGGAATAGGTTATAAACCATGACTATAGCCACCCCAATTGGTGTTTTTATAAAAGTCCCTTATCACTTTATAAATGCTTGTGACCCGACCTCCTCCTAAGTGGGTTTGGGCATGTATTTTAGAATTAAAATGTTAAATGAAAAAAATGAAATGTGAATGGTAATACCATGTCACTCGACCCTTATTAACCATAAATTATTCTTCTGAATAAATGGTATTCAATGAAATTTAAAATGGTATAAATGTATTATAGGGTCCTTAATAAATGATGATTATGCTCATGTGTAAATATTTTTAAAACAAAAGGTGAAATATATTATACTTCACATGGATTTTTTTATGAAAATTATATTCTATTATAGGATATCCTACCTTGGGAAATTCTGGGATTCCCCACCTGGGTTTTCCTTCACTCCCCAGGGGATGACACTCAATTCATGGATTCATTTTCCAAGATTTTATACCCTTCTTGGAATCGATATTTTTAATATATTGATGATTGTCGATGTGGCTTTGTGGACTCATTTGTTACTTCTCTCGGAATTTATAATTCCTTGGATTATCTTCTTGGATTTTGATTAATGTCTTGGGATGAGGATCTCCATTGATAACCTCTTTGAGATCCAATAAAATCTATATTAAGGCTACCTAGTACTTGTTCCTAGGTCGTGAAAACATTATTATTATTGGAGTGCAATATCGAGGGTTGATCACTAGATTACACTTAGAACCCTATAGTCAAACTGAGTGAGTTACTACAATGAGTTGCCTAGAACATATATGGTCTATAATTCCTTGGTTATAACTTGGTTCCTATATTATTATTGTTATTACATGGTCACTTATTTATAGAAATTTTTTCTTATGCTAAAGTAGGTACGGTGAGAAGGGTATCCCTTACAAACCCAAAAGAACTTGGCATCACTCATTTTACTCTTTCACTTATCATATTACCTATGCACTATAAATTTTGTATTCATTGAGTAAATAGTATTAGATTTCATTTATGTCGATCTACTGAGTTTTACTCACACCTTGTTTGGGCCACCGATTGGTATCCAGACAGACTTCATGGATGTAGGTAGGGATTAATGGAAGTGCCTAACTATGGATGCTTGATTGTATATACTATTATGGAGTATTGGAGAAAAGTACTGGTAGTTGGCTCACAATTCTATTGGAGATAACTTTTAGTATTCTGTTTATTATATAGAGCATGTGTTGTGTATGGTTGCTACCGAGTCCCCTTATATTCTATTTTTTGTATATCATCATGACGTTATTATTATATATATTAAACTTATACCATCCTATTAATTATTATTACATCTAGATGATTTTATTTTTCATTTTTTTCATTACGATTTTCACTATTTGTTTATATATTATTCACTTTTGTGTTTCACTCTGATAAAGAGGTTATAGTCTCCACATCTTACCATCACAAACCCTTGCTACTAGTCCACAGCCACTAATGTACAAGGAGGTGTGAATGAGGCCATATGACCACTAGGTCATGTAACTCATCAGTGAACTGGACTAGTGATAACATAGTTTATTTGTGTAAAATAAATATATTTATTGTGTCTTAGATAGTGATAGGATCATATGTGAAAACATTTTTAGTTTATTCAGATTGAAGCTCATTTGGGCAGTGTTAACGATATTTCTTTCTCTTATCCAAACAAACTCGATGTTGTTACCTATAAGGATGATGGGATCATTAAGGATGGTTTTGATTTTTTATGGTGGTTGGGGAGTGATGGGTGGAAGCACTTGTTCTTATACCATCATTTTCAGGTATGGTATGCAACTACTAGCACTAAACAAATTTCTTTTAAGGGTCACAGATCTCTTTTATATTCTATCCATTCGCCCCAAAAAGAAAATATTTGGGAGTTTCATTCTCTAATTATATTATATTTGAAAAAGTATACAAAAAATTATTGTATGTTTATATCCTTATTCTCTAGGATAATATATGGTATTTTCTTATTAATGTGAAGCACAATTGAGGTTTTTTAAAGTAATTAGATATAAATTTTGATTGTTTCAATCGTATGGGTAAGACTATGTTCTTGCCTATGATTATTCATTTTTATTATCTGATTACCACATTGATAGATGTTCTTATTTGTACAATTTCATTCATCTATAAATAGAGGTTCAAACATATTTACGATGTAAAATATTTCATTGAATTTGGTATCAGATTCAGTTCCCCAACTATAGTCCCCTCACTCTTCTATTGAGTGACCAGGCCCACCTTCTCTCATTAATCGATATGAATACCCTTAAGTAACCAACCTAACTATTGTGACTCACTAATCATAGAGAAATGAAACAGAGGAAAAATGGGAATAAAATTAGTTTTTTTTCAACTTGAACAAAGGTTTTCAAAAATCTCCATCTACACTTATATCTCTCTACAAATGAACCACCTAAGGATCTCTCTCCAGATGCAATAAGCAATCTTGGATCAGATTATGAATGTGAAAATATCTTTTGGACCCCCTTTTATATCCATGGTGAGAGGTGTAAAATTTGACAAAAATCCCACCAGTCCCCATAAACCTTATACTTATCCCTTAGCATCCGTCAGAAACGTTTTGAAACATGAAACAATCATGGTTTAAGTATATTGGTTAGTGAACCATCCATATACAAGGTGGTTGGAAAAAAATCTACAAATTCTACCCCTCTATATACAATCCAATGGATCACTTTCAAAGGTATAACCTATCCTGATAAACCACCTTTTTCAACATATCTTATTAGGTTCTCTATGTGGATCTTCACTAGTCTCAGCACCTGTTGATCCATCACCTCATGTATCCAAAGAACATTGACTATCACAATGAACTTTGTACTCTTTTTGAATGAATCCAAAATCATGGAGAAAATTATTTATCCAAAACAACTCATTTCCATATTATTAAGCATTAATTTACTCTTCTTTAGTCATGGATTAATTTACACACATCTTCAACATTGACTACCATGAAACAACTCTTTCTCAAAAAAAATAAAAGTATCCTGATGTAGACTCTTGACTATCAAGATCACTAGACATATATATATTTTTATATCCCTATGAGTGAGTTTCATATCCCCCATAGAAAAAACATAGCTTTAAAGTTCCTTTAATATACCTTAGAATCCAGTTGAAAATATCCCAGTGCTACTTCCTAGGATTTGAGATAAATCATATCATGATTTCCATTACCTGGGTAATGTCTAACCTCATACTCACCTTACAATACATCAAGATTCCAAATATTGAGGATTATAGTATCGTATATATCACCTCAATTTCCTTCTTGGAAGGACATGAAATCGTTATCAACGTCAAATTATTGGGAAGAGGATTTTTCATTTGTTTGGTTGTGTCCATATCAAAATGATTCAGAACCAAAAGACTTGGATAACTCTTTTAAATGGCTAATATTTTCTATATCATTCCCATTTATTAGCATGTCATCAACAAAAATTCATATAGAAACAAATTACCATTCCTAAAATCTGTGGAAGTAAACACGCTGGTCCACATTTTTCCATTTATATCCATGAATCGCCATGAATGATTCAAACTTATAATTCCACTTATGGGATATTTTTTTAGTATATACAATCTCTTCTTCAATTTTTAGAAGATTTTTTCTTGTCCAAAAACCATCAAACCTTAAGGGTATTTCATATTGATCTCTTCATAGAGGTCATTGTGAATAAATTTATCTTCGTGAACATCAATTAAAGATCCAAGTCTAGCTATCCTATAATAAAAAAAATTATTTTTATTGAATCCATATTCAACACAGGTGAAAAGATCTCATTAATGTCAACTTCTTTATTCTGATGGAATCCCTTGACCACTAACCGTGATTTGTGTCTAGACTCTTTCCTTCTACCATCCTTCTTGTTCCTAAACACCCATTTGTTCATTATTGTCTTATTATTACTGTCTTGTTCTTCTAAATCATATATTTGTTTCTTCTACAAAGAATCTATCTCATCATCCATTACATGAAACTAGTTGAGTTTATTGGGATGAGATACTTCTTCATGATATCTTTTTTTCTCCCCCATTAATTAGTAATAGGTACT
Source organism: Viscum album (assembly GCA_963277665.1). NCBI lineage: Eukaryota > Viridiplantae > Streptophyta > Magnoliopsida > Santalales > Viscaceae > Viscum > Viscum album. The sequence goes on from OY728130.1 coordinate 1,626,112,625, forward strand.
TTGACTGTGACTATTTTGTTGATATAATACATACACATAAATATCATCAATCATTTGAAATGATATATTAAGGAGGAACAACATCATCTATCTCTTATAATGGTTTTAAATTCTTTTAGAGAGGGTTGATTCCCCCTTCTCAACAACTCTTGTACTACCTCTTGGTCTGTTGTTGATGACTTTTATTGCACCACCTACACATTAGTTCTAGGTGGTGTTAGAATAGGTGTTGGGTCAGGAATTAATTACTCAACACTTTCTATTTGAGTAATTCTAGGACATTGAATGTCCTGCATTTTCTAGTTATCATAGAACATGACATCTCTACCTTTGATCAACTTATTCCCCTTTACCTCCCAAATCTTGTATCTGAACTCCTCGTATCTATAGTTGATGATTATGTATAGATTAGATCTCTTTATTTATTATTCCTAAGATCTTTGGATACATGTGATATTTCCAATGATCCAAATACTCATAAGTGAGTGTAATGTGGATTTTTACCAACCAATTTATTTTGTGGAATCTTGAAATTTAGTGGGTTCAATGGTGATCTGTTGATGATGTAGCATAAAATCCAAATAACTTCTCCCCATTATTTCATAATTAGATTATTAAAACTCATAATACTCGAAACCTTATCCCTGGTGGTTATGTTCATCCATTATGTAACTCTTTTATGTTGTGGGATTCAAGGGACAATTCTCTCAAGTCGGACACCCGAACTCCGGCAGCAGGCCTCAAATTCCCTAGATGTGTACTATTCTTTGTTTTATAAAAGAAGAAACTTCATATTCATTCTATTTTCACACTCCACCATGGGATGTAACATCTTGAATTAGTCTGGTACATGTTCCTTCATCTACAAGAAGAACACCCACACCTTTCGAGATGCATCATCAATAAAGGATAGAAAATATGAGTTACCTCCCAGGTGAATCCACCTTCATGGGATCACATACATCAAAGTGAAATAGATCTAGAAACTAAAATATCCTTGATAAAGTATAATTGAATGAGACTATATGATTATTCTTATACAAGCATTTTTTTCATGGATTGAGTGATTCATTACTGTCCACACTGATTTACTACTTCTTTATCAGGGCTGATAACCCTCTTTCAATCATGTGGTTGAGTCTTATATGCCATAGATTGGATGGTGTCTCTCCTTCCACCATGTTGAGGATTTATATGCATATCTTCATATAAGGTTTTTGTAACATAACAAAATTATGTGCTTAGGTGATGATGATGGATCCATTATCATATTCCATGCATTATTACTAAATATGTTTCCATAGTCTTGTCGATCAAAGGATATCCCTATTAATTGTTTAAGACAAAGACTTGGAACATGCCCAACATTTTTCAAGGAGATAGTGTATCCAAAACTCTTCTTGAATTTAATATTACTCTTTACAAAAAAATCTCCACCAAACTATTATTCCCCATCTTGACTACACCAAATTCACCAGCTTGATAATTGAAGAAATAATCACAATGCTGAGTTATGCAGTATGATACTGCAGTATCGACCACCCATTCTATGTCCTATACTGCTGTATGAAATCTTGTCTATTATTTATATTTGGATAAAATAAAACTTATCTAATAACACTCATATGATCATATACATTTCTTATTTTTTGGTTAATAATTTGACCTTTTTTGTAGAAAATTTCAGTTGATATTCTTGACGTGTCCCACCATGTCATAATGGTAGCATTTTTATGTTGGCCTCTTTCTATATGTGGACCTTCATATTCTCTTTCTTAAACATCTACTTATTTCTCATTGACCACCTTCTTGCTGTTTCCGTTGCTTATCCAGAATGAGAGCCTATTTCTGGTTGTGTTTTCATCCTTCCTTTGAGCATCTTCATTGAATAGTGCATCCTTACTATTTCCATGGAATGTTTTCCTTTGAGTTTTAAATTGTTCAGGGAGACCACCAATCTATCCCAACTATCGAAGAGTGTGTATACTAGGTGGTTCACTAGATCTTCATCATTCAACGTCTTACCTATATCCACCAATTAATTCGTGAGGATTTAGAACTCATGAGTGTGTTCAAATATAAATATTTCACTCCGTAGTTGAAGATTCATCAACCAATTTAACAAGATAATATTATTTCGAGAAGTATTTGATTGGAATATATTCTACAACTTCATTAAGATCTTGTATATTCTAGTCTCTTGAAAAATATGGTGGTAGACACTATTATCAATCCATTGGCATATTTTACTAATCATCTTTTTATTCAGATTATTCTACATGGCATCCTTGGTGACATTAGTGTTGGATCCCTTATTCTCAATAGATTAAAATAGATCCTTTATATTAAGAAGGTATTCCATTTGAGGATTATAAATGGAGTAGTTATAATAACTTAACATGATCATAACATAGGAGTGTGTTCCCTCCATTGATATTTAATTATATAAACATTGGAGTAGAATTTTGGGAAAATAGAGCTCATAGTGGCGTATAAAGGGCTCAAAGATGGTGAAACCTACTCCTAGATCATTGAAATTGAACACAAATTGATTAATATGTTATAAAATCAGTTTCAATGACCAAGACGTATGTATGAAATGGTAGTGATGTGGAGATTACATGGTTTTAATGAGGCATGATGGATTAGCAACTGGAAAATCACTAAAAATTTCAATAGTGTCTTAATAGTGTTGTCTTCAATAACAAGGGGGAACTATAGCACCCTGAACATTGACCAAGACTAGGGAGATTATTTTAGATATTTTTTCTATGCCACATGCATTTTTTAAATCTACCCAACACAAAATTTCATAATTTGAATTCAAAATATGAATCTAAGCAACATGAATTTTATGTTCACTAAGGCCCGCATAGACAGTGGTAAGCCAAATCCGACAACCCCAGGACCACCTCCAATAGGATATGGGTTAGAGGAAATTTTAAAGTAGTAATAGTACAAAAATTTAAATCCTTATCATAATGTACTCATATTCACACACACGCAGACAACCAAATCTATGAAATAATATAGAGGTATGATAAAAGTACTGAACATCTAGATAGTAAAAAAGGCATATAACAACATCTAGAAAATATATATCAGAGTAAAGAACATAATAAAAAACAATTTAAAGGGAAAAAATAAAACCCCCAAAAAAATAAAATGGGGAACCCAATTTTACAACAAATGTAAAGAGTGGAGTGGGGGAGAGCTCAGCTCCAGATCCCAAAGATTTACCACTGATCACGGTCAACACTACCACATAATGCTAAGCTCCACCAAACCTGGTCTACCATAGTAAATGATAATATTAATTTCAACTTCATAAGAAATAACATATATGGTAAAATATTATAAAGGAGTGAGTATATGCATACCCAGTAAGACACCCTGAGAACTCCAAACACAAAGCATCAAAAGAGAGAGTAGTCAACTCATTTCCATTATAGCATGTTAATAATAATATGAGACAAGAACCAAAATAAAAATAACCAAAATATTATTAACAAAAATCTCAAATTATAAAAGAAAAATTTTCTCCATCTCTATATCCCAACTATGAATTATGAGTCTTCCTACTGCTCCAAAGGTCCATCTCTAATGCCTAAGATCATAAACAACCTCACATAAATCCATGTGGAGGGGCTCACGCCTCACCAGTATGCTCCACAACTAAGGGGTCCACAACTTATATCATACATATTACACATCCACTCAACAATATGGATGTCTCACACCTTTCTATTATATAGAAAATCTTAGGAAGAACTACTCTAATAGAGGACCCTCCCACCACCATAGCACAATGATATGTATTCAACTTTGCAAATAGAGTACCCATTCCCTCTATAATTTTGGGGAGTACTACCTCTACTTTTATAAAGGATATGGGGGACATTATCCCAAGAGATATAGAGTTGTTTCCAATCTAGGAAACACTCTGATGATCACACCTGATAGTTTTCACCAGCTAAGTTTCAATGAGAAGCATCCAACTAGTATAACCTCAAATTGTATCTCTAATGCCTAAATGAAGGCCACCATCACAACCTACATTGAAAACTATTCAATATTGTCTACTCACATGATGAAATATGAGTTTAGAAAAATCTTGATGAATTAACGAGACACATCATCTATCCAACATGATGAAATGTAGATCCACAAATATGTTACTGAATATATCCATGAATGAAAAAACAGATCATTTCAATGCAATCCTCACGAAAAAACACTTAGGATGGGGTATTTACACAACCAAAATGTACACTTGGTGAAAAAATAAATTTCATCATATCAAGAACAAAGGGAGCTTTGTGGGTCTGATTCATGATTCTAAATTAAATATCAAAAATTAGTCTTGGATTAATCACCCCAATTTCAGTTTCATGATTCCATAGATGGCTCATTAATTCGACGTCTCAGTGTAGTTACGACTGAAATAGGGTTTTGATAAAAATAAAAAAATATTAATAACAATATTATCATTATCATTATTTAATTAATATTATGTTAATATACATAATATATAAATAGGTAAGGGGGGTCTCATGCCCACCCCACCTCATTCAAGCCACCCTTACACACACACCTTTTCTCCAAAAAGTAAATTTTGGTATAATTTTTCGTTTATAATTTTTTTATTGTCCATTATGGTGTGAGTATTCTTACCCATAATTCTTAGGCAGAAACCCTAATCCACATAAAGTACCTTATTCACACTGGTAGAAAATCCTGTCACTTGTATTTCCTCCCCTTACTGGCAGTGCCACTACTCACTAGAAATGTATTAATTGCATAACCTCGGCGTGCTAACCATCACCATCTGACCAACGCTCACTCACCACCGTCATGTGCCACCACTATCCGACCACCCGCTCATTTCATACTCCCTCTTCTCACCTCGATCCACTTCCCCTAAATGCTAACTAGAGTAAGAGGGTATTATAATGTGCATGTGTGTGTGTGAGAGAGAGAGTGTGTGTGTGTGTGTGATAAGGGGAGTAACTATGAGAAGATAAAAGATCAAGGATCAATCCAATTATAAATTCTCACAAACAAAAAGGAAAAATTAGGATTAAATAATTACAATACTAATAATTCATGAAATTTATATATATATATATAATTTAAGGAATAAGAATTTGATTATTATCAATGGGAATCAAACGATAAATTCAAAAAAATTATGCATCTCGATCAAACTATGAGAGATGATGTTCAAATAATATGATAAATTAGATAAATCATGAAGAACAAAAAAGGGGATAAAAACTAAAAAGAAACATAATACCTCAATTTCAGATCAATTAATGATGAAGAGTAGTTCCTCTTCATTGACATTGGTGAGATCCACTAACTCTGTTGGTATTGACAGTCCTAGCAGTACCAATCTTATCTTCGATCCTGGTGTCATATTCCAAAATCCCATATATTCTCTCCTCTCAAATCCATAGGGCTATGTGGAAAACCCTATAATTTTCCCATAAATGTCTTTAAATAGAGGAGAGTTAGGTCATATCCATTTAATATCTAATAAATTAAATTATTGATCTATTTTATTATTTTCTCCCATGATTGAACCTCAAAAAACCTGATTCCAATAAATGTTATATAGTTCCTTGGATAAAACCCACATTCTATATAAAATAGTGGTATTATATTTCTAATATGAGAATACATTCATGATATACTCCATTATTTTTTAAAAACTACGCATGTGTGATATAATATTTCTAATATTTTTAAAATTACCATATCGAGGCTCTCTAGGTCACATAATTCTACACTACTCTATGCCTTACTCGAGAAATATTTCTCGGAATATTCCAAATCATTACATAGAAATGTTAGATATGATACATAGTGAGAGATAAGTTTGAAAAAACTCTCACAAATCCCTACCAACCATAGAATTATCCCATGGTGGCCAATAGAATAGTTCCAAAACATGTAGAAACTATGGTTTAAGTCCATAGGTAGGTGAACCAACCACCTAAATAGAAGTTGGAAAAACTATACCACTTAAAGTATATTGAATAGTTGGATATCAAAAGAATAAACATAGAAAACACAATAGTGGTACTTGTTATTTCTAAAAAAAGATGAATGAGAAGAATCTCTCTGGAGGGACCACCTCCAGGATCCTAGGAGACCACGGTGTTAATTCTAAAAAATATAATTTGTTTCCCCCCCTCATAGACTATCCCATAATTTAACACCCACACCAAACAACTAACAACCTCCTACCAACTACAATTTTCACTAACAACTAAAATCCAAAATAAAACTATTCCCCTTGGAAGATATTAACCCAACATAAAAACTATTAATAGCCACTATCATGAATGTCTTAGTAACCCACTATATACACATAAAAATTTACACCCTCCTAAAAACCACCTTGATCCCAAGGTGGACCTCCATAAACCTTGATCGTTAGCTTTAATACTAGATCAGCATGGTAGTGAACTATTGTAGACCACATAGAGTAGAAACAACATCATTTGGATCTTCATTGGTAGTGTTTTCATTCCCAAAAATGATTATTACACTTAAAAAATCAAGAAGTAGAACATGACTTAAGACACTCACATTCAAGGAATATCTGAATCCTTATAAATATTTTATGAGAGTTGAAAAATAGTTAGCTAAGGCCTAGTTAGGAAGCCTTAATGGAATACTAAAACATTTAAGCATGCACATTTCACAGTAAGTTCTTTTATTTAATGATGGGAATTCACAATAACGCCTTTTAGATTTACACCCTCTTTCATATGATAATGAATGGAACAACTTGGCACCAGTTATGAATAGACCACTCCAAGATCTATGACTTTTCATTGCTTTAGTTCCTATATTGTACATTTCCATAACTCCATCAATGGATGTTTTCATTAATTATGTGCATAGTCTATCATTGTCCTAATCAATATTATCATGAGTAACATTCAATAAAATCACTTAACAATAGATTCAATTTTCACTAGAAATCATAGTCGGTGGCACTTCCTTGCCTCCTTCATGTTCACTATCATCTGTCCCATGAGAGAGTTATGCATTTTTACCACTACCAAGTGTTCTATTTTTAATTTTTTTTTCTTTGATAAAAACTAATACCACTTTAATATAAATTTTCCCAGACATGATAGCCCAACCCATGTTTCCATGACATAAGTCCTTGTAACTAATATTAATCCAAAATTTCCTAGCATATGGGATCATCACCTTCAACAACGCACTACTAAAACAACCGAAAACTTCAACACTATTCTCTGGAACCCTCATTCCTTAGTTTCTCATGGCAATACCTATACCTGCCTCACACATGAAAAAATAATCACTAGTGCTGAACAACATTAGTTACCATGTCATTGAAATGGTCTTGGGAGTCACTTCAATGCTCGTAGAGTCATGAAATATTTCATGCACATTTAAAACTGACCCTATCGGTAATATTCACATCTATGGTATCACGGCAACATCGGCACCCTGGTTGTATATTATCACTATATTCTTTGAAACCAACAGTAGTTCAACCAATAGTTTCACAACATGTGGAAAAATTCTCACATCACATGAATAGGCCTTTTCCCCTTCAGTATATTACTTTCCAATAAGTAGTTAAACTCCACATTAGACACTTCACTTATCACTTTCCCAAAAAGAAACTCACGACTTTTGGAAAAAAATATATGCTCAAAAGTAATTTGATCATCAACATTACTAGTTCATATCTCACTTAAAAAACACTACATTTTTGGAAATAGTTTCTTCTATAGAATCATAAATGAAATATTCTATATATATTGGTTCAACTCTTGAAAAAAAAGATGTTGGACTAAGATAAGATACAAATAAGGGGTGAAAATTCTTTAAAAATTAAAAAAATCAAAGAACAAAGAAAATCATAAATTAAAACAAAAATAAATAATTTAAATAGAGTGTGTAATGTAAATAAAATATTAAATAAATATTAGAACAAATAAATTGTAATTAATTGAATTAGATGATATCTTGATTTTATTGAGTAAGAAAAATGGAATAATATTATGGGTATCAAAATTTGATTAATTAAGTGTATCAAATATAAAAATGATTTAATAAAATTATTTAATAACATTGATCATATAAACAAGATGTTGAGACAAAGGAAAATTGATGTTATATGATAGAAGCATTGTGAATATAAAAAGTGATGAAATAATAAATAAATGAGAGAGAATGATTTGATAAACGAGTTCAACATTATATCAGTGTGACCCCCTATATCTCCTACCCCCAAGTTGAGGTATTTGTATATTTATCCACTGATTTTAATGGTGATTATAAACCTATCATACCTTTATTTTTATTTGATATAGAAAGAAACCCACCTCACTTACATGAATGGTAGTAACCACCTGTCTCCCTTACTTTTTCCTGTTGTAAAAGACCCCATTATAAAAGGTAAGTGAGAAGAATAGATATTTTATTAGTGTAAATCCATTACAAATACACTCCCTTATCTATCAATGTGGATAGATATGGTTTAGATGATATAGATAAAAGGATAATGTAAAAGATATCCTTTGAGAATAGATAATTGAAATTCGATATAGAGAGTATTTTGAGATTGAAGATAATTTTCTAGTGATTTGTTGTTGACACATCACTTGATTTTTTTATGAAAATATGAGAACATACCCCATGGTACAAGTATATTTTATTATGAAAAAAAAAGTTACATCAAGTGAATGTATGAAATTTTACAAAAATCCCTTTGAAAAATGGGCATGATATCATCAGGTAAAGCATAAAAAAGTGCATCTATCACTATTAATATTTTCTTTCAAGACCATATGAAAGTTGGTTGGCCTATCAATATACCAATTGAGAATTGAATCTCCAAGAGATATGAAATTTAACACTTCTAAATACCTAAAAAAGAACACTGGAGTCACATTTGAACCAGATTTGGTTCTATCATTTTTGTTTATCCATGTACACAGCATTTATGAGCCCAAGAATGTCATCCTAAAAGGATGTTTCAAACCACATAGACATTAAATACACACCATGGTGTTGGAATTGTGGTCCCTAAATACTACCCCAAAACCTACATGACCAGGATTTCCCTTGGAGTGTCCATTTGAATTACATTTGAGCTAGCCCACAATTGGAGGATACTATAAGACCTCAAGAGTACCATGAATTAATGGTAAAGCTGCATCGATTCCCAGCCTTCTCAAAACCATTATATTGTGCACAATTTTTTAGAATTGGCTATTCTATAGATAATTTACAACTTTCACTAACATTGGGATTTGTAGATAAGCAGGTTGTAGCTTGGGAGTGGTCTTCTCATGAATTGCATAGTTACAAATTTTCTAGATGATGTGAAGAAGTTCCTCACAAGATACTTGAAAAAGTTTGAAGAGTTTTGTTGGTAGAGAAATGCGAGTTCAATCAAGTAGGTTCACCTATATGGAATTAGTGGCTTGTAGTGACATGCCAAAGATGCAGCAAATGTAATTCCACAAATCATTAGTAATATCATAGCTTAGAAAGAGGTGATTTATATCCCCCTTGTGTTGATGAAATAATGAACATCTCAAATATATGTTGATACCAAATTCCTACAATAAGTTATCATCTAGAAGCTTAGAGTGTGAAAATATACATATCAACTAAAAATGAGATGGGTAGATCCATTTTTTGTACATGGTTTCATTCTAGATGTGATCATTTCCTTCAATTATGTTACTGTAGAAAATATTTGAAGTGATAATTCTAATATCTTATAGTTACCAAATAATAATATCATCTTGACTAATGAAATGATTTCCGATAAAGAAATCATTAATTTCATCTAGAAATTCATCAAACCAATCAATTTTCCCTTTTATCATGACTTTCAATCCTATAACTGGATCATCAGAACTGATCAAATCCAATAGTGATACTTCAGAAAAATTATCAATCCATAATTTAAGAGTGGAATATTTTTTAACTAGTTATATTGAGTGATGATGCTAGAGAATTTATCCTTAAGAGTGGTCCAAATAAAAGTGTCCACATATTTTAGATTTACAGCTTTGAGTTAACTTAAGAACCTCTATCTGATAAAGTTGAGTGTGCCTGACTTGTAATTTATTAGCCTCCACATGATGTGAGATTATATGTATTGATTAAATATACCCAAATTCTTAATACCAATCTCTCAAAGGGAAATTAGTTTGAATCATTTTTTCCAAGGAATAGTAGTGATATTCTTTTGAGAATTCTTCCACTAGAAATGAATTTTTTAATAGAAGCATTGATATTTTTTAATAAGAAAATTGTCCATTTTTAATCCCTGAAAGAATAAAAAAATTATAAATAATAATGTGGATAACAAGAAAGACCCTTCCATCCATTGAGAGGGATTTACCTTTCCATGAATCCAATTTCCTTCTAATTAGACTCATAATATGGTTAAAATATGAAATTCATGGTCTTACAAATAACATAAGAACACCACGGTATGTAAAGGGAATCATACCTTTTCTAATAATTAGCTTCTAGATGATGTTAAAATTTCTCATTATAGGTATATTCTTCCCCAAATAGAAAAAATACTTGTTACATTTAATTTCCTAAAACGAGACCATTTGATAATTTAGAAAGGTATGATTAATAACCATGAAATTGTTCTTATATCCTCATGAAAATCAAATTATATCTTCACCATACAAATGATGAGAAGGAGAAAAGATACCTCTTTCAGTAAATATGCGCTTTAGCTTCCCATTTTCCACCAAGTTAAAAAGAATCCTTCTCAAATAATCTTTTGTAAGAGAAAAAGAATTCTGAAAGAGGGTCCCCCTATATCAAACCTCTTGAACAAGTAAAATATCCCACTAGGGAAGCATTATTCAAGACTAAAATATGGGCCGAAGCAAGTAGGGTCTTAATCAAATTTATGAAAGCATTATCAAAGCCACAACATTCAAGTACATTATAAATAAAACCACGAACCATTTATCAAAATCATTTTTAATATTAATATTCAAAGAAATATTACCACCTCTAGATAATTTCCTCGAGAGAATGACACATTTAGAGGCTATCATGAGACAATATTGAATGGTTTTTCCTTTGATTTATCAAAATTAATTTTTAGAAATTATTTTATTTGAAATCTTTTCAAGTCTTTATTAAATAATTTTAGTAATTATTTTATGCACTGTATTGAGAAGAGAAGTAGGCCAGGATTGATACATTTCATTTTCATTGACTTATTTTGTAATTTGGGAAATAAATTAAGAATTTTTACCTTGTGGGAGAGACCCTCCTTTGAATAAATTCCATACAAATCTAAAAAAATCATGATGGATGATTTCCTAATAAATATAGAAAAATGATTAGTCAAATCATATATGCCCGGGGAGATCCAAACATTTAAATTGAAAACAACCTCCTTTATTTCAAAATCAATAGAGTAAGATATAAGAATATTGATATTAGCCTTAATAACTAGGGGGGATTATCCCTTTAAACAAATATGAACTAATAATTGGGTCATTGAATAGGTTCATGAAATAAGAAACTATATTATTAGAAAGCTCTTGTCTATTTCGAAAAACATTATCACATTATTTGAGCAAGGATAGGGGTTTAAAAAGCTTCATAGCACTTTGAAGGGCATTAAATAATTTGGAGTATTTATCCCCATCTTTAATTCGTTCGACCTTGATAAATTCTTTTCATGTATTCTCTTTGAGGGATAATAATTTGGATAGTTCAAGAGAGACTTCAATGTCTTCCAAAGGTCTTCTGACTTATTTACATGATCTCAATACATAAATCAATACTTCATTAGGATCTTCAATGAAACTTCATTTTCTTTAAGAAGGATCCTTAAATGTATTTAAATTCCATCAGTTGGTCTATTAATAACATGGCTTGGTATTCAGTTTTCAAAATAGATAAATGCTTAAATGAATCCATAATACAAAGATGAGTTTTTTAATCATGAAAACATTATGATAGAGAGAGAGAGTTACAACTGAGGATAGTCATATGCTCTTTCAATTTAATTTTCTTTTATGAGACTTGTAATACATTACGGTTGTGTTTAAATATGTCCTAGTGACATGGGTGGATGGAAAGATCATCTGTGAGGATTGTGTGATTTAATTGTTTACATAATAGTTGGAGTATGTTATTAATGAGGCAGAGGAGTTGGGTACAGGTAGATGCATGTTATAGAGGTTCCAGTGCTAGAGGGGTCATAGGATGTTTGATGTAACACCCACTCCCTGCCCATTTTCCTGGGAAGATACAAGTGTTCCATTAACAATAGGTGACATCCACAAGGCAATGAAGGCCAAAATAAATTCAAAGGTCTTAGAAAAAATTTAGGGGATTATTTTACCTAATGAACCAATACATCCAAATGAGGAAGAATACCAACAACCAAACCAACCATATGATGCATGAGTAAAAAAATACAATCCAAATAAAAACCCAAAAACCAATAAGATTTGAGTAGCAACAACAAAATAATATGGAAAATACAAGAAATTAGAATACATCTAAACATAGTAACACAAAAGTGGAATCACCCTAATAATATCAAAATGAATCTCTATGCTCTAAACACCAATTGAGAAGGAATGAATCATAATGAACCACTAGATAAATGTGACACATTTCCTTTACATGATATTTTCAAATTCATTGTGTCCAACTAGGGGTGAGTATGAAACTAGTAGTCCTTCCCCAAATACTTTCCAAAACATCTCATTGGGACAAGAACATATTAGCACATTTTATATAAAGAAAAAGGGAAGTATATAAACAATTTATTTTAAATCAATAAATAAGTTCCATGTAAAAAAACATTAACAAAATATTTATAACAATTTATTACCAATTGGAATAATCATCCCATAATCACCCCTCACAAACACATGCATGTATAAAATGGAACACCCTATACTTGCGAGTAGTGATTCATCCTTTCTCTAATTTGTCGCTTGGTCAACCATTTTTATGGTGGTATATCACACCATTAATTGATCCCACTTTAATAGTGGTACCTTACATCATTGTCCATCCGAAATTTATATGAAAGCATTCGATCATGTAATCCATGTCATGTATTTTGCTACTAAAACCAAGTTGTTTTTCTAAAAAAAATTAGATATAAAACAATTTAAAAACTAAGACTTCAAATTATAGAATGTGTAGAAAGAGAGAGAAGCTAACTACCTCACAAGGGTTGAAGAAAATGAATAATGGAATAAGAAACCTCTAGATATAGCCATGAATGGTATTCCCTTCATTAGATCCAATATGATATCATCAAGATCCAAAACATATGACAAAGATCCATCCATGAAAGAATATATTTAATGATTCAGGTGAGAGGAGATGAGAGGTTCTAAGGAGAATTGTGGGAAACATAGTTTTACCGATGATTCTTTAGATCCAACCCACTTTTATTCATTAAAATTACAATATGGACCAAAGATAATTTCCAAGGGACCATAGGAGGGGAGAGTAGTTCAAGATACCAAGAAAAAATGAAAAGGAAAATAGGGTTCTGGGGCCTTAATATGAATTTATACTTAATTTCTAGAGCATTAACAGCATGTCACATGGTTAGGGAGTATTGTTTGTCAAACTTTGTACATGATACTAGACATCACCAAGGAAGTTGTACGGTTTTTCAGACCATGCATCAAATATGTAGTTCTAATGTCTAATGTTCATTCCCTCGCATGGTTGGCTAGAATGGTTTGATAGATTATGCACCAATCATTCTTTTTACACTATATCCACTTTCATGGTTTCTCTTGGGCACCCACATGGTTTCCCAAACAATGTGCTAACTGTGTACTTACCTAGTGACTCCCAAAACATCTTGCATAGTTTCTTGGAGATAGTGCACAGTTTCTACTAACCATAATCAAATCATGAACATCTTAAAACACCTCCAAAACACTCCAAAACCCTATAGAACCTCTAGAACCATAAACCAAGCATTATATAAGATGAAAATAAATAATAAAAAGAATAATTACCTGAAACTATGGGTGTTACATTCTTCCCACCATTAGTATTAAATCCTTTGAAAGTGGGAGACTGGATTTTATTTGGAAGAGCTTATGCCACTACTCTAACATTTATTTCATGTGTTCTTGTATCTCTTATTGAATCTGACCATACTTCCATAAAACCCAAACCAAACAGATGATTTTACCATTAAATGGTTTTTCTTTCCTATCCACAATCTACATAAGCACCTGAATCATCATGGAATTTGGTTCAAGATCAATAGGGTCCCATCAAATCACATGGCCAGGATCAGTCTAGTAGTTCTTAAATTAAGATTACATGAGAAACATTTTGCACAGAATTGAACTTTCGTAGTAGAGCCAACCGATAAAACATATCACCAATTCGTTCAAGTATCTCAGAGGGATTTATGTACTAAGGAGAAAACTTTCCCTACTTGCCAAAATTATGATTCCTTAAACTTTAAGAGATTCCAAATAAAAAATAATCACTCGCATAAAATGTTAATGGTCGATAAAGATGATCCACATAAGATTTATGATGAATCTAAGCCATCAAAATCCTTTTTTAATCATAGAAATATTATCTATTGTCTCATGCACAAGTCTAGGTTTGATAAGTGTAGTCTCTCCTATTTCCACCCAAAAAGTAGAGAATGATAAGAACAACTATATAATTATTCTAGGGGAGCCATATGTATTGAGTCTTATAAATTGTTGTTGTATAATAACTCCATTAATGGTATATGCTTCTTTCATGAACTGCCAAAATCCATCACACAAAATCTAATCATGTCTCCTATTGTTTGGATCATTAATTCAGATTTTCCATCTATTTAAGGACGATATGTTTTACTCATGGTCAACTGGGTTCCAAGGGATTATTATAAGGGATTCTAAAAGCATGATGTAAACTTGAAGTCCTAGTCAGACACAATTGAAACAAATAAATTGTGTAAATTTATAAATTCTTATATATAGATTATTGACATGTCTTTCACTATATTGGATTCATGAATAGGGATGAAGTTATATAATCTACAACCACCCATATGACATCATGTTTCCAAGCCGTCATTGGTAGACCTGTGACAAAATATATAGGTATCTTTTCTCACATCTAGATGGGAATAGGTGAATAATACAATATAATAGTTGTTTATTGGTGCTCCTCCTTGACCTATTGATAGGTGAGTAATCTTGAGAAAAACTTCACTGCTTTTCTATTCATTCCATCTGATAAAAACTATGATCTTAGTTCTTTATAAATCTTCTAAATGTAGATCTGAACAACCCATTCTGAATGGTGGTAGGTAGAAATAAGTTGTTATTAATATGTTGTAGGAACCATAATATAAAATATAAAATGGAACATAGATCTATCATCTATTATCCATCCCTTAATAGTCTCCCCACCATTGAGTATTGAAATCAAGGTCAAACATTCAGGATCGAATTCCTAATCATTTATAACCTGCTCAGTCAAATCAGGAATAAAAGAAACAGGAAAGAAAACTACAACATCACCATGCTCAATATAATCCATATGTATATCATCTTTGATAAACATTAGATAACATTGATCTAAAGTTTCTTTATCCAAATGATTATATGAATTTATACTCAATGCATCGACTATGAAATTCCATTTTCTCGATGTATACATTAAGGTGAAGTCAACATCTCTAGGTATTCCATCCATCATCATTTCCTTATATTCAAATCCATTTTTGATAAAATGTGTTTCAATATATTATAATCCATAAATGTTGTGAATTTCTCAATAAAAAGATAATGTAACCAGTTTTCAAGGCATGGACTATAGTAAATAATCCCAAATCATGTGTCTGGTAATTCATCTCATGCACTCATAACTGTTGTGAGCCAGAAGCTACAACACAATATTCCTATATGAGAACACAACCAAACCTATATATTTATGCATTAAAATAGAATACATAGCCACATATTTACTCTTGTAATGTAATGATGGTTGAGGATGTAAGACAAACCTTAATCTCTTGAAAATATTTTTGGAACCCATCACTCTATTGGAAAGGAACACCTTTCTATGAAAAATATTTCATTGGTGTGACAAGTCATGAAAAATTAGTAAAAAAGTATTAGTAATATCCAACTAATCCAATAAAATGGGGTATCTCAAATAAATTCATTAGTGGATTCTAAGAGATAATAACTCATGTTATTTGAGGATCTACTGAGACTTCTCTTTAAAAATTATGTAACCAATGAAATTTATCTCTTATATCCAGAAATCACACTTTGAAATATTATCAAAAAAATTATATTCTCACAAGATTCCCAATATTATGCCCAATTGTTTTTCATGATCGACATTAGTCCTATCATACATCATAATATCATTGATGAAAACCACTACAAATGAGTCAAGATATTTTTTGAAAAATTCAATTCATTAGTTCCATAAACACTACTAGTATATTTGTAAGACCAAAGGTAATAACTACATATTCACAGTGGTCATAATGACTCATAAAGGCTATCTTTGGAATTTCCTCTCTCTGTAAACCCAATGTTGATGATACCCTAATCCTAAGTCAATTTCATAGAACCACTAGGATCCCCTCAATTAATTAAAAATGTAATCAATTCATAGAATATGGTATTGGTTATTTATTATAACCTGGTTGAGATTATGATAATACACACAAATCTAAATATTTCTATATACTTTCTTAACTAAAATAAATAGTATTACCAATGGAGATGTACTAGGTTGAATGAACCCATTTCTTTCGAACTCTACCAAGAGAACATAATTCCCTTAAATCTATTAGTTAAATCCTATAATACAAAATTGAAATAAAATCGATCCCTAGATAAAGATTAATCGTAGATTCCACTTTTATTTTAGGTAGAAACCTAAATAAAGTTTTGTGAAAACATCTGGAAATTGTTCCATGGGGGTTGGAAAATATCTATGTTTGATTTCGTCAACAGATTCCATAGTAATCACTACCAAATAATAAGAGATATTCCCGACCATCAGTATCTACTTTTATTCACATCCCAATCTACTTTAAAGAAATCGTTAATACCATAAGAATATGTGAAACTATCTAGATGATCATAATAGTCAATGTGGGTCATGAAGGTGGTCAACCAATCCATTCCCAGAATCAAGTCATAGATTTCCTTCTGAAAAATAGATAAATACCAACCTAATTGAATCCCATTGATAATTAAAGAAAACTTTGTACAATTAACATCTCAACACTCTCATTAACCAAGAGCTGTTTTAGGTTTCAAGATAAAAGACATCCTATAAACATGTAAATCCATATGAACAACAACGTGATAAGAAATAAATGATTGGGATGCACCTGTATGAAACAAATATTTCATAATGGTATGATTCAAAAGAATAGTGTATAGAACTATTGAAGGACTAGATTTATCCTTTTTGATCATCTTCTCAACACCATATAATTTTTTTTTCTAATGATCACTTGATTATTAATTCCTTGTTGAGATTTTATAGCCCTAGGAGTCATGGTGTTCTTAGAATCACCCTGGATTTCTTAGTTATGAGGATGAGAGTTTATCTGGTGATTTGTCCAATTAAAGCATTTGATGTCTGAGATACATGAGATATATTACCAAAACCAAACTTTGGAGTTATATAATAATAACAATGAATATTTCACATCTTATTACAGTTGTAACATGATTTAGGTTGTGTCATACAATCTCACTTATTATGAGAAGAAGAACCACATTAAAAATAGAAAATTTTGATATTTGGTCTTAGAGTAAAGTTAACCGACTCAATGATCTAATCCTGCAGTGCATCACCTCCTTAAGAATATGTTTCTCTATTCAAATTTTTACTAGTATTAGATTTCCTGCCTATTCCCATGGATACAAACATACTTCCTCTAGTAAGATTTCCCAGAAGGATCTCTTTCATCCAATCGCGTCATTCACCATCTCTATTTAATATATAATAAACAGGAAGACTATCTTAAAACGAGTGTCCAGTCATAGTCTAGACTCAACAGCTTGAAAATCTTGAATAGTTATATAAACAAGATGTGAGTTCACCTGTGTCTTAGGTTTAACCACGTATTCCATCACCACTTCTTGTGGGTTTCTACAACATCAAACTAACACCATTATTCTAAAGATAGGATCAAACACTACATAGTCACCAATCACTAGAAACTAAATTCATAGTAAATTAAATATCACCATAAATAGAAATAATTACTGCCATCATATAAATAATTAACCATTTTAACCCTTTCTCAAAAATTAGTAAACATATTTTGACCAATGCATTCCTAGTTAGAAATCTCACAACTAATGCATGATATGCTTCAATAATTGTATAAACCCACAATGATGAGAGAAAAATACACCTAGAAGCATCTTAAAACAATTTTCTAACCAAACCACCTTGGTAACTTTAATTTCAACATAAATAGGTTAGCTACATATTTTTATGGTATCCATTTCAACTTTTTAAATTCATATATCCTTACTATCATCCCAAAAAGACAAAAGAACTGACCAAGATTGATACCATTTGTAACATCCCACCACTCACCCATTGGATTGGAATGATGTAGCAGTGAATGATATATGCCCTTGATATATCTTATATATGATGCACGACTTAATTGAGTGCATGGTATGTCAAGATATATGCATGAAATAATATTTTATTCATTCCACTACCTTTAATTGAATGAGTAAATAAATATTAATTTTGTTAATATTTGATTGATTCAAAATAATTTAAATATATTATTTATTATACTGTTTCATGAGATGAAACATATGGGAGTTGAATCATTAATTATATGAATGCATAGAAAGGATGGAGCATGTATTCATTATAACAAATTAATAAATATAAACTATCAATGAATATCTTCTACAACCTATATAAATAGCTACCATGTGATGGTAGTGGGTTTTTTACTTGAGGCTCATCCAAAACTCCCTAGAACCCATTTCTCTCTTCATTATTCCTCCTTTTCATATTGAGGCACTAGTATATCATGGAGAGAAGAATAATCTCGCTTGAACGTCAAGTGATTTAGTGCAGTGTGTGGATACACCACGGATATTTGATGATTATGTTTGAAAATCATATGATATTTATCAAGAACATTCAAATAAATTCAAAGGTAAATGTGAGGATTCATTGGATCTCCAATGTAAGGTACACACATTTACAATATTCTTCATTTTTTTATATTACACAAGTTTCATTTTATCATGCCTAAAAGATCATTAGATTTGGTTTCTAATTTCTTACACTAAATATAAAAGGTGTTATTTGATTTGTATGAACCCTAAATGTAGTATCATAGGGTGGTTATTCATTATATTTGTGAAATATTGCATTGAAATGAGGAAGAAATAAGAAAAAAAGATCCACTTTTTACAAGTTTTTCAAAAATCTATAAAAACGGTTTACCATTAAATAATAGGTTATATAAAGGTAACTCAAGGCTTTTATCTTACACATCAGTTATATATATAGGAAACAAAGCCTATACCCTTACGCAACTGAGATGTGTAAGGGTAACTAGTCACTACCCTTATGCGAACAAGGATTTCTGAGGATTACCCTTATGAAAATGATTTGTGTAACGGTGATTACCCTTATGTATAAATGTTGTGAAAGTTTTTATAATAATTAATAAAGGTGAATGGTGGTTGTGTAAACATAGTCATTATGTTACCAATATCTGGGAGTTTATGTAAGGGTCACCCCAAATTTACACTTACATGAGGCACTATTTAATGGTGTTTCATAAAGGTAATTGGGTTCTTTACCCTTACGCGAGGTGTTGCATAAGGGTGTTGTGTAAAGGTATTATCCTTACCTCAAAATAAGTTTTTGTTAAATTCCTAAAATACACTTTCATGGGTAGAGTGGTAACCGCACAAGACCAAATTACACCTTACAGTGGGAGGGACACACATTAAAATTTCAAAATATAGGGTCACAAAAAATTTAAAAAACAAATTTGGAGAATTTGTTTCGAAAACTATCACGTCAATGATAGATCCCACAAATACGTGAGATACTTGAAAAACCCTGCATCAAGGAGGCATGTCGAGTCTACTATGTCATCTACATTGACACCATCATCATCGCATCCCTATTATAATCATCATGCCATCATTGTCCACTCCAAACAACATCTCCATTACCATCATCGTCAATGAGTTGAAACCTCATCATACCGACCGTCATCATCACAACATCATAGGCGATAACCCATCATAATTTCATGATGAAAGTAACACAATAAACCTTACAAAAAATGAAACAAACTAGAGCCATCATCGATGTATTTTCATCTTTCATGAGACCTCTCATCATCATCATCATCGTTTCCATAAAGAACGAAGCATCAACTTTATCGCCATTAGAAACCACAACCAAAAGATCAGAGCAGGAAAAAATTGAAGAAACCAAAAAGAGGAGAAAGAAACCAATACTGATGAGAAAGAGCACTAAAACCTCTACCAGATCCCCTCAAACACCATCTCATGATGTCCCAAAACCCTCATCATGCCTATCCAAGGTGGGGTTTATCCCGATGGGTTGGACAAAAAGGACAATGAAGAAGAAAGACACTGAATTCCACCACTGTCGCCAACCCAAACCACCTGAATCCCCCGAACATAGACCCAATGTAGAGGATTGTTGCATAGGGTAATGAAGAAAGAGGGGTGGTAGAGGCATATGTTGTCCCACCTATGAACAGCACTAAGAAAGACAAGGATAGAGAGCACGAGAAAGGGAAGAGAAAACATAGTGATGTGAAGCAAGGAGCACCATCACCACTAAAAGGAGTCGCAAAACCCTAGGAGAATAGGGGTAGTGTGAGATTTAGGAGAGTTCAGAGATAAGGGTTATGTGAGGTGAGAATGAAGAAGGGAAGAGGGAAGAGGGAGACAAATCTGGAAACCGTACACATGCCTCCCCCCTCTGAATCACTACCAAGAGAATCTAAGATCGGGAGAGATAGGAGAGAGAGGCCACTAAGGTATTACCCTTATACAAGTCACGATGTAATAATTATTTCCTCCTTAACCTTATGCAATTAGTGTTGTGTAAGATATGGGGCCTGTATACCCTAACATATACTATCTACGTAAGGGTAAAGTGATGATACCCTTATGCAGGAATGAGTTTCTACATATGGGTAACTAGAAAAGTTTTTAAAATTTGTTTTTTAATTCTCAAATTGTTTATAAAATGTTTATAAATAATTATAAATGGTATTTTGAGAATATATAATTTATAAAGGGTTCATTAATTAATTAATTAATTATAAAGGGTTTATAATTAATTAATTAAATGTTTATAGAAGTTTTATTTTCCAAAATATTAAATGTCAATATTTTAGAATACATTTTAAACTATAATAACATAATTATTATTTAGAAAAAAAAATTATTTATAAATCATAAGAAATAATTTATAATGGTCTATAAATTATGAAATAAGGCCAAAATATGAAATATTTATATTTAAATTATGATTTTTTCATAATTAATTATTTTAAATTGTTTAAAATAAAATGGGTCCTTTATTGGATATTATTTAAGCCACATTGAAAATGTTTTGATGATTGATATATTCAATGTTTAAATAATAATTATTTATAAGATATTTAGATTATGTAAAGTGTTTACATAATAGAAATTAAATTTAAAATTGATTAAAATTAATACAATATCATATATTTGAAATAAAAATTTTATATAATGATAAATATGAAATATTTTAGATTTAAATTAATATAAAATATTTATATTAAAAATTATGGAGTGTTCATAATGATAAAGATGAAAATTATAAAATTGTTTTTCAATATATTTGATATATTAATTTTTCATAAAAAAAAAATCATGTGTTTAAGTATTTTAACTGTCTATTTATTTAGAGGTTATTCCCTGATATATTCATGTTTATTAAATTTTTTAAGAAATGTAAATATTGTGTATGATTTTGTTTATTTATTAAAATTCTTCTAGGATAGATCCTTACATTACATGCTAGTATTGACTCTATAATGAATTTAGTTTTTCATATACCTTGACCTCAGTTTGTAATTGAAGTCATTTTCTTAAATTTAGTTCGTAAATGTTTTTTAAATATTAGGTATTAATGTTGTGATGAATGTGATTCTATATTGAGTAATGTATCCATGGGTATAGGGACTTGGGGAAAGACTACCTACCTACCTAGAGGCTTATTCTTTTTCTAGGCGGGTGAATGAGGTTGTCTATCTGTCTCTATAGGCTTACTCATGTGGATAAATTTATACCTTTAAATGAATTTTATGTTTAACTCATGCATATTATTCATTTGGATATGTATGAACATGTTTGAATTATATTTCTTTGGGTGAGTAATGTGGGTTGTGTAAAGAGTAGACCATCAATATTATTTGAACATATTGATTAGGTGGAGGGAATATGATTCAAAGTAAATAACAAGAGGTATGCATTCATAAAGGTAATAACATGATATAAGATGATGAGATTAAAAAATAAACTTCAAATACTAAGTGTGAGTTTCCTTCCATACTGAAACTTTTAACGACCTCAATCATTCTACTGGGTATTATCGAGCTCAACATGAGTACCCTTGAATTATCTTGTGTATGGTAAAAAAGTTATAAGTAACTTTGGATTATTTTTTATGTATTGTTGAAATTGGAACAATTATCCCTTGATTTTACTTTTTTTTGAATTATTATTGGTGTTTAATTTGGGTCACACTAGCTAGAAATCCCTAACAGTTAGTATTCTAAAGGAATACAATTGAGTTTATCCATATGATGGATTGGACAAAGGGTTGTCCACTCAACTATCCAAGAATCATATATGATATGATTGGGATGACTCCCTATATAAATAGTCATGATTTATTTACAAGATAACCGATGTAAGTCATGGTGGAATATAAATCTTGGACCTCTAATAGATATGATGGAATTTAAAAGATTCCATTCCAAATTAAATGGTTAATAATAAATGATAAACATCTGATAAAATCATATATTATATATAACATCATCATAATCCTCAATATAACCTTTTTTTATTAATCCTTTTTTAGTATAAAATTAATGTATGATACTCCTAATACTGGTAACATAAAGATAAGTTCTTAAGAAATATCATTCATTTAAAAATAGTTCTTATGGAAAAATCTATGTGTCGGAACTATTACTTCCTCACAAACAAAGTGTTTATGTTTTTCAACAAGTGAACCTAGATTCTTATGGAAGAATAGAGTGGTTTATTCAATTTTTAAAATGCATTTGAGGTAAAATGACCTCGTCACCACTCTTGTACTCAATATCATTAGGTAAATCAATGACTTTAGTCTCATATACTCAATATGATTGGGTATGTCAAATGATATTCAATATGATTGAATAAAATAAATAACTTAGAAAGACTAAAGTTTTCGTAAAATATTTAATGGTTATATAATTAAATTATATAATTCTAAAAGATATATTATATCAACTGTATGATTTTCAACGTGTTTTAAATATATAAAAGTTCATAAGTTGAGAATTAATTAAAGGTTGAAGGTAGATTTGAAGTAACGGATAAAACAAGTTTCTATATTGATAACTTGGATTCTTCAATCTTAGATAAAATTGCCATAAGATGTGTATTATATCATTTTACTCTTGGTAAGAGTATGAAAACATTTTTTTAAATGAAATGAGATGTTTTTTTCAATACACATTGTTTATCATTTTTTTTAATTCTATAATAAGCATTAAGGGGATAGTAAAGTGGATTTTTCTGATTATGGAATTTATAATATTTTCATTTATGAAAATGTTCCAAAAAAAGTGAAATAATTAAAGAAACGTTTATTGGATACTCTCAAAGTGTTGATAAAAGAATAATTAGGCATATGATGTTTGGATTATAGTACTTTATGGACAATAAATGTTGGTAAAAATTCAAACTAGAAGAATAAAATTTGTTTGAAATGTTAAATATTGTTTCTTTAGGGAGATGATTAAGGTCATTATAATTTAAGATCATCAGTAAAATTTATAATTCAATATGATTGTATTATCCAAGATATACCTAAAGTATTTTAAGAAACTACATGGAATTTCCATGTTAGGTATGAATGTTATAGAAATTAATTCATTTATTTTAAAGGATATATGACACCAAATGTATATTTTAAAAATTATTATAAATATATAGGAGTTAAAAATAAAAGGAATAATTGATTGAACTTTTGGATTATATTTATGAGAAGAATTAAATAGTTACTACATTGAATATTTCAATGTAAATGATTTTCTCAAGCTCAAATGAATCTAAGTAAAATACTTGTATCTTTATCTCATTTCTCTTATGTTATCAAATATGTTTTTTAATAACAAATAGTTTTTATTAACAACAAAAGATAATTAATTTTATATAGATGATTTTTGATTCATTGGGTTATATGTTGAGAGGAAGATAGAGACAAAAATGTTTTATCTAGGATAAAATGTTTATCCAAATATTTTTTGAAATATATTGGAATCTGTTCTTATCTCCCATTAGTGATATATTTTTAAAAAAAATATTTTTTTCAATTAATAATGATCTGAACACATAGAATACCATATATGATATAGAAACAATATTTTATTTGTTAAATTATCCTACAAAAAATGAAATAAATGTTATTTCCTAACACAAAAGGGATTTTTTCTTCTTAGTAAGATATTTAGAAAAGAATATAGTGTGTAACAGGTTAGTGGGAGTATGTTTAGACTGAAATAAGTTCAAAATAAACAATTAAAGGATAACAGTGATCTAAAGTTAAAGAATTTTTAAATTAATATACTAAAATATCTAGGATATCTGAGGTTAAATAAAAATGTAAACTGTTACATTTAGTTACAATTTAGAAAGTGGATATTAGTATTATACCAGTTTAAGATAAATTATTTTCACTCAATATATTTCAATAGTTTAGGATATGAGACAAAAAAAATTAAATATTTACATTTAGATATCATGAAAAAAGAAAGACACTATTTCTTTAATGATTATACTAGTCAAAATGAAAAGTTAATTAGAATTGATATCCTAAAAGAGTTTAGGATATGATGTTAAAGATAAATGTAAAGATTGGTATTAGTTAGTGTGAAAAGTTATTATCATTTTATCCTAAAAGGGTTTAGGGTATGATAGTAAAGTGAAATGTAAAGTGTTAAATTAGTTACTATAACAAAATGATTGTCAATTTATCCTAAATGAGTTTAGGAAGATATGTAAATGGTAATGTAAGTAGTTTCCTTATTTCAAGGAATGAATTTGGTGGAATGGGGTTCCAAGGATGATGATGATGATGGACTTAGAAATATTTCTAAGTATACAACATAAGTTGACATCATAAAATTTTATGTTGTGAAGTTAATAAGTTTGAATATGTTTAAAGAGTTGGATAATTAGGAATATGATTCCTAAGTCATACCATTATTCAAACTGTATTACATCATATATGTTTCTCACTAATGAGTTTAGTGGGAGGTTTTATTATATGGACACATAGATATGTAATGTGGATTACATATAATGTAATGAGTTAACAAAACCCAAAAATTATAGTAAACATAAGGCTGATCTAGAAATTTATCATATATGATATGACAATCCAGTGATTATGTTTGTTTTTTTAATTATTCTTGAAGAGTTTAAGAATATTAAAATATAACATGCTAAAAGAAACCTCAATTTTATCATTCATTCACGTTGGATACATAAAAGTATATATAGATATATATTTCATGATATGCAATTTTTATTAACCTCTCAAAGTAAAACATTGAGTTATCCCTAACCAATGTTCATCATGAATTATTATAGGTTATGATGAAATGTTAAGGTTAGAGTGAGTAGGGTTATTGTATAGAAATAAAAAACATTCTCATGAGTCACAAAAAAAAATAAGATATTCTTGGTGTGTGGTGGATAACCTACTAATTATACCGCATGTAGTTTCATACACATGTTTTTAGTATACTAGAGGTACATGAATCATATTTGAGTCCCCAAAACTCAATATAGGTGAGATACCTAGAATGATAACCTTCATACTTTGAAACCCTACTTATTAAAGTCAATGTATGAACATAGCTAATCATAGGGTGGTTGGGTATGTTGATAATCATGTCATCAGTTGGAGCTTTACCAAAATGATATTTTTCCTCTCAAATGATGAGTATGAAATCTGGTCCCTTGATTAATATAGATTGTGAGAGTTTAAACCCCTACCTAGATATTATATATCTATCCAGATAAGGTATTGTGATGTTCTTATTCATAAGGATGAATGAAATGTGAGGTATTCATTGATTAGATCAGTATACACTTAGAGAGTAAAGGATAAATGAGATGGATATATAGGATTAACATGATCCATGTCCCAAGTCAATCGATGTCTTAGAAATAAAGTAAAATATGAGAATTCATGTTTGAATATGATGAATACTGATGGACACAGGCACAGTGATACATGTTCTTGATGGAAATCCTTCCATATCCCTTTATAGCTTGTGTAGCATTAATGATTTTCTAGTTTCTTCTATTTTCTTATATAGATCTAGATATTTGTATTTGTAGTCAACACAGTAAAGGACCATGGTGTCAAACATTGTGGTTGAATTAATGAGGTCTAATTTTGACCTAAATTTATAATCTAAAATTGTTTGATAGTTGATTATTTTGGAGGGGTATTCACAACGTATTTTATGTGATGTGATACAAAGTTTGGTTAATGATATCTTTCCAAAAGTGATTTGGAAGATATCTAAAAAGGGTTTTGGATATGGTTTCCTAAATTATTTTATATAATACAATATAATGTGAAATGACACAAAGTCTATTAGGATTTAATCGAAGTGGGAGATTGAAGGAGATATACCATAATGTTATAGCCTGTATATGATGAATGAATATACATAGTGCCTGGTATATTGAGATGAATGCATGAAATAAGATTTCATTAATGAAACTACCTTTAATATAATGAGTAAATAAATATTAAATGTGTTGATATTTAATTGATTCAAACTCATTTAAATTTATCGTTTATTATATCATTTCTTGAGATAGAATGTGTGAGAGGTTAAGAACTCATTTGATGAATAAATATATTGGGTAGATAATTAATTCATTAAAATTCACGAATAAATATAAACTGTATAGGAACATCTTATACAACCTATATAAAAAGATTTCATATGATAGAAGTGGGTGTTCTTGCTTGAGGCTTGTCCATAACTCCATGGAACCCATTTGTAAGATCACATGTTTGGATTGAGCTTCAAATTTGAAGGGAATTTGACTTTCTCTTTTGTGGGTGGACCAAATTACAAATCAATCATTTGAATGGATTTCTGAGAGTTTCAACACTTTAAAATAGTGTTTTTGGTTATAGTTTTTGGGCCCCATGAGGTGCCTTGGGTGTCCAAATAAGTCTCGTTGGCTTAATTATTTGAACCATCGGTTTTAGAAGCAGCATAGGGAACATGGTTAGTGCATGGATAGTGCTAACCATGAACCCCAACCATGAAGACTATTTTATATAAGCACACGCTTTGTTTAACCATGTGAGGGGCTCCAGCTGACCATGAGTTTGTCTATATAGGGGCAGAGGGACCTACATAAGCACAAATTTTTTCTAACTATGTGTTGTAACTATGAAAAGTGTGTGTTCTTAGACAGTGATACCACATGATTGGAACACGAGTTTTCTAACTATGTGTTGTCACTATGCAAGATGGGGGTGCTATAGATAACGAGTTTACAAAGATGGTGCACAGTTTTCTTAATTGTGTCGCCTAACCGTGCACCTTATTAGAAGGTTCAAAATTACTATTTTCCCATATGAATTTTAAATATTTTTACCCTATATTCCCTCTAATTTCACCCAAGATCTCTTCCATATGTACCCCCATCCATCTCCCTTTCTCCTTGGAATATCTCCTCATTCTTAGTTATATTTGATCCCCATCAGATGTTTTTGAATCCTAGAGGTAAGTTTATAACTCTTCTTGCCTCCATTCCCTATTTTCTTCACCCTATTAAGTGTTATCATTGTGTGACCTAATATGACATATTTCAAGGGTGTTTTCAGGTTTCTCATTTCCTCATGCATTGGATTGAATCAAAGGCTGAAACCAAATTAGTAATGCTTCATAATCATGTTTCAGGTAGTCTATATGTTTTTTCTTAAAAAAAATTTGTTTATAAAATTTTTCTATGTGAAACTGTTGGAAATACCAAGAAATACCCCTTAAATTTGTAATTACATAAATATTTTGCCTAAATCCCAACCTAGACATATTATAATCTTTCTTTACACCACTAGAGGTTGAAAACCTCAACATAGACCACCTCTTATGGTGATTTTGGATTAATTAACATGATGGCATTTCTTTTTAGGGAACTAAAACACCTCTTATGGTGTGCTGGATTGACACATATTTAATCCCCAACGCACTCTTACCTAGTTAATGAAATCACCCCTTAGGGTGTGTTTGGCATCATCTTCCATAAGCACCTTTCCCTAAGGGTCACCAAAGCACCCTTTATGGTGTTTTTAGTTTGACAATTAATAATAAAATCCATTTATACTTGGATTAAACGATCCATTAAGGTGTTTTTTCCTGAAAATTATATAATGGGACTCTTAGGATGACCATGGGGTTGTCTTTGTTTTTTAAAACCCATCTTAGGAACATAGGGGCCTTGAGTAAATTCTATAACCCAAGTCCTTTTGTTTTTTTGTTTTCATTAAAATAAGTGGACTAATTTAATTTTTAAATGATTTAATTACCTTGAGGACGACATTGGGAATCCTCTCCTTAGTGGTGGTTTATTTTAAATAAATACCTAAATATGATTACTTCAATTGAAACTATATTTTTTACCATGAATCTATGGATTCCCCTTATGGAATTACATGTCACTTTTGACCCTTTTTCTATTAACTCTTTGTATTAATGAATCAAGGTGATAGTGTGGGTTAAATGGTGGTATCCCTTTAATTGAGTTAATTGTGAAATCCTTCTTGGCACCTAAAAACATATAATTAATGGGGTTTTTTATAATTTTATTGAAATGAATTGATCTAAATGCACTACTTGATTAATTAGTTCACATTATTACTTAACATCCCTAAGCTTGTTAATATAATGACACTATTTATGGTTATTGTGAGGCCTACCATGGGTAAGACTTGGAATATATTTTTGAATGAAAAGTACGAATCTAATTAATTACCTACAGTTTATTGATTTGAATTAAAAGGGATACACTCTATTTGGATCTGTTCAACGTATTATATAAGTGAATGAATCAACATGGTGTCGATTATTCACCTACTGCTTCTGTAAAAATAAGATTTCCTAGGATGAGATCTCAGGACTTAACTTAATATCCTCAGACACACAATGCCTCATATTATCTCCTTAGACCCTAATCAATTATATCTCTATATTACCTTGGACTTTTTCCTTCAGCTCAGTTTGACTAGCTTTAAAAATTGGAATGACTTGGATTTACTCCTTGGATTCACTTGGTTCTGATATGTGGGAATTTCCAGATTCATTTCTATTGATTTATATGGATACTTGTTCTTAGATTTCTGGTCTTGTAGAAATGGGTCCTATGATTACATTACTATTCCTATGATTTAAATATAGTTCTTCATATATCGAAGAAGGTGTTATTTCCTAGTTAAACTACACTTTATTGATTCCCTATTATATACACTACACATAGTTATGTTTTATACTCACATACTAAAATGTATTAGACACTATTTGTGGTGGGCTACTGAGTTTTACTCACACCCTGTTCGGGCCACAATTTGGTTCCTGTGTAGATATGTTGGTTTAAAGTTAGATCTTGGTTGGTTATTCTTTGTTATTTTTTATCATGGTATGGGTATTTTCATGGAATATGCATTCAATCATGTACTCAGATAGCCTTCAGGAGTTGGGTAATTTATTTTTTTAATATTTTTTCTATCTAGTCTTGTTGAAAGTATTACCTGTTATATGACCAATTTTAGTGTACATGTATCATCATTTTTCATGAATTATTATTATCTTCTACTGTTGTTTACTTTTTTTTATTCATCCGTTTTACTTTTTACTAATCTAGATGATAAAGTGTCCTCATCATACCACCTTTAGACCCTTGTTTCTAGTCTCATGGCTCTGGAATATCGGGATGCATGCTTGAGGCCCTGTAGACCTCAAGTTCAGTTACTTATGAGTGAATTAGGACCGAGATCTCACAAAGTGTTATCAAAGGTTTTTTCCCTTTGTCTTCTTGTTTTGGGATGGTATATAGGAGACTAGTAATGTGTCAAAACATAGTAAATAGTTGGTGTTTGGGAATGGAAAACCCACACATGGGGGAAAGATTAATTTTCTAGGGATGAGACCATTGATCTTGTTTTTCATTGTTACAACTGATTTTTATTTCACCTTGATTGATTTCTCATTATTATTTTGGTTATTGATTTATGGGATTCCACTCTTATCTAAATATGTCAAGGGAGGAGATTTTTTTATTCATAATTTCAGGCACATAGGATTCACATGTTATTAGAATGTTTATCTATATACTATTCTTGTGTGATTTCCTTCCATGTATACTTATGAACTCTACTTAAATAATAGATTTTCTTGTTATAATTACAGTATAATGTGGTTAAATAATGTTTTTTCATCAACCTAAATAGAATTACCCAATATTTCTTGATGGTGACATTATATTTAACTATCCTGAAATTAATTAACGAAATAAATGGTTTTATATTAGTTATTTAATTAACTTTAATAGAATCTTAAAATGTAACAAAAAATTGTATTTGTTTTTAAAAAATTCAGTTCATTACTTATGGATATCAGTTAAATGGGATTAAAATTGTAACTTATAGAGAAATCTCCTCCATAACATGGTAATGGTTACCTACATAACTGGATCCTTATATACTTGATTTAATCCTTGAAGTTCGATCTTGGAAGTGTGTTTTTATATAATAAACTTCTTAAAGGTTAATGTGAGTGGAAATTTCTTTATATATATATAAATATTCATTGATGGATTCCAGTTAAATGGTGTATCAATTTCATGTTATAAAGTCTTGTACCTCTATTATTTGGGGATGAAAACATGTATAAATTAATCCATATATGCTCAACTCAACCCAAGTATGTTAGTTTTGGAATATTGTGTCTATGAGATAAACCCACTAAGGTTGTGTTTTAGATCTATAAATTAACTATAAATGGGTTTCACTTAAATGGGGTTCCAATTCTAATTTATATAGCATTTATTCCATAAATTGGGAATTAATTTCCATATAACTAAACTCAGGTTGTCATTAATTGACCCTCACAGGTTGAACTTATTTTTACATTCCATGGTATAAAACCCCCTTGAGGGTCTTTTTATATTAAATGGGATGGTTATTTAAAGTGTTGGAAACCACTAATATCGTGTTTCATATAAATATATGGTGATGTATTACTTAACTTATCCCCTTCATTTAACAAAAATATCTTTCTTGTGTTTTTGGAGATTGTTGATATAAGGCTTAAATTAATTAAAATTTTATTTGAAACCTAAATGGAGTTTCCATATAAAGCTTGTGATTTAAATTTTATTTAATCAAGACTAGTTGGTAGAATTTGTGGATAGGTAATGATGGAAAGGAAATTATTAGATAAATTACCTATAATGCTTTGAGGCATCAGTTAAATAGTTCCAAGTAAAATTTCCAAAACATTCAATCTATAACCGGTACTTTACATTAATTTATATAACCCTTTGTAATGTTTATCACAAGATGAATTAATGGTTGGCCTAAGTAAACCCTTTTAGTTATGATCATAATAGAGAACATAATATGAGGGTTGGTTTGAGAGTTTCCTTTAAAGTGGTTTTGGATGGGAACATAGGCATTGCCCTTGGATCTCGGTTTTCTTTTTCTATTATGTTAGACCTTAAGTTCAGGTGGGATATCTTAGTGACTTTTAGTTGTGACACTAGTTATAGAGTTGATGCCTTGTTTTATGTTTGGGGTTATACTAATTTTGGTAGTGCCTTTGGAGGTTAAAAACATCAGTAAATGCTTGAATTGAGTTTTCAAGCATGATAGGTATAGCCATTTTTTATTAGTTAGGACTCTTAGTGGAAAAACAGCACCCTCCAGTAAATGGGTGGTCTTTCAATGAGTTAATACTTGTTGAATTCATGAGAATATTGGATGTTATAGTTAATGGGATTGAAATTCCTAGGCCATGGTTGGCTTCTTAGTTGGTCATGTGACCTTTATATTTATAATGATATATGACTTGAAGGTTTTCGGCTAGGTTAATATTCATACGGGATAATATGAATTTGGGTAAATATTTTGTGTAATCTATCATAGAAGAGGATGTATGGTGTATTTTGGGCTTGTAAATCATGTTAAATGGGTGTTCCTATTGTGAAGTTATAATATCAATGTAGTATACATTCTCATATGTAGTGCCTATCAAGTTAATAATTGGTGTATTGAATCGTATGTAGTTCAGTGGTGATCATTTATTACTATTTCTAGTTTGAGTGATAAGTTCATGAAATACATTGAACATTTTTATTCATAATTTCCTGGGAAAGGTTCATGAGTACAGGAAGTATGAATCACGGTTCATCTCATGAGTAGAGTGAATTTGGAATTAAGATCTTCTTTATAACATCTTAGGCTTGAACTATTAAAAGAAAGATAAGTTATCCCAGTGATGGGGATGACCATATAAAAGGATTAACTGCTATAACACCAATGATATAGGTTGGTTTTGACTTTAGTGTCCAATGTGGATAGTGTGTGTGAGCATGGATTAAGAAGATAATCCCACTTTATTTTATAAAACACTCATTTTTTGGTTATAGATAAGGAACACAACCATAGAATATTGTTCAATAATGGATGTGTTGTATTTTGGAAGTTGAAGTGCTGATAACTTCAAATTTTTCAGTCTTGGATATGGCAATGAATTTGGAATTTATTTGAAAGTTTATAATGAGTCTAGATGCTAGATTTTGACTCAAAATTTATGATTAATGTAGACCAATAATGGATTGGTGGAGCATTAGTAATTTCAAGGTATCACAATGATGGGTGGGTTGGTTAGTTTCACAGCAATTTAAGCACACTGTGACTCAAAATTGGACTTTGTATGGTATGTTCGAATGATCATGAGTACCCTTTGGATCTAAGGTAATGTTATCGATCCCTATATAAGGATTTGATTATTAAGTTAGTTTTATTTTAAATAGTTTAACCTGAAGTGGTTTGACTAATGTTATAGTATGAAAATTTTGGTGTTAGGACAAGATGAATTAAGGTACGTTGTGTTTATTATGTGAGTATTTTTTGGGGTATAACCCTTGAAAACAAGGTCTTTGGGGCATGATGGATATTTTTGGGTAACTAGGGATGAGTATTAAGTCAGTGTGATAAACGGTGACCATAATTCTAGTGTTTTATCTCTTGGTGAAGGGTAGTATAAATTTTTCTTAAGTTTGTTAAGGGTATTGAAAATTATTCTTAATTTGGTGAAGGGTAACTTATGATGGGTTTCCAATAATGAAAGTTCACTGTGGTAGAAGTACACTCCTCGAGGAGCATTCTTATATGATCTAGGGATGCCTCAGGGGTAAAGGCACTATGGTCGAGTAGTGATGACACGTCGATGGGTGAAGTCGAGTGTTTCTAAGGAGAATCATCTGGAGGTGGTTTGACTATTGTTACCATGTGTGGTTGAATACGGTAGGTTTGAAACTATGTGAATCATGTATTCTTTGATGTTATATAAGACTATGAGCTTGGTTGGGACCTTTTAGGGAAATCTCAGCAAACCCGTGTTGTGAATGGATGATAAGGCATGTCTTTTATATCTTGAGTTTTGAAAATGAGATTGTTCATAAGGTTGATGATGATATCATGTGTGTTGATGTGTGATACATAGTTAACCTTATTGATTGATTTTTTGGGACACTAGGAGTGTGTTTTGACAACAAATTTCAATGAAGGAGGGCGCCAAGGTTTGAAATTGTCCTAGGGACATAAGCCCTAAGATGGGGAGCCTTGTCGTCCAAAAAAATTCTATAAAGAAAAGGGTTTCTTGGGTTAGGTGAGATATTTATAGCATCATCTTAGTGTTTGATGATGATCAAGGGAGTCAACTCATTTTTTAGTGATCTCATGTCTTGTGATTAGTGATGTATTTGGAATCTCATTAGGTTGTTAAAAATGTTATGGTTTCATTTAAATGGGTTTTGAAAAATGGTGTAGGTTGGGTGATGTTTTCAGATGTTCATCAAGCCTTCTCGACGGTTTGAAATGCTAAAGTGGGGACGTTGTAATATCCTATGTTTTGAGAGAGTTTAAAATTCCAATGTAATTTGAGTTTTCATTTAGTGGGAAGAAAAATTACAAACCGAGATTCCAAATGTATTTTTGAGTGATTCAACACCTTAAATGGTATTTTTGGATATGGTTTGGTCCCCAATAGGTGTTTCAAGTTCCAGGATAAATATCATGGGCTTTAAAATTAAAACCATTAGTTTTAGGAAGAGGAAGCCTGGGGCACATGGTTAGCACATGATTAGTGTTAACCATAAACCCCAACCATGTGGGTACTTTTTCTATATAGGGGATACCATAACCTGACCTAGTACTATTTAATTTTTATTTATTTTTGAGTCCCTATCTATTTACCTTTCCTTATGAGTGTTTTTTCTCCAAAATTTCGAGTTTTGGGAATTAAAATAATGTGGCATAGTTTTCCAAATCATTCGAAAACTATGAATTTTTTACCGAGTCGAACTACATGGTTGGTGCATGGTTTTCCAAACCATACAGCCTTCCCATCTGTAGTTCTCTAGGAACCCAATAGAGGGTGCACTATTTTCCAAATCATGTGACCTAACCATACATCTTGTCCAGATTTCCAAAAATGTGTGTAAAAAAGAAAATTTTGACTTTAAAATTATAAACCCTTTCAAAGTGGGTATTCCCTATCCTCCTCCCATTCTCCCTCATGTCCATTGTATATCCACCCAGGAGGGCTCTCACACATTCAACCTCTCCCCCTACCACTCCCTTTGGATTCCATTTATCCTCACGATTCTGGTTGCAATATTTACTGATATCCATTTCTCCTCTACTCTCTTCTTCTTTAATTTTATTCATGATTTTACTCCTCTCCCATGGGGTGTGAATGAAGTATTCAATCCCTAACCTAATTTTGGTTATTTTATTTATTGATTATTTATTCCTAGGTTTTATGATCCCTATTAAGGTTTTTTTCTATTACTGTCAAAGTTAGTGAGTTTTTCATCCGTTATGGGTAGGGTGTCATCCACTCTTCATCTATGGGATTAATTAGTTATTTTATTGACTTTTTGGTGTATCATATTTTTCTAGGGTACATTAGACCTCTTTTAGGTTCATTTGGACCATTTATGGGTAAGTCAATATTATTGGATGCAGGTTCACTGTGTCCAAACCATTGAATTGAGTTCCTTGATTTCTAGGGTGTTTTTAAACGGTGTTTTCATTATTATATAATGTGTATATGAAATATAAAATTTTTGTAGTTCATAAAAATGGTTTTTTACTTGATTTATATTTTCTTCCTAAGCTTTTAACATGGGTTTCTTTTATTTAAGTATTTTTTCAAGAATAATCCTAATTCTAAAGAAATATAAATGTTCACATGGTTTTCCAAAATATTTTTATCATGAAAAGTGAAAATTCCCAATGGAGTTTTGTTCTTTCCACCGAATTTTATAAATGTATTAATGGATTGGTTTGATTTTCAAGGGATACTTGAGGGTATTTATAATCTTTTGGATCATTTAATATAACTTACACATATATACATATATAGGAATATATACAGTCACTGTATTTATACATATTCACTCATGGTGATGTGAATATGTACATTGGGACAAGGGGTGATTATATATATGTATAGGTGCATGTTTTTGTAGGTGTGAGGTGTGGTTTTTGAACTCAAACTCCTTAGAATTTTTTTATAAAATGAAATTATTTCTTTTAAAGTGATAAGTCATTGTTGTCACTTTGAAATGTTTTATAGAAATGAAAAACCTCTCTTAAAGAATTCCCCTTGAATTGGAAACATTATGTATATATATAATTTTTGATTTGAGATATGTTCCCAGTGAAGATGATTCTTCTAGGTTTGTACGACTTTGAAAGGGGTTGTGCTTAAGGTGGTAAGATCATAGGTGATAAGGTATATGGGATTTTGTGTAAAGAGTGTGATATGTATGTATATGATAGCTTGATAAAACTATAATCCGTTTATTTCTCATGAGAATCATTACGTAGTTATATAGGAGCCCTAGGTACACATGTTTCACTAGTTGAGATTGCCTACTGGATAATGATCTTAAGTAGACAACTCGACTGCCCACGGCATGCACCCCTTGGTCGAACCAGGGAGGGTTCCAATGAGTGTTTGGGAAGTGTTTAATGATATTTGGTGCTAGTGTATATTTATGATATGATTATATATAGCTTATTCCTAGGCCTTATCAACTAGAACCTAAGATACCATGACACCGGATTTACATGTATCCTACTTTCCTCTATATTCTAGTTTATTTATAAAGTGATATCTTGGTTTTTCTTTTCAATTTGAGATACTTGTTTTATCCCAACTTATCTTTTTTAATAAATTTTATGAAATGTATTTTATGTTTTAAATTTTTTTAAATATGTTGGGAATTAGTTTTTCTTAAAATGGAATCTTGTTTATTATTTTTTTTAAAAATAGAAAACCCTATCTTGACATGTCTTATTTTCAAACTAGCATGATTTGGATTTCTATTTAAAGGTAAATC
The DNA here is from genome assembly GCA_963277665.1 of Viscum album. Lineage (NCBI taxonomy): Eukaryota > Viridiplantae > Streptophyta > Magnoliopsida > Santalales > Viscaceae > Viscum > Viscum album. The sequence continues at coordinate 1,626,149,671 of OY728130.1, forward strand.
ATAAGGAATTGTTTATCCACAGGAATCCCTAATGAGAATCTCAGTTCTCATAGAGACACTATCATTTTCAATATTAGGTTGTACCATTTCTATATTGCTCATAGATCGATCATGGTCTTGTGGTTAGAGGTGACCCGCGAGGTTACATGGAGGCACCTGTAGTAGTTTTATTTCATTTACACCACCAGTTTTTTATTTTATTTCGTTATTATTTATTTTACTATTATTTAAGGTATGAATCATTCCTAATTGAGTTATACTTGATGCCTAACGCTAGTTTCCAACCCTGGAAGACTGGGAATGCCTCTTAGGACATGTTACAGGCTAGCTCGGGTGATCAGTTTGGGGTTGATCTAGGTTGGTTCATTATAAAATTGTTCATAAAAAGTTGGGATATTTTATCAATAGAAACCTTCAATATTTTATGAGGTTTTCCCTTATTATTTGGGGTTTTCTAGAAATTTGGATCTAGGTTTTCATAATTCAAGTGTACAGTCATATTAAGGTCCTTGATCACCACTTATTCTTATTGATGCTTGAATTTCCGAGGTAGTCCAGGATATATGTGTCTCAAATATGATCTTCGTTCTCAGATTTTTTTTCAAGGTTTTAGTGTCTTTATTTGAGTTTTTATGATTGGTTTTGAGGATTTATGGATTATTTTTTAGAAAATCCATAGATTAGAGTGAGTTTCTAGGAGGGTTAAGAGGGTTCACGGTTACGTTGCATGGTCTGACAAACTATTTGGTTGCTTCTATTGACATATAGGTTTCCCACATGGTTGGAACACAGTCTACCAAAACATGTGTCCAAACTATTTATAGTATTTGTTCTTCCAAATTCTTGGAATTTTGGTTCTTTGGATGATGGGTTGCTTCAATTTATTGTTGGTGTTATTTTGAGCTTATTTTGGGGTGTTTACCTTGAATTTTAAAATGATGTTTGGTTCATAAAAGTTTCATTTTCAAAATTAAAACATTGGGTTCTTTGAAAATGAAATGAAGATTATTTTGGATTTTGAAATTTCTGTGGAAATGTGTAATGGGAGATGATTTTGGGATTTATAAATGTATATTTTGAGGTCAAAAGATGGTTTTAAAAAAATTAAGAATGATTATAGATGGAATCACCCTCTAATTGATTCTTGGTATTCCCTATGAATGTTAAAAAATGTGTATATGTGTGTGGTAAGATCATGATTATATGTATTTGTGGATGTGTATAAGCAGAATTGGGTATCTGTACATATGTGAAGCTTCATAAAATTCCATTGGTGAGAGCCTAATTTCTTATGTTTTATTTGTTTTCAAATGTGGTTTTCTAAATGGGAGTTTCAATTTTTTAATGAGTGAGTATTCTTGGGTGTTTCCCTTTTGTGTATTGGGATTTATTTTTTGGAATTTTGGATTATGTTATGTTGGGGGTGTTGATGAAATGGTGTTTTTAGTATGGGATATCAATTTGGGTTTGAGACATGGATTTTTAGTTTATGGTATGTTTTGATTATGTTTTTTGCTTTTTATTTAAGAGTGTATCCCAGAAAAGTCTCGATAAAGAGTGTATGATCAGTATCTGCGATTTCTACTTTGGTTTTTTAGGAGAAGATAATTTTGGGAATTTATTAGTCACTATTTGGTGGTTTGATCTTGTCAAGTTTTAGGTGGTTGAAATATTTGAGGAATTTTTGATAAAATGTTTCTTTAGGTATTCCACCTTGAAATATCCTTAGGGGGTATTAATTGTATTAGTGGTCATAAATTTTGATGACATGTGTGACTTAGTATTGGTATCATCTCTTCAATTCAAAAGTCTTGGTTGAGTGGTTGGGAGAACTCAGAAGGCTGATTTGATTCTTTTGGTCTATTGGGTTCACCAATGGTCACTGTTCTGAGAGTTGGTATTAGTTTTTCCGCCCTTGAATCAATATTGGAGCCTATATTAATTTTTTTGAGGTTTATTTTTTTGTGTAATCCTGAACCATATCTTGTCTTCTTATTACAATAAGTTAGTCATACTTTTGGGTTTTCCTATATTATTTATCTGAATCTTCTCTCTTGGTGCCATCTATTTCTGATCTGGTTGACTCCCTTTTCTCTACCATCTTTTAGGAATTTTGGTTCCAACATTAGTTTCCTTTTGAAAATTCTAAATCTTTTTATTATGGAGTGGTTGTGTTCTTCATTTCATGTATCATTTCTCCTAGATTGGTTCTCATAAAGACCTATGAATTTTTTTTGTCTTGGGAAATCCAGGTTTCTCCAATGTTCAAAAATAGTGTGGAGACCACCATAGATGGATCTCTCGATAAACCTAGTCTTTTAGTTATTGTTTTTTTCTTCTTGGGAATTTTGAATCCTAGTTTCCAGTGTGATTCTTTGTTTCCACATTACCTGAGCCTGATAATAGTAGTTTGGTGTACCAGGATCATGGGTCATTTGATAGATTCTCCTAGAGATATCTAATATACAATGATAACTTTCTTTGGTGATCTTGTTTTATGGGTTGGGGTGTTCCTTATTTTGAGGTTGTGTTTAGATATATGAAATTCCTTCTCCTTCCATTTTTCTATTAAATGGTTTGAGTTCCTTGACCTTGATGTATGTTCCCTGGGATGTTGTTTTGACTTTTTAGGATGATATCTTATCCTCTTTTGGGATTTTGTAGTTGTATGTTTTGGAAGGAAGGTTTGCATTAGTCCTTTGGTCTTTGAGTTTTCAGGTCTCTTCTTGAGTAGTATTTTGTCTTTTTTTGTCTTGATCAATGGAATCTCTTTGGAATTTTTTAGGGAAGAAGGTGTGATGGTGGGGAGAATTATCACACCCCAGCCTAACATTATTTAATTTTTATTTATTTTTTAGTCCCTAGTTTTTTTTATTTTTTCCTTTTAGGTGTTTTTTATCTGAAATTGGGAGTTTTTTGCATTAAAGGCATGTTGTACAGTTAAGGCGTACACTTTTCCAAAATGTGTGATAGCCTCTACATTTTTGACAAATATGAACCACATGTTTGGTACAAAGTTTTCTAAATTTTTTGGAATTCCCAAGAGTAGTTCTCTAGGATCCTAGTAGAGGATGCAGATTTTTCTAAATTGTATGAACTAACTGTGAAACATGTCCAGTTTTCAATAAAATCAATAAAATAAAGCGAAAAAAGACCATTTTCCCCTAAAATTTTAAAACCCATAAAAGGGGGTATTTCTTAACATTTTATCCTTCTTCTTCTCATCGCTCAACCAGAAAACCAGGAAGGCTTCATCACATGTGACCTCTCCCCCTCCCTCTCCCTCCAATCATCGTTGCTCCTCCCGATTTCAAGTGTGATCTTTTCTAGTAAGCATTTATCCTCTTATGATCTCTTTTTCTTCCATTATATTCATGATTTTACTCCTTTACCATGTGATATATTTGGCCCATTCAAACTCTAGCTTTATTTTAGGTATTTTATTTGTCGATTCTTTGTGCATAGGGTTCATAAGCCTCCTTAAGGCTAGTTCTTACCATGACCATCAAAGGTAGTGAGTTTTTTATCAGTTTTGGGTTGGATTTCATCTTATCTTCATATTTTTTTTAATTGAAATTATGTATTTTGTGACTATTATGTTACTTATATTTTTCTAGTGCACCTTAAACCTCTTTGAGATAGATTTTGGGCATCATTGGGGAAGGCGACACCATTAGATCTAGGTTCCCTATGTCCAAGCCATTGAATTTAATTCCTTGATTTAATGGGTATTTTTAAGGGGGGTTTTATTATTATATAATGTGTATAAGCTATATAAAAAAAATTGGTTCTTATAAATGAATTTTCACTTTCTTTCCATGTTGTTACTAATATTTCAACATGGGGTTACTTTGTTTAAGAAAGTTTTCGAGATTATTCATAATTATAAAGCATATTAAATGTTCACATGGTTTCCAAATAGTTTTTATCATGAAAATTAAAAATTCCCAAAGGAGTTTTGGTCTTCAATATGGCTTTATAAAGGTCATAATGGTGTTTGATTTTCTAGGAATCCTTGAGAGGATTTCTAATCTTTCAGCTCATTGAATATGACTTACACATATATACAAATAAAGGCATATATATAGATACCCTATTTGTAAATATTCACTCATGGTGGTGTGAATATATAAATTGGGATAATGGGTGATTATATATACGTATAGGTGTATATGTGTGTAAGTGTGAAGTGTGGTTTTGGAAATCAAAAGCTTTTGGAAAAAGTGTTTTCTAATGTGGAAGTGTTTCTTTTGAAGTGACGAGGCTTGATTGACACATTAAAATGTTTTATGTAAAAAAGAAAACATTGTTAAGGCATGAACTTGAATTGGAAATGTGATTTATATGTCAAATGTGTGATTTTTGATATGATCTTGGTGAAGAGGCTTGTTCTTGGTTTTTGTGACTTAGAAAGGTGTAGCGCTTAAGTTGGTAGATCTGAGGTGATAATGTGAATTGATTTTTTATAATGAGTGTGAAATATATATATATATATATATATATATGTGTGTGATATATTTATAAAATTAAAATCCATTTCTTTTTCATGGGTAGCCTTGGGTAGTTACGTGGGAACCCTAGGTACACATATTGCACTAGTTGAGATTACGCACTGGCTAATGGCCTGGAGTAGATAACCTGATTTTCCATGGGATGAGCCCCTTGGTCAAAATTGGGATGGTGTCATCAATGTTTGATCATTGTTTGATGATACCTAGTGCTGGTATAGATTAATGATGTGAGAATTTATAGCTTCATCCTGGGTTGTATCTATGAGAACCTGAGATCCCATGACACCTAATTAACACATACACTACCTTCCTCTATTTTCTAGTTTCTTTATAAAGTGATATCTCTATTTTTATTTTGACATCAAGATACTTGTTTTACCACTAGTAATCTATTATAATTAATTTACTAAAATTAATTTCATGTTTTTAAAATGTGTTAGGAAGAATATTTTCTTAAAATTAAAGCTTGTTGATTTCATTTCAAAAGAATAAAAACCCGATCTTGAAATCTATTATTTAAAAACTAGAATGATTTTGATTTATCTTTAAAGGTAAGTCAAGTGAATTTTTTTATCCACAACATCCCTACTAATAATATTGGAGATCATTCCTATTATATCATATAGTTTTAGTTTCTCCTAGTTCTGGATCACTCATGGAGCAAGCGTGGTCCTATGGTTGGAGATTACCTATATGGTCGCATAGAGGCATGTGTAGTAGTTTCTATTTCTTTTCTACAGATATTTTTTTCTTTTTTATGGTTTATTAAAAAAAATATTCTCTAAATTGTTCCTAATTGAGTTATACTTGATTTTTGACACTATTTGTTAGTATGGGTAGATCAGGAATGCCTCTCAGGCCTTGTTGTGTTCTGAGTTGGATAACCGGTTTGGGGTCAACCCAGGTTAGTTTGTGATAGGGGTAGAGAGACCTTCATGGTTTTTGAAAGGTTTTTTAACCATTTTCTACAACCATGTGAAGTGGGGTATGCTTGGATAGTGATCCTACATGTTTGGTACATGGTTTTTGTAACTATACGTTGAAACCGTTTGAGATGTGGGTGCTTTGGACTATAATTCTACATAATTGGAAAACAGTTTTTATAACTATGTGGATTTACAATGAACCTCATTAAAATGGGTTGAAATTACCATTTTCTCTTATATAAATTAATTATTTTTACTCTCCTTTCACTTTCATTTCACTAAAGAGCTCCCCCGCATGCACCCTCATCTTTCTCCCTTTCTCTATGGGAGATCTACATCATTCTTGGTCTGATTCAATCATTATCGGATAAATTAGAAACCAAGAGGTGATTATATAACTTCTATTCAATACTTTATATATTTTATTTTCCATCTTAAGTGTTATTTTTTTGTGAACTAATATGCCCTTTTTCTAGGGTGTTTTCTGGTTTCTCATTTACTCTTGTTTTGACTTGAATCAAAGGTCGATACCAGATGAGTAAATATTCCTAAGCATGAGGTAGTTGGTCTATATATTTTTCCCTAAAATTATTAATGTGTTTAAAATGAACCATTGTGCCACACAAAATAAAATCCAAAAATTTCCCCTTAAATATTCTATTCATTCATTTTTTTCTCCAAATCCTGAACTAGACATAGTATAATCTTTTTTTACACCATTGGAGGTTGAAAACATAAACTTAGACCACCCCTTAGGGTGAGCATAAATTAACTCTCATGAAAAAAAAATTAGGAAAAAAACACCTCATAATGTGTATTTTAATTTACATATATTTAAGCCCCAATATAATCTTCCCTAAGTATTGAATCAACCCCTTAGGGTGTGTTTATCATTATATTACTTATGTACATTGCCTTAGGGGTGGCCAAAACACCCCGTATAGGGCATATGGTTTGAAAATTAATAATAACCCCAATTTATACTTAGATTAAACCAACCCATATGGTGTTTTATGCATGAAAATTTCATAATGTGGATCTTAGGAGGACTATGGAGATGACTTGGACTGTTAAAACCCATCTCGGGCACATTGGGTGCCTTTAGTAAATAATATAACTTAACACCTTTTCTTATTATGTTTTCCTTGAAATAAGTAGACAATTTTAATTATTAAATAATGTATGTACCTTTTAGAAAACCTTGGAAAACCACTCCTTGGTGGTGGTTCATTTTCAATAAATACCTTTATATGATTACTTACCTTGAATATATGATTTATACCATGAAGACTTGGATTACCCTTATGGAATTCTCCGGCACTTATGACCCTTTTTCTATTAAATATTTGGATTAATGAATTAAAGTGGCGGTGTCAGTTAAGTGGTGGTATACCTTCAAATGAGGTAATTGTGAACTCATTATGTGAACCTAACAGCTTATAAGTAATAGTTTTTTTATAATTTTAATGAAAGACTTGAGTTAAATTCACTAATGGATTAAACGGTACCCTTTATTATTACTTAACAGCCCTGAGCTTGTTAATATAATGAGACTAGTTATGGTTATCGTGGATCCTACCTTGGGTAAGACCTATATTCCTATCTTGAATGCCTAGTGTGAACCTGATAGATGCCCATATATTCATTAATTTGAATTCCAAGGGATACACTCTCTCTGGATTTGGTTGATGTCTTGCATAATTGAATGCCTCATCATGGTGCTGATGATTCACCTACTACTACCAGAAAAAATATAATTCTTGGGATGAGGTCCCATGATTTTACTTGATTTACACATATATGTGATGCCTCAGATTATCTCATTGGACCCCAATCAAGTTTATCCCATGATTAATTTGGAATTATTCGTCGATATTGGTTAGATCCCTATTATAATGTATAATTTCTTGGATTTACTCTTTGGCTTCGATTTGTTATGATATCTAATAATTCCTAAATGCATTTCCTTTGATTCAACTGGATACTTATTATTGGACACCTTGGTTTTTATGCATGGGTCTTATGATTACATTACTATTCTTATGATTCTAAGATAGTCTGACCTTTACTAAAGTAGGTGGTATTTATTGGTTCACCTCAACTTTACTTCTTCCCTATTATATATACTCTAAAAAATTATGTTTTATACTCATGGAATGGAATGTAATTCATTAGACACTATTTGTGGTAATTATTTTTTCTCACATGTTGTTTGGGAATCTGTTTGGTACCCACAAAGATCTATTGGTGGTGTATTAGGAATTGGTTGTTACTTCTTTACTATAACTTTTCATGGGATAGGACTTTTCATGGGAGATACATCTAAGTATTTACTTAGAATACCTTCAGGATTTGAGTATTTTATTTGTTTATTATTTTATATATCTTATCATATTGTAAGTTTTATCTACTTTATGCATGACTGCCTTGTACATGTATCATCCTTACTCATGCATGGTTAGTTTATTTGACACCTTTTGGGTTATCAGTTATTATTATCTAATGTTTTTATTTCATTTTATTTATTCCTCCACTTTATTTATTACTAATATAATGGTTATATTCTCCCCACCGTACCACCTTTATACCCTCGCTGTTATTCGATAGCCTTTGGAATATGAGGAGGCACTCTTGAGACTGTGTTCCCCTCATTTTTGGTTACTTGTGAGTGAACTGGGACTAGAACATCACACCATTTCTCTCTTCATACTCCATCCTTTAAATATTGATGTACTAACATGCTATGGAGAGAAAGATAATCCCACTCAAACATCGAGTGACATGGCACAACATGTGGATACACCACTAAGGTTTGATTCTTATGTTTTCCACTCTTGTGATCTTTATATAGTACATTCGCAGATTTTAAAAGGTGATGGTGATGATTCAGTGGATCATTGGTGTAAGGTACACATATTTACAGTATTCATCATTTATATATATTACATGGTTTTCATATTATCATGCATAAAAGATCCTTGAATTTGGTTTCTAATTACTTTTGTTAAATTTGATAAATGTTATTTAATTTGTAATAAACCTAATAAGAGGTTACAATAACCTTTGGTGTCATCCACAAGACTCCAAAGACTAGAAATAAATGATGAGGTCTTACTGAAAAGTTGAGGGATGATTTTTCCTAAAGATACAATAAAACCAAACAAGGAAAAATACAAATAAACATACCAACTATATGATGCATGAGTAATAAAAATATAACCAAAACAGAATCCAAGGACCAATAAAATCATATTAGCAGTGAAAAATTAATAAGAACAATAAAATAAACCAAAATACATCCAAACATGGTAACACCTAAGTGGAATCACTCCAATGACATCAAGAGGGATCTCTAAGATCCAAATACCAATTAAGGAGGAAAGCATCATAATGAACCACTAGATAAATGTGAGACCTTTACTTCACTTGTATCTTATATATGATATCTAAAAATTCATCAAATTTGTTAATAAGGGGTGAGTATAAACTCAATAGTCATTCCCCAAAAACCTTATACAAAATAGAAGGGTAGCAGATAAACAGTTTATTGAAAAGTAAAAAATAAGTTCATAGTATGAAAAACATTAAAAAGAGTTTTTTAACTACTTATTACCACTTATAATAATCATATTGTGCTCAAACCCACACACACATCCATGTATGGCATCAACCTCCCTATACTCACGAGTGGTGAGTCATCATTTCACCAATTCATCGCTTTGTGAACTAATTTGATGGTGTTACTTCATGCAATTAATTTGTTCCACTTTGAGGGTGGTACTTCATTCCATTATCCATCCCAAATGTACATGAACAAATGCGAACATGTATACCAAGTTTTCATATGAAATTATTCCACATTAAATATTTATTTCAAAAACTACTTTATTTCAAAAATATAAATAAACACTTTATAAGAATCATTCCAAACCAAGGATTTAGGTTCTAAAACCAAGAGAGTTTTATAATAAAAAATTAGATTAGAAGGAATTTAAATATCAAACCTTCAAGTTATAGAATTAGTAGAATGACTGAGAATCCACTTACCTCAAAACGATTAATGAAAAAAAGAATGACATAAGAAACCTCTAAATATTGCCTTGAATATTTTTCACTTAAATAGATCCAATAGGATATCATCAAGATCAACAATATAGGACATAAATCTATCTATAAAAGAATAGATTTAATTATATGGGTGAGAGTATATGATATTATCTAAATAAAATGAGAGAAAATAATGGCTTACTAGTGATTCTGGAGATCCAATCCATATTGGTTCATCAAATTTCCTTTAGTTTAAATAGATTTTTCCAAGGGAGCCTAGAATAGTATAGGAGCTGGAGATATTAATAGAAAATGATAAAAATGAGGGTTATGGGTCCTTATTTTGAATTAAAACTTAATTTATAGATCATTAACTACATGTCACATGGTTAGAATGCATGGTTTTTCAAACAATGCACCCACCATACACATGTCACTTGACATCACCAAGGTAGTTGAACAGTTGTGCCACACAGTTTGGAAAATCATGTGATGCTACTATCTCAAGGTCATCCTCTTTCATGATTGGCTTGCACAGTTTCACTGACCATGTTCCAATCGTTCTTTTCAAATTATCTCCACTTCCTTGGTTTCTCCTATGAACTTTCACAGCTTGTAAATATTTTTCACCAACTGTAGGACTGCCTAATGACTCTCAAAACATATTTCATGGTTTTCTAGAGATATTTCATGGTATCTACTAACTTTTCACCTCTTAAAACACTTCTAAAAGCTCAAAACCCTTTATAAACTCCTGAAAGAAAACCTAATAATTATATAACTTAAAAATACACAATATAAGGGTAAATTATCAGAAACTAGGAGTGTCATATTAAAGGCATGATCAATATATCTTCTACCCTAGTTTATGCCTTGTTTGAAACTATGTAATATTTTTTGGGTTTGAAAAAGCAGCCAACCCAAGTGGATTTATAATTTTTTAAAAATATATTGAGCACATATACTTAAAAAAATTTATATTAGAAAATTACCCCAAATTCAAAAATTCTATACAAAGATAACATCTCCAACAACATTAAGTGGGTGTGATGCCACATAGGGCTAGAAGACCCACTTTTAGAACCAAGAGACATTCCCCTATGTACACTGTGTGGGAACTAAGATATACATTAGAAATATTGGGCTAGGTGAAATGAGATCTAGGGAGAGTGTTCCTCTCCATTTGGTAACCCTAAAGGGAGGATAACTCAACCATTAAGGTTTTGAAAATTTTGGTAGGATGTGTTAATAATGACACGTTAAACGAAAATGAAAAATTAACCTCTAAAGTTGTTTTTAATGTGTGTCTCCTCAATTAATCCCTTTGTCATTGATTTACCCATTGTGGGTTATGAACCCTTCAAAAAAATTATGTTTTTATGAATAAGGTGAAAATTGACTTAATTTTTATCATTTTTAGAAATTTAATTTAATAAAATAGATTTAATATTTGGAATCAACATAATCTAAATTAGGTAATAAGTTTGATATATTTATATACATTATATAAATTCATTAAATATTTCTAGGATTGTTGAGTGTTGAGGGATCTTTCTATGGATCTCAGATATAGTACCAAAGGCTTTCCTCTCAATAATAGTAGGAAGGAAGGTGAAGTTATCTAAAACACCCCTGATGGTGACAAAATTTCATAAACACCCCCAAACTTTGATTTCTTCCCTAGGTGGATTGGGGATAGTCTTCCCTATATGTATTCTAATGAGGTAAATATGGAATGAATAGACTCAATTTACCATTGATTCATCATCAACATGGAATATTTTTTTTTTCATAAAAAACCATGGAAAAACATAGGAAAACCTTGAAAAAACTAAAAACCCTGTTGATGGATGCATACCCATATAGAGGACCCTCTCAACTACTGATTTTCACATTATAATAGGTATACATGTCATATTTATTCATTAGTTTCATACTTATGACCAACAATTCCTTTCATAATTAATCATGATAATGATTTTAATGGATAAATATGATGTTTATGAAATTATTAGGATTCTAGTTTGACCTCTACAAGAGTTATTTCTCATTTATTAATATGTGATAACAATATGAAATCAGAGTTTTTATCATACAGACAAATCAAGTGTCACTATTCTCGATATGATAATCATACATGGGATGAATTTTACTATAAAAACCAATAAAAATATAAAAGACAATGTGATGATTTAATGACACTTATAATTTGTGCCTCTGGTTTTATCATTAATCCTAAAAGTAAAATTGATCAATTATCTTGTGGCTTAAGAGAGCCTCAAAAATTAAGACTTTGATAATTCATGATTATATTGGTTCTCCACTAATTCTACTAGAGTGCTTTTCTACAAGACTCTATATCATACATGAAAATATAAATTAAAATTTTCCAATGTACTAACTATATAAAAAAATTGTTTCTCTTTTTTTGTATAATTGATTTCTGCTATGTCATAGGGTCTATGTAAAATTTCACCAATACTGGAATAGACAAGTTTATCTGGTTACTACTATATAGTTGTTCTTCCAATATATTGCTTTTTATGTCATAAAAGTGATGGTATTAGAAAAATCAATATTTTTTCACTTTTCACCTAAAAATCAATTATTTTATAAAAACCTCAAAAAATCATCCTAAATTTTTATTAACATGTTTGATCCAAATTTAAGAGAAACATATTTAATAGGTGACTTATCCTTTATTAACATGAAATGTTTGGTCAGGGGTGTGCTAATGGGTTTCTCCTCACCCATTTTTAAATGATTCACCACTTTATGGATATAGTCAAATAGAATCCAAAACAAATTTCAAACATTTATTCTATCTTCATTTCATTCAAAAAAAATATTTTATCAATTGTAAATTGGTGATATTGAGCCTCATAGTTGATCACACAAAACGAAGTAGGTATAGTAGATAGAAAAAAACTAAAAAACTATTCCTTTTATGTGACATTAGAGTCAACCTTAGTATTGATCACATTCTTTATAGGTGATCACATCCAACTACCTCAATTGGTTCCCAACAACTTATTCCCCAGCATGCGTGCTCCCTCTTCAATCATCTCTTCCACTTGATATCCCCAATGATTACATTTCCAATGCATGTTCTCCATCTTCGATTGTATCTCCCACTCAATTTACAATTTTATTTTCCATATTTTTAGGTAACTAGCCTAAGAGTAGTTTGAATAGTAGAATATTGGAAGAAGAAACATAGAACATACAACAAGGAAACATTATATTTCTAGAATAATAAGAACAAGGAGAATATATCCGTGTAAGGACCACCTTTAGGAACCTCGGTGACCACACCCCTATGAGCATGATATTTGTTTAAAAAACATCATTTATTTCCCTCCCTCATAGGTTTACCCCACATTTAATAACCCACCAAAAATCCAATAACCCTCTTCCAACTATAACTATTTCTAACAACTAAAATAGAAAATAAAACTCTTCCCCTTGGCTGATATTTACCCAACCCACCAACTACTAACATCCTCACCCACAACTGATCTAATAACCCTCTACACACACTAATAAATTTTAAATCTATAATATAGAACATGCGGTCTCAACTTCAAGAACATATGGAGGAATCTATTCAGAATCATTATGTGGAGGATCACTTTGAATCCTATTCAAAATGGACTCCTAGATAGGTATTTTTTTTATTTCTAGTACATAGGTACAGTAATTTCAAACATCTATAGATGAGGAATAGCATATTTCTAATCACCAATAGAAACATTATTCTAGTAAAATAGCTAGGTCGAGCATACCGCTAGGTACAAGTGGGAAAATTTCAAAAAACAAGGAAAACTCAACCATTATTCACATTATGGATATTTCTACTCAATATATCGAAATTTCATAAGATTCTTTCCATTGGGGATTACAATTTCACACTCACTACATTAGTTTGAATGGTTATCCATAATTTAAAGCTAATAGAAAATTAGTAGTTTGTTTCAATTTTGGAAGGAGTTCATTGAAATTATTTTCATGAAGATTTTTCATTAAAAAATTAGTTTCATGTTCACTTATTCTATACTAATAAATCAAGTTAATTCTCAAATTTTCATTAGAGTTATCTAATGGGTGGAGAGGAAGTGATCTGTCATAGTATCCTTTCATAGATGTATTAATTATTTCAGATCCAAGGCCTAATTTCTTAGTTTCACAAGAAACAAACAAATCCTCCACCAAGGGAACATCCTTCTTGGAGTTTTCAGACTACAATGTACACTAGAAAATACAAGTCCCCCCCCCCCACAACTCAAGTAGATGACCAACCTACGGCTCAAGATTAGGATTTTGTTATTGGATATGACACTAATGAATTTTCATCCTTACAAGGATTAGTTAAATATATGGAATGCTACACTATTTTTACTTTGACTAAGGCTTCATAATCATGAAAATTTATGTTTGGGATTAAGGTTCCTCCCATATTTTTTGAGGTTTTGTACATATTAAAAGATGAATCAAAGTTTTTAGATGGTTATGATTTCATATGGGAATTATACTAGAAATGATACCCACCTACATTTTCTACCCAATTTTACTTAACTGTGTCACTGAATTCAAAGGGTGATGGGGATTCTATTCGAGTGTTAAAAATTCCAAGCCCCATGGGAGGTCCACCTTGGGGATAGGATGGCTTTTCAGTGCAGTGGAAATTGTAAGGAAAATGGAGGGATTATCATTTTAGTTTGGGAAAAGGTAAGTATTTTATTTACCTTTAAATTTGATAGTTGTGTTGAAAGGGTAGGTACAAAGTATTTAGTAATTAGTTAGGGGTTATTAAATAAGGGAACATGATAGGAACATATGCTCTGGAGGGTTTTTTAGTTAAGGGATAAAAGTGACATTGTTACATGAAGAATATGGGAGAATAACCATTTCTATTTGAGTGGGGGTTCCATGGATGGGTGGTTAAATAAGGGAGTCTAGTGTTAGGGAAAGGATAGTGAAGAATATTTAGAAATTTCCTTTGGCTTGGAATCATATTTGGCTTGGGATCGGCCTTCTCGATTAGATGATATTCACTCTTGAAGTGTCTTATTGGTTGTATTATTTCTCCTCTTTTTTAATTCTCTAGTTTGATTTATATATATATATATATAATAGTGTGTCCTCTATTCATTATAAATTTGTTTAACCTTTAACTTTCCTCAATTGAATCACGACCCAAGGTGCGGCCTCCTGCTTTTGTTTGGAACCATTGTGCATTGTCAGTTCCTACCACAACAAAAGACTCATACACAACAGGAACACACAGGTGAGACACATTGTCACCTACAATTTCATTGTGGAATCATGACTAGACACATGGTTTGTTCACTTAAATGGACGATGGTTCGCTCTCTTATGATCCCTTCAATGAAAAATGTTCCACTCTCAGTTGGTTCCCTTCTATGAAAAACATTTATCGTTTCGAGGAGGTGAATCCTACAAGAGTTTCACACACTTCATCTCTCTTTCTATAGTGATGCACCCTATTGGAATGAACTATAAAAATTACCTTCCATAGTGAGAGGATACCCAAGTATTATTTTAGGGGATGGAAAACAATTTACTGTATTCATATAGGGAAAAATAAAGAAAGAAAAAAAGGAGGAGTGCTTGACTTTTCTTGTAATGGGAGAAAAGAAAGTAAGAGAGAGAGTTACCTACTTTTATATGGTAAAAATAATTAAATAAAACTCCAAAAAAGAATCAATGATTACTTTGATAGATGAGGAGGATAAATTACTAATGTGGATAAATCCATGATCTTCAAGACACTATAGGATTAGACTCTACTCCAGACATACCGTGAAACCTGAATGCATCATTTGACCGAGATGTTGACTCATGAGTATAATCTCCCTTCACTCCCACCAATAATGACTATAGCAATGTAAGAGGAGTCACTATAGCCAAATCTTTCCCAAGTGATAATGTTTTAGAGACTTTGTTTTTCCATATAATACTTTTAATTATATTTACAAATATGTTTGGATATAGGCATTTGGAAGACATGTGATTCTAAGGCTGAGTGTACCCGAAATTAATTTTTTAAAAATATTAAATATATTTTATATAATGTGCACATGATTTCAAAAATAAAATCTGATAACTCTTAAAAATAATATTTTATATAAAATATAAGACCATGGTGGTGTACATAATGTGAGTTTTACACTAGGAATTTCCTAAATTTGTTTAGAACAAGGTGTTCGAATAAAACAGCCATTAGTGGCTGTGTTTAATTAAAATAAATAATTAAATTTATTTATTTTATTAAATTAAATAAAATAATAATTTATCTATAAATTCCCTATTATGAAAAATCTTTAGGGTTAGCTTCATAACACTAGGATCATTTTGAGGAATTCCTTTCACCTCTCATTGGTGAATTGAAATTAGATGATGACGAAACTCTGGAACCAGACAGATCAAGATGCAGTGAACACAAAAACTTCTCTTATTCATTTTAGAGATTTTTCTTTACCAAAGTACATTCAAAATTGAGGTATTTGTCTATTTCTTTGATCTATGTCAATTGCATGCATTTTCATGTGCATGTGTAAATATTTTAATTGTTTATTCTTTTTTTCTCACCCTAGATATCCCCAATTTTATAAATTGGTCATGAATGATTTTCAAATTAAGGTGTCACCCTTTTTATTTTTCATTTATCCCAATCATTCTTCACTTTCTTCATTGATTGGCCTATGGTGTCTCAATTAATCATCATCAGGAGAAACTGAGCCTGATTGGACCCCTGGATTCATGGGGGATTCATGTGTGAGTAATGGGTTGGTGAATTAGGGGTGGATTCAAAGGATTTTTAGGTTGAGTATGATTCTACCATGTATTCGGAATCCATAGAGGCAATGAGTGGCAGATAGAGGCACTGTGGGAAACGGTGTGTGTACGACTTCATATGGGTGAATTGGAAAAAAAAATTATTGCCGAAAGATAGTCAAAAATTATAAATCAAAGACTTCCCCTTCAATTTCGGGAATCATGGAGGCAAGATCTATGGAGGTTATTTTAGATATATAAAACTTGAATATATTTAACTTTTTGTGAAAAACTCAACAACACAGGGTTTACTATGATGAACACACATCGTGTCGTGCCCCTTTGGATGCAACACTGGGGTTTTTGAAAATCTAACGATCACATGAAATGTGTATAGTACACAAACCATGTTAACCTCCCTATGTAGATAGGTCATGCGATTGAGCATGTGGTCGGGACCCCGTGTTGGAGGATACACCATGTACCGGAGTACACAGACATAAGAAAGTATACATAGACACAACCAGGATCACGGGTAGGACCCTAGGTGGTTGTGGCATGTTGTGTAGTCCCATTACATAATGTGTAGGGATAAATGGGTAGTGATCCATGTATCAGTAGGGACATGGACAAGTAGCAGAGTGGGACCACACAATGTGTGTATCCCTTTACATGTCATGTACCCGTACTTCCTTTTTTAGGAAACTTCTACCTCTTGTATGTCCTTCATTTGGACATGAAATTTTGCCTATGAGTAGCCTATCCTGGGTTTTTTTCTGCATAAAACACAATATTTTAATCTATAGCTTCTTTTGAGATATGATATGAGGTGTTTAGAGTGTGATGATTCCGTAAGAGGCACTTGACGATGGCAGTGATTGGGAAAGATCATTAGAGTGGTACACCCCTTTGGCATTAGGCTATGAGTCCTATATATATTGAGTCGTTCTCCATGATATACCAGGGTGTGGGTCCTCTCTCTATTGAGTGTTACCCCCCCCCTATGGCATTAAGGAACATGTCCTCTAACTACTAAGTGGTACACCCTGACATACCAGGGTGTGGGTCCTCTATCTACTAAGTGGTATCATCCCCAAGTAATTAGGGTGAGGTTCCTCTATCTAATAAATAGTACCACCCTATGGCATTAGGGTGTGAGTCTTCTAAATACTGAGCAGTAACCCCTAACGTACTAGGGTGTGGTTCCACTATCTACTAAGTGGTACTCCCATATGGAGTTAGGGTGTGGGTCCTCTATCTATTGTGTGGTACCCCCTAACATACCAGGGTGCGAGCCTTATATCTATTGAGTGGTTCCCCTATGTAATTAGGACATGGTTTCTCTATCTACTGAGTTTTACCCCCTATCAGATAGGGTACGGGTCATCCTTACACTAAGTGGCACCCCCATGATGCACTAGAGTATGGATCCTCTACGTAGATATTATTCCCCCTCGACTATGTGTAATAGTGTTGAGTCATGGTCCCTCTACATGGTTACTCCTATGGATAGACACGTGAGATTTTGGGAATCAATAATCAAATTTTGGAACTATTGGAAATATTTTCTTGTGTTGGGATGTGATATGGAGATCATATTTCTATCTCATTTTGGATTCTTTTATGGAGAATATATATATTTGTATTCATATAATTGCATGTTGTTACTCTCTTACTTTGGGTTGAGTTGTCTATTCCTATCGTGTCTTTTACTTCTCCCCCTTCAGCTTTCGAGATGTCCTTCTAGGTATGTATATACTCACCCCTACATGATCTTTTCCCACACGTGTCATGTCTTATTCAGAAAACGAGAAGGTCGATGATGATTATGGATGATATTAGGGATAGCTTGTGCATTTGACCGCATACAGTGGTTGGAGCTTGGATATTTGGATTTGGGCTCTCTTAGTATTTACTTTTCTAGTTTTGTCTAGCTAGGACATATTTTTGTTTGGGTCTGTATTTTACCCCCTTTACTTTTCAGTTGACACTATCGTACTCTTATACTCCCTATAGGTTTTACATGCATGGTTTATAATATATATACTGAATTTTTATTATTATTCCTCTTCACTTAGGCATGGATATGGTTGGGTGTGTGCATATAGTTACTTTAGGAAAAGGCCTCATGTATTAGTTATCTCTTTTAGAGCTTGTCATCAACCTCTAGCCTTCAGAGGTAGGCTTCAGGTAATTGTGGCTAAAGCTCTATTGGGTCAGGTCATAATAGATTAGTATCAGAGGATTTCATTACATGGGATGATGTTTGAAGTAGTCCAATTGTGAGGATTTGTTTGGGATTTAGGGAAATAGTATCAACTGTCAGACTAGGGAACCCAATGTTGGTGCAGCGGTCAATATATTTATACATTGGGACTCTAACCACTAGTATGTTGAATGAGTATACCACGGCATTAGTTATATGGAATTTCGGTATATGAATCATATATGATTGAGTCTATGAATATATTTATTGATCCATCTCCCAATTATATATATATTCTCATCTGACTGTGGTACTTCTTGATTAAATTTTCAGGATCCCGGTTACCGATTTCATATCAGGATAATGATCCGATAAGTGATGAGGCCTTGGTTCAGGGGTCAATGTGTGAGATTATTTCTCCATATGGATAGGTAGAATAACCCCCATCTATCAAGTAGAAAATAATACCATCATAGAGTTCTATGGATATTCACAGGCTTAGCACACTCCACGAGTTCCAGCGCTTGAGGCTGTTGAGGTTCCACGGCGAACTACATACCCAGGAAATATAGCATTGACTAGAGTTGGTGATTCATCTTTAGGATTATACAGATAGTGATTGTTCAGGTGGATGTGCTTATAGATATCCATATATATGGATTAGTTGGGTGCTGGTGGAGTCTAGTTACATAGATGCATGATGAGTTGACACTCTCATAGACCAACATTTAGAATCTATTCTATCGGGAGTATTACCCCTCCTACTTATGTTATTTTCGAATTTATGAGCTTTTGGAGCTGTAGTAGGGACAGATGATGGTGGATGAGTATTTTTTGAGGTTCACATACCTTAATTGGTACTCCCTTGACATGATTCAGGATGGATACTTCTATAAATTGATGTTTGATCAAGTTCTCCATATAGATATTAATGTCAGTGTAGTTCCCTTGTGAATTACCACCTATATTTTGGTGTTGTAGTGGGTGTTGGTGATAGAGAGTATACTTTCATAGGGACTCCACAAAGATGGAGCGAAAAGTTTGTATCATTGGTATGAGTCATCTTCTGTAGCTAGCATGCATCAGTTGGCAGGATCTTGGCATATGAGACCTCCCCATGACTAGAATTAGGAATGTGTTTTGGAAACATAGGTACCCTGTAGAGGAACAAGGCAGTTCAAGAGGTTCGGTGCTATCAATGTGATGCACAAGGTCACATGACATGTGATTTCTCAACCATACATGCTTAAGTGGGTAGGCTGATAGCAGATGGACCACCATAGTAGAAGCAATGTCATGATTAGGGATCTACCAAGAGAGGGCAGGGAGGACCCTAGAGATGAAAAGCTGAAGAGGAGTAGGTGGAGATATTGGGGGAGGATCTATGGGTGGTGGATGACGTTATGATATTCTTACACTACCACCATCAGGTTTCCCACGTCAAACTCGGGGAGTAGGTGGTCGGGGCCGTGGACTGCTTCAGGCTATGGATGAGTATGACCGAGCAGCATATGAGATGATTATAGGTGTGCTTATTCTACTATTTCTTCACTATTAGTAGACATAGGTTCTATTAATTTCTTCATCTATTTACTCCTTGTGAGAGATATGGAGTTCCAAGTTGATTCTTTATCCTAGAAACTTAGTCTTGAGGTTCCTGTATGGAATTATTATTCTATATCATTTATCTTCTAGTAGTGATAGCAATCACTTGAAAGAGAGAGTTTCTCATGGGACCTTTTGGTCATCACAATAGAACTCTATGACTTAATATTGGGTATAGATTGGTTTTCCATGGTTCGATCCTAGATTTATTATCATTTCAGATATTCCAGATGCATTTTCATTAATGGGATGTGATTCTCCTTTGTGGGAGAGAAAGATATTATGGAAGGTGAGTGGGTTTTGCAAGAAGGAGGATACAGCCCATCACCCATAATTTATAAATTGTAACCGTTGGTGTAGAAGGATATTCAAGCATCTAGATTACCTCATTCATGGAGGATTTTATGGGTGTCTTCCCTGAGGGTGTTACGGGACTACCTATGAGTTGGGAGATGGATTTTTTCATCTAGAGAGAAGGGTTTTTTTAGGCCAAGTGTGTCCCCTAGGAAGATCTATTGTTGTTCATTAAAAAAGGAAGTTGGAAGCTTGTGGACTTTTGTGGATTATCATTAACTAAAACAGACCATGATAATGTACAAGTACCCCTTTTCAAGTATTGATGAGATCTATGATCAGTTGCAAGGTGTGAGATGGTTTGAAAAGACTGATCTCTTGTTCATCTTCCACTAGTTTAGAGTTCATGAGGCTGATACTCTGAAGTTGAAATTATAATTTCACTATGGACACTATGAGTTAATAGTGATTCAATTTGGTGTAATGAATTCCCTATCATGTTTATATCCTTGATGAACATGATCTTCTAGCCATATTTGTACCAATTTTTTGTTGTTTTCATTAAATACATACTCATATACTTTTTGCTAGAGGAGAAGAATGTAGAGCACTTAAGGATAGTATTATATTTTCTTTGGTAGTACCAGCTTTTTAGTAATCTCTCTAAGTCATTGTTTTGGATCCATGAGGTTCACATTATTGGGATTGTCATTTATTATCATGGATTAGCTATGAACCTGGTGAATATCAATGTAGTTCTTTCTTAGGAACCACCAAAGAATGTGTCATTGGTGAGGAGTTTTCTTGGCTTGGTTGTGTACTATAAGATATTTTCATTGAACACCCTTATGCGAAAAGTGAATCTGTTTACCTGGATTGAGTAGTGTCATAGATCCTTCAAGGAGTTAAGGTTGAGGGTAATGAGTGCTCTTGTTTTGAGACTATCGAAGGAGGGTGTTCAGTACATAGTGTATTACAATGCCTCAGGATCTAGTCTTGGATACATGTTGATGTAGATATAGGTGGTTATCTCATATGGGTTGAGGCAGTTGAGACCCCATGAGCATAACTACATAACTCATGACCTAGATCTGGAAGCGGTAGTCTTCTCTCTGTGGATGTAGAGGCACTATCTTCTAGGAGAGTGGTTTTTTGTCTACTCAGACCATCAAAACCTTGGGTATGTATTCATGTAGATATACTTAAACCAAAGGTATAGGAATTGTTTGGAGTTCCTATAGGAATATGAATTTGAGATAATCCATACTTTAAAGAAGGGAAACATTTTAGAATATTCCCTTAGCAATAATTCTCAGGCTCGTTTGGTGCTGGAGGCGTCAAAGTAGTTAGCTTCCTTACATCTAAACCTAGTTGAGAAGGAGGGTGTAACTTTTCTTTAGTTAATGGTGTTAACTCATTTTCTTTTTCATCATATGAGAGAGTCCCAATTTGAAGACATAGACTATGAGGTCATGCGTGACCAGATATCCTTATAATATTCACTAGATGGATTTTCTAAAGGATGGAATCATATCATACATTTCTAGGGATGGATGGTGGCCCCAGTAATGATGCAGGGGGAGGTGATTAGATATTGTGACACATATCCTTTTTAATTCAATCTTGGAATGGGGAAGATGTATAGAGACCTTCAATGGAAGTTTTAGTGGTTTGGAATGAGATAGAACATGGTTGTGTTTGTCTCTCGATGCCTTACCTATCAGCCGGTGAATGTTGAGAACCAAGTTTTGGTAGGTTTTTTGTATCCCCTTGACATCCCTGAATATAAATAGGCTGATATATCCATGGACTTTGTGATAGATATTACATGGATAGAAAGAGTTCATTACACTATCTGAGTGATAGCTGACTGACTCATGAAGTTGGCACACTTCTTTATTATCAGGAAGCATAGATCAGTGGAGATTTTGGGGTAGATATATGTATGATATGTCATTTTCCTTCATGGGGTTCCCTCAAATATTTTCTCTGACTATGATGTGTAGTTCACATCATGGTCATGTAGAAACCTATAGAAGGAATTCTAGACCCATATGACTATGATTACAACCTTCCACCCACAAACAAGTTGACAGACTGAGAACACTGTCTAGGAGATCGAGGATATATGATGAGGGATTAGGTGTTAGACTTTTTTCATAGTTGGAAGGATCACTAGCTACTAGTATTGTTTTTATAAAATATCAACAACCACTCTACTATCTACATGGAACCTTTTGAGGACCTATATGGGAGACCATGTAGTTCACCCTTATACTAGATAGAGATTGGTGAGGCCTCTCTTGTTGGGTCAGAGATGGTGTAGGTGATGATGGAGAAGGCCCAGGTCATCTGCAAGAAGATGAGGACAGCCCAGACTAGGTAAAAATATTATGAAGATCGACATTGTATGACCTTGGAGTTTGATCATGGAGACTATGTTTTCCTAAGAGTCTCTCCATAAAGAGGATTTTGGATAATCATCCAGGGATTCAAGTTATCCCCGAGGTCCATCGAGTTGTTTGAGATTCTACAGAGGTTCTGAGAAGTTTCTTACTACCTCTCCCTACCTCCATATTTGTCGTGGGTGCATGACATCTTCCATGTGTCACAACTGAGGAGATACATGCATGACCTTACATACATTATTGAATGGGGTGAGTTGGATATCAATGATGAAACCACTTTTTTAGATCACCTGATGGTGATCAAGGATCGGATGAAGAGGACCCTATGTGGAAAGTCTATCCCCTCAGTTCATTTATTGTGGCAGTATGGGATCATGCAAGAGAGTTCCTAGGAGCAGGAGAGCCAGACGCAGGCTCAGTATCCTCAGATTTTTTTATTTTTTTATTTTCTTTTCTTTTTAGGGATGAAAATATTGAAGGAGGGAACATTTTAGAGACCCTATTTCTTCATTGTAACAATTTGAAATATATCTAGAAATATTTTTAGAGCTAGGCACTAAGACGAGATGTGATTATGAAGCATGTTGTGCCTAAAATTAATTTTATAAAAATATTAAATAAATTATATATCAAGGGAGTGTGATTTATTAAATAAAATGGAATAAATCATTAATGGAATCTCATATTGAAAATATAATGCCACTATTGAGTCCAAAATGTGAGTTTTACCATAGGTGTGACCTAAAATTGGTTAGTGCAAGGTGTTCGGCAAAAACGACCATTGGTGGGTGTGTTTAATTAAAATAAATTTATTTATTTATTTATATTATTAAATGACCTAAAATCAGAATTTGTCTATAAATTATTTTTTATGGTGGATCATTAGGGTTATCCTCATAATCCTGGGATCGTTGAGAGGAATTCCTTCCACCTCATTGGTGAATCGAAATCATATGATGACGAAACTTCAGATCCAGAATGATCAAGACGTAGTGAAAACAATGACTTCTCTTATTCATTGGTGAGTGATTTATTCATCAACGAATGATCTAAAATGAGGTAGGACACATCAATTTGTGGATTCTTCCCCAATTGATTAAATAGATTGATTATGATCATATTGTTTCTTTTATCTGCACAAATTTTAAGCATTTTCATGTTCCCGTGTATAGATTAAATTTTTTTAAATTAGTTTTTCTCACCCCATATATCCCCAATTTTATTTATTGGATAATAACGTTTGTCCAAAAATTGTTTCATATTTTTTATTGTGAATTTATCCTAATAATTCTTCATGTTCTTCTCCGATTATCCTACGGGGTCTCGATTCGACATTATCGGGTGGGACCGAGCTCGATTGGACCCCTAGATTCCTGGTGGATTCACGTGTAAGGAATGGGTTGGAAAATTAGGGATCGATTTGGAGTATTTTAGGGTTTATTATGACTAAATCATGTATTGGGAATACATTGAGGTAATGGGTGATGGCTGAAGACGCCATGGGTGATGACATGCATACGGCTTCTTGTAGGTGAATCAGGAATCTATTTTCCAACCAACGGATGGATTAAAACGAAAAATCAAAGTCTTCCCTTTATCTTTTGGGTGGATCTAAGGTAAGATATGATGAGGTGAGTCTAGATCTTGAATACCTAAAGCATATTTAACTTTCTATGAAAAATCTGAGTACATGGAGTTTAATATGATGAACACATGCCGTGTAGTTCCCCTTTAGCTGCAGTGATAGGGTTTTGGAAAAGTTAAGGATTACATGTCATGTGGTTAGGCAACATGTTGTGTGACCCTCCCTGGGTAGATAGGATATGAAAAAGAGAACATGGACAAGAGCCCGTACAGGAGGAAACTTCAAGTACCAGAGTACACGAACATGGGAATGTATATAAGGACATGGCCAGTAGCACGATCAAGACCATTGGTGGATGAGTCACAATGTGTAGTCCCCTTACATGACATATAAGGCTATATGATTAGTGATCCATGTACCAAAAGGGACATGACCAAGTAGTGAAGTGGGAACATGCGTCATGTGTGTCCCCTTAAATGTCGTGTACCCCTAATTCCTTTTTGAGGAAACTTATACATCTTTTATCTCCGTCATTTGGACTCATATTTTGACCTTATTATAGCATATCCTGAGTTCTTTTCTGCATAAAATACGATGGTGGATTTAATAGTTGATTTTGAGATATTACGCTAGGTTTTTTGAGTGTATTGATTCCTTAGTCATCTCTATCTATTGATTGGTACCCTACTGATGTACTCGGGCATGTTTCCTCTATCTACTAAGTGGTTCCCCCGATGTAATTAGGGTGAGGGTGCTCTACCTACTGAGTGGTACCCCCCCAATGGAATTAGGTTGTGGATACTCTATCTACTAAGTGGTACCCCTATGGAATTAGGGTGTGGGTCCTCTAACTACTGAGTGATACCCCCTGATGCACCAGGGCATGGTTCCTCTATATACTGATTGGTACCCCCCCCCCCAAGGAATTAGGGTGTGGGTTCTATATCTACCGAGTTGTACCCCCTTGACATACTAGGGTGTGAGTCCTCTATCCATTGAGTGGTACCCTATATTGGATAGGGAATGGTTAATCCATACACTGAGTGTCACGACCCGTCCTCGGGGCCCGTGCCGTGACTACCCCAAGCCCGCCTTCCATAGGCCAGGGGCTGGCGACTAGCACCAAGGCATAAATCCCAATAAACAGGGAAGGCATTGCCTTTGAAAAGTAAAAAACCACCACAGAGTAAGCAAGCGGAAAGAGTAAACACTAAGTAAAAACTGTAAAAAGCTGTGCTGAAAGTAAAAGGGGTCGGAAATACAAGCCCAACTGTAAAGTACAACTGAAAGGGGAAAATAGAAACTGAAAGAAAAGCCGCAGTGTCGAGCCGTCCTCTGGAAGTCCCACCTAAAGGGTGGGTACAGATAGCCTCCACTGCTCCTCGGGTCCACCTGATCGCTCTGAGTACGCCCCACCCAGTGGTCCACCTCCAGGTACCGTCCTGCTCCGCAAGCCTCCACCATGATCAGTGATGTCTGTCGTCTGCAACCAACACAACGTAGTGCGGGCATAGCCCGTGTAGGGGTGAGTATAAGCTACTCAGTAGGGACCCCGAGACCCCCAAAGGTCTCCCAGAATCCACAAAGGATAATCCACAAAGGAAAGATATGATCACGACGTAATATCCGACAAGGCTTAGGTATACGCCCATACATATACCTAAGTCATCAATTCCCGTTCGGCTCCAACATCCGAGCCCAAGCACAACCCAGTCTACACAGGAAAGCAAAACGTAAACCCGCACAGGATAGCACAACACAATCCACGAAGGAGAGCAAAGTTAATCCACATAGGATAGCTCAACACAATCCACAAAGGAAAGTAACACAGGATTCAGCTCACACAGGTACTTCTTCGTATGACGTTAGAGACGATCAGATGTAGCCACTAATTCATCTAAGTCGTCGGACCCACAAAGGATCTGTAGGTACTAACCCTCGCAAGACCCACACAGGATCGATCACGAAGTTGAACCCAAAGCTATTGGGAAACTCCTTCTCCATCAAGTACAGTGGTTATGGCGCTACAACCAAGCGCTTCACTCTTACCTTGGACTGATATAGTACTCCACCTATCGGGTACTATGGGCCTGCTGCTACAACCAAGCGCTCCTCCATCGTGGGTATGCAGCTACAACCAAGCACTCCTCTGTGCCGCTACAACCAAGCGCACCTCTATCGTGGGTCTGCCGCTACAACCAAGCGCACCTCCTTCGTGGGTCTGCCGCTACAACCAAGCGCTCCCTTGTGCCGCTACAACCAAGCGCACCTCTGTCGTGGGTCTGCAGCTACAACCAAGCGCCCGTCCATCATGGGTCTACCGCAACAACCAAGCGCTCCCCTGTGCCACTACAACCAAGCGCACCTCTGTCGTGGGTCTGCCGCTACAACCAAGCGCTCCCCTGTGCCGCTACAACCAAGCGCACCTATGTCGTGGGTCTTCCGCTACAACCAAGTGCTCCCTTGTGCCTCTACAACCAAGTGCACCTATGTGCCGCTATCCGTAACACACTGATTCGTTCGATCAGCAGTCGCCAAGTCTCAACCGGCTCTAGGGTTTCCGCACACAGCATGTTCGTTCCGTGAGGGTCCACTCCACTAGCTAAGAGGTCGATGTATCAACTGACATGTAGTCCGGATTTGATGTATCCCAAGATTTACCGTAGTGGTCACTACCGAAAACACGGAGGATTCCCGTACTGTTTTCATCATCGTCGTAGTCGAATCCACCGAGGATCACTACACAGTCGTCATCATCGAAGTCGCAGCTAGCACTAGGGTCCCCGCACACAGCAAGCTCGTTCGGGAGGGTCCGCTTCATGAGCCGAGAGTCTGATACATCAACTGACTCAAATTCCAGATTTGATGTATCCAAAAGTTCTGTATCTTCAACAGGAACTCAACGTCGCAGACGGCGTGTCAATCGGATGCCCGGTATGAGAGTTATTGGCTTTTCCGTCCCAGTGGCCCGGTTGGTTTCTAAGGCAAAACCAACCCTACCATACTCCACCTGCGTCCAAACCTCAGGCGGAGTGAGCCAAAAGATCCTTCTCACTTATAGGAATCCACCAAAGTCGACGGCACGTCAATCGGACGTCCGGAGCTCAAGATATGAGTGTTTCCGCTCCGAGGGCCCGGTTGGTTTCGTGTACGAACCAACCCGGACAAACCCAAAGTATTCCGAAACCTTGAGTGTAATATACCGAAACGACCTTCTCGATCCAAGGATCGCGTTGCTGCTAACGGCGAGTCGTTTTGAGTCTCGTAGCTCATGTTACGGGCAAAAGACCGAAAAGGTCCGGAGACTGGGGGTCTGGGCCCGGGCCGACCCCCCCCCCCCCCCGGTCGGCCGAACCGGGTCGGCCCGAACCAGGTCGACCCGACCCGATCCGACCCGACTGGACTCGGTCCGGCCAGGCCAAGGCACGGCCCGGCTCGGCCGGTCGGTCCGGCTCGGCTCGGCCGAGCGGCCGAGCAACGCGGGGGGCGCGCATGCCCCTGCGTGACAACGCCGCGGCCCCCACGGGGGGGGGGGGGGGGGATCCCTGGATCACCCGGACACAGCCGGGCCACCGCGTCCCTGAACCGCGGTTCCGCGCGGCTGCAGAACCGCCTCACCGCCGCGGCTTCAACCACGGCGGGGTTTTCCCGGCGGCGCGCTGGGCGTCGGCGGAAGCTTCCGCAAGCCACCGGAGTTGCTCTGGTCGTCTGATTTCCTTCCCGTCTGCGTTGATGTTCCTCCCAGGTTCTGTTCTTCACTGTGGGATCATTAAATCTCCTCTGCGGCATGTTTTTTCATCACCCTCAAAATCCGCACAACAAAGAAGAACGGCGGAGGGTTGTCGAGCCGTGTTTGTTTGGCATGCACCCTCCGCGTTAGATAAAAACAGTCGGGAGAAAATATTCAACACATGAATAAAAGAAAGGCATAATTTTAATAGAATTAAAATTGAACTTGATCCGGGTTCTTTGTTTTAAAAGAAAAAAACATGGGAATATAAATTTATTTCACAAACAAACCCTACTTCGTCAAGTCGTCGCACGCGCGTTCTTCACAGAATTGATCGTCACGGAATGAGGGGATAGTCGCGTCATCGCGGTATCCGGCATTGCGTCGAAAAACTCCGAGGACCAAGAAACAACAGATTTAATTAATAATAATTTAATCCATAAGGTTTTTATAACTCTCAAAGAGATTTAAAAGAAGCGCAACCCCCTACCTTGTCGTTGTTGATCGAAGGTTGTCGCGGGGTTGGATTGTCGTGGAAGAATGTCGCGGAAGAAGAATCGTCGGTGTCGCGGTACTTGGCGTCGCATCGTCGATTTCCGAGGGCTCGGCGTTCTCCACGTTCTTCGAGTACTTCGCGTTCTTCGCGTTCTTCGCGAAGGACGATGAAGAACTTGAGTTTTCTGCCAATCCTCTCAACGAACAGGACTTAAGGAGAAAGAGCATTGGTCTTATTTTATTAACATGCCAACAAACGAAAACGTGGTAAGTAACGACCCATTAATTCTTAGAATTAATTCAACGAATAAAACCACCCAATTAAATGGTGCGTTAAGAATTTAAGAAAATGCATCAGTTGACTTTCATAATGACGGGTTTTCACGGGTGCGTTACTTAGAGGAAAAGAAACGGTGGGGGCTTGTGCGGGCCCCACCTCACAAATATTCTACCAAGAGGGTAGGATATTTTTGGATAGCACCCTATCTGCATCAACTCAGCTTAAACATCTTGAAGTGGTCTTTAAGCGGCTTTAAGTGAAAAATAAAAATAAAATTGTCGCACAACTTTTATTTTATTTCTTAACATAAAACCCAAAAATTAAAAACCAAAATCGAGCAAACGAAACTCCAGAAGAGGCGTTTATAAGCAAATATCGGCGCTGTGATTTCATCGGTGCCCTCGGAATTCGATTCCGAGCACCGGTTCAAAATTTAGAAAAACCTGCTCGTTCTTTCACTGAACGTACCCGAGCCAAACATCGGAAAATGATTCCGGGCACACCGGGCCTCGGAATCAGGTGTCGTCAGAAGCTACGTTCTTGTAAAATTCCAAAGAAAATTAAGAAAAAAAATTCCCTTGAAATTTACGGGTCTTTACATTAATCCCACCATAGGGATTTATGTCCCCGTAAAGCTTCACCACAAACTTAGGGATACAAAGGCGGTATTGAGCATGCATCTGAGCCTCCCGCTCCCAAGTGATCTCCTGGAGGTTCCTGAGCTGCCATCTGAAGCGCACTAGAGGAATCGATCATCCACGTAGGACCCGCTCCTGTCGATCCTCGATATCCACTGGGACCTCCACAAAAGTCACCCCATCATCAAATACCATCTCTCCATGGTCAAAGATTTGCGTCGGGTCGTGCATGTATCTCCTCTGCTGAGATACGTGGAAGACGTCATGCACCCGGCGCAACTGAGGTGGTAGAGCCAGGCGATAAGCCACCTCGCCAACCCTACTGAGGACCTGGAAGGGTCCGATGAAGCATGGAGACAACTTGTTGCCTCGGCCAAATCTCTATAATCCACGTCGAGGTGAGACACGCAAGAAGATGTGGTCTCCATCCTCGAACTCTAGTGGCCTCCGCCTCCTGTCAACATAGGACTTCTGTTGGCTCTGAGCTATACTCATCCTCTCTTGGATGACCTGGACCATCTCTGATCCCACAAGAACTGCTGAGATTTCTTCTTTGCCGATAAGAGAAATTTGGTCTCATCCCCTGGATGAACCACTTCCTTTGACTAATACAGTCAATCCCGACATGGATGTTACTAATCCATACCAAGGATGACGTCGTAAGGCCTCGACGCTACTACCAAGAGATCCAACCGTTACTCTAGCCTCCAAGGGTTGAGTCACACTGTCGGCATCAGTGTGTGGTAACTGGGTCTCCTTCAGTAGATGTCTCACAAGTGAGGGTCAAGTCAACAGTCTAAACTAGAACCTCTTAGTAACAACACAAAAGAGGACAGGAATGAAAACATCACAAAGGTAAGCGTCTTTTACTATTGCAGCTCATAATACAAAGACAATACACAACAGCAATAAGGAACTAGAAGTACAAAGGACGTATCCACTAGTTCCTCTCCTATCCATCTGTTCCCAGAGCTCCATGACCATAGGCCTCAGCTGCCTAAAGCTGAGCTCTCCCACGTCCTCCTGTCCCCTGCGGTCGGGGTGGACCTCCTGGTGGTGGTGGTGGCAACACCCCGAAGCGTCGTCCACCTCCAACTGCATGGCCAGCTCCCCTGCCAGGGCTGCCTGCTCCTTGCGGCCCACCCTGATCGAACCTCTTCCTCTGCCTGGGGGGTCCTTCATTCATCGGCTGGTCATCCGTATGGCGAGTCGGATAGTCACGAGCCATGTGACCAATCCCGCCGTAGGAGTAACACTGCCCTCTCATGGAAAGTCGTTGTCCACCCCAAGTGCCTCGCACAAATGATCCAGAGTCATGCTGTCGACCACCTATAGGTCTAGTCCTCTTGGACCCCTATGTCATCTGTCTACTGCCCGCTGTAGAATACTCTGCTGCATGTCGGCAAGTGGTGGGTCCTGCTGCTGTAGACTGCTCCACAAGGAAACTCTCCACTAAGAGGGCTCGCTCCAACACCCCTTCCTAGGTTGGAATGTTGAGGGAGATCATCGAAGCCCTGATCTCGTGCCTCAGTCCCTGCTCGAAGGTCCGGCCCCGGAAGAACGGGTCACGTACCATATCTGTGGAGTAGCGCGAGAGATCAGTAAATCTCACCGAGTACTGGGCCACTGTCATGCTGCCCTGCCGCAACTGTAGTAGCTCCTGAATGGGCACTGCACGGAGGGTGGCTGGGACGAACTTTGAGTGGAAGAGGCTCTCGAAGTCCATCCAGAGAAGAGATGCCTCGTCGTGCACCTGGAGCATCAAGCTCCACCATCGGCCCACTGCTGCGTGCAGGAGGATTGCTGCAAGGACCACCATAAGATATGCGGGTGTCCTCACTAATCTGAAAACCCGTACGACTGCCTCCAGCCAGTCCTCGGATGCCTGGGGGTCCATCTCCCCACGAAACCTGGGTGGTTGCTGGCGCTGGAACTCATGTAGAGCTCCAAGGTGACGTGCATCCTCAGCAGTTGTGGTGGGAAGCATCGGTGGATCGGAGGGTAAAGGTACCATCGGTGCCTCTGCTGACAATGAGCCCTGAACCGAGGCCTCGTCGCTCGGTGGGCTATCATCACGCTCTACTCTCGGAACCCTAGCTGGCTGCCGTCGTGGGGCCATCCTAAAAAGAAACATGTGCGCCACGATTAGAACAGTATACCTGGTGAGCTGACACACATAATCACAAAGAAAACATGAAACACACATGAAATCAATGTTTTCGTGCATTAAGTCGGAAATCAGAAGTCAGGGTCCTGGTGTACGGATACGTCGGCCACCGCACCAACGCTGGACTCCTTGTACTGATAACCACACCCAATATGCTAAACACTATTTCTTCGAATAGAAAAATGATCAGAGTCTGCGGTAGAACCGACCACCTCTGATACCAATTTTTCACGACCCGTCCTCGGGGCCCGTGCCGTGACTACCCCAAGCCCGCCTTCCATAGGCCAGGGGCTGGCGACTAGCACCAAGGCGTAAATCCTGATAAACAGGGAAGGCATTTCCTTTGAAAAATAAACAACCACCACATAGTAAGCAAGCGGAAAGAGTAAACACTAAGTAAAAACTGTAACAAGCTGTGCTGAAAGTAAAAGGGGCCGGAAATACAAGCCCAACTGTAAAGTACAACTGAAAGGGGAAAACAGCAACTGAAAGAAAAGCCGCAGCGTCGAGCCGTCCTCTGGAATTCCCACCTGAAGGGTGGGTACGGATAGCCTCCACTGCTCCTCGGGTCCACCTGACCGCTCCGAGTACGCTTCGCCCAGTGGTCCACCTTCAGGTACCGTCCTGCTCCACAAGCCTCCACCACGATCAGCGTTGTCCGTCGTCTGCAACCAACACAACGTAGTGCGGGCATAGCCCGTGCAGGGGTGAGTATAAGCTACTCAATAGGGACCCCGAGACCCCCGAAGGTCTCCCAGAATCCACAAAGGATAATACACAAAGGAAAGATATTATCACGAAGTAACATCCGACACGGCTTAGGTATATTCCCATACATATACCTAAGTCATCAATTCCCGTTCGGCTCCAACATCCGAGCCCAAGCACAACCCAGTCCACACAGGAAAGCAAAACATAAACCCACACAAGATAGCACAACACAATCCATGAAGGAGAGCAAAGGTAATCCACATAGGATAGCTCAACACAATCCACAAAGGAAAGTAACACAGTATTCAGCTCACACGGGTACTTCTTCGTATGACGTTAGAGACGATTAGATGTAGCCACTGATTCATCTAAGTCGTCGGACCCACAAAGGATATGTAGGTACTAACCCTCGCAAGACCCACACAGGATCGATCATGAAGTTGAACCCAAAGATATTGGGAAACTCCTTCTCTATCAAGTACAGTGGTTATGCCGCTACAACCAAGCACTTCACTCTTACCTTGGACTGCTCTAGTACTCCACCTATCAGGTACTGTGGGCCTGCTGCTACAACCAAGCGCTCCTCCGTCTTGGGTCTACCGCTACAACCAAGCTCTCCCATGTTCCACTACAACCAAGCGCACCTCTATCGTGGGTCTGCCGCTACAACCAAGCGCACCTCCGTCGTGGGTCTGCCGCTACAACCAAGCGCTCCCCTGTGCCGCTAAAACCAATCGCACCTCTGTCGTGGGTCTGCCGCTACAACCAAGCGCACCTCCGTCGTGGGTATGCCGCTACAACCATGCGCTCCCCTATACTGCTACAACCAAGCGCACCTCTGTCATGGGTCTTCCGCTACAAACAAGCGCTCCCCTGTGCCGCTACAATCAAGTGAACCTCTGTCGTGGGTCTGCCGCTACAACCAAGCACTCCCCTGTGCCACTACAACCAATCTCACCTCTGTGCCGCTATCCATAACACACCGAGTCGTTCGATCAGCAGTCTCCAAGTCTCAACGAGCTCTAAGGTTTCCGCACATAGCATGCTCGTTCCGGGAGGGTCCACTCCACAAGCTAAGAGGTCGATGCATCAACTGACATGTAGTCCGGAGTTAATGTATCCCAAGATGTACCGTAGTGGTCACTGCTGAAAACACGGATGATTCCCATACTGTTTTCATCATCGTCGCAGTCGAATCCACCGAGGATCACTGCACAGTCGTCGTCGTCGAAGTCGCAGCCAGCACTAGGGTCCCCGCACACAGCAAGCTCGTTCGGGAGGGTCCGCTCCACGATCCGAGATTCTGATACATCAACTGACTCAGAGTCCATATTTGATGTATCCAAAAGTTCCGTATCGTCAACAGGAACTCAACGTCACAAACGGTGCGTCAATCGGACGCCCGGTCTGAGAGTTATTGGCTTTTCCGTCCCAAGGGCCCAGTTGGTTTCTAAGGAAAAACCAACCCTACTGTACTCCACCTGCGTCCAACCCTCAGGCGGAGTGAGCCAAAAGATCCGTCTCACTTAGAGGAATCCACCAAAGTCAACGGCATGTCAATCGGACGTCCGGAGCTCAAGAGAGGAGCGTTTCCGCTCCGAGGGCCCGGTTGGTTTCGTGTACGAACCAACCCGGCCGAATCGAAAGTATTCCGAAACCTTGAGTTTAATATACCGAAATGACCGTCTCGATCCAAGGATCATGTTTCCGCTGACGGTGAGTCGTTTGGAGGTCCTTAGCTCAAGTTATGGGCAAAAGACCGAAAAGGTCCCGAGACGGGGGGTCTGGGCCCGGGCCGACCCAGCCCGACCCCCCCCCCCCCCCGGTCGGCCGAACTGGGTCGGCCCGACCCCGGTCGACCCGACCCGGTCCGACCCGATTGGACCCGGTCCAGCCAGGCCAAGGCGCGGCCCGGATCGGCCGGCCGGTCCGGCTCGACTAGGCCGAGCGGCCGAGCAACGCGGGGGGTGCGCATGCCCCCGCGTGACAACGCCGCGGCCCCTGCGGCGGGGCCGCCCTGGATCACCCGGACGTGGTCGGGCCGTCGCGTCCCTGAACCGCGGTTCTGCGCGGTGGGGTTTTCCCGCCGGCGGAAGCTTCCGCGGGCCACCGGAGTTTCTCCGGTGGTCCTATTTCCTTCTCGGCTGCGCCTCTGTTCCTCCCGGGTTCCGTTCTTCACTGCATGATCATTAAATCGCCTCTGCGGCACGTTTTGTCGTCGCCCGCCAAATCCGCACAACAAGGAAGAACGGCGGAGGGTTGTCGGGCCGTGTTTGTTTGGCCCACACCCTCCGCGTTAGATAAAACCAGTCTGGAGAAAATATTCAACACATGAATAAAAGCAAGGCATAATTTTAATAGAATTAAAATTGAACTTGATCCAGGTTCTTTGTTTTAAAAGAAAAAAACACGGGAATATAAAGTTATTTCACTAGAAAACCCCTACTTCGTCAAGTCGCCGCACGCGCGTTCTTCGCGGAATTGATCGTCGCGGAAGGAGGGGATCTTCGCGTCATCACGGTATCCGGCGTTGCGTCGACGAACTCCAAGGACCAAGAAACAACAAATCTAATTAATAATAATTAAATCCATAAGGTTGTTATAACTCTCAAAGAGATTTAAAATAAGTGCAACCCCCTACCTTGTCATTGTTGATCGAAGTTTGTCGCGGGGTTGGATTGTCGTGGAAGAACGTCGCGGAAGAAGAATCGTCGGCGTCGTGGTACTTGGCGTCGCGTCGTCGATTTCCGAGGGCTCGGCGTTCTTCGCGTTCTTCGCGTTCTTCACGTTCTTCACGTTCTTCGCGTTCTTCGCGAAGGACGATGAAGAACTTGAGTTTTCTGCCAATCCTCTTAACGAACAAGACTTAAGGAGAAAGAGCATTGGTCTTATTTTATTAACATGCCAACAAATGAAAAAGAGGTAAGTAAAGACCCATTAATTCTTATAATTAATTCAACGAATAAAATTACCCAATTAAATGGTGCGTTATGAATTTAAGAAAAAACGCGTCAGTTGACTTTCATAATGACGGGTTTTCACGGGTGCGTTACTTAGCGGAAAAGAAACGGTGGGGGCTCGTGCGGGCCCCACCTCACAAATATTCTACCAAGAGGGTAGGATATTTTTGGATATCACCCTATCCGCATCAATTTAGCTTAAACAGCTTGAAGTGGTCTTTAATCGGCTTTAAGTGAAAAATAAAAATAAAATTGTCGCACAACTTTTATTTTATTTCTTAACATAAAACCAAAAAATTAAAAACCACAACCGAGCAAACGCAACTCCGAAAGAGGCGTTTCTAAGAAAATATCGGCGTTGTGATTTCATCGGTGCCCTCAGAATTCGATTCCGAGCACCGGTTCAAAAGTTAGAAAAACCCGCTCGTTCGTTCATTGAACGTACCCGAGACAAACTTCGGAAAATGATTCTGGGCACACCGGGCCTCGGAATCAGGTTCCGTCAGAAGCTGCGTTCTTGTAAAATTCCAAATAAAATTAAGAAAAAAAAATTCTTTGAAATTTATGGGTCTTTACACTGAGTGTCACCCCCTTGGTGCACTAGGTCATGGGTCCTCTGCTTGGAGATTGTGATCCATCGACTATGCAGCATAGTGGAGAGGCATGAGACCTCCCCACAGTTACTCCTATGGATAGACATGTGAGATGTTGGGCATCGATGATGTACTCCTGTAACTGTAGGAACTCTTTTCTTGGGCTAGGATATTAGATGGAGATTCCCTTTCTCCCTTGTTTGGGATTATTTTGTTAGGAATATTTATCTATATACATTTCATTAGATGTTGTTACAATTTTTCTTGGGGCTTAGTTGTCTATTCTTTTCATGTCTCTTACTGATCCCCCTTCATCTTTCAGGGCATCATGTTGGGCTGGTATACACTCACCTGTACATAGGATTTTCTAACACATGTCATGTCTTATGCAGAGAATGGACAAGTCGGTAGCGATTAAATGGGATCTAAGAAATACCTGGTTTATTTGATCATGTATAGTGGTCAGAGCTTGGATATTCAAAGATGGGATCTGTAAACATTTTCGTTTTCAATTTTTTTAGGTTGGTACATCTTTCTGGTTGGGCATGTATTTTTTACCCCTTTAATTTTCAATTTACACTTTATTACTCTAGTACTCCCTAGAGGTTTTATATGCGCGGTTTATACTCTATATGTTGAATTTTTATTATTATTCCTCTACAATTCTGTAGGGAGATGGTCGGGTGTGTGTGTGTAGGTACATTAGGTAAAGGCCTCCAATATTAGTTGTATTTTTTGGCACTTGTCTCCATCCCCAAACCTATAAGGATAGGCTTGGGGTAGTTATAGCTCAAGCCCTCTTGGGTTGGGAAGTGACACATGTTTCCTAAAGTTTATTATATGATATTTATCACTATGTAGGTACAGGAGAAGGAACTCTTAGTGGATGATATTTCTCGAGCAGATTCATGTTCCTAGAATGAGACAACCACTGGTCTATAAGTGGGGGTATCCATCTGGGTTCTACTACATGGCTCAGTAATACGATTCCAGGAAACATCCTAGACCATAAATATAGAAATATATGTACAATACAATTTCTATACACAAAAATTAGGGTAGTGGTAGTCACATTCCACCTTTATCTATCCAAATTTTATCCATAGAGGAGGATGGAGCACTAAAGTACAAAAGATTATCTAGGAGATCACTGGGCATGTCTAGGAAGAAAAATGATAGGCCAGTGGACCATGATAGAATGGTCCTATGGTAGCATTAATGCTTGGTTCTACCCAAAGAAAAAAAAAGGAGGATTGTTTTGGATATTTCTTGGATCACGTGCATAGTAAGGCCACAATTCATTAGACCTAATAAAAAAGACTATTTTATGGGGTGGAGGTTGATAGGAACCAATGAGATGGAGGTTATTTTTATTAAGGGGTAAAAGTTTCATTTATATAAGGTAAATATGGGGGAATAACCATTTATATGAAATTGAGGGTCCCAATGATGTGTAGTTAAATAAGGGGAATTCGAGAGAGGGAAAGGATATATAAGAATATTAGCAAATCAAGTTCATTTTGAAATCGGCCTTCTCACTCGGGTGGGATTCACTCGTGAAGTGTCCTATAAATATTATTCTTCCTCCTCTTTTATAATTATCTGGTTCGATTTTTATATACATACGAGTGATTCTTTTATTCTTTGTTATTTTGATTCATTCTATATTGGATCAAGGCTACAGTGGGGACTTTGAACCTTGGTAGGGTTATCCAAGGCTCTTCAGAAAGTGGTATTTTGGGGTATATCTTCTCTTCATATCCTTCATCCTCTTCTTAATAATTTTATAATTATGTATCTTCTTCCCTAGTTATACTAATAAATATCACTAAATATCAGTTATTTTCCTTATTTTACCTTCTTTAGAATCTACTCTTAGGTGAATTCTTAACACATACTATTATAAAGGTGGATGGTGAGGCCATAGTTTCTCAAGAAGTGGTTAGTAGGAGAACATGATAGCATGA
Organism: Viscum album; assembly: GCA_963277665.1. Lineage (NCBI taxonomy): Eukaryota > Viridiplantae > Streptophyta > Magnoliopsida > Santalales > Viscaceae > Viscum > Viscum album. Next base: position 1,626,187,592 of record OY728130.1, read on the forward strand.
GTGTAGATAAATATCTCTAGAGTGGGGTTAATCCAAGAGTTGGGGTATTGATATGTGTTATTAACCACCAATGGGGTTTATACATTACTATATATATTTATTGGGGATGATTATAGTGGCTATGAGTTATTTTTAGGTTAGTTATAGTATCAAATAAAAAGTAAGCCTCTGGGGGAGGGGTACAAATACATTTTGTCATTTATAGCTAGTTTGCTGGGAGGTCAAACATGGGAGGTCTCAGTTTGGCCTCAAGAGTGGTATTATCTATGAGATTTATTCTCCCATCATCATCCACTTCCCTTAAATATTATTCATATTCTATTTTAGATCCTTTCATAGGAGTTTTACAAAAAAACATATATATAGAATATATGGCTATTTCTTCCCACTTTCATCTTACTTGAACTCATGGCCCTAACAATTGGTGTTGTTGTTGAGAGAAATCATAACTCATGGAGTCAGGATCTTAGGAGTTTGCTGACTACGATATGGATGGGAGTTTCTATATAGGTTTCAAAAATGGAATTGTTTATGTAGGAATAAACGGTTGAGATTCTGAAGCTACAATCTTCTATGGAAGTATTTACTAAGATATATACAGAGATTGTGAGGAAGGATCATAAAGTCATGAGGCTGTCTCATGAGGACCTGCAACTCATGGAGGCACATTTAAGAGAACTTGTTTAGTTTTCTATATAGAAAAGAATTTTTGGATCATCAGAACCTCTAACTCGGTAAGAGACAAGTCTGATCATACCATCAGTTTCATTGGTGTGGTAGGGTATGGAGAAAATCACTATGCCTTCTATTTTTACTGACTAGGTAGTTTTCCACATCATTATTCACATGAAACATGAAGAATGAAGGGAGACTGAGGAATTAAAATTTCTTTCTAGGAAATTCTGGTTACTAGCTTTAGTAGGAGACAAAATTTTGGTTCTGGTAGGATGCATTGTAGTTTCTATAAATAAAGTTGTTTCAAATACTAGTTGAATTATTGAAAGTGAGCTCATAACTATCACTATTGATACTCAGCATGGCTACCATCATCATGTTTTTTCTATAAGAAGTAATTTTCATTCTTTAAAGGTTACATGGACATTTTTTTTGGAAGATTCCACAGGATATCCAATAGTGTAGGTCAAATAATACATACCACCAACTAGAAATGCTCTAATTTTTTACCAAATAAATTCCATTGGTTATAGTTGTTTGCTCCTTTGTGTCATTCTCTTAGTACTAATAATTCAATCTATATTTTCTTGGATATTTTCTATTTTTATCATGTCAGTAGGTTATACACAACCATATTTTTTTCTAGTGTATGGTTCAGTGGGAAATAAATTCAGATTATGGTTTTCATAAATTATCAAACAAACATTCTTGTCACTTTTTTTATTCCTTCAAATAGAATTCCTAATGTGCCCAGTGAAAATTACTTTGGATTCATTCCACAAGTGACTAAAGCTGCTATTTTTTAAAAGATTATTTCATGCATATCCAATTTGAAGCTGTTGATAAAAAATTTCTATTATAGTTAATTTTTCTTGGTCAAAAGGTTAATGTTTCTAATTATCCACTGCTGACTCTTATCACAATACTATTATTAGTGGATGTATTTTTGGTGAAAAGTTATCCTAATGATATATTTACTAAATTGAATTATAAATAAATTCAAAGATATGATAAATCATAGTAGATGAAGGTTCAATATGTACTTTATTATCTTTTTAAATTTCATGTGAACCAAGATGGAAAAAATATCCAATCTTTTCCAAAGATCTAATGATTTCATTAATGATAAGACTTCTACTAGGAACTTAAGGAATTTTCTTGTAAATAGTCTCCAAGGTATTTACAAAGATGATGTTTTAATTTTTCAAAACTTGATTTAATTACCTCATTGCAGTGTGTTCATGATGTTAACTATAGTCTTGGAGATGCACAAATTTCATCCTCTTAAAAAGATGAAATCAAGTATAACACTCTGGTTTACTCAGAAGCTAGAGATAGCACAATTGAGAAAATAAGGTTGAATGACTTTGATTTAAATAACACTTATTTTGGTTTGGATGACCATGAAGATTAAATTGATAGATTTTTAGTTGTGGTAAACATAAGATCTGAGACTATTGGATAACATAATGTATACAACAATGATCAAATGATTCTATTCCACCCCAAACAAGTGATAAATCAGATTCAATATCTACCCAGTCACCTTATTGCTCTATTGGATATGCTCAGAGATTAATTGATCATATTATTTTTAAACTATTTGTTAAATAATCGATGGATATTTCACTTTTACTGTGAGAAAATTTTCTTGATTGGTTGTATCACATTCCTTATGAAATTGGAAGCTACATTAGGCATGGTTGCATCATTATACCAATTTATTTTTGGATTATTGGTTCTGCATGGGAAGAGATTTTTTTTTATCTTACATTAAGTTTAAGTAAACATTTAGAAGTCATTGATGACATTTTTTTGAGAATTAGTAGGATGTAAAAAAAGGGTGTAAGATCAGATAGAAATTTTCTACAATGGATAGGTGGTTGTGAATATTCCATTACTTATAAGAAATTATAATAAATCAAAAATTTCAATTTTTAATCCTATTATAGTACCTCCAACTACAAAAGATCAATTTTTAGTGAAAGGTTTAAATTTTTTCGAATTGGAAATAAGGTTACTTTGTGAAATGGTGGGTGGATTACGGGTTCAGGGTGATATATGTGAGTGAATCAAGGGTGTTGATTTTGAAAAGTAGGATGTTGATCTACAAAACCTATGTTTTTATAGCTCTATTCCATCAGTACTTGGAATATGATTCTGTAAAGACCTGGTTTTTACCCTATAAGACTTTGGAATATTTCAACATATATTTATAGAGCTAGCCGCGAAGACAGCGTGCGATTTTGAGGCCCGATGTGCCGATAATAAATTTTATAAAAATATTAAGTGTTTTTACACTATGCATATGGTGGGGTTGTGTTTCCCCCTAAATGGTAGCTCGGATCAGAAATCTGAGGTCACAATTGTGTTCAGAGAGTACCGTTTACCATAGATGGGGTGTAAAAGTTGTGGGCGTGGGCCTACTGTGAGAGATGTCACCCAAGGGAAAATCACCATTTTAAAATAATGACTTAGTGATTTTTATCACTAACTTTCTTTTAAAATATCTTTCAAACGAAGTCTTAGACTGGAAATCCGAGACTTCTGTTGAGTTCGAAATGGGGCGTTTTGCCTAGGCGCGATATAAAATAGGCGGGTGCGGTGCTTTCGGAATCCTCGCCTGTCAGTAGAGTTTCAGAAAGAGTATAAATTCACTTTAGTTTGGAATTAGGGGAAACCCACATATATATATATATCTCTCTCTCTCTAGTCGTTCTTCACCGTTCTTTGTCAGATCGAGGAGCAATCTCCACCGAAACTTTGGCGAATCAAAGCGGGGGCGTTGTGAACGTTTCGCCAACGACACACGACCGATTCGAGGTAGGATTTCAGATGTTTTTTCTCCCATTCGTCAAATTCTGGATTTTTGGTCAATTGCATCATTTTAATTCAAAAATTCTAGAATTGGGACAACGTCCTAATGAACATGTCCATCGTCTAAGCCTCGTTCTTAATTTTGGTTCTTTGGCGTTCTTCGTCCCAATTTTTTCGGATGCGCCAAATCTCGTCGGATCGACAATCGGGGGTAGCCGCTACAAAGGCCTCGCCATGAGGATTCCGAATCCTCCTTCGGATTTGGAATTGGGCCACCGGAGTAGTGGTGGTGGCCGTCGGAAGCCCCAGATTCAGCAAGGGCGGTGGCCGGAGGTCGGGGTGGCGCAGCGGGGTAAACGGTGTTCGGCCGGTGTGTGGTGGCCGGGGTAGGTTCGGGAGGAGTTGAGCAGCGCATCCAGGGGTTCGGAACGAGCTACTGGTGTCGGGTGTTGTCGTTGTGGCCAAGGTAGCTCTGGGAGGAGACGAGGCAGCGCGGCCGGGGAATCGGAGTTGTCGGCGTTAGGTGGCGCCGGTGCGGAGCGCGGAGGATCGGCCTGTGCGGACGGCAGAGCAGCGGGCGCAAGCGGCGAGAGGCGGCTGAAGCAGTGGGTGTAGGTGGAGAGAGTCAGCCGAGGGAGTGAACGAGCAGTGTCAGGCGGCGCGATCCATGGCGAGGTGTGGCGGTGCGCTGTAGGAGGTGTCGGCCCTAGGTTCTTCGAGGTCGAAGGGGAACCCCAAGGTCAGCGCCTCGGGAGTACGGAGGAGATAAGAACCCGTACTTTGCGGGTCCTGTTGGGCGACGCGCCGAAGACTGGCCAAAAAGGCCAGTCTGTTTGAGGAACCAGAACCGATGCGGGTCCGGTGTTGTTGGGCGGGCCGTGGTGAGTTGGGCCGGACTCATGGCTACGCCGCGGGCCAGCTGGGGTGAACTGGCCTGGTTGGGCCCCCTTGCATTCGGGGGGGGGGGCTGTATCTTCCAAACGGCGCGTCTGTTTGACATTCCGTCTATGGCTATAGGTCTGTGTCAGTGAGATGGACTTTTTGAAGCATGTTTTTGGGTTTTTGAGTTCTGCACCAGAGGGTGGGTGAACTGAGATTCTTTCCTTTAATAATAATAAATTATTAGTAAAGTTTACAACGGACATATTCACAAGCCGAATGCCCGTTCGACGTGCCACTAGAGGTGTTGTGGCTCCAGAGTTGAGACAGTACTTCCAAAGTTGGTTCAAAACCTTTGCGGTTTGGTTTCATGGCTCGGTGGCATTAACTCTTAATGCAATTAATTAATTAATTAATTAATTAATTAATCATTCTTGCATCGGACCTAACTCCTTCTTGGAATGTCTGGTTGACACGCCGTCAGTGGTAGCGTGACCCCAGTCCTAGTGCGGACTTTTTGAGACACTTTCCAAAGCATTCAGGTTAGAGATAAGGGTTCACACATTTTACAGTGAAACGCCACCTTTTCACCCGACATCTGTTTGGGGTGTTTGAGTACTCGCTTCTGAGTATTTTTTCAAGGGTATTGCAATGGAATAATCTGCCCGCCTAAATTCGGCCATGAGGTGTGGGCCCCAAAAGGTTACTTTCAGACGTATTCTGCATTTTTATGACTTATGATTCATAAGTATGTTCGGAGAAAATGAATATCCTACGGTGAGTGGTTATCTATAAAGAACGCAATTGTACAATCTGTGTGGTGTGTTTCGGGGTCAAGAATGTGGGCCCCATTGGGCCTAGTATCCATAACGCAGTGAGTGGAAGCTTCTTCACCCAGAGTCCGTATGATGTGTCGTCAGCAGCGTTGTGACCCTGACATCGAGGCGAAGTTGACCTGGGTTGTTTCAGGCATTGAAGCCAAAGTTGAGGCATGGTCCCCATGGGCTGTCTTTTAAGATGTGTGCAGTGTACTATGACTTTTTCATTGTATGTCCATTTGGGGTGTATGAATAGTCATTTTGGTGTGCTTTTCCGAGAGCATCACGATGGTGCAGTTCACCCGACTTTTTTTGGTACTGAGGTGTGGGCGCCACGAGACGTCGTATGGGCGTAAAGCGGTGTTGAATAACTTTTCCATTGGGAGCCTGTTTCGAGCGAGTAAATAGTCTATCTCGTGTGCTTTTCTATGAGGATTACAACGGTGTAATCTGTTTGGGTGTGTGGAGCCTCTTTCAAGATCTTATTAAATGTGGAAAGATGCAAGGGCGTTGGTCGGAGGTTCCTTTGACGCACTTCAAACCAATGCATGGTAGTGGTGTTAGTTACACCCAGTGATGGTACGAGCGGTGTGGAGATATTGGAATAGTTATGGGTTTACCCTCCAACAAGGTTGGGCAATGGTTACTCATTGAACTTAGGGTTTACTCCCCAATGGGGATGGGTAGTGGGTTACCCATTGACCTTAGGGTTTATCCTCCTGTTAGGCTAGGGAGTGTGTTACCCGTTGACTTTAGGTTTACCCTCGAGCGAGGTTGGGAAGTGGGCTACCTGATGACCTCTTGTGGCTTACCCTCCAGTGGGGTTGGGAAGTGGGTTACCCGATGACCTCTTCTGTTTTACCCTCCAGCGAGGCTGGGAAGTAGGTTACCTGATGACTTCTTTCAGACTCATCCCTTTTTATGAGGCTAGTCAGTGACTTTTCTCCAAGATTACCGGAGCAGGATCTTTGGTTGTACGTTTTAGCGATGAGGCTGCTTGACAAGCAGGAATGTTTGGCATCAGTGATGGATATTCTTAGAACTATTGGTGACATTTCCCTAGCTGATCTTGGAGATAAATATCCCCTTACACACTCGTTCGGGTTTCTTATTGAGAATATATCTATATATACACCCTAATTTTATTCCCACTCCTTTGGTTCGTTTACTCTCCTTTTAGGAGGGGTGAATACATGCAGGTTGTGCCATGTGCTTTCCGTTTCTAGATCCTCTTAGACTAGATGAGTCTACTTCCTTCCTTTTGTTGTGTTGAGATGCACTCTCACTATTGTACTGTTACACTATTCTTTGTTCTGTCTACGACTCACCAATTTAGTACCTCCTTTGTTTCACCCTTGAGATTTCAGGGCATCCTACTGAATATATTTATACTCACCCTTACTTGGGCTTTTCCCACACTTGGTGTGCCCTTGCAGATGATGGAAAGGTCAGTCGAGACTATGGAGGAGCATGGAGGACACAAGAGCTTGGGCTGTGTTTACTGGCCGTAGTAGGACTTTCATGTGCGAGACTCACCAACAGTTTACTTTATTTTTACCTATTTCTGGGTTATGGAACCTTTCTATTGGGGTGTGTGTTTTTTCCTTTTTACTGTATAGTTTACTTTTCAGTATACTTTTCAGCACTTTACTTGTACTGGTAAGAGGTTGATGCATGTATGTTGGTTTCCCTTTTGTAGCAGTGTTGTATATTGCTTTCTTTTCTCTGCACTTTTTCATTGAGATAGTTGTGTGTGTGTGTGTGTGTAGTTTCTTAGACAAATGCCTCCCCCAGTTTGTTGTTCCTTCAGCGCTGGTCTCCAACCCATGGCCTATGGAGGCGGGCTAGTGGTAGTTACGGTTCGAGCCCCGGTATAGGTCAGGTCATGTCAAAGTGGTATCAGAGGTGGTTAGTTCATTGGGGCATTGTTCAGATGTCCCTAAAAAGGAATTGGTTGAGTTTTGGGGAAATAGTGTCAACATGTCTTAAGAGCGGCTTCCATGCCAGGGAGTCTAGTGATGGTGCGACAGCCGACGTATCCATTCATCAGGACCCTGATAACCTTCTTGTCGACTCAGTACACTGAGACACTTGTTTTAGGGAATTTGGTTCGTGCATCATATAGGATTGAGTCTTTGACTATCCTTCTTGAGTCAGCTCCCTATTGTTGTTGATATATATAGGATCATTTGACTGCGGTACTCCTTGATTGGATTCAGGATGTCTCCGCGATGATATCTAACCAGGATAATAGCTCCAGTTCGTGATGACGACTCTGTGAGCGATGAGGCCATAGTTCAAGATCCATCATACTATTACCCTTTCTCTAGGAGGACAGATAGTAGCACCTCCATTTGTGGAGTAGCAGATAGTACCGACAGTGAAGGCCGATGAAGAGCACAGGCTTGGTGCTCTATGTGAGTTTTAGCATCATAGACCGTTGAGGTTCCATGCTGACCCATTCCCTCAGACAGTGAAGGGTTGGCTAGAGTCGGTGGTTCGCCTTTTCAGGCTTGTTCGGACACTGACAGGTTGATGGTGGCTTTGATAGCCAGTCTTTTTCCACCAAGAAGTTTGGCGTTAGTAGAGCCAGGGTTACTCATATGCACGATGATTTGGTACTCTCGTGGGATGACTTCTAGCAGCTGTTTTGTGAGGAGTACTACCCCTCCTACTTATGATTTATAATGTTTTAGGAGCTTCTAGAGTTTCAGGGGGGAGTGATGGTAGTGGTTGAGTGCACGACTAGGTTGACGGACCTTACTCAGTACTCTTTGGACATGGTCCATGATGGAAAATTTTGAGAACAGAAGTTTGAGAGAGGTCTCTATAGAGGTGATGTGTTCTAGCGTAGTTCCCTTTTGCATCCTCACCCATCTCGAGGTGCTGGAGCAGGCACTGGTGACTGAGAAATTTCTGGCAGAGGGATGTCTATTAGCAAGGCCTAGGCGCCGGAGGCCTCCCCTTGATGAGACTCAGGAACATGTTCGGGGAAAACATAGAACCTGAGATAGACCAGGGAGGAATAGTGCTACGTTTGTGATGATCGAGGTCATGTGGCATGAGACTACTCTTCCAAATGTGCTGAGTTTTCTAGATAGTTGGTAGATGCACTTCCATGACAGAGGCAGTGTCGTGATCAGAGAACTCCCAGGTGAGGATAGGGTGGTCCCTAGGGAGGCGGTGTTGGTAGAAGATCATGAAGAACTGTGGTTGGAAGATGAAGTATCGAGGTCCTTCCACCACCACTAGGTGTCCCATGTCAGGCTCAGGGAGTTGTCGGACGGGGTCGTGGGTAGTTGTGCACTATGGATGTCTACAATCATGCAACGCATGGGATGATAAGAGGTAAGCTCTGTGTCTTTTCTACTTTTCTCAGTAGAACTTGTTAGACACTACATGAGGTACTCTTTTCATCTAACTCCTTGTTTTAGGGGTTACCGAGGGTGACTCAGGGCATTGGTGTGACCCTGTGTTGGTGTTGTTTGACGTAGCTTTGAATGCACGGGAAAGAGGGGTTCTTCCCCCACTGAGATGTGTTTTTTTGACGCAATCAAAACCGTGAGGGAGAGTCAGTACTACCCAAATCGGATAGTATTGAGTTGTGGTGGAAGAGTCCCTCTGACATGTCCATTCATGGAAGGGTTGTTTGGTGGAGTGTCAGAGCAGGTTCTGGATTTTCTAGTGGGACTTTTCTGCTAGACCTACTTTTGCTTGAGGTGCCACTAGTGGGTTTGGAAGAGTGCCTGTTTCGGGGATTAATCTCGGTACAATAGGGGGAAAGACACGTGGTGTATTCCACGTGCTTCCCATGTCTAGCCTCTATCAGTTGGATGAGTTTTCTCACCTGACCTGTTCATTGGTACCTGCCATGCTCAACATCAATCTTGATACTGTTATCAAGTATACGTCGAGGTGATGGACACCCCATGAACGGAATTACATGTTTCACTATGTGGTGCTAGTGGAGGTGGTCCTTTCCCTGAGAATGTGAAGATGCAATCTTCTAGGAGAGCACTTTTTGGTTTACTCAGACCACATGTGTCTCTGGTGAGCCCTCACCCAGAGAGACTTGAACCTGAGATGATGGTGCTGGTTGGAAATTCTGCAGGACTATGACTTTGAGGTAGTCTATGTTCTGGAAAAAAATGGTGGTTTTTTAGCAGGTTCCCTTCGCCGAAAGTCCCAGACTCGTCAGGTGAGGGATGTTTCATAGTAGTTAGCTTCCCTACAGCTGACCTTGGTGGAGTAGGAGGGTACGGCTTTTCTGCAGTCGAGGGTGTTTACTCATCCATTTTTTTAGCGGGTAAGAGATTCTTGGTTGTGATGCACCGACTGTGAAAACTTGTGTGACCGGATATGCTTGGGTGTTTAACCAGATGGGTATTCTAAAAGAGGGAATCACGAGACTATGTTCAAGGAACAAACTGTGATTTCGGTTGCGACGTGGAAAGTATAGGTTCGTCCAGGGAAGTCCCCCGAGTTTCTTTGGGCTATTTGGGAATCGTGTAAGGGATTGAGAGGTTTCCTACCATCTTTCCCTACCCTCCTAATAGTAGGATTGGGTGCATGACGTCTTCCATGTGTCACAACTGATGAGGTGTGTTCATTTTCTTACCGATTTCATCGAAAGTAGCAGACCGTATGAGTACGAACCATCCCTTTGCTTCGTGTGTTGTGCCATCATGGTGTTGTACATGTTTTCTTGGAAATTGTAGATCTAGGTGTGAGCTCTGTATCCCGAGTTTTTTTTCCTTGTTTTTCTTTTTGGAGACAAAAATATTGAAGGAGGGGATGTTGTAGAGACCCGGTTTTTACCCTTTAAGACTTTAGAATATTTCTACATATATTTCCAAATCTAGCCGCGAAGACGGCGTGCGATTTTGAGGCCCGGTGTGCCCAGAATAAATTTTATAAAAATATTATGTGTTTTTATACAATGCATGTGGAGGGGTTGTGTTTCCTCCTAAATAGTAGTAGGATCGGAAATCCTAGGGCACAGTTGCGTCCAAAGAGGGTCGTTTTGCCTAGGCAGGGTGTAAAAGTTGCGGGCACGGGCCTGCTGTGAGAGATGTCACCCAGGGGAAAAATAGTCATTTTAAAATAATGACTTGGTCATTTTTATCACTAAAGTTATTTTCAAATAACATTTGAACGATGTCTCGGAATGGAAATCTGAAACTTCCTTTGAGTTATAAATGGGTATTTTTTCCTAGGTGCGATATAAAATAGGCAGGCATGGTGGTTTCGGAATCCTCTCCCATCGGTAGAGTTTCAGAGAGAGTATAAATTCTTTTAAGTGTGGAATTAGGGGAAACCCATCTCTCTCTCTATCTATCTATCCATTCTTCTCCGTTCTTCATTGGATCGAGGAGCGATATCCACCGGAACTTTGGTGAATTGAAGCGGGGGCGTCGTGGACGCATCTCCAACGATGGACGAACAATTTGAGGTAGGCTTTCGAATGTTTTTCCGCCCCTTTGTCAAATTCTGGAGTTTTTGTCAATTGCATCATTTTAATTCTAAAATTATAGAATTGGGACGATAGTTGAACGAACATGTCCATTGTCTGAGCCCCATTCTTAATTTTCATTCTTGGGCATTCTTCGTCCCAATTTTTTTGGATGCGCCAAATCTCGTCGGATCGACGATCGAAGGAAGGCGTTGCGAAGGCCTCACCCCGAACATTCCGAATCCTACTTCGGATTTGGAATTCGATCACCGGAGCGGTGGCAGCATCCTTGGATGCTCGGACACCGGTAAGGGCGGTGGCTGGAGGTTGGGGGGCAAAGTGGGGTAAACGGTGTTCGGATGGTGTGCGGCAGCCGAGGTAGCTCCGAGAGGAGCCGAGCAGTGTGGCCGGGGGTTCGGAACAAGCTTCCGGCGTTGGGTGTCACCAGTGCTGCCGAGGTAGCTTCGAGAGGAGATGAGGTGATGCGGCCGGGGCTTTGGAGGTGCTGGTGTCAGGTGTCACTGGTGCGGAGTGCGGAGGACCGGCCGGTGCGGACGGCGGAGCAGTGGGTGGAGGTGGCGAGAGGCGGCTAGGGATTGGACGAGTGGCGTCAGGCCACACGGGCCGCAGCAAGGCGCGGCGGTGCGCTACAGGAGGTGTTGGCCCTGTGTCCGTCGTGGTCTAAGGGGAACCCCGAGGTCAACGCCTCGGGGGTGCGGAGGAGACAAGGACCTGTGCTTTGCGGGTCCTGCTGGGTGATGTGATGAAGACCGGCCAGAAAGGCCAGTCTATTTGACGAACCGGTCTCGAGGCAGGTCCGGTGTTGCTGGGAGGTCCGTGGCCAGCGGGCCACAGTGAGTCGGGCCGGTCGGGGTGAACCGGCCTGGTTGGGCCCCCTTGCATTCGAGGGGCCATATCTTCCAAACAACATGTCCGTTTGACGCACCGTCTGCGACTACAGTTCCGTGTCAACTAGACGGACTTTTTGAAGCATGTTTTCGGGTTTCTGAGTTCTGAACCCGAGGGCGAGTGAACCGAGATTATTTACTTTAATAATAATAAATTATTAGTAAATTTTACAACTGGCGTATTCACAAGACGGATATCTGTTCAACACGCCGCCAGAGGTGCTGGGCCTCTGAAGTTGAGATGGTCCTTCCAAAGTTGGTTCGGAACCTTTGCGGTTTGATTTTGTTGCTCGTTGGAACGAAACGCTTAATGCAAATAATTAATTAATTATTTAATCAATTAATTATTCTTGGGTCGGACCTAACACCTGCTTGGGATGTCCGATTGAGGAGCTGTTAGTGGCAGTGTGACCCCAGTCCTAGTGCAAACTTATTGAGATGCTTTCTGAAGCGTTTGGGTTGGAGATAAGGTGCGAGCACCACAGGGCCGGTTTTACTCGTTTTACGGTGAGACGCCACCTTTTCACCGGATATCTTTTTGGGGTGTTTGAGTACTCGTTTCTATGTGTTTTTTTGAGGGATTGCAATAACCCAATCCACCATCCTAAATTCAGCCACAAGGCATGGTCCCCACGAGGCTACTTTCAGACGTATGATGCATTCTTACGACTCATGTTTCATAAGACTGTTCAAGTTAAATTAATATCCTACGTTGCATGGTTATCTATAAAGAATTCATTGGAACGATCTGCGTGGTGTGTTTCAGAGTCGAGAATGTGGGCCCCATAGGGCCCTATTTGCATGACGTGGGGTGTTCCAACTTCTGTATCCAGACTCAGTATGACGCGCCGTCAGCGATGCTGTGACCTTGACATCGAGATGAAGTTAACCTGGGTTGTTTTAGGCATTGAAGCCGGAGTTGAGGCATGGGCCCTATGGGCCGCCTTTTAAGCTGTGTGCAGCGTACTGCGACTTTTTCATCAGACGTCCGTTTGGGGCGTATGAATAGTCATTTGGCGTGTTTTTCTGAGAGAATCATGATGGAGTAGTTCACCCTACCTTTTTTGGGACAGAGGTGTGGGCCCCCCCGAGATTCCATATGGGCATAAAGCTGTGTTGAATAACTTTTCCATCGAAAGCCCGTTTCCAATGACTAAATAATCTATCTCGCGTGTTTTTTCATGAGGATTACAATGATGGAATCTATTTGGGTGTGCAGAACCTCTTTCAAGATCTTATTATATGTGTAAATATGCAAGGGTGTTGGTCAGAGGTTCCTTTGACGCACTACAAACCAACGCATGGTAGCGGTGTTAGTGACACCCAGTGATGGCACGGGAAGTACGGAGATATCAGACAAGTTCTGGGTTTACCCTCTAGAGAGGGTGGGAAGTGGGTACCCATTGACCTTAGGTTTTACCCACTAGTGGGGATGGGTAGTGGGTTACCTATTGACCTTAGGGTTTACCCTCCATCAGGGCTGGTCAGTGGGTTACCTGTTGACTTTAGGGTTTACCCTCCAGCAGGGCTGGGAAGTTGGTTACCTGACGACCTCTTGTGGCTTACCCTATAGCAGGGCTGGGCAGTGGGTTACCCGTTGACTTTGTGGTTTACCCTTCAGCGGGGCTGGGTAGTGTGTTACCCGACGACCTCTTTTGGTTTACCATCTAGTGGGGCTGCACAGTGGGTTACCCGATGACTTCTTTCAGACTCAGCCCTTTCTATGAGTCCAGTCAGTGACCTTTCTCTGTGATTATCAGAGCGGGACCCTTAGTTATACAGTTTACTGATGAGGCCTCCTGACATACTGGATTTTTGGGCATCAGTGGTGTATATTCTTAGAACTATCAGTGACTTTTCATGGGCTGATCTTGGAGATAAATATCCCCTTACACACTCATTCGGGTTTCTTGTTGATTATATATATATACACCATACTTTTGTTCCCACTCCTTGGGTTTGGTTACTCTCCTTCTAGGATGGGTGAAGACACGTGGGGTATGCCTTGTGATTTCCATGTCTAGCTCCTCTTGGACTGGATGATTCTACTTACTTCCTTTTGTTGGGTTGAGTTTCACTCTCTCTATTGTACTCTTACACTATTCGTTGTTTTGTCTACTGGTCACCATTTTAGTACCTCCTTTGTTTCTCCCTTGAGATTTCAGGGCATCCTACTGAGTATATTTATACTCACCCATGCTTGGTCTTTTCCCGCACTTTGTGTGCCCTTGTATATGAAGGATAGGTCGGTGGAGACTATGGAGGAGCGTGGGGGACACAGGAGCTTGGGCTGCATTCAGCGTCTGTAGTAGGACTTTCAGGTGCGAGACTCACCAGCAGTTTACTTTCGTTTTACCTGTTGTCGGGTTGTGGCACCTTTTTGGTTAGGTTCATGTTTTTACCCTTTTACAGTATAGTTTACTTGTCAGTCTACTTTTCATCACTTTACTTGTCCTAGTTAGAGGTCGATGCATGTATGTTGGTTTCCCATTTGTAGCAGTGTTGTATCTTTCTTTCTTTTCTATGCACTTTTGCATTGAGTTAGCTGTGTGTGTGTGTGTACAGTTTTTTAGGCAAAGGCCTCCCCTATTTTATTGTGCCTTCAGCGCTAGTCACCATCCCCTGGCCTATGGAGGTGGGCTTGGGGTAGTTACGGCTTGAGCTGCGATATGGGTCGGGTTGTGACAGATTCATTGAAATTTATAATTATTTCTTGGGTAGTGTCTTTTTCCCCTTCATAGTTTTGGAGGAGGATGTTTTTTTAAAGATTAAATTACTTGAGAGTGCAATGTATTTTGATGAATAGTTGTCCATACAAATGCATGATATTATAAAAGTGATTTCTAGAAAAGAATTTCAAATGAGGCTCAAGGAATGATATTGGTTCTAAAAAAAATTTCCACTATTGTCTAAGTGGTAGGGATACTATTCAAGTGATAAATAAGTTGATCTTTAATTTTAGAGGTCCACCTCGAGGACATGGTTTTTTGAGAGAGAGGTAATGTTCGAAAAGTGGTTTGTGAGGCCACAGTTTCATGATGAGGTCCACCTTGAGGACATAGTTTTTTGATAGAGAGGTAATGTTTAGAAAGTGGTTTGTGAGGCCACAATTTCATATTGAGGTGATTTATAATCTATAATGCATACATTCCACCCAAACCAAAGTTCATAATATATTCTCCTAGAAAATAAAATTCCCTATTTATTTGAAAATTGGTTGTTATGGAATTATGTGTATAGACTGAGAGTATGTCTGGTGGTGATTGTGGTACATCTATCCAAGGATAACCAGTTTTATTTGGGACTGTCGAATGGAGGGGTTTATGTGGTGGAGCCACTTGAGTCAGAGGGAAACTAGGGAACCTCTCAAAAAATTGAAAATGTTACATAATGTACATCTTCCTATCCCATGGTTTCAGATTTGATGTCAATAATTTAAATGTACTATATCATTATTTTCATAATTTGTAATCTCATACACATTATTATTTAATTTTCATATGAAATTGTTCATTTATTTATGTCATTTTTACTTTGTTATTCATTCATTAAACATTTTTATTTTAATTATCTTTTTATTATTATGCTCATTATTTTCCCCATAGGGTGTAGTTTAGTGGTTCTTACCCTAGTGTACCTATGGTGGTGTGCTGAGGAGGACCTAGTTTTGAGCCTTCACATCTGCATCTTTGTTTCCATTTCACCCCCATCCCCAACCCACTATAATATTATGTTCATTATTTGATTTTGGATGTTAATATGTTAACCTTATGTAAGGGAATCATGAAATTTACATGGTTTTTTTTATCCTCACATGAGTTTCCATTACATTTATGTAGCATAAGTTTTACCCCTACATGAGTCTCCCAATTACCCTTATGTGGGTCGATATCATTACATGGGTACCCCTATATGTGTAGTACCCTTATTTTTGGTTTTTCCCTTATATAGGTACATTTGTTTGGGTGTTACCCCCTAATGCAGGTGTTACCTTTATATAGGTTCCTTGATGCATTATATTTACCCTTATGTTGGACCTTTATTCTGAGGGATTTATTTACCCTTCTGTCATGAAACCCCATTTCAAAATTTGTTTATGAGGTTTTCTTTTCTATTTTTAGGAGTTTGTTGCACACTTGGATTGGTTGGGTATTTACGACAACCTGTGCAATTGTTAGAGTATTTAATGACTCCTCATAGTGTTTTCCTTTTGTGGAAGGAAATATTTTGATCGTTCTTCAAATCAGTGTTCTTGTTCTCATCTGGTGAGGGGAAAACCTAGTTCCAAGTAAGTCCTTTCATAGAGAATCTCGAACCTTAATTATTAAATCATTTAATATGTGATCCTTCAATAAGAACTGTGGTAGAATCACCTTATATTTTTTCTGGTGGAGTTTCATACTAGGTTCACTTCTAATGTGAATTTTTAGATTCAGCAGAAGGAGTTTTGACATATACCTTCCATCGATGAAGCTTTCCCATATAGTGGTAAGACAGTTTGGGATTTGTAAGATTATTTTTGTTTCTTATCTTTGGTTCTTGGTTTTTTATATCTAGTTTGATTTTTGGCTAATTAGATTCCACTTCATTAGAGAATAATAAAATTTTTGTGTGTGGGTTGTCTTCTAGTCATACAAGTAGGATCTAATAGAATCACATGCACGTTAAATTTTTCTTTCTTTTTGATTATATTTATTTTGATTCTACCTTTAAACTCCTCTTGACCCACCAAATTAATCTATCAAATATTTTAAGTGAAAACCATTCAACTATTTGATGATCCTTGGCAGTTCTTGATGGTATATCCTTTTAGGTTCTTCCTAACAACATGGTATTAGAACTATCGAATAATAAAAGGAAATCTAATGAATATTAAATAGAGAGGTTTGATGGTGATAATGACTCTATCCATTAGATAATAAAGATAAAATTCATACTTATCTATTAAATACTTAACGATGCTTTACACAGACCTAGAAAAAATATGTTTTTTCATTCTAATGATGGGAAGTGTAAAGACCTCAAACCCTATAGTCTAGGGTTAGTGGTTACTTTATTGAATAGTTATAATATAAAAGGAATTTCATCTCAAAGTATTGAATAGTTTATTATTCTTGTTAAACTAGATACATAATTTAAATTCAAATTATATTTCGAACATAAAATACACAAAGTATTTTCTTTGATAATGCCATTATTCCTCTTAGTGTAACTCTGCATATCAATCATAAAATACTTCTCAGTATCCTAGGTTAAAATAAAAAATAATAAAGGGTGAGATCAAATGACCATAAATGGTTTAATATAGTGTAAGCTATTATGAATCAAGAATAATAATCAATATGGAATACCATTTAATTAAACTTTCATATAATAAGGAAAAAAAGGATGAGGATTAAGTAATTCCATATTAATAATCACAAGAGAATGAAACTTAACAATGGATATTATATTAATCTAATAATAACATGGAATATAAATAAAAAATATCATAATGATGGAATTCATAATTTCATACATCTAAATCATACCATCAAGGCCTTGTCCAAGAATTCTATATAAATGGGTTTGGCATTGGCCAAAATCCAGTCTAGTTTGTCTCATTAGACATACTTATGCATTTAGGGGCTATAGAGAACCAATACCATCAAATAATAAGTCCAATGAATTCATAATATGAAATGGGTGAAACATAATCAACATAAACATTCATATTTAAACTTGAATACAAAATGTAAATACTTCTCTCATTCAATTAACTTAATCACAAACCATCTAGAGAAATATGGTGAATGGTATCAAAAAAAGCACATCCTCTATCAAAATGATAGTAAATAATTCAATAAAATATGTTAAATGGAATCATAAGAGATCAATAGAAATTAATAATAGGAGTCAACAAAGTATGTTGGAATATATACTTTAATATGATCACTAAAAATTTCTTGAGTAAAATACCCTTTTCGCTTTGAAATCACTTATTCTTAAAAAGCTATGCAATTATAAAAGAAGATATTTTATTTGAAACTAACATTGTAATATTTTAAAGGAATCTTAAAAAAATTAACTCCTTATTAAAGTGGGAAAATCCACTCATGTCGTATAGGTTTTAAAAACAAATTCCTTTAAATTTTGAAAAATAATCATTTAAAAGAGTATTTTTAAAATAAAGTCCCTTACAAATATCATTTCATTAATGTGAGGGTTAATAAAATGAATTTATTATGTGTATTGGATGTAAATACACATAAAAAAGTGTAAATAAAATATAATATAGTAAAAAATTAATTTCACACATAATCTTATCATGACTTAAACAATGAATTATAAGTTTAACCCAAAGAATGGAAATTGGGTTAAGAATACCCTTACTGTTGGTTATACTTCCTTAAAATGTGTTAAAACCCCCTGTATAATGGTTTATAAAAATGTTATTAATTTATACCAGAAACTTATTCACAATTAAAATATCTTATATGATATTTTTTTACATCTCACCACCCGTTCATTAATGATATTTCATTATTTTCCTTATTTTGCATGTTAATTGCCTTATTTTCTCTTGCATGTTTTTCCGTGAATGTCCCAATTATTTTGCATATAATATTTATAAATCATATAAATAATGATATTAATTATATAAATATCATATTTAATCATTAAATATAGTTTTATAACCATTATTAAATGTTGAACATGGAAAATGAATTGTATCGTGTCGTGGAGACGGTAGGTCTTATGTATGCACCAACGATTGTATCATTATATTTGTTATGAATGGGTAGGGAAATGGATGATATATTAATTTTATAGAATATATAGAATATGATAAGTACAATATATATCTGTTATTTCTATTATTATAACCATCCTTGTAATGTGATGATGAAAAACAAATTACACCGCAATATAGAGATGGTAAGTCGTACGTACGTCTGTACGATACTTTCATTATTCATAGGATGGATAAAAGGTAGAATATGGTTTCCCCATAATCATAATAATATAAAAAAATATGTATTATAATTTATTTATTATTTTATCATGTAAAAAACACATGAAAATGAAGTATAAGAATAAATAAACTTGAAATAGTCGGTAAAGACGATTACCTCTTCTTTGGTGAACATCCTTTAGATCTCTTCTTAAGAACACTACGGTTGTTATTTTAAAGATAACAACACCTCCAGAAGGATAAGGATTTTTTTAAGATAAATTTTCTAGACTTGTTTGAGATAAATGTCTCAAAGTAGTGTGAAGAAGTGGTGGGGGAGGTTCCCTTTTAAAATTGAGGTGAGGGGCACTTTCATAATTTCTCAAAATATTAAAATATAATAAGGTTATTCTAGAGAAAAAGACATATAAATGGCATATAAATGAATATGGGATAAAATTTTAGACCATATAGTATCCCCTTTTAGTTTATTTATGATTTTTATGTTTTAAAAATAATTTAATAAAATACTAGTTTCATATAATATCATTATTGTAATATTTGATACTATTCATTTAATTTCACTTAAAATACATCAAGAACAAGTAAGAATTAAAACATAATGATTTAAAAACTATATAATATGTTATATAGATTGAGAAAATTTGTTTCACCCATTTACACAATCAAATTATATCAAATGTTAAAAAATTTAAAATTATTTACTTTGTTTATCTATTAATTAAATTAATATTGCATTAGCATTTCACAATCATTTATTGTAATTGTATAATTTAAAAAATTTTAAAATATACATATAAAGAAAATAATTTTATTAAAATCAAAAAATAAATTTATTTTTGTTCATATCTTGATTTTTTTCTATGTGGACACATAAAGGATATTAATTACAAAGAGAGTAACATTTTATAATTATATTTTATTTAAATAATATATAAGTTATCTTTATAGATACATGTCAATTAAACATATAAAATTATATATTAAGGTTATAAGTGTCCAATCCTCTTCATCCAATAATATTTGGACATGTTTTGGTAATGGATATACCCTTATATTTTTGTTTTGACCACCCATTAACTCTTTTGAAAATTACCACACTATTAAAATTCTCCACCATATAAGGACCAATAATGTTATAATAAAATTACAGAATTCTCATAAATGAACTATAGTAGAATTAATTAACCATATCCATTTCATTTAAAATAATTAATGTTTTTTATTATTTTTTAATCATTTAATAAAATATTATTTGCTGTAAAATATTCGTAACGTTAATTTTAAGGACTATTAATTACTTTGACTTTAAGAATATCAAGATAATAGTATATATTCAAACCAATACTTTTTATACATCTCTAATATATCATATTCTTCTAGAAAATTCATATATCACCTTAATTAATTAAAATTATGTTACTTTTAATATTTTTAATATCATTTATTTGATTTTCCCATTAATTTAATAATTACTACATCATTATTGTGCATGATTTTAAAGTAATTATTTCATCACTAAAAATTAAAAATAATTTACCATAATGAATATAAATCTTTTATATTTAAAAATATTATTTATCATTAAACATATATTCTCGAAAACAACACATTAAAAATATTATACTTAGTAAAAAATAGAGTATGACATGTTTGAATTTTAATTAACTAAAATACTACAAGGGACATAATTTCAACCAAGTGTGTAACATTCTAAGATTTTGTGAAATATTTTTTTCAAATTAATTTATTCTTTTTGATATTTTTCATTTCACACAACACTGAATACTTCTCATGTTATATGAAAGCACTAAGTTTGTCTTGCATTACATGGAACACAATGTTAAGAATTCACTACATGTAACACCATTTTTAATCATGTGCAAAATTAAAAATTGGTTTATCCTATGTTACATGAAACACTAAGTTTACTTGAGTTATACACAACACTGGGTTTAAATGAAACAAAACATGTTATTAAAATATTATTTTTTAATATGATAATTTTCACCTAGCCATTGGAATGTCTTTTTCTAATATGATTAGTTTAATTATGAAAATATGGTTTATAAATGTATATAAGATGAATTATTTTGTGACCAATTAACTAGAAATGAAATTAAAAACCTTTAGAAAATATAGAAAATCATTTGTGGGGAAACTATTTTTATAAATTAATTAAACCGATTTTGATGAATTATTTTAAGTATATATATATATATATATTCAACAGGTTATTTATTTTTCATGTTATGTGTTTTCTAGACAAGAGATAAGAATAAATAAAATTTGACACATAAAGAGATGTATTTTTCTAAATGATAATTTTACAACCTTTTAATGTCACACCTATTTTAAATTTAATTTTTTATTTTTTTATAAATTATATTTTAAAAAATAAAATATATTTTTGAAATGCTAATATAAAAATTTACTTTGGGTGAATTTTTTGTATATTATGAGACGTTTCATTTTTTAATGAAGAGTGAAAAGCAGTGAATTTTAATTGAAAACTGCATTTTCGTCTAATTTATTTATATAAATAAAATATATTTTAAATTGGATTTAAAGTATATTTAGATAAATTATAGATATATTAATCCAATTTTAGTCATTTTAATCAATCTATCATTGATTTGGAAAAATATATTCCATATTTTTAATTAGAATAATCTATAATTTCTAGTAATTCCCTATAAGTTTTTTACCAAAAATATTATAGAAAGCAATTAAAATTAATTACAATCATTAAGGTAAAAACGAGTTTACTTAGTTGTTAAACATTAACCCTAAGGGTCCAAATGACCTAAAAACTTATAAAAATTTTATTTATGGAAATATTTAGACCATAAAATATATTTTCTATAAAATATTTCATTATTGGAGGCACATGATGTAAGGGATACCTCCCAATAGTGTTTATATTTTGGTATTTATAAGAATTTCACTTCTCCCCCACTATAACAGATAACTCACCACCCTCACTTATTCACATATCTAAATCAATTTATATCATCAATAAATTTTCAAATTATCTATAATCTTACCTCCTCTCAACTAGTATGCTACAATTTTTTCATAAATCCAACCAAGGAATCCCTTTGGTGCAAACCAAAAAGAGTTGGCCAAAGAAGAGGTAACGTTCATCAACATGCATTTTTTTTGTTTCCCCCTCCATACCATTAAATTATTCTTATATAAATATTATATAATAACCTAAGTATCAAAAATATAATAAGATTTTTTTATATTACGGTTATTAAGTACACATTCACACACTTCCATCAAATGGGATATGCAATCACCATTCGTGTGTATGGAGAACAACCATCTCACGAAGTGATGTCATTTGTTTTTCCATTACCACCTATCAAGGTTGGGAATAATTATATAATTAAAGTTTTTATATGATATTTATGATATTTATGATTTATGTATTCTTATTTAATTATTACATAACACATTCCTTCATTCTTTCCATTTTGTGGAAATACGATAACATCGTTTGTGGACGTGTGGACTACCACCTCCTCAAAGCAATCTGATTCGTTCACATGTTACATTGAATGTATTAAGGATGGGTTTAAAAAAAATAAGTGATATATTTGAAATAGTAATACTAATATAAATATAATATATATATAAATCGTTTACTTTTCTTTCTTTCAAAATATGATAAGAAAATGAAAACATATTTCATGTGTACGTACAACCTACCATCTCTATGAATAGTGTATTTCATTTTCTATTTATATATTTAATTGATTATTATAAATACGTATATAATAAATATATATGATATTTATATCATTCTTTACATTCTATAAATTAGTAAATCATGAATAAATAAAAAGTACCCGATAAAAAAGTCAAAACATATACGAAAAACGAAGAAGATATTACCCAAAATGTAACTTTAAAATGGAATTGTTAATAAATAGGTAATATAAAGTAATAATAAAATAATATATGTTATTATATATAATAATATGTTATTTTTTATATGTATAATAAACATATAATTATTATATATGAGGTTTGAACGTGTACAAAGATAGTCAAGACTTATGGTAAAGGGATTTCTAGTCTCGCTTTTGTTTTTGCGAGACTTATACCATATTCACCACTCATTTATTTTGGGTTGTTTATATATTTCAATATGAAATTTTATATCATGAATTTAATTTATTTCATGATATTAAACATTTCAATTTAATTTATTCTTTCTTGGGTATCACGATTCAAAAGTTACTCAAGTCGTAAGGGATTTCCATCTCACTTTTGTTTTCCATGAGACACAAGCCATGTTCACCACATCTTTCTTGTATGTGGTGTGTATAATACCAATGGATTTATTTTTTTATTATTTTATTGAGAATTATTTTTATTTACATATCCATTTGATTATATCTCTTTATTTGGGTTTATGGTTAAAAGTTACCAAATCAGTAAGAGATTTTTATCTCAATTTTCTTTCTTTGAGTCACATGTTATGTTATCCACATATATTCTTTTAAAAGGTATATATACTCCCCCTTTAACATGTTATATAATTAATATACATCTATTTATGATATTTTTATATTCATGTAATTTTATTCCTTCATGGTTATTTTGATTCAAAGTTTCCAAAGTTGTAAGATTTTATTTCTATAATATCATCATTTATCAGGAGTGTTTATGATTATGCTTACATTGATGAAATATTATGATTCATATCTCAATAATTCTCATCAATTTTCTTCCCATATAATTATTAAATATATATTTAAGTAAGTTTACCATTTTTACACTCCTTGGAACTTAAGAAAATTTAGAAAGTATTTATAAGAAAATTTGACAATGTTTCTCTCTTCGGTCAGAAATCTGTTATATTCAAAAACCATGCTTTCTAAGAAAAAATTCAAAAATATTTTTAAATAATATTTTTTGCTCATTTTCAAGGAAATGGATTTTAAAAATGTTTTATGTTTTAAAAAGTGTTTAAAATGGTTTTCTAAATTTCATTTATAATTTTTCAAAATTATTTTCAAGGAAAATTTTTTTCAAAATGATTTATGTTTTAAAAATAATTTTTCAAAGTGTAAAGGGTATATTTCTCAATAAATGTTAAGTTATTTTTAAATATTACTTCATAATTTTTTAAACTATTTTTCAAAGAAAATGGTTTTTAAAATTATTAATGTTTTAAAAAGTGATTTTGAAGGAAATGTTATTTTCCTTTGGAAATATTCTAAGTGAACTACTAAAATCATTCTCAAAATAAGATGGCATCCTTTGTTACATTTTATAATTTACTTGGGATATGATCTAAAGACACAATTATTACTCTTCATTTAAATGATATATGTTTAATAAGATAAGTAATTTTTGAAACCCATTTCTCTTCCATGGTTTATACCATGATAAAATACTTATGAAACCCACTCTCCTCCATGGGTTATACCGTGATAAAATGATTTTTAAACCCACTTCATTTCATGGTTTATTATATAATTAAATGATTATGAAACTTGTATCTTTTCCATAGGTTATTATATGATGAAATTTTTATGATACACATTTCATTTTATGGGTAATGATATAATTTTTATGAAACCCATCTCTTTTTATGTTTCATGATATGATGAATTATTTATTATCTTGTGAAACACATATCTATGATTTTATTATGTGATGGGTGGGACCTATATCTCCTTCCAATTCATTGGGTAAAGATTCATATATTATTAGATAATGATGGGAAACAAGTCGTCGGACTTGATCCATTATGGGAAGAAGGTGTAACCTGGTCCACTATGAGGAAAGGGATTCCACTAGGGATGGTGGTGTGTCCCTCCCTGTAGGTATATCCACCTATGCATAAACCTTATTACATATTCATAATTTTATGCATGAACCTCAATAAATGTTCATAATATTATGATTGAACATGATTACATGTTCACAATGTTATCTGTGAACCTAATTACATGTTCATAATGTTATGTGTAAACATGATTACATGCTCATAATGTTATGCGTGAACCTGGTTAGATGTTCAGGATGTTATGCATAAACCTGATTATATGTTTAAAATGATATGCATGGACTTGGTTTCATGAACATAAGTTTATGAGAGGGCCTAATTTCATTTCCTCAATTGAATGAGTGAACCTGTTTCTATTTACACATGTTTACAATGTTATAAAATAATGTGTATACCACAAGTCTATGTCTTATGCCAATGTTATACATTTACGACTCATATTATTTGATTTCATTATGATTTATGTCTTATGAACTTATAATATTTATGCCATAACTCATTATTATGGTCTTTTATATGTAGGTTATGATCTTTAAATTTTATGATCATGTTATAATACCCTTCAGTCCATGATATATTTATGTATATTCTTTATTTTTAACCTTACTGAGCATATGAGCTCAACCATTATTATCTTTCCTTTCCCCAGGTTCTGAAGACAGGTTTTAAGTAGGATTACTAAAGGGGAATATCTTCATGGGAGATATTAAAGATATTTCACCAAATTAGAAGAACATGTTCCAAGTTTTCAAAGCCACTAAACTATTATAGTCCTCAGGCATGTGCTTTTAAATGTGCTGAATATTCATCTAAATTGATGTAATATCAATGTATGATATTCCTAGGTCATTTTAGTTGGTATCAAGGGAAAGGTTTTGTCAACATTTAGAATCTAGGATGAGACAAATTTAGTGAGATACCTTGGGATATTTCTAAGTATAATTCTATAGATGAGTTAATGTATAGGAAAATGTCCTAGAATTTTGGTAAAGGATAGAATGAGTGGTTTCCTAACAGTAAATCCATGTATGGATAATATAAGTGGATGTGTCTCTGGAATAGATATACAAATGGGTAATAACCCTAAAAACACCATATTGAGCTATACTCAATTAATAACTAGTGCACGATAATGGGCCTTGTAGCACACAAGTTTTGATACCCCTGGGGATATTCTTTGGAAATTCAAAAACTCTTTAAAAACCATAATGAAGTATTTCAATAGAATATGACTATGAATGACCTAGGATGAACCAAAGGAGTCATAGATTAAATAATGTGTCAGGATTTAGACATCCTTTAAGTGATTTCTCATGATTATGTGGTTTTCCTATATGATATGTGTTGTTCACAATTTTCTTTCTAGTGTTAGTAAATAGAAGGAACCAGAAGGAATTGTGTTAACATTGAATGTGATGGACAATTTGTTGATGAGAATCCAAATGAGATTATGACTCGATTAAATTATTTTTTGATTATTCCTAATTAGTTTTTATAGAAAATTATTAACAATATATATAGTAACCAACTCTTGGACTCACTAAATAAGATAAGAGAAGAGTTTTCCAAGAATTCGGGTAATGGAGACCATAGAGGAAAGAATATTCAGTTTCCTTTGTGTCAAGAATGTGGGAATAAACACCCAAATGAATGTATCATAGGAACAAGAAGATTTTTTGACTATGTAAAAGATGGATGGAAATCAAGTAACTGTAAATTGAAAATGAAAATTTTAGTTAACGCAATTGATGAGAAGATTAGCCTCTCTAAATTATTATGAACAGTTGAATGTTTTATGTGTGTAAAGTATGGGAATTATGAAAATAAATGTCTTAGGGGTAAATATCATGAAGAAACTAAATATGGTTGTATGAGTAATGGTTTTTTTGCTGATGATGAAGAGTCCATGGACAGCATGTGAAAGGTATATGTTATTTTAATGGTATAATCATGATTAAATTGTGTTTGATGAATGTTAAGACATGATTTGTATTTCATATTTAAGGAAAGGTTTATTATGTAATAATATGATGAATCTTATTTAATTGTTTGAAAAGGAAGTAGGTTGAATGAATTATTTATGTTTTGGAATTAAACGATTATTTTATACGATTCATAAAATATATAAGTATATTTACTATACGTTTTTCATTAAGGATTTAAGATTATGTGTTGAATGGTTCTGATGACATAGAAAATTAGTTTAATGTAAATTTGATATTTTGATTAAGTTCAGGTAAACATTAATGTGTTTTTGGTGTTGAGAATATTATGTTTATCTTGGATAAAGAGATGATTTATTTGGATAAAGTAAATTGGATAGTATCGATGACCTTACAACTGATAAAGTGTTTTTTGAAAACGTTGTTTATTATATCATAGATAGAGTTTATGAAATTTTTTGAGTTGATTACTTTATCCAATAATCTTTGGAATAAAAAACAATACATGTTTTCAATACATATTTTAGTAATTTAGGTTATTACCATTTTTTAAGAGAATACATGATAAAGGTATTCACATATATGGTATGTGAAAACTATGTTCTAATTTATGATATATAAGGGATAAATGTTAATTTTAATTTGAAAAATTTAGTGACCTTATTTCAAATGATTTGTATTTTTAACTTTCAGAAGGCTTACAAGGTTAATCATTTATAGAATGCTTAAGTTAAACTTTGGATGAGGTTTTAGAGATTAAAGTATTATCTCACCATATAAGGATTTATGCATATTGGATAACCATTTATAACCACTTTATTTTGATGATAATTTTATATAGATGGGTTTAATTATTTCTCTACCTGTGTATCTTATGATACATTAGTGCTTTAGGGATAATATATTCACATACATTTTTTGGAGTATGATATTAGGTGTAAATTAGTCTAAGAGAAACCAAAGGGTAATATTGTGAATATGAAAGGGAATGGAATCAAGTAAGTATATCATATTATGAAAAATATTTTAATTTAGAAAAAAGGGTCTTGGACTAAAAAAATTCCTCTTATCATGATTTTATGTGATATCAATGACCTTTTTCAAGCCTCTTTGGTATATTGTTTTGTGATCATTAAATTTATATGGATCACACACTTTCTTATGATTGGTGATATTTATCACTCTCTATAATTATTTACAATTTTCTTCCATATCTATTTTTTCACTATTAACATGTGTTATTTTATGTGGAAACCTATTTATGGGTTACTTTGGGTAACCATTATGTTTCCAACATTCCCTTTTTAAAAGAATTTTTTTTATTAATTTTAATGACGTGGATTTGTTTGAATAGAACTTTAAAGTATTAAACCTAAGATGGACCAAAAAAAATTAGGGTGAAATTAATTTTAAGAGGGGTAGAATATAACATATTTAGATTTTGTGAATTTTATTTTTTTAATTAATTTAATCCTTTCGAAATTTTTCATTTCATGTAACACAAAATATAGCTTGTTTATTTGAAAGCAGTAAGTTTGGATTTCACTACAAAAAACAAAAAAATAATATTGTACTAAATGAAAAATCTTGTTAATATTTAACTACACACAACACAAATTTTAATCTTTTTCTACAATCAACACTATCTTTTCATAAGTTACAAGAAACATTAGGTTTAGCATGAGTTATATGCAACACTGAGTTTAAATAAAACATGTCATGTTATTAAAATATTATTATCTAATATTATAATTGTAATCTATCCATTAGAATGTAATTTATTAATAATATTAATTAAATTATTAAAATGTGGTTTATACATGTATATAAGATGAATTCTTTTGTGACCAATTAATTTGAAATGAAAATAAAATCCTTTTGAAAATATGGGAAATCATTTTTTTTGGAAAACGATTTTTGTAAATTAATTAAACCACCTTTGATGAATGATTTTAATTATATATATATATATATATATTATTAAATCAACTATTTAATGTTCATATTATTTTTTTATAGACATGATATAAGACTAAATCCAATTTTATGCATAAAAGGATGTATTTTTCTAAACTCTATTTTTACAACCTTTTAATGGTGCACCAACTTTAAATATAATTTTTTACACTTTTTAAAATTATATTTGTAAAATTAAAATTAATTTTTTAAATATAAATATCAAAATTTAGTTTGGGTGAATTTTTAGTATTTTTCTGATTAGTTTCATTTTTTGTTGAATAGTGAAAAATGCTGAATTTTAATTGAAAACTACATTTTCATATAATTTATTTATATAGTTTAATTATATTGTAAATTGGTTTTTTAGTATATTTAGATAATTTATAAATATATAAATCCAATATATGTCTTTTTAATCAATTTCACATTGAAAATGGATATAAAAACAATTCAAACTTTTGATCATTTTCACTTTAAAAACCCATAGTTTCGTCCTATCGGCTGAATTATTTTTAAATTAAATTTTAAAAATTATATGATTGGAATTTTAAAAAAATTATTAAATATTTTTAATCCATATAACTTTTAATTTTTAGTATTTCTAACTTAGTTTTTAACCAAAAATATGAGTGAAATCAATTAAAATTAATTACAATGATTAAGGTAAAAATGGGTTTACATAATGGTTAACTTTAATCTTAAGGGTCCAAATAACCTAGAAACTTGTCCAAACCCCATTTTATGTCCATATGTATTACATAAACCATATTTTATCTAAAAATTTTCATTATTGGAGGTACATGATGTAAGGGAGAATTCCCAATATTGTTTTCCTTTTGGTATTTACAAGAATGTCACTCCTCCTCCACAATAAAAGGGCACTCATCCTCCTCACTTATTCACACATATCAATCCATTTATATCATCCAGTGACTGACCAAATAATATCCAAAAGTCCATATTATCAACCTATAAGCCTTAATTTTTACATAAATCCAACCATGTAATCCCTTTGGTGCAAATCAAAAACAGTTACCGGAAGAAGAGGTAACATTTATCAATGTACATTTTTGTTTTATTTCCTTCTCCATATCCTTAAATTATTATTATATAAATATTATATAATATCCCATGTATCATAAATATACTTATATTTTTTTATGTTAAGGTTATGACCTATATATTCACACACTTCGATCAAATGGGATAGACAATCATCGTTCGTGTGTACGTCGAACTACCATATTGCGAACTGATCTCATTTGTTCGGCCATTACCACATCTCAAGGTTGGTAATAATGATTTAATTACTATTTTTATATTATATATATATATATATTATATTTATGATTTATTTAATATTACTTAATTATTATATATCACATCCCTTTATTATTTCGATTTTGTGGAAATACGATGGCATCATTTGTAAATGTGTGGACTACCGCCTCCTCAAAGAGATGTGATTCATTCACGATTTACATGGAATGTATTAAGGATGGGTTTAATAAATAAATTAATATATATATTACATAATAATTTTACTAGAATTATAATATATATATCATTTACTTTTCTTTATTTCAAAATATGATAAGAAAATGGAAATGGCGTTCATACGTATGTACTCCATGAATGGTGTATTTAATTTTCTATTTTTATATTTTATAGATTATTATAAATAAATATATATTGAATATAAAATATATATATGTCATGGATTACTTTATTGAAATGATTAAATCATGATCAAATGAGAAGGACAAAAAATAACAAGTCAAAACATATAAGAAAAACAAAGCAGATATTACCCGAAACGTAACTTTAGCATGGAATTACTAATAAAAGGGTAATATAAAGTAATAATAAAATAATATGTTGTATTATATATAATAATATGGTTTTGTGATATATTTATAAGAAAATTATACTTATTATATATTTGGTTTTAACATGTACGAAGAAAGTCAATACTTAAGGTAAGGGAATTTCTAATCTCACTTTTATTTATGCTAAACTTATTCCATATTCACCACTCATTTCTTTTGTGTGGTGTATATAATACCCTATGACATGTTATATCATGAATTTAATTTATTAAATTATATTAAAAGTTTCAATTGATGTTATTTTTTCTTGGATCTCGTGATTCAAAAGTTACTCAAGTAGTAAGGGATTTTCATCTCACATTTATTTTTTGTGAGACACAAGCCATGTTCACCACCAATTTATTATATGTGGTTTTTATAATACACATGTATGTTTATTAAAATTCTTATACTCATAATTATTTTTATTTTTATATCCATTTTATTATATCTCTTTTATTGTGTTTACAGTTAAAACTTACCAAACAAGTAAGAGATTTTTGTCACAATACCCTTTCTTTGAGAGACATGTTATGTTATGCACCTATATTCTTTTAAAAGGTGTATATATTTCTACTTTGAAATGTTATATCTTGAATTTTATTATTTTAATGATTTTTTAAGATTAATTTAATGGTATTCCTTCATGTTGATTTTTATTCAAAGTCTCTAAAGTGGTAAGAGTTTATTAATACAATCTCATCGTTTATCATGATTTTGTATGATTATGAATCCATTGATAAAATATTATGATATATATATCATTAATTATCATTAATTTTCTTATAATATGTTTATTAATATCATATTAATGTAATGGAACCATTTTGACTGTTTGGTAAATAAGATAATTAAGAAAGTGTTTTTAAAAAAATCAACCTTATTTCTCTCTTCGGTCGTAAATATGTTTTATTCAAAAACCATGTTTTATAAAAAGGTTTTAAATTTTATAAAATGATCTTTTAGGATAAATTTAAAGGAAAATTATTTTAAATTTTTTTATGTTTTAAAAAGTTTTTAAAATTATTTTCAAAGCTTCCTTTATATGTTTTCAAAGTTATTTTCAAGGAAAAAGGTTTTTAAAATGTTTTATGTTTTAAAAATCATTTTTCAAAGAATAAAGTGTGTTTTTTCAAGAAAGTTTTTAAATGATTTTTAAAACCTACTTCATATGTTTTCAAACTGATTTTCAAAGAAAATAATTTTGAAAATTTTTTATGTCTTAAAAAGTGGTTTTAAAAGAAAGGATATTTTCCTTAGGAAATGTTCCAAGAGATATTTCAAAATAATTCTCCATATAAGATGAAATTCTTTTAATAGTTTATATATTATTAGGTATATTATACAAGGAAACCATTCTTACACTTCTTTTTAATTGTTTATTAATAAGAAGACAAGTTTTTTATGAAACCTGTTTCTCTTCCATGGGTTATACGATGATAAAATTCCTATGAAACCTACTCTCTCACATGGGTTATACCATGATAAAATGATTATAAAACCCACTTACTTTCATAGGTTATATTATGATTAAATGATTATGAAACCTATATATTTTCCACAAGTTATGACGTGATGAAACTTTTATGATACCCATTTCATTTCATGGATAATGATATGATGTTTACGAAACCCATCTCATTTTATGGTTCATAATATTATGAATGTGTTATTATCTTGTGGCACACATATGTGTGATTTAATTATGTGATGGTTAGGAAATATATATCTCTCTAATGAATTGGTAAATATTTATATCTCATGAGATATTTATGGGAAAAAAGTTAATGGGCATGATCAACTATGGGAAGAAGGTTTAACCTGACCCACTATGAGAAAAGGGCTTCCACTTAGGATAGTGGTGTGTTCCGCCAAGGAGGTATAGCCACCTATCCATAAACCATATTACATGTTCATAATGTTATGCATGAACCTGATTACATCTTCATAATTTTGTTAGTGAACTGGATTACATGTTTAATGTTTTATGTGTGAACCTTATTACATGTTCACAACATTAAGCATGAACCTAATTAAATGATCACAATGTTACCAATGAAATTGATTACATGTTAATAATGCTATGAGTGGAACCATTTTTAAGTCCATAAGTTTATGTGAGGGCCTTATTTAATGTACATAACTTAATATGTGGACTTTTTTCTATTTACATATGCTCACAATGTTATAAACTGATGTGTATACCACAATTATATGTCTTATACCAATGTTATGCACTCATGACTCATGTTATTTTATTTCCTTATGATTCATGTCTTATGAACTACCAATATTTATTCCATTACTCAAGATTATGATCTTTGATATGTATTTTATGATCTTAAAATGTTATTCTCAGGTTCTCATACAATTATGTCCATGTTATTCTTATGTATCTCCTTTATGTTTACCCTTACTGAGCATCTAAGCTTTCCATTTCTTATATTTCCATTCCCTAGGTTAAGAAGAAAGGTTTTAAGTAGGAGTACTAAAGGGGAAGATCATTATGGGAGATGTTGAAGGTATTTTTCCAAATTAGAAGAACATGTTCCAAGCTTACAAAGACACTAAAATATTATGGTACTTGTGCATTTAAATTTATAATGTGCTGAATATTCATCTAAAATGATCTAATATCCATGTATGTTATGTATGAGTCACTATAAAGTGGATCCAAGAGGTCATAAATTCAACCCAATGATTATAGTGTTCGAAATATTCTCAACCAATATGATTTAGTCATATTTATGGGTCATTTAATGCTTCTTATTGTAACACCCTGACACCAGTTTCCCAGATTCATTGCATTATTTTATAACATTGGCAAGATTACAAGGGATAAAATATCAAAGGATCAGTCAGTTTATCAGTCTTGGAAAATAGATTACATACATGAACACTACATTATAGTTAAAAACATAAAATACAACATAGATAAACATTTGTGAATACCATTATTCTCCTACATTAATTCTACATAACAGTTGTAATACATTTCATGGATTCTTGGGAAAATAAAACCTAAGAAAGCTGTGAGATTAGATGCACAATAAGGGTAAATAATACAATGGAATCCATTATTTTTAAATAATTATAAATCATAAGGTATGGTATATAATTGAAACATAAGACACTTAATATTAATCTTGAGAATAATTTGGTAAGAATAAATAAAACCATTTAAAAATAATCACATGATTAAGAAAATATTACCATAGATATTTTACTAGTTGAATAATCACATGGAATATCAATAACTAATATCATAAGGATTTAATGAATAATGTGGGACATCTGATACTTACCATCGAGGCTTCACTCCAAGAATATAATACTTTCAAGGATTTATTCCAAGAATATAATAAATGGGTAATGCCTTGGCCAAAACCCTATCTATTTAGATTCATGAAACTTTCCAATGCATCAAGGGGATATAGCAGTCCCCACCCATCGCTTACTAAGTCCAATAAAATCCTCATATTAAAAGGTTAAAACATAACCAACATAAACATTCATATTAAAATTATCATACGAAATGATAATACTTTAACCAAAAAACTTGAATGGTATTAAAATAGCACATCCATAGTGAATCATATCATAAACCATTCAATAAAATATGGAAGATTGTATCATAATAAATCAACCTCAATTAACTATAAAATTCAAAAAAATATGGTGACATAGATGAAAATAATCTAATAAAATCATTAAAACTCTTTGAGAGATATATCACTTTTTACTTTGAAATCATTTAAAAGTAGGTTAATTATAAAAGAAAAAAATTATTTTTAAGATAAACTTGTATTCTTGTAGGGGAAGTTTCAAAATTTTAATGCATCATAACGGTGGAGAATAGAAACTTATGCTGTATAAGTCTAAAAAACATTCTTTCCTTGATTTTTCAAAAAAATCATAAAGTGCCTCGTTTGTAAAATGCTAAAAAGATTCCTTTCAAAATGTTTTATAAAAAGTAAAACATGGGTATAAATGACTATAATTTTTTTTTGAGGTATAGTAATAATATTTCAAAATACAATTTTAAGAAACATGTACATGTAAGACAAATAGGTCCCAGTATATATTTATGTATAAACAACCTCATAAAATAATGAGATTGTGAAATTAACCCTTACCTTGTGATTCTTTTTGGGTGATCATCATTTAACATCATTTATAATGGTTTGAAGAGTGTTAATAACTTATTATAGAAACATAATCATGTTTATAATGTTTTATATCATCTACATATAATATCTTATTACCCAATTGTTAACAATTGTTCATTATTTCACTATTTTGGGTGTTAATTTCCTAGTTTTCTCAAGTATGTTTTGACTCGTTATTTTCTTCATATTACTTATATCATGATTTCATCATCTACAAAATGTAAAACATGACTTAATTATATTATTTATTGAGTATATATGTATTTATAATAATTTATATAGTTTGGAGATAAGAAATGAAATTCGTTGTTCATAGAGACGGTAGGTTGTACGTACGCATGAACGCCACTTTAATTTTGTTTTCATATTAAAATATTGAAAAGTGAATGATACATATGTGTATTATAATTTAATTATCATATATATGTCATATATTTTATATATTTTTATTAAATTTATCTTTAATATGTTCCATATATAGAGTGAATAAATCACATCACTTTGAGGGGGAGGTAGTCTACACTTCCACAAATGATGTTATCATATATCCACAATATAAAAATAATGAAGGTAAGTTTAATATAAAATTTAAATAATATAAAATAGGTTATCATGTACATATTAAAATATTATTTAACTTTAAAAATATTTTTAAGACCATCCATTAATGAAATAATGGAAAATTATAAAAACAATATTCACGGAGTCAATTAAATGGAATAACATGGACAACAATTTTGTTTCATTGAATAATATTAGGTGAGAAACAACATGGATATGATATATTAAATTAGAAACATAAAAATCTAGTATATACATGATTTTGTATTTTTCATTCATTAATGTATGAAGGATGTGAGTAGAAA
This sequence comes from Viscum album, assembly GCA_963277665.1. Taxonomy (NCBI): domain Eukaryota; kingdom Viridiplantae; phylum Streptophyta; class Magnoliopsida; order Santalales; family Viscaceae; genus Viscum; species Viscum album. The sequence continues at coordinate 1,626,222,710 of OY728130.1, forward strand.
GTAGATAAAGAACAAAAATTAAGAGAGGTGCTTTGAGAAAATTACCTCTTGAATATCACCACCTTAAAAGAACCTTGAGGTCCTTGGATTAAGAATTTTAGTGAGACCAGAAGCACTGGGTCGCGGGTAGAGTGATGAGGGTGAGTTTGGTCAAATATTTGAGGATTTAAAAGTATTTTTGGGTCAAAATGGGGAGTTTATGGGTGGTGTTTATACTTGAGGAGAGGTGGGTTCAAGTGATTAAATTATTGAATATTTTATATTTAAAGCCCACCACATTGAGGTGGCATTAATTTCAAAGAATTATCCTTTAAATTAATGTTTTTTAGTATGGTTAGGTTCTATAAATATCTCAAAAAATCACTAAATCTTTCAATTTTTAGGTATGTTAAGCTTTTACCTTTTAACATTAACCCTTGTCACAATTTTACTTATACAACGGTGAATAGTTTTTTTTTTACAATGGTAACTTTTTTATACCTAAAAATGAAATTGAACTTATAACCTAATTTTGACCTTATTATTCCAAATATATAATCCATTTTACCTAATTTAATTCAAATATTTTGAAAAATTATATTTAAAATTAATTCCATAGACTAAACGAAAAAGTGAGTTTCTAAAGTGAAACATTCAAAAGTTTGAAATGTTTTTATATATAATTTCAATTTAAAATTTTTTCCAATGAAATACATTGGTTTATTGATAAAAATTTAATATAATTATACATTAAAATAAATTAAAAGGATAATATATCAATATAAATAAGTTAGACGAAAAAGTAGTTTTGAATTAAAATGAAGTATTTTTCATTATTCACTAAAATATAAAATTTATAGAAAAATTCCAAGAATTCAACCAAAGTAAATTTTTATGTCCTTATTACAAATAAGAAAAATATTTTTTTCAAATTTAATATATGAAATTTTCAAATATTGGATTTAAAATGGTTGTTCCATCAAAAGGTTGTAAAACATCATTTTTTGAAAAATACTTATTTTATCCAAAAAATTGAATTTGTTCTTATATCATGTCTAGAAAACACATAAGTTGAAAGTTAAAATTATATGGAATATATAAAATTCAAAATGTGGTTAATAATATTCATATCTACTAATTTAACTGCTAGTTTATATATTATAATAATATTCTATTAATATATTGTTATTCAGTAAAACTGGGCCTTGCGTGTAATAAAAGAAAACTCATTATTCTTTGTAGTGTAAGATTAACATGGTGTTGCGTAAAAAGAAAGAAAACAAAAAAATTAAGTTTATTCAAAAATTATAATATTGTAAATTCTATGGTTGTTAAATACTCCCCTCATTCAATAAATTATATCCTCATAATTTAAACTCTAGATCAAAATAAGGGGTTTTATATTTCAAAACATCTCAGTTGAAATCCCAAATCAAAAAAAGGATTAATGATACCAACACTTTAAAATAAATAAAGGAAAGTACGAAGATAACTATAGAAAACACATAAAAGGGTTCCATTTTAGAAAACATGTACATGAAATAAATACTTAACCATCAGGTTCTGATAGAGAGTTATAGATAACATGGTTAAGAGAACGTTAACAATCAAAAAGCTATAAATCTATGATGATTTAAGGGACTATTGATTCATCGGAAAAAGTGCTAGGATTTAATTTTTTTCAAGATCCTTTCCCTATAGTTTAATAATAAATTTACTTTATAGACTAATAACATAATGAAAATAGTTACTTGAAGAGTATAGTTTCATCCATTAATCAATATCTACCACAACCTCCTTTTTCTCTCTAAAAGATAGTAAAATTCAACAATATTTGATTTATCATAATTCTATATGGTTCCAAAAAATATACACTTATAATTAATATATCATACAGTTTAAATAAATAAAACTATGCTATACTAACCAATACATTACATAGGTCAGTGGTAGGTGATGCACCCTTGTCGCCCTTCGGTTGTCGGTTCAAGTCTCGCGGTCTTTCCAGATGCAACAGGTTGTCGCCCGACCTGTGGGTTTCCCTTTTTCTAAAACTACATTATTATAACATTCTAAAAATAACCTTAAGAAATTTTTTAACATTAAAAAATCATATCCAATGTTCAAATTAATCTATTCCAACCTTTAAACTTATCCAGAATACTTCTATCCAAATTAACAGTCCAAAATGGTCTTTTAATTTCCAAAACCAATCTTAACATCATATTTTCCCAAAACTGCATAATGTTTATATTATTATCACATGCTGAATAAATTATTACCTTGATCATATTAAAACCATAAATAAAACATTCATACTCCCAAATACTTAAAGAAAAATTACTGGAGTACAATCCTTATATATCTCATGATTCTTGTAAACAGAATATAATAACATAATTCTTGAATCCAAAAAAACACAAATAAATTAATTATTCCTCTCCAACTATAGTAATAGCATATGATTGACCTTGATCCCTTTTACTATTCTAAGCTAAATTTCCTTGATTCTTGGGGAATTCATTTATATAGTTCCCCATATCATTACAATGGAAACATTGCAAATTGGAAAATTATTTCTTTTTCTTGAAATCATGAGCATGGTGGCCTCTTTTTGCACACTTTAAAAAAACATTGTATCCTTTTAAGTAGGCACCAGTGTGTTTCCTTCCACAATTTTCACATGTGGTAAAATCCTTCATTCCCTTATTCCCATTATCTTTCTCTTGCTCCATCGTTCTCTACTTCTCTTTCTTTCCCTTAAAGACATAAGTCTTAGAAAATTCTTTCTCTATCTTGATAGCACATGAGACTATATCTTCATATGATGAGAAATTTTGAGAGACCAATGCCTTTCAGATAAATGGATTTAACCCATTAAATAAGCGATCAATCTTACTTATTGGGTTGTCTGTGAATTCCACATGATTCCTTGAAAATCTTGTGAAGTTTGCATCATATTTAGTAACATTATCATCCTCTTTTTGTCTTAGATTCAAGAATTATCTCTTCATATCCACTATCTGTTCATGAGGTAAATCCTTTTCCAAGAAAATTTCCTTAAAATCCTTCTGTTCCATACTTTCAATTTCATCCTCCTCTTTCGTGCTTTGAATTAGTAAACACTATTAATCAGGAAATCCTGAGAGATGATAAATTGTCATGACAACCTTATCCCTTTCATTTCTTCCCAAAGTAAGATATATATTCTCAAAATAAATTATTCATTATTCAGCTATAAGTAGATTTTTAGTCTCATTGAATGTTGTAGGTTTCTATCTTATTAAGATATATAAAATTAAGCCTCTATTTTGTGGATTAGTATGCTTCATACAAGTAATGTTATTATTCATAACCTAAGATATCTTCCCATATATGGTTATAAGATACTCAGCACTAGTTGTAGCTCCAGTTCCAACATCAATATCTTTCATAGGAGGGAAATTCCTATATCTATTATGTGTGTTGATACGGTTTCCATTACTTCCACTAAGCGCTAATTCTCAATAGTGGAATACAATAGATTAGGTTATAAATCAAAATTTATAAATCTACACTAATAAAAAAATGGGCAAGCGCAGCGCCACCTTATATCAGCGCTAAGAAAAAGCGCTGATAAAGAAACCCTATATCAGTGCTAAAATTTTAGTGCTGATATAGGGAATCTTTATCAGTGCTTTTCTAGCGCTCATAAAGGAATTCTTTATTAGTGCTAGAAAATAGCTGATAAAGATTCCCTTTATCAGTGCTAAAATTTTAGCGCTGATACAGGGGTTATTTATCAGTGCTTTTCTATCACTCAAAAAGAATTCCTTTATCAGTGCTAAAAAAGTGCTCATAAAGCTTCCATGTATCAGCGCTAAAATTTTAGCACTGATATAGGGTAAACTTTATAAACGCTAAAAAAGTGCTGATAAAGAGTCTCTTTATGAGCGCTAAAATTTTAGCGCTGATAAAGGTCGTCTTTATCAGTGCTTTGTTAGCGCTGATAAAACCGTAGTCCATTTTTTTATAATGTCGGTCGCACAATGCCCTCATTTTATCGCGACCTAAAGCTCTCGCAGTACTGGAACCCTGCGAATCCGCTCAACTACCCATTGAGCTTCGTGTTTCCAATCCTCTTCCGCCCTCGAGCTTCTCGTTTCTGGACCTCTTCCGCCTGCTGAGCTTCATATTGCCAGACCTCCACCGCCCTTGAGCTTCTATTTTTCGGACCTCCGCCGCCTGCTAAGATTCGTGTAGCTGGACCTCTACCGCCTTCAAGCTTCTCATTGTCGGTCCTCCACTACTCGCTGAGCTTTGCGTGCCAGACCTCCACTGCCCTTCGATCTTCGCTTTGCATGGTCTGAAAAATCTATGAACCCTCTTGTGGTGGCTTATCATAGGATGAATGGTTTATTTAGCCCAATGACATGATTTTCCCTAATAATGATCCAACCGTGAACACCCCCCCAAAACAACCAAAATTTTTCAAAATTCACTCAAAACATATTTAGATAATCTCCAAATATAAGGAGACAAAAATGAGGTTCTAGATATACCTGAAATAATTTAATGATATGTTTAAGGAATGTTTTCCAAATAATTTTTTGATTTTGGGATTTTACTATTGATGATTGTGATGAATACTTTTCTTTATGTTCTGTAGTTGGTACATGGGAGACCTTACATTTGTGAGTAATCAAATGGGTTCTACTCTAGTCAGCCTTCAGGTGATCACTTGAGTCTATTTTTGATGTCCCCAAGAGGCCTCGTTTATATTGATTGTCTGGTCACATAACCATGTGTTGTTCCGTGAGTGAGTCAATTTCTATTAGAACCTATAGGTCAGATATCATCCTATGTTTCTCCAATTAAAATTAGTTTCTTTCCCATAATTATTTTAATGGATGATTTTGCGATTATGAGTTACTCCCATTGATTACCTTTATTATTTACTTTTTCTACAGTTTAGTTTTTATCTAACCTTGATTATTTATTTTTTCTTTTATCATTACTCCATTATTCTGGGATTTTCTATTAGTATAGTTTTTTTACTGTAAATAAAAATGTGTAATCTTTAGGGAATGTTTGAAATGGGTTTATTTTCTTTAAAAGTTATTTCTTAATATGTGTGTTGTTCATTTTATAAATGTTTATTAAGTTAGAAAAATATAATTCCTTGTGAATATTTTCATTTATAAAAAATGAAATATATATTTTAAAAAATGGTTGACCACAATGTTTTGTTTTTTTAATAGATTGAATGAAATTTTTTGATAGATGGAGTGCATCCGTGAGTGAGAGGAAAACTTGTTTTCATTGATAGAAGTGTTGAGGTAGTTCAATGAGTGAGCTGATCCAATGATATACAATTTTTCAGTCTCTTGGTATCCCATGATATTAAATGGGAATCAATCCTTATTTAGTTCTTCAACATGGTGTGGTAAGTGATCGGCATCAGAAAGAGGGAGCCCTCTCGGTTGAAGGATAAATTCATTTCAAAGTTTTATATCATACAATAGGGACTTGAACCATGTTTTTTAACTTAATGCAATGAGAACATTGGACACACATTTTAATATCTTGTGATTAGGATAATGATAATGTATTTTAAGGTTGATATATTTTACCAACATGTCACATGGTTTCATATCATTCAACTAGAACATATAGTGAGGGTGAGGTGAATTTTCCATCCATAGAGTCCCTACACCATGTGAAATATGGGTAGATGATGAAAAAGGTTTAAGTTCATGATTCATGGACCAAAGTGGGTGTGTCCCAGAATTTTTAGCATGTGATGCAAGAATAATGACCTAATGTGAGAAGGGGCTTGTGGCGGCTCAACACCACACGAAACAACATATAACTAGGATGTTGGTTTTTTAGTTCAAATCGATATATCTCAGACTAAAGGTATGGTTTATTCATGTAAAATATATCTTGAGAAACCTAGTATTTGTGGAAAGATTGATATTCTCATCATCAATGGTGATCAATGAGTTTACACTATCAGAGTGAAGTTTATGAAAATTTTAAGGTCCTTCCCACTTGTATTCTAGTTTCACTAGATTCCTCCTAGGTATCATCAATTCCCTTAGATCCAACACCATGTCAATGTAAAGTAAGGAATGAAGGATAACCTTTTTTTTAAGGACAACACCACCCTGTTCTGATGCATTTCTAGGTCATCCAATGCTTGAACCCTATTTTCTTCGAGGGGTTCCCCCCTTATTTCCTTCAAGCTATCTAAGTGACTTTGTCTGGTAGTGCACTTGTATGGAATGATGCCCAGACAACCAAGCTTTCTAGCTTTGCCACCCCTACCTCCATCTCTGTCCTTCTCCCTCGCTGAGGTTACTGACTGCTTCTCTATAGTGGTCAAGCCCCTTCCTAGAAGTGTATTTTCTGTCTCCCTTGGCTCTGAGCCTATCATCTAGATCTAAATACTTATTGATCCAGAGAGAACTCCCTCACCATCCCCCAAGTTTCATTACCCTTCCTTCCACTGCCCCTTTGGATCCTTATCTCCCACTCATATAAAGCTTACCAACCAGAAGGGATTATGAACATGTTCAAAATCAAGGGACCTCAATGAGAGATCATCCTCCCACTTCAATAAGGCTACTAGATCTATATCCAATGCTAGAGCCTTGTCCTACCCATCATTATTATCTTCATATTTAATGCTCATGGTATTAGTGCCCTTGTTAAATTGTAATTCCTCAACATAGAAATCAAAAATCATAATGTCATTGTTGTTGTTTTCAAATAACACAAAAACCCCTATAATAATCATAGAATTCTCCAGGAAGATTAAGTTGCATGGATTTCTATGCTCTGAACCCTCTAACAGACACAAATGGGTATTTTGGCACAATAAATATGTTGTTGAGACTATTCAATATTGCAATCAATTAATCACTACCAAGGTGTCCAACAGTGACACCTCCTTCCTTATGACTTTTTTTTAAAGCTATGACCCTATTCAAAGGAAATCTCTATGGAGTGGAAAAAATACCTTTGATCTCGGACACCATCGATTTTTTGTTGGGGGTGACTTTAATGTCATTTCCAACCCAAAGGAAAGGAAAGGTATAATCCCATTCCAGAGGAAGGCCATCATGGAGTTTGTTCAGTTCATGGTTGGGAAGGGCCTCATTGATCTCAGCTTCTCAGGTGACAGTCTCACCTGGTTCAACAACTGTAGGGGCCATCACCACTTATGGAGTCTATTGGATAGGTGTCTAGCCAACATGAAAGCTGCTAACCTATTCTCAAATACCATGTTTTTCCATCTTGCTTGAAGTATTTTGAACCACTACCCCTTCTTGGTTTCCATTTCTTCTTGGCATGGTCATCAAGAACCCTTGTAGGAACCCTTGTACCACGACATCGTTTTTGAAATATGGAATGAACCCTTGTAGGAGTATCGGGCCACCTTCAACCTTAGGGACCTGACCTCAAACCCCGATAGGTGCGTGTTCGCCCCTTCCTCCTCAGGAACCTTTATCACCTGGGACTACTGTCGTATATGGTCTCCTTCAGAGTATTCTGTTAGATGGAATGATACCTTGGGTTTATTGGATTATTAACACCAGTTTGAGATTTATGTGTGACTATATACTTATTATATTTTCTTATTATTTCATACAAACCACCACTTGAGTCGAGTAACCTAATTGAAATCCATATTGGTTATTTGGTTCTGATGTAGATATGGTATTTTATGTGTTTTTGACATGTGTATGTGTGGATATATGGGTATTTAGGATTGATGATATTGAATGTGGGGAAGACCCTTTGAGTGGTATATGTATCATTCTTGATTATTCTTGTGTTTGGTCTGGGGTGATTTGATGAAACTATAATGAATCTAAAGTAATTATATTTAATGAAGATGAAAAAATACTAATGGTTACACTCTATTAATCTCTATTTTTATAAGGAAGTGGTTCTCTTATACAGTATTTGGAAGTCTTGTTTTGTGTACTTGAACCATAAATACTAAAATTTGAGATTAAAATAGGATGAAGATGAATAATGATTAGATGGATGATAATCATTTGACAATAGAGTACGACAATGGAGTGAAAGAGTTCATCAAATTTGCAAAGGATCACACAAAGGATCCTTCTTAAATCCTTTGTCCGTGTTTACGTTGTTTTTATTCAAGACTACTTACTCCATATGAGTTTTAAGAACATTTGATATGTCACAGAATAGATCGGCGTTATAAATGTTTGAATAAACATGGAGAAAAAGTGAATGTAGCTACTGGCTGGGATAAAATTGTGTTTTATGGATCATCAGATATGAATACAAATATGGATAATGAAGAAGACTGTATGGAGGATGTGATTACAGATGTCAATGATGATGAAGATCGTATTAAGAAAATTACAATGACAATTGAAGATGAACTTCGTGATTTCCCAAAATTGTTTGAGAAGTTAAAGAGTTGTGAAAAGATGCCATTGTATGCTGGTTGCACCAAGTATACAACATTGTCAGCTGTACTGAAGTTGTATAAATTGAAAGTAGGCAATATATGGAGTGATTTCAGTTTTACGGAACTACTTTCTCTCTTAAATGACATGCTCCTGGAAGATAATGAGCTCTCAAACCAGACATATGAAGCTAAATGAATGTTACCCTCGATGGGTATGATTTCTGAAAGAATACATGCCTGCCCGAAAGACTGTATATTTTTTCTCAAAGAGAAAAAATCACTTAGAGAATGCCCAAAGTGTGGTGATTCTCGATACAAGAAAGATGGATCCAATCCTACAAAAGTTTTATTGTACATTCCAATCATTCCAAGGTTTAGGTGTCTATATAGAAGTGAAAAACTACAAGACAATTATTGTGGCATGCAGATAAAAGAAATAAAGATGGGAAATTACGTCATTCGGCCGACTCACCTCAATGGAAGAAAATTGATCATGAGTATCTTGAATTTGGAAAAGAACTGAGAAACCTTCCTCTTGCATTATCTACAGATGGAGTGAATCTTTTTAGTTTTCAAACCAGTACTCATAGTACATGGCCTGTTATGTTGGTAAATTATAACTTTTCACCCTAGTTATGCATGAAGCGGAAATTCATCATGTTATCTATGCTTATATCAGGACCAAAACAACCAAGTAACGATATTGATGTTTATATGGCTCCTTTGATCGAGGATTTGAAGTCATTTTGGGATTCAGGTGTTATGTTGTATGATGCTTATAAAAGTGAATACTTCACATTGAGAGCGATGTTGTATGGGACAATAAATGATTTCCCTACTTATGGAAATTTGTCAGACTATAGCATTAAAGGAACACAAGTCTGTCCTGTGTTCGAAGAAGATACAGAATAAATTAGTTTGAAACATTCATTGAAATATGGGTTTCTAGGACATCGTAGATTTCTACCTTGTTAGCATAAGTATTGATCTTGGACGACATCATTCAATGGAAGTTCAGAACAATGAGCATCACCATCTCCACTAATAGTTGATCATCTATTTGAAAAAGTAAAAGATGTGAACACTGTTTTTGGTAAACCATTTTCAAAAAACATTATGAAAATCAATTGGAAAAATATATCAGTTTTTTTTAATTACCGTACTGGAATTGTTTATACGTCAGACATTTTCTTTATGTGATGATTGTGGAAAAAAATGTATGTGATAGTGTTATCGGAATGTTGCTAAATGCCCTTGGAAAAACAAAGGATGGAATTAAGGCAAGGTTGGACATGGTTGACATGGGAATATGAGATGAGTTGGCTCCCGTGAAGGGTGAAAATCGAATTTTTCTTCCTCCAGTTGTTGATACTCTTTCTAGGGAGGAGAGGTATCAGTTTTGCAACATCTTAAATAATTTAAAGGTTCCATAGGGGTATTAATCAAATATCAAGTGCATTTTGTCAATGAATTATTTGAATTTAAAAGGGTTGAAATCACATGAATGCCATGTTTTGATGCAAGATATAATTCCTATAGCTTTACGTTGTATTTTTTCCAAGAATGTCCGTCATATGTTAACCAAACTTTGTTTCTTTTTCAAATCTATATGTAGCAAATTTTTAGACCCGGCAAAATTTCCAGCTATGGAAAAATAAATTTTCATCATATTATGTGAATTAGAAATGTTCTTACCGCCAACATTCTTTGATATGATGGTTCATTTGATGATTCACTTGGTGAGAGAGATTCGACTTTGTGGTCCTATGCACTATAGATGGATGTATCCAATTGAATGGTATATGAATATTTTGAAAGGGTATGTCAAAAATAAAAGTCGTCTAGAGGGTTGTATAGTAGAGCGATATATTGTTGAGGAAGCCATTGAATTTTTTACCAAATACCTATCTGATGTGGAAAGTATTGGTCTCCCAAAATCTCGTCACACTAGAGGCATTCAGGGTGAGGGAATTTCTAGAAGATAAGTTGTGAAAATAAGTATTACAAATCAGGAGCAGGCCCAACTTTTTGTTTTGCATAACATTTGGGAGGTTTCTCCATATATTGAAACTCACAAATAAATTTATAGGCAATTGAATCCCTCAAGGGATGAAAATTGGTTATCAAAAACACATAATCACCAGTTTATAGGATGGTTTCAAGACCATATTTTTAAGCAGTTGGATGAAAATTCAAATTCAATTTCAGAAAAACTTTGATGGCTAGCCACTGGACCAAGTGTGTATGTATTAACTTACAGTGGTTGTGTAATTAATGGTTATACATTCTATACATATGAGCACGATGAAGATAGTACCATGAAAAATAGTGTAGTTACACTAGTGGCTGAATCGATGCATGTTTCTAGTAGTAAGGACAAAAATCCAATTTATTAAAATATGTCACACTTTGGAATTATCAAAATAATATGGGAGTTGGATTATACAACATTCCAATTGTCGATCTTTCAATTCAAATGGGTTGATAACAACAGTGGTGTTAAAATAGATGAATGGGGATTTGTGAAAGTTGATTTTAGTAAAGAAGGGTACAAAGATGAATAGTTTATAATGGCATCACAAGTAGTACATGTTTTTTATGTTACAGATCCTACAAACTGAAGGTGTTCTATTGATCTGTTATCTTCCAAAACTATTGAAGGTTTCAATGATATTTCAGTTGAGGATGATCCTTTTAGTGGTATGTCACAATCATTTAGGAGAAGTCCCAATGTAGATGATGTTTTGTATGTTAGAGGAGACCACAACGAAGGGATTTGGATAATCGATAGAGGTGTAAAATCCCTCCATACATTGAAAAAAAGAAAGAGAGTTCAATAAATAGGTTATATTTTGTTTGTAATATAGATCTTGTTATCTCATGTTATTCTCTTATCATTACTGAATTTATGTAATCTATATTAACTGTTCAACCACTTTTGCAGATAATGACTTCTGCACATTCTGGTGCTCCTAACCTTGAGGCTGAACAAGTCTCTCAAGCAGCTGCTGTTGTGGCTGTTGCTGCTCCTGCAGTAGCTGTTGTTGCTCCAGAAGTAGCTGTTGTTGCTCCTACTGCTGCTCCTGTTGCGGCTCTTGCTGCTCCAGCTGCTGCTCCTGCTACTGCTCCTGCTGCTGCTTCTGCTACGGCTGCTGATTCTACTAGTGTTGAGTTCCAACAACCATTAGCAAATGTTGTTGCTACCATTTCAGATGAACATATAGATGATGTTGATATTGATGAAATGGTCGGGAATGAAGGACCGATGTCACAGAAAACACAGGTGTGTCATAGTTTGACACTGTTAGCTAAAGTTTTTAAGGTGAAAAGCAAAGGCATCAAATTTTATATCAAATGGAATGCACGAGGCCAATATGTGAATCCCAACAAGGCTATGTTTAGTAGTAACATTGGATTTGTCACTCGGAAACGCGTGCCGATTGATATAGATTCATGGAAACATGTTGTGTCTGGGCTCAAGGCTGTGATTTGGGAAAAAATTATGGTAACATTATGGATTTATTTATTTAATTTACTAGAAAATAAAATAATGAAACAATGTCTTACTCTTCTCAATCTCTTGCAGAGTACATTTATAGTAGACGATTCCCAAAATAATTATTTTCTAAGGTTTGCAGGAAGGATTCATCGAGATTTTCACACTAATTTTACAAGATTTCACCTGAATGATTTGAAAGGTAAAATAAACCCGCACCCACCCATTTTCTACGCTCACCTGATATCCCAAGAAGCGTGGGATGCATTTATTAGATGTCGTTGGGATGAGAATTTTTAGGTACATTGTGGGTGATAATACGTTGTTTGAGGATACCTGTATTCATCACTTTGATTGTCAATATTTCATTTATAAAATAGAAACTTTGTACTGAAAATAAGGAACATGAATCCAAACCAACATACCCCTATCATAAAGCAAGGATGGGGTATGCTTCATTAGAAAAGAAAATGGTACGTATTTTAAATATATAGTAATATTGTTAGGTGCCAATAAACAACATCATAATTATTTTTATATGTTTATATGTAGATTGATGAGTCTAAAACCAAATATACTTCCATCCCACGTCATGTGCTATGGAAGGAGGTACGTAAGAATAAGGAAGGGAATCTAGTAGATGAGAACACACAAAAAGTGTGGGAAATATTTGTAAGTATGACACGACAATAAAAATATTTGTTTTAAATTGCTATTACATAAATAAAATTAGTTATTTTCCTATATCTGATAGTCACAGGAATCAGCTACTTCTGTAGCAGATGCAGACCTATTATCGACGGCTTTGAAGAAGCCAAAAAAATACAGTCATGTCAGAGATGCGGGGTTTGGGGTGACACCCCGAGTATATTTTGAGAAGAAAAAAAAACAGATGCTACAGATGAAAAATTGGAAAAAAATGAGCGAAAAAATAGCAACACTTGAAGAACAATTGCAATGGCAGGGATAGTTTATAGCAACTTTTATGGGTGGGATGCAAAGAGAAGACACAACTCAGGAACAACCAGCGCGTGAACATCCCACCCCACCCCCCACCAGCTTTGAGGCAAGCCATTCTCCTCAAAGAACTGTCTTAGCTGTGGTAATAAATATTATAATAATTGTTCCCATGAAATGTGAATCAGACAAACACTGATGCTTTTTCTATACTGATCTTCTATAGGGTGATAATGATTGTGATTTATATCTGTCAACACCCACCTATCAACTTGTATCAAGGGATACAGTGTTCAATATCCTAGATGCTACGCTGCATAATAGACCACTTATGAAAGATCGTCTGAAATTGATGATTACTGTAGCTCATGATCCAAATGCAGAGCTACCTATACCACTATATGATGATGATATTCATATAGTCTAAAAGGCTATTGGGACATTCATTTCATGGCCATCACAACTTTTAAGAGTAAATGCAGATAAAGAGGTATTTATTTTCTTTTTTGTTAAAACTAAACCTTTAACAATTAATGAAAAAGGGTCTGAACTAATGATTGTTATTATAGATGGAGAAAGAGAAGGGGTGACAAATGGTGGCTCAAAACCATCTAAAGGATCGACCAACCAATCCCAAGGAGCTACTAAAAGCACAATAACACCACCTGTTCTCTATCCTCATTTACTAGCATTGAAGACTTCTGTGGATACAAAGCTAAAATATGGTAGTAGTCATATAGTGGTTTTCAAAAATAATATATACAGAGAGGAAAGTCAAAATTTCGTTACTGCTAAAAATGTAAATGAGATCCTTGAAAATATTTTTCTAGGCATCACAGTTGTCAATATATATATGAGGTATATTTTCATGAATTTATTTTCAAAAAGCTGATCTAATGTGAAAATTATGACTAAATGCATTTTATATTATTGACAGACACATTTATGAAAAACAGTTGAAGGAATTTTCCCATGAGCCAAGATTTGGACTTGTTAGTCCTCATACCACATCAACACACCTAACAAAATTAGATCCATCAAAAAAGGATGAAATAGTGAACGGATTGCTGAAAACATTTGAAATAAAGATTACAGATGACAGACTATTCCTAATACCAACCATACAGGGGTAAAACTCTACGATTAAAGCATATCAATTATATGTTCACTTATTTTATAACTTATTCCTTTTTGTGTTTTTAGGCAACATTGGTTGCTAATTGAAATGAGCATGGATACTCAAAAGATTAATTTTCTGGATTCAAAGTAAGGATATACATCAAACCGACCACACATGATGGAGTTTGTGAATCTATAAGACACTACATCCTACATTTTAGGTTTAAACATCAAGTAATAAAATTTATATTATCTTTTACTGAGGATTCTGTTATGATAGGGAAGTGTATCATTATCATCTAAAAAATAGAATGAGGACAGGGGCTAAGTATAAGGAGGTGAGAAAGTACTATGTATGGACAAATATCAGGGTATATATAATACAATTTCACTATCCAAACACATCTCAACACAAGTTACTTATTCTCCTAATGATCAATTTTTTTGCAGTGTCCAAAACAAACAAACAATAATGATTGTGGTTATTATGTTTGTAAATTTATGAAAGAGATCATTTTTCATCAATAGACTAGCATCCCTAAAGAGGTATTTTCAAAAACAACTACTAGTTCGTTTAATTTCTTTATTAATTACTTATTTTTATATTATGAATTACTACTCTGACTTATGAAAATCCTCATACTCACAAGAAGATATAGATGTGTTCAGAAATGAGTGGGCCGCATACCTGATGTCAGATTGTACACAAATAGAATGAAGATCTGACTTGGGTACATGTACAATTGGTGGTCATTTTTGAGAGGGGTTAAAGGGATCAAAAGATGAAACATTTTTGTATGTAAATGTTCGTTGGAAAATTGTAATTATTATTAAATAAAACATCCTTTATCCAATGATTAATTTTCCCATTTTAACAGACGATATGAACAAGAAACATACAAGAATGCTGAACCACTCAAAGGGTCTCCCTTTTGTTTAAAATGGTCAGATTTTTAAGTGAAAACAAAAACTGACGTACGAAAATATAACCAAATGAATTAGGATTGTCTTGATCTTTTATAATAAAGATCCATGAGTCCTTTGTGACATGTACAAGTCAACCCCACCTCAATCCGAGGCACGGTGTCACCGGTACCAATCAAAGGGTCTCTCTTTTGTTTAAAATGGACACAATTTTAATTGAAAACAAAAACTTACATACGAAAATACACCCAAATGCATTATAATTGTCTTGATCATTTATAAGAATGATCCATGGGTCATTTGTGACGTGTAAGAGTCATCCCCGCCTCAATATGAGGCATGGTGTGTCTGGTGCCACTCAAAGGGTCTCTCTTTTGTTTAAAATGGACACAATTTTGAGTGAAAACAACAACTGACCTACATAAATCTTACCAAACACATTTGGATTGTATTTATCCTTTAGTATAATGATCCACGAGTCCTTTTTGATGTGTACAAGTCAACCCTGCCTCTATCCGAGGTACGGTGTGGCTGGTACCACTCAAAGGGTCTCTCATTTGTTTAAAATGGACACAATTTTAAGTGAAAACAAAAACTAACCAATGAAAATCCAACCAAACGCATACGTATTTTCTTGATATTTTATTATAACAAAACATGGGTCCTTTTTGATGTGTTAGATTCATCCCCGCTTCAATCTAAGGCATGGTGTGGCTGGTACCACTCAAAGGGTCTCTCTTTTGTTTAAAATGGACACAAGTTTAATTGAAAACAACAACTGACCTATGAAAATCCAACCAAACGCATTTGGATAGTCTTGATATTTTATAAGAACAATCCATGGATCCTTTTTGACGTGTATGAGTCATCCCCGCCTCAATCTAAGGCACGGTGTCGCTGGTACTACTCAAAGGGTCTCTCTTTTATTTAAAATGGACATAATTTTAAGTGAAAACAACATCTGACCTATGAAAATCCAACCAAACGCATTTTTATTGTCTTGATCATTTATAAAAACGATCCATGGGTCCTTTTTGATGTGTAAAAGTCATCCCCTACTCAATCTGAGGCACGGTGTGGGCGGTACCACTCAAATGGTCTCTCTTTTGTTTAAAATGGACAAAATTTTGCATGAAAACAACAACTGACCTACAGAATCTGACCAAACACATTAGGATTGTGTTGATCCTTTAGGATAAAGATACAAGATTCTTTTTTGATGTGTATGAGTCAACCCCGCCTCAATCTAAGGCACGGTGTGGCTGGTACCACTCAAAGGGTCTCTCTTTTGTTTAAAATGGACACAATTTTAATTGAAAACAACTGACCTATGAAAATCCAACCAAACGGATTCAGATTGTCTTGATCTTTTATAATAATGATCCATGGGTCCTTTGTGACATGTAAGAGTCATCTCGGCCTCAATCTGAGGCATGGTGTGGCCGGTACCCCTCAAATGGTCTCTCTTTTATTTAAAATGGACACAATTTCGAGTGAAAACAACAACTGGCCTATGAAAATCCAACCAAATGCATTCCTATTGTCTTGATATTTCATAATAACGATCCATGGGTCCTTTGTGACGTTTATGAGTCATCTCTACCTCAATCCGAGGCACAATGTGGCTGGTACCACTCAAAGGGTCTCTCTTTTGTTTAAAATGGACACAATTTTGAGTGAAAACAACAACTGACCTACGGAAATCCGACCAAAAGCATTAGTATTGTCTTGATCCTTTAGTATAAATATCCATGAGTCCATGGTAACGTGTACAATTCATCCTTGTCTCAATCTGAGTCTTGGTGTGGCTGGTACCACTCAAAGGGTCTCTCTTTTGTTTAAAATGAACACAATTTTAATTGAAAATAACAACTGACCTACGGAAATCTGACCAAACGCATTTCGATTATGTTTATCCTTTATTAGAATGGTCAACGAGTCCTTTTTGACGTGTACGAGTCCACCCTGCCTCAATATGAGACATGGTGTGGCCGGTACCACTCAACGGGTCTCTCTTTTGTTTAAAATGGACACAATTTTAATTGAAAACAACAACTAACCTATGAAAATACAACCGAACACATTTGTATTGTCTTGATATTTTATAATGATGATCCATGGGTACTTTTTGATGTGTATGAGTCATCCCTGACTCAATATGAGGCACAGTGTGGCTGGTACCACTCAAAGGGTCTCTCTTTTGTTTAAAATGGACACAATTTTGAGTGAAAACAACAACTAACCAATGAAAATCCAACCAACCACATTCAGATTGAGTTGATCCTTTAAGAGAACGAACCAAATGTCCTTGGTGATTTTTATGAGTCAAACTCGCCTCAATCTAAGGCACGGTGTGGCTGGTACCACTCAAAGGGTCTCTCTTTTGTTTAAAATGGACACAATTTTTGAGTGAAAACAACAATTGACCTACATAAATATGACCAAATGAATTCTGATTGTGCTGATCCTTTAGGAGAACGATCCACTTGTCCTTTGTAACATGTACGAGTCAACTCCATCTCAATCTGAGGCACGATGTGGCCGGTACCACTCAAAGGGTATCTCTTTTGTTTAAAATGGACACAATTTTAATTGAAAACAACTAACCTATGGAAATCCAACCAAACACATCCATATTGTCTTGATATTTTATAAGAACTATCCCTGGGTCATTTTTGACGTGTAAAAGTTATCTCCACATCAATCCGAGTCATGGTGTGGCCAGTACCACTCAAAGGGTCTCTCTTTTTTTTAAATGGACACAATTTTAAGTGAAAACAACAACTGACCTACAAAAATATGACCAAACCCATTCAGATTGTGTTGATACTTTAGGAGAACAATCCAAGAGTCCTTTTTGATGTGTAAGATTCACCCCCTAAATTTGAGGCATGGTGTGGCCAGTACCACTCAAAGGGTCTCTCTTTTGTTTAAAATGGACACAATTTTCAGTGAAAACAACAACTGACCTACGGAAATCCAACCAAACACATTCGGATTGTGTTGATACTTTAGAAGAAAAATCCAAGAGTCCTTTTTGATGTGTAAGAGTCAACCCCACCTCAATCTGAGGCACGATGTGGCCGGTACCACTCAAAGTGTCTCTCTTTTGTTTAAAATGGACACAATTTTAGTTGAAAACAGCAACTGACCTATGAAAATCCAACCAAACACATTAGTATTGTCTTGATATTTTATAATAATGATCCATGGGTCCTTTTGGATGTGTAATAGCCATTATACAACTCAATATGGGGCACAGTGTGGCCGTTACCACTCAACGGGTCTCTCTTTTGTTTAAAATGGACACAATTTTAAGTGAAAACAACAACTGGCCTACGAAAATCTGACCAAACACATTCTTGATTGTCTTTATCCTTTATAAGAATGATACATGGGTCTTTTGTGATGTATACAAGTCAACACCTCCTCAATATGAGGAACGGTGTGGCCAGTACCACTCAAAGGGTCTCACTTTTGTTTAAAATGGACACAATTTTAAGTGAAAACAACAACTGACCTACGGAAATCTGACCAAACACATTCATATTATCTTGATATTTTAGAGGAATGATCCATGGGTCATTTTGGACGTGTAAGATTTATCCTCGCCTCAATCCGAGGCACGGTTTGGCCGGTACCACTCAAAGGGTCTCTCTTTTGTTTAAAATGGACAAAATTTTAAGTGAAAACAACAACTGACCTACGAAAATCTGACAAAACACATTTGGATTGTGTTGATCCTTTAGGAGAACTATCCATGGGTCCTTAGTGACATGTATGAGTCATCCCCTACAACCCCCTAGACTGCACCCACCCTCTAGACACCAATCCTACCACTGGACACCCCCACCCCTCTGGACACACCCACCCCCTGGAAAGCCCCCCCCCCCCCCCGACACCCTGGACACCAGCCCACCTCCTGGACACCCCAAAGACAGACCCCCCCCCCCCCCACCTGGACACTCCCCTCCATGGACACCACCCCACCCCCCTTGGACAGCCCCCCAACCTCCTGGACCCCCCCCCCACCCCCTGGACCGCCCCTACCCCCTGGACAACACCCACCCCCTTGGACACCCCTATCCCCCCAGACACCCCCACCCCACCCTCCTGGACACCACCCACCCCCTTGGACAGTCCCACAAACCCCCTGAACTTCCGCCACCCCCCAGACACCCCCCCCCCCCACCCTGTAAAGCCCCCCGACACCCTGGACACTAGCCCACCCCCCCTGGACACCCCCATAGACAGCCTCCCCCCACATGGACACCCCCCCCCTCCTAGACACCACCCTGCCACCTGGACACCCCCAACCCCCTAAACATCCCCACCCTCCTTGGACATCCCCCAACCTCCTGGACCGCCCCAAGCCCCCTGGACACCCCTTTCCCCCCGGACACCCCCTACCCCCCCTTGGACAGCCACCCAAACCCCTAAACAGCCCCCCAACCCCCTGAATTATGATTTGAATTCTTTATGTACATAATTAACTTATGAATTATGTGTTAATGGTTTACGGGTATAGTTTTTGTTTGGGTATACTAGGTCTAAATAGCTTATGATTTATGTGTTAATTTTTAATCTTTATACTTGGTCTAATTAGCTTATTAATATGCTGAATTTTTTACTGGTGTTTGGGTGTGCTGCTGCAGATTTTTTTTAGCCGCAGACAGGTCATTTATCAGCGCCTTTTAGCACTGATAAAGGGTCATTTTACCAGTGCCTTTTTAGTGCTGATAAAGGGGACCCCCCCTATCAGCGCCGAAATTTACAGTGCTTTTTTAGCACTGATAAAGCCCGTTTTGAGCGCTGATAAAGACTGTTTTTGTAGTAGTTATGAGCTATTAAAATAAATAACATAAATTGAAAAATTTATGTATCTCTAATCTCAAAATCATAAATAAGGTTTCTTTGGGGACATATTTACTTTTAAATCCTCTATCATAGTTTGTAAATAAAATGATAATTGTCCTAAGAATATACCCAAGGAGTGCCAAACCAGGTGCGTAGTAAGGCATGTTGTCGTGTACCAGGTTGCCTGAAGTCAAACCCAAAACACTTTGCCGGAGTTGTTACTCCTAGGTATATCTGTTCCAAAATCACATCCACTTATAGTATCTAGAAAGGGATATATTTCTCATAATACCCACATAATATCTATCTTACCAAAATTATAGGACATTCTTCTATGCTTATCCTCAAAATCTACCATAGGGTTATGTTCCCTAATATTAGTTTTATAAATCTAGTTTCCAAGGTTGTTGGTAAACCTCCTTTGATACCAACTGTAATGACCTAACTCCATTTTCCTGGAGTCGGTGCATTATTTTCTTACATTGGCATGGTTACAAGGGATCAAATCCTGAAGGACCAATCATTTTATCAGTCTTAGAGAAAATATTAAATACATGAACCTTACATTATAGTTAAAAACATAAAATACAACATAGATAATCCTTTGTGAATTTCATTAATCTCCTAGATTAAATCTGCATAATAGTCATAATACACTTCTTGGAATATTTTGAAAATAAAACATAAGAAAGGGGTGAGATCAGATACCCAATAAAGGTAAATAATACAACAGAAGCCATTATGATTAAATAGGAATAAACCTTAAGTAAAGGTATATAATTAAAACATAATCCACTTAATATTAATCTTGAGCATAATATGTTAAGAATAAATAAAACCATATAAAAAAAATCACATTAGCTAGAAAAAATAACCATTGATATTAAACTAGTCGAATAATCATATGGAATATCAATAACTAATATCATAAGGAGGGAATGCATAATGTTGGACATCTATAACTTACCATCAAGGTTTCATGCTAATAATATAATACTTTTAAAGCTCCATTCCAAGAATCTAATAAATGGGTAAGTCTTTGGTCAAAACCATATCTATTTTTTTCATGAAACCTACTGATGCATCGAGGGGTTATAGTAGGCCACATCCATCACCTACTAAGTCTAATGCATTCCACATATGAAAACGGTTAAAAATAGCCAATATAAACATTCATATTAAAACTAGCATATGAAATTTTTATACTTTAACCATAAACCATGAATGGTATCAAAATAGCACATCCATAGTGAAACATATAATAAATTGTTAAATACAATATGGAATATTGTATCATAATAAATCAACCACAATTAAGCATAAATTCCATCAAAGGATGTTTACATAGATGAAAATAATCTAATAAAATCATTAAAACACTTTGAGAGATATATCCCTTTTTTACTTTGAAATAATTTAAAATCCACACAATTATAAAAGAAAACAATTAATTTGAAAATAACCTTGTAATATTTTAAGGGAAGATTCAAAATGTTATGGAATCATACTGGCATAAAATAGAAACTTGTTTATATAAGTTAAAAAACATTCTTTCTTTAATTTGTCAAATAATTCATAAAGAACCTCATTTGGAAAATGTAAGAAATATTCCTTTCAAAAAAATTTATAAAAAGTCAAACATGGGTAAAAATGACTTTAAAAAATAGAAAAAGGAATAATATTTTGCAATCAATTTTTAAGAAACATATACATGGATGATAAATATGTCCGAGTAGATACTTATGTATAAACAACTTCATATAATAATGAGATTGTGAAATTAACCCTTACCTTGTGATTCCTTTTGGGTAATCATCATTTATCATATTTTATAATGGTTTGAAGAGTGTTAATAACTTATTATAGAAACATAATCCTGTTTATAATATTTTATATCATCCTATTATAATATCTTATTAGCCGTTTGTTAACAATCTTTCATTATTTCACTATTTTGTGTGTTAATTTCCTAGTTTTCTCAAGTATGTTTTGGCTTGTTATTTTCTTATTATATTACTTAGATAATGATTTTATCTTCTCTATAAGGTAAAACATGACTTAATTTTCTTATATATTGAGTATATTTGTATTTATAATAATCTATAAAGTTTTGAGATAAGAAATAAAATACACTGTTCATGGAGACGGTAGGTCGTACGTATGCATGAATGTTACTTTCATTTCGTTGTCCTATTAAAATGTTGAAAAATGAATGATACATATGTATATTATAATTATAGTATCATATATATGTCATATCTGATACATTTTTTTATTAAAATTATCCTTAAAATATTCTATGTATAGCATGATCAAATCACATCGCTTTGAGGGGGAGGTAGTCTACACTTCCACAAATGATGTTATCATATATCCACAATATAGAAAGAATGAAGGTATGTTTAATATAAAATTTAAATAATATTAAATAGGTTATTATGTACTTATTTAATATTATCTAACCATAAAAAATAGTTTTAATATTATCCATTAAGATGGTAATTTAAAAAGAATATAAACAATATTCACGAAGTCGATTAACCAACATAACTTGGATAAAGATTTCATTTCTTTGAATAAGAGGATGTGAGAAACAAAATGGATATGAGATATTTCCTTAAAAACATAAAAAATACAATATATACATGATTATAGAGTTATCATGAATTGATGGATGAAGGAGGTGAGGAGAAAGTAGAAAAATAAAAGAAATTAAGAGAGGTACTTTGAGAAAATTACTTCTTGACTATCACCTCCTTAAAAGACCCTTGAGGACCTTGGATTTTGTCTTTTAGTGAGAACAAAAGAACTTAGACTTGGGTATAGTGAATAGGATGGGTTTGGTAAGATATTTTAGGATCTATAAGGATTTTTGGGTCTAAATGGAGAGGTGGGGGTGGTGTTTATACTTGAGTAGAGGTGGGTTCAAGTGATTAAATTATTGAATATTTTATATTTAAAGAAAATCACATTGAGATGGAGTTAATTTCAACGAATTACCCTTAAAATTAATTTTTTTTAGGATGGTTAGTGTCAATAAAAACCTCAAAAAACAATTAAATAATTAAATTTTTAGGTATGTTAAGCTTTTAACTTTTAACTTTAACACTTGTCACAATTTTACCTATACAACGGTAAATAATTTTTTTACCATGGTAACTATTTTGTACCTAAAAATAAAATTGACATTATAACCTAACTTTGAAAATATTATTTAAAATATGGAATCCATTTTACCTAATTAAATTCACATATTTGGAAAAATTATATTTAAAATTAATTCCACAGACAAAACGAAAAAGCGTGTTTTAAAAGGGAAACATTCAAAATTTTGAAATGTTTTAATATCTAATTTCAATTTTAAATTGATTCCAACGACCTATATAAATTTTATTGATAAAAACATAATATAATTATAAATTAAAATCAATTAAAATGATAATATACTAATATAAATAAGTTAGACGAAAAAAGTAGTTTTGAATTAAAATATTGTATTTATCACTATTCACTGAAATATTAAATTTATCAGAAAAATACCAAAAAATCATCCAAAGTAAATTTTAAAGTCCTTATTACAAGGAATAAAAATATTTTGTCAAATTTAATATATAAATGTTTCAAATATTGGATTTAAAATGGGTGTTCCATCAAAAGGCGACAAAACTTCATTTTTTGAAGAAAACATCTTTTATCAAAAAAAGTGAACTTTTTCTAATATCATGTTTGGAAAACACATAAGTTGAATGTTAAAATTATATGGAATATATAAAATTCAAAATTTGGTTAATACTATTCATAAAATCAAATTTAATGGCAAAGTTATATATTATAATAATATTTTATTAGTTTATTGTTCTGCGGTAAAACTGGGCCTTGAATGTAATGCTAGCCAACTCATTATTTTGTGTAGTGTAAGCTTAACATGGTGTTGCGTAAAAAAATTAAATTTATTCAAAAATTATAATATTTTAATGTCTTGGGGTGTTACATTCTCCCCTCCTTCTATAAATTATGTCCTCACAATTTAAAATCGGGATAAACAACTAGGGGTTTTACATTTCAAAACAAATTTATTGAAATCCCACATCAGAAAAAGGATTAATGATACCCCCACACTAAAATAATTAAATGGAACTATGAAGGTCACCGGAGATAACAGATACAATGGTTCCATGTATAATAACATAGACCTGAAAGAAAAAATTAACCTTTAGATTCTGATATAGAGTGATAGAGAACATAGTTATGAGAACATTAAGAATCACAAAGATATAAATCTATGATGATCTAAAAGACCATTTGATTCATCAGAAAAAGTACTAGGATGATATTTTTTTCAATATCCTTTACCTATAGTGGAAGAATTAATTTACTTTATAGAATAGGAACATAAGGAAAAATAGTTACCTGATGAGTCGAGTTTCATCCATTAATCAATTTTCACCACAAACTCTTCTTTCTCTCCAAAAGATAATAAAATTAAACAATATTCGATTTATCAAAATTGTATAAGGCTCAAAAAAATAAAATTATACTTAATATATCATACTATTTAAATAAATAAAACGATGTTATAATAACTATGACATCATATAGGATAATGGTAGGTGATGCACCCTTGTCTCCCTTCGGTTGTAGGTTCAAGTCCCGCGGCCTTATCGGATGTGATAGGTTGTCGCCTGACATGTGGGTTTCCATTTTTCTAAAAATAAATTATTATAACATTACGAAAATTACCTTAAGAAATTTTTTATCCTTAAACAATAATATCCAATGTTCAACTTAATCTATTCTAACCTTTAGAGTTATCTAAAATACTTATATCTAAATTAACGGTCCAAAAAGGTCTCTAAATTGTCAAAATCAATCTTAACATCATATTTTCTCAAAAAACATAAGGTTTCTCTTATTTTCACATAATTAATATATTATTACATTGATCATATTAAAACCTTAATGAAAACATTCTTACTCCCAAATACATAAAGAAAAAGTACTATAATACAATCATTATATATCTCATGATTCTTATAAACAAAATATAATAACATAATTCTTGAATCCAAAAATACACAAATACATTAAATTTTCCTCTTCGACCATAGTAACAGTATAATATTTACCTTGATCCATTTTCCTCTTCTGAGATATATTTCCTTGATTCTTAAGGAATTCATTTTTATAGTGCCCCATTACTTTACAGTGGAAACATTGTAAATTGTAAAATTATTTATTTTTCTTGTAATAATGAGCATGGTGACCTATTTTTTCACGCATTAAACAAAATCCTTATCCTTTTAAGTAGGAACCAGGTTGTTTCCTTCCATAATTGTCAAATGTGCTAAAATTTTTCTTTCCCTTCTTCACATTATCTATCTATTTCTCCACCATTATCTTCTCTCTTGGTTTCTCTTAAATTAATAAGACTTAGAAAATTCTTTCCCTGTCTAGATATCACATGAGACTATATATTCGTATGATGAGAAAATTTGGGATACCAATTCCATTCAGATAAATGGATTTACCTCATAAAATAAATGATCAATCTTACTTATTGGGTTACATGTATAGTCTGTAACATGCCTTGAAAATCTTGTGAAGTTGGATTAATATTTAGCAACATTTTCATCATATTTGTGTCTCAAATTCAATAATTATCTCTCCATAGCCACTCTATATTAATGAGGGAAATAATTTTCCTTTAAAAATTCCTTAAAATACTTCTATTCCATACTTGAAATTTGATCATCCCCTTTATTTCTTTGAATCAGTGGCCACTATTTATCCATATCTCATGAGAGATGGTAAATTGCCATGACAACCTTCTTCCTTTAATTTATTCCCAAAGTAAGAAATATATTCTCTAAATAACATATCCATTTTTCAGCTATAAATGGATTCATAGTCCCATTGAATGTTGGAGGTTGTTGTCTCATGAAGTTATATAACATTTATACTCCACATTGTGGATCCGAATGCTACATATGGGTAAGGATATTGTTCATAACCTGATTCATCTGTACTAGTATAGTTATAAGATTCTAAGAATTAGTTGTAGCTCTAGTTGCAACATCATTATCTTTCATAGAAGATAAACTGTATTATCCTGGGTTTTCTTGAGTTATGGATCTTCTTTTTGGGTTAAATGTGTTTAATTTCCTTTTTGTGTTAGACCCTAGGTCGGTTCGTGGGCCGATTGGGTAGTTTTTTGGCAAGAAAGGGGAAAACATGTTGAAATATGGTTATAGGCCAGGTACATGTTGTGTACTTGGCCTATATTTCATGTACATCCAGTAAATTCCATGTACTGGCCCATCATGACATGTAGTCTTTTTGGTTCAGAAAAATAAAGAGGACAGTACACTCCGTGTACTTGCGGTACAAATCGTGTACTTTCCCTGTGGGGTTTTTTATAAAAGAGGTAGTATCTTAAATATTTTATGGACAGTATGTTTTCCTCTCATTTTTGAACCTAAAAACCCTCTAAACTAGTTTTTTCATATATTTAAGTCGTCCGGACTCTGATTCAAGTGTCATCAGTCACGTAGAAACTGCATCGGTAAGTAGTCGATTCATTTTTTGTCATTATTGATTCTTCAGAACAACAATTGCACTATTTGGATTTAGGCTCATATGCCATAATTTTCCATTCTTTGCTCGTTCATCAGATTTATTCTAAAAGAGGATGAATCAGGACACAATATTGGATGAGTTATCTACTACCGAGGCGAGGTAGATGGTCTATGCATTCTTTCATATTTTCTTTTGATTTTCGGGTGTTCAGCCGATATTCCATCCGTCAGACTTTCCGGTGAGGTCCCGTTTTTCATCTAGTCACTTGTCGTAGCTATAGTCAAACCTAGTGAGGATGCCCATAGGTTCCTTTTATGTGCCTTGGCACCCTTTACATATTTCAAGGTCACCCAAGGGGTGATCCTTAAGGGAAATATCTTGTTTATGCCCGTTTAAACAACCCAAGGGGTGTGTTCTTGTGCTTTCTAAGATAGGGGAAGCATTTTAATGCTTTGATATCATGATTAGATTGTTTAGGATGTGTACTTCCTCCTTTCATATTAATATCTTGTGACTCCATACCTATTTGATAGCTTGGATTAAATTAAATGTGTTAATATGGGTGGGTATACTTATATATAAAATGACTAATGGCAGGTTAAGTGTATTATATGATAGGGTAGGCCCATATTAATGGTTAGTGAACAATGGTTTTCATTAGTGGGTATACTCATGGATGATCATTGTGATGTGAGTGGGTATACTCACAAGTTTTGAATGTTTAATTTTGAATGCATGAATGTTTGAACGAAATGTTTGATATATGTCATGGACTCCTCTCCATGGATCTAGAATATGGTAGTGGATGCCTTGGGTTGACTCTTCTCCTTGGGTCTTGATTCTGTGGGATGCATCAGGGCTTGCTACCCCTTTTATCTGACTTTCATGAGCTACTGTAGAACTCATTATTCTCATGCTCCTAGGACCCCAACCAGTGCCTAACCGAGTTTCTGCCAGGGATTCCCATGGGAATCGATGGGATGCCTCAGACATTCTCCTTAAATTCGGCCCTCTGTGGTATAGATATTATTACATGGATTTCTTGGTCTACTGACACCTTGGATTTGGCCCTTGAGGTCTGCTACTTCACTATATGGCATGGTTGTGGGATGCCACATTCACTATATGGCATGGTTGTGGGATACTTGACTTCTCTATACAGCATGGTTGTGGGTTCCATGATATAGATGGATGTACAATGTCACCATGTGACTTTCCTGTTTTTTGGTTATAGACGCCTTGTTAGGAGATGACTCTCTTTTACAGGTACCCTTGAGGTCTATTTAGTTTTACTTGATACTGTAGACTTATTCCATGGGCATACACACTTACTTTAATGGTTGTTTACAATTTCTAGAACTTTTATATAATTACTGTTAGAACTATATAGACCTAGGTGGTTGCCTACAGGGATGTTAATCTCACACCCTGTTTGGGCCTCCTTGGGGACCCAAATAGATTATATTATTGTAAGTGATGATAGGGAAAAGCTCCCTAGTATAGTTTGTTGATTATGGATTGGAGCAGGGGAGTATTGGACCAACCTGAGGCTTGTGATGTTGGGATACCTTATTGGTCCTTGGTTCATTTTGGTATACTTGTATTGTATTGTATTTCCATGTACTGGTTTGGCTGATTTCTAGATACTTGTACCATCCACATCATTTTGTATATGAGACACTTCTTGGTATTGATATGTATTCATGCCTTGCTTAATCTTTAGTTGACTACTCATTTATTCTATTCCACTATTTATTATATTTTTGACTTCTCATTTGATACTCTGATAATAAGGGCATAGTCTCCCCACTAACTCACCAAGTCCCTCACTACTATTCGGCTCCCTCTGGCATTTGGAGAGTTGCACTTGAGGCCATGTGGCCAACCGGGATCAGGGAACCACAGAGTGGAATTCCGTTCCAGGATGTTACAAAGTGGAATCAGAGGGGTTTTTTATTTCTAGTTTGACTTACTATTTGGATAAAATAAATAAGGATAAGAAGGAAATGGAATTTGGTAATAAACGGTGTCTGGGAGTAGCTACATTGTGTACAGGGAAAATACAAATTTCCTTGAATTGAGTTATTATTTTCTATATTTTGATATTACGGTTGATTTGGTTTCATCATTGGGTGACACACTTGATTTCTGTTATTACTAATAATGCAATTGTGGGTTCTATTTCAGTTGCAACCCGATGAGATGAGGGTGTTCCATCTCATTCATTATATATACACTTTTTAGAATAACATTTCATGCTAATTCCATGCCATTTATGATGAATTAGACATTTTATGTTATTGTGATATTTGATGTGATAGTTGTGCCTATTGTTGTGTTAGTTGGGTGTAGTAGATAAAGGCGTGATGTCATCTATCAATCCATAAGGAGTATGTGCCATTATGAATTGAGAAATGACACACCAGTTAAATGTAAATGATAAATGAACTTCTTACATCTATGGTTTTAATGGGAACTAAGTTTTGGGTTCATGAGTTGTTATGGGCCCCCATGGATTTAGGAATTGGTAAACCCTTGGTGGAATTTCCTAAATAACTTCATGTGAAATGGAAAGGGAAACTCGAATGGTGAATAGAGAATTGACCTAGACCCAGATTTTAAGTGGGTGAGAGGCATAATTTCTAGTGGTTTGTTGGTTGTTCTTTATATAGTATTGGATTTAGGAGCAGGCATTGGGTTTGGCTTGGTTTTTAGGAGGGTTCTAACATATTCTACCTTTTGAGTTTTTTGTTTTGATGTTGTTCTTTCCTGAGGCATATGTTTGGAATTTTAGAGACATCCCACCACAATTACCTCCAGTGGTACGCCGCAATAGAGGTGATGACCATAATTTAGAGACGGTGGTCCACAGGCTACTGATTGATCCTCTTATAATTCCAGCTACGGTACCTGAGGTTGTTCCAGACACAGCTATTGAGGCACCGTTCTACGAGGGTTTATTTATCTATATACAGACTTTCTAGGGAGCACCATATCCAACCATAAAATGAATGAGCTGACATGGGTGTTCCAGCAGTAGAAACCCCCTGTGTTCTCAGGGAATGGTGGAACATAGGCTAAGGAGTTGTGGCTAGGGACCACATTAGAAATTTTCGATCATCTAGAGAGGCCTTCGAAGTGGAGGGTCAAGCTCGCGACTTACATGCTATGTAGAGTGGAAAATCGGTGGTGAGATGTTTTGAACAAAGATGTTGGGATGTGTAATATGGGTTGGGCTGAATTCTAATCCTACTTCTATGAATAATTTTACCCTTTACTCTATGATCAGAGCGAGCTAGTGAGTTTATGCGTCTGGAGCAAGGTGAGGTGACGGTTATGGAATACCTGGCATGCTTTATAGATCTGTAGCATTTTGTGCCAATGTATCTTACTAATGATCTATCCAGGTAGAGGCTCTTCAAGGAAGGTCTCAGCCATGCTATTAGATCTCTGATCAACTTGTTCAGGTTTCCTTCTATCACTAATATTCTGAATCAGATGCTGATTATAGAGAAAAACATAAGGGAATCTAGGGGTACAAAATGGAGGAGTGATGTTTCTTTCCCTAGTGGATCTATGTCTTCATGAAGTAAGCACCATTTTCAGGCTTCTTGTGATGTGAGTGCTAGTCAGGTTGTGGGTGCGGACAGCTTTGTTTTTTCCATCTGTTTGTTAGGTGAGGCCACATGAAAAATTAGTGTGACCACAACCCAGTTGAGTGTCGAGATTTCGGCAGTATGGGGCACATGCAGCGGTTTTGTAGGACCTTCCATCCAACTGTGAGTGGTAGGGGTCATCTATGACATCATGTTTGGGAGCAGGTTCTTTATCACCATGTCCGGATGGAAGCTGGAGTAGTGTAGACCGGTCAGGCCAGGGTAGTGGTGGTCATGGCCGGGGTAGCCAGACATCGTGTTCTCAGAGGCAACGAGGCAGATCAACTCAGGGTATCCAGGTAGGGTAACAGGGTCGTGGTACATGCCAAACTTATGAGGTGCAATAGACCCAATAGGATCAGGATCCCATACCATCTACAATGAGAGGTACGATCTTAATAGCTTCTACTATTTCATCATCTCTTTACGATACAGGTTCCTCTCAAAATTTTATCTCTTCACGAGTGGTAAAGAGCCTTGGGCTTGTTTGTTTACTTTCTAACAGTGTTTTGACACTAGACACACCATTGGGAGTTAGAATGGGTGATGTGAACTAGTGTATAGAGTGTCCCCTTGAGGTCGTAGGGTGTCACTATATCTGGGATCTTTATGTCCTCGAGATGACAGGGTTTGATTTCATACTCATAATGGACTGGCTCATTGCTTATTGAGCGTATGTTGAATGATATTGTCAGAGGGTGACTTTCACAACACTAAAGGGATCAGTGTTTATTCACAAGGGTGAATGGGATGTCTAGGTGATCAGAGCTCAACCGAGCATCATGGGATTGGTGGGATGATATCCCAGATTTCCAGTTTGTTTCTAGATGATTAGGGAGTGGGTCAGGCTGACCTTCCTACAATTGTTGAGTGCTTCAGGGATGTCTTTACCGATGACTTTTATAGTTTACCTCCTAATATATTGGTGAATTTCTCTATTGATCTAGTGTTATGAGCTATACTGGTATCCATTCCTCCTTACATGATGGCTATGATGGAGTTTCAGGAGCTCAAGAGGCAGCTAGAGGATTTGGAGGCGAAGGGGTTTATCAGACCCAATAATTCTCCAGGGGTTTCACTAGTGTTTTTTTTCAAAAAAGGTGGATGGTACCCTTATGCTATGCATGGGTTATTGGAAACTGAACCAGCTGATGTCTAAAAACTGATACACCTTGTATAGATGGACAACCTATTTGATCATCTTTGAGGAGATCGAGTGTTATCAAAGATATACTTGAGGACAGGATATCACCAGGTGCGTGTTTAACCTACAAACATACCTTATATATCCTTTCATAGTAGGTATGGGTTATACTAGTATCTGGTTATGCCATTCAGTTTCACGAATCCACCGGCAGTTTTCATGGATTTGACGAACCAAGTGTTGCATCCTTACCTGGATTCGTTTTTGGTGGTTTTAATGTATGATATCTTGATGTATTCTCACAATCAACATGATTGTGCCAGCTATCTTGAGATGATTTTGAATACACTGAGAGAGAATCAGTTATATGGAAACGTCATAAAGTGCTACTTTTGGATGTATCATATTCACTTCTTGGGTCACATAATCTTAGATACGGGAGTGTTAGTGGACCCAGATAATGTGAGAGATATAGTTTTCTAGGAATAGACCAAGAACGTTTTTGACATACAGAGTTTCTTGGGGCTATCTCGTTACTACAGGAGTTTTATACAGGAATTCCCATTCTTAGCAACACCATTGATGAGATTGACTAAGAAGGGTGTTCTATTTGTGTGGTAAAAATCTTATGAGATAGCCTTTCAGGAGCTGAAAGGGAGGTTGACATCAACACCAGTTCTGATACTTCCAGAGAAGGTCCAGAGTTACACATTGTACTATGATGCTTTATGTATTGGACTGGGGGTAGTGTTGTTGTAGGGAGATCGAGTAGTGACATATGGGTCTTGGAAGCTGAGGCCCCAAGATAAGAATTACCCTACACATGATCTCCAGTTATCTGTGGTTGTTCACGCGTTGTGCTGTTGGAGGCACTATTTATTGGGAGAGGATTTTGTGGTGTACACAGACCACAAAAGCCTCAAGTATATCTTTATGTAGTGTGATCTGAATTTGAGGTAGCGAAAGAGGGTCGAGTACCTAGAATCCTTTAAATTTTAACTTGCATACACTCCTGGTAAGGGAAATGCAGGAGCAGATGCACTGAGTAGGAGGACTCAAATACAGGCAGTGCACCAGGACCCTAGTGAGTGGTAGTTTATGGCGTTGTTTTCGAAAGATACATATTTAGGTGCAAGACAGACAGAGGCAGACTTTTCTTTCATCCTTAGTTGTTACCTCTACCCTACTAGATAGAGTTAGGATGAGGAAGCTATCATATTTAGAAGGCGTATTTCTACATGAAGGTGTGGAAGGTGAGGACCCTCCACCTGGTTGGACGGTATGTGATGATGAGATCTTGCATATCCATGGATGTGTCTGGGTTTTAGTGGGCATACGTGAGGAGTTGATGAGGAAGAAACATGTTTCAGCATAGTTAGTACATCCTAGTGTCACCAAGATGTACTGTGACTTGCGACGATGGTACTAGTAGTCGGGAATAAAGAGATAGGTAGATGGATTTTTTACAAGGTGTTCCACCTGTCAGTAGGTGAAGGTGGAACATCAGCGGCCAGTTTGGCTTTTACAGTAGTGACCCATCCCGAAGTGGAAATGAAATGATGTCACGATGGATTTCATGATGTCTTTGTTGAGGTAAACTCAATGTAATGATGTGGTATGGGTTGTTGTTGACAGACTTATGAAGGTCACACACTTCTTTCCGATCAAAGATACCTTCAATGTTGATGATATTGGAAAGTTGTATATCCAAGAGGTGGTACGACTTCATGGGTTCCTACACACTATAGTTTCAGATAGGTGTCCAATATTTAAATCTTTTTTATTTCATAGTTTTCAGAGGGTTCTAGGTACACAGGTGCTTCTGAGCACAACATAATACCCTCAGACTAATTTCCAGTCAGATCGTACAATATAGGTGCTAGAGGACATGTTTTTAGCATGCGTCCTAGATTTTGGGGAATCTTGGGAGAGGCACATTCCCCAGGATGAGTTTTACAACAATAATATTTTTCAAGAGACGATACATATGTCACCTTATAAGGCTTTATACGGTAGGTCATGTTGTTCTCCCCTATGCTGGTAAGAGGTAGGTGAGGCAGCTTTATTGGGACCGTGTCTCATGCAGGAGACTTATGAGAAGATCTAGTTGATTCAGAAGTATATGGCTACCACAAAGTCTCATCAAAAATCATATGTCGATCACCAAAGATGACATTTAGATTTCAAGGTTCGAGATCAGGTTTTATTTCTTGTTTCACCGAGTTTGGGACACAGGTGGATCTGGAGACAGGGTAAACATTCACTGAAATATGGCAGACCGTTTGAGATTCTGGAGAGAGTTGTGTTGTTTTCCTATTGGTTGTAGTTACCTTAGAGTTACTGATCCATGCACAGAATCTTCCACGTATCTTAGCTACACCACTATCACTCAGACCCATCTCTGTTTTTCAGCCTGAGGAGGTTTAGATTCAGGTTGATGCATCCTTTGAGGAGCATCTGATTCATATCGTTGATAGGAGCACAAAGGTTCTCTGGGGCCAGTCAGTTCCTCTAGTATGGGTTCTATGGAAACACAGTCGTCTATAATATGAGACTTAGAAGAGGTAGGTTGACATACGTGCCTAGTGTTCATATTTGTTTTCAGAGAGTTCTTGACCACCCTTCATAGAGCAATTTGGGGACGAATTGCTATAAGGGGGGAATATTGTAAGGTCATGGGTTTTCGTGAGGTATGGATCTTTTCTTGGGGTTAAATGTGTTTACTTTCCTTTTTTTATTAGACCCTAGGCTGGGTTGTGGGATGGTTGGGTTGTTTCATGGAAAGAAAGGGGGAAACAGGTTTAAATATGTCTGTAGGCCAGTTACACGCCATGTTCTTGGACTACATGTCGTGTACTTCTAGTAAACATTTTGTACTATCCCATCACGATGTGTTGCCTTTCTGGTTCAGAAAAATAAAGAGGAAAGTGCACATTGTGTACTTGAGGTACATGTTGGGTACTTTCCTAGTGGTTTTTTATAAAAGAGGCATTAGCTTAACTTTTTGACATATTTTATTTTTACCTCTCGTTTTTGAACCCAAAAACCCTCTAAACCAGTTTTTTATATATTAAAGTCATACTGACTCTGATTCGAGCATTGTGTATCACGTTAGGGCTGTATCAATAAGTATTTGATTCCTTTTTAGTTGTTCTTGATTCTTCAAAACAACGACTGTAATATTTGGATTTAGGCTCATATGCCCTAATGTTCTGTTATTCATCTTTTCTTCAGATTTCTTCCAAACTGGGTTGAATCAGGACACGATACTGGATGAGATGTCTACTACCAAGGTGAGGTTTGGTGGTCAATGCTTTATTTCGTCTTTTCTTGTTCTTTTCAGGCATTCGGTGGATATGAAATCCATCAGACTTTCGAGTGAGGCCTCATTTTTGAGAAAGTTTCTTTCCGTAGTTGTAGTCAGACCTAGTGAGAATTCTTGTAGGTTCTATTTAGGTGTGTTGACACCCTTTAAATGTTTCAAGGTCACCCAAGGGGTAAACCTTAAGGTAAATTCATTATTTATTCCTTTTTAGACAACCCAATGGGTGTGTTCTTGCACTTTCCTAGTTAGAGGAAGCATGTTAATGCTTTGATAGCTTGAGTAGCTTGTTTAGGAGATGTGCTACCTCCTTTCATATTGATATCTTATGACTCCATACCTATTTTGATATCTTGGATTAAACTAAATGTGTAAATATGGGTGGGTATACCTATATGTAAAATGACTAATGGAATGTTAAATGGTTTATATGGGAGGGTAGGCTCATATTCTTGGTAAATGAAGAATGGTTTTCATGAGTGGGTATACTCATGGTTGATGCTTGGTGATGTGAGTGGGTATACTCACATGTTATGAATGTTTAATTTTGAATGATTGAATGTTTGAATTAATGGATTGATAGATTTCATGAACTACTCTCCAGGGATCTAGAAT
Organism: Viscum album; assembly: GCA_963277665.1. Classification (NCBI taxonomy): domain Eukaryota; kingdom Viridiplantae; phylum Streptophyta; class Magnoliopsida; order Santalales; family Viscaceae; genus Viscum; species Viscum album. The sequence goes on from OY728130.1 coordinate 1,626,257,789, forward strand.
GTTGTAGTGGATGCCTTGCATTGACTATACCCCTTGGGTCTTGATTCTGTGGGTGCCTTGGGCCTTGTTACCCCTCAAATTTGGCATTCATGGGCCTGCGTAGGACTTGCTATTGCCATGCTCCTAGGACCCCAAGTAGTTCCTAACTGAGTTCCCACCAGGGATTCCCATGGGACTCGATGGGATGACTTGGACATGCTCCTTGGATCCAGGCCTCCATGGTCTAGATATTATTACATGTATGCCTTGGTCTGCTAACACCTTGGATATGGCCCTTGAGGTCTGCTACATCTCTATATTGCGTGGTCGTGGGATGCTACATTCACTATACGTTGTGGACATTGTATACTTGACTTATTTATACATCATAGATGTAGGTTTCATGATATAGATGGATATATGGTGTGGCCATGTGACTTGGATTTTTACTTGTTATAGCTAACTTGTTAAGAGATAACTCTCTTTTGTAGGTAGCCTTGAGGGATTTTCAGTTTTACTTGATACAGTAGACTTATGTCATGGGCATACACCCTTACTTTAGTTGTTTTTTACACTTTCTAGCACTTTTATAGGATTTCTGTTAGAACTGTATAGACCTGGGTGGTTGCATATTGGGATGTTTATCTCACACCCTCTTTGGGCCTCCGTGGGGACCCAAACATATTATATGATTGTATGTGATAATAGGGTCAAGATCCCTAGTATAGGTTGTTGATTGTGGCTTGGAGCAGGGGAGCATAGGACCAAGATAAGGCTTCTGATACTGGGATACCTTTTTGGTATTTATTTTCTTTTTGGGATACTTGTATTGTACTGTATTCCCATGTACCTATTTGGATTATTTCTAGATACTTGTACCATCAGCATAATTTTTTATATGAGAAAATTCTTGTTATTGATATGTATTCATGTCTTTCCTTATATTCAGTTGATTGGTTATTTATTCTCTTCCGATATTTATTATATGTTTGACTTCCATTGTGATACTTTGGTAATGAGGGAATAGTCTCACCACTGAATCACCTAGGCCCTCACAGCTAGTTTCTAGCCTCTAGCGTTTGGGGAGATTCGCTTGATTCCATGTGATCAACCAGGCGTAGGGAACCATAGGGTGGAATTCGGGTTTGGGATGTTACAGAAATCCCTACATAGATTATGAGCGTTGATAGGGTTTTCATTCCTTCCACTAGGTTCCATTTATAAATAATGGAATACACTATATTAGGTTATAAATCATAATTCATAATTTTGAGCTAGTAAAATACAAAACATAAATTGAAAATTTTATGCATATCTAATCTCATAATCATAAAAATGGTTTCTTTGGGTACATATTTACTTTTAAATCCTTCAGCATAGTTTGTAAATAAAATGATAATGATCCTAATAATATAACTCAAGAGTGTCAAACTATTTTTGTACTAAGGCCCATTGTCGTGTACTAGGTTTCCCCGAGTCAAACTCGGAACACATTGTAAGAGTTTTTACTCGTAGGAACATCAATTCCATAACCATTTACACTTATAGTATCCAATAATGGATATATTTCTTGGAATAACCATATAATATCTCTCTTAACAAAATTATAGGATGTTCTTATATGATTATCCTCAAATTATACAATAGGTTTATGTTCCCTAATCTAAGTTTTCTCAATATGGTTTACAAGGTTGCTGCTAGACCTCCTTTGATACCAACTGTAATGCCCCAAATCTAGTTGCTCAAATTAGATTCATTATTTCATTACATTGGCATGATTACAAGGGATAAAATCCCAAAGGACTGATCAATTTAGCAGTATTATAAAATATATTACATACATGAATCTTACATTATGGTTCAAAACATATAATACAACAAAGATAATCATTTGTAAACATCATTATTATTTTTTATTAACCCATCATAATAGTCATAATACACTTCTTGGAATCTGGGGAAAATAAAACATAGTAAAGGGGTGTTCTCAGATACCTAGTAAGGGTAAATAATACAATAGAAGCCATTATGAGTAAATAAGCATGAACCATAATGCAGGGTATATAACTGAAACATAAGACACTTAATATAAATCCTGATCATAGTACGATAATAATAAGTGGAACCATATAAAAATGACCACCTTAGATAGAAAACATAACCATTAATATTATACTAGTCGAATAATCACATGGAATATCATTAACTAATCTCATAAGGAGGGAATTCATAATGCTAGACATCTGAAACTTACCATCGAGGCTTCATGACAAGAATCTAATATATTCAAGGATTCATGCCATGAATCTAATAAAGTGGTAAGTCCTAAAAAACCATATCTATTTTTCTTCATGAAACCTACTGATAAATAGAGGGGTTATAGCTGGCCTCATCCATCACTGACCAAATCCAATTCATTCATCTTATGAAAATAGTGAAACATAACCAATATAAACATTCATATTAAAAATAGCATATGAAGTTGTTTCTGACGCTTTCGTCGAGGCGCGCGCATCCGTCTGTGAGGACGCGCGGCTTGTTGCCCCGCATTCCCGCTTTCCAAAGGCAGGCGGCATTCGTTCCTTATTCAGGGACGTCTTCTCCTTGATCGAAACGGGATGATGGGATGTCGGTTCTTCCTCCTGCGGATTCCTCCTCAGAACTCATCACCTAGTCCGGGTCTCCCTTATAGATTTAATACGTTGTTCGTGAATCTCATCCCCGGTGCCATATCATCATGGACGCTGGTTAATTACACTACTTCCGTCAAGACTTTCCATAGGGTCTTGACATGGTAGCGACCTTCGATCGGAGTAGACGGCAACATCAGGAATGTCGTGGCATCTCTGGGTGCGTGGACATTGGGGAACCTGTATTCTTCCTCATAAGAGGGCATCTCAAGGGTGCAGAACCCGAGGCATGTATCTGAGGTTTTCCTCAGCTTCCCGTGTTTAACACAGGGTATGTGGCAAGATTAACGTCTAGCAGAGACGGTTACACCAAAGGCGTTCCATCCGAGGTTTTCCTCAGGCATCTCATGTTTATCACAAGGTAGGCCGTGAGTTTAACATCTTACGGAGACGGAATGAGGGTGATCAGAACGTCCCATAGAGATGGACCAGATTGGTATATCCCTAGGAGGGAACACCTGGAAGGTTTACCAAGGGGATGGATCAGAACGCCCAATGAGGACAGATCCGAGGTGGTGCACTCCCTAGAGGGGAGATGTCACACCGTAATTGTTGATCTGAACACCACTGAGGGCGGATCAAGGGAAGTGCACCCCAGGATGGGGGACACCATGGATTACCACTGGCTGGGATTGATCCTCTTGGAGGTTTCCTACATGCCCTGTGTAGAGGAAAGGGATCAAGACCCACGTAGTTCGAAGGGGTGATGAATCGGGGTGTACGCAGAGGACAACGACCCGGAGATATGATGGGGCTTACACGTGGAAAGCGGCCCATGCGTTGCTAGGAGCAGCAAGTAGGTGGATGGCATGATCCCACCGGGATGTGGCGGCCCGGGTGAGAATCAGGATGGGTGATGGATGGATGAATGAAGTGGAGGGGAATGAAATGGGACCATCGCAGGGGGCGACAGTGAAGTTGGGCTTGAGCCTTGAAGAGGCTTCCTACGTATCCCCGTAGCAGGGAATCAAAGTCCGCGTAGTTCGGGATGGTGCTGGTAAACTGACGTGAAGCTGGACCTTGGCCCGATGAATGTCGTCAGCGAATCAACGTGAAGGTGGACCTTGGTCCGATAGGCATCGTCAGCGTACCGACGTGAAGGTGGACCTTGGTCCGATGGGAATTGTCAGCGTACCGACCTGAAGGTGGACCTTGGTCCGATGGGCATCGTCAGCATACCAACGTTAAAGTAGACCCGTGGTTCCACTAATGGTGGGCTTGAACGTTGGGAAGGTTTCCTACGTACCATGCCTTGACATGGATCAAAGTCCTCATAGTTCAGGGAATACAGTTTAACGTCATGCGGGATGAGAGTGAACCCTGACGTGAATGAACGACCGAGAAATGTGGCTTTAACCTCATAGAGGCCTCCTACGTACCATGCCTTGACATGGATCAAAGTCCTCGTAGTTCAGGTGGGAAAGGGTCGCAACAGCTTACCACTGGACCAGAATGTCAACGGCTTACCGCTGAATAGGATCACAATGGCTTACCGCTGGATTGGGTCACAACGGCTTACCGCTGGATGAGGATGTCAACGGCTTACCGCTGAATAGGATCACAACGGCTTACCGCTGGAAAGGGATATCAACGGCTTACCGTTGATTGGGATCACAACAGTGGATGGGGCTTACGCGAGGAAGCTGCCCGGGTGCCACTATGGAGCGGCAACGGTGAATGGGGCTTACGCTAGGAAGTTCCCCGGGTACCGCTATGGAGCGGTAATGGTGAATGGGGCTTACGCTGGGAAGATGCCCGGGTGCCGCAATGGAGCGGCAATGATGAATGGGGCTTACGCTGGGAAGCTGCCCGGGTGCCGCTATGGAGAGGCAATGATGAATGGGGCTTACGCTAGGAAGCTGCCCAGGTGCCACTAAGGAGTGGCACTGGTGAATGGGGCTTACGCTAGGAAGCTTCCTGGGTGCCGCTAAGGAGCGGCACTGGTGAATGGGGCTTACGCTAGGAAGCTTCCCGGGTGCCGCTATAGAGCGGCACTGGTGAATGGGGCTTACGCTAGGAAGCTGCCCGGGTGCCGCTATGGAGCGGCAATGGTGGATGGGGCTTACGCTAGGAAGCTGCCCGGGTGCCGCTATGGAGTGGCAATGGTGCATGGGGCTTACGCAAGGAAGCTGCCCGGGTGCCGCTAAGGAGAGGCAATGGTGGATGGGGCTTACGCTAGGAAGCTGCCCGGGTGCCGCTATGGAGCGGTAATGGTGCATGGGGATTACGCAAGGAAGCTGCCCAGGTGCCGCTATGGAGCAGCACCGGTGAATGGGGCTTATGCAAGGAAGTTGCCCGGGTGCCGCTAAGGAGCGGCAATGGTGGATGGGGATTACGCTAGGAAGCTGCCCGGGTGCCGCTATGGAGCGGCACTGGTGAATGGGGCTTACGCTAGGAAGCTGCCCGGGTGGCTCTATGGAGCGGCACTGGTGAATGGGGCTTACGTAAGAAAGCTGCCCGGGTGCCGCTATGGAGCGGAAATGGTGAATGGGGCTTACGCAAGGAAGCTGCCCGGGTGCCGCTATAGAGCGGCACTGGTGAATGGGGCTTACGCAAGGAAGCTTCCCGGGTGCCGCTATGGAGCGGAACTGGTGAATGGGGATTATGCTAGGAAGCTGCCCAGGTGCCGCTAAGGAGCAGCACTGGTGAATGGGGATTACGCAAGGAAGCTGCCCGGGTGCCGCTATGGAGCGGCAATGGTGGATGGGGCTTACTCTAGGAAGCTGCCCGGGTGCCGCTATGGAGCGGCAATGGTGCATGGGGCTTACGCTAGGAGGCTGCCCGGGTGCCGCTAAGGAGCGGCACTGGTGAATGGGGCTTACGCTAGGAAGCTGCCCGGGTGTGCCGCTAAGGAGCGGCAATGGTGGATGGGGCTTACGCCAGGAAGCTGCCCGTAATGTCTTCCTCATGTCTGGCCATGAGGGCATCCCAACTCACTAGTAGGTTGAGGTATGTGCCTATGCGCAAGTGCACAAGCGGGATAACGCCAAGGGCATTGGAATCAGCCCAAACAAAGGGACAAGAAAAGTGTGAATCACATGACCGACATTCGGAATGCGATGAGAGTGGCGTGGCGATAGAGGATAAATGCTGACCATGTTCGCAACACAGCATCCTATCACGTTAGCCTAAAATGGGGACAAACAAATGAGGGGTCGACTGCTGACCGTATTCGAAACACAGGACCTCAAAGTGTCACCCGAAGCCTTTTGGGGCGTTGGCCCAGGACAGCAGGGGGACCATGGGTCTACCATCCATACTGTTAGGGGGTCCCTTCAGACTTTGGAAATGGATGCAGATCCGAATGAAGGACACGCAAAGCGTGGGGTGGAGTGCTGGAATGTTTGAACGGATTCCAACACTCTTGAAACTATGCCACTGTAAACATGGCATTAGGCATCTTATGCTAGGAGCATAAGGCATCTCTCGTTTAGGGACAGAGGCATCCTATCATTTGTTAGATAGGGATAATGCTACAGTTTAGAGTCATGTAGGTAGGACTATTGGCATCTCATGCTAGGAGCATAAGGCATCTCTCATATAGGGCGAGAGGCATCCTATGTTTGGCACATAAGGATTACTACAGTTTATAGTCATGTAGAAAGGACTGTTGGCATCTCATGCTAGGAGCATGAGGCATCTCTCGCTTGGAACAAGAGGCATCCTATCATTTGTTAGATAGGGAGTGCTACAGTTTAAAGTCATGTAGATAGGACTGTTGGCGTCTCATGCTAGGAGCATGAGGCATCTCTCGTATAGGGCGAGAGGCATCCTATCGTTTGTTAGATAGGGAGTACTAAAGTTTATAGTCTTGTAGATAGGACTATTGGGCAGAAGGTGCCTAGAAATGGTTGGTTTTGGGACTTACGCAAGGGCGGCCCTTTCTGGTTCAACCTGGCATAGGAGCCAAGTGATTGGGTTTGGAGGAGTTGCCTGAGGGATGGTTCGACTCAAGGTACTCGGGGAATTGATGATGAGAATCTCAACTCATGACATGGAATGAAACCAAGAGTATATGTCGACTCAAGGTGTTTCATGGTGTGTGGAGGAGTATCTCAAATCATGGTGTTCCGTAGGTGGTAGGTGGGAGCGCATAAGGGCGCAATGGAAAATCCCGGCATCCCGGCCCGAAAAGTTCGTTGTGCGACTCTCCATTTTTCATGGGGGTTTGTTACGGTAGCGAAGGGACCGGCCAGGAGGGCCGGGACCGAAGCCCGGCACTGACCCTGAGTGGGGGTGCGGGGGCGCAGCCCCCGCGGTGTGGACCGGTGGGCGCGAAGGTAGGATCCTCACGAATGATAGGTCTTCGCGAAGCATGGCCTCGCAGAGCAATAGTCTCTCATGGAGCAAAGGGGTCTCGCGGAGCTTGGTCTCGCGGAGCAGCATCGCGGAGCATGGTCTCACGGAGCAGCATCGCGGAGCAGCATCGTGGAGCAAGGGCTCGTGGAGCAAAGGGCTCTCGCGGAGCTTGGTCTCGCGGAGCAGCATCGCGGAGCATAAGGTGTCTCGCGAAGTAGCTTCGCGGAGCAAAGGTGTCTCGCGAAGCTTGGTCTCGCGGAGCAGCATCGCGGAGCATGGGCTCGCGGAGCATGGCTTCGCGGAGCAGCAATGCGGAGCTCCGCTTGGCCGCCCAAGGGGCGAAATGGCCGTGGCCGTCCTCCCGGAGAAGGGGGGTGAGCTGGGTATTTATAGGCAAGGGGCGCCGCAAAGCAGAACTTCTGCGCCGCCTCAGGAGCTTCGCGGCGTGCTCGCGAACGTCAAATTCGTTCGCGGAGAGGTACCGCCTCTGGAGCTTCGCGGCGGGCTCGCGAACGTCAAATTCGTTCGCGGAGAGTTACCGCCTCCGGAGCTTCGTGGGACCGCGCTTCTCGGGTGCTTCGCATTAGTGCTTCGCGACGGGTCTTCATGGCGCATCGCGAACATCAAACGGTTTCGCGGAGCCTCTCGCCTCATTGCTTCGCGGCGGTGCTCCGTGATCACGGAGGGGGCTTCACGAATGGGCTTCGCGAACCAGATTTCCAGCCCAACTTCAAACGTCCATAACTCCTAATCCGTAACTCCATTTGGTCCCTACGACCTACCAAATCGAAGCTTGAGAAATGAACTACGATCTTGGATCATGTATGGAAGCATTTGAAAAATTTTGGGGACGCGTTTTCTGGGGTCTACAGAAGTCTTAATACTTAAACCATAAACCATTAATGGCATCAAAATAGCACATCTATAGTCATTGATATCATAAACCTTTCAATACAATATAGAATATTTTATTATAACAAATCAACCTAAATTAAGCATAAAATCCAACAAAGTATGTTGACATAGATGAAAATAATCTAATAAAATCATTAAAACTCTTTAAAAGAGATATCACATTTTACTTTGAAATAATCTAAATGTCGCCCAATTATAAAAGAAAATATTTAATTTCAAAATAAAAAAGTTATCTTCTAATGAAATCTTCAAAATTTTAAGTCATCATTACATTGAAAAATAGTCACTTGCTCCATATTAGTTAAAAAACCTTATTTTCTTAATTTTTTGAAATAGTCATAAAGTACCTCATTTGGAAAATGACAAAAAGAATACATTAAAAACATTTTATAAAAAGTTAAACATGGGTATAAATGAAATTAAACCATTTTTGAAAAATATTAATAATATTTTTAAATACATATTTAAGAAACATGGAAATGGATGATAAAGATTCCCCAATATATACTAATGTATAAACAATCTTGGATAATAATCAGATTGTGAAATTAACCCTTACCTTGTGATTCCTTTTGGATGATCATCCTTTAAACTCCTTTATAATTATTTTAAGAGTGTTAATAAATTATTAAATACCTATAATCATTTTTATAATATTTTATATCATCTCTTTATAATATCTTATTACCCATTTGTTAACAATCTTTCATTATTTCACTATTTCAGGTGTTAATTTCCATGTTTTACCATATATGTTTTGACTTGTTATTTGCTTCTTCTATTACTTATATCATGATTTCATCATCTTTATAATGTAAAACATGATATAATTTTCTTATATATTGATTACATATGTATTTAGAATAATCTATATAGATTTGAGATAAGAAATGAAATTAATTGTTTATGGAGACGATAGGGCATACGTACTCATGAGCGCTACTTTCATTTCTTTTTTGTATTAAAATATATAAAATTTAATGATGAATATGTATATTGTAATTCCAATATCTTATCTATGTCATATATGTTACATATTTTTATTAAAATTATCCTTAATACATTCCAGGTATATCATGAACGAATGACGTTGCTTTGATGGGTCGGTAGTCCACACATCCACAAATGTTGTTATTGTATATCCACAATATGAAAATCATAAAGGTATGTTGTATATAAAATTTAAAAAATATTAGATATGTTTTAATTTACATATTAAAATATTAATTAACCAAAAAAATAGTTTTAATACCATCCATTAAAGCTGTAATGTAAAAATAACAAAAATAATATTCACAGAGTTGATTAACCGACATAACATGCACAACAATTTCGGTTCTTTGAATAATAGGAGGTGAGAAATGAAATCGATATGAGATATTAAATTAGAAAGATAAAACTAAATTATATATAGGATTATGGATTTTTCATGCATTTATGGATGAAGGATATGAGGATAAAGAAGAAAAAGATGAGAAATTAAGATAGGTACTTTGAAAAAATTACCTCTTGAATATCACCTCCTTGAAAACCCTTTAAGGGCCTTAGATTTGGTATTTTTTTGAGACCATAAGAACTTGTACATGGGTATAGTGAGTATGACGGTTTTGGGAAGATATTTTAGAATCTAAAAGGCTTTTTATGTCTAAATGGATAGGTGAGGGCTGGTATTTATACTTGAGGAGAGGAGGGTTCAAGTGATTAAAGTATTTAGTATTGTATATATAAAGCCAACCACATTGAGGTGGAATTAATTTCAAAAAAATAGACATTCAATTAATGTTTATAAATATATTTAGTTTAAATACACACCTAAAAAATAATTAAATTTAAAAAAATAGGTTTTTTAATCTTTTACCTTTTAACTTTAACCCTTGTCACAATTTTACCGATACAGCGGTAAATAATTTTTTTACCATGGTAAATTTTTTATACCTTAAAATAAAATTGACATTATAACATAATTTTTACCTTATTATTACAGATATGGAATCTATTTTTCATAATTAAATACAAATAATTGGGAAAATTATATTTAAAATTAATTCCGTAAACAAAACGAAAAAGCGTATTTTTAAAGTGAAGCATTCAAAAGATGGAAATTTTTTTAAATCTATTTTCAATTTTAAATTGATTTCAATGACCTATATTTGTTTTATTTATAAAACCTTAATCTAATTATAAATTAAAATTAATTAAAATGATAATATAAAAATATAAATAAATTTGACAAAAATGCATTTTTGAATTAAAATGTAGTATTTTTCACTATTCACTAAAATATGAAATTTATCAGAAAAATACCCAAAATTCAACCAAAGTAAATATTTAAGTCCCTGTTCAAAATAATAAAATTATTTTTTCAAATTAAATAAATAAAATTTTAAAATATTGGATTTATAATGGATTCACCATCAAAAGGTGGTTAAAACATCATTTTTTGAAAAATATTTCTTTTATCCGAAAATTTGAATTTCTTCTTATACCATGTCTAGAAAACATAAAATATGAATGTTAAAATTATATGTAATATATAAAATTTAAAATTTGGTAAATAATATTTATTAACTCTAATTTAATGGTTAGGATATATATTATAATAATATTTTATTAATATATTATTGTTCGGTAAAATTGGGTCCTTCATGTATCGCAAACTAACTCATTTTTGTTTGTAGCTTAAGATTAAAATGGTGTTACGTAACAATAAATAAAGAAAAAAAATTAAATTTCTTCATAAATGATAATATTATAAAGTCTTGGGGTGTTACACTTATTAATTTAATTAAATTCCTTTTATTAATTTTTCTTCTATTTGCACAACCATTGCGTGAGTGTTGCATAGGCAGATAATGTAATTATTTCATATAAAATTTAAAAAAAAAATAACATTATAAAAATAAATTAATTATGATCAATATAATACTTTATATTATTATATTATGTATATTTACTCATATCCATGTCATGATTACTTATTTAATTTCTTAATTTTACGTTTCTAGCCTTGTGCAAGCATTACAACAGAATTTGGATAAAATTCTTTTTATATAAGTCAAGAATTAAAAACATTCAGTCCAAGTCATAATTTATTAATGATATTTAATAATCATTCAAATACTTGTTACCTCTAAATTAATATTTATAAGGTGATGATTTTGACTTTTCTGGTGTTGCGTAATCACTACGTCAGCACTCAAAATGATTTTCATATTTATCATGAAATAATTTATAATTTATATTTCTTGAATTATTATTATTATATTTGTATTTATTATCATAAATAAATATTTGTATAATTTTAATGAATTTTTATATTATATTTATGTTTTTATGATATCATAGAAAATATTGTATTTCATAAAAAACTGTATTTTTTACAATTCACCAAAAAATTAACTTTTTCAGAAAATTCTCAAAATTTTACCATAGACTAATTTTGGTATAATAATTTCAAAAATTAATTTCATTTTTTCAAATAAATTTTCTAAAAGTGTCAAAAATAAATTATATTTATTTCCTTATAGAAATCAGTAAAAATCACTTTTTGAAGAAAACGAGTATTTAAAGAATAAAATGACATTACTAAAAAAAATTTGTTTATTTTGTAAGAGTTAATAAATAAATTTTTATTGAATATTAACTTCATATATATTTCATAATATAGTTTTTCCTATTCACACATTCCAATTTAATGTCTATGTTATAACGTTCATATTAAAATAATAATTATTTATTGTATATAATGGTTCGTTGAGCCTCGGTGTTGCATGCACCAAAAGATATTAAATTATATATATTCTAAAATATCGGGATGTTACATTCTCCCCACCTAAAAAAATTGTGTCCTAAAAATTTTAAATTTCACCTTGAAAATAAAGGTTTTATATTTGAAAATTCTATTTGGAACACCCACATCGTATAAAGAGTTAATAAACCATCCTCTTAAAAAGAGGGGAAGAGAAATGTGAAGGTTACTAAAAACTTGGATTCTGAATAGGATAACATTAGTGGGAAGTGAAAATATGTACCTATAATATAAATCTAACTATCATGTTCTAATGGAGAGTGATATAGAATGTTGTTATTATAAAATTAACAATCCCAAAACTATAAATATGTGATTGTTAAAAGTCCATTGATTTCTCAATAAGAAAAGTAAACGAATAACATTTTTGTTCCAAAATTATTTTCCTAGAGTTGTGGGATTATTTTACTCTATATATAAAAACTTGATAAAATAAAAATACTTGATTTTTTTTCTATTTTATAATCATAGTCTCATCCTTTGGTTGTGCTTCAATCTATTTCCACTTCATCAATTATGCAAGTAAATCGATATTCACGATAAATTTTTTTATTCCTAAATCACTTTTACTGAATAAAAATATTTATAAGTCATTCCTTCAGCCTCTAAATATTTTTCAAGACCAAAATGGTTACCCTAGGTTAACCAATATTATAAATCATACTTTAACCTCAAAAAAATATACAATGTTTATCTTAATCTATTCCATGAGTTTTTAATCTTAATACTCATCGTAAATACATCTGTCCAAATTCAAAATCCAAAAATACAGAATGAAGGTCAATAAATTACCAAAATATATTTAATATTAGATTCCCTAAACAATATAATGTAGCTTTTATTTTCACATATAAAGTATATTAATACCTTGATCACCTTAAAAACTTATCAAAAATATAAAATCACAGGTTCTCTAATATATTCCTTAAGTCCAAACATGTAGTAAAACTTGAAAAGATAACATAAACCATCAAATCACTAACTAATTTCATGGTCACCAATACAATACCATAAAGATATATTTATCATTATTATCTCAACATAAATAACATATTTAGAGTTATCATCCCTAATTTATGTTTTTTCCAAAAAATCAACTTACAACAGAACCAATTCTCTTGGTTTCTAGTATTATTCGTCACAGGCTCCCAAATCCTTAAAGAAGAAGTACTGTAGTATAATACTTATGTATTAAATAATTCTTATAACCATTAAATCATTGATAAAATACTCAAATTACTTAATTATTGAATCCAATAATAGTTACATTAATCATTCCTCTTCATTTGTGGTAATATCATAGGCTTGACTATGATATATTGCCACTTTTGAAGTATATTCCTTTGTTTTTTGGGAAATTATTTTTCATAGTTCCCCATATCCTTAAATTTTAATAATTAAACATTGGAAAATTATTTCCTTATCTTTCAATTATGAGCATAGTGTCTTTTTTTTCTCCACACATGAAGTGAACTCCTTTTCCTCTTAATCATATACCAAGATTTTTCCCTCCCCAATTATCACATGTGGGAAAATCCTTTATTCCCTTCTTACATTTATCCATCTTTTACATGTCTTCATATTCTTCTTGTGGTTCCCTTTGAATTAATAATACATAGATAATTTTTTTTCTTATCTTGATATCACATGATAATATATCATCATGTGATAAGAATGTTTTGGATACCAGTTTCCATTGAAATATTATCTTAAGACCATCAAGAAAATGACCACTCATATTCTTTAGATTATGTGAATTGATTCGGTTCTCATTACTTATGCTAGGTGTCATTTATAAAAAATATAATACCCTAGATTATATCATAACATTATGAAACATAATATATAATATCAAATTAGTTAAACTATTAACATAAATTGAAAATTTAGGTATAACTAATCTCAAAATCATAAGCTTTGTTTATTTGGGAATATTTCAAAGTTCTATCATTTGGTTTCGTTATCTAATCTATATATTTCTAACTCTAGTTCCCAAGATTTCTGTTAAACCTGTTCTAATAGAAACTATAAATACCTTGGCCCCATTAGTATAGAGTCAGTGGTTACTTTATTAAATCAGTATAAGATATAAGGAATTGTATCCCAAAGGACTGAATAGTTTATTTGTCTTGTTAAACTAGATACGTATTCAAATTACATTTCAAACATAAAATATAAAAAGTATTTTCTTTGAGAATTCCATTATTCCACATATTCTAACCCTACATATCAATCATAAAATACTTAATGGTACCTTTGGGAAAATAAAACATAAGAAATGGGTGGGCTCAAATGCTGAATAAGGGTTAAATATAGAATAATATATTCTGAATCAATAATCATAATCAATATGGCATACCATTTAATCAAACATGAGCATAATATGGTAGGAATAAATGATGATCAAGTAATTCTATATAAATAATCACAAGAGAATGAAACATAACCATGGATATTATACTAATAGAATAATCACGAGGAATATCAATAACTAATATCATAATGATATAATTCATAATTTTTTATGTCTAAAACATGTTGTCAAGGCCTCAACCAAGAATTATACATAAATGGGTAAGGCCTTGGCCAAAACCCAGTTTAGTTTTTCTTATGAGACTTACCGATGCATCGAGGGGGTATAGTGGGATTTTCCAATCACTAAATAAGTATAATTAATTCCTCATATGAAAGGTGGAAAACATAATCAACATAAACATTATATTTAAACTATCATATGAAAGGTAAATAATTTTCTCATTCAATAAACATAATCATAAACCATCAAGAGAAATATGGTGAATGGTATCAAAATAATACATCCCTAGTCAAAATAGTCATAAACCATTAAATAAAATATTGTAAATTTAATCATAAGATATCAACCTCATATAATCATAGGATTTACAAAAGTATGTTAACATAGATACTTTAATAAAATCATTGAACAATTCTTGAGAAAATAACCCTTTTTAACTTTTAAATCACTTGTTCTTAAAAGGTTTTATAATTATAAAACAACACATTTTATTTGAAAATAACCTTAAAATATTGTAAAGTAAGATTAAAAAAATTAGGGCATCATGAAAGTAGGAAAATAAACTCATTTATTATAATTTTTAAAAATCGTTCCTTTTAAATTTTAAAAAAGAAAAAAATAAAAGTGTATTTTTAAAAGAAAGTCTCTTACAAATATCATATCATTGATGTTAGAATTAATTATATAAATCAGTTATGTGTATTAGATTTAAATATACATAAAAAAATTCTAAATACAACATAATATAATAAAAATTCATTTCACATAGAATCATAACATGACATAATCAATGGGGCATAAGTTTAACTGAGAGAATGGAAATTAGGTTAAGAAATCTATTACCTTTGGTTTGAATTCCTTCAAACTTGTTAAAAACTCATGTATAATGGTTTTAAACATGTTATTAATTTATATAAGAACCATATTCATATTTATAATATCTTATATTATTATTTTATAACATCTCACCACCTATTCACTAATAATATTTCATTATTTTCCTTGTTTTGGATGTCAATTGTCTTGTTTTCTCTTTCATGTTATGTCATGAATTTACTAGTTATTTTGCATAAAACATTTGTCAATAATCTTTAGAATTTTACTAATTCTATAAATATAATATTTAATTATTAAATATAGTTTTATACCCATTATTAAATTTCAAACATGGAAAAGGAATCACATCGCATTGTGGAGACGGTAGGTCATACGTACTCATGAGCAATGGTATCATTAACCAAATTGTGAATGGGTAAGGAAATGTATTATAGATTAATTTTATAGAATAAATTTTATTTATTAATTACCATATATATCCATTATTTATGTCATTATAATCATCCTTGTAAAGTGATTATGAAAAATGAATTGCACCGCTACATGGAGGTGGTAAGTCATACATATACACGTGTGGTGCTTTCATTATTCATAGGATGGATAAAAGGAATATGATTGTATCATAATAATAAAAACATATTAGAATATATATTATACTTTAGTTATTTTTTATCATAGAAACAACATATGAGGAGGAATTATAATAAGAAATAATCTTGAAAGCGTCGGTAAAGATGATTACCTATTCTTCAGAGGACATCCTTTAGATCTCTTCTTAAGGACGCTAGGGTAAGTTTTTTTGAGAAAATATCCTCCAGAACATGGATACGAATGTTGGTAATAGAAATGGGTATGACTTGGTCAAGAAAAATTTATCAAAGTGGTCTGAAGAAGTGAGGGAGGAGGTTTCCTTTTATAATTTAGGTGACGAGTACTTTCAAAATTTCTCAAAATATTAAAATATATTAAGGATATGCTTTAGAAAAAGTCTTGAAAATGGTCTATAAATTAATATTGGATGAAAAGTATGACCATATATTATCTCATTTATGTTTATTTAATATTTTATTATTTTTAGATAATTTAATAAAATATTAATTCCATATAATATCATTATTGTCAAATTTGATACTATTTATTTAATTTGACTTCAAATACATTAATACAGAATTAGAATTCAAATTTAATGCTTACAAACATCTATAATATTTTATATAGATATATAAAATTCATTTAATGTATTTAAACATTAAAATTATATCAAAATTAGTATTTTTAAAATAATTTATTTTATTTTATTGTTAATTAAATAAATATTGTATTAGCATTTCACAAGAATTTAAGATAATTATATAAATTTAAAAAATTAAAAAAAAAATCCATAATGAAAATAATTTCATTAATATCAAAATAAACATTTATGTTCATTCATATCTTGATGTTTCCTCTAGGGGGACACATAAAATATATAAAATACAAAGAGAGTGACATTTTAAAATTATATTTGATTTAAATAATATATAAGTTAATTTCATGTAAAAGTGTCCATTACATAATTAAAATTCAATATTAAGGTGATAAGGGTCAAATAATATTTATAAAATAATTTTATTATAATTTTAGGTCATGGTTATAACCTTATTTTTTTGTTTTAAACATGCTTAACCATTTTCAAAGTTATCGTACTACTAAACTTTTCTACTATATAAGGGTCAATAATGTTACAATAAATTTAAAAAATACAAAATAATGGACTATGGTATATTTAATTAAACATATACCTTTCATTGTTTCTAATTTATTACTTTTATTTTTTTGAATCATTTAATAAAATATTATTTACAATAAAATATTCATAATGTTAATTTTAAGGACTATTCATTACTTTCACTTTAATAATATCAGGACAATAATATATCTTAGAACAAAGACTTTTAATACATATAAAATATTCCATATTCATATATAAAATCATTTTATCACCTTAATTAATTCAAATTATATTATTTTTAATATTTTTAATATCATTTATTTGATTTTCCATTAATTTATTAATTATTACATCATCGTTGTGCTTGATTTTAAGGGAATTATTTATTACTTAAAATATAAAGTTAAATTACCATGATAAAGTTAAATATTTTATCTTTAAAAATACAATTTATAATAGAACATATATTATAAATAATTATATATTAAAAATGTTATATTTTTTAAAAATAAGAGTATGAAATGTTTGACTTTTCATTAACTAAAACACTGTAAGGGACCTAATGTTAATCAAGTGGATCCGGGAGGTCATAAATTAAACCCATGGATTTTAATGGTTGAAATATACTAAAAAAATAATATTTAGATATATTTTTAGGTAATTTAGTAGTTCTTATTATTTTAATTAAAATCATTTTATTAATTTTTCTTCTGCTTGCACAAGCACTACGTCAGTGTTGCATAAGCATATAATGTAATTATTTCATATAAAAAAAATTAAAAAATAAATTAGTATCATAAAAATAAGTTAATTAGTCTCAATATAATCCTTTATATTCGTTAATTATGTATATTTACTCATATACATGTCAATATGACTTATTTAATTTGTTAATTTTACTTTTCTATCCTTTCACAAGCATTGCACAAGAAATTGGATAATATTCTTGTTATATAAGTCAAAAATTAAAAACTATCAGTAAAAATCATCATTAATGAATTATATTTAATAAAAAATTCATGCAAATAATTTTTATCTCTCAATTAATATTTATAAGGCACCGATTTTGACTTTTCCAATGTTGTGCAATCATTGTGTCACCACTGAAAATGACTTTCATGTTTATCATGAAATAATTTATAATTTATATTTACTGAATTATTTTTGTATGATATTTTTATTATCTTATAATATATGAGTATTTATATAATTTTAATAAATTTTTATATCATAGTTATATTTTGATAATATCATAGAAGATACTATATTTCATAAAAAATACCGCATTTTTTATTATTCACAAAACAATTAACTTGTTAAGAAAATTATCAAATTTTCAACATAGACTAATTTTGGTATCCTGATTTGAAAAATGAAATTAATTTTTTCAAATAAACTTTATAAAAGTTTCAAAAATTAATTATATTTATTTCTTCATAGAAAGTAGTAAAAATCACTTTTTGAAGAAAACGTATATTTGAAGAATAAAATGAATTTACAAAAAAATTGTTTATTTACGAAGAATTAATAAATAAATTTATATTTAATACTACCTTCAAATATATTTTATATTATATCTATTCCTATTCATACCATCCAATTTAACGGATTTTTTATAACGATCGTTTTAAAATAATAATAATTAATAGTATATCATGGTTTGTTTAGCCTGGGTGTTGCATGCAACAAAAGATATTAAATTTTATATATTATAAGATATTTATGATGTTAAATTCTCCCCACTTTAAATAAATTGTGTCCTTATACATTGAAATTGTACATTGAAAACCATGTGTTGATATTTAAAAATCCCTTTGTGGGAAACCCACAACAAAGAAACGGTTAATAAAACATCCTCTTAAAAAGAGGGAAAGACAAATGTGAAGGGAACCAAAAACTAGGATTCTGAATTGAATAAAATTAGTGGGAAGTGATAATGTGGACCTAGAATAGAAGTATAACTATCATGTTATGATGGTGAATAATAGATAATGTGGTCATTAGAAAATTAACCATTATAAAACCATTAATCTATGATTGGTTAAAAGACCATTGATTTCTTAGTAAGAAAAGTAAATGTATAACATTTTTATTTCTAAATACTTTTCCTATAGTTGAGGTATCATTTTACTATATAAATAATCACTTGATAAAATAAACTTACATGATTTATTTCCTTGTTATAATCTTAATATCATCCTTTGGTTGTGCTTTGATCTATTTCTACTCCATCCCTTAATATAGGAAATGGATATTCAAGGTGATTTTTTTTATATCTAATGTACATTTAATGAATCAAAATATCCATAAATCATTCCTTCGGCCTCTAAATATTTTTAAAAACCAAAATGGTTACCACAGGTTTCCAATATGGTAAATCATACTTTAACCTAAAACAATAATATCCAAAGGTTAAATTAATCAATTCTATGAGTTGTTAATATTATGAATCATCCTAAATACATCTCTTCAAATTCAACGTCCAAAAATTTATAAGTATAGTCAATAAAAAAATAAACTTAAAATTAGATTCTCCAAACAACATAATTTAGCACTTATTTTCACATATCAAATATATTAATACCTTGATCACATTAAAACCTTAACAAGAACAAAAAAAACTCAAGTTTTTAAATATATTCCTTAAATACAAACATGTAGTAAAACCTGCAAAGAGAACATTAACTATTAAATCACTAAAAAATTTCATGGTCACCAATACAATCCCATAAACATACCTTTACCATTATTATCTCAACATCAACCCAAATCATTTTTTTTAAAGATCAACTTAAAACAGAATCACTTCTATTGGATACTAGTACCATTCATCACATGCTTTCAAATCCTTAAATAAGAAGTATTGTAGTATAATCCTCATATATTCCATAATTCTTATAACCAGTACATCATTGATAAAATAATCAAATGAAATAATTCTTGAATCCAAGCATAATCACATTAATCATTCCTCTATGTCTATGGTAATAGCATAAGCTTTACTATGATCCATTAGCCTCTTTTGAGGTATATTCCTTTTATTCTTGGGGAATTATTTTTCATAGTTCCATATATCCTTATAGTTTAAGATTTGAATATTAGAAAAAAAATTCCTTATCTTATAATCATCATCATAGTGTCATTTTTCTCCACACTTGAATAAAACTACTTTTCCTCTTAAGCATATTCCAAGATGTTTCCTTCCACAATTTTCACATGTGGGAAGATACTTCTTTCCCTTCTTTCCATTATTCCCTTCACCCCATGATTCCCTTTAAATCCATAATACATAGAGAATATTTTTTCCTGATATCTCATGATACTATATCCTCGTATGATAAGAATGTTTGTGAGACTATTTTCCTTTGAAATATTAACTTAAGACCATCAAGAAAATAATCATACATACTGTTTCGATTATGTGTATTGATATGATTCACATTCCTTCCGCTAGGTTCCATTTCTAAAAAATAGAAAAAACTTTATTATATCATAACATTATGAAACATAATTTATAATATAAAAACTAGCGAAAAACTTTACATAAATTGAAAATTTAGGTATAACTAATCTCTAAGTCATAATCTTTGTTTATTTAGGAATATTTGAAAATTATATCATACTATTTAATTATCTAACCTATGTTTTTATAACTCTAGAATATATGGTTTCTACTAAACATGCTATGATACCAACTATCAAGTCTCTGAACCCAGTAGACAAGATTCAGTGGTTACTTTATTACATTAGCATAAGATATAGGGAATTACATCCAAAAGGACCGAAAAGTTTAGTAGTCTTGGTAAACTAGATACATATTGAAATTAAAATTACATTTCATAATTTAAATAAAAAAAGTATTTTCATTGATAATTCCATTATTCCCCTTAGTATAACCCTGAATATTAATCATAAAACACGTTCTGGTATCCTGGGGAAAAATAAAACATCAGAAAGGGGTGAGATAAAATGCTCAATAAGTGTTAAAAACATTTTAAGCTATTATTAATCAATAATCATAATCAATATGGCATACTATTTAATAAAACATTATCATAATAAGGAAGGAATAAATGGATATTAATTAATTCGATATAAATAATCATAAGAGAATAAAACTTAACCATAGATATTCAAATAATCGAATAATCACATGGAATATCAATAACTAATATCATAATGGTGTAATTCATAATTATGGACATATAAAACATATTTCTAAGGCATCAGCCAATAATTATATGTAAATGGGTAAGGCCTTGTCCAAAACTCAGTCTAGTTTCTCTCATGAGACCTGTCAATGCATCAAGGGATATAGCGGGCCCCGCTCATCATTCTCTAAGTCCAATTCATTCCTAGTAAAAAAGGGGTAAAACATAATCAGCATAAACAATCATATATAAACTAGCATATGAAATTTAAATAATTTTCCCATTCAATAAACATAATCATAAGCCATCTAGATAAATATGGTGAATAATATCCAAATAGTACATTCCCAATCAAATTGATCATTAACCATTCAATAAAATTTGATAAATTGAATCATAAGAGATAAAACTCAATGAATCATATGATTCAAAAATGTATGTTGACATAGATATTTCAATAAGATCACTGCAATTTTCTTGAGGAAAATACACTTTTTCACTTTGAAATAACTTATTCTTCAAAATTTGTACCATTATAAAAGATTTTGTTTTAAAATAACCTTGTAATATTTTAAAGGAAGGTTAAAATAATTAAGTCATAATTAAACTGATAAAATTATCTCATTATTATATGATTTAAAAAAATCATTTTAAATTTTGAAAAAAAACTTTTAAAATAGTATTTTAAAAAGAAAGTCTCTTATAAATATCATATTATTAATGTGAGCATTAATCAAATGAATCAGTTTTGTGTTTTAGATGTAAATTCAAATAAAACAAGTTTAAATACAACATAATATAATCTAAATTCATTTCCTACATAATCATATCATGACATAATCAATATATTAGAAGTTTAACCCAAAGAATTGAAATTGGGTCAAGAATTTTCTTACCTTTGGTTCGACTTCCCTCAAACATGTTGAAAATTAATGTATAATTGTTTTAAACATATTATTAATTTATAGATAATCCTTATTAATATTTATATTATCTTATATTATCTTTTTATAACATCTCACCACCCGTTCATTAATAACATTTCATCATTTTCCTTGTTTTGGATGTTAATTGCCTTATTCCCTCTTCCATGTTTTGTTATGAATGTCCTTCTTGTTTTTCATATTATATTTATAAATCATATAAATAATGATATTAATGTTATAAATATTATATTTAATCATTAAATAAATTTTTATAATCATTCTTAAATGTTTAATGTGGAAAATGAATTGCATCGCATCATGGAGATGGTAGGTCATACGTACGCACGAGCGATGATATAATTCTCTTAATTATAAATGAGAAGAAAAATGGATGATATACCATCACTTAGTGGAGATTTTAGGTTATACATATTCATGAGCGATGTTAAAATTCCCTTAATGTGGTGATGAAAAATTAATTGCGTCGCTACATGGAGATGATATGTCGTACGTACGCATGTATGGTGATTTCATTTTTCATAGGATTGATAAAAAGCAGAATATAACTGTCCCATAATCATAATGACATATTAGTATATAGATGAAACTAGATTAATTATTTTTTCATGTAAAAAACACATGAATATGAATTATAAGAAGAAATAAACTTGAAAGAGTCGGTAAAGATGATTACCTCGTCTTCGGCAGACATCCTTTAGATCTCTAGGATACAAGGGTTAGTCTTTTGAGGATACCAAAAGATCCAGAACTGGGATAGGGATGTTGGTAAGAGAAATGGGCAGAAATTTCTTGAGATAAATGGTTCAATGTTATTTTAAAAATTGAGGGAGGATGTACCCTTTAATAATTGAGATGAGGAGCACTTTCAGAATTTATCAAAATATTAAAATATAATACGATTATTCTAGAGAAATAATTCCAAATATCCTATAAATGAATAGGGGATGATATTTTCGAACATATCTTATCCCATTGGGTTTTATTTAATATTTTTATTATTGTTAAATGATTTAATAAAATATCAATTCCATATAATATCATTATTGTCAAATTTGATATTATTCATTTATTTTGACTTTAAATATATCAATATAAAGTTGGAATTCAAATATAATTCTTTAAAACATCTATAATATGTTATATAGATCTATAAAATTAGTTTCACAAATTTAAACATTAAAATTATATCAAAATTAATATTTTTAAATTCATTTATTTTATTTTATTATTAATTAAATAAACATTGTATTAGCATTTCACAAGCATTTAAGGTAATTATATTATTTATAAAAATTAACAATAAAATTATTTAATGAAAATAATTTTATTAATATAGAAATATAAATTTTTTCATGTCTTTTTTCGCCTATGTGGACACATAAAAGATATTAAATACTAATGGAGTGACATTTTGTAACTATCTTTGATTTAAATAATATATAATTTATTTTCATGGAAAAGTGTCCATCAAACAACTAAAATTATATATTAACGTTATAAGGGTAAAATACACTTCATAAAATAATTTTTTGACAAGTTTAGGTCATTGTTATACCCTTATCTTTTTGGTTTAACCATCCATTAACTCTTTTCACAATTACCGTACTATTAAAATTGTATACTCTATAAGGGTCAATAATGTTACACTAAAATTACATAATACCCATAAATGGAATATGGTATATATAATTAATCATATCCCTTTTATTTGGATTAATTTATGATTTTTAGGGTTTTAAATCATTTAATAAATTATTATTTACTATAAAATATTCATAATGTCAATTTTAAGTACTATTTATAACTTTGATTTTAAGAATATCATGATAACAAGATATCTTCAAACCAATAATTTTGATACATCTCTAATATGTCTTATTCATCTATAAAACTCATGTATCGCCTTAATTAATTTAAATTATATTACTTTTAATATTTTAAATATCATTCATTTAATTTTTCCATTAATTTATCAATTTGTCCATCATCGTTGTGTATGATATTAAGGTAATTATTTATTCCCTAAAAATTAAAAATAAATTACCATTATAAAGATAAATATTTTATATTTCAATATATTATTTATGGTCTAACATATCTTATGGATAACCATACATTAAAAATGTTATACTTATTAAAAATAAGAGTATGACATGTTTGACTTTTCATTAACTAAAATACTATAAGGGACATAATGTAAACCAAGTGGATCAATGTGGACATAAATTAGACTCATGGATTATAATGGTCAAAATATACTCAATCAATAAGATTTATTCATATTCTTGAGTCATTTATTGTGTAACATACCATTACTATTTTACGGTATTCATAAACCCCTATTTTGGTTAAGTTTTGGTTAGGTTTCGTTTGGAGTTGTTTAAGGTGATTTTCTATAAATTAAAGAGGTTTATGGGCTAGATCACAGTTTTCACATAGACTACACATGGTTTGGAAAACTACACTTCCGTTCCATGTTATGTATATTGGGATCAGCATGACCTATTCACGATTTTCCCTAACCATGCATAGTTTCCTAAGAAACCATGTGGATGGGTTTTTCTAGATCCAAAATATTTATTAAAATATCTTGAGCCTATTTTTAGGTCCTATAAAAACCTCCTTTGACCCAAACACATTTCTCCCTTCCTTGAAGCTCCCAAAAAGGATTCTTGGTCCCTAAAACCCCTTTCAGAATCGATCTGATGCTAGTAAAATGTTGGTCAATCTTCTTCTGCTAAGTTTCCTCCTCCCGTTCTATTCCTCCCACAATCTATATCCTTATCCTTAGGGTTCCATAGATCTTGGTATTGATTTTTGGATATAATACCCTATGTTTTTAGGATCTTAAACCTTAGTTTTTTTCCCATTTGTTTGATCTTTGTTCTTCATGAACAAATCCTGATTAGGGTTTGGTGTTGTGAGATCTGTTGTCTTTTGTAGGTGGCTCAATTACGATGCCCAATTATTATTGAACCTAATTGATTTATTTAAAATTCTATTTTTTTGATTTAAATCCAATTTTCTAGATTTGAATCAAATGGATTTCAATCCTTTTATTGGAAAACCCCAACTCTGATGAATTGGGGTTTTTGAGGAAAAAAATGGGGTTTTGGTTTAGAATTAGAATTTAGAGTGATTTAAATTGTTTAATTTAAATTTTTTATGGGAATTGAATCAATTTAAATGTTGATTTTAATTGAAGAAAAAAATTATTTGATGGAATGTTTTTGAAAACCCTCAATTCAAGTGAATTGGGGTTTTGTGATGAAAATGATAGAATTGTTTCATTTGGTTTCAAATCTTGGTTTTGTGAAAAAATGGCTTAAAATTTTTTGATGAAAACCTTAGGGTCTCATCTTGGATAAATTTCATGTTTTTTATTAAAAAACTATTATGTGTTTTAAAGATAAAATTGGAATATTTGAAATGGTGAATGGGATGAATTTAATTTCTTTTAGAAAATGAATTGCCTATCATTGATTTGTACTTGAGCACATACAATCCTTGGGTAGTTAGTGAGTTAATTTTGGGGGGCACTTCATGATTCTACAATGTTCTAAAACATCAAATCATCAAATCCCATTCCTTAGGTAATTGTGATGAGACCCCTTTACCTTAGTCCTAAAGGGGCGTATGTATATACTTTTCCATATTCATAGTGTTGGATCCCTATTTCCTAGAACTATCGTACCTATTTGGTATATAAGAATATCTTTTACTTTTTTTCATTTTTAAATGTTTCTATATGCCATTTTTATAAATTGTTTTACATTCCTTTAGAATTTGTAAAAACTATTTATATAAAGTGTTTATTTAATCCATTTTTGAGAATTTTTGTTTATGTAATGTATCCTTTTATTAAAGACAAATTCCATATTTTGAAGTGTTTTCCATTATTTAAAATGTATAGAATGATATCCTAAAGGTATTTACATCTTTTAAATTATAGAGCATTATTTGTTTAAATATGATTTTTTAATTCCAACATTATTTTTTAATTAAAAGATTATTTTGGTTAAATTAATATTAGAATCTGTTATGGAATCTTTGGGTGAAATCCTATTGGTCTTTGGCTCACATCCTACTGGTTCCTTAATGTTTTTGAAGATTATCTCCTTCCATGTTTGAGAAAAGGAAAAGGATCTCTTGGAGGTGGATCCTGCTACTGAACTTTGGGCTTGGTGAGTTGTGTCCTTTGAGTCTTTGGGATATTTTCCCCCTTTTTGTACTTTTTTTGTAGTACTTTGGCAATTGTGACTGTTTAACTTATGTTATTTTACTCTAAGTGTATTTTTCATTTGATATGCATATTGTCTTGTCTTTCTTTTCTTTTCTCATTATTAGTGGAAAAATTGTTCCCATGTTTAGTTTGTATGATGTTAGGTGTTAATCATCGAAACATGTGGATTGTGAATGCCCTTTAGGCTATGTCATGACTGACTAGGTTATCAGTTAAACAGGGTACCTAGGTTGGTTCGTGACAAAGTCGTAACAATGGTGAGTTTGAACTTTTTTCATGGAGTCAGTATGCATAGTGAAATTTTATTGGGACTTAGGAGGTAGTTTTTATTGATTTCCTGGCCAAATATCACCACAATGATCCTTAAGTTGCCAAGGGTGGTAAGGGAAATATTTCTTATAGTTTAGTTCTAGTTTTTTCCCAATTTTTATTTTGATAGCTTGAAATCCAAATCTTGTACATCCTATATTTTGGGATTAATTTCCCTCATTTCTCAGTTTGAGCATTTCTTAATGTCTTCTTTGTTGTCTTATAATGTTTTGTAGCATCATTCCATTGAGAAGATGTGTGAATCGAACCCAGGAGGATGTTGCCACTAAACCTCAGTGAGAAAATCCTATTGTGGATCTGAATCTGATTGAGGTGGTCATGCACACTATCCAAGCTCGGGGATAGGCACCACCTCCAATTCTCATTCAGACTCCCATTATGGAACCTTAGATGGAAGTTATCAAGATTAGTTCTCAAGAGTTACTTCACTAGAAACCGGCTCCATTTAAGGTATCAAATTACCCTCAAGAGGTCGAGGAGTGTTTGAGCATCTTTGAATGCTTATTTGGGTTTTTAGACACACCTGATGAGATCAAAGTGAAGTGTGCCACTTTAGTGCTGGAAAGATCAAGCAGAATATGGTGGGTAACTATGGAAATGACAAAGAAACATGGGGGCTTAGAGTGTGAAAACTTTAAAGTTCTTTTCACTGACCAGTTCTATCCAAATTCGATGATATTAGACAAGTCTATATATTTTTTTATACTTGAAAAGGATGAAAGGTCTGTCATAGAGTATTCAAACTATTTTTTTGAGCTTATACACTTCACACCTAAGATAGTTTCGAATGAGTGGATGAAGGCTTAAAGGTTCGAGTTGGGACTTCTTCAGGATATTCATTCTCATGTTTTCTTTTTGATGCTTCTATATTATACTAATGTACTGGATAGAGCACTGATGGTCGATATGGGTCTGGCGGGTATGTTATGGTTATCGGTAGTCTCCTTTTCTCCCAAGGGCAGTGTGATTTCCTTCAAAGTAAAGCTAAAGTGTAATGATTCTCATGGAATTTATCAATGGAAGGGTTTTTCTAGAACTCCAATAGTACTAGGCAGAGGCCCTTTGGTTTGTTACCAGTGTGGCAAGCTAGGGAATTCTAAGAAGGCTTGCACTGAGGTATCCAATAATTGTGGCTTTTATAGGTATTTAGGGAACTTGAAAAGGTTCTGATATATTTATTCTACCCCACATAGTGCAACAAGATCATCAACTCATCCTTAAACTTTAGGGAAATCATATTTTTCACATGCAAAAGTGTTCTATCCATAGGCATCAGGAAAGAAGCTTCTTCACATAGTGGAACAGTCTCCGGAGGAATAAAAAGCGGGTCCAGTGACCGTGAGAGGTACTATCACTATAGATTTGTAATTAATGACTACTTTATTTGATAATGGTGTGTCTCATTCATTTATTTCAACTTATTTTTTTTCATTTTCATAATCATACTATAGATCTTTTATCTTGTGAAATGGATATTACTACACCCCTTGGTATGAAGAGAGAGTAGGGCCTTCATAGTCCCACTTCTGTTTTCTCTCTATTAGATGTTGAGTTAGCTTGGAATTTTATGGTTCTCAACCTAAAATCTTCTAACATCATCTTCAAAATGGATTGGATCATGGCCAATAAAGCCTATATTGATTGTTATCTTTGATGGGTCATTTCACTACACCTAGTACTATGTCTCTCGTGTTTCAAGGAGAATGGGACCCAAGGTCGAGTAGGGTCGGACCTTCTTATCTATAGTTGTGGAAAGTAACATTATCCTTTTATTTTAATCTGGAGTGGTAACCATTGAGAGGTGATCTCCCTCCAGTCATCATTGAGTTTCCCAACGTGTATCCTTCTAACTTCTTTTTCTTTCCACCAATAAGAGAGGTTTAGTTTTTCATTGACTTAATGACGGGTACTCAGCTAGTTTTTATTCCCTCTTACTACATGGAACCAGCCGAATTGAATGATTTGAAGTCTCAGATGGATGATCTTCTTGAAAAATGATGTATACATCTAAACATGTCACCTTGGGTGGTGCTAGTTTTATTTTCCAAGAAAGATGATGGTTCCCTCTGCCTTTCCATTGATTACCGAAAGCTCAATTGAGTAACGATAAAGAAAAAAGTATATTTTTTCATAGATTGATGATATGTTTGATTAGTTGAAAGGGTAAAAGTGGTTCTCAAATATTGACCTTTCCTCAAGTGACCATCAGTTTAGGATAAAAGAATCTGACATTAATAAAAATGCCTTTCAGAGAAGGTATGTCCATTATGAATACCTTGTCATGCCCTTTGGTCTAACCAATGCTTCTGTAGTTTTCATGGATTTAATGAACAGGATTTTCCATGAGTATCTCGATACCTTTGTGGTTGTTTTTGTTGATGATATCCTTGTGTACTCTAGATCTGGGGAGGATCATGTACATCATTTAAGAACAGTTCTATGTTTGCTGAGAAATCACCAACTCTATGCCAAGCTTTCAATGTGTGAGTTTTGGATTTGGGAAGTGAAGTTATTGGGATGCGTGGTTTTGGAACATGGTATTTTAGTTGATCCAAAAAAGTTGAAAGTTATTATGATATGGGAACAACCATGGAATGTCTTCAAGATTCATAGATTCTTAGGTTTAGCTGGATATTATCACTGTTTTCTGAAAGACTTTGCAATGTTGGACCCTATGATGACTTCTCTTACTCATAATGGAGTAATATTTGTTTGGATTGAAAAATTTTAGAGTTATTTTGTTGAGATGAAATTTATTTTTGACTACTGTTCTAGTTTTGACTCTTTTGGAGTTCAGGAAGGGCTATGTGGTCTTTTGTGATGCGTCAGGTTCAGGGTTGGGCTACGTTCTTATGCAAGGTGATCATGTTGTTACTTATGGATCTCTTCAGCTTAGGCCACACGAGAAGAACAATCTGACCCATGACCTTGAACATGAAGTTGCGATGCATTCTCTAAAGAGTTGGCAACATTTCTTTTATAGAGAAAGGTTTATCCTATTTTCTGACCACAAAATATTGATTTACATCTTCTCTCAAAAATATTTTAATCTCCACCAGAGACGTTGGGTGGAATACCTATATTATTTTGATTTTGACATTACATTTACCTAAGGGAAAGGTAATTTCATTATAGATTCTTTAAGAAGAAAGATCCTTGCCCAATTAGTGAACGAATATTCAGAGGAGTGGAACTTTATGGCTCTCTTTTCACAATTTCATATTGGAGTTCAGGAAAAAGGGGTCAAGGTTTCCTTATCCAGTGTTCATTATTCATCCTCTCTTCTTGAAATGATTAATCAAGATAGGAAAATTAAATATGAATTTTGTGGAATTAGATACTCTCTTTATGGTGGGGTGATAGTTTCCCAGTGGTCGTTCCCCAACGAGGTTATTCTATGCTATTAGAATAATTTTGTGGTATTGTCTTCGGTAAAGAAAGCTATGATGGGGGATTCCTAGAATTATCATTGGTTTGTGCACCCAGGAACCACAAAGATGTTCTATGAAATGAGTTATTAGTTATAATGGTTAGTGATGAGGCTAGGAATTTATGAGTTTGTCTCTCATTACTATACATTCCAACAGGTGAAAACTAAGCACCGGAAACCTTTGGTGTTGATTCAAAAACTTCCAGTCCCCAATTGGAAGTGGGATAAGATCTCTATGGACCTTGTGGTCGGGTTTCCACTTATCTATAGGAAGAATAATTCTATTTCAGTGGTGATTGATAGGCTAACAAAATTGGCTCAATTTATACACATTCATGTTACATCCAAAGTTGAGGAGTTGGAAAGTCTCTATGTGAAAGATATTGTTCGTTTGTATAGAGTTTTGTTTTCTATAGTCTCTGATAGAGATCCTCAGTTTACTTCTTGATTTTGGAGAGGCCTTTAGGAGGCACTGGGATCTCATGTTATATTGAGCATAGCATACCATCCACATTCATATGTCTAGAAAGAAAGATCTATATTTATTCTTGAGGATATGCTCCGCGCTTACATTCTCTACTTTGGTGGAGCGCGGGATGATCGTGTGGGGATGGTTGAGGTTTCTTATAAAAATAGTTACTAGTCCGTGATCAGGATGGATCCTTTTGATGCCTTGAATGGACATAATTGTAAATATACATTGTGTGTGGTCGAAGATTGGTGAGAGTTCCTTGGTTGGACCGAGCTTGGTCCAAGAGACAAAAATAAATATTCAGTTGATTCATCAGAGAATGTTGAAATCTCAGAGCTGATACAAGTTTTATGTTGATCGTCGACATAGACCATTGGAGTTCCCAATTGGTGATCAGGTGTTCTTAAAATTTTCACCCCGGATAGGTCATCAATGGATTAGGAGGTAAGGGAATCTTTCTCTTCATTTTGTTGGAGCTTTTGAGGTTGTTGAGCATGTGGGGAAAGTTTCGGACCAATTTCCACTGCCACCATAGCTGACATCTATACATAATGTGTTTCGTGTATCTCATATTCGAAAGTATTTATCTTATTCATATCATGTTTTGTGTTGGTGTGATCTTGAAGTGGAACCTAGTTTATCTATGAGTGAACGACCAGTCAGGATAGTTGATTCTGAGACCAAGGTACTTCATGGGAGAACGATACCTTTGGTTCTTGTGCTATGGCAGCACGGTTCTGATTCTCATCAGACATGGGAGAGGGAGGCACTGATGAGGGAGTAGTGGCATTATCTTTTTTATGGGGAGGCTTCTTCATATGCTTTATGGGGATATATATTTCTATTGTGGGGAGGTTGTAACATCTCGTTACTATTTTTAGGTATTCCTAAATCCCACTTTTGGTTGAGCTTCGGTTGGGTTTCGTTCAGAGTTGTTTTTTGGTGATTTTCTATAAATTATAGAGGTTTTTGGGTTGAAGCATGGTTTTCACACATACTTCACATGGTTTGGAAAACCATTCTATAGTTTCATGTTTTGGAAAGTGGGATCTGCATGGTATGTGAATAGTTTTCCCTAACTGTGTGCAGTTTCCCCAGAAACTATGTGAACGTGTTTTTCTAGATATGAAAATTTTATTAAAAATTTTCGATCATCTTTTTTAGTTTCCAGATAGACCTCCTTCGACCCAAAGGTAATTATCCCTTCCTTATATCTCCCAATAAGGATTCTTGTCCCCTATAATCCATTTTGGAAGTGATCTGAATATAGTAAAACATTGGTCAGTCTCCTTCTGGTTAGTTTCCTCCTCCCATTCTCTTCCTCTTGTGATCTCTCTCTTTATCCTTAGGGTTGCATAGATCTGATTATAGATTTTTGGATCTAATTTCCTTTGTTTTTGGGATCTTATACCTAGGTTCGATTTTTATTTGTGTTATGTTTGTTCTTTGGGGACAAATATTTATTATGGTTTGGCGTTGTGAGATCTGTTGTTTTCGGTAGGTGGTTCTGTTACGGTGCCCAATTTTTATTGAACCTAATTGATTTTTCTAAATTTAAATTATTTATAATTAAATGTATTTGTTTATATTTGAATCAAATTTATTTTAATCCTTTTGTTGGAAAAACCCAATTCTGATTAATTGGGGTTTTGAGGAAAAAATGGGTTTTTGGCTTAGAATTGGAATTTGTTGAGATTTTAATTGTTTAATTTAAATTTTGGTTTTGATGGGAATTGAATCAATTGACATGTTGATTTTAATTGAAGAAATATTTATTTGATGGAAATTTTGTGAAAACCCCCAATTCAAGTGAATTGTGGTTTTGTGATGAAAATGATGGAATTTTTTTATTTGGTTTCAAATCTCAGTTTTGTGGAAAATGGCTTAAAATGTTTTGATGGAAACCATAGGGTCTCGTCTTGGTGAAAAGGCATGTTTTTTATTAAAAAACCATTATGGTTTTTAAATATAAAATTGGAATATTTGAAATGGTAAATGGGGTGAATTGCATTTTTAGTATAAAATGAATTTACGATCATTGATTTTTACTTGAGAACATGTAAGCCTTAGGTTGTTGGTGAGTTAATTTTGGATGGAACATCATGATTATACAATGTTATACAACATCATATCAGTATATATCATTCTTTAGGTGATGGTTTTGAGACCCCTTTAACTTAGGCCTAAAGGGGCATATGTACATACTTTGTCATATTCACAGTGTTGGATCCCTATAGCCTAGAACTATCGTTCCTATTTGGAACATGACCATGTTTCTCACTTGTTTTCTTTTTTGAATGTGTATATATGCTAATGTTATAAACTATTTTACCTTCCTTGAGAATTTATATAAAATGGTTATATAAAGAGTTTATTTAAGCCATTTATGATAATTCTTGTTTATGTAATGTATCCTTTGATTAAAGGAAAATTCCATATTTTGAAATGTTTTCCATTAGTTGAGATGTATAGAATTATTTTCTAAACATATTTAAATATTTTAAATTGTAAAGAATTATTGATTCAAATATGATTTGTTAATGCTGAACCTATTTATTTTAAAATTGAAACCACATTTTAGTTAAATTGATATCGGAATCTGTTATGAAATCTTTGGGTGAAATCCTAAGAGGCTTTGGCTCACACCCTACTTGTGCCTTCATGTATTTGTATGTTATCTCCTTCTAGGTTAGAGAATGGGAATAAAATCTCTTAGAGGTGGATCATGCTACTAAACTTTGGTCTTGGTGAGTTGTTTCCTTAGGGACTTTGGGCTATTTGTTTCCCTTTTTTTACTTGGGTTGTAGTACTTTGGTGGTTGTGCCTATTTAACTTCCACTACTTTATAACACCCCTTCTCTTTATTACATATTGAAACATTATTTATTATATAAACTTGCACATAGTACAACTCTTAGGATTAAGATGTCTAGTGTATTGGAAAATTTGGAACATTACATAACAACTTAGAATATAAAACACAACATCTTTATTGAAGACTTATTTTACATGAACACAACTTTCTTTCATACTTATCACTGCATGGGATAACCTGAGGACATGCATAAGAATAGGGTGATCTATAAATCCCAATAAGGGAGTAAACAAGGCATAACATGAAGAATATAACACATGTTAGGAAATAGGCATATTAATGGAGCACAATAGAAGTATGAACATAAATTCAAGATATATCATAATTATCATAACATGGAAATGTGGAAACAACATTTAACATGATATTAGCATGAGCCAAGACTCATTACACATGGATAATGAGTAAACCCTCATTGCACTTGAATTAGAATGAGTAAAACCTTATTTCACTTGAATTGTCATAATTAAATCCTCATTTCAAATGAAATAACATGATAATATTCTTTATACAATGCATTGGAGTGTTATCTGGGTGCACCCTTTATAAACATTTCATTTCATGCATAAGTGTGGCACATGGATCATACAATATGGAATCATTCAACATCATCATTTATTACAAAATAAAGGAATGTAGAATACATAAATTAAACTATAAAATCGATAAGTAAATGTTCATAAAGGTGAATACCCTTGATAGAGAAATGGGCATGGTATTCACCACACAATGTCTTTGGCTTGGAAAATCACAATGCAATTTCAGCGGCATAATGGCGTGACATACGAATTCATAAAATAGTTGATGAGAGATAAATGGGTATATGATCATATGTGCATGAAATGGATATTAAGGTGTTATATAGATACATTTCCCAAAAATTTAATGGAATTTAGATGCATAATATAAAATAATTTCTTGAATGTAAATGAGAAGAGAGAAATTCCTTACAGAATTTTGACATAGTAACAGGTGTACATGGGAGGAATTAATGAGAGAGAGAGAGTTCTATCATAATTCAAACATAAGGAGGTCAGTATGGGGGAGGTGAAAAATCATACCCCATCATTTTTAATTGAAAATAAAATGGTATAACAATATAATAAAATTTGGACAAAATGAGAAAGGAAGAAATCCCTTACAAAATTTTGGCATAGTAACGACTTAAGTAAGGGTAAAAATGAGGGAGGATAAATAATAAATAATTATAATAACATAAAATGGATATTAATAGAATTATTATAAAATAATAACATTATAAATATTCTAAATTACTAGAATTACTTTCAAATAAGATGCTTGAATTTGAATGGAGGAGAGGAAAGTGAGGATCCCTTACTTGGAAGTGTGATCCCAAAGGCTTGGGAGAGGCTTGGGAGAATTTTCTTGGGATATTGAGGTTCCTTGGGATGATTCTAGAGATAGTATAGAATAGGTTGGTAAAGATAAAAATGGTTTTACTGAATAGGAATGAGAAATTTAGTGGGTTTATATAGGAAAGGAGATAGAATTCTATATTATTTAGGTTTTGAACAATACACATTAAACTAATCAAAACCACAAATAAACTCATGGTTTTTTACCATGGTTTTTTTCCAAAGGGGAGTTTAAAACATTATTTTATAAGTAAAATTTTAGAAATTATTAAAATATTAGGCTTTCTTATGTGGAGGCGAGTCACACTCTCAAGGAAATCATATTAAAAAGTTAAAATATTTAATAAGTCTTGGAGAGTCCACTAAGGCATTGTAAAATTAATAAAACAAAATCTAAAATCACATTATTTTAAATATAAAACCTATATTGTCCGAAAATCCTTTATATATTGTTTTATTACATCACTATTAGTTCATTATGATGTCATAAAACACATTATATATTTAAACGGTATTTAATTTTTATCCAAAAATCCATTGTCTGAGAAAATTATGAAAAATTAACCATTAGATAATTTCGGCATCCTGAATCCAAAAATGATATTAATTTTATGTAAATAATTTTATAAATATGTGAATTTTTAATTTTAAAATAAAAACTGACATTTTTTGAAAATTCATGGGTTTTGACAAAAACAGTTTTCAAACCTTAATAAAAATTTCAATTGTATTCATAAAAAATTATACAATAATTTATATTTAATAAAAATGAATTTAGTAATAATATTTTATTAGAATATTATTTGATTAAAAATTACACTAATTCATCAAAATAGGTTTCTTAATTTAACATTATCTAAAAATAATATTTGTGCTTTAAAAACCATTTACAAAGTAGCAATAATAAAATGAAAGTTTATTATTTATTCTATACAAAAAATAATGCACATAAACATAGTACTAGGTTCATGTTACATAACCCCTTATAACACCTGCATAAGACCTAAGGTTATGGTTTGATATGGTGATAGACTCTTGGGGAGGCTTGGATAACATCGCTCGGGTGGTCATCTCTATTAACTTCCACTTCAATAGTAGGCAGTTCTGTTCAAGCTTAACATGTTGAAACTTGGATTGGGCTTGGTCAAGAGCGAAGCCCAGTGACGCTGCCTCCTTTCCATGATCCGACAAATGGGCTTCGTATGGAGAAATTCTACTATATGAGGTCATCACTTCCTTTTCTTGAGTAAATTGGATTTGTTAAAGCCCTATATTTATACTAATAATGTGATCACTGTTCAACATCTATATTAGCAATGGTAACAATTCTTAATGATATTTCAAATTCTAAAAACATAAAAATAAGGAAATTAATATGTTTTACATAACAATTTTATATAATAAAATATTTAATTGGATCAAGAGTAATTTTCATTAATAAAAGTTTTGGTCATTACACACTTTACTCCTAGTGGAGTTTTCCTTTGATATTCATTTTATCTTGTATTTCTTTTCTTTCTGCATTGTTAGTATCAAAATCATTACCACTTTCAGTTTTTATGATGTCAGGTTCTAGTCACCAACCCATAGGGATAGATAACACCCTTCATCCTATTTCAAGACCGAATCTGTTATCATATTACCGGGGTACCCAAGTTGGTTCATAAAATAATGGTTCTTATTATTTAATTAAAATCATTTTATTAATTTTTCTTCTTCTTGCACAAGCACTGACAGAGTGTTACATAAGAATATAATGTAATTATTTCATATGTAAAAATAAAAAAGTAATAATATCATAAAAATAAATTAATCAGTCACATTATAATCCTTTATATTCATTCATTATGTATATCTACTCATATGCATTCCATGATTTATTATTTAATTTTTTATTTTGACTTTTCTAGCCTTGCGAAAGCAAGGCACAAACATTTGGATAATATTCTTGTTATATATGTCAAAAATTAGAAACTATCAATAAAAATCAGTATTTATGAATGATATTTAATAAAAAATTAAGGAAAATACTTTTTACCTCTCAATTAATATTTATAAGGAACATATTTTTACTTTTCTAATGTTTTTTAATCACTATGTTAGCACTAAAAATGATTCTCATATTTATCATGAAATAATTTATATGTTATGAATTATTTTTGTATGATATCTGTATTTTTTATCATAAATTATTCATTAAATAATTTTAATAAATTATTATATAATATTTATTCTTCGATGATATCATAGAAGATGTTGTATTTAATAAAAACACATTTTTTACTATTCCCCAAATATTTATCTTTTTCAAAAAATTATCAAAATTTCACCATAGACAAATTTTTGTATGCTGATTTCAAAAATTAATTTAATTTTTTCAATACATTTTCTAAATGTGTCAAAAATTAATTATATTTATTTCCTAATAGAAAACAATAAAAATTTCTTTCTGAAGAAAACATATATTTGAAGAATAAAATGACTTTAATAAAAATTGTTTATTTATTTTCTAATAATTAATAAATAAATTTTTATTGAATATTACATTCATATATATTTAATAATATAGTTATTCTTATTTACACCTTCCAATTTAATGGCTATGTTTTAACGATCATGTTAAAATAAAAATAATAAATAGTATATCACGGTTCATTTAAGATCTGTGTTGCATGCACCAAATTCTATTAAATTTTATATATTATAAAATATCAAGGTGTTATAGATAGACTATAACCACTTATCAATATTTCCTAGTTGGAATGTTTCATGAGGTCTATAGCTTTATTCTTCTATCCCAATGTGATAAAGTGCTTAGAGAAGTAGCTTATGAAACACATGTTTCTTGTATATAATTGAAACTTGAAAATATATATATATGACTAATTCACTTGTTAGTCCCCTACATAAGAAATATAACTTTTTCACCTTTATAATGTGCTTGGGTACTCTAATTCGATCCAATATTAATGAATTTAACAATATTCTGTTATATATTTTTATCATTAATGTTGAAATTTAGTCTGAATGCCAAGAAATCACCTTGTTAATTTCCAATTGATAGTTCTTATAATACCCTAGTAGAGACCATGATGTATAGATGAGACTTTTTATAATTATGAGAAGTTAAATTTACCCTTCTTTCTAAATAATTATATGCTATGCCTAAATTGAATTCAGAGGTACAAAGTCTTTTCACTAGTTGTATATCTAAGAGTAAGATAAAAAGAAATAAAAGAATAAGGTTAGTGGAAAGATCACAAAGAAACCTAAAAAAATAAAATTTTAAGGGAAAATAGATTAACTGCTATAATTTTGGAAAACCTGGATGCATTTCTCAAGAGTGTCGCAAGCCCAGATAAAAAAAATTTATAGACCTAATGAATCTACTGATAAATATTTGTTAATTGATATTGGTTGTGACGCTGCTAAGATGATAAATGTTACTGATATAATCCATCTAGTAAATGGGTTCTATATTTAGGGTGTTCCATTCATATATTCCCTATTAAATAATATTTCGTTAATCTATCCTAGAGAGTTTAGAGAGAAGTTGTGCTAGGTAAAAACAAGAGGTGTAGAGTTTAGAGTAGAGGATCATTTATGTTAGAGCTTCGTGATCACTCTTTAGTGACCTTACTAGATGTAAGGTGGGTACCCAAACTTCATAAAAACCTCATTCCCATATGTGTATTGGACCAAAAAAGGTACACTTTCATGTCTGATATTGGCTACCTAAGTATCTCTAAGGGATTTAGAACCATAATTAAAGTAAGTATTGTAAATGGGATATATGTTTTATATGTAATGACACACCATAGACAACTAGGTAGTATATATGTCACAAATTTAGACAATACTATGTTTTGGCATAGAAGATAGGGTTATTTAATCTCTAAAGTTCTATAATATTTGAGTAATCAAGGGTTTTTGAGTGGTATAAAACCAAACAATGGAATGGTTCGACTGAATGTATGAACCAAACTATACATTAAAGGGTTTAGGGTATGTTAACATACTTAGGGTTTCCAAATCATTATGGGTAGAAGCTACGTCTACAGTATTTTATCTTATTAATAGTTATCCTTCTTAAAATGGATTTATAACTTCTCAAGAGTTATGGTGTAACTAACCCCCCTTATAATAACTATTTAATTTTTTTTGGATACATAACTTAGTCTTATATTATAGTTGATAAGCTCAAAATAAGATCCCTTAAATGTATATTCATAGGATATCCTCAAGGGGTTAAGGGGTATAATCCTTGGGTTGACAAGTTAGGTTTCCAAAAATGTATTATAAGTCAGGATGTAGTTTTCCATGAGTATTTTTTTCCTAGATATAAGTCTATTAATAATTACAGTGATGACTGCCTCAAAATGAGGCTATCCAAACTAATGATTAAACCTATTTTGAGGCTCTAGCTGAGCCTGTTTCACCATAACTTTACCCTCAAGAACCCAATCAACCTGATTCTTTTGTTGGATGAGATAGTGAGATGACGTAGGCTCATGCTAATTACCATCTTACTAGGGATATTTTTACGAGGTTAATGAGGCCTCTAAATCATTTTAACCAATATGATGTGGTATAATTTTCTTTCTATGTTACCTTGGATATTGAATCTGAGAATCCCAAAACTTATAGGTAAGCTATAAACGATAGAGACTCTAAGTAGTGGGTATCTACCTTGAATTATGAAATGAAATCCTGAAAAGACCATAGAACATTTACTATTATTACTAATCCACTATATTACAAAGTAATGGACTGAAAGTGGATCTTTACAATGAAAGAAGATAATACCAATGAAAATAAAATTAAGCTTAAGGATAAGCTTATAGCCAAAGGTTTCCTCCAAATGGATAGAATTGATTATTATGTGATTTTTTATGCTATAGTTAAACATTTATCAATCCGTTTGTTACATTAATTTTTTACTTATTAAGATTGGAACATTCAGAAGATTCATTTAAAACAATATTCTTTCATGGTGATATAAGTGAGACAATTTTCATGTAACTAACTAATGTTTATTCAAATAACTACAAGTACAATTAGGTATGTCTTCTAAATAAATAATTGTACGGTCTAAAGCAAGCATCTATGAAGTGGTATTTGAAGATTGATACATTAATTCTTAGTAATTATTTTGATAGAAGTAAACATGATTCATGTGTATATTTCAAAACTACCAAAACTATTATGCTCTATTTTCTGCTATATGTTGATGAATTGCTTGTTATTTTCAAGGATATAAAACTTTCGTTTATTTTGAGTCTAAATTTAAGGAAGTTTTTTAAAATAAATACATAGTAAATTATAAACAAATTTTAGGGATGTAAATAATAAGGAATAGTAGGTAGCATCATTTATTCTATGATTTTCACATGACCTAATATTGTATATGTTCTTTGTACTCTTAGTAGATTCATGAGTAATCCTGAAAATCCATAATGGAATGGTTTAAAATGGTTACTTAGATATATTTATGAAGCTCCAATATTTTCCTTATTCTATATAAAAATTGATAACATTATTAACCATGTTTTTTATGTATATTCAGATTATATAGGTAATATAGATACTATAAAGTCCCTCACATTTTATGTATTTACTACCTGTGGAGGACCAGTGTATTACAAATGTATTATGAAATCTATGGTGGACCTCTCAACCACCAAAGGAA
The DNA here is from genome assembly GCA_963277665.1 of Viscum album. Lineage (NCBI taxonomy): Eukaryota > Viridiplantae > Streptophyta > Magnoliopsida > Santalales > Viscaceae > Viscum > Viscum album. The sequence goes on from OY728130.1 coordinate 1,626,298,077, forward strand.
AATATATATCCTTGACTGATGCTATCAAAGAGGCTATTTTAAGTGCTCCATCATAGCGTCACATTGCAAGATCATGTTATAGGTTTTGGGCACAACAGAAGTCGATTAAGCCTATACTATGGTACCCTAACTCCTGTAACCTAGATAGAAAGGATATCTCAATAAATTAGAACATGGTACAAGATATCATATCCCAAAGGATCAAATAGTTTAGAAGTATTGGGAGAAAATATATATACATGATTCTCACATTACATTTGCAAATATGGTATACAACATAAAATTCTGGTGATAATTTTATTATGTCTTCTATTATATCTCTCAAATCATTAATATATTTCTTCTTGGTATCCTAGTGAAGGAAAACATAGTAAAGGATGATCTCATATTCTTAGTAAGATAAAGGGTAAAATGAAATCTATCATAAAATAAATAATTCATGAATAATATGATAATGATAATAAATAATCAAATATGAAATATAAATAATATCATAAAATATGAATATATACATGAATGACATAACAACATAAATAATCTCATGGATAAAAATATATAGTTTCATAATGATATAATTCATAATGTCAAGCATTATAATCTTACCATCAAAGCCTCATGCCAAGACATCATATATAAATAAATAAGGAATGCATCATATGTCTAAACTAGTTTGTCTCATGAGACATGCTAATACATGAAGGGGATATAATGAGCCTCACCCATCACTTAATAAGTTTAATTCATTAATCATATGAAATAAATGAATAAAAATTCAATACATAATCAATATAAATATTCCTATTGAAAACTATCATATGAAATGTTAATAATTTCCCATGTCATTAAATAGAACAACATGATCACAATCCATTTAGAGGAATAATGTGGATGGTATTAGTAGAGTATATCCCTAGTATAAGAATAATCAAAGGATTCTAACATATATAAAAATACTTTTGAAATAAAATTTGTGCCTTTATTTGAAAACATCAGAAAAAATATCATTTTATTTTAATAACATTTAAAATAAAAATATCTAGAAAATTGAGAAAATTATTTTCATTGAAAATAAAATTTAAACAAGTAAAGTATTATTCAAAGTAAATAATATTTGTGATAGGAGGAAAAACCTTTCATTCTATAAACATTAGAATAAATATTCCTTCCACACTTCTAATAATATTTTAAAAGTATATTATTTAAAAAATAAAAAAAATGATTTGTTTTAAAACATCAAAAATAAATTAAAATATTTTTTAAATGACTCTAAAAAATAATTTTATAATATAAAATAACATTCTTGAAAACATTTTATAAAATATGGACATATAAGAAAAAGTTCATCGACCAAAAAGGAAATGAGGTTGGTTTTTCTTAAAAAATATTTTCTTGATCATATTAAGTACTAAAGAGTAGAAAATGAAAGGAAAATGTGTAAACTCCATAAATTACTAAATTATAAGAAAATATAGGGATTTTAAAATATAATTATCTTATAATTTTCATCAATTAAAATTTAAATATAAATAATTCCAAATAAAAGTTAGATTGTGGAAGAAACCCTTACCTCAGACTTCTGCTTGGTCAGATGCATTATATCCTCTTGAGTAATCAATTTAAATTTATTAAATACTTTATTAATAATAAATTTCATCTATATTTCCTTTTTTAATTTTCTTTCAAAAAAATTTGACATATATTCATTGAATAGTTCTTGTTTACCTTGACCACTTAAAGTTTCTCAGTCAATTTCTCTAAAATTACTTTAATATATTGACCATGATTAAATGTGTTATAAAATGGTTTGATCATCTCATGAATGTTAATAATTTCATGGATATATATTTTATTCAATATATAAAATTTTATAATTATCTATGTATGGTGATAGTATAAAAACAAATTGCATCATTTCATAGAGGTGGTAGTTTTCACGTACGCATGAATGATGTTATCATTCTCCAATGGATGGGAGAGTAACAAGGTTGATGATATACTATATTTTAAAAATCATAACGTTGTCATAAATATCAAATATATTCATTAATTTCATCTTTATAACCATCTAAGTAAATTGATAATGGAAAACAAATTACACCACTATGTGGAGATGGTAGGTCGTATGCACACACGAGTGATGTTTTCATTTTCTATAGGATGTAAAGGAGATAGAAAATGGATGTAACATTAACATAAAAATATATTTGTATGGTTAATATATTTATTTAATTATTTTAATATAGTTATTTAATTTTTTATTTGGTTTAAGAAGAAAGTAACTTAAAAAATCTCAGTAAGAACATATACCTCTTATTTTGGTAACCTCTTTTGGATTATACCTTATTCCTTCATAAAGTGGTCTCCTGGTAAGACTAAGACCTCTAAAACAAGGGTCTTGATTTATTAAGGTATTTGGGAAGATCTTGGTTGATATAAGTGGTTCAAGTAGTGTTTATAAGAGAGAATAGTGGGTTCTCTTTTGTAAGTGAGGTGGGTGGAAAACTTGTAAATACTTGAAACATTATTATATAATATATGTCTTAATCAAGTAAAGTGACTCCAAATTACCAAATATTAAAATATAATAAAAAGTAAAAATAAAACCAACCAATGAGATTTAATCAAGTGTTTTTTGTTATCATGAATCCTTATACATTTATTTTAACCTTTTTAACTCATTTTACCCTTAACCAAAGTGATAAATATTTACCATTGTTACTATTGACTATGACAAAAAATTAAGTTAACCTTATTATATAATATTAATTATTTTGATTCCAAATATGTATCCCAATTTAAAATATTAAATTCCCATAAATGGTAAAAATTACTTTTAATATATGTTTGTAAAATGCGATGAAAATCGATTTTAGAAAAATGGTTTTTTTAAGAATAAAAATGATTTTATTGAAAAATAAAGTATAATGATATGAAAAATGGAATTATTTGGATTATTTTTAATAAAATGAAACTAATTTATCTTTAAAAACGAACCAAAACCTAAATTAACTATGTAAATAATTAATTAAGAGAGGACTAAAAATAATTTTTATTTAAAAAACAACATTAATTAGATTTAAAAAATATTAAGCATATATTTCTAAGTTCAACACTATATTTTTATATGAATTATACTAATTATTAAATATATTTTTTTCAATAAAATTTATTTATTAAACATTAAAGTTATTCTTATATCATTATAATATCATAAAAGTGATTGTTTTTTTCAAATCAGTATTTTTCACTATTCGTCCAAAAATCAACCATTTCTTAAAGATCTAAAAAATTATCCCTAAGATAATTTTGACATGATAAAACCAAAAATTAAATTAATTTCATAAAATTAAATTTATAAAATTTATTAATTTATATTTTAATAACATTATTGGATAAAAATATATGAATTTTTATTGCTTCTTTAGAAAGAAATGTTTTCTTACTATAGATGATGCTCGGGTGTTACATTTTTACCGCATTAAAAAAATTCATCATTTAAATTCACTTATTATCACCTAATTAATATATGTTTTTAGTTATTCATAATAAAGTCATTAGGTTCTCGCACCTCTCTTATCTTATGATTTATCCAAAGTACCTTTACCAGCTGAGTTGTTTGATTTGTCAACAATTATTCTCTAGTGTAAAGAATCTAGGTACGTTATTCATATTAAGATAAATCAATTTATAATAATATTTAATTATAGGCGAGAACATGAATATTTTCTAGTATATACTTATCAATAATGAGATATGTAATTCATCATGAACATTAGAGAAGCTAAGTGGCATTGCCAAATGATAAGCCACGTCTCTAATTATTTCCAGAATTTCAAAAGGCCCTATGTACCTAGGAATTAGTTTTAATTTATTATTGAACCTTATAACACCCTTCCATAGATATACCTTAATTAAAACATTATATTCCACTTTAAATTCTAAATCCTTCCTTCGGTAATCAGCATGTCTCTTTTTCCAACTTTGAACTGCCTTAATATGACTCTAAATAGTTTTCGCTTTCACCGTTGCCTCCTCACAAAGTTCTGAGCCTAAAAGATTCATTTCACCAACCTCATCCAAGAGTGTTGGAGTATAACACCTCTTTCAATACAATTCATTATATGGTTTCATTTGAATTATTAAATTAAATCTATTATTATATAAAAATTCCATTAAAAGTAAATATTGATCCCACATACCTTAAAAGTCAATTGAGCATGACCTCAATATATCTTCTAATGTTTGAATAGTCCTTTTAGACTTCCCATCATTTTGAGGATGGTAGGTTATTCTCAAATGTAGTTCAATGTTGAGATAATTTTGAATAATTTTCTAGAATTTGGATGTAAACAGTTAATTATGATTAGATACAATTGAAATAGGTGCATCATGGAGTCTCAAAACTTCATTAATATGAAGCCACACAAGGTTCTTAAGGGGTATATCTTCACTTATAGTGAGGAAATGTGAATGTTTTTTATGGTGATCAACAAAACACCATATGGAATCATTATTTCTATGATTCTTTGGAAATACAGGGACAAATTCCAAAGTAATATCATCCCATTTTCACATTGTAATAGGTAGTGGTTACATTACTCCTTGAGGATGTTGTCTCTTAGAATCTACCTGTTAAAAAACCAAAAATCTTGATACATAGTCTAAAATTTCCCATTTCATATTATCCCATAAAAAATATTCCTTCAAATCCTGATACATTTTGGTGTTTTTAATGGGTATAGAGAAATTTAAGCAATGAACTTCACCTAATAATTCTATTTTCATCTCAAGCATAGATGGAACACATATCCACTTTCCAAATTTCAATATATCATCTTCATAAATAAATTCTACCAACTTCCCATCATTAATTACTTTTATTTTCTTTTGAATATTCATATAATCATGCTGAGAACCTTTTATTTTTTCTAATAAGAATGGTTTGAAAATCATTTAGAATAGATGTGATGTTTCCCATTCCGTAATGATTCTTATATCCAACTTTACTAAATCCAAGAATATAAGATCTTTTTAAATCCTCATTTTAGCCAAAACCCCATAATCTTTACTAATTAATACATCAACCACCTTTCTTCCTTTCTAGGGTGGTAGTGTATTGATAGATCATAATATTTTAGTAGTTACATCCATTTACTTTACATCATGTTTATTTCTTTCTTTGAGAATATTTATTTAAAAAAAATTATCTGTGTATATTTCACATATTTCATAATAAAGGTAATTCCTCTATATCATTAATGAAAATATTACACCTAATAACTCAAGATAATGGGTTGAATAATTCTATCCATGAATCTTTAATTTCCTTGATGTATAAGAAACAACTCCATCCTTCCACATTAATACACATCTAGGTTTCTTCATTTATGCATCACCATATATCAAAAATTCATACCTTCCCTATGGTAAAGTAAATATAATTTCATTGAATAATTTGTTCTTTAATTATTCAAAACCTCATTTACATTCTTCTAACCATATGCACTTAACCCCTTTATGTTTCAACTTGGTTAGAGGGTTTTCTAATCTACTAATATTTTGAAAAAAAAATCATTGATAATAACATGCCAATCCAAGGAAACTATTTACCTTGATTATATTCATTTGAATTTTTCATTCCATTTCTACCTTTTTATTTGAAGGATCAACTGATATTATATCCTTAGAGACAACATGGTCAAAAAAAGAAACTTACTGAAGCAAGAATTCACATTTTCTCAATTTTCCATATAACTCCTTATCTCTAAGATCCTCAAGAATGATTGATAAATGACTCTTATTCTCATCATAACATTTAGAGTATATTAATATATCATAAATAAATACCTCAATAAAATTATTGTAATAATCCTTGAATATTATGTTCATCAGATCCATAAAAATAGAAAGTGAATTATTCAATCCAAAGGGAACTACTATAAATTCATAATGTCCATACCTTGTATGAAATATTGTATTTTGAATTTATTTATTCTTTACTTGAATTGGATGATACCCATAACGAAGATGAATCATTGAAAAATATTAAGCTCCTTGAATTTGATCAGACAAGTCATCAATGTGGGGCTATGGATTCTTTTTCTTTATAATAATGACATTGATTTCCCTGTAATTAATGCACAACCTCATAGACTCATCTTTCTTCTTAACATAAAGAATAAGGGATCCACATGGATAATTACTAGCATATATAAATCATTTATCACACAACTCCTGTAGTTATTTCTTTAGTTCCACTAATTCTACTATGTCCATTCTATATTGAGTCATAGATATAGGGTTTTCATTAGGGATGAGATCAATTAAAAACTCAACTTCATGATCAGTTGGATGTATGGGTAGTTATTCAGGAAACATATCAATTTATTTCTACATAACATGTATATCCTATATTCTAAGGATATCTTTCCCATTCATAGGTTGTTAATGGTATTCTTATCCAATAATTTCATTAAGTAGAGCTATAGGAGCTGGATCTAAACATGATTCAGATGGTGTAGTCTCCCCTATAAAGACAAGGGATTTCATATCTTCCTAATGAATTGTAATATCCTTCTCTTGGAAATAAATTTTCACATTATAATTTTAAACTCAATCCATACCAATGATAATATGAAATTAAATCATAGGTATAGTAATAAAGTTTGAAAATAGTGTATGTTTATGTGTCATAATGATAAATGACTGAAAATTCCTTATTTTAATAATATTTCCACTAGGAGTATTGATTTAAAACTCTCTTATTAAGGTTATAGGGAAAATATATTTTTATTAGTAAACATGGAATATATAAAAGAGTGAGAAGATCCAGAATCAAATAAAGCATTAGATAAATTTCTTGTTACTATCATAGTACCCTCCACCACATCTTTAGGAACTTCAAATTCAGCTGTAGTGATCATATAAGTTTGGTCTTTCTCCATTTTCCTTTATTGAGTAAAATTCCATTGATGTTTGGGGAATTTTTAATAGTTCCCCGTCTCCTTAAAATTGAAGCATTGTACATTAACAACTTCTTTTTTATCCTTACAATCATGATCCTATTGACTTTTCTCTCCAAATATGAAGTAAAGTCCCATTCCCATCAAGAATGTTACATGGTGTTTATTTCCAAAATTATTACAAGTTGAAAATCCAACCTTTCCTTATTCCCTTTTTCTATATTTATTTTTTCAGAGTTAGTAAACATTCACAACATTTCATGTTTTCCTTAGAAAACATCAGGCTTATATAATTCATTATATGTCTTGATGGCACTTCATATTATATCCATATATACTAAAATTGTCTGAGATACTAATTCACTTTAAAGGTTGGGAGTTAACCCATAAAAATTGATAAATATTACTTCTTGTATTACATACATAATTGATGAGTATCCCTTCATGAGGTCCTCAGCAAAACAAATTTTGATCTTGAATAAATGTAGTATTTAGTGGGACTAGGGTTGTCTTTGGAGAGGAAAATGTTATGAATGTGTACTGATTTTTTTGGATAGATTTAGTGTGTGTAAGTAGTTAATTTGAATGATCTATTTAAAATTTAATTTTAAATGAATTTTACCAAACATAGATATTCCTCTACCTATCTATTAAATCATTATTAATTATTTTTTCTCCCATATTCACTCTCTGGTCAAAAAAAAACTTATCTGATTACTTTCAACTGTTTATTTTAGTTCAATCATATGGATGTAATAATCACTAAAATTTCTATTCTCTCTAAAATCAGTGATCAAATATTTACAATCACCCCTCATTCATCACACTACTAACTATTTTAGCAGTATATATGATCTAGGTAACCTATGTGTATAAACTAGAGGGAGAGGAAGAATAATTTGAATGCATTGAATAAAAGGAAATTACATAAAATTAAATACATTCAACACATTAGAGAGAAAAATATAAAATAATTTTTAATTATTTATTGAATTAATCAACAAAGGGGGAGAAGGTATCTTGGGATCAGGCTCTTGATTGAGATATCATGGAAGTGCCCCCAGTATCAGTGAACAATTAATTATTTCTAGAATGATCAGAGGTCCTTTGGGAACTTTTGGAATGCCTTCCTTGTGAGTACCATGATATCATCCTCCCATGATCCCAATATTTCCAAATTATTCCTAAAATTCTAATTAAAATTCCCTCTCTTCAGATTGTTTCCATTGAAAAGAATAACGGTCAAGATTTCCCCATATCATCATTATTCAAATTTTCTCTATTAAAACATTATCCTCTCATGATAGAGCTCTATACTCCTTTGCGAAGGATGAAATAAAAAATGATTTTCTGCTTTCCGTCTTCACTAGACATTGAGTTATGATCCGAATTCTCACAAGATGACGGAAAAAATGATGCACGTGATACAGGTTCAAGATCGCTTGAAGTATGCTTGGACCCATTTGAATTATGAAGGGACAAATCATTCACTTAGTCTGGGAAATGTTCTTCAATTAGTAAAATATGGCCCAACTTCTTGTATGTTGGTTCATGTATTATATGGTTGGTATTTCTTGTACATCAGTGGAGAAATATGAGGGCCAAAATAAACTAGTTCATTATTCTTAAAATCTTGAAATGAATTCAATATATCACCTAGTAAGATTTGGTGGATAGATGAGACTATCTCAAAGTGGACATGGATAAGTGATGGAGTTTGTCCATGAATTATTGACCTAGAGAGTTGATGTATTGAGTAATTCACTAATCATGTAGGGTTTCGCATGTGTGGAAGCTCAAGTTTGGTCATGTGAATTATTTTGTTTTCATGATGATTTTTCTTGTCATTGAACATGGATGTAGCTTTAGCTAGATTTCCATATCAGGCCTCGTGTTTCCATGCAAATGTGGGTGCGACCTAGTTTGAAAAAATGAGTTTTCTTGGTGACAAGTTGATGTGCAAGCCTTTGTTAAACTCATTGGGGGAATTTATTCAAATATATTATGTTCACCTATATTCAAAAATCCAATTGATGAGTTAGGGATAAATGAGGACCTGAAAAATGTACACATTTATAGGGAAAAACTTCAAAAACAATGAACACATGTTCTCCACTGGATCTTGGGATTCAGTTATGAAATTATCATCAATGTTGGATGGATATTAATTGACTGGTTCATCAATGATCATGTCTGATCTTTGATTCTTCTTATTGTTTTTGATTAAAATCATCAACAAGGTTCCATAATTCTATATTCACTCAAAAATCACATCCTTTCTTCAATCAGTATGAGATGTCATCTTCCTTAAGAGAACTTGACTTTGATTGGGGAAAACTCATCTCTCAGTTCAACTATGCTTGATCTCGAGTTGTTTTTTGGATGTTAATTGAGTGAGGAATGTGTTCACTTATAGATCCCTTTTGTGGTAGGTAGAGAAATAATAATAGGTTAGGGAAGATAAGTGGTTGACCATGAGGATTCATGAAGTAAGTTGGTAGGTGAAGTTAGTTGGGTATAAAGGTCGAGAAAGGGTACAATGGATTGGTGAGAACTTGTGGTCACTTTGGAAGGGGGAAAATTAGTTGAGGTAAGACAACCATGGTATATCCACTAACTATTAAGTAAAACATTATATGCCAAAGTGATACCTTATTGTCAGTGTACTGACCATTGAGATGAAGTGTGGTAGGTTTGGGAGTATTTCTTGTGTTCATTTGGTGGGCATAGTCAATTGAGTGAGCATGATTCCTTCATGTAGTTAGTACACTGACCGTGTGAGTATTCCTATGGTCATTACAAACCTTTTCTATATTTTGATTATAGTCACATTATCACTTTTAACATATATTCTCTCAAATTTTCAAGGTGTGAACACTTTGTGACTACCAAATTTCCACACACGGTCAGTACATTGATTGTAAGGTGGTAGTGTGACAGGTTTCCTTCTCCATTTTTTAACCTAAATCTACAAAATTAAAAAACAAATTCATTGCAAGTTATGTCCTTATTAATAACAAAATGAATTAAACAATTAAAATTCAAATCCATTGATCAATTAAATTTTATAAAATTAATGAAAAACTAAATAGATAGAAAAATGTTTGAAATAATTTGAATTCAAGATTCAATCCATTTTATCATTTAATTACAAATTTTATTTAAAAAAATAAAATTCAAAATCTAAAATTACATTCTAAATTTCCAAATATCAATTTATAGATTCCAATTAATATAAAAAAAATCTAAATTTGAGAAATTATATAATTTAATTTCTAAAATATTTTAAACAATGAATGATCAATTTGAAAAACCAGTTATCGATTTAATTCAAAAATTATGTATTCTTCAATTAAATACAAAAAATGAATAAAGAAATTAAAAATCATGATTTCCATCCATTTATCAAATTATGTTCCTGTTTTAACAAAGTTCCAAAATTGAATTAATTACCTCATTTTTAAATGGATCAAGGTGATTTTAACAGTAAATTACAAAGAAAATTTTCAATAAAAACTAATTTTATCACTCCCTGTTACTTAAATTATTTCACTCTTAATAAATACCATGAATTTAATTATTCAAAAATAATTTTCCTATCTATAACGAAATATACAATCCATAGAAGAAGAAAATAACAGGTTTTTATATAGTTCGATTTATCATTCCTCCTCTATGGATATAAGACATTGACCTGTTTCTATTAAAGCAAGAGTAATAATTATTGGAGTGGTACATATTAGATTTAATAAGAATCATAATTCTAACAAGATGAAATTCCATTTATCCCTCTCTCCTAAGTGTCTTACACTACTGTTCAAATTTCCACTTCATTGATACAACTCAAATTAAATTGTTATAAGTCAATTATCTCCTTCTTCATTTGGGTTCAATATTCCCATCACCTGAATGAATTCATTTTTTACTATTAGTCACATTATTATTATTATTATTATTTTGAATTTCTATTATCCATGAATGTCTAAATAACTATGAAAAACACTTATTGAATATTCAAAAATGGCATTACTCGTGCATCTTGTGCCTATTGTATCGGAGATTCATTATGGGATCACAATTGCCTATTTTACAACACTTTCAAAGGAATTATATAAAACTATTTTGAGTTAGATCCCTTGGGTTTTAGAGACCCATTTTTTGACTTATAAGACTTAGAAATATTTCTATATATATTTCCATAGTTAGGGGATGAGACGGTGTGTGCTTTCGTGGAACGGTGTGCTCGGAATTAATTTTATAAAAATATTAAATATATTTTATATTATCTATGCACATATTCTTAAAGAAAATGGGATATCACTTAAATGGAATCTCGTATCAGAAATCTGAGACCATGATTAGGTCCAAAACATGTTTTCACCCTATGTATGACATAAAATTAGTTGTTGTGGGATGTTCGGATCCCTCTCTCAGTACTGGAAAATTTAATGATTTAATTAATAATTAATTTAATTAATTAGTTTGTTTTTAGCGCAATGGATAACTCTATAAGAGAAATTTGGGCATATTTCTCTAGGGTTATCCACACAAACCCTAGGATAAATCCAAATATCTTCCTATCTCCCCTATTGGCGGATCATGTTAAACAATGATGAAACTTCAAATCAGAGCAGATCAGGATGCAGCGAATATAGTGACATCTCTTAAATCATTGGTGAATGTTTTCATCATCAATGATTGATCCATAATTGAGGTAAGAATCTTTATTTGGTGTTTTTACACCCTTTGATTAAATATTTTAGTAGATTTATTTTTGTTTTTCAATATTTTCCCATTTTATAGCCTTTTCATGTTCCCAAGTATTGAAATTCGATTATTTCCTTTGGTTTATAATCCTTGGATCATCGTTCTTGATCCTTGGCCAAGAAAGATTGGACAAAAATCATTTAAAATTTTTTATGTTGTTTTTATCCCTCGTTGTTTTGCGTTCTTCATTGATTGGACCTCGTGGCCCCAGTTCAACTTTTCTTGGTTGTACCTAGCTCAATCGAACACCGAGATTCACAACAGATCAATAAATAAGAAACATGTTGATGAAATATAGCAAAATTTGAGATGTTATTGATGAATAATAGATCATTTTGATGATAGGAGTATGAATCGAAGGTGGTAGAAGGTAAGTCGTTGTGTGGTTCGAACAACAGAACCCCCAATGATGAAAAAATCCTTTTTATGGTGATCGAAAACTGAGATCCGTAATCTTTGTCTATATCTATATTTTTCAGACTAATTAAAGGTGGAATTAGTGGTGGATCGATTAGATTAAATGTGAAATATCAGATCTAATATTTCTATAGAAAACTCGACTACACACCATGTATAATGATAAACACATGACTTTTATCCCCCTAAGTGGTAAAGGATAGGGTTTTGGAGAAGCTAAGGGTGGCATGGTATGTAAGCGCTCTCACATGCCATGTACCCCTTCTTGGTTGAACAACCATGTGATTGATCACACAAGATCAAATCTGTGTGGAAGTACAAGCCCAGATACACGGTCGTCTACTCGAGTACATGGACATGGGATCAGATACACTAACATGGTCATCAACACAAGTCCCAGTACCTAGGTATCTTGGAAACACCATGTATACCACCTGCACTCTTAGTATCCCTGTGCTAGATAGGGACATAGCTAGATGGTGGAGTGGGACCACATGTCGTGTACCCTTAATTCCTTTTTTAGTAAACTTCAACCCTATGTATCTCCTTTTTTTGAACTCGGGTTTTAGCTCATGTGAGCCTATCCTTAGTATTTTTTTCACATATAATTCAATGGATCCCTTGGTTTAAGATTTGGTGATATGATGTGAACTTTTCTGGGCACGGAACCTGATGAGACAATGCCCGATGATGGTAGTGATCATGCAAGATCATCAGAAACCTTTTGAGTGGTACCATCTAGTTGAGTTGGGTAGTGGGTCCTTGACATCTTCCGAGTGGTACCCTCTAATTAAGTTGGGTAGTGTCTCCTTGACATTATCAATGTGGAACCCCACCCCCCACCCCTGATGTATCAGGGTGTGAGTCCTCAACTTCAGAGTGGTACCCTTCAGTAGAGTTGGGTAGTGGGTCCTCGATGTATTTCGAGTGGTATCATCCAGTAGAGCTACGCAGTGGGTCCTCAATGTCTTCTGAGTGGTACCCTCTAGTAGATTTGGGTAGTGGGTCCTTAATTCCAGTAGACTGGAACCCCCATAAGCATCGGTGGGGGTCCTGTACTTCGAATTTGTACCCCCTCTGGTGTGTGAAACAATGTCAACGAGTGGTTTGACTTGGAAGATTACCTTCTAGGAAGACATGTGAAATGTTAGGAATCATTGATAGACTTTTGGAACTATTGGATTCTCTTTTTCTTGGGCTGATCTATGAGATATAGATCCCCTTACCCTATCTTTGGTCTTATTTTGACTGATCACACATATATATATTCTTTATTTTGTATCCATGCCTTGGATTTAGTTACTCTCCTTCCAGGAGAGATGAATATTCATGGGGTATGTCATGTGCTTTTCATTTCTAGTTTCTCATGGTTGAATGAGTCTACTATTTGACTATAGGTGGTGAAGACTCGACGGGTATTTCATCTACTCACCATGTTTATCCCCATATGTTTGTAAGATCTTACTTTCACTCTTTGTTGGGTTGAGTTGTACTCTTTCACTGTATTTTTTGTTATCTATTGTCTTTCTATTCCTATTGTATCTCTTACTACTTCCTATTCATCTTTCGAGGTGTCTTACTAGGTGTGTTTATACTCACCCCAACATGGGATATTCCTGCACATGTCATGTCTTATGTAGATGATGGATAGGTCGACCATGACTATAGAGAATATTAGGGATACTAGGTTTTTGGGCCATGTATGGTAGTCATAGCTTTGGATTCAAGAGTTTGTATCTCTTTAAGCTTTTTACTTTTCCATATTTTTTCGGTTGGGACATATTTCTGGTTGGGTGTGTATGTTTAGCATTTACTTTTTAGTTTACACTACTGTACTTTTATACCATCTAGAGGTTCGTACATGTCTGGTTTACTTTACTGCAATGTTGGATATTTTATTCTTTCCCTCTGCACTCTTTATATAAATATGTATATGTGTGTGTGTATAGGTACTTATCCAAAGGCCTCCCCAAGTTAGTTATGCCTTCGTTTATTGTCATTACCCCCTGGCCTATGGAGGCGAGCTTCGGGTGGTTGCGGCTCGAGCCCCAACTTGGGTTGGGTCATGAAAGATTTTTATCAGATCAAGTTCAATACATAGGAAATTATTTGGATGTATCCCCTTAGTAGGATTGTTTGGGCTTAGGTAAATAGTTTCAATGTGTCTCAAGTGTGACTCTCGGGCTATGGAATCCAGTGATGGTACGACAGCCAATATAACCATTCACCAGGACCCTTACTACCTACTTTTTGACTCATCATTCTGAGAAATTTGCTGTAGGGATTAATGGTATATTCATAATATAGGATTGAATATTTGAATATCATTCTTGAGTTAGCTCCCCAACTATATTGATATATATATATTCTCATCTGACCATGATACTCTTTGATAACTTGTAGGATGCCTCTGTGACTATATTCATCCAAGATACCAACTCGGGTTTATAACAATGATCTTATGAGTGAATAGAACTCAATTTATGGTCTATCCCATGATACCCTTCCTCTAGTTGGGTAAGTAGTATCACCTCCCATTTTCAAGCATGAGATCATTCCAGCAGAGCAGGCTGAGGACGCGCGCAGGCTTAGCATGCTCTGTAAGTTCCTGCATTAGAGACCATTCAGGTTCTATGGTGATTTAGATCCTATGGAATTAGAGAATTGGATAGAGTAAGTGGTCTATATATTTAGGCTTTTTTGGACCCTGAAAGATCATCTGGTTGCACTAGCAGAGAGCCTTTTCCAGGGAGCAGTTGGGTGCTAGCAGAGCCCTGTTAAGAAGATGAATGATGAGTTCACACTCTCATGGGCCGAATTCCAGCAGCTGTTTTGTGAGGAGAAATACCCCCTCTTTTTTGTGCTCAGTGTATATCTAGAGGCTTCTGGAGATATAGAAGGTATTGATGATGTTGGCTAAGTACGTAGTGAGGTTCACAGTCCTTACATATTACTCCCTTAACATGATTTGGGATGGCTACTTCTGAGCACAGAAGTTTGAGCAGGGACTCTATAGAGATATGTTTGCTAGTGTGGTACCATTTTACATCCCCACATATTTCAAGGTGTTAGATAATGCACTGGTGAAAAATATTTTTCTATTATAGGGATGCTATATTTCCAGAGCTGGCAGTGGGTGCCATAGAGGTGAGTTGTCTACAGTAGATAGTAGATGTCATGCACAAGGATCTCGGTGCAAAATACCTTTTTGTGATTAGAATATGACACATGGTCAGAGTCATCAAATAATTATAGGTCAGTCTAGAGAGGGGCAGTTCTTTACTTGTGATGGGTGAGGACACATGGCTTGAGACTGACCGACCAAATGTGTTGATCAGTAGAGGCAGATCATTGATGGACCACCACGGTAGAGGCAGCATTGTGATCAGGGATCTCCCGGGTGAGGATTGGGTGGTACCCAAGGAGGCTGAGCTTTATTAGGAGTAGGAGGATCTATGGTTGGTGGAACATGTTATTATACCCTTCCACCACCACCACAAGGCATCACACATCAAGATCAGGTAGTTGGAGGCCAAGGTCATGGACAACTGCAGGCTTTGGATGTCTATAGTCTCACAATGCATGATATTATTAGTGGTATAATCTAGGTTTATTCTAATATTTCTTTAGTGTTAGTAGACATAGGTTACATTCATTACTTTATCTCTATACTCCTGGTGTGAGATATAGAGCTCCTCATTGAGGCTCTAGCCCAATAGCTTCGTCCTGAGGTTCCTATAGGGAACAATTCTTTTGTATCTTTCATCAGTTGGTAGTGCGATCTATCACTTAAAGGAGGTAGGTTTGCATGGGACATTTTGATTATCAATATGTAACCCTATGAAGTCATCTTGGGTATGGATTGGTTATCCATTGTCTGAGCCCAGATCAACTATCACTGAAGAAAAGTTAGATGCCTACATATTGATGGGATGAGATTCTCTTTTTCTAGAAAGAGAGATATCATGGCAGGGAAAAAGGGACTGTAAGTAGGAGGCTGCAGCCTATCACCCATTATTTGGTGAGTATATCCCTTGGTGCAGTAGGATCTTTAGACATTTGAGACTACCTCCAATGAGGAATATGGGTTTTTCTATAAACATTCATCCCACCACTACTGTAATATCTTTTGCGGCATATCATATAGCCACTACTAGACTCCGAGAGCTGTGGTTGCAGTTAGAGGACCTTTAAAATAAGGGTTTTATCAGAACCATTATGTCCCCCGAGGAAGCTACAGTATTTTTTGGGAAAAAGGAATATAGGGTCTTGTGGATTTTCATGGATTATCATCATCTGAACTAGGCTCTAATAACAAATAAGTACCCATTTCTGAGTACTGATGACCTCTTTGACTAGTTACAAGGCGTGATATGGTTCTCAAAGATCGATCTCATGTCCAACTACCACCAGTTGAGGGTTTGTGAGGCTAATATTCCGAAGTTGGAATTTTTATTTTGCTATAGACACTATGAGTTCCTAGTGATTCCATTTTGTGTGATGAATTCCCATGTTGGGATTATTTCTTAGATGAACCAGGTCTTCTAGTCATACTTGGACAAGTTTGTTGTTGTCTTCATCAATGAATTACTCATCTAATCTACATCAGAATATAATCATGTAATGTACTTGAATATAGTCCTAAACATGATTCAAGATAACTAACTTTATATAAAGATATTGAAGTGCCAATTTTTTATTCATAAGGTATAATTTCTATTCATGTCATTTATGATCATGGTTTAACTGTGGAACTAGCAAAGATCAAATAAACTCTTTCTTAGGATCCACCCAAGAACATATAAGAGGTGCAGATATTTCTTGGATTGGTAGGGCACTATATGAGGTTTGTGGAAGACTTATTGAGGATCACAGACCCTTTGACCACCCTAACATGGAAAGGGAATCCATTTACCTAGTCTAAGAAGTGCCAAAGGTTCTTTGAGGTGTTGAGGATTAGGATGACAAGTGTTATAATGTTGATACTAACTAAGGAAGGTAGGGACTTTTTAGTTTATTAGGATGCCTTAGGAGCTGGGATGAGTTGCATGTTGATGTAGTGGCATGTAGTTATATCATATGGGTCAAGGCTGTTGAGACCCCATGATCATAACTACATGACCCATGACCTATATTTGGAAGTATTAGTCTTAACCCTAAGGATGTGGAGTCACTACCTTCTGGGAGAGCACATTTTGTTTTACTCATACCACTAGAGTCTCAGGTACATCTTCACGTAGAGAGACTTGAACCTGAGATAGTGATGTTGGTTAGAGATCCTCTAAGACTATGACTTTGAGATAGTATATACTTTATGGAAGGGAAAACGTGTAGCAGATTCCCTTAGTAGGAAGTCCTAAGATCTCTTAGTGTTGGAGGATTCAGATCAGTTAGCTTCCCTATAGCTATCCCTGGTGGAGCAGGAGGGTACAACTTTTCTTCAATCGATGGTGTTGACTCCTTCACTTCTTGAGTGTGTGAGGGAGTCTCAGTTGGGATACATCGATTGTGAGGTCTTACATGATCATAAATTTATAGGTGACTCATTATATGTATATTCTGAAGGTGAGAATCACATAATCTTATTACAGGGGTGGATAATGGTTCCAGTCCCATTATAGGAGGAGTTGATGTAGCAGTTCCACACTTCTCCCATAGCTATACATCTCAATGTCGGGAAGATGTGAAGATACCTTCTGTGGAAGTTTTGGTGGTCTGGTATGAGATGAATCCTAGTTGAGTTTATCTCTCGGTGCCTCAATTGTTAGTAGGTGAAGGTAGATCACAAAGTTTCGATAGATTTAGGCAGTCCATTGAGATCCTAAAGTGTAAATTGGATGGTATATCCATAGAATTTTCCATGGGGCTTCCACACATAGTGAAGATCCATGATTCCATCTAGGTGATAGTTGAATGACTCATGATGTCAACACACTTCCTTTCTATTTGGAATCAATGTTTGATGATGTGTTTGGGGCAGTTGTATGTATGATAGATCATTCTTCTTCATGGGGTTCCCTCAATGATTATCTATTATCGAGATGCATGGTTTATGTCACATTTGTGGAGAGGCATATAGGAGGAATTTAGGACTCGTATGAAGATGAGAACATCCTTTCACTCCCAAAATGATGGGAAGACCGGGCAAACTATCTATGTGTTAGAGGAAATGTTGAGGACATTCATGTTAGACCTTGGTAGGACCTGGGATGATCCCTTTACCTTGGTAAAGTTTTCATACAACAATAGCTACCACTCTACCATTGGCATGAAAAAATTTTATTCCCTATACGGGAGACCCTCTAGGTTACCCTTATACTATACAGAGATTGGCAAGTCTTGTGGGCCCAGAGATAATGCAGGGGATGAAGGAGAAATTCTAAGTAATCCATGAGTGGAATAGGATGGCCTAGATTAGATAGAAAACTTATAAAAATTTTCATCATAGGCCCTTAGAGTTCGAGTAGGAAGACCATGTTTTCCTGGGAGTCTCCCCATAATGAGGATTACGGAGGTTTAGCCAGAAAGGCAAGCTTTCCCCGAGGTCCATCGGTCCATTTGAATCATTTAGAGGTTTGGTGATGTTTTTTACCACCTCACCCTATCCCCACATCTAGAGTGAGTGCATGACATCTTCCACATGTCTCGACTGAGGAGATACATGCATGACCCCATGCACGTCATCGACTGCAGGGAGCTGAACATCAAAGATAGAGCCACCATTGTAGAGAATCCAGTGGAGAACATGAATCGAAAGGATTATAACCTGTGTGGATGGAGCATCCCCTTGTTCTACATGTTATGGTAGTACGGGAACATGAAAGAGAGTTCCTAGGAGTTGGAGGGAAAACTGTGGGCTCAATATCCCAGGTTGTTTGCTTAATTTTTTATTCTAGGGATATAAAACTTAAATGATGGATGATGTGGAGACCCAATTTTTTCCTTGTAAAACTTTTAATGGTTTTTATATATATTTCCAGATCTAGGTGTGGAGATAATGTGTGATTCTAGGGCACATTGTGCCTGGAATTAATTTTATAAAAATATTAAATAAATTTTATATTACATGTGCATGTCTTCTTAAAGAAAATGGGATAACTCTTAAAAAAAATCTTGGATCAAAAATATGAGACCATCTTTGAGTATGGAAGGCATTGTTTACCCAAGTTGTGACTCAAAATGTGTTGGTGCAGGACGTTTGAAACCCTCACGCGTTGGCGGTGCATTTAATGAGTTAATTAATTTTTAATTTAATTAATTAGTTAATTTTTAGTGCAATAGGTACATATATAAGATTAACTCTAGGAATATTTCTCTAGGGTTATCCACATAAACCCTAGGATAAATCCAGATATCTTCCTCCCTCCTCCATTAGTGGATCACATTAAACAATAATGAAACTCCAGATCAGAGAAGATCAGGATGCAGTGACTGTAGAGACATATCTCAAATCATTAGTGGGCATTTTCTTCATCAATAATTGATCCATAATCAACGTAGGACTCATCCTTTTTTGTTTTTAATCCATTTTATTAAATAGTTTAGTAGATCGATAGTTGTTCTTTGATTTGTGACCCTTTTTTTAGCCTTTGCATGTTCCCAAGTATTGAAATTCGATTATTTCCTTTGGTTTATAATCTTTGGATCACTGTTCTTGATAATTGTCTACTAACTCTTGGCCAACGATCATTTAAACATTTTTTATGTTTCTTATATACCCTATTTCTTCACATTCTTCACTGATTGGACCTTTCAGTCCTAGCTCAACTTTGTCGAGTGGTACCGAGCCCAATAGGACTCCTGGAACCATGATGAATCAAGAAATAAAGAATGGATCAATAAAATATGTCCATATATGGGATTTTTATGATGAATGGTTAATCATTTTAAGGATTATAGTATGAATTAAAGGTATTAGAAGGTACAGTGGTGTGCAGTTCAAACAATGAAACACCCAACAATGAGCGAAGTTGTTTCCCGACAAGCAATGGTCGAGATCCGTGATCTTAATCTAGATCCATCATTTTTAGGCCAATTCAAGGTTGAATAATAGGTAGATTGAGAGGATTAAAGGCATAAGATCAGGTCTAATATCTCTAGTGAAAACCTGACTACACACCATGTGTAATGATGAACACACAGTGTATAGCCCCCTCAGTGACAGAAACTAGAGTTTTGAAGAACGCAAGGGTGACACAGCGTGTAAGATCACTCTCATTCCATATACCACCTCCAAGTTGAACAACTCATGTGATGGATCACAGGGGAGGGAAGTTGTTTGTAAGTACATGTCTACGTATATGACCGTGTACTAGAGTACATATACAAGGGGTTTAGTACACAGACACGGCCAGCAGCACATGGCTCGATTTCCGGGTATATTGGATATGTAGTGTAGTCCACTTACATGACCTATACTCTAACATGTTCAAGAGTCATGTACTTTATAGGGACATGTCCAGGTGTTGGAGTAGGACCACATGTTGTGTGGGTCTCCTCACATGTTGTTTACCCATAGTTCCTTTTGAGGAAACATTAACCTTCTGTATTTCCTTTGTTTGAACTCGGACTTTAGACAGTGAGTAGCCTATCCTGAGTGTTTTTTCATGTAGAATGCGATTGTTACCATGGTTGTAGATTTATAGATAATATGTGAAATTTTTTGGGCATGGAACTTATTGATGTAATTCCCAATGATGATAATGATCACACAGGATCACTAGATACCTTCTGAGTGGTACCCTCCAGTTGAGTTGGGCAGTGGGTCCTCGACATCTTCTAAGTGGTACCCTTCAGTTGATCTAGGTAGCGGGTCCTCAACATCATTAGATTTCCCCCTACCCCCCCCCCCCCCCCCCCCCGATGTATCAGGGCGTAGGTTCTCGACTTCCAAGTGGTACCCTCTAGTAGAGCTGAGAAGTGGGTCCTCGATGTCTTCTGAGTCGTACCCTCTAGTAGATATGCGAAGTAGATCATCAAAGTCTTCTGAGTTTTACCCTCAAATAGAGTTGGGTAGTGGGTCCTCAATTCTAATAAAGTGGACCCCCCCCCCCCCATCAACATGGGAACTGGTCCTCTACATCCAATTTTTACCCCCTCTACAATGTGGAATAATTCCAATTCATGGTTTGACTTAGATAATTACCTTCCAGGAAGACGTGTGAGATGTTGAGAATCATTGATGGAATTTTAGAACTGTTGGATACCCTTATTCTTGGGATATGTTGTGATATGGAGATCCACTTACCCTATCCTTTGGGCTTATTTTTATTGATCATATATATATAATTTATTCTATATCCACACTTTAGATTTGGTTACTCTCCTTCCCGTAAAAGAAAATATGCATGAGATTTTCCAAATTCTTTATGTTCCTAGATTATTATTGTTGGATTTGTCTACTCTACGACTATAGGTGGCGAAGACTCGATAGGAAGTTCATCTACTCACCATATTTATCCCATTGTGTTTTTAAAAGTGTACTTTCACTAATCCTTGTGCTATTTACTATCTTTCTCTTCCTATTTTATCTCTTACTCCCCCCCCCCACACACACACAGATTAAAATTTTGAGGCATCCTACTGGGTATGTTTATACTCACCCATGACTATGCTTTTCCCACATGTGTTGTGTCTTATGCAGACAACAGATAGGTCAACTGTGACTATAGAGAAGATTAGGGATATTGGGTACTTGGACCACGTATAGTGGTTGTAGCTTGGGATTTAAGATCTCGGCTCTCTTTTAAGTGTTTATTTTTCAATTTTATCAGTTTGGGAAATATTTCTAGTTGGGCGTGTATTTTTTCCCTTTACTTTTAAATTTACACTACCATACTTTTGTATTATTGAGATTTTCATGCATGTTGGGTTTACTTTATAGCAGTGTTGTATATTTTATTATTTCCCTCGGAAATATTGTCATCGATATGGTTGTATGTGTACATACAGGAACTTAGTAAAAGGCCTCCCCAAGTTAGTTATTCATTTGGCACTTGTCTCCACCCCCTGGCCTATGGAGGCGGGCCTGGGATAGTTGCAGCTCGAGCCTCGGCTTGGGTTGGTTCATGAAATAGGTGTTATTTTTTCCAGAGTTCAATGTACTTTGGATTAAGTTCAAAAATCAAGTGACCTCATGTTATAATTATGATTCCACAAAGATCATTTCACTCACACTAAATTTATTAGTTCTAATACCAAATTTCCATGAAAGCAGATGAAAAATTCACTTAAAATTTATTTAAATCTCATATGTTTAGAACCAATGAATTCCTTCCACTTTATCATAGTATTTATACTAGTTATGACAACATGAGAATACAAGGTTTTTTTTAATTTTTTTACTTGTTTATTTATTTTCACTTCAAAAACACAAAAACAAAAAATATGCAGAAACTGTGTATGTATTCCTAAAATCATATTGGGATTTTTTTAATTTAAAAGATAAAAACACATATAATAAAACAAATTATTGTTGGATAATATTTACATTCTAAACTACTTTTCCTCTCTCCCACACTTATCTCAGACACCATTCCATTTATTTACTATATTTATTTTTTTAGGTAAGTGATTTTTTAATTTAGTATTTAGACACTAGTAGAGGAAGGTGACAACCTGAGTTTTTTTTATTTGATGGTAACATGGAAGATTTTGGACTCTTCCATAGTCTCTTTCCAAAAATCTTTATAAAAATGATTCGTCTACTATTCATTCACCTTGAAGGGGTTCTATGATTTTACTCCCTTGATCTAAACTAGAATGGGTTTCATCATGACTATCTCCTTATAAAGTAATGAATTCTAATATTCCCTTCTTCTCAGTTCCTTCAATTGCATCATCTATAGCTTCCTATTCTCTCCATCCATTCTAAAATCTAGGTTAACATTTTAAGAAACCCAGTGGGATTTATGTTGTATCTCAACAAACAATTTATTATTTTCTCTAAGGAAAGACCATCCCAAGTGGGATGTAAGAAACTTCAATTTAAATTTAGGTGGGTTTTCTCATGATCATTTCAACTTAGTGTTATCCATACATGTATCATGCACATGTAAGGTAGAGGATTTAGTAGAAAATTGGAGTAAATTTTCTAAATGTTTCTTACTAATATCTTCAATTTGTTCAATGCATAAAATTGATTACATGATTAACTCAACTTCAAATATGGATTTAGTAGTAAAATCAGTAGATTCCAAAGGCTCTATTATTCTAAATATATCATCCAACATTCCAATATATTCTTTAGAACAACAAGAAAAATTAAAATGGCACATTTTAAAAATAAATTGTTGCTCATGGGGTATTTCATTGAATCAAGTATGTTAAAAGTCATAGTTTGTTCCACAAAATTCATGAAAAGAGTCCATATATTAAAATTTATTATTCTATTGGAAGTATTGAGAAATAGTCAACCTAGAATGATCATGAAATGATCTTTTCCTTTTTCTTACTCCATGTTATGAGTGTAAAAGTAAACAAGGAATATAAATCCATGTGTACTTACAAAAACAACTTCTTGGACTCCAACTAAATAGGCAGTGGACCAGTCAGAATGTTGTAAAACCTCTCAAGTGGGTTTTAGTTCTCTAATATATAGAGAAGAATAAATTGATTAATCAATCACATTAATTGATGACCCTAAATCACATAATTCATTGAAAAAATTAATATCACAAATAGTGAAAGGGGTAGTTAATTTATATAGATCTTGAAATTTTTGGGGTATTATGGGGTTAAAAGTGAAGAAATATTTTTACCTAAACATACCTTTTTATTACATTACAATCATATCCTCTCAGTGCACATGTCCTTAATTAATTTTTAATACCTTGGAATATATAAGATGGTGTCTACTAAATGAATATTGATTTCCACCTTTTTTAATATCTCTAAGATATCCTATTGTAATGTGTCTTAATTAGTTATCTTGGGGTTTATACTTGTAAGTAAGGGTGGTTGGGAATGATTTGAGTCCTACATCTTATATTTCCTTTTATCTTTCTTTACAGGTGTGTTTCCACAGGTGATTTTGATTCATTTTCACTAGAATATTCATCAGGTTAAATGGGATGTTCACTTCTAGATTCCTCTTGAGATAGTGATTATTCACTACTTCCCATATCCTTACCATGCCTTAATAAAATAGAACTAACATTTCCTTTGGGGTTATGAATTAATTGAGTAGGGAGTTTACCCAACCCTTGACTTTTCAATTCATTGATTTAATTCATGATTTTTTTTATATTGCACCAGTTTTTTCATTAGTTCCTCCATTAAAGGTACTTGATCTTTCCTCATTTGGTATCTTGTATAAGGTTGATATTTATATCTTTAAAATGATGGTGGATAAAAATATGGTTTAAAACCTCTCTAGAAGGGTGTTTTATGAGTCTATTGGTTTCTAGATCCATATTGAATGTTGTAAATACTCTTTTCTTCCTTGATTGTAGCTTGGTTACAGCTAGTATTGTCTTTGGTACATGGAATAACATCTTTCTTGCACCCATTGCAAACCATCGGTATAGTGGTATAAGAAAATAAAGAGTTGTTAGGAACGAGGGAGGGTAGTAGGTGTGGTCTCTGGAACTTTGTTCAAAAATAATCATCTCACAAGATAGATTATTTCTTCCACTTTTTTCGAATGCATGAGAGTTAGAACTATTTGCCTCATATACTCTCATTGATGTGGTTTTCATACCAAATTGCCTAGAATTTTAAGAGATCCTCTCTATCAATTCACTTACTTTATCAATGGATTTTTTTTATTATTACTTCTCTATTTGAATCATTCAAAAGGTTTTGTTCATTATCCATCAATCCTTGGTAAAATAATACCAGCGAATAATGTTGAGAGGACCACTTCATAATATACTCAACACTTAGGTGGGTGGATTAGTGTTGGGATCTTTTTAACAAATTTTAACATTATATCTCTTTAACTCTTAGACCACTTAGGATATTGATTCTTATTTTCTATTTTTCTTATATTATAAAAGTTCATTAAATAAATTAAAATATGAAACACAATATTTGTTCAAGGTTCACTAATCAATAATAGTAGGTAGTCCCAGCTGCATATTTTGATGACTAGTACACATATTCTCCACTATAATGAGATACTTGTTACAATGGTTTTTCTAGAAAAAAAATCCTTAGCCTAAGTGTGGCTCCCTAGAATTTGGAATATAGAGATAATAAAATAATATTAAATCCTTTTATCGGTGATAAACTTGTCCAACCTATAGCTCCTCACTAGTTATTTAGATTACATCTGTAGATATTATTCATCTTCTTTCATGTTCTTTGTTATGCCAAGAAATACTTACCCTCTATGAGAATTTTGTTGGATGTCTAAGTGTTGTGTTTTTAAAACTCCTTATTCTTTAAATGTTACATTCACAACAACAATCATGAACTATACTTATTATTCACAATGAAAAATTGAAAATCGCTCTTCCTCCTCTTCTTCACTCATTTGGAACTTGTCCATCCAATTTTTTTGTTCAGTATTATATATAAGGCACCGGCCTTAAACCTTACTTAATATTGAATTAAATGAATAATTCACATTGAGTATCTTTTCAGGTTTATAGTTTTAGAGAATTAGGAAATAACTATTACATCTCAAAAGATTACAATGTAGACTCTTCTACTAAGTTTCCATAAAATAAAAACTCTTAAAAAGAAACATGTCTAGTTCCATGTTTTAGACAGCCTGAAATTTCCTTGATCCAATACTTGACCCTATTCAACTTTATGTCCTATGAAAAACATTTCAAAAAAATATTGGGATGATTATAAAAAGCTCATTAAGGGATACAAAAAGAAGGAAAACTATTAGTTTTTCAAAACAACGAGTAAGCCATGAAGACTTTATCAAAGTAATAATTTTCACCTTTATGAAGTAGTATAAACTCTTCAATGAATAAAAGATCATTACTTACCCTTTTGTAACCAAGAGATTATCATAAAACCCATATACATAACATATAAAGGTAACTTGGTACATAAACATACGAAAATGGAATAACCATATAGTCGACTTCCACACATATCACTTAATGGAATAGCCATATGGCCGACTTCCATACCCAATGCATTGGAGGTTATAACGTAACCACCCGTCCGGGTATTCACAGCACCACCCTTCATATGGTTTATCACGTAACCACCCGTCAAATGCCCAAGTATAATTATAAAATCATAAGACATAAAACAAATATAATGGAAAGAAAACATTTCCACACTTTGATCACAATATATCACTTAAATATATTGACATAACAAATACATTATAAAAACCATTTTCAATACCAAAATACATAAAAGAGTATATGGTATTTATTTCATTTTAAAAACATTATGGCTTGTTGAGGAAGCCAAAGACCAAATAATACTCATAGCGGCGGAAAAGGTCGTTGTCACCGCGTACGTTAATGAAAACATTCCTTTTTGTCATTTTGTAAAACGCTTCGTCGAAAAAGATTCCTTTTGCATAAAATTAAAATTCAAAGGGGTTTATACACCGTATAAAATAAATCCTTGTATTAGAACAAAATATGCCTCAATGAAAGGAGATTGAGACGAAGTCCCTTACAAAGACAGTATCCTTGGATTAAGGATAAATCAATTACATAATTATGTGTGACAAACGAATTCACCAAATATAAGTGGATATTACGTGTAAAACAATAAGAGTTCATTAAAACATATTCATAGAATGACATATTCAATGAGTACAAGTTTATCCCAAAGAATCAAAATTGGGTTAAGAAGTTCGCTTGCAAAAATTTGACAGCCTAACGGCATCACTTCAAAATTCAGAAAATGAGTTGATGAGAGATAAAAAGGGTATCTCATCAGTTGGACATAACATTTACATCAATAAGGATATATAATAACATATCCCAATATTGAAATATGTAAATTAAAAGATCCAACAAAAGAAGTCTTTTAAAAAGAGGAGGGTGAAAGGTTCCCTTACCGACTTGGGTATCTTTCGAAACATACACCCCATGAAAGAAGGACAATACAACATTGATGTAAGTACTCATTAATGAAATTATATTACACAAAGAGTAGAATAATGGGCAGTACATATACCACTCAAAGGAAATGGTGGAAAATGTAGCATAAATCTCAAGGGAATAAAAGTGAGATGAAAAATCCCTTACGAAAACTCGACAACCTAACGGTTCCACTTAAAACATCCAAAAATGGATTGATGAGATAAAATAGGGTCTCTCATCATATTAACATAAAATTTACAGAAAGAGGAATATAAAATAACATCCCACAAAATAATAAATAGGATCTTAAAATAAGTGACACAATGGAGAGTACTTAAAAAGGGAGAGATTGGATCTCTTACGAAAATTCGGCAACCTAACGGCGCCACTCAAAACTTCCAAAATGGATTGATGAGAGAAAATAGGGTTTATCATCATATAAACATAAAAAAAGTAAGATTAATATGAAATAAAATCCCAATCAAAATAAATATGAGATCAAAAGGAATGACATAAAAGAGTCTACTTAAAAAGAAAGAGAGGGGTAGGATCCCTTACGAAAATTCGGCAGCCTAACGACGCCACTCAAAACTTCCAAAATGGATTGATGAGAGAAAATAGGGTCTCTCATCATATGAACATAAAAAAGTACAGTAATATTAATATAAAATAACATCCCAATCATAATAATGATGAGCTTAAAAGTAATGACAAAAAAGAGTGTACTTAAAAAGAAAGAGAGGTGTAGGATCCCTTACGAAAATTCGGCAGCCTAACAGCGCCACTCAAAACTTCCAAAATGGATTGATGAGAGAAAATAGTGTCTCTCATCATATGAACATAAAAAAGTAAAGTAAGATTAATATAAAATAACATCCCAATCATAAGAAATATGAGCTTAAAAGTAATGACATAAAAGAGTGTACTTAAAAAGAAAGAGAGGGGTAGGATCCCTTACCTCAAGTCCGACTTGTCTTGTTCATTTATTTATATTCTTGAATAATAAACTTTGGTCAATTTATAATTGCTTAAGTACATAATTTAAAGATTATTATTCAGTTCATATGACATATTATAATGTTATAATAATCGTTTAATAATGTTAGATCATATCAGACGTTTTTGCCGATGTTTGGTACATGAGTCAAAAATGAACTTGTTTGAAAATGATTTCCCATGTAGTTATAAGTAAATAATTTCAATAATAGTATTAATGATTAAAATATAAAATATATCCATTACATGTTCATTTTATACTATTCCATAACATTTGGAGATAAAAAATGAAAAGCACCGTTCATGGAGACGGTAGGCCGTACGTACGCATGAACGCTACTTTCATTTTTTTTGTCATATTAATTGAATTAAAAATAAATGAGATATATATATTATTATTATTCCAGTATAATTTATATGTTATATAGGTCACATATGTTCATTAATTTCATTCTTTATACATTCCATGTATTTCATGAACGAGTCACATCACTTGAGGGGGCGATAGTCCACACTTCCTCATATGAAATTATCGCATTTGCACAACATGCAAAGAATAAAGGTATGTTTTAAATATAAAATACAGAAGCATATAGAAAACATAAATACCATATATATCATATATAAAATACAGTGACATCATAATGGCCACCTTTAAAGGTGTTAAAAGAATATTGAACAATCATCGTTTTGTGAGGCAGTAATTCGTCATCCACAGAAATAGTATGTTATTTAACCATTAGACGGATGTGTGTGTAAGTGTAGCTTGAATCCTTCTTATAAAAACATACAAGTATATTTAAGATACTATTTTTGTTACAAAAGAAAGGAATAAAAAAATTATGGGGTTGGAGAAGCAAAATAATACAAAAGAACACTAGGGAAGACTTTACCTTTAAATCGGGTAACTCTTTTTTATTTGAGCTCAAAGGATTCTTTGGTAAGACTTCTACCCAAATTGAGGCTTCTAGGAGTAATATAGGGATTTGGACAGACAAAATGTTCAGGGGTTGGATAATCCAAAGGCCTGAGAGGTACGGGTAAGGTGGTAGAGGTGGGGGCCTTTTATAAGAGGAGAGGAGGGGCACTCTTGGAAAGTCTTAAAAAGTAACATTATTATAAAATTCTTTTCATATTTTAAAGGTCCCACAATTATATATTTCGATTATAAGGTAATAATAGTAATAAATCCACACATCCAATAGGTTTTTGAAAAGTTTAGGTCTTATATTTTACATTATCTTTTCATTTTATTTAAATTGTTAAATAATGAGGTAATCACTGCATCATCATGGTGTCATAAATAATTTAATTTATTTAATGTCTAAAAATTATAAAACAAATATAATGATGTAGGATATCTTTTTAGATCTCTAATGAATATTTATAGTTAAAAATATGACTTGTATAAACCCATGTAAAAATTGTTTTAGTAAAACAACACATGTTTGTGACATTTTAATTTTAACTTTAAATAAAATGTTATTAATGTCATTTTCCTACCAAAGTGGATCCATGGGGTCCCCAAGTTGACCCATGGATTATCTTGGTCGGTCATGACTCATCCAATAAGGGTAGGACATGTTTCAAGTTCATTTCATATTATTATAACATTCTCTTTACCTTAAATTACACTAATTACCTTTAATCGTGATTAATAAAACTTAAAAGTTACTATTCACCAAAAATTTATTTTAATCACATTGAACCACATTTTACATCTTAATGAAAACCATGTATGTCATATTTTTAAATTCAAATCACAGAAGTGGTAAAGTTTCATTAAAATGAAAAATCAGTTTTTAAACTACCACTTAGTGGTTTCACTATTCATCAAAAATTGAAGTTTTTCAGAAAAATACCAAAAATTCACCCTAAGATATATTTGATATTACGAATTAAAAAATGATGCCTATTTTTCGAAATTCAAAACATATAAGTTTCATTGATTAATTTAATAATTAATTCCCACTGACAAAACAAATAGTGTGTTTTTAAGAAACAATATCTATTAAAAGATTGACACTAGTTTAAATCCAATTTCAAATTGAAATTAATTCCAATGAACACAATTGGATTAAATGGTAAAAATATATTGTAATTTCACTTTAAAACCAATTCAAAATATGATATAACCATATAAATAAATTATATTAAAAATAGGTTTTGAATAAAAATACAACATTTTTCACTTATTCATTAAAAATGAACTTTATCGTAAAAATACCAAAAATTTACACAAAGCAAATTTTGATGTCCCGATTTTAAAGAAGAATTTTATTTTGTCAAATATAACACATAAAATTGTCAAAAAGTGTATTTAAAAGAGGTTCGCCATTAAAAGGCGGTTAATCGACCTTTTAAAGAATATTAGAATGTTTACGCTTAAAATTGGATTCATTCGCACTTTTAATCCTCTAACATAAAAAGTAAAAATATGTGACAAACATATATAATAATTTTGTTGTTAGTTCTGTTAATTACCGTCATTACAACGGCTAGGTGTTAACTACCATTTAAAATAAAATTATTTTATTATTAGAGTGCAACTTAAGATTTCAAAGGAACTCGTTGTTGCCTATTGAGTAAGCCATAGAGCATACCGTTCCCTTTAAATTAATGTTAACATTTTATTCACAAATTGGGATAAATATAAAAATTTCATATTCTTTATTTACGTGGGGTGTTACATCCTTCCCCCCTTTTGGGAATTGCGTCCTCGTAATTTTAAAATTGGGCTCGGAAACTTCATTGAAAGTCCCATATCGGAACAAGATTCGGTAAAACAATCACTTTAAAAGAAAGAAAGAGAAGTACAGAGGTCACTCGAGTTAACCCATACTAGGATTTGATGTAGTAAAACATGGATATGGAAGAAAAAACAAAGGTTCATGTTCTGATGGAGAGTGACAGAAATCATGTTTAGGAGAAAGTTAACCACCAGAAAATCACAAACTTGTGATGGGTTAAATGGTATTAGATTCCCCAGTAGAAAAAGTTAATAGACAACATTTTTTTTAAGTTACTTTTCATTGAGGAATTTATTTTTGATCTTAAGGAAACATACTTCCTTTTTATGTTGACTTTCAAATTTTACTAGATTTCTTACACAAACTCACACTTTCCCCAAATGATGAGTATTTAGGAAGACTTCTTCACATTAAGAGTATTATAATCAACTTCTAGAGAGTCACCTAATCCACAAAAGAGAACTATATATTTCCCATGTCTTTATACCCTTACCAAAACCAAAATTTTTAGAACAAGATCAGATAATATAGAAAAGGATAACCCTTTATAAAAAGAAAATATATTCTTAATCTCCAAAATTTGTCCAAAAAAACCCAAAGTTCAACGAAGACCATTCGATAAACAATTTTTCCATAAAATTCTTCAAAGTAAACCAAACTAAGATTGAAACCCAAATATTTTAAGGATTGAATCACATAGTCTTCCAAGGTACAAATTAACACTTATCTCCAAAATAACATCAGTTGCTCTAAAAGTCTCATATTGAAAAGTAATTAACCTAATCACATATTCTCCATGATAGGTTAATAATTTACATAGATAACCCAAAATCAACTTACTCTTAATTCATCAAATCATATAACTAAAAATAATAAGTCATACTAACCAGGTACTTCATGTAGTCTAGTGGTAGGAGATAAATACTAGTCGCACTTTGGTTGTGGGTTCGATTCCCGCAGCTTTGTCCGACGCGACGGGTTGTCACACGGTCTGCGTGTTGTCCTTTTTATAAAACTCCAAAAATAACCCTATCATGTTTTAACCTCAATAGTTTCCTTATACATCTCATTTCCATCCAAATTCATTACGATCTCAACATATTAATTCTTGAAGTCTTATTTCACCACCATAAGATGAAATAAAATGATTCCCAAAATGAATAACAGCATACCTTGATCATGGCGTCCACTCAGTTTCATCGTCATATTGTTCACGTAGGTAGAAGTCCCATGCATTACAACAATGATTTATAGATCCTTCAAAATCATTTGCTTCCTCCATCCAAATACACCTTGTACAACATGGGTCATATGGGTGTTCACAGAAAAACAATTTTGGAAAATAATCATGTATGACATATAATTCCAAAACATCTGATAAAACATGATTTCTATAAAATAGTCGGACAGAATTTTAGTTTAAACTTTCTATTATTGTTCCTTTTAAAATAAAATAAGTATGTTCTAAGAGAATATATTTTAAAAGAAAATATAAATAGGTTCAGCAAGGGTCTCCTTCCTCAGCACCATTTTTTAAATCATAATATGCTTCAAATTCTTGTGATAAGGTAAAATATTTGAAAATACCTTGATAATATTTACCTTTCTTGAAAATATGAGAATATTGTGAAAATAGTTTTTTTCTAAATACAACCCATGATCCAAAGTGAAAACGAGGTATAGTGGAGGTGTTTGATATCTCAAACAACTGCTTTCAAGTGAGTTGTATGCTAGAAAAAGTTTCACAATCATCCGAACATGACTTTACAATAATTATTGCAAGCATGTCATCAGTAAGAGATATGAATTTCAATTGAGATCCTCCTCCTTCCATTCGTAACTTACTTTACTTGACCTAAAAAAATTTATAAAATAAGGATTTAACTGAAATAATAGTTTTAGGGACTAACCATGTGTCAAACAAAAACTCATAATCCCTAAAGTTGTCTAAACCGACCTTTGATACCAACTATATGGCCCTGGCCTTAAACCTTACTTAATATTGAATTAAATGAATAATTCACATTGAGGATCTTTATAGGTTTAGAGTTTTATAGAATTAGGACATAACTATTACATCTCAAAAGATTACAAAGTATACACTTCTACAAAGTTTCCATAAAATAAAAACTCTTAAAAAAACATGTCTATTTCCATGTTTTAGACAGCCTGACATTTCCTTGATCCCATCCTTGACCCTATTAAACTTTATGTCCTGTGAAAAACATTTCAAAAAAAACTTGGGATGAGCATAAAAAGCTCAGTAAGGGATACACAAAGAAGGAAAACTGTTAGTTTTTCAAAACAAGTAAACCATGAATACTTTATCAAAGTAATACTTTTCACCTTTATAAAGTAGTATAAACTCTTTAATGAATAAAAGATCATTACTTACCCTTTTGTAACGAAAATATTACCATAAAACCCATATACATAACATATAAAGGTAACTTGGTACATAAACATACTTAAATGGAATAACCATACGGTCGACTTCCACACATATCACTTAATGGAATAGCCATATGGCTGACTTCTATACCCAATGCATTGGAGGTCATAACGTAACCACCCATCCTGGTATTCATGGCACCACCCGTCATATGGTTTATCACATAACCACCCGTCAAATGTCCAAGTACCATTATAAAATCATAAGACATAAAACAAATATAATGGAAAGAAAACATTTCCACACTTTGATCACAATATATCACTTAAATATATTGACATAACAAATCCATTATAAAAACCATTTTCAATACCAAAATACAT
Source organism: Viscum album (assembly GCA_963277665.1). Classification (NCBI taxonomy): domain Eukaryota; kingdom Viridiplantae; phylum Streptophyta; class Magnoliopsida; order Santalales; family Viscaceae; genus Viscum; species Viscum album. The sequence continues at coordinate 1,626,331,755 of OY728130.1, forward strand.
AAAAGATTATATGGTATTTATTTCATTTTAAAAACATTACAGCTTGTTGAGGAAGCCAAAGACCTAATAATACTCATGGCGGCGGAAAAGGTCGTTGTCACCGCGTATGTTAAAAGAAATATTCCTTTTTGTCATTTTATAAAACGCTTCGTAGAAAAAAAATTACTTTTTTATAAAATTAAAAGTCAAAGGGGTTTATACACCATATAAAATAAAGCCTTGTATTAGAACAAAATATTCCGCAATGAAAGGAGATTGAGTCGAAGTCCCTTACAAAGGCGATATCCTTGGATTAAGGATAAATCAATTACATAATTATGTATGACAAACGAATTCACCAAATATAAGTGGATATTAAGTGTAAAAAAATCAGAGTTCATTAACACATATTCATAGAATGACATATTCAAGGAGTACAAGTTTATCCCAAAGTATCAAAATTGGGTTAAGAAGTTCCCATGCAAAAATTTGAGAGCATAACGACGTCACTTCAAAATTCATAAAATGAGTTGATGAGAGATAAAAAGGGTATCTCATTAGTTGGAAATAAAATTTACATCAATAAGGATATAGAAGAACATATCCCAACATTAAAATATGTAAATTAAAAGACCCAACAAAAGAAGTCTTTTAATAAGAGGAGGGTGAAAGGTTCCCTTACCGACTTGGGTATCTTTCGAAACATACACCCCATGAAAGAAGGGAAATACCACATTGATGTAAATACTCATAAACAAAATTATATTACAAAAATAGTAGAATAATTGGCATTACATATACCACTAAAAGGAAATTGTGGAAAATGTAGCATAAATCTCACGGGAATAAAAGTAAGATGAAAAATCCCTTACGAAAACTCGGTAGCCTAACGGCGCCACTTAAAACTTCCAAAAATGGATTGATGAGATAAAATATGGTATCTCATCATATTAACATAAAATGTACAGCAATAGGAATGTAAAATAACATCACCCAACATAACAAATAGGATCTTAAAAGAAGTTACAGAAATGAGAGTACTTAAAAAGAGAGAGATTGGATCTCTTACGAAAATTCGGTAGCCTAACGGCGCCACTCAAAACTTCCAAAATGGATTGATGAGATAAAATAGGGTCTCTCATCATATGAACATAAAAATAACCGTAATAGTAATATAAATTAATGTCCCAATCATAATAAATATTAGCTTAAAAGGAATGACATAAAATACTGTACTTAAAAAGAAAGAGAGGGGTAGGATCCCTTACAAAAATTCGGAAGCCTAACGGTGCCACTCAAAACTTCCAAAATGGATTGATGAGAGAAAATAGGGCCTCTCATCATATAAACATAAAAAATTACATTAAGATTAATATAAAATAACATCCAAATCATAAGAAATATGAGCTTAAAAGTAATGACATAAAAAAGTGTACTTAAAAAGAAAGAGAGGGGTAGGATCCCTTACGAAAATTCGGCAGCCTAACAGTGCCACTCAAAACTTAAAAAATGGATTGATGAGAGAAAATAGGGTATCTAATCATATGAACATAAAAAATTACAGTAAGAGTAATATAACAAAACATCCCAATCATAAGAAATATGAGCTTAAAAAGAATGACATAAAAGAGTGTACTTAAAAAGAAAGAGAGGGGTATGATCCCTTACCTCAATTCCGACTTGTCTTGTTCGTTTCTTTATATTCACGAATAATAAACTTTGTTCAATTTATAATTTCTTAAGGACATCCTTTAAATATTATTATTCAGTTCATATCACATATTATAATGTTATAAAAAAAATTTAATAATGTTAGATCATATCAGACGTTTTTGCCGATGTTTGGTACATGAGTCAAAAATGAACTTGTTTGAAAATGATTGCCCATGTAGTTATAAGTATATCATTTCCATAATAGTATTAATGATTAAAATATCATATATATCCAGTACATATTCATTTTATATTATTCCATAACATTTGGAGATAAAAAATGAAAAGCACCGTTCATAGAGACAGTAGGTCGTACGTACGCATGAACGCTACTTTCATTTTTTTGTCATATTATTGGAATTAAAAATAAATGAGATATATATATATTATTATTATTCCAGTATAATATATATGTTATATAGGTCACATATGTTCATTAATTTCATTCTTTATACATTCCATGTATTTCATGAATGGGTCACAACACTTGAGGGGGCGGTAGTCCACACTTCCTCATATTAAATTATCACATTTGCACAACATGCAAAGAATAAAGGTATGTTTTAAATATAAAATACATAAGCATATAGAAAACATAAATACCATATATATCATATATAAAATACAGTTACATCATAATGGACACCTTTAAAGGAGTTAAAAGAATATTGAACAATCATCGTTTCGTGAGGCAGTAATTCACCATCCACGGAAACAGTATGTTCTTTAACCATTAGACGGATGTGTGTGTAAGTGTAGCTCGAATCCTTATTATAACAAAATCCAAGTATATTGAATATACTGGTGTTGTTACAAAATAAATGAACAAAAAAAGTTTATGGGGTTGGAGAAGCAAAATAAAACAAAAGAACACTAGGGAAGACTTTACCTTTAAATCAGGTAACTCTTTTTGATTTGATCCCAAATGCTTCCTTGGAAAGAATTATGCCGAAAGTGAGGCTTCTAGGAGTAAGAGAAGGATGTGGGGAGACAAAATGGGCAGGTTTTGGCCGAGCCAAAGGCTTGAGAGGTGTGGGTAAGGTGGTAGAGGTGGGGGCTTTTTATAAGAGGAGAGGAGGGTCACTCTTGGAAAGTCTTGAAAAGTAACATTATTATAAAATGCTTTTCATATTTTAAAGGTCCAACAATTATATATTTCTAGGATAAGGTGATAATAGTTCGAAATACACACATCCAATAGGCTTTTTACAAGTGTAGGTCTTATATATTACATTATCTTTTCATTTTATTTAAATCGTTAAATAATGAGGTAATTGCTGCATCATCATGGTGTCATAAATAATTTAATTTATTTAATGTCTAAAAATTATAAAAAAATATATAATGATGTAGGAAATATTTTTAGATTTCTAATTAATATTTATAGTTAAAAATATGATTTTTATAACCCCATGTAAAAAAAATTAGTAAAAAAACACATGTTTGTGACATTTTAATTTTAACTTTAAATAAAATGTTATTAATGTCATTTTCCTACCAAAGTGGCTTCATGGGTCCCCAATTTGACCCATGGATTGTCTTGGTCGGCCATGACTCATCCAATAATGGTAGGGAATGTGTCAAGGTCATTTCATATTATTATAACATTATCTTTACCTTAAATTACACTAATTACCTTTAATCGCGATTAATAAAACATAAAAGTTACTGTTCACCAAAAAAAATTATTTTAATCCCATTGAACCACATTTTACATATTAATGAAAACCATGTATGTCGGATTTTTGAAATTCAAATCACAGAAGTGGTAAATTTTCATTTAAACGAGAAATCAGTTTTTAAACTACCACTTAGTGGTTTCACTATTCATCAAAAATTGAAGTTTTTCATAAAAATACCAAAAATTCACCCTAATCTATATTTGATATTCCAAATTCAAAAATGATGTATATTTTACAAAATTCAAAACATATAAGTTGGAATAATTAATTTAATAATTAATTCTCGCTGTCAAAACAAATAGCGTGTTTTTAAGAAACAATATCTATTAAAATATTAACACTAGTTTGAGTCCAATTTAAAATTGAAATTAATTCCAATGACCACCATTGGATTAAATGGTAAAAAAATATTCTAATTTCACTTTAAAACCAATTCAAAATATAATCTAATCATATAAATAAATTAGATTAAAACGAGGTTTTGAATAAAAATACAACATTTTTCACTTATTCATTAAAAATGAACTTCATCGTAAAAATAACAAAAATTTACACAAAGTAAATTTTGATGTCCCGATTTTAAAGAAGAATTTTATTTTGTCAAATATAACACATAAAATTTTCAAAAATTAGATTTAAAAGAGGTTCTCCATCAAAAGGCGGTTAATCGGCCTTTTAAAGAATATTAGAATGTTTACGCTTAAAATTGGATTCATTCGCATTTTTAATCCTCTAACATAAAAAGTAAAAATATTTTACAAACATATATAATCATCTTGTAGTTAGTTCTGTTCATTACTGTCATTACAACAGCTAGGTGTTAACTACTATTTAAAATAAAATTATTTTATTATTAGAGTGCAACGTAAGATTTCAAAGGAACTCGTTGTTGCGTTTTGGGTAATCCATCGAGCATAGCATTCACTTTAAATTAATATTAACATTTTATTCACAAATAGGGATAAATATAAAAATTTCATATTCTTTATTTACCTGGGGTGTTAAATTATATGTCTGATACAAGTTCATCTGGGGACATTTCTTTCGATCCCTTATTCTACTGCATGTTCCTCTGATACCAATTGATAAGAAATATTTTTATGGTATCAATTTATCTAGTTCCCTTAATATGCTACTTTTGTGCCCAATATCCATTAATCTAATCACTCTTAAGTTTATTTATTTGGATCTTTACTGCTTCGTCAAGTGCTTCTGCTCCATCTGTTACCCTTTACTTTGTCTGATAATTCTTAATTTTATACTTTAACCAAAATGAGAATTTATCTCAAGCTTTGTGGTTGGAGATTCTTTTTAGTTCTTCACTTCTTCAGAAATATTCACAAATGAAACAACTCTCATAACCAATAACATGAGAAAACTTTTCTTGGTGCATCAACTCCCCTTTATATAGTCATAGTTTCTCCACAAACATATGGAGTAGTGCGAACTCAAATTTGAACTTCATGCTTCAGAATTTGAATCACCTTATCGATTATTTCTTTTTTTGACCACCTTAAAACATTATAAAAGATAATATTAAACCATTTTTTGTAGGAAATTTCCTTTGAACTTGGCATTAAAATTATTCTTCAACCTTCCTAAAATATCATCTAGAATCATGATCTCCCTCTATGATTATCAAAATATTGAACATCCAGCTCAGCATCACCAAAATTAATAACATTACAAAAACATTGTAAATACCTTCAAACCTTTCATGTGGTAAACATAAAAAAATCTTCTCCTTCTGGGAAAATCCATCTGGTATTCCTTTAAAACTTCATAGAAACATCTTTAAAGTATTTTGAAAGAATTTTATTTTGTCTGATAACTTCTTTTTCTAACGTATCTGTTCGATATTCCCTTGAATTTCTATCCAGCATAATTTTTCAAGGCACTTCATTATTCTGATGGGTTCTCTTATGTTTGTTATTTTTCCTTCATTGGATGAACCCCCAAATATATACTCTACTCCTTATATCTGGGAATTCTTGGAACTCCGTTAGATGAATTTTTAATACTTTGGATGATAACATCACTTGAAGACTTCTACTCAATACAATAAAAAACCTCCATCTTCATTTGAAAACATTTTTCTAATTCCAAAATTTGGAAACACTTATCTGATGGATTTACTTTGAAATATTCATCTTTTATTTTCATAAACTTTTTTTCATAGAAACTTCATTCTGATGAGTATCACTCAAGAAACCTATGTCTGATGACTTCATACAAATACTTCTCCATGTAGTGATCTTCACAAGTTTCCTATGATAAATCATATTAAAAACTCTATATAATTATTATTATAGGGAACATATATTCCAAATAATTCACAAGATCTAATTTTTTAGTGATCTTCACATTCCTTCCTCTAATATCACATCCTCATAACCTTTCTATCAGATGAACTTTATTTGGAAACTTAATTTTGTTCATTCAAAAAATTTTGTTATAGTTTATTTTATCATTTTTTGAAATTTATTCACTTCACATATTGACATTTATACGTGTTTTTTGATAGACTTCATATACCTCTTTGTCTAATGGCACTTTAATAAGAACTTTACACCGTTCAGGAACAACGAATTTCATCCAACCAAATTTAGACATAATCATGAATTCCTTATAATAGTCTTGATGTTTGATATTTTAAGAACATTAATACAACACCGAATTTATCTCTCTTTAATCTAGGATTTTATATTATTTCAAACATTATATTTAAATAAAATACATAATGTATTATGATGTTTAAATAAAAGGGGAACACATCACCAAGCCTCAACTGATATTGTTTCCCTGATCATTATCTATCTGATGTAACTATGAATGTAATTGTTTGAGCATTTATTTCCACCAATCATCTGATCGACTCAGTCCAATTATAATAATTTGATGTCACTGTGAACATTCATTTGGTTATATCCAAATATTTCTTCTAGATGATTTACTTTACATCCTAGTCCATCCAATGTACTGTGTTAGATGACTTTAGAAAGATTCCTTTAATGGAATCTATTATAATGAATTTATAATAGTATGTTTGATGGACACTCTATACTACTACCTTGGTATAATGAACATTGTCCAATCATATTTACTATCTCTATTTGTTTGGATTCAAAAACTTCTTAATAAAACTTTATAATTTTTATAACAAATTTGTTTCTCCAATAATCATATCACATTTTATAGACATTAATAATATCTTTCTAGTCATCTTAGGTAAACTCGAAGTATTCAAATAACTTTATCTTTTCAATAAATTAATAATATATATCACTAATAATGGAAAAAACACCATTTATATGTTTCATTAGATAATAAGACTTGAGAACTTCCTTTCTTCTTAAACTATTCATCCAAGCTACATCAATTTTATTACCAGTCTTAGATACTTCAATTGAACTTCCCAACAAAATCTTCTTTATAACTTCTTCAACATATTGACATTAATGAAATCTTTTTTATTTCATTTAAAACCCTTAACAACCAATGAAAACCATTGAAAAAAATATAATTGACACACAAAGTAGACTCTTAAATATCTCTCTTTGTATTTGATAGAAATACCTTCAAATTTATTTCCAAATTAATATGTAAATATGTGAATTTTTATCTTCTTTCTACCTTTATATTCCTTCTTTCTCTCCCTTTTGCTTCGCCAATATTTCATACTTTAATTTCACTTCTTCCCCCTTATTGATATGAACTACATAGTCCATGGGAAAAGGGTATCAATTCATTCTTAAGAAATGTATCCTCCATCATTTCACTCTATGTTTATATGATCCATGCTCGGTGTAAAAAAAAGAGGATTTGATTTAGTAAAAAAAGTTTTCTTATACAAAATGATCTTGATACCTCGTGGGATGATAACTCATAAACTTATCTTAAAGGTTTTTCCACTTTTATTCTAGGATGAATATACCAATTGAGATATGAAACATTTTAAAGATAGGTCAACATGAATATCCTACACTCACATCAAAAAACATATTAAAAACATTCAAGCATAACTGGAAGGATAAGTGGATTTAGAGAACGTTCATACTTATAATTCTATTATGTCATTTGTTAATTCAATTTCACTCCCTTTGTGTTAAGATTTTTATATTTATGTAACCAAGGATGAAATATTTAATAAATACATACCTTTACCAATGACTTTCCTTCAGACACATTTTAGAATAATCAGATTTATATAAAGTAATGATTCTAGTAGAAAATTTATCATATTTCACTTGTCTCTCCCACAGGGAGACATTCCTTATGATCTTCATAATGATTAATCTCTTTAATTGATATTATTTAGGAACATTATGTTGAGAATACACCAAAATCGATCTTTCTCATGTGGTTGTCTAAACTTTTGAAAATTTCTACATATTCAACAAGGATAATCTTTTTCAATATATACCTTTGGAATTAAAAAGGTAAGATCAAATAAATATGGGATATTATTTCACTTTTCTATCATGTGTTGAAAATAACCAATTTAACATCATATAGTATGATCCTCTTATAAGCTTTCCAATAAAACAACTTAAGAAATATTTCAGGATGAAAACTTATTTACCTTGGCTATCCAAAGTTAGTAGTCATTCCTCATACTCATGTTCTCTCCCTGAGATTATGCTTCACATTCAAGTCATTGTTTTGAAATAGAAAATAAAAAACACAAATGTTAAGGGAATAATGCGGCTCTTACTTACTTCTTAATGTTAACAACAAAGTTGAAATGGTTTTCTCAACCAAGTTTCTCCATCTTCTCCAGTCTTCATGTTTTCATATAATAACTCGTATAGAATCCCATATATTTCCTGGTACTTAGTTTAGTGTATAAGAAACGTTTTATATTGAATATCCCCAAAAGAATAATGGTAGAGTTTCATGACTCATCAATGATATTACCATGTTAATAAACTTATGATTCCTCCTTTCACTTAAACTATGACACTTATATATTTAAGGAGGAGTAAGTTGGGAGACTATACCACAATCCTTTAAGTCATCAATGGATGCTTGGTTGAGATACTCTCTACCTCGGTCTAAATGGAGTTCCTTAATCTTCATACCAAGATAATTTTCTAAATCTTGATGGTATTCCTTAAACATATGAAAGGAATCTGAACTATACCTAATTAATTAGATATAGACATATCTACTATATTCATCGATAAAAGTAATGAAGTATTAAAACCCACCCCTAGAATATACTATAAATGGACCATGAACATTGGTGTGAATCAATTTTAGTGGTTTTGTAGCCTTTACACCTGTCTCAGTGAAGGGTGCTTTAGTCATTTTCCCTTGTAAACATGAACGATATACATCAAAGGGTTTTAACTTAGTAGATTCTAAATACCCTACTTGATGTAATTTATATAAATGCTTCTCATTTACCTGAACAAGCATAAATTTCCATAAATGAGTATTATAGGAGTCTTTTTCACTATTTTTTCATTGATTTCAAATATGGAGTTTTCAAGTTCAAGTATATACAAGTCATTGTTAAGATGATTCATTTAAAAACATATGTTATCCTTATAAAAGTGACAACATTTATTTCCAAAAATTGAAATAAAATCCTATGGTTTCCATACTCGACATTTAGATTATGTTTCTAGTTACTGAAGGTACACTAATAGTTATTTAATACAAGAACCAAACCACTAGGAAAAGTTAGATGATAATATTCAACTTCCAAGGCTACTAATATCACACCATTTTTAGCTCGAAGATCCACCTCGCCCTTAGAAATCTTCTAAAATCTACTTGGTTCTTGTATATTAATAAAATTATTTCATCCTCGTATTTTATTCAACACCCAACTCAAAGATAAATATAGAATGAATTAAATGAAAAATATACATGAGGTAGAATCATTACCTTGCTTCTTATTCCTATCCATGAAATTTTTCTTTCAATGTCCTTTCTTGCCACATGAGAACAGACAGCCTCTAGATCATTACTCTCCCTCTATAGATTTAACTTCTTGGATGGGTGGTGTGTTGATGTCATTAGCTTGGGTTTATCCTTTTATACCTTAACCATAACCTTCCTCCTCTTGTTCACCATAAGGAATGAAGAGTTGGTATTTTTCATATCCATATCAACTTAGGGAACTAAATCCAATAGATCCTGGAGTTACTTTTCCATGTTATTAATGTTATAATTAACAAAAAAAGTTCATAAGATTGGCATTAAAGATGAAATAATGAGATCAGTTACAAGTTCATAGTTTATCTTGAACCCAAGAGAGTCTAGTTTCTCAATGTACCTAATTATTTTGAGTATTTAAGGCCCTTCCAAACTACCTTATGCTAGTATGCACCTATAAAGTTCACTTGATATCTCATATATTTCTTATTTTGATCTATCAAAATATAACTCTTGGGGATGAGATAACATCTTGTAGGTATCTTTATCCTCATGCATTTTCTATAGTTCAAAAGACATTGATGACAACATGATACATTTTACATCTAGTGAATCATCTACACGATTCTTATATTTATCTTTATCGAAATTTATTACTACCTGAGGAGTCTTGGTAGGATTTAGTGCTTCCAAAACATAAATCTTCCTATCTTGGAATAGTATTATGTGCAATCACTTGTACCACTCCTGGAAGTTATGGTCGATCAAGATATTCGTTTTATCTAGAAATATTTTTATCTTAGAATAGTAATATGTACAAGCACCTGTACCACTCCTAGAAGTTATGGTCAGTCTGGATATTCTCATTATCTAGTATAGATCGTAGTGATATTGAACTGGTGGTGGTGATTTCCATTTGATCTAAAATAAATAAAATAATCAGATGAGTACTTATCTTGATTACTGATATACATTACTAATTGATTAATCATTAAATGTCTCCCACTATTATATTAATTCCTAGTATCGTTGACTACTAGATCTGTAATACCCAATCACTTGAGTATTCTAGTGTAAAATATCCTTGAAACCTCTCTTTATAGTACAAGCTATGTCTATTCTACTACTGAAAGTGTTTCAATGTAGAATTTTAGCTGACCAACTACATTAACTCACAACTCCTTGATCTATTGAGTGAATTCCCATATTCTAGAAATTATAACCGTCATTTACTCAATATTTTACCACTAAAGTTTCAATAATATAGTTATGGATACTTATTTGTAGCCAAATTTAGTTATGTTGATCCACTGCTCTCATAGAAACTCAGCAGTAGTAGGAGGTACCCTCAACTAGGGTTGACGGGCACCTTGTATACCCATTTTTTCCAAATTTATGTTATGGAAGGTGTTAAAGAGTTAATATTTTCTTTGAGGGATTTATATTATTCTCAATCAATAAAATGATTTTCAATTTAACATGATTTTTTATGTGATCACACTCGTATCTTAACTATGATTTAAATAGAAACATTCACTTCATACTAATTCTTTTATCAATAAATGATCGTTTATTATTCTATGTGATTTTTTAAACAAAACACATTCACAAAATAATAAAACATACACAAATAAAAAAATAAAGTGATTAATCATGAGAATTTACCACTTGTTGATCCATTGAGCTAATAATGGATCGATTGAGACCCTAGGGGTAACTCCCTGTGACAAGGGTAGCTTGAGTTGCAGCACCCATCCTGTCCAATGAATCTAACCCATTTCTAGTATTCCACCATATCTTGGTATGGTTTGCATCTAATTTCATCCTCATCATTATATATAAATACTCACACACAAGATGGGGGGTCTTGAGAATGTGAAATACACCTACAGAAAAGCACTTATAAACATGAAAACCCTTATACATATAATTATGGAAGTGATGATGTGTAGACCATCATTTATTAAATAATTATTTCAATCATCACACATAATTGAAATAATTAACTAAATTAATTAAATCTCAGACATACATTGGTCTGTCTCTGCTCAGGATCAATTGAAATGCAATAACTTTGTAAAATAAAATTTATAGATAATTAAACTTGAGGGAATAAATTGTAAATTAAAATAACATTAAATAATTTTAATTCATAACTAACTTGTCTCAAGGTATAAATAATTATTTTAAAATTTCCAAATATTATTAAATATATATTTTTTGAATTGTTCTTGAATTTTTGGACTTTTTGGTTATTTAAAACCCCAATAGGGGTACCATGTATTTATCCAATCATGAGTGAATAGTAACATGTGGTGTTGTTTATTTGAATAGTAACCCCTGATACTGTTCAATTGAATAGTAACTCATGGTACTATACATAAGTTTTCAAAATAATTTAATTTTTTTATGATATATTTTTAAAAAAATCTCATAGAAGGCCAGAAAATATATAGGTATTCCTTCGTACCGTGAGAGACCAGAAACCCTTAATAATATTCATATGAATAGTATTTATATTAATATTTATATTAATATTATCATAGTGATATGAATTATAATTTTTATTTAACTCTAAATTTTTTTCGATCTTCGAGTGGCCATAACTCGGTCGCCCGACCACAGATTGAAGCATCGTCAATGGTATTGGGATCGTATCAACACCCTCTACTTGAATTTATGAAAATTTACTGAATGGTATATTTTTAAAAAAATATCTCTAGTTCATACATGACAACATCATCAATGATGATGCGCCTTGCCCGATAACACCTGAGGATCTCATGTGGAGTGTATTAAGCATGAAAATTTTATTAAACCATTACATCGTTTCATTTGAATATGCAAGAGTATTTCACTCCTCATAAATGATATATTATAAAATGAACCAAGTTATGACCCCTCTAGATAATCCACACATTCTTGAAGAGTATACTAGAGCATTGATCATCAGATTCTATGTGCTAGCATAGAGAATCGACAAATCCTTCAACATCCTAATGATCACTGCAGCACCACTTCTTAGATTTAGGGAGGAGGAATTGGATTGGGGTCTTTGAGGGACTCATTCCCACTCTAGGATGTGTGAGAGAAGGGTGAAATGCACCCAAATTTGAGTGAGTGAATAGTTATCTAAATTTGATCTTCTCCTAACTTATATATCCATGTTAAACTTACAGAAATTTCACATTGGCCACCAAATATGTTTAACCATCTGAATAAGTCATTAATGGAATCTTATGACCTATTAACTATGTCATAATTATAATTTATATTTTTACCAATTACTTGTAATATAATAAATATATTACATGATAACATATGATTCATTAACTCAACTCATAATTCCAAAATATATTAAAATAACCTTGAATATTAAAATATTATTTGTTTGTAAAATAGTTTTTTCTTATATTCACCGAATAACTTATGAATGATATAAATAAATAAATTAAATATGAATTATTCTAACTCAGATAATATGAATATATTTTTTTCATTATGATCATTCAAACTCAGACATTTCCCCATAGTGGGGCCCACCATGTCCTCAATTCCTATTCATAAGAATAGGCCGGACTTTTGAATATGCTAAGTGTATGACCCTATAGAATCGTATCTCAATATTAGTGTGTATTACTCAGAGACCAAGAGTGAAGTATAGAAACCCATCAAAACCCCTAAAGAGATAAGATATATTCATGGAAACAACAACCTTCCCTATGAATGCATATCGTGTAATATAACCACTTTATCTCATTATATCTCATAAAGCATGATGCATCACTTCTGTCGCCATACTTATATTCTTTATTTATTATTTTTATGACTTTTTGGATGGACATACCTTCTTCTATAATGGTTATAGATTTTGTGAAGGTACCTCCATCTAATTCAACTAGGCCCAAGATATCTCTTCCTCAACTTGAAAGAAACTAATCTTATCTTGATCATTCAACCAATGTCATACCACTAATGACACACCAAATGCAAGATACCTCACCATAATATCAATTCCACTATTTTCATATTCCATCAAAGTATGTGATCAAATTTAACACATTATTAATGATATCAAGTCAAGAGACCAATACACATGCACGTAGATAGGAATAACCAATGGCACCTAAAACATGTGGTGTTCCTATTGGAGGGTCAACTCCCATGATATCATATACTCAATATTACCAAGTATGACCTTCGTGAGAAGAAGTATCAATGCTTATAAGACCTTAACACCTGATAGTCATACATCATATGTGTCCTATTATCATGACGTATCTAGACCATAGTACATATGTTTATGATTGCATTCATAGTATCACAAGGTTCTCATATAGTCTAGGAACCACTATAACCTTTTTATATTATATATAATTTTAGTACATTACCATGAAAATAATGGATGTAGATTTATCAAAACTATACTGGAAATAGAAACACACACACACACACACACATATATATATATAACTATATATATGTAATAGTACTAAAATTACATACTAGAGTTGGGTTTAGGCCACCCACTAACAACAAATATAGAACATAAAATGTTGACAACTATGTTTTTTTCTTATGAATATGCTAATAATGTAAGGAAACTTAGATACAACAGTTCCAAGTTAAAATCTGGTACATTCATAATGGTTTATGCTGAGATCATCACTTAGATGAATGTAAGGTTGATTGAAATTATAAACAATGTAGCTGCCTTATGAACTCCAATTCTTGAACCTGATCAATATCTCATGGTACTAAAAACTTTTCCATCCAAATAGAGTGTAATTTCAGATGTTATTAGAAAATATACTATTGTGAAATATTTTAAGATAAAATATATTATTGGAAAACTTATTATGTGTGAGGTCGACATGAATGATAAGTTATGAGATTGTAAGATGATAAAATAAGATAATGTTACATTAAAATAATTCACATAAAAAGATGAGAATAAAAATAAAGAGATGTCATTTTCATGCTCATCTTATAAAGATACATCCATCAATTCAGATTCAAGTGATGAGCTTGATCAATTTACAAAGTTTTTCAAATAATTATATAATATGAAAATGGTATTTAAGAAATTCTTTAACAAGTATAAGATATTTTATGGGAATACTAAATAAGTATGATGTTATGAGTGTAATAAGATCAAACATATCAATCATTATTTACATTGTCTTTAGGAGAAGAAAATGTATGAAAATAAATATAATAAGGGATCAGATTATAAAGAGAGGGAGAAAATGAAGGATACATAGAGTGGCTCAGATGTTTTTAGTGATGACTCCAGCTCTAATTTTGAAGTTAAAGTATATAATCAAAATTAAAATATGTACTTTATGGAACAAACTAATGTGAAACCTCCTACTTATTATTCTGCCTCTAAATTTAAATTTGAATATGAATCTAAAAACTATTATCTTCATGATTTGAATGAATATCATTCTATGTTAAAATAAAAATATGATTCGTTAAAGAGAAATAAAAGTCTATTAAGAAATCTTCTAATGTAGTGTCAATGAAAAAACCTAAACTCAACCAACTGATTTCATAATTAAAATATTATTTAGAAAAAGTGTATTTAATTTTGTTTTACATGGTAGAAAAATAAAATAATTAATGGATGAAGTAAAATATTTAAATTATTTTGATAATATTTTTACTAAGGGGGTAATTATCTAAATTAAATCCTAGTTAAGAAAAAATAATATAAATAAATATAGAATAGGAAGTAAGGGGAGATCCCAAAATATATAAGAATTATTTTATTCCTAGTTCTAAAAATAATAACACTTCTAGTATCACTTGTTTCCATTATGAAATATATGGTCATTTTGAAAATGATTGTTTCCAAAATATCTTCAAAAAAATATAATAAAGAATTAATTTAATTCTAAAAATATATCTAATTTTAATTCTTTAAAGTATAAGTATATTTGGGTTCCCAAATCTTTTATAGCGAATATTTTTGGACCTAAGATCATTTGGGTATCAAAACATCTTGTTGTTTAATTTGATTCTATATAGAAAAATCAATAAAATCAACAATGAAAACTGATTTATGGATAGTTTCATTTCAAGACATATGAGGGGAGACTTTTCTAACTTCCACTTGATATCTAAAATAGATGGAGGTTATCTCATATTTGGTGAAAATGTGGAAGGAAAGATTATTGTATTTGTAACTATTAGAGATCAACATAGAGTCCACATCAAAAAAGTAATTTATGTTGAAGGATTAAAGCACAATATAATAATTATTTATCATATTTTTATGATAGATTTTCTATTTATTTTTCAAATAATTCATGTTCAGTTTTCAAAGATAATTTGCTAAATTTTAAAGCACTAAGAAGTTAAAATTTATACACTCTATATCTTAATTATTTTTGTAAATATAATATGAATTATTTAAATGTTGAAATAAATTAATCTTGTATTTTTTATAGAAATTTTATATATTTTGATTTCTATTATTTGATAAAATTATCTAAGAAAATTTTGATTTCTGATTTTCCCAAACTTAAATTGGACAAAAATAAAAAAAATGATGCATGTCAAATGGGAAAGAAACACAAGTCATCTTTCAAACCAATAAAATAATTTTCATCCTCTAGACCACTAAAACATATTCATATGAATATTTTTTGTCCTTATAGAACTATAAACTTCGCTAGTAAATCATTTATTTATGTTTGGGTCTGTGACTTTTCTTGATTTACATGGTCTTATTTCTTAAGAGTTATGAGTGAATCTTATACTGTTTTTATTGAATTTTTTATGTTATTAAAAAATTAAAAGAATGATAAAATTGTGTATTTAAGAATTAACTATGGGTAAGATTTTGATAATAATGAATTCCATTCATTTTTATCAAAACATGGAATTAAACATACATTCTCTTCCCTTAGGACACCTAAATGGAATAATGTTGTTGAAAGAAGAAATAAGACCTTGAAAGAAAGTTATAGAACAATGTTGTGTAAATATAGCATACCTACTCATTTTTTGGGTTGATTCTATTAACATAGTATGTTATTTCATCAGTAGAGTTCTAATAAAACCTATCTTGAAGAAAACACCATATAATCTATGGAATAATAGAAAACCAAAAGTTGAATACTTTAAAATTTTTGGATGCAAAGTGTACATATTGAACACCAAGGATAATCTTGGTATGTTTGATCCAAAGACAGATGAAAGAATCTTATTAGGTTATTCCACCACTTTTAAATCCTATAGAATTTTCAAAAAGAAGTCCAGGATTGTTAATGAATATACTCATTTAAAATTTTATAAAAGTGGTCCTTTTGATCACAAACAAAATCAAGTTAATGACTTAAGTGATTCATTATATAACATGAGACTTAAACCTTTTTTAATGATAATGAGTATTATGATATAAAACATGATCATAAAAAATAGTCAATAAAGAACTAAATCTAAAGAACCTGAAAGTGTGCTGACTAGATAGCTTAAAACTCTTAAAACCCATCCTTAAGAAACAATTATAGAAAGATTATATTAAAATGTTGGGACTAGAAGAAGTGTAGGAAACCTTGATAAATTTTTTACTTTACTAACTCGTCTAGAACCTAAAACCATAGAATAAGATTTAAATGATAAGATTTGGGTGGTTTATATTAAATAATAATTAGGTTAGTTTAAGAGGAATATGGTATGATATTCATTTGATAAACCATATGATTATCCTATTATAGGAACTATATGATTATTTAGAAACAAGCAAGATAATCAAGGTGTGATCACTAGAAATAAGTTTATACTAATTATCAATGGTTAAAACCAAGAGGAAGGAATAAATTATGAGGAAAAAAATTCCCTTTTTATTGGGTTAGAATTCATTAGGATCCTTTTAGAATAAACATATTATCTGGATTTTAAATTATTTCATATGGATTTAAAATATTCTTTTTAAATTTTATTTTTAATAGTGGAAGTTTATGTTTAACAACCTTCCGTTTTTTATTACCAAAATTTTAAAAATTCTATTTTCTAACTTACTAAAGCTTTGCATGATCTTAAAAATTCACCTAGAGCTTGGTATGAAATATTGAGTTCTTTTTTCAAAATGGTTTTACTGTGGGTTTGAAAAAACTCACTCTTTTTAAGAAAACCTATTCAAAATATATGTTACCTGTATAAATTTATGTTGATGATATTATTTTCAGTTAAACAAACCAAAAAATGTGTGGTGATTTCTAAAAACTCACGCAAAATGAATTCTAAATGAGTATGGAGGGTGAGTTAAATTTATTTATTAGTTTTCATAATTACAAAAAATATTTTTGGAATGATTTAAATCAAAGTAAATACATACATGACTTACATATAAGATTTGGACTTGGAAGCAGTAATACTTATTCAAATACTATGAGTTATACCATAAATCTTGGTTTGGATAAATCTAGAAAACCAATTGAGAACAATTTATATAGAAGAATAATTGAGATATTACACTTGTTATAGAAATTTCGGGAGTCACAGTGATAGAATAGTTTATAAAGGGATAAAGTAAAGAACATAAGAATGAAAAAAAGATCATAGGACATAATGATTTACATGGTTTAGTAAATTATCCCTATGTCCATGGAGAGGAAAAAACACTTCACTATTTTGGGAGTAGAATTACAAGTATAATTTTTAGAGTTTCAAACACACACAGAAAACCCTAGATCAAATGAGCTCATAAAGGAAGTTTATGAAACTATGCCACCAACCACATAGTAAGTCTAATATGATATTGTGTCTTTTCCACCCAAGTCCAAACTGTTATAGAATTAGTGTAAAGTAGTCCTCAAAGCTACAATACCATTGTCACGTGCTGGTATAGTATGTCGGTAATGCTATAGTGATATGTCATAGTTGTAGTCTAGTGTGAAATCTATTATACTAGAATTTAGCCTAGCTACATCCAAACAGATCAAGCTACATTCTTCCAACAACTTTATCATACTTCTAGTATGCAGACATTTTTTTTTTAGTATTTTTATGTTCTAGATTTCTATGAAACCCAAAAGAGTCACATTTAATAGTTTCCAAAAGAATTTTAAGGTACTTAAAAGGATTAATTTATTTATCCTTACTTTTTCTAAAAACTTATAAATTTAATTTAATTAAATATTCTGATGCCAACTATGGATATTGTATGCTAGATATAAAAATAACATCGAGAACCTTCCACTTTCAAAGAGAATCGTTAGTTTCATGACCTAGTAAGAAACAATATTCTATTACATTATCAACTGCTAAAGATTTATACATTGTAGTTGGTAGTCATTGTATATAATTTTTGTGGTAGAAACAAACCCTTGTGGATTTTGGATTTAATTATAACCATGTTCTAATCAAATGTGATACCATTTCCTCTATTAACATTTTAAAAAATCTAATAATCCATTCAAACCAAACATATTGATTTAAGACGTCATTTATTAAGGGATCACACATAAAAAAGGTGATATCTCTTTATAATTTACTTGTAATAATAATTAGATTGTCAATATATTCATAAATCCTTTTCCAACTAATATATTTGACTTTATTAGAATTGAATTAAGAATGTTCTTATTTAAGTGAACTTATTCTAATTCGATTAAGTAATTCTATATATATTCTCGCTAGTTATTTCTGTTATTTAAATTTTAATTTTATTTTATTTATTGAATTCATACAGAACTTGTTTTATTATTATTAATCTGCAAGACCTTAGTTGATGAATCATTGAAAGTGAAAATAGGGGTTTCTCTTTTTCTATATGAATTTAGAAGTTTAACAGTCTCTTGGATCAAAACACACGTTCTTGAACCTTAGAGATCTATCTATCTCTCCCTCTGTAATTCAAAATGAAAACCCCAAATCTTTTCCATTTCAAAATCCTGAATCAGATGTGTGAATGGTGTATTCAAATAGGACTAATGATGGAGCTATGGGATGCTCTAAAATATTTAATCCCAATGAAAAGGATCGAATAGTATTTCCTGGACAATATATAGATCTCAACTGGTTGCATTAGCCAAATATCATACTAAAAAGTGTTATCATTTTTCAAAAATGGTAATGGATTTATGATGAGTGGAACACTGGAACCATTTTTGAAAAAGAGGTTAGAGAATTATATAAGAATTATCAATTTAACTTTGCTCTAAATAAATATGGTGTTTAGTGGAAGGTTAATTGAAAAGACATATTTGTTTCATATGAGGAGATGATTGAAGTTATCTAGTATCCACATGAAGTTAGTCACATATACATTCATTCTATGATCTCATATGATGAAATTGGACCTTTGGGTATGATGTAATCCTTGTTCTAAAGTCCTATTATTTGTAATATGTCACAAAGGGACTTGGAACTAGACCATATGGTCCTCTCAAAATTCATTCAGACCAGCATAGCTCAGAGAGATATGGAATTCAGGAAAATAATTTTTCATGAAATCAATTTATTGTAATTTTTTCTTGATGATGTGATGGTAAACCTACTGAGGTTCAATATTAATTGTATTCATCATTGTTTCCATCCTAAGTATAGGCTCAAGTTCTACACCTTTGGATGAATTTTGACTTTGATCTTAAAATGGGAATATATTGACATGTATGAATCTGAAGTGACTAAATTTCAAAGGCATCACACCTTATCTATGAAATTGATAAAGAACATACAATTTCTCTGGGATATTGTTAAAAATTGGTTGGTTATTAAGAAGAAGGGTGATGAGGAATCTTTAGGTGATGATGAAGTATATACCCTTGTTTTTTCTCAAGGGTGAAGTTGGTAAAGTTAATCCTAATGATGAAAATCGTATTGAGGGGTATTCTACTAGGTGTATAGAAGAAGAACCAATTTCTGGTATTGAAGTTGAACCTAGTGAAGTTAGTGTTCATACTGAGGTTATTCTTGGAGAGTAACTAGTTTCGGTTGATGATGATCTCAAACTAGAAGATGGAGTCTTTGAAATGGGTATAGAGATTGTGGAGGATTTAGTAAGTTCCAATGTTGAACCATATCATATTTGAAGATTCAATCAAGTTTTATCTACAAATATTCCATTACAATTCAATAAAGGATATTATGATGAGCTACCTTTAATAGGTAATATTGATAAGTTACCATCCTTTAGTTCTGAGAAAGGAGAAACAACGCAATCAATGGATCAGAATGAAGATAATTTTAATTTTAAATATCATGTTAAAACCTTTACTACTAAAATATTCAATGAATTTGAAAATTCTTAAGTGAAAATAAATGATCTCAAGGATTATTTTAAATCCTCAAAGAGTGGGTTGTCGATTTTAATGGATAACATGGTTTCTAAAACTGGTTTTTATGACATGATGGAAATGTTGGCTACCTAATCTAACTAATTGAAGAACCTTCAACCTATTCATATAGATTTTTAAAATATATCCATGGAGGAAGTGGAATCTTTAAAAATTATGTTAAAATTTTAGCAAGATGGATCATTCTTTAATTATGAATTGGAAGAGATAAAGGGAATGATAAAGGATCAATCTGGCTTGATTGGGAATTTTTAAATTACTAAGACAAGTGAATAAACTGATATTTTAGAATGAGTGAGATATTTAACATAAAATTTCATTCCAAAATTTTGTTTTTGATGATTTTCAAGAAGAATTAAGTGAGATATAGGAGCTTTCTATTTTCAAAAAATACTTCCATACTCTGAAGATCCTTGTAATCTCCCAATTTAAATTCCTTAAAAGGTTTTCCTCTTATATACCAAATCCAATCTCTAAAACTAATATTTATGAGTTAAAAGGATTGGTCAAAACACAAAATGTTGTGTACAAATCAGTTCCACTTGTTTGATTGGGTATTTCAAATTTAGTCTTATAAGAAACTGCAAATTTGAGGGCTGGGTTGAAATTGGTTTCTTCTTATGTCAGTTTGGTAAAAGAAAGGGTTCTATCTCTACAATATGATATAGTATTTGTATATACCCTGTAGTATTTCTCATGTGACATCATTACTGAGATCAATGAAAAATATAGTGATACCATAAATCTATTCAAGTTATTAAAAGGATGGAAAACAATATTTAATGATAACCTCATATTTTTTATCTAAAATATATAGGAAATAATAGAGAATATTAACAATCTATTTATTCCTATAGTTGTACATATTTTTTATGAAACTCTTCCTGATATATTGGATGTGAAGAGAGACTCATATAAGGGAAAAGAATTTGTGGATCCCAAGGAGAAAACCATCGTATTACTACCTATTCTAACATACTCACAATTAGAAGTCTTAAAGAAGTAAGTTTCTCAATGTTTATTTTATTGTCATATGGTGACTCAGGTTTCCATAAGAAATGGATTTTTTATTTAGATAAATTATTAAGATAATGAAATAGTATAGTGACTAGAAAATTTTTTCCAAGATGGTTTTGAGCTTAGAGATAATATACCTTTTAGACCACCTATTCTAGAAAAATTCTCATCATACAACGAACTTCTACATAAGCAGTTTTATAGTAGAGAGGCTGAAACTGGTCAAAGAACTTCCTTAGAGGGTTTTATTTTCTCCTGCAATTTCTAGCTCCCCTATCTTACCTGACCTCAACTCTCATATGGTTCCATATGTTGTTTCTCCATAATTTTTTAACTTCTTTAAGATATTGATTGATCAGTTTATTTGCATCAGTGAAAAGTAAAATATTTAGAGGAAATTGTACGAATCAGATTTATAACCCACATAACTAATATTCTAAACATGTAGAAAAATTATACCTTTGTAATGAAGAAATAGTATATAATATTGTTTTACTTTTTCAATGATGGAATCTTAAGAAGGCTGGATATGGTTGTAAAATCCTTGTTTGAAATGATAGGTGGTCAATCTATGAAATAGGTTCCACACAAAAGATATCCTTAGTCCAAAAAAATGTTTGAAGAGTTTTTCAGACCTCTATATCTCTTCCCTGGTCTTTAATCTTAGGATACTACTCTTATATGGAGTCAACATTCTCAAATATTTATCTCTGATCCTCTTCCTCTTCCTAATCTTGTGTATTTAGAATATACAGAGGTTGGTAACAAACTCAAGATATTTTTGGATCAAATTTTATCTCTCAATACATTAAGGGGTATATATATGATTATATTTAGAGTTATTAGATTTGAAAGGATCCATATCAATACTAATCCCAGTTTTTTCAATAAAGGACCCCTTGATCTTGACACCCATCCTTTTCCTTCTTCTTTCCATCCTGACCCATCATCCCAAATTTCTCCCAAGCCAAAAGACAGATGTATTTTTATTATGTTTATGCTAAATATTTTATCTATCAAAAATTTTATTATTTGTTTAATAATATTTAGTGTATTCCCCTTTTTATTTCATCTCTATAAATTTACTTATGGTATTTATTTTTCTTAACATTTTTTCTTCATTGTTGTCCCTAAATGCCAAATTCTTATTCATTTTAGTCATCTATTCTTATAGTTCTATACTTTATTATGTTATATTGAATGTGTTACCTATATTTGTTTACTATTTATTTTTATCTCACCAAATGGGTAGAAAATAATGTAATAAACGTCAAATTTTACTTAATATTTTTGAACATTTTAATCATTTTTTATTATATAATCTAATTTGAAATGTTTTGTTTTTTTCCTAAAAAATTGTAAAATTTTATGTTTCAAGTTTTATGGGTTTTTTATCATAAAATAGGGTATATTTTTTGACATGATAATATTGTTTTAACATATCTCATTTTAACATATGTTTTAATGATCGTAAACACCCTCAAATTTGACTCTAATGATTTTTATTGAAGTACACAAATCAATCTGTTTAAATTTATAAATATTTTTTTCATAAGGTATTAACTTTCAAGTTGAATTTACTAAATCCTTAGGTTTATTTTATATGATTTCTTGAATATTTATGCTCAAGATTTGTATTTTTTTAAGTCTAAGATAAATTTTAGTTTTCAGAAATTTTCTCTAAGTATTGAAGTATTATGATCAGACCAAGATTTACATTCAAGTATTATGATTATTGAAATTCTTATGTTCAATACTTACGGTTGGAAGAAGACTCATGGCCAAAAAATAAGCCTTATGATGATGTTATATTCCAAATCCTTATGTTTTCATCAAATCTTTACAATCATAAGAAATCATTATGATGAAGCAAGTCATGCAATCAAAAAGTAAGACATCAAAGACTTATGATCAAATCTCAAAGTCTGGTGATAGGGGTAAAGTCTTACTCACATAGGAAGTTATTATTTTTCACTAAAGCTTTACGATGACCATAAAATTCATAATATCAAGTAAATTTTTATGATTGGATGTCTTATTATGTTGAATACTCATTATATTGGACACCTTTATGTAACCTTAAGATATTTTATTACTATTTTGAGGTGATTTGTTTTTATTTCGATATATCAAGAAAATTATACTCTTAATTTATGTTTTATAAAAATTAGTGATGTATTTATAAAGAAAGGTCAGAGTATTTAATGGAAGTATTTCAAAGAAGTGAAATGTTTCAATGAAGATGAAAGCTACACTAGCTTGATACGTTTTTTTCTATTTATAGAGGAATTTACATGAAAAAGGATAAGATAATTAATTTTTGAATAATATATTCTTTAATGACTATCATTTTATTCATAGATATATGTTAAAATTCAAAAATTAAGAAGTTTTTTGAAATAAACATAATTTTTAAGTGAACGAAAAGGATATAGCAGGCACATGTGTACTCTATTTTTTCAAGTTATTCTTTGTGTGCATCTGAGAAAAAAATTTGTTTTGTGGTTTTATACACTCGTATAAAATGGATTTTAATATCAGTATTTAAACATTGGTTCTTAGAGACAAACATTAAAATTATTCCATGAGGAATTTCAATGCCAGTTATTCAGTAACTTATGTTAAAAGGTCACTTTCATCATCGGATTTTATAAATACTAAAATTAAAACTCCTAATGGAAGACTTAACGTCTTTTTTTTAGGAACCGATAATAAAAGTAAATTTTGGAATCATTTTTTTAAATAAATAATGTCAAAAATGTTAAGCAAGTTGTATATCATTTCCTAATATTTTATTTGACTGGTCTTGGAGCTAAAATGGACATACATATAAAAATTTATTGATATGAGAATTTGAACATTAGAGGACTTTGAACATTGGATTCTTTTAGAAATCGATGTTAAAAGTCACATTTTAAATCATTTTTTAAAATAAATGATGTTAAAAATTATTATCAAGTTATATATAATTTCCAAATATTTTATTTTACTAGTCATGGAGCTCAAACAGTGTTATAGATCAAAAGTTATGACATTAAAAGTTAAACTTCTCAAATATTTCTCTTAGAGAATTGCAACTTTTGAAATCCATAACATTTGATCTGTAAGTTTGTTTTAGCTCCAATATGAACCAAATTGAGGATTGGGAAATGAGTTGCATCTTGGTTAACATTTTTGACATCAGTTAATTGAAAATCCAATTTTAAAAGTGATTTTTAACATCAATTTCTAAAAAATATAAATGTTAAAAGTCTTTTAATGTTCAACTTCTGACATCCATAACCATTGATCTATAAGTTAGTTTTGGATCTAATTATAGTCAAATAAAATCACAGTAAATGAGATACAACTTTGTTAACATTTTTAGGTCGTTTATTTAGAAAATATATGCCAAAACTAACTTTCTACTTCGTTTCCTGAAACAAACTGATATTAAAAGTCTTCTATTAGGACTTGTAACCTCAATTTTTAAAAAAACATCATTAAAATTGTTGTGGAAATCCATTAAAATCAGTTTTATAAAAAAAATCATTAAAACCCCAATACTTGAAGGTTTTTAACTTCATTTATATATTTAACAAACATTTAAATTAAAATTTCAAATACACGGGATTGGGTTTTCAATTTTTTTCACAACGTGTGTTTCATTTTTTACAATACCACCTAAATTTACCATTGAAAATATTTTAGTTTACTATATATAAATTTGTATCCTCTTTATTTCATTTTTTTCGACTAGTAATACGAAATGGTTGGGCTGAGGTCGGGCAGGCCAAGCCCGCGCGGGTTTGAGCCCATGCGGGTTTGTCCACAAAATCCCGCATATAATGCGATAAAAAATTCAAACCCACCCTGCCCCATTTAAGCCCATGGGTTTCCCGCATTTTAAAAAATATATACCATTTATAATCATTTAAATATTTTATTTTTTCTCATTTTTAGTTGTTGTTGTTGTGAGAATTATGAATTGACAATACCTTGAGTTTTAATGGATGTGATGAAACATTTTTTTATGGGTTAATGGTGTCATGTGGTGATGATGATGTGGCAGAAAACTTTTTCAATACAAAGTAGGTGAGTGATCAGTGTGGGGAAAAGAATGATAATTTTGGTTATATGGTGATGCGAACGTCTGGAATGAACGATGAATTTCAAAACAACAACAAGTTTCAAAGGAGACTATTTGGGTTCTAATGAGATCATTTCCTATTTTATTAGTAAAAAAATTAAATTGAACCAAAAAATATTATGATTATAATAACTATTTTTGAATTGAAACCATGTGAAGGGGAGATGATTTCCATTTTTTGGGTGGTGGGATGACACATCATGTGAATATGGTGAATAATTTCAATATAAATATTATAATATCATATTAAATCACTAAATATAAACCTATTTAAAATTCACATGTTAATGAATGGTTAATTGGTATGATAATTACGGTGATAAATCATATGTCTTGGTTTAATCATAATTTTTTATTAAAAAACATAATTATTAAAGAAACATATATTGTAATAAAATATTTTTTTAAATTAGGTTTTCGGGTATCCTCGCACCCATGTGGGCTCAACCTGCCTTGTCTCGCACCTGCGCGGTCTCAACCTTCATTGGCTTATACTCTAAATGATCAAAAAATTTAGTCCCTCCCCACCCAATATTCTCTATATACCCATGAAGCTCGTGGGTTGTAGGCCCATTTTTCATCACTATTTTCGACCTCTTCGATTCAATCAAATTTTTGACATGTCTTCAATTGATGATTTGAACATTATCTCTATTTTAATCATTTAAATTATTTATTATTATTTTCCTTCATTGATAAACATCTTGATAATTTCCCTTATAATGATGAATTATTCTTACAATCGATTTATGAATATAAAAAATTTGGATGATATTTTTCAACTGAGGTAAAAAATTCATTATTGATCATTAGTTTCAATGTCACATGAGTTCTACCCTATAAATAAGTGAAATGATGATAAACAATGTATCGAATTGATGAACATTTATAAAATCATTGAAATGTGTTTGAAGAATAAGTTTATTTTTTTCATTTTGTGTTTCTAATTTTTGTTCATGTTTCTCATTTTTTTCTTTGAAACGAGTTTTATCTAATGAAACATAGAGAAGACCAACTTCCGATGGTCATAACTTTAGATCTGTAACTCTATTTTTTCTCAACAACCAGTAAATTCAAATCTTACGTCATGATATAAAACTTTATAAACATTTTTAATGTCAGTTATTTGAAAAAATAATTCCAAAAATGACTTTTAACATCGGTTTATATCAAAACCTGATGTTAAAAACATTATGCAATCATACATTTGATGTTGTTTTTTTCAAAAACCCAATGTCAAAAGGTAAACATTTTAATTTTTGACATAGATTTATAAAAACTGATGTTAAAAGTACCATTTTTTACATTATCATATTAGATGTTGGTTAAAAATTGACATTAAAGAACATTTTTTTACTAGTGCTAGTTACATCTACAAAAAATAAAGATCTTTCAAATATATTTAAATTCCTTCATTATTTCTCTAGAAGGGTTCTCCATTAACTATTTGTTACATCTTGAAACTTTTTGTTGAACTCGCAATATTTTTAATTTTTTAAAATGTTTACACTTGTTTTTTTAGTGTGTGATGGATGAGAAAAGGTCTTGTAAAAAGGGATATCCCAATTGAAATATCTTGGAACCTTTTTGTAACAAGTTGCAGTTGTTTTCAATCAACTGTCGAGGTCTCTGGGAAAAGGACATGCATAAAGAAATTCACCAAGATTGAAGAGAGTGTTGGTGGAGTGGACTAGGGGATGTTTATGCCCTAATCCATTATAAATCATTTGTGTTCTGTTATTGTCTTTTTTTTCTTATTTCATTTTTCTATATGATAAAATATATATGAATGTTCTGAGGGGTGATTTTACTTGGGGGTTAATTTTTTTAGGAATCAATAACCCCCCCCCCCCATTGAGCCATTGTGTAAATCCAACTCGGAAAAAACTTATCAGGATGTTCTTGATGATCTTTACATCATCAAGGGTTTCTAAAATATCATGCAAATCCTCCACAATCACATTAACATAATCAAATAATGCATCAGATGTTTTTTTTGGGTGAATCCTCAAGTCCTTGTATTTATTCCATAGAACAATCAATTTCAATTCATGAAATTTTCAGTCAACTTCATATATATTAATCAGTATTTCCCACATGTAATGTGATCATTTACATGAAATCACCTTTGTGTAGATTGTGTTGGATAAGTCTCACCCTAAAGAATTGATTCCTCTAGTATCGGTATCCAGTTATTTATGGTATCCTTTTTATAAATCCTCATTGTCCATAATGAATAAAATTCCATGTATATAATCTATATAAACATTAATTATTATATAATGGAAATATAGTGACATCCAATTCTTCCATGGTTGAAAGTCACTTCCATTGATGATCGGAATCTCTTTGTGATTAACTGTTGTAATGGATTCCTAAAAGAGAGATTCACTAACTTTAACATTTGGATTTGATGCCACTTATTGGCCCTACTATGTTAAATATCCAAAGGGGTGAATCATGGTATGTAAGATTAAAATAATTCTTCCTTTTGATCTTGTTTCATCGTTAAACAAAACACTACTTTCTCTTTATTGCACAGCTATATATGATGAATTAAAAATTATGAAAGCGACACAATAATTTTTACTTTGTTTATCCAAACCTAGATAATATAAGGAATATACAAATACAATATGTCAATATACCTGGATCACTAAATTGAACAGTTTTTATAATGTTCAGAGTGTACTCACTATCCCCTCTAGGTTACAATCATTCACTCGTTGAAAGATTACTACTCTCTTGACATAAAAGGGCCCACTACTCCTCCAAAAGAATATTAATATGTTTTATATCAATTATAAGTAGGTTCACACCAACATAGGTTTTAATTTACTCTTCTTTTAGAATAGATATGAATTCCACTTTACCATATAAAATTTACTTTAAAGAAAAATCCTTCACGAGTTTCCTCCTTCGTGAACTGTTATAAGTGAGTTGTGCCTGCATACTGTTCCTCCATAAACTACTCTACATGTAAGATCCATTGTAAACTCTATATGTGGATTGGATATCATGAAATTATTGTATGAACTACCTTCATTAAATGTACCTTGTGAACTTCCCCCTAGGAGGACTGCCTCCACATATAACTGCTTTTTGTACTACCTCATGAACCTCCCTCATGAACTACTTGCTTCATGAACTACTCTTTAAGCTTATAGAATACTTCAATGATGATATTTTGTGATAATATTTTCTCTTTAAAATGAAGTGATTCTTGGATCCTTATATAGGAAAATAAACCTGATAAATCCATAAATCACAAAATTATTTTCCAGCCCTTCATCATATGACTTCCCTTCATAGTTTGCATACCATCACCACCTCTTGACTGGAAATGATGCAATGTTTTAGACCAGTTATTTCATACATCCTACATGTTATCCCTATCACATGCATCATTCACAAGCCACCATCCCTGAACTTCCTTTGTGACTATGTATAATATCGTTTTCTTGGTTCCTTCACGAACTATCCTAATGTGAACCTCTTATGCGGTCCATCTTCAACATAACTCCAACACAATCACATACTCCCTACATAAAGATCATTCCTTTTACATTTTTTGTGAAATTATTGAATACCTATAAGTTCTTCCAGAACCACTTTATCAACCTGTTTTTTCAACAAATACACTTTAACTTTGTCAACCGACTTTGTTAACAAAACATAACAATCCAAAAACATTATCATAACATCATGAGGGGTTTTAGCCAACAAATTTTCATTAAAATTTAGGTAGATTATTATTTGTTCATTTGTGACCTTTATGAATTAACCACTCATGAATAGGAAGTATGATAGTCTTTAAATATTTGAAAGTAAATTTTAATGATTAAAATTAACTTTTAACTTGAAAACGAGAAAATGAGCTCAATTTTAAAACAAAGAAAATGAGTTTGATTTATTATAAAAATTTAGGATTATGGCCTTCAATAAATTTTTAACTAGTAAGAATAAATCTTACTTCTATATAATAGTTGGTATGCTCAGAATGATCAAAATTATATTTTTAAAATTATAACTATTTTTAGAAGGAATGTAATATGTTCAAAAATGATAAAATGATATTTATTTTCTATGAAAATTTATTACAATGATTCTTGATTGATTTGTTAATTATACAGACTAAAAGTGCATGAATCTAATATTTGAAGTTCCCAAAACAATCAAAAAATAATTTTAGGATTAATTTTTTTCCAAGTATCAAAAAGAAATCAAACAATAAAAAATGATAAAAAAACTTAGGCTTGTTGTTAAAGTTTTAAAATATATATATTTGGGCCATTTGTAACCTTTAAGAACAACCCTTATATGAATCGAATGTCTAATATGATTGAAATTATCAATAATACATTTTATCTATAAAAATTTATTTTTAACTTTGAAAGGAACACATAACATTCAAAATCAAGAAATCTATATCAGTATATCAAGATAATTTAGTGACATGATCATCGATTCATTTTTGACCTATAAGAAAAAAATATGCATTAATCTGGATTTTGATGTGATTAAAATGATCAAAATAGAATTTTTAGAATTACAATTGTTTTATAAGTGTAAAAATTACATTAAAAAAATTAAATATGATCAAAATATATTATCTTTTCATTAAAATTTAGGAAATAAACCATTAATTTATTTGTGACTTATAGGAATAAGCCATAGATGGATCGATCATCCAACGTACTCTAAAAGATTTGAATGTTCATTTTAATAATTTAAATTCAATTTTAACTTGAAAATGAGTGTATAGTGTTCAAAAATATGGAAGTGCACTAGGTTTATCATGAAAATTTAAGATGATTAATGTTGAATTATTTTTTACTTGTAGGAACAAAGAAAATATCACTTCAATGCCCAATGTTATCGGGGTGATATAAAGTGTATTTTTAGAATGAAAACTATTTGAGTGGAAACTGTGTGTCAAACAATAAAAATGATTAAAGGAGATTAGTTTGATGTTAAAATTTAGTAAAATGACACATGGTTCATTTTGAGTCATTTGAATGAATCAAACATGAACTATAATCCTAATGTTCCCAAATTGATCAAAATCCTGTTTTAACAATTATAGTTTTTTTATCTTGAAAAGGAATGTGTAGCATTCATCATTAAGCAAACAAGATTGATATATTGTAAATCTTTAAGATGATTATTATCAATTCATTTGTGATATGTAAAAAATCATGCATGTATTTGATGTGTGATGTGCACATAATGATCTAAAGTTTGTTTTTTAAATTAATTTTTTTTTATAAGTGTTAAATAGGTGTCAAATGAAAAAAAGTGAGAAAAATGACTTGGTTGGTATTTAAAATTAAGTAATATGATATTTGATTCATTTATTACATTTAAGAAGGACTTATGAGTCAATTTTACATGTCACATGCACCGGATAATTATAAGTGTAATTTTTATATTCATTTTGTATTGTTTTTCTTATTGATATTTTTAATTATTAAAAAACACAAATATATAATGTTTTGTTTTGTTTTATAATTGATTTTTTAAAAAAAAAAATTAATTTATAATTAAGTATTTTGATACATTAGGTTAATGTTATATTGATTTATTTTAAAAAAATAGATTAAAGTGAGATCAATTTTTGTAATTAATAAATGAATTTGAATCATATTTGGGGTTGTTTTATTTTAATTTTTGTTATTATTGATACTTCAATGCATAATAAGGTATGTTGTGGATAATCCTAATTTCAAACATAAAATTTCTTGCAAAATATTTGAGATGAAACCAATGAAATATGGAAGAGATCTAATGTAGAATAAATAAATTTGTGCATGAGATTTTTTTCAACATGGAAAAACCTTATGATATGGAGAATTAAAAACCCATGGGGGGGAACATGAAAATTCCAATATAACACTACTACACATATGCCCTCTAACAGTGCTAAAAATCATTATTAAACGTAGTTATAATAAAGGGGGCCCTTTATCCATGCTAAAAACACTGATAAAGGCTTAGTTGGCTGCAATGTGTTGTTAGTATAACAGCACACCTAGTAAAAACCAATAATTTTAAAAAATTCTACATACATTTAATTGAAATCAAGAATATAAAAATTTCCACCCATGGTATATACAAAAAAATTGTTATATACATTTCAAACAATATTTTCTATAATTACATTTACAATTATCTAACAAACATTTTAAAAAATTAATATTTCATCTTTTAACGCATGTGATCCCCTCTATAAAATGTCCTCCCATGGTATCAGTTGTTGAACAAATCATCTCAAACTAAGAAAAATTTACACCTATATAAGAAAACAAATATTATGTTAGTAATACTATAAATAAATAAATAAAACATTAATATGAAAGAATACATTAATAAAATGTCAATATTGAATGAAAAGACACATTGGAGTAATACCGGTCACATAGTGCATCATATTGAGGTGGGGTTGAGTCCTACACATCATAAATGAGTTATGGATCATTTTTCCTAAAATATCAAAACAATATTATTGTGTTTTCTCGATTCCGAGTATGTCACTTATTATTGTACTAAAATTAATGTCAATTTTAAATAATGACACATTTGGAGTTATAACAGTCACATCGTGCATCGGATTGAGGTGAGGATAATTCCTACCTATCACAAATTAATGATGGATCATTTTCCTAAATTATCAAAACAATACGAATTTGTATGTTCAGTTTTTAGTATGCCAATTTCATTTTTTACTAAAATGTCATTTCAAACCAGAAACATGCATTATGAGTCACACCGGCCGCATCGTGCATCAATCTAAAGTGATACTAATTCATACACCTAATAAATGACTTATGAATTTCTTTCCAAAATTATAAAGACAATCAGAGCATATTTTCTTGGTTTTCAGTGAGTGACACCTTTTGAACTAAAAAGTCACTTTTAAACTAATAATAGACACTTTTAGTTATATCAGTCATATTGTGTAATGGATTAAGGTGTGGTTTATTCCTACACATAAAAAATGAATCATCAATCATTTCCTAAAGTATCAAAAATAATCTGAATGTGTTTTCCTAGTTTTCAGTATGACACTTGTTCCTTTTACATAAATTAATATCAATTTTAAATAAAAATACACACTTGGATTCATATCTATTGCATCGTGCATCATATTGAGATTTTATTGAATATTACACGTCACAAAAGACTTATGGATCATTTTCATAAAATATCAGAACAATACAAATGTGTTTTCTCTGTTTTCAGTATGTCACTTTTTCTTTTGACTAAAATTAATGTCAATTTTAATAAAAATAGACATTTGAATTATATCAGCCACACCATGCATCATATTGAGGTTTGGTTGACTCGAAAATGTCAAAAATTATTGATAGATAATTTTCATAAACTATCAAAACAAACCAACTTTGTTTGCTCAATTTTTAGTATGTGAGATGTGTTATTTTAATAAAATGTCATTTCAAATTGGAAACACACATTATGAGTCATTATGGTCTCATCATGGATCATTTTGACATGATAATTATTTATACAAATCAAAAATAACTTATGAATCACTTTCTTAAATTATGAAGACAATCAGAGTGCATTTCCATTTTTTTAGTTAGGGACGCATTTTGAACTAAAATGTCAATTTTAAACTCGTCACAAACACTTTTAGTCATACCAGTCACACCGTGTGTAGGATTGAGGTTTTTTATTCCTAAACTTCACAAATAACTCATGTATCATTTTACTAATGTATAAAAATAATACAAATGTGTTTTCTCAGTTTTTAGTATGTCACTTTTTCTTTTTAATTAAATTTTTGTCAATTTTAAATAAAAATACACACTTGGAGTCATACTGGTCACATCGTGCATCGTATTGAGGTTTGGTTGACTCCTACATGTCACACATAACTTATGGATCATTTTCCTATAATATCAAAACAATCTGAATGTGCTTTCTCTGTTTTTAGTATGTCACTTTTTCTTTTTACTAAAATTAATGTAAATTTTAAATAAAAAGAGATACTTTGAGTTATACCAACCACATTTTGCATCATATTGAGATTTGGTTAATTACTACACATCAAAAATGACTGATATATCATTTTACAAAAGTATGAAAACAATCTTAATCTGTTTGCTTTATTTTTAGTCTGCTAGTTGTGTTTTTTTTAATAAAATGTCATTTCAAACTAGAAACATGCATTATAAGTCATACCTATTGCATCGTTCATTGGATTGATGTGAGACTTCTTTATACACATCAAAAATGACTTATAAATCTCTTTACTAATTTATCAAGCCAATCCGAGCGTGTTTTCTTGGTTTTCAGTGAGGGGCGTGTTTTGAACAAAAATGTCAATTTTAAACTGATAACAGACACTTTTAGTAATACTGATCACACCATACATCATATTGAGATGTGGTTGATTACTACATGTCAAAAATGTATCATGGATGGTTTTCTCAAAGTATCAAAACAATCCAAATGTGTTTTCTTAGTTTTCAGTATGTCACTTGTTCTTTTTACTTAAATTAAGGTCAAATTTAAATAAAAAGACACACTTGGAGTCATATCGGTCACATTTTGCATTTTATTGAGGTGTGGTTGACTCCTAAACATCCAAAATGACTCATGGATCATTTTCCTTAAATATTAAAATAATCAGAATGTATTTTCTTAGTTTTCAGTATGTCACTTGTTCTTTTTTACTAAAATGAATGCCAATTTTAAATAAAAAGAGACACTTTGAGTGATATCGGCCACACCGTGCATCATATTGGGGATATGTTTATTCATAAACATCATGATTTATAGATCATTTTCCTAAAGTATCAATAAATATGAATGTGTTTGCTCGGTTTTCAGTATGTCAATTGTGTTTTTTTACTAAAATGTAATTTTAAACTAGAAACATGAATTTTGAGTCATACCGGTTGTGTTTTGTATTGGTTTTATGTGAGACTGCTTCATACACATCACAAATGACTTTTGAATCATTTTCCTAAATTATCAAGACAATTTAAGTGCATTTTCTCAGTTTTCAATGAGTAAAATTATTTAAATAAAGTAGCCAAACGTTTAATTTAGATAATGTTGATGTATTAGAGAATAGATAATATTATGAGGAAAAAAATAATATATTAAAAAAACTTTACCTTCTCATTGAATTATTAGTTACAGCCTCAAATTCCTATCTCTCACGAGCATGATCATCTTCAAACAAACCTCCCTGACTTGAAAAAAGGAATCTACCTATATAAGAAAACAATTCTTATGTGAGTAATACTAAAAAGAAGTAAATTAATCTTAAATATGAAACAATCCGCTACTTCTATGAAAGTCGCATCTTAATGATATTTGTGTACATCATTCCATCAGGGGTGTTGCCCATTCATTTATGAGAACATCTATATCATCATTTCAATATGAGTATTTTTGATAGTCATATTATCACTAGAAAAATATATATACACAAATGATTAATAAATATTTAAAATTAAATAGTAATTATCTATGAAAATACCTCTTCGGGGATGCTAGTTTTTTCATGGAATGTGATCTCTATCATAAATTTACAAACATAATATCTACAATATTTTCTATTTTTTTATTTAGAACACTGTAGAAATATTAAGGATAATAATTAATTTGTTTTGATTTGCGTTTGGATAGTGAAATATTATTATATATACCCTAATACTTGTTTAGTCTGAGAACTTGTCAGGGTCCTCGTGCTTAGCCCCTTTCCTTATTCCTTATTTTTCACGATATTGTTACACCACTTTATTATAATAGAATCCTCATTAAAAGAAAATATAAATTATATAACTTGATGTTTAGTTCTCAAATATAGGATATAATGTATTTTAAATTGACAAACACCATCATGTGTGGTCGGTTTGTTGTATATCCATGCATTGAATCCAAGAAATAAATATTTAGAGTATCCAAATTGACCGCAATGACCATCCAATTTTTATTAAAAATAAAAATAGGAATAATTAATGAAAGAAATGAAAATATATTTGATATGATTAAATTTTAGGGTTTTAACCCTACATCGTTAATATTAAGAACAGTATGGCATCCATATGTTTTCTTTCAAACAATTTGAACAAACCTGCCACTATTTCATCCTTTTTTTAGAGTATTTTTTTGGTTGTTCTATAGAGGTGATGTGAGGAATAACGAGTCCAAAAAAATCATGGGAAAATTCATTAAATTTTATTTTATATACAAATTTTCTAAAAATATGAAATGTATTTAGTCATAATTTACACAGTATATCAGTTTTTGGAAACTAAAATCATGAAAACATATCTCATATATACATTTACAACTAAGGCACCTAGCCAATCATAGTCGAGGATTTCATTTACATTATCAAACCCAATGTAGTCTCCAACTTCATCATTGTACATATTTTCTTTAAAATCAATTGTGTGACTACTACCATCTTTTAACTTTGTATCAACATGAACCTTCAATACTATTAAATGTTGATATAGAATGGGAGGGGTAATTTTTTTTTCTCTAGATTTTGTTTGATCATTTGGTTGATCTTTTTGATGGTTTCGATTCGGTCTTTCATTTCACCCTCTTCCCTTTGTTCTTATGTAATAACATTCATCATTTTAGACATTTTTTCATTAATTGTTAAAGGTTTAGCTTGAAAAATAAATTGTAAATGAATACATATTTGTCGACATGTTTTCTTATAAGATGTGATGTCCATGCAATGAATGTTCTAATAGATTTTTCGACCATATGAATATATTTCTCATAAATTGGAATAAGTATCTCAGTGCTTTCCTAATGTACTATTCTAATCAAAACTCTCACATGACCTATTGGAAGTGGTCTGCTGTGTAGCATGTCGTTTTGGATATTGAACACTGTAGCCCTCACTACAAGTTGATGGGTGGGTGTTGATAGATATAAATCATATTCCTAATGAACCTATAGAATATCAGAACAGGAAAGGTATTGGTGTTTATCTGATTCAAATTTCATATAAATAATTATTATAACATTGATTACCTGAGCTAAGATAGCTCTCTGATGGTAATGGATCACCTCAAAGATGGTGTGGGGTGGGGTAGGATCTCCACACGATGGTTGTTCTTGAGTTTTTTATTCTATTTGCTTCCCCCCTATAAAAGTTACTAGAATCACTCTCTTCCATTGGAAATATTATTCAAGGGTATATAATCGTTCTCTCATCTGTTTAATTTCTTCACCTTTATCCTCCCCTTGTTTTTTTCTAACAAAATATGTTCAGGGTGTCACCCCAAAACCCACAACTCTGACGCAGCCATACTATTCAGGTTGCTTCAAGACCATTGATAGTATGTGTTCATCTAATTCAAGTGTTTATGATTCCTGTGACTATTTCGAATAAAAAATATAGTAAAATAAGTGATAATTATGCAATAGAAATTTAAATCAAAAAAATTATTTTGTCATACTTACACATGTTTCTCACACTTTTTGTGTGTTTTATTCTATTAGTGTCTCATCTTTATTTACATGTACCTCCTTCCATAGCATGTGGCGTGGGATAGAAGTGGCTTTGGATTTTGAGTCATCAATCTACATATAAATAGAGGAACATAATTATGGTGTTGTTTCATGTCACATAAAATTATTTTGGTATATTTAAAATGTGTACCATTTTTTTCAAGTGAAGAGTACCCTATACTTGCTTTACGATAGGGGTATGTTGGTTTTGCTTCCTTTTCCTTATTTTTATCACTCAGTTATTGTTTCATAAATAAAAAATTGTCAATCAAAGTGATGAATACATGTATCATAAAACAAGGTATTACTAGCCACGATATACCTAAAAAGACACATATTCACAATGGCCAATAAATGCATCCCACACTTCTTGGGTTATTAGGTGTGCATAGATAAGCAGTGGGTGTTGGTTTATTTTCCCTTCAGCATCATTAAGATGATGTATCATTAGAATTGTGTGAAATCCTCTATGAATCCTTCCAGAAATCATTAATACACATTTCTTGTGGGATCCATATACTATAAATGCACTCTGAAATGGATGATGAAGTGTAAGTCAATGCTTCATTATTTTATTCTTTAGTAAAATAAATAAATTATATCATAATGTTACTATAATCTCTTCTCACATCGGTATCTTAAGCACAAGAACAATATGGTGCCACAAATCTGCATCAATTGTCATGCATTGTTGAGTGACGATTCAAATGTAACTACTAAACATGGCCTTGTTGGGGTTAACATGCTGGGCCTATGCATTCTATCTGACCTCGTATTTTATTCCTTTGATTTTCACCTTAATGATTTTTGCTAACACTATCAAACTACAATGCTCCATTTTTTCTATGTTGTCAATCCTTCATCACCTACCATTTTCTAGGATTTAACATCATCAATATGTTACTTTAGAGAGGTAGCATCATAATGTTAATATGGCTATGGTACCTCTACACTGGGAGCAACAATAGGTTAAGAAACATGTTGTTCCTCGGGATTGGGAGCTCCAGCACGTGAAAAAGTTCATTGTTCATCTACATTGTGAGAAGTAGTAGGTTGAGAGACCTATTATACCTCAATATTGGGATCACCAACACATACATAAGTCATTATCTGTAGAATTTGTTTAACATTTAATTTAGATTACATAAATTCTACAACAAATGGATAATAACATGAGGTAACATGATGTATATAACAAAAAATATATAACCTGGTTATTGAACTTTTTTGTAAGGATGAAGGGATTTGAAACCTCTATCAACTATCCAAATCTCTTCATTGTGGTCTCCTATAATATACAAAATACCATCTATAATGGGACCTTTGTGAAATGATTACGATGTCATAATGAAAGGGTCCTCCTTAGTTGAACTTCCATCCGACCCTTCAGTGGTTTTGGTCAATAACAGAATAATTGAACAGTTTTGGTTTGTAGGATATGTAACATAAAATGATTGTACTTCTTGTGATTCCATTATAAACTATTCTTCTTTGTACCCTTTCTTACTAAAATCAACTTTTATGAATCCCAATTCATCTATTTTAACAGCAATCATGTTACCAACCCACTTGCATTGATAAATAGGCACTTCGATTGTGGTATAATCCAACTACCATATTTATTTGATTGTGCCAAAGTATGACATATTCACATAAATTGGATTTATTTCCTTAGTACTAGAAACATGAATTGATTCAGGCACAAGTGTAACTCTATTATTTTTCATGGTATTGTCTTCACCATGTTTATTTGTATAGGGCATATAACAATTAATTACATAACCATTGTAAGATAATACATACACACTTGGTCCTATAGATAGCCATCGAAGTCATTCTGAAATTAAATCCATATTTTCATCTGAATCTTTAAAAATATGGTCCTGAAACCATCCTATAAACTATTGATTATGTGTATTTGATATCCATATTTTAACACTTGATGGATTAAAATGGATAAGAATTTCTTTGTGGGTATCAACATATGGGGAAACCTCCAGAATGTTATAAAAAAACATAATGGTGGGCCTGCACCTAATATATAATATTGATTGTGACAACCTCTCTTCCATAAATTCTTTCACCTGCAAGTCTCATAGTGTGATGAGATTTTGGTAGACTAATTCATTTCACACCATACAGGTATTAGGTACCAAATTCAATGTCTTCCTCAACAATATATCACTCACAATACAACCCTCTGTCCGACTTTAATTTTGGAAATACCCTTTCAAAATATTCATATATCGTTCTATGGGGTACATCCATCTATAGTTTATAGGACCACATATTCAAATCTATCTCACCAAGTGAACCATCAAATGAACCATCAGATCAAATAATGGTGGCATGAAGAAAATTTCCAATTCACATAATATGACGGTAATTTATCTTTCCATAGTCAGCAATTTCACCAGGTCTATAACTTTATTTCATATAGATTTGATGAAGAAACAGATCTTGGTTAATGTACGACAGACTTTCTTGGGAAACCTAGCCTTAATTGAATCCTTTGTTTTGTTAGGTGAATTTAGAAATGTGGCAATGACACTATCACATACATTTTTTTCAACATGAATAACATCAAGAAAATTTCTGATGTACAGATAATTCCATTATATTAATTCAAAAAAAATGAATCACTTTTTCCAACTAGTTTTCATAAGGATTTCCAAAAAAATTTACCAAAAGTAGTGTCCATATATTTTATTTCCTCAAACAGTTGATCACCTGTTAGTGGAGTTGGTGTTGTACATTCTTCTAAACTTCCATAGAATGGTGTCGTCCAAGATTGGTACTTGTGTCATCAGGGTAGAAATATGTGATATCCTAGAAACATGGATTTTGAAGAATGTTTCAATCTAATTAAGTGTGTACCTTGTTCACAAACGAGACACCTTGGAGTTACTTTAATGTTATATCTTGATAAATGTTTATAAGCAGTAATGTTATTTATCATCTCTTACAACATGGATCTCAATGTGAAATCTTAATTTTTATAAGCATCATACAACGTAACACCGGAATCCCACAATAATCTCAAATCCTTGATCAATAATGCCAAATAAATATCAACGTCATTACCCAGTTTTTTTGGTCCTGATATAATAATAGATAACATGATATATATTCATTTCATGCATAACCATGGTTCTAATTTTTTATTTACCAACATAAACATCCATGTACTATGAGTGACTCGTTGAAAACCCAAATAATTCACTCCATATATAGATAATTCAAGACTAAGGTTTCTCGGCTCCTTTCCAAATTTAGGATACTCATGACCAATTCTCTTCCACTGAGGAGAGTCTTTCAGGTGATATAGTTTCCCATATTTATTTATTGTATCTATGTGCCATGAAAATTACCTTGAAATATCCTCACTTCCATATAGGGGCATAAACCTTGGAATGATTGGAATGTACCATAAAAATTTAATAGGATCATATTCATCT
The DNA here is from genome assembly GCA_963277665.1 of Viscum album. Classification (NCBI taxonomy): domain Eukaryota; kingdom Viridiplantae; phylum Streptophyta; class Magnoliopsida; order Santalales; family Viscaceae; genus Viscum; species Viscum album. The sequence continues at coordinate 1,626,372,439 of OY728130.1, forward strand.
TTCTTGTATCGAGATGGACCAAATTTTTTTCTTTCTGTAAGTGATTTTTGGTCCTTGTGAAATAGTATATAGTCAGTCAAGAATGTGTGTATTCTTTCATAGATCATATCCATCGATCATAACATTTGTTTAGCATCATATGTTCGACTCAGGAGCTCATTATCTTCTGGGATCATGTCATTCAAGAGAGTAAGTAGTTCTGTAAAACTGGCATCACTCCATCTATTTCCTGCTTTCAAATTATATAGCTTCAATACGGCTGACAATGTTGTATATTTATTTCAACCAATATACAATGGTGTCTTTTCACAACTCTTTAACTTCTCAAACAATTTTGGGAAATCATGAAGTTCATCTTCAACTATCCTTGTCATTTACTCGATGCGATCTTTATCACCATTCACATTTGTAATCATATCCTCGATATGGTCTTCTTTATTGTCCACACTTGTAATCATATCAGATGATCCATAAAACTCATTATTATCCCATCCACTGGCTATATTCTCCTTTTCCCCATGTTTATTTCAACATTTATAACTTAGATCTATTCTGTGATAGATCTAGTGTTCTTATAACTCTTATGGACTAATTATTCTTGAATAAAAACATCATAAACCCAAACAAAGGATTTGAGAAGGGTCATATGCATGATCTTTTTCAAACATGATGAACTCTTTCACTCAATCTTCATACTTGTTTGTCTAATGACTGTCATCAATCAATTATTTATTCATATCCATCCAATTTTATTCAGTAATATTAATATTTTAAGAAATAAATACACAAAACATTGATATAAAAATTAACTAAGTCTAAAAAATTTATAGACTTTAAGTATATTTCCATATTTATCCCCAATATCCACTTTCCAGAACCAAGGTCCTTCATTTGGGATCTTCTAAATAAATCAATCGTCAGCTCTTCCAGTCATTCCTTAATTGGTTTAACTAAGATAAATCCATCCACATAAAGAAGTAAAATGACAAAACTCACATCATAATACACCTTAATATAGTGTCAATTATTTACATTACACTGCATGAACATTAATTCTACCATGAAACCATTGAAATTTCGGTAACACTGTCTTGGTGCCTACTTAAGCCCACAAAAAATCCATTTGAGACTGCAATCGAACCTCCTTTTCCATTTAGCATGAAACCATCTAGTTGATCTAGGTAGATCTCTTCCTATGAATCTCCATGAAGGAATATAATCAGGACATACATTTTTTCTAAAAATAAACCTTCAATGGAAACCAAGCCGAGAACCATCTGAATTATTATGTTCTTTATAGTAGGAGAGAAAATCTAACTAAAATATAGTCCTTATAATTATTGAAATACATTTACAACTAAAGACAACTTATACTATTTCATATCATCCACATTCTCCTTTAGATGATAAATCTAATTTATCTATAGATCCCTCTTTCCTGGTTCCAATTCTATTATCTACAATGTATCAAACTCATAGAGGGAATTCAATTATTCCTTCTTTTTGTACTCACACTACAATGAGGCCAATAGTCGGCCTATAATGAATCCTAAAAAAATAGAAAATCCACCTAACTTACCCGCACATCCCTCATTAGGGACACTCCTATAGAGTAAGCAAACCATACAAATTGGGGACACTAGCTAGTGTGTGATATAACTAGTGTAGTATACATATAGACCTATTTCGTAATTCATAGGGTTCCAATGCAGCCCAACAAGTGGAAGTGAGAAACAACAATCCAATGATCGTCACATGAATAAATATAATATAAGTAGTAAATCACATGTCAATTCTAACACCCTCACAAGAAAAAGGCCATTTTCACATCCATGAATAAGCATCAAGCTTTCATATTATTAATTAATCACATCCCTCTGAGGGAAAATGCCTAAATAGACATATCAAACAAGGGACCCCCTAATTTAAACCATGCAAATGATGTTGGATTCAAATTAGGTTTAGGAGTTTCAATGAGGTTAAACTTTAATTCACCTTTTATGGGAGTGAGGTCATGATGGATATCTTATGGGTTGGGTAGATTTAGTGATATTCCCTTTCCATGGTGTTATTTTCAATCTACTTGTCTTCCCTATATAATGTAATGGTTTTCCTAATTCTATAAAACTCTAAACATAAAAGATTATGGAAAAATTAAATTTCAGATGTTCTTTGAAAACTATTTATAAAATCACACTTGAAATTCAATTAAAAACATCTGTTTTCATAAATTCCTCTTTAAAATAACACACCCTTTTTAAAATAAACAAATAAATTCCAAGTACTCTTTCACAAAACCACGATTCCTTTTTTAATGCATTCAAGGAAACTTCATGAACCAACCATATTAATCATTTAAAATGAGCGACAACCCTCTATATTTTACAAATTTTCATTTAAAACATCACACACCCATTGTTAAAATAAAAATACCATTAAATATTCTTTCAAAACATTCACATCCCTTCATGAAAGACAATCTGGTGAGTTGACAAACACTTGGTATGAAACCTAAGTCCATGTCAAGTGTTTAAATCATTTTAAATCTATTTAAAACCAAAAAAGGGTATGTTGCGCACATATAATTTTTTAAGAAACATTTAAAAACACTTAAATCATTTTAAAATAGCCACTTAGGCATTTTCACAAATAAATAAATCCCAAGAGAGGCACTTTATAAAAGATACATGAATCCAAATTAACCAACATTTTATAAAATATAAATCTATAAAAGGTATAAACATGATCCAACCATTAAGGGGCACCTACCAAAGACCTAAGGAGATAATGTAAGTTTAAAAATTAAGGGAATCATCACACTAGAATATTGTTGCAATTCAAATGCAACACAATAAACTTAGTATTAATGGCCACATCGTGGAGGAAATTCCAGTAGATGGTGTGAGACCTAAGATAGAAGTACTATAAATGTGTGACCATAATATTATTACTCAGTCCTCTAGAATTCCCACATATCTACCTAAATATTCCCATGATGTTTTTCTAAAATCTAAACACTAATAATCGATGAAACAAATTTGTAAAACTGTCATGTCAACATGGTATAACATCCATTGAAGCATTCACTTACACATCAACATCCATAATTAAACATGATAGAATTTCAAATATATATTAGAAAACCATACATAGAAAACATCTCGATTCATCCCAAATCAATCATCAAAATGATAATCAAAACCCAAACACATATCCAACTTTCACTATAAGTTCCATCTCAAAAGTGTTTTATCTTATTTATCCATTGAAAAAATATATATTGTATCCAAACTACTCACCATAGTCACTCTATTATAATACCAATCATGATACTTTTTACCTAAAACAATACCTATAATGTTTCTAATATATCAAACTACCTCATCCAAACATTTTCTAACATTTTGATCAATTTAAATGTAGAAATTTTAATTGTACCAAAGTCTTATACAACTATACATAAAAAATTATCAAAATTTTCATAGAATATTCCCAAAAAACCAATCAAAAAACCATTGTCTCACACTAATGAATCAAAGCGAACACATAATTCATACATCAAAAAAGATTCTGAACACTAAAACCCTATAATTAATCTTTCACTCTCTAAGCATTCTAAATCAAATAAGAACATGCCTTAGAGTTGGAGATTCAGCGGTAGCAGTAGGGTCTGGCAGCGGCAGAGTTGAGGTAGGTGGTGGTGGAAGCGGTGGCAGAGGTCGCGAAGGGGTTCACGTTGGAAGTGGGGTTCACGGCAAAGGTGGGTTCTTAGCGGAGGAGGGGTGTGTGGTGAATGTGGGGTTCAATGGTGAAGGTGGGGTTCACAGTGAAGGTGGGTTCACAGCGGAGAAGGGGTTCACGATAGAGGTGAGGTTTAGGGGTGGAGGTGGGTTCGCGGTGGAGAAGGGGTTCATGACGGAGGTGGGGTTCCCGATGGAGGTGGGGTTCACAACGGAGGAGAGATTCACAATGGTGAAGGAGGGATTTGCAGCGGTAGAGGAGGTGTCGGGGCAGAGGAGGGGTTGGCGGCATAGGTAGACTTCCGTGAGAGTTTGAGGTGTGTAAGAGAAGTCGACTGTTAAGATTCATTTATAAAATCAGGTAAATATTTTATCCGCATTGGTTAAAAAGTGATGATAAATGTATGTTTTATCAGTGCTAAAATAGAAAGCATTGATAAAACATATCTTTATTAGTGCTTTTTACCGCTGATAAATATATAATATTAACAATTTATTTATATTATTATATATATTTATAAAATTATAATATATATATATATATACATATATATTTATAATTATAACTATATATATATATAATAAATATCTTATGTAATTGTATATATTTAGAAGTATTATAAATAAATAAATATTTATTTATTTATAATTATAAAATTATAATAAATATATTAATTATATATATTGATAAAATTATAAATATAATAAATATATTTATTTAATTATATATATTTATAATTTTATAAGTATAATAAATATATTTTTTATATTTTTTTAATTATATATATATATATATATATATATATATATATAAATAATTATAACTATAAATAAATATTTGGGCTGACGGGATCTGCGGCGAGGCGCGTCCATTGTCTCGGCGGTGGCGTGGCAGGGATGCTGGTGACGGAGGCTTGAACATTGTCTGGTTTGGGATCTGTGGGGTTGGACTTGGACCTCTTTAGCAGTGACCTACGGTGTGCAAAGTCTGTGGGGTTTCAGGCACACATGTAGACGACAGTTTCAGTGTGATATAGCGGGGAGGGTCTCACGCACAGTCGAAGTGGCCGGCGATGTGTGTTATGATGCCTGTGGTGATCAGCGGGCAGGTAGGGTCGGTGATGTGGATGGGATGCAGGCATTCGCATTGCTCGGATGCGGTTATGGGATGGTCTCGAGATGCGGGCGCTGACATTAGAAAGTGGTGTTCCCACTGGATGCACGGAGGGTCTTTGTTTGGTGCGGCTTGGAATCCGAGCTTGGCAGGATTTGTTTGGCCGAAGGGGGATTCGGTCTTGGATGCATGGTGGGAGTTTGGCTCTGATCGGGTGTGGGTTGTTGGGTTGCTTGACCTCAGGGTTCGTAGAGATGGGTATTTATCGGGTTCCTGATGACAGGTTGAGTAGGCGGTCCTTGTTGGGCCATCACGTCCTTTTGGACTTTATGAAATTGTACTGCGGGCCTATTTTTTGGGTGATGGTGTTTGTGTCTTTGGAATTTTAGTTGTTTTGGGTGGCATTGTTTTGCCACTTCTCTAGTTTGTCGGTGATTTTTGCGCCACCTATTTTTTGGGGTTCCATGTACTTTTATTTTCTTAAATAAATTTTTAGTACGGACCTCGTTTGAGTCCTAAACATTCCTGGTATATATTTTTGAATTATTAAAAAATATATATTAATTATATACATGCATTTTCTATTTAATGTATACAAATAAACATTGTTTTTGAATATAAATATAATAATTTAATGTAAATTAATAATATTTTTTATTAAAAACATTTATCAGTGCTTATAATAGCGCTGATAAAGGTCTCCCCTTTTATTAGCGCTTTTTGTTTGGTACTGATGAAATTCGGCGCATCCCTTTCCCGAACCTGTGGTGGTGTAAATCCGAGAGTACAAAATCCAAGTAAATTCCCAAACATGAATTACAATGATAGCGTAGAAAAACTCTTTGCTCAACGTCCCCTGAGCAGACAATCACATCACCTCGATCTTCACTTTTTAATTTTTTTTCTTTATCAGTGGCACTCTCAGAAGAAAAAGAATTAAGTGTAAGACCAAAAATGCCTCTCTCAACATGCTTCAGCTTCCAAATCTTATTTTGTATCGTGCATGCATCATTAATCCTCTCAGAAGCTTCCACAATCCCCACATCAAATTGCAAGCCCAAAACATCGCCTCGGATACCACTTTTTGGAGAGATTCCCAATCATGGGAAAAAAATTTCATGTGAAATATCTGTGAGAAAACTAATGAGATATAGAAGAGATATAAAGAAAAATAAATAAATTAGCCCACAATATTTTTTTAATGTGGAAAAAGTATTTGATGTGGAGGATTAAAAAACCCTAGCGAAACTCAAAAAATTACATTAATACCTTTATGATGAATTTTCCTTGATCTGTCAATCAAGGCACCCAAACCTTACATCAATGACCAAGAGAGGGATCTAGCAACCCATCATAGCTCCTAAAGAAATAAGGATTGTCACAGCAGCGAAAATCAACCTACGAACACGCACTGTGTAATATAACCTCCTTTTCTGTAATATCTTATAAAGCAGGACGCACTCACGTGTCATCGTCTTTTTCTTTCTTTATAGTTTGTTTATTTAACTGGATGGATTTACCCTTGACTGTCATGACCATGATCTTATAAAGGTACTTCCATCCATATCAACATGGCCTGAGATATATTACTTCCATAACCCGGAAGTGACAAATCCTTTTTTGACCATTCAACTAATATCATGCCACCAACGATGCACCCGACACAAACTACCTTGCAACGACTTCATTGTCATGGTTTTCGTCTTACATAAAAGTATGCAATCAAATGACATGCATTGGTAATGATCTCAAGTCAGGAGACCATTACACATTATTGTATATAGGAACATCCAATGACACCCAAAACATGTGGTGTTCCTATTGGCGGACCAGTCCTCATGATATCACTACTAGAGATCACCAAATGCCAACTTCATGAGAAGAAGTCTCAATGCTTATGAGCCCCCAGCACCTGATAGTCAAACATCTACTGTGTCCAATCAGTATGATGTATCTAGACTATAGAACATTTTTTTGAAAGGAAAAGATAAATTACTGATCAAGGAAACCAGGATTACAAAGCCAATCAGAAAACGATTTCACCCAACAATGATCACCCCAAAATATCCCAAAACGAGCCAAACGATGGGCTTTTGAATTAACATCTCTTTTGATAAAAGAAAATTTTCATGCAACAAATCCAGCGACCAGGGACCAGATCTTCCTCAAGATGAGGCCATAGGGATGGGAATCCTCATCTTTTGTTGAGAGCACGTTCACCACTTCAAGGCAGTCGGATTCCACCAGAATCTTAGGCCAACATTTTGAACGGGCAAACAGAATCCCCTGGAGGATGGCCGAGGCCTCAGCCACCACAGGGATCCATGTGTTAGGCACTACCCTACACTGAGCTTCCACAATCTGGCCAACACTGTTATGAGCAATGAGCCCAATACCGACCCTTGAATGAATAGAGACAACAACATCTGTATTAATCTTTAAGAAACCCTCAGGGGGGAGACCAAACAGGAGCCACTCGTCGAGTGTGGCTCAAAGGATTCCCCTCTTCACTTTTATTCCAACCATTCATCCACTCCAAAGCTCTATCCACCCATAGGTGATCAGGGGTCACCTTCATCTGGAAAATGCATTCATTCCATCAGGTCCAAACCAACCAAGCAATTGTTCATATCATCCCCACCACTCTTGGTTCCAGAGAAGACACCCAATTAGTAAGGTTTGGGACCAAACCAATTGAAATATCAAAGAAAATACCAAAATCCAGCCTCCAAACCTTCCACACCCCTTCCACCCCCTTACAGGAAAGAATTTCATGCAAAGGGGATTCCACTTCATGGAGGCACAAAGGACAAGTGTCATCCTCCACCAAATGACACTGCACCAAAAAGTCACAGGTTGGAAGAATCCATGCACAGACCTGTCACAAAAAAAAATCACCTTAGGGGGGCGTTGAGGGACCAGAGGCACTTCCACCGATTATCGGTAGAGACCTGGGCCAATCCTTGGACCCTCATTTTGTAACCTGAACGAACAGAATATCTCCCATGAGGTTCCCCAGTCCAATAAATCTGGTCAGTACCCATTCCTGGTGTGAGAGGGATACTCAGGATGAGCTGATGATCCACCTCGTTAAACCAACAACAAAGCTTCTCCTGATCCCACTCCTCAAGCGAGTCATCGAGCAGGTCATGTACACTTGCATCTTCGGAACCAGGAACAACCAGTGAGGAAACCTTATGATTGACGCCATCTTCTAGCCATGGATCCTTCCAAATGTTAATATTATGCCCATCAACAATTCTCCACATGCAACCCAAGTCAATCAGAGATTTTGCTCCCCATATGCTTCTCCACAAAAAACTCGGTCGTGGCCCCAGCTTGGCATGCAAGAAGTCAGAATGAGGGAAGTACTTAGCTCGTATCACCATTGAGAACAGGGCATTTGGGTGGGAAAGAAGGCTCCATCCTTACTTTTCCAAAAGAGCATCATTAAACCATTTGAGATTTTGGAAGCCAAGGCCACCACAGAATTTTGAAACACATAGCTTCTCCCCAGACATCCAATGGGAATCTTGTTTTCCCTCATGGGAGCCCCACCAAAAATTGGCTAACCGGGAGTGGATTTGATCCACGAGAGTTTTTGGGAATTTAAACAGTGACATAGCATAAGACGGGATTGCTTGGGCCACTGACTTCACGAGAACTTCCTTTCCCACCTTGGAAATATTCCTACTAGACCAAGTGTTTGACAAGTTAATAATGGTTTTAAATAATTTTAAAATACTCGATTAATTTATTATAATCAACTTTTCATTATTGGTTATGCCATTTATTTTCCATGAATTCCATAAATAATGGGTGTCTCCAAATAAGATCGGATAATCATTAAGATAAAAGGTAATTAATTAATTAATTAATGCAATTGCATTTATCTTTAATAATAAAATAATGAATAATGAAATGAATGACAGTTGTTTACTTTTGCGTATTCGTTGCATGTGTGACTATTCATGAGATTGACCAAGACCTATGTATGTGTTGAAATTTATTTAATTAAATTTATTTCCTGGTTTTGTAACTATTTAATATTATATTAAATGATGGCATGCCACTCATCCCTCTCTTCATTATTATGTAGGACCTGTGTGTCCAGGGATATTTTTGTAATTCCCTTTAACCAATTATTTGGTTCACCTCACATGCATGTGAGTACTAAATATTTGTAATTAATAGAGCATCCCAAGGTGTGTGGGGAAAGTTCATGATGAAACCATAATGATGCCAACTCAGTGATACATAAGTGGACATGTGGAACTTTGTAGCTCAAGCCAAGTCCGGCATAATGTGTTATTTCATCTTGGTCATATGTTGATTTAATGCCCACTCATTAAATCAATTATTAGATAATCTCACGATATGGTAATTTAATTAATTATTTATTTTTTTTCCAATGCATTAAAATTACATTTATTGATTCAAGACCACGATCACATAAATGAATGAATTAAGATGAAAAGATGAAATTTAAATAAAATTGATTACGCATAAATTTTTTATCCAAACATGGTTAATTAATTAAGTAAACGTCCACTTAAATATTAACAAGACATGTAAAAGATAAAACAAGATAAAAATTTATGCATAATAAAATAAAATCCCCCAATACAATATTAAGTCAGACTAAGAATTCATTTACTTGATTAGGAATAAAACTCAATAGAACTATGGGTTTTGACTAACCCTTGTTGGGACACTTACTTTTATAAGGGGGGTTCTTATAAAAGTTTTTAGTTTATCTAACAATTTTACATCAAGAGGTGTAGTCCTTGCTATACTTTGTGTAATTTGGAAGTAAGTGTTGAGAAAACCCAAGTCAGGATTTCTGGATTGGGGAGTCCACTTAACGGATCAAGGAGTTGCAAGCCCGTAGTTTCCAATGACTTGCCTGCCTAAATACCTTCAAAATAGATTGACCAACCCATTTTTTGGTTATGCGATGGGGAATATGGGTCTTTTCCACTAGAATTTCTTAGTAACTAGACATTCCAAGTTCAAATGGTGATAGCTATTGGGACTTGATAAAATAGTTGGAGATTTAATAAAATCAATTAAATTATTATTTCTCACAAAATTTGTAATCAAGAAAAGTATTAATAATCTGATCTTTTTATTATAGAAAAAAATGACAAGCTCATAATCCACATTATCCCTACTATTAATATTGGATAAAGATAATCCCCTCATTGGTAGTAACTTCCAGGAGTGTCTTAGATGCCTTCGGGTTATTCTACGCCATAAACAAAAATATAACATGCTAAAATCCAAAATGTTTGATCCTCCTACTCAAGAGGTGAGTGATGATGAGTTCATAGAATATGATAATCATATGAAAAAAACGACTGAAGTTAGATGTTTTATGCTTTTATCTATGTCTAGTGAACTCATAAAGTCTCCCAAAAACATGGATGTGTATAGAATGCTTGAGCACCTTTGTGGTCTTTATTAAGAGATAGCTAAACATGAGCAGTTTGATATTTCCAAGGAACTCTTTCAGAGTAAGCTTGGAGAGTGTTCCCCAGCTAGGTCTCATATAGTCAATCTCATTAGATACATTGAGCTCCTATAGGTTTTAGGGTTTAAAATCCCCTTATAATTGGGCATCGATCTCATTCTGTCATCACTCCCCCATAACTTCTCTAATTTTTTTGTGAATTTTAATATGAAAAACATTGAGATGTATATGCCATATATTCTTATCCTCCTTCACCAAGTAGATAAAGATATGAAGCGTGAAAATCCTTATGTCCTTATGGTGAAAAACGGAAAGGGAAAGCAATGATATTTAAACCCAAAGTTTCTTCACGCCCTTCCAAGAAGAAGAAGATCAAAGGGGATGAAAGAGACAAATATTTTGTCTATTTTTCATGTGGAAAGAAGGGCCACTGGAATAAAAATTCTATCTAGCTAAAGAAGTAAGGGGAAGCTTCAAGTGCATTTGTTATCGAGTGAAATTTACCTATTTCTACAAATTAGGTATTAGATACAGCTTGCGGTGATCACATATGTATTAAAATATTGGAACCAAGTAGATTCAAAAAAATTGATCGAGGGGAGGTAGATCTACGAGCAGCCAACAGAGCTAAACTTTCTATTGTAGCTATCAGGGACTACCTACTCACATTTCCAACTAGAATGATCTTGGTTTTAAAGGATTTTTATTATGTACCTTCTGTTACCAAAAACATTATATTGGTATCTAGACTAGATATAGATGGATTCATTTTCAAATTTGGAAATAAATGTTACTTCTTTTATAAGGATAACATTTGTTATGGTAAGACACATTTACATAATAGTCTTTATATGTTGGATTATATGAACTAAGTAATGGAAATTTATAATGAATTTACTTCACATGACTCATACCACACCCAACATTGGCATCACCGGCTAGGTCCTGTAAATGAAAAATGATTGACAAAATTACATCAAAATGGATATTTATATTATTTTGAACTAAAACCATTTGGTGTATGTCACACATGTTTACAAGGCAAAATGACCAAATCCCCATTTAGTGGGAAAGATAAAAGGGATAAAGAGATTCTTTAATTAGTTCATATCGATGTGTGTGGACCATTTCCTATTGAAGCCGGGGGCGGATACTCATAAATCATAACTTTTACTGATTATTTTAGTAGATATGGATATATTTACTTAATGAGGTATAAGTTAGATTCTTTTGATAAATTCAAGGAATACAATAATGAGTTGAGAACCAACTTGGTAGGAATATTAAGAAACTCTTCTCAGACCGAGGTGGAGAATATCTTAATCAAGAACTCATTGACTACTTATGAGAGTTTGAGATCCTATCCCAACTCACTCCTCCTTACATGTCTCAATGGAATGGTGTAAGCGAAAGGAGTAACTGCACCTTGTTGAATATGGTGAGATCAATGATGAGTCATGCGATTCTTCTATTATCCTTTTAGGGATATGTGTTACAAACAACGGAACACATACTACACCATGTACCATCTAAATTGATAAATGGAATACCATATGAATTTTGGAGTGGAATAAAAACCATGTTCTCTAATTTACATGTGTGGGGAAGCAAAGTGTTTGTTAAGACCTCTTCAGGTAACAAAATTTCACCCTGAGGCACAAATTGTACCTTTATAGGATACCCCAAAGAAACAAGGGGATATTACCTATACGACTCCTCAAACAAAAGGGTTATAGTGGAAAGACATGTATTCATTTTTGAGAGGGATCACATCTCCAAAAGAGATAGTGGGAGTGAGATAAACTTCGATGAAGTCGAGGCTCAAGGAACACAAGAGTTGGTACAGGATCAGATTCCACAAAGTACACCATGAAAGAAGAAACTGTTCTAGAGACACAAGAACTGCATAGGAGTATAAGAGAGGTTAGAGAACCAGAATGGTATGGTTTTCTAGTTATTAGGGATGTTGACTCATTATTAGTTGATAATAATGAACCTTTAACCTACAAGGAAGTAGTAGGTGGCCCAGATGTTTCCAAGTGGCAAGAATCCATGAATTATGAAATGAATTCCATGTACCAAAACCAAGTCTCAATTTTGGTAGATCCTCAAATGGATGTAAATCATGTTGATTGCAAATGGGTATTCAAGAATAAACCAGACATGGAAGGAGAATTTAGTACCTATAAGGCATGGTTGGTTATAAAAGGGTTTAAAAAGAGTCAAGGTATTCACTATGATGAAAATTTTTCACGAGTTGCGATGCATAAATCCATTATAATTCTACTTTCCATTGTCGCTTACCATTAATATGATATTTGAAAAATGTATGTCAAAACAACATTCCTTAATGGGAACCTTTAGGAAGATTTCCACAAGACACAACCATTGGGGTTTGTGACTCCAAAGGATGTCAATAAGATATGCAAGTTTCAAAAATCTATTTATGGATTAAAGAAATCATTCAGGTCATAGAACGTTCATTTTGATGAATCCATAATGGAATTTGGTTTTATAAAGAACGAATGTGATCCTTGTGTCTACAAACAATTTAGTGGGAGTGTCGTTGTTTTCTTAATAGTATATGTTAATTAAATATTACTTATTTGAAATGAAATACCAATCTTACAGTCTCTTAAGGCATGGTTGAATAAAGTTTTTCCGTGGAAGACTTGGGAGAGGCAACATATATTCTTGGGATCAAGATTCATCATGATAGATCCAAGAGGTTGCTCAGCTTATGTCAAAGTACATACATTGACAACAAACTAAAGAGATTTACTATGGAACAATCCAAGAGGGGATTGTTGTTAGTGTCACGTGATATTCATCTTTCCAAGAAAATTTGTCCTTAGACCCATGATAAAAGAAATAGAATGACAAGTATTTCATACGCATTAGTGATTAGGTCAGTCTTGTATGTTTTGATATGTACTAGGATAGATGTCGCCTATGCATTAATTGTGGTATGAAGATATGAAGATGATCTAGGTGACCGCTATTAGATGACAGTCAAGACTATCCTTAAGTATCTAAGGCGTACTAAGGTTATGTTCCTAGTTTATGGAGGAGATGAGGAACTAATCATCAAATGATATGAAAATTCTAGTTTCTAGACTAATCAAGATGACATGAATTCATAAATGAGATACATCTTCACTTTGAATAGAGGTGTTGTGAGCTGGAAGAGCTTAAAGAAGACTGTGGTCGTAGATTCTATAGAAAAGTTTGAGTATATTACAGCTTCTGAGGCATCTAAAGAAGTAGTTTGGATGTGAAAATTCATCCAAGAGCTTGATGTGGTACCTAGCAGTAAAGATATCATCACAAACAATTGTGATAATACTGCAGTAGTAGTTCTCACAAGATTTAAGGTCACGTCAGGCAAAGCACATACTTCAGAAGTGTCATCTCTTGATGGGATTTTTCTCAGAGAGGTGAAGTTGCCGTGAGAAATATTTCCACAGAAGACAACATAGAAGACCTATTAACTAAAGTTTTTCCTCATCAAAAACATGATTATCATGTGAGGTCTAGAAGACTAAAATTCGTAGGTAGTTATCTTTATTCCAAATGAGGTTTTGTTAGAGTTGGTATCCTAGATCCAACTATTTGTACTTTGAATACAAAAATATTTGATGTATTAAATATTAAATTTAACATCTTATTACATATTGTTCATTTTTCTACATGACCATAATATAACAATGTCCAAGAGTATTTGTCGTATTGATAAGGTTATAGCAGTTCTCAGCTATGATGAGAACCTTAAAGTGTTATAAAGATATTTTTAATAAAGTCATGTGGTTGGATAACTTACTATGATGGGAAACATAGTATATAACCGTCATGTGTGAGTACTCATAAGCAGATGAGACCTCTTCTCATAAAATTCGCATTTGGTAATCTCAAAGAAGGAATATTATGAGAACAGACCCACCAGTAGGAATTATGCATATTTTGGAGTCATCAGATATTCCTATTCACGAGTGTGTCTAATGGTCTTTAAACTTTAATATTTTCATTAATGCATGTCATGACTTGCACATTTATATTTTTTTATGAAAACAGTCACGTCCTATGTTGGCGGGAAGTAGAGTATGTTGGGTGCATCATGAATGATATGTTTTTAATGGATAATCCAAGAAAGTATTTTCCCCTTCCATATTTATGGAAGTTGATATCTCGATCCTTTTAATGAAATAAAACTGTCACCCAAAATTCTATGACCATGGTGTAATGACGAGTTTATTTCAGATAGTCAAAGAATGATGTATCAAACATATAGGTCTATGACACCGTCATGCAATCTTCTTGATAGGATATTGTGACCAATGGATTATATTACACAGTGAGCATTCGTATGTGGTTGTCATCATTGTGACTTTAAGTTCATTCTTTTGGATGTCTTGACCCCTTTCTAGACAGTAATATTGGACTTTAGGAAAGCCTACCTAATTCCAATGAGAAATAATCCTAAAGGGTTACACACTATGTGTTTGTGGTGGTCTATATTAAATTATATTTGAATTTAATTAATGGAATAAATATTATTCTCAATACTATGGAATAATTTTATTTAAGTTATATTGATCACTTAAATTATGTAAATATTTATTCACCATATTGTGAATAAAATATATTTATTTATTTTATTGAATATTTATTAAATATTTATTTACTAGTTTGTGAATAAAATATTTATTTAAAATAATAAAATATTTTTTCGTGTGTTCGATAAATGAAAGAGGAGTTTGAACAGACCAAGACTGTGTTTGGTGATGAAATAATTATTTACGAGTCGGTAAATATTATTTTTCTATTTTGCGCAAGTTGGTGCACCACAAAATAATAATACTATTATTATTATTATGTGTCATGATATTTCATTAATGGTTATAATTATAATTAATTGTTTTTATGCAATTAAATTTTGTAACTGAAATCTCAGCTCTATAAATAGACGCTTATGTCTATTGTGTAATTTATTGGAAACCAATTCCATGTTTGGGATTAAAGAATTGTTGCACACAACTAATTATCTCTAAAATCCTCCTCTCTCCCTATTAAGAATGAGAAACCCAAGGGAGAATTTCTTCAAGATTAAATAACAAGCGATCAAGAACAAAAAATGAAAGACATTCGATTCTCCGCACTAGCTCCCAGAGAACAAGTGTCATTTCTCAAAGACCATTGAAGCATGTGTGGATCACCGCTAAAGGGAGTCTACCCTTTTATCCTCAAAAGCGCAATAAAGGCAATCCAAAAGGGCCTTTTTGGATGATCAACAATCATCAATGAAGAAAGTTCATAAGCCTGGGTATTTATCTTATTTTAATATCAAATAAATTAATTATAAATTCGACGTGCAATATTCGTGCTCTTGGTTTTAGACAATGATTATTAAAAGAAATTTTAATACGTCACCCACCACCACACGCTTCCACTGTGCCCAGAACCAACAACTATGTCTCACGCATGCATCATCAATCCTCTTAGGATCTTCTATAATTACCACATCAAATTTTAAGCCCAAACCACCACCTCTAATGGCATTTTTTGGGGAGAATCCTGAGCATGGCCCAAAACTACTTTCGAAGAATTTGTGAGAAACCTAATGAAACATTAAAGTGATATAAAAATAAATAAATTAATTAGTTTTCATGATTTTTTTAATGCGGAAAAACCCTATTGTGTGGAGGGTTAAAAAACCATAGGTCAACTCTGAAAATTCCATTATAAATATGAGAGTATAGGACCTAAGTAAATGACCAAACATGAATTTCAATGATTGCGTAGAAAAAATTCTGTGAAAAATCTGTCATCTCTATGTCCTCGTGAAAAACGAAATCCTCTTGTGACAAACATCACTGCCTCAAAGATCCATGTATAACAAAATTTCACCCTTCTGTTACAAGTGTTAATACCATGAAGGGATCGATACATCAACAGAGAAAGGTGTATGCATTTTTGTGTATTATTTCTTGGCAATTCATGCTTCAAGTTCATCTTTATTTTACTTGATTATCCACCAATTTCATCTTGTTCCAGGTTAATATTCCAGTTAATATCATGTCCCTTCCATATCCTACTCAGAGTCATCTACAGAGTTTACATTCTTCTGAGGATTTTCCAACAACTATTGTGATGGTTCTTAATCAGAGTTCTTTTGACAAGAGCATGGATTTCCACCCATTACAACCATCTATTTTGCTTAGTTAGCAATTTATCATTTTTTATTCATATTATATTTGATTCACATGAGTGGCTTAGGTGTAAAATTATTATTGATTACTGAATTGTTTAGTTGGCATAAACGTGGGGGATGTTCTGTTGTGGGATGTCAGTTTCCATGAGAGGCTTGCTCTCAAAAGCTTTAAGTTTTGGGAGATTACCTCACATTCAATGCCTCTTCTATTTTGACTTTTATTTCTCTATCAACTGTCATGAACATGAAATCATCATTTGAAACATCTTTCCCTCACTAATAACGAGCTGATCTAACCCCGTTTCCTATGCTTTTCCGATAGTCATCATTAGCCAATGATTATTCTGCATCAATTAACCATTTGACGTGGAGTCCTGATGGCGTGGTTTTTGGTATGATTAAATTATTTTTGTTATTTTTCTACGACTTACTATTTCATAAATTTCAATTCCAATCCTGATTACAAAGGCCTCACTTAATAAATAAATGTTTAATTCATTGCTAATTTTGATACTTACATAGGTTTTTCATACTCCAAGAACATAATACACCTGTAATCTTATAACGGCTATGATTATATGAGAAACCACCTAGAGGTCTACCCCAACTATTACTTTTTGGGAGGCACGTTTTTTTCATATTTAGCTTCAAAGTCACCTTTTTTTGTACGTGGATGACTGTATCATAGAAAGTGATAGGATCATATGCGAAAATCGTGTTGGTTAATTCAGATCAAGGCTCGTGAGGGAAGTGTTAATGATATTGCTTTCACTTATCCAAACAAACTTTGTATTACCTATGGAGATGGAAGGCTCATTATGGTTGGTTTTTATTTTTTTTCCTAGGGTGGGTGGGGAGTGATGGGTGGATTCTCTTGTGATTATATCATGATTTTCAGGTATGGGATGCAGCCATCGGCATTAAACAGTTTTCTTTTGAGGGTCACGAATCTTCTGTATATTCTATTCATCCACAACAAAAGTAAAATATTCAGGTGTTTTCATTATCTTATTATATTATATCTACAGAAGTATACAGACTATTATTTTGATGTTTATCTCATTATTCTCTAGGAAAAGAAATGGTATTTTTTGATTAGTGTGAGGCACAATTGAGGTGTTATAGAGTAATTAAATATGGAGTTTGACCAGGTAAATATTATGGGTTATACTAGTGGGAAATGCCCGTGATTATTTCTTTTTATTATCTGAGTCCCATATCAATAGATGTTCCTATTTGTACTCTTTAATTTATTTATAAATAAAGGGCTCAACATCTTTATGAGGAATGATCTTTCATTTGATTTGGTATTAGAGTTGGTTCCCCAAACATAGTCCCATCTCTCTTCTGTTGAGTGACCAGGCCCGTATCTTCTCATTAATCAAGCTGCATACAGTTATGTAACCAATCTAACTGTTGTGATTCACTGATCACAAAGAAATGGAATGGAGGAATAAAATGAGAAGAAAATTTATTTTATTTCAATTTAAACAAAGATTTAAAAAAATCTCTCTACACCTCTATCTCTCTACAAATGGAGGTCTCAAGGCTCTATAACCAGATGTAATGATCTATCTTTCCTCAGAAGATGACTATGAAAAACTCTCCTGACCCTGCTTTTATAGCCATGGTGGGAGGTGTCATGTTTGACACAACTCCCACAATTCCCCACCAACCTTAGAATTCTCCCATAACATCCATTGTAACATTTACAACAAATGAAACAACTATGGTTGAAGTCTATTGGTTGGTGCACTATCCACCTACAAGGGAAAAAACTCCATCAATTAACCCCTCCAGCTGAAATCCACTAGAGCATTTTCAAATGTACAACTTCTCCGAGGCAACCACCTTTTTCAACATATCAGCTGGGTTCTCTGTGTAGATCTTCACAAAAAAGTCTTAACAGTTGTCGATCTATCACCTTGCATATCCAATGTTAACAAATGTCGATGTGCTTTGTCTGAGAATGATGCATGAAATTTTTTCTTAAGTCCAAAAAATGTTGACTATCGTAATGAACCCAGTACTCATTCTGACTGAATCCAAGCTCCTGGAGAAAGTGATTTAGGTACAACATCTCATTTCCATCTTCTGAAACAACAATGTACTATGCTTCGGTTATGGATAAGGTGACACACCTTTTCAACCTTAACTGCCATGATATAGCTACTTATACAAAAACATAGATGTATCCTGATATAGACTTCTGACTGTTAGGATCTCTGGTTATATCTGAATCTGTATAGCCCTCCAAGTGAGGGTCATCTCCTCCAGTGTACAAACATAGCTTTGAAGTAAATTTAAGATACCTCAGAATCCACTTGACTGTATCCCAGTGCTACTTCCCAGGATTTGGAAAAAATTGACTCACAATTCCCACTGCATTGGAAAAGTCTAACCTCATACTCACCACATCAAGCTTCCAACTGCTGAGTAGACCATCATCTTTATCGCCTCGATTTATTATTTGGATGAAAAATATGAAGTCTTGCTCAACTTCAAATGATTGAGAAGTGGAATTCTTAATGGTTTGGCTTTTTCCATATTGAAATGATTCAGAACACATTCAACATACTTCTCCTGAGATAGTCATAACAACCTCCTCTTTCTGTCACAAATGATATGCATCTCAAAAATCTGTTAAGCTGCTCCCATGTTATTTATATAAAAAGACTTGATAACTCCTTCAGCTGACTGATCTTCACTATATATTTCTTCTCTGTATCTCTCCCAATGATCAACATGTCATAAACATAAAGTTGAAGAACAACAAATTTACCATCCTGCAGTCTCTGTAAGTAAACACACTAGCCCGCCTTTGTCTGTTTGTTGCTATGACTCACCATGAATGAGTCAAACTTCTTGCACAACTGTTTGAGAGTTTGTTTTAGTCCATACAGGTTATTATTCAATTTTTAGATGAAGATTTTTTATCCAGAAACCTTGAAACCTTGTAGTTGTTTCATGTAGATCTCCTTAGAGTAGTAATCGTGAAGAAAAATAGTCTTCACATCCATCTGTTCAAGCTCCATGTATGATATAGACACCAATACAGAAATTATTCAGATTGAATCCATATTCACCACAAGTGTAATGATCTCATCAAAAATCGACTTATTTCTTCTGAATGAATCCCTTGACCACTAACTGAGCATTGTGCTTGACCTAATTTCTTCTTTCATCCTTCTTCATCCTGAACACTCATTTGTTCGTTAGTGCATTCTTACCATTGGTTTGTTCCACCAAATCATATGTTTGGTTCTTCGAAAAAGGCTCTATTTAATCCTCCATTTCATTGAATTGGTCTTGGGAGTCGTTTCCATGTTCTTAGAGTCACGATGTTTTTCATGCGCATTGCAAACCGACTATGTCAGTAATCCACACAACTATGGTATCTCGGCTACATCGACACCCCTGTTGTAGCTTATCACCACCTTCTTTGTAACCAATGGAAACTCAGCCAAAAACTGCATGACTTTTGGAAAAAATTCTTGCATCATATGAATGGACCTTTTCCCATTCAGTAGATTACTTTCAAACAAGTAGGCAAACTCCACAGCAGACGCTACACTTGTCGCTTTCTAAACAAGATACTCACGACTCAAAAACTATATGCTCAAAACCAATTTGAACATCGGCATTACCAGTTCCCATCTCACTTTAAACAACACTGCCATTTTCTAAAATAGTTTCTTATGCAGAATTAGAAATGAACTCTTCCCGATACATTTGTTTCACTCTCGCAAAAGCAGAATGCTGGCTTGAGATAAGAAGACAAGAGGGGGTGAACTGCCTTTTAAAATTAAAACAATCAAAGTACAAATACAATCACAAATTAAAACAACAATAAATAATTTAAAGATAATGCACAATGGAAATAAAATATTAAAGAGAGATTCAACCAAATCAATCTTAATTAATCAAATTAGGTGATATCTTGATTTGATTGAGAAAACAAAACAGAATAATATTATCAGTATCACAATTTGATTAATTAAGTGTATCTAATATTAAAACAGTTTAATCTTATTAATCGATAACTTTTCTCGTACACACATGATGATATAATAAAGGCACATCGATGTAATTTTATTGAAGTGTTGCGAATATAAAAAAGCGACGTGAAAATAAATAAATAAATGAGAGAGACCGATTTAATAAAGGAGTTCAACATTAGCTCGGTGCGAGCCTCTAAGCCCCCCCCCCTCGAGTTGAGAGATTTATATATATCTCCATTCATTTTAATGGTGGTCAAGAAACCCATCCTACCATGATTTTTGGCATTTGTAGCAAGAAACCCACCTCCCTTACTTCAACGTCAGTAAACACCCGTCTCCCTTGCTTTTTGTTGGTTGTAGCAAGAAACTTGTTGTATAAGGTAAGTGAGAAGAAGAGAGATTTGTTTGGCATATATTATTCACAAAGTTTCTCCCTTATCTCTCAAGACAGATATATATATATATATATATATATATAATTTAGATGAGAGAGATAAAAAGATAATGTAGAAGAAAACCTTTGAGAATAGAGAATTGAAATTGACTCTAGAGAAGATTTTAATATTGAAGAGAAATCGCTATAGATCCATCGTTGACACGTCACTTGATTTGATCATTCAATCCACCATTGTTGTGAGATGAAATCCAAGCCTCCCAAGCTGACTATTTATAGCCTTCAATAGAGATAGGAAGGTTCTGGAAT
The DNA here is from genome assembly GCA_963277665.1 of Viscum album. NCBI lineage: Eukaryota > Viridiplantae > Streptophyta > Magnoliopsida > Santalales > Viscaceae > Viscum > Viscum album. The sequence continues at coordinate 1,626,393,678 of OY728130.1, forward strand.
TCACGGGAGTCATTACGGCTTGTTGACTACAATTTAAGAGTTGTGGGGTCCACTATTAAATTAAACTTTGACATGATGGGCGAACACCACCGACTAGACAGTGCACTTGTTGTAGGCTGCCTGGCTCTGTCTACTTCCACTGGCTGACCGGTGCTGTCTGCAGCTCACCAAACTTCACTAGGCCCCTTCTAACATTAATTCAATGTCTTCAAAAGGTCTTCCAACTTCTTTACATGATATCAACATATCCATCAAGACTTCATTATGATCTTCAATACAACTTCATTTTCTTCAAGAAGGATCCTTAAATTACTTTGAATTCCATCACTTGTTCTATTAAAAACATAACTTGGTATTCAATTATCAAAACTGATAAACACTTAAATGAAACAATTAAATACAAAGATGAGTGTTTGTGTTCATGAAAACATCATGAGAGATAAATAGGTACAACATGAGATACTGATCCGATCTAGCAATTTCATTTTTTGCTACAAGCCTCGTCTTACATAATGGTTGTGAGAGACTGTGTCCCGACGACATGGGAGGATGAAAAGATCATCTGTGATACTTATGTGCGTTACAGGTTTGCACAACAGTTGGAGGACATCAACAATGAGGTAGAGGAGTTGGGCATGGACATATGCATTCTATGGTGGTGCCAATGCCTGTGGGGCCAAATGTTGTTCGAGGTATGATCAATTTATCGTCTACCCTAGTTTATGACTTGTTTGAACCTAGGTAATGTTTTTTGGGTTTAGGCAAGTGACCAGACCATGTAGATTTAGACTGTTATAAAAATATATTGAGCACTTCGACTTAACGACATTTATATAAGGAAATTCCCCCAAATGCACCATTTCCATATAGAGATGACATCTCCAGGAACATGAAGTCGGGGTGATGCCACATAGGGCCAGAAGACCCACCTTCAGAACCAAGAGACATGCCCCAAGTAGGCTATGTGGGAACTAAGAGATGCCTCCATTGGACTAGTTGAGATGGGAGAAAGGGAGAGTGTTCCTACCCCTTTGGTAACCCCAAAGGGTGGATAACTCAACCATTGAGATTGTGAAAAATCTGATAGGATGTGCCTATAATTATTCATTAAATGAAAATGGAAAAACAAAACCCTAAAGTTGTTTTTAAAGTGTGTGTGAGACCTTCGTTTGAGCCCTTTGTGATTGATGTTCATGTTGTGGGTTATGACCCCTTGTGAAATGTTTTATATTGTTATGAAGTGGAAATTGACTTATTTTTAATCAACTTTAAAAATTAAATTTAATAAAATAGATTTCATATTTGGAATTAACATAATCAAAATTAAGTATTAAGGTCGATATATTTATAGACATTATATAAATGCATTAAATATTTCTAAGCAAGGTGGGTGATGGAGGTTCGTTTCAGGGCAGTCACTTAGAGGACCAAAGGCTCCCCCCCCCCCCCCGACAACAGTTGGAAGGAGAAGTTATCTAAAACACCCCTAATGGTGATACAATTTCATCAACACCCCCAAAATATGATTTCTTCTCTGGTTGGACTGGAGCTAGTCTCCCCTCTATAGCTTCTAACTGGGTAAAATAGGACTGGATAGACCCAAGCTACCAGTGATGCATTATCCACCTCGAAGGGATGTTTTAGTGTTGAATATGAAACCATGAAAAAATAAAAAAAAACCATGAAAAACTCAGTCAGTGGATGCTTCCCCATGTAAAGGACCCTCACAACTATTAATATTCACACGACAATAGGTACACATGTCATATTTATTCATTAGTTCCATCCTTATGACTAACCATTTCCATCATACCGAGATCTTAAGGACCATTCTTCTCAATATGATAATCATACATGAGACGCCTTCGACTATAAAAACCTGCAACATTTATGCAATACAATATGCTAATTTAATGATACTTGCAATGTATTCCTCTGTTTTTATCATTAATCCCAAAAGTAAAATGATTAATTCTTTTGTGGATTAAAACAAAGTCACCAAAAGTGATCTTTCGATGATTCATGAGTAGATTGGTGTTCCGGATAATCCCATTGTAGTTCCTGTCTCCAGGTCTCTACAACATATATGGAAATATGAATTAAATTTTTCCAATGCAATATCTATATAAAAAGACTTATTCTCTGTTGTTGTGTAATTGATCTGAGTTATGTTCAGGGTTTGTGTAAAATTTCACCAGTACCGAAACAACCAACCTAATCTACTTTCCACTTGCCAATTGCATTGCCATCACAAAGGTTTTTAAGTCATAAAAGTGATAGTATTAGCATAATCTCTATTTTTTCACTATTCACCTAAAAATCAATTATTTTAGAAAAATATCAGAAATTCATCCTAAACTAATTGAGACGTTGTTAGGAGTGTGGGGTGGCAGAGTTTGGAATATGTGAGTTGGCTATTGGGGGTTGTCCGGGTGTGGGAGTAATTACTACTATGGGTATATTTGTATTTTCCCTTTTATTAATCTATTGTGTTGTGAGTTGTTGGCGGCTGTAGTTGGCAGGGTGCTTATTATCTGTCCTGGTGCGGTATTAAAAGAGGGACCAGCTGGAAGGGAGGGGAGAAGAATTATTTTGAGAATTTTCCAGCAGCAATTGTGGGGGCTGGGACGTTGGGACGTCCGGCTGGTTCCTGGAGAAGTGGTCTTCTCCAGGCTCTTCTACCTTTTATTTCCATTGTTTTTCTCCTTCTCCTCCTTCATGCTACTGTAATTCCAGCAGCTGCTATCAATTCAGTGTTATTATGGTTTTATTCTACCTTCTCTCTCTTACTCAACCTCATAGTCAAAACATTTTGGCAATTCCACTGGGGAGTGTCGTGCGAGAGGGAGGTTCACTGCTAGAGGAGAATCGAATGCAGTAGTAGATTAAGGCCATTTCTGAAGTGCAAGAAGACAATAGTCTTGCAGTTGGCTGGGAAACATGGAGCAATATGTTTATGGAGGGGTTTGAAATCATGGGCGGACTTCTCTTTATGGCACAAAGAGTGGAACTGCCTAATTTCATCGGGGAATATCCATTCAGATGGATTTCAAAAGCGGGAACATATTTTTTGTTTAATCAGACTCATGAGGATATGAAGTTACATTTAACGCAACTTTGCATGGAGAGTGCCACTTTGTACTAGTTATTGTCGTGGCAGAGAGCATAACCGTTTGCAACCTGGGAGCAATTCAAGTCATCTTTTCTAGAGAGGTATGGGAAGGTGATAGAGTGGGAAGCTCTGAAGGTTTTAGAGACACTTGGACAAACTGATTCCATTGAAAAGCTATATGTTTGTGGAGCTATAGAGAAAACCATTGCAAATTCTGGAAGTGATGTTAAAAGTGAGTTTGAAACTGTTACTAAAGAAACTCATATCGGTGATGAGTGTGATAATTTTATCCGAAGAAGTGGGTGTCATTCTTGGAAAGCGACTAATTTATTTCCTCTAATAGAGCTCGACTTCATGTTGGACCGATGTCTCCCAGGAGTGAAAAATCCATAACAAGTGATGCGTGAGTTTTTCCCACTAGCAACACGAACACTGATTGGGTAAGACATGGTTACTGGAATGGAAAAGGGCTACAATAGAGGCGATACACCATCCATATTTCCTAGGCCGGGACAGTGGGGAGCAATAGGGATTGTTGGTGTCCTTAAAGGGGATAAGGAGAATTGAGAACCACCGCACCGAAAATAGCTTCATCAAGTCCCAAGAGGAGTCGAAATGGAGGGAGCGAAGATTCCTAAAGCCATTGATTGGAAAAAGAAAAAGACAACAGTGAGCTATAGTGTTGCTCAAGCTAGATCTGAACTGGTGAATTCATAGCAGCTATTTCAGCAGCTGCAGAATCAAGGATGTGGAATTTTGGAGGGATTTCAGGTGACAAAGATTTGGGACATACTATTGGATTTAATGGTGTTGTAGTAACATTCTTATGGAAAATTATCGGATGTTTGTTCTTTCCTGCTTACAGCCCTTGATGAAGACCGGAATCTACAGGTGGGTGAACAGGCTCTCCCAACGGGTATTCCGATTTGATAAGTTGAATCATGAAATTATGTCCATCCTGGTCATGGAATTTTCTATGGAAGAGGTGTTTTTGTGGAGACTGTAAAGTGAGGGGTCTCACCTTTTTCCTAATAATCTGTTTGTCATAACCAATTTTGATGACTTGAAAGTGGTGGCACCATATATTAATTTTTTAGAGTTTTATGTCATGTCAGCCTGTATTCTCAGTGCAGTTATTTTTTGGAATCTAAATTCCTCTTTTAAGGATTATAAAGAAACAATAAAGAACACTCAGTGGAATTCACCAGGGGGTTTTGTAGATTATCTGGATTTCCATGCAAGCACAGAAAGTACTTAAGGAAAGGGAGTGTTTGACTTTGGCCCATGGCTGGATGAAGAGTACAGTGGGGTGATTGGGCCAGCTGGTGTACTTATTTTTTCTACTAATTTCGGCCATGAAGCTGGTGCACCTTGGACGACTCATCTTGACCCAACTAAGATTACATTTTCTGAGCTTGTTTTTCTTGTCGCAGGTGGCCAAGCAGTGTTTTCATTGGCGGAAAAATCAGTGCATGCACATAGCATGGACAAAGATCATTGGTTAGAAGGAAGGAATAATAAAGAATTCCTTGAGGAAATTGGTATTATTCACCTGAAACTTGGTTTTTTGGAATCCATGGCTATTAGGAGTACAACGGTTTTGAAGCCTACTGAAAGGGAGTCAGTCACTTACTTGGAGCTGGTTGGGATGAGTAGAGTGTTCGGTCTACTTTCTGGTGGATTGCTTCTGTTTATTTCCTTTTGTCAAAGAATAATTCATCAAGTTCCTCGAATGAAATCAGATTTTTCCATGGTTGTTCCTGCTTTTGAACAAGTGCACCGAGACTCACCTATGTCTGTGTTTAAGAATAACACTTCCAGCATTCGGTCTGGAGAGAAAAATAATGGTTCTTAGCATGAGTTATTGGAACGAGAGGAGTTGTCTGAAGTTCTTATTTGCGGGCATGAAACTCCATTATTTGAACCAAGCCTTTCATGTGTTGGGATAATTTGTGGCCGGATACTAAAAAATGTCCAATGAAGGGCAGTGAGCTGCAACAGACATCTGCTTTAAGGAAATTCATGGAAAAAGATGTTTGTGATGCACATTGGCTACGTCGGGTTGGAGGTACATGGGTAGCTGGGATCTGGAAAGACGGAGAGGAAGAACCATGGCACCTCAAGGTTCTTTATCGTGGAAAAGGGCTGAGTCGTCTCTTAGAGGCCCACCTTGGGGACAAGGTGATATTTTGTGTGGGAGGGAATTGTTAGGAGTGGGGGGGGGGGGGGGGGGGGGTTGCGGAGTTTGGAATATGTGAGTGGGCTGTTGGGGGATATCCAGGTGTGGGAGTAATTACAACTAGGAGTATATTTGTATTTTTCATTTTATTAGTCTTTTTTTCCAGGTGTTGATAAATGTTGTTGGTAAAGTGTTTGTTGGCTGTCCTAGTGAGGTATTAAAAGAGGGACCAACTGGAAGGGAGGGGACATAAATCATTTTGGGAATTTTCTAGCAGCAACTGTGGGGGCTAGGATGTTGGAACGTCTGACTGGTTCCTGGATAAGTGGTCTTCTCCAGGCTCTTCTACCTTTGATTTCTTTTCATTTTCTCTTTCTCCTGCATGCTACTGTAATTCCAGCTGCTACTATCAATTAATTGTTATTACGGTTATATTCTTCTTTCTCTCTCTTAATCAACCTCATAGTCCTAACATATGTTTAATCTAAATTTAGGCACAACATCCTTTCTAGTTGCATTATCCTTTCTTAAAATGAAATGTCTGGCCAGGGGAGTGGTAATGGGTTTCACCTTTCGAATTTTGAAATGTTCCATATAGTCAAACTGAGTCGGGAACAAATTTCACTCATTTATTTTATCTCCATTCTAGTCAGAACATTCTTTTATCAATCATCAACAGCTGCGATTGGAGGCGACACCAATGAAGCTTCAGCCTTGCGAGGGGAAGCTAAAGAAATATAAGGCTGCACTGTTTTTTCCCCGACTAAGGTGGAAAAATCCTAGAAATTTAGGTTCGGGTTGAAGGCTCCTCCCATATTTTGAGAGGATGTATAGATACACAAAGGTGAATCAAAGGTTTTAGCTATTCGAGATGTCAGAGGGGAATTATACTGGAAACACTACCCACCTACATTGGCTGCCCAAGTTCACCCAAGTGTGCAGGTGACTCCAATGGGGGCGGGGGTTGTTGTTCTAGTGTTAATGACGCTAAGCCTTTTGGAGGTCCACCTTGGGGACAATGTGGGTTTTCAGGATGGAAGAAATTGATTATAGTGAGATATTCTCCCCCGTTGTTAACATTCATCTATAAAAATTCTTCTTGATTTTGTTGTCAAGTTTGATTATCAATTAGAAGTAAAAACTAAATTTTTTACATGGTACATTTGATGAAACAGTTTATATGACTCCTCAAGGATTTTCAAATATATTTAAACCTAATCAAGTATGTCTCGTTATGAAGTTATTATATGAGTTTACACAATCTTCTAGGTAATGGTATAAATGGTTTGATTCTTTTATGGTTGAAAATTGTAGGTTGAGAAATGAGAGACCCGAACCCCCAAGGTGTACCTAGCTTGGACACATACTGAAAAGAAAGCAACAAAACAGACGCTAACACTCCCCCTCAAGCTGGACATGCCCAGCTTGATGACAAAACGAGACAGAGCAGAATAAAAGATAAAGCAGCAAGACCGTTCCTCCCCCTCACGATCGAAGTTCCCCCTTAGGATGATGGATGGATGAAGTTGTTGCTGGAAAAGTGCGGGGCCGAACAACAAAGTGCCGGGAAATCCACACTAGCGTGTCAATAGTCAAAGCGTCGGGAAAATCCGCACTACGGGCCGGTCGTCAGAGCACCGGGAAATCCTTAATGTCAGGCCGATTGTCAAAGCACCGAGAAATCCGCTCGGGAGGGCCGGTCGTCAAAGTGTTGAGAAATCCGCAATGGCGGTGCCGGTCGTCGAAGCGCCGGGAAATCCGCAGGAGGAGGCTGGCAAGGAGGGAGCAGTTGTTGATGTGCAGGAGGCCGCCAAGGAAGCGCGACAACAGGGAGACGCGGCAGCAAGGAGGAGCCAGCAGGGAGCGGTTGCTGGCTGTGATGCGGGAGCCGCGCGGAGATATCGGGGCCGGTGTGCACAGCAGGGAGGAGTCGCCGGGAAGGGGAGTCGTCACGCGCAGTAGAGGAGGAAGCGCGCAGGGATGGAGTCGCTGGGGAACCACACAAGGAGGCGGTGCCAAAGGAGCCGTCGACGGAAGCCGGGAAAGCCGCGTGAGGGCGGGGCCGGGACGCGTCGCGGAAGGCGGGGCCGGCGGGAGCCGGGAAGCCGCAACTTAAGCGGAGAGCAGTCTAGGAGAGAGATCCACCGTCGGGGAAGGGAGGCCGCTGGGGAAGGAAGGCAGCCGATGCTGGGAGTCATTCGGCAGAGAGAGATCTGCCAGAAGAGAGTCGCACCGGGAGAGGTGGGAGCGGTTGCTGGCTGTTTGCGGGAGCTGAAACGGCCGCCGGGAAGGGGAGCCGCGCCTGGACGAGTGCGCCGGGAGCCAGGAGCAGGGGCGATGGCACCGCTGGGAGAGGGCTCCACTGGGGCGAGGGCTGGATGTCCGCACAGGAGCAGCGGGCCGCGCGTAGGGAGCCGCTATCGCGGGAGAGGGACCTGCCGTAGGAGGAGGCGGCGCCGTGGGACTTCGCAGCAGCTCTGGATCGGGAGGGAGACGACGCCTGGGTCGGGATCGGGAGGAGCGCCAGAGATCGTGGCCGGCAGTCGGGATCGCGAAAGTGCGTCGCCGGAATGGAGTGCGTCGCGGAATCTGGCATCGGGCCGTCAGCCTTCGCGCGCAACAGGAGGAGACCACCGGGAGGGAGAAGCGGGAGCAGGGCGCCGGGATGTGGTCGGTCGCGCGGGAGGAGGAAGCCGCCGGGGGTTGCGACACCGCGGGGAGGGTCGGCGTGGAGGGCCGCCGGGAGTCGGGTGCCGCGGGACGGAGGGAGCCTCGCGGGAGGAGTCGCGACATGCCGGGATGCCGCAGGAGGAGGCGGGGCCGTCGCACAGAGAGGGAGGGAAAGCCACCGGGAGGGAGGGCCACCGGGAGATTAGGGATACCCGCCGGGGAGCCGTGCAGGGCAGAGGCGGAGGGGCAGCAGCGATAACCCTACGGGGCTTTGAGGCCGCTGCCCCCAATGGGGGAATTGCAAAGAACCCGAAACGGGAAAAAAAATATGTGAGGGAGGAATCAAACCTCCTCTGATACCATGTAGGTTGAGAAATGAGAGACCCGAACCCCCAAGGTGTATATGCTCTCTAAAGGAGCCCTTGGGGTTCTTTTATAAAAAATAATAAAGACCACACCATACCACTAGTCCGATGTGGGACGCAGACTCTACCAAAAATCAATTTTCAAGAAGTAAGCTTGATGCATGTGTATACTATAAAACTTTTATACATGAATCTATTTATATGTTATTATATGTTGATGACATGATTTTAATCTGTAGAAAGATGAGGACTATAAATTCTTTCCAGAACCAACTGAACTCTATCTTTGAAATGAAAGACTTAGGACATGCTAATCAGATATTGGGTATGAACATAATTAGAGATAGGAATCAAATCTTGAACTTATCTTAGTTTACTTATATTAAGAATGTATGAAAAAGGTATTTGATAGAACTAGAGGAAACAAACTCTGTCAAATAGCTTGTATTTATAGATTAAACTCGAGAACTACAACAGATGAAAGACACTACGAGAGAGCAATTGCTCCTCGCCCAAGCCTACATGCCGCTTCCCAAGCCAGATGGACGAACTACAATATTATCTTCCCTCCCTCACTTCTCTCCCAACTGTTTATATAATGAAACTCCAGCAGGATCTAGAATCATCCCCCTAACCACTTAACCGACTCACCCTAAAATACTATTTTACCCCTAACTAGAATATTCCTTCCCTTCCAGCTGGACAACTGGTCTCTATCATTTCACCACCCCTTGAAATAATTCTTGTTTTCAAGACTGGAGATGAGTGGGCTTGCTACTCAGGTGCACGAAACAATCTCCCAAATATGCCTCACTACTTTTGTACTTTGAGGATAACCGGACGACACTGCTGCTTGAGGATCGAGATATTGTCGTCCAGTAAAAGATGGAAGTAGTGCATATGCTTTCCACACAATCTCCCATATGCGCCATCCACCACCATCGATCAGTGTTGGATAGATCAAGTTGAGGGAGTATCCCTTTGTAATGATGTCCCTCCTTTTGCCAGAAAGGCCCCATGTGTTCTATAGTGAAATGGGTTAGAAGTACGGTTGGTACCACCCTACTTTGTGATTGGAAAAAATGTATGGGTCTCAAAAAATCAGGCCCCATCCCATCACCGCGGGCGTAACCAGTGCAACTGGTGGTGAAATAATAAGAGCCCATGTTTGATTCGGCTTAGTCTACGGTGACTCGTGCTCTAGCAGGACGAACATTGAAGTTGCTAGATCCACATTGGGTGGTAGCTCTTATTGGATTGGTGTAGCCCGATCCGGTTGGGCCGAATACTTGTGGCCCTCAACTTTCACGGGTCGAGGTCCATGGTGAGCTCGTTGGGGTTTGTAGTGGGCAACACACCCCTAATTTGGGGGTCTGGGGGCTGAAGGCCCCCAACCCCAAATTTATAGGTACTGTAGCATCTTTGAACATTGTAGCAGAGCTGACTAACCAACAGCGACAGAGCACTATAGTAGTGCGGACTTCGACATCAACTTTACTTTAGCCTTTTGGACTTCCAGCCGGAAGCCACTGTAGCACTTTATACTTAGGTAACTGCCTTTCACTATAGTGGCGTAGACTTCCTGTGCAATTGGTGGAATAGTGGATCATCTTCTCAATTTGTAGCTCATTTCGAGTTAGGGTTTCTTACTGAAAAACTCTGTAATTATGTTCCCAAATTCTTGTGAATATTCTGACTCTTTGTGGACATAGGGATTATTCCCAAACCATGTAAATCCTTATGTTATTATTCTTTTTTCCCCTTTTACTCTTCTGTGATCTGTTCTTTGTTTCGTTGCTCCCAATGTTTTTGCATCAACTCTAGCATATAAGTGTTTGAGGTAGTGTCTTCCTGATTTTTGTCCGAACCTATGCTTTAAATTCTATGGTCGGCATGCTCCCCTGAATGTGGAGCAAACAGTTGCGGTGCTGTTGACTGAAAACCAAGAGAGCTGGTCACCTTTGTAAGAGCATCTCACCCCTGCAAACTGAATCGTCGAGATCCTTGAGGCGGGCTAGAGGATGGTATGGAGATGATCCAATTGTAGCAGTGTGCAAGCATAAGGCAACGAGGAGACGGGGCACGTGCAAGGGAAAAGACAAGATCGAATTGAGCGTCCCATCTCAGAATGCGAGGCATGAGTGCTTACGGTGGTGGAGTGGACTCCAGGGACTTCATGCCTTCTTCCGATGTGCTCCTCGTCTGACGCGATGCGGCCGAGAGCCTCCGAGGAACTGATACAAGTGGTGAACTCCTCCTCGGTCGCGAGGCAGAAGAGTGTTTCCTCTAATACTCGAGTGTTGTTCTGGAAGAAATTCCAATGTGTGCCACTATTAATGGAAGCTCGGCAAGATGTGCTTAGAAAAAAAAAATGCGGGGAAGTAGCAATTGTTGTAAAGACATGGAAATTTCAAAGAATATTTTTTTTCTTAAATTCTTTGGAATTTTAAGAGTACACAGTTTCTGACGGTACCTGATTCCGAGGCCCGGTGTGCCCAGAATAATTTTCTGAAGTTTTCTTCGAGTACGTTCAGTGAACGAGAGGGCGGGATTTTCTATCTTTTGAACTGGTGCTCGGAATTGAAATATGAGGACACCGATGAACTCACAACGCCGATATTCGTTTAAGGGGAGCTTTACCACAGTTACGTTTTATGCGGGTTGAAAGTTAATTTTTGGGGATTCATAATAAATTAAATTAAATTGTTGTGTGAGACAATTTTTTTATTATTTTTAAGTGGTGGTTATTTCCTCCAAAGAGGATTGGAGGTGGGGCTCACACCCCACATAACCTCCCACGAGTGGATAATGTGTGGTGGGTCCCACACGAGCCCCTAACCCTTCAACTCCCCCTTTAACTCCCATGAACCCCCCTTTTTAAACTTTTGAACTTCCACTTAATGGTGGAGCCTCTCCACCTCCCTCCCATTAAGCGTGACAACACAATTAATTAAAGTCTTATTTAATTAATTTGTGGTGTCAACAATTCATTTGAATTGTTTTGAATGCATGGAAATATTATAATCTTGGAAGAGCTTCTTATTATTTTGGGCTTGGCAAATATTTTGAGGTGGAACTTTTGGAGAATTAGGGAGAGAGCATTATCTCCAACAAAGAACGCCCTTCTCTCCAATGAAGAACGACGAAACCATCTTTAATCTTCATCCAAGCCACAATAGGAGGAGCTGCCTGCGAGGAATGTTGACTACCCTTCTTCCTCTGACAACCCCGACGTCCACGAATCGACGTCGTCTTTGAATTCTCTTCCTCCAACGTTGATGGGACGACACCGTTTTCCACAATGCCCGACCTCTGCGACACTCGTCTTTTGCGGCTCGTCAATGTGAAATGCTCTTGAAATCAAGGTAGGGGGAAATATTGATTATTTATTTATTTATATAAGTATTTTATTATACCTTCATACCATGGCGTTTGATTTTGGTTGACGGTGATCGAGTTGTTATCATCTAACGTGGAGGGTGTGGGTTGAACGAACACGGCCCGACGTCCCTCTGTTGAACCTTGCTTATATTGGTGACGGAGGCGGAGCCAGAAGGGTGCAGTGCCGTCTCACCGCACCAGAGGAAGGAGGCCACGGGACGGAAGGAGTGGCGACGATAGGGGGCGGCAGTGGCAACGGCAGCCACGCGCCGACCGCTTGGAGGCAAACCTCAGCCCGCATCTACGAGCCGCTTGCTGAAAGAAATGGCTGGCTTAGCCGGCTGGGCTGGAGAACCGCGACGTCTCTATGGCGCCACACTGCGGAGAACCGCAGCCCGCTTCCGTGGGCCGCTTCGGCGAACGAACCGACCGGCCAGGCTGAAAGAACTGTGGTGCCCCCATGGCGCTGCAATGCGGAAGAACCGCGGCCCGCACAGCAGGACGTGCGCGAGCCAAACAGAACCGGGCGGCTTCGGACGACCGGGCAGCAAGGAGGGCGGTGCCTCTCGGCACCGCCGGACGAGCCGAACCAACCCGCAACCGTGACCCGGGTCCGCGGGTGGGCCGCGCCCCACTGGGCCGGGCCGACCCCCTGCCAGGTCGAACCAGCCAAACCGGGTCGGGATGACCCGCCAGCCCACTGGGTTTGACGGGTCGGGCCCGTTTTGCTTAAACGTAGATATCTTCTAGACCGCGCGTCCGATTGACACATCCTCTGCGGTACTGGGACCCTTGCGATGTGGTGGTCCTTTTGCGATACTCTAAGTGAGTTTTGGATGACTTTGGAAAACGGATGGGTTTGGGACGAGCGTAAATTCAACCGGACCCCTAGAACGGAAAATCTAATAACTCTCAGATTGGGCGTCCGATTGATGGGTCGTCTATCACGATGAGTTCCTTTTGATGAGATGGAAATTCGAGATACATCAACTCTGGAATTCGTGATAGTTGATATATTGACCCCTTTGCTCGAGGAGTAGACCCTCCCAGAATTGAGCGTGCTGTGTACGGGAACCATAGAGCTGGCTGCGACTGCAAGGTCTACCGTACTGGAATCCTCCGTGGGTTCGACGATGGTGATTACCGTACTGGGATCCTCCGTGGGTTCAACGACGATGGAAATTGTACCGGAATACTCTGTGGGTTCGATAGCGATGACTACTGTTCTTGTATCATATGTGGGTCTGATAGTTTTGACCTCTGTACTTGTATGCTGTGTGGGTCCGACAGAGTAGCTGGTCTTGTATCATGTGTTGGTCTGACATCTTAGCTGGTCTAGTATCCTGTGTAGGTCTGATAGCTTAGATGAATCAGTGACTAAATTTGATCATCTCTATCGCTATATGAAAGATGTATATATGTGTGAGCTGAGTCTTGACTTTCATTCATTAATATCGATGTGATTGACTTTACTTCTTGTTTGGATTGGGTTGTGCTTGAGCTTGGGAGTTGGATCTGAATTGAGATTGATAACTTAGGTATATGTATGGGCATATACCTAAGTAGGTTTGGATGATACTTCATGATTGTATCTTTCCTTTTTTGGATTATCCTTCATGGATTCTGGGAGACCTTCGGTGGTCTCGGGGTCCCTACTGAGTATCGTTATACTCACCCTTGCACGGGCAATGCCCGCACTTCGTTGTGTTGGTTGCAGACGATGGACATCACTGATCGAGGTGGAGTATAGGGGAGATGAACGGTACCTGGAGGTGGACAACTTGGTGAGACATACACGGAGCGGACAGGCGGACATGAGGTGCTGAGGAGGCCATCTATACCCACCCTTCAAGTGGGACTCCCAGAGGATGACTCAGTAGTTGTTGTTTACTTTTCTACAATTGTACTTTACTGTTGGGATTGTATTTCCAACCCCTTTCCTTTCAGCACATACTTTTGTAATCAGTTTTACTTAATGTTTATTTCAGTTGTTGCCTCTACCGCTTATGTTCAGACTATATGTGGGTTACAGGTTACAAAGGCAATGTCTTCCCTTTTATTGGGATTATGCCTTTGGTGCTAGTCTCTAGCCCATGGCCTATGGAAGGAGGGCTTGGGGTAGTCACGACATGGGCCCCTAGGACGGGTCGTAACAAATTGGTATCAGAGGAGTTGGTTCTATCGCAGAAATAAAGACTCTGATTATTGTTTACTGTGAAGCAATAGTGTTAAGAGTATTGAGTGTGGTTTTCAGACCAGGGAGTCCAGTGTTGGTGCGGCGGCCAACGTATCCATACACCAGGACCCTGACCTCTGATTTCCGACTCAGTGCACGAAAACACTAATTGCATGTGTGTTTCTTTTGAAAAGTTTTCTTTGTGATTACTTTGTGTCAGCTCACCAGGTATACTGTTTTAACTGTGGTGCACCTATTTCTTTTCAGGATGGCCCCACGAAGGTAGCCATCTAGGGTTCCGAGTTACGTACGAGGTGGTAGCCCACTGAGCGACGAGGCCTCGGTGCAGGACCCCATCATAGCGGAGACACTAGCGGTACCACTACCCACTAGGCCACCGAGTGCATTGCACGAGTTCCAGCACCAGAGGCCGCCCAGGATTTGAGGAGAGATAGAACCCTAGGCAGCTGAGGATTGGCTGGAGGCTGTCATGAGAGTTTTCCGATTGGTAGGGACACCATCCGACTTTATGGTGATCCTTGCCGTGAGTCTCCTGCATGCGGTGACAGGTAGATGGTGGAACCTGATGCTCCAGGTGCATGACGAGGCATATTTACTTTGGATAGACTTTGAGAGTCTCTTCCGCTTGGAGTTTGTTCCATCCACCCTTCGTGCGGTGTGGATACAGGAGCTACTGCATCTACAGTAGGGTAGCATGACAGTGGCACAATACTCAGCGAGGTTCACCGACCTCTCACGCTACACCACTGATATGGTATGGGACCTGTTCTTCAGGGCCCGGACCTTCGAGCAGGGACTCTGGCATGAGATCAGGGCTTCGACGATTCCCCTCCGCATCCCGACACAAGCGGGGGTGCTGGAGAGAGCCCTTCTAGTGGAGAGTTTTCTCGCTGAGAAGTCACCTGCGGCGAGACCCACTGCGGGGAGACACAGAGAAGATTCTTCTGCAGTCGGCAGTAGACAGCTGACGCTGAGGTCCAAGCGGACCAGGCCATTAGGTGTGAGACCTCAGGATACAGGTTCGGTTGTGTGGGGCACACGAAACAGATCCATCCTTACGAGGAGCAGGTAGTGCTATGAATGTGGCGGGCAGGGCCACATGACTCGTGACTGCCCGACCCTCCATGTAGACAAGCATCAGATAGTAGAGGGACCTCCCAGGAAAAGGCAGAGGTTCGACCGTCGTGGTCCGTCGGGAGCAGGTGGATGTGGTAGAGGAGTTGGCCGAGCAGCGGGTGGTGGATGATGTGTCGAGGTTCTACCACCATCACCACCACTAGGAGGTCCCCCCCAACCACAGGGAGCTGGCGAACAGAGGCAGGCTCAGCTCCAAGCAGTCAAGGCCTACGACCACGACGCACCTGAGATGATTTGAGGTACTATCTGTGTCTACTCCACCCTTTCTATAGTACTTATAGACACATGTGTGAGTCATTATTTTATTGCCACTTCCCTCGTTCGGAGCTTGGAGATTCTGATGGATTCATTGGCTTGATCCTTACGGCTAGAGACTTCAACGGGAGTAAACTCAACGATTACGCACTGGTGCCGACAGTGTGAACTTACTCTAGGAGGCGAGAGCTTCGGCTGAGATCTTCTTGTAGCGGTGTCGAGGCCTTAAGACGTCATCTTGGGTATGGACTGGTTGTATACAGTTCATGATCAGATGGAATATATTAGGCGCAAGGTGTGGTGTATCTGCACGAATATGACCAGATTCACCTTCACCGGCGAGAAGGGAGCCTTTGCAGCGCAGGATGAACTTACGTGGAGGAGGGGGCAGCTGATCACATATCAGTTGGGTAGTCTCATCCTCAGAGTGGATGATGTGCAGAGTCCGATTTTTCTTATTGTGGTGGATCAGTACGCAGATGTTTTCCCTGAAGACGTCTCAGGACTACATCCTGGTAGAGAGGTAGAGTTCTATATTGACCTGTACCCTGGGAAAGCACTGATATCTACTCCAGCATATCGGATGGCTCCCGCCGAGCTTCGTGAGCAGCGGGTACAGGTGGAGGACTTTTAGGGGAAGGGATTTATCCGACCCAGTGTTTCACCCTAGGCATCCCCGATATTGTTCTCCAAGAAGGTGTATGGATGCTTACGACTGTTTTTTGATTACCGTCGCCTGAACCAGGTGACCTTGAAGAAGAAGTACCCACTCCCGAGGATTGATGACCTCTTTGATCAGCTCAAGGGAGCACGATAGTTCTCGAATATAGACCTCAGGTCAGGCTATCACTGTCTCAGAGTTCGAGATGAGGATGTGCAGAAGACTACCTTCAGGTGTCGGTATGGCCAGTACGAGTTCTTGGTTATGACATTCGGTGTAACCAACGCTCCAGTAGTGTTTATGAATCTCATGAACAGGATCTTCCAGCCTTACCTCGATCGATTTGTCTAATATTCATCGACGACATACTGATTTACTCAACTACTGAGGAAGAGCATGCCTACCATTTGTGGGTAGTACTGGACACACTCCGAGAGCACCTGATTTATGGTAAGCTCTCGAAGTGCCATTTTTGGATTCGAGAGGTTCACTTCTTGGTACATGTCATCTTGTAGGCTGGGGTTGCAGTGGAACCAACTAAGATCAAGGAAATACTTGCTTTGGAGCCACCCAGGAGTGTAACATAGGTTTGGAGTTTTCTAGGTCTAGCTGGGTACTATCAAATATTTGTGCCAGACTTCTCCAGATATTCAGCACTGTTTTCATCATTGATGAAGAATGGGAAAACCTTCGTGTGATTAGATAGATACCAGCAGAGCTTTCAGGATATGAGGGATAGGTTGACTAGTGCACCCATCTTGAGGCTACTGGAGGAGGGCGTAGGGTACCTAGTTTACTGTGACGCATCAGGGACTGGACTTGGGTGTATCCTGATGCAGGAGCGAGCAATGATTTCCTATGGTTCACGACAGTTGAGATATCATAAGCAGAACTATGCTACCCATGCCCTGGAGTTAGCAGTAGTGGTCTTCTACTTGAATATGTGGAGACACTATCTTATGGACGAGCGTTATACAATCTACTCTAAACACCAAAGTCTCAGGTACATCTTTTCACAGAAGGACCTGAACCTGAGATAGTGGAAATGGCTCGATTTCCTCTAGGACTATGACTTCGAGATAGTCTATAATTCTGTGAAGGGGAACATAGCAACAAATGCTCTCAGCAGAAGATCAGGCATACAACTACTAGGAGAGGCGATGGAGCAGCTAGACACATTGCAGATATCCTTTGTGGATAGAGATAAAGCAGCCTTCCTATAGTCTCTCATAGTCACTCCTCCACTTCTTCTACGAGTCAGAGAGGCACAGCGTGGGGACGTTGACTGTGGGACGTGACGTGGTCATATTTCCTTAGGACAGGAACCTGATGGGTTTTCTGAAGATGGGGAGCACATCATCCTCTTCAGAGGATATACCATGGTACTAGTTTCACTACAGGATGAGGTTTTGAGGGAGTTCCACACTTCCCCTCTAACGGTACATCCAGGAGCGGCGAAGATGTATTAGGACCGTAAATGATAGCACTGGTGGCCGGGTATAAAGAAGGCGTTATCAGAGTTCGTCTCACGATGCCTCACTTGTCAGCAGGTGAAGGCAGATCACCAGGTACCAGCAGGCTTGGTTCAGCCCTTAGAGGCCCCAGAGTGGAAGTGGGACGGTATATCCATGGATTTCATGACGGGGCTTCCACGTACATCCAGAGGACATGACTCTATCTGGGTGATCATCGACCGACTCACCATGTCGGCCCACTTCTTAACGATCAGAGAGCAGGGCTTAGTAGAGAGATTGGGACACCTCTACGTACAAGAGATCGTATGACTTCATGGTGTGCCATCGACGATCGTCTCTGATCGGGATGCATGCTTTACTTCCCGGCTTTGGAAGGGGTTGTAGGAGGCATTTGGGACGTAGCTACGTCTGAGCACTGCCTTCCATCCTCAGAAGGATGGCCAGACCGAGCGGACCATTCAGACTCTTGAGGACAAGCTCCGTGTATGTGTCCTTGACTTTGGTCGCAGTTGGGAGGATCACTTACCCTTGGTGGAGTTTGCGTACAACAACAGCTACCACTCCACCATCGGGATGACACCTTATGAGGCACTGTACGGACGACCTTGTAGATCGCCTATGTGCTGGACTGACCCCGGGAAGATATCACTTGTAGGACTGGAGATGGTGCAGGCTACAACGGAAAAGGTGTAGATCATCTAGGAGCAGATGAAGACTGCACAGAGCATACAAAAGTCCTATGCTGATAGGAGACAGAGACCACTGGATTTCAAGGATGGAGACCACATATTCTTATAGGTCTCACCTCGATGAGGTTTATGGAGATTTGGACGAGGCGGAAAGTTGTCTCCACGATTCATCAGATTGTTCCAGGTCCTTAGCAGAGTAGGCAAGGTGGATTACCGCCTGGCCCTTCCACCTCAGTTGCATCGGGTGCACGACGTCTTTTACATATCTCAGCTAAGAAGATACGTGCACGACCCGTCAAACATCATCGACCATGGGGAGATGGACATCAATGACGGGGAGACATTCACGGAGGTCCCAGTGGAGATCGAGGATCGATAGGAGTGAGTCCTGCATGTACGGTTGATTCCTATTGTGCGCATTTTCTGGGAGCATGGGAACCTCCAGGAGAGCACATGGGAGCGGGAGGCTCAAATGCATGCTCAGTACCCTCATTTGTTTTCCTAGTGTGTGTTGTAGCTTTACGGGGACATAATGACCTGAGGTGGGGGTAATGTAAAGACCCAATAATTTCAAGGAAGTTTATTTTCTTAAATTCTTTGGAATTTTACGAGTACGCAGTTTTTGACGGTACCTGATTCTGAAGCCCGGTGTGCCCGGAATAATTTTATGAAGTTTTCTTCGGGTAAGTTCAGTGAACGTGAGGGCGAGATTATCTATATTTTGAACCAGTGCTCAGAATTGAAATCCGAGGACACTGATGAACTCGCAGCGCCGATATTATCTTAAGGAGACCTTTACCGCAGTTGCGTTTTATACGAGTTGAAAGTTAATTTTTGGGGATTCATAATAAATTAAATTAAATTGTTGTGTTACACAATTTTATTATTATTTTTAAGTGGTGATTATTTCTTCCAAATAAGAGTTGGAGGTGGGGCCCACACCCCACATAACCTCCTATGAGAGGATAATATGTGGTGGGGGCCACACGAGCCCCTAACCCTTCAACTCCTCCTTTAACTCCCATGAACCCCCCTTTTTAAACTTTTGAACTTCCACTTAATGATGGATCCTCTCCACCTTGCTCCCATTAAATGTGACAACACAATTAATTAAAGCCTTCTTTAATTAATTTGTGGTGTCAAAAATTCATTTGAATTGTTTTGAATGCATGGAAATATTATAATCTTGGAAGAGTTTTTTATTATTTTGGGATTGGAAAATATTTTGAGGTGGAACTTTTGGAGAATTAGGGAGAGAGCATTCTCTCCAACAAAGAACGCCCTTCTCTCCAACGTAGAACGAAAAAACTGTCTTT
Source organism: Viscum album (assembly GCA_963277665.1). Classification (NCBI taxonomy): domain Eukaryota; kingdom Viridiplantae; phylum Streptophyta; class Magnoliopsida; order Santalales; family Viscaceae; genus Viscum; species Viscum album. Next base: position 1,626,413,115 of record OY728130.1, read on the forward strand.
GATCTTCATCCAAGCCACAATAGGAGGAGCCGCCCTTAAAGAACGTCGACTACGCTTCTTCCTCGGACGCACCCCGTCGTAAACGAATCGACGTCTTCTTTGAATTCTCTTCCTCCGACGTTGATAGGATGACACTGTTTTCTGCAACGCCTGACCTCCGTGAAGCTCGTCTTCCGTGGCTCGTCGACATGAAATGCTCTTGAAATCGAGGTAGGTGGAAATATGGATTATTTATTTATTTATACGTGTGTATTATTATACCCTCGTACCTTGGAATTTGATTTTGGTTGACAGTGATCGAGTTCTTATCATCTAACACGGAGGGCGCGGGCCGAATGAACATGGCCCGACGTAGCTCCGTTGAACCTTGCTTATGTTGGCGATGGAGGCAGAGCCGGAAGGGTGCAGTGTCGTCGCATCGCACCGGAGGAAGGATGCCACGGGAGGGAAGGAGCGGAGACGACCGGGGGCGGCAGCGGCAACGGTGGCAACATGTCAGCCTCTTGGATGCAAACTGCAGCGCCTCTATGGCGTTGCGTTACGGAGAACTGCGGGCCGCTTCCGCGGGCCGCTTTGGTGTGCAAACCAGCCGGCCGCCTGCCAACCGGGATGAAGGAACCACGGTGCCCCCTTGGCGCCACGCTGTGGAAGAACCACTACCCGCACAACGGGCCGCGCGCGAGCCGAACAGAATCAGCCGACCGGGCAGCAAGGAGGGCAGCGCCGCTCGACACCACCGGATGGGCCGAACCGGCCTGCAACCGCGGGCCGAGTCTGCGGGTGGGCCGCGCCCCACCGGGCCGGAACGACCCCCCAAACGGGACGGACCCGCCAGGCTGGGTTCGCTGGTGGGCCACGCCCCACCAGTCTAGGCCGACCCCCTTCCAGGTCGGACCCATCAAACCGGGCCGGGCCGACCCACCAGCCCACCGGGCTTGACGGGCCAGGCCCGTTTCACTTAAACGTAAATATATTCTAGACCGCGCGTCTGATTGACGCACTGTCTGCGGTACTGGGACCCTTGTGATGAGGAGGTCCTTTTGTGATATTCTACACGAGTTTTGGATGAATTTTAAAAATGGTCGAGTTTGGAACGAGTGTAAATTCAACCGGGCCCCTGGAATGGAAAAGCCAATAACTCTTATACCGGGCGTCCGATTGACGCACCATCTGTCGCGATGAGTTCTTTTTTATGAGAAGGAACTTCAGGATACATAAAATCTAGACTTCGTGATAGTTGATGTATCGACCCCTTTTCTCGAGTAGCGGACCCTCCCAGAATCAAGCGTGTTGTGTGCGGGGACCCTAGAGCTGGCTGCGACTTTGACGTCTACTGTACTTGAATCCTTCATGGGTTCGACGATGATTACTACCATATTGGGATCCTCCGTGGGTTCAATGACGATGGAAATTGTACAGGAATCCATCGTGGGTTCGACAATGATGACTACTATTCTTGTATCCTGTGTGGGTCTGATATTTTTGACCTCTGTACCTGTATCCTGTGTGGGTCCGACAGAGTAGCTGGTCTGGTATCCTGTGTGGGTCCGACAGCTTAGCTGGTCTAGTATCCTGTGTGGATCCGACAACTTAGATGAATCAGTGACTACATCTGATCATCTCTATCGCTATACGAAATATGTATACCTATGTGAGCTAAGTCTTGACTTTCAATAATTATCATCGATGTGATTGACTTTACTTCCTGTGTGGATTGGGTTGTGCTTGAGCTCGAGAGTTGGAGCCAAACTGAGACTGATAACTTAGGTATATGTATGGGCATATACCTAAGTAGGTTTGGTTGATACTTCATGATGGTATCTTTCTTTTTGTGGTTTATCCTTCTTGGATTCTGGGAGACCTTCGGGGGTCTCGAGGTCCCTACTGAGTATCTTTATACTCACCCCTACATGGGAAATGCCTGCACTTTGTTGTGTTGGTTGAAGACAACGGACAAAACTGATCGAGGCAGAGTATTAGGGAGTTGGACGATACCCGGAGGTGGACCACTTGGAGAGACGTACACGGAGTGGACGGGTGGACCTGAGGTGCTGAGGAGGCCGTCTGACCCACCCTTCAGGTGGGACTCCCGGAGGATGACTCAGTAGTTGTTGTTTAATTTTCTGTAGTTGTACTTTACTATTGGGCTTGTATTTCCTACCCCATTCCTTTCAGAAGTTACTTTTGTATTCAGTTTTACTTAATGTTTATTTCAGTTTTTGCCACTATCGCTTGTGTTCAGACTGTGTGTGTTTTATAGGTTATAAAGGCAATGTCTTCCCTTTGATCGGGATTACACCTTCGGTGCTAGTCACCAGCCCCTGGCCTATGAAAAGCAGGCTTGGGGTAGTCATGGAACAGGCCCCGAGGATGGGTCGTGACAGTTATGGATGACTCCGAACATCAGGATGTCATCGAGCCAGGCGTGACAACACCAAACGAACTAGAAAGAGGGTAGCATGCAACTTCTTTGTGTGCATTGCTGTCAGAAAAATGAGTCTCACATTGTGTCAGGATTGCCTTTAGTGTTGCAAACTCCTTAAATGAGAATGAGATGGAGAGTTGGGATCTTGGAGTTGGTGGGAGAATAGACAACAACAGGTCGTGTGACTCTAGTGAGGTTACGAGAAATTATCAATCAGCGCTCCTCTGATTTGGGCACAATACAGCAATGCACCCATTGCTCCTACTCCAGCCTCTTCACGCGAGCTGGAAGAGATGAAGAAGAGATGGCCGAGTGGAATCAGATAGGCTGGACCAAATGATAGAACCAGAGGAAATGAACTCTGTCAAACAAATTGTATTTATGGAGTAAACCTGAGAACTACAACAAATTATGGACACTACGAGAGGGATCATACTTCTCGTACAAGCCTGTAAGCCTCCTCCCATGCCAAATGGACAAACTACCATATTTTCTTTCCTCCCTCACTTCTCTCCTAACTACTTATATAACGAAACTACATCAGGATTTAGAATCATCCCCCTAACCACTCAATCGACTCGCCCTAAAAGGCTATTTTACCCCTTAACTAGAATAGTTCCTCCCTTCCAACTAGAAAATTGGCCTCTATCAATATCTCTTTGAGCACATTAAACCTGTTAATATTCCTTTAGGTCAACATTTTAAATTGTCTATAGACAAATCCCTTAAAGATGATGATGAAGCTGCCTTCATGAATAAGATTCCATATGCTAATATAGTAGTAAGTGTTGGACTCACCTGTTTTGATAATCCTAAATCATGTTTCTTTTATATGATAATCTTGTTTCATTATTATTCATAATTTCTATCAAGTAATAACTATGTATTTTCTAATCTCACTGCTCTCTCCTTTAATATTATAGTGCACAATTTCTCTAAGTTATGTATTTTATAATCTCACTGCTCTCTCGTTTAATCTTACAGTGCACAATTTCTCTAAGTAAAAGGTCACTGGTAGAGGTTACCGATAGAAGGTTACCAATGAAGGTTACTAATAGAATGTTACTGATAGAAGGTTACTGATGAAGGCTACCGATGAAGGCTATCGATAAAGGCTACCGATGAAGGCTACCGATAAATGTTATCAATGAAGGTTACCGATGAAGGTTACCCATAGAAGGTTACCGATAGAAGGTTACTGATGAAGGCTACCAATGAAGGCTACTAATGAAGGCTACAGATGAAGGCTATCGATGAAGGCTACCGATGAAGGATACCAATGAAGGCTACCAGTGAGGGCTACTGATTCAGGCTACCAATGAAGGCTACTGATGAAGGCTACTGATGAAGCCTATTACTGAATCCTTCCACTGCAGCCTACTGTTGGAGCCTACCATTTAGAAGGCTACCATTTCCAGTCTACCGATATCCACTCTTCTACTCCATAATTTTTCAATTTATTAAGATTATTCTAATGGTCATATTTAGTAAATTTAATTATTATGACATTAATTAATGCTGATTGTAGACATATCAAGAGATTGTATCTAGAGATAGTACAATGTACGAGGAAGACCGCACATGGTTTACTTATTCCTATTGTCGGACCTCAAATATAAAATAGAAGACCAAAAAAAGAAAAGAGAGGGAGAGGAATGCATGAAAAAGAGATTTCTCACTAGATCAAAGAGAACAAAGAAGAACCATCCAACACTCACACTGTGAACCAAAGAACACCTTGAAGATCATTTAGGAGGATAAATTCATGTCTGTCTTCCTTACTTCTTCAAATCTCTGTCAAACCAAGAAGCAGAACACCTCAGTACCCAGAAGCTAGAACCTAGAGTTGTGACACTCTATTTTTGGAGACAAATTCCAGAGAAAGACTTGAACTACAATTTCTTCATTCCAAGGATTCAAGAGCTGAACTTCAAACACATAGAGATTTCTAAACTCAATATTATAATATTAGCTCTATTTTTTTCTTTTATTTTATATTTCTGAGAAGTGTGTGTTTGTCTATTACACAAACTATATCTTCTTCTTGAAATGGAGGATACATAAAATCCTCACATAAAACTTTACATACAGTTTGTTTCCCATGTATAAATATGGAAGAGGATGTGTGTGGCCTGACTATGTGTTTTCCCATGAAGAACTATGGTAGAGTGTGTGAGCCCTGGATAGTTTTTGAAAACTATTGTAAAGCTAGATACATGATTCATATCAAGTTTATTGTTTATATAAAATGCTTGGTGGAAGGTTTTCACCAAGTGAAGAGGATTAAATCTCGGCGTGAGACTAAACCTCTTGGTTAATTCATCTGTGTTCTATATTTTTTTATACTCTGTTTTTCTAATTTCTGTTGCTCATATTTTCAAAACAAATAACCATTTTACATTAACTCTGATAGTTAGTTTTGGTTAGTGTGTGTATGTGTTTAATTCAGCAAAACTGTTTCAAAAGTTGAAGGAGTGTTTTACACCAATTCAACTGAGGACTAATCACCCTTTGAGAAACCTGTTGACCAACTAAACATTTATATCTCTACTTCCTTAATTAACAAGGACGTTTCAAAATTGGGGGATCTTTATTATAAAGTTTTTTAACAGAAATTTTATGTAGGAACGCAATTCACCCCCATCTTAAGTTTCCACTTTGACCAACATTTGGTATCAAAGGGAGTTATTTTTTTTATTACTTCTACCATCAGAACTATTTGTCATGGTTTTCAAATTTCTTTCAACTATGATTTTAGTTGTATCTTAAAGATTTTAAAATTTCTGTCATATCTAAATCATTAAATTCTAATGAACAACAGATAACAGAGTTGAGGGTGCTGCTACTAACATGTCACATTTCATTATTAGTAATAACTATGCTCATTGGAAATTAAAAATTAAAATGTATCTAGAGAGAATGGGTCCTAAAATCTGGGACACAATTGAAGAACAATATGTATTTCCTACTACTGATAGAGTCACATGGTCTCAATTGACTAAATATACATATAACATTAACTGTAAAGAAATGAATTCATTGTATTGTTATCTAGGTGATAAATAATTCAATAGAATATCTGTCTGTAAAACTGTATATGAAATTTAGGATACTTTGGCTGTTTCCCATGAGGGAACCACCAATTTTGTTGAAATGCAATTAAATACTTATACTATTAAATATGATAATTTTAAAATGAATCCTGATGAATATATATCTAAAATGTATCTTAGGTTCAATGAAATAGTAAATACCATGAGCCTTCTTAGGAAACCATTGGACGGTAATGATCAGATTATGAGATTGCTTTGATGCTTACCTAACCAATGGAGATGAACTTCTGTTTCTATTCAAGAATCCTGTGACATAAGCAAGCTACCAGTGAATGAACTAATTAGAAAACTTACGATGTATGAATAAGAGCTTAAGGTAAATCAAGAAGCAGATAAAGAACCAAGAAAGAAATCTATAGCATTCAAGACTGCTACCTCAAAGAGAAAAGAAAAATAAAAATTTCAAGTTTCTATGGACACTTCCACCAGTGAAGATTCAGATTATGACAGTGTTGATGAGATGAATCATCTTGCTATAAGATTAAAAAAGTTCCACTGAAAGAATAGGTTCTTTAGAAAGTCAAACTATAAAGGAAGGTATGATAATAAAGGACAGTGTAAAAAAGGACAAGAAATGGAATGACAACAGAAAAGAGATAGTCTGCTATGAGTGTAAACGAAAGTCTATATGAAGGCTGATTGACCCATGCTTATGTTTAAGAAGAAATATGAAGACAATGGTAAGGGATATAAAAAGCCTATGAAAGCTACTTGGAGTGCTTCAGAAGACAACTCCAGTGGATCTGAAACTTCTGGTATTGAAAAGAACAAACATGCAAACCTGTGTTTCATGATAGAAACATCTGAGGTAATATCCAATTCTCCTATACATAATGCTTACTATTCTGGGAATGAAAGTGTATCAAATAATGAAGAAAATATGACTATGGATGAACTATTTTTATATTGTGGATTGCATGAGGATACCTTTAATGAACTCATGGATAAATATAAATTATTGAAAAGACAACACACTTTAAATGCTTATTATAAGTCTGATATAGATATTGAGAGAGAAAAATGTGCTCAGCTATTACAAGAAAATACTGAACATAAATTATCAAATGAGAAATTAGAAAGGGGTATTGAGAAGTTTACTGCTGGTAGAGATACCATGACTCATTTTATAGGGAAAAAAATACTCCAAAATACACAACTAGTCTAGGATATCAACCAGAACAAAGAAGAATTATTAAGAACAAATTTGTTCCAAAATCTGGATAGGTCACTACCAGTTCAAGTTATAGACCATATTTTGAAAAAAAAAATTCCAAAGGACCAAAAAAGAGTTCATATCTCAAAATATATCTGTTGATTATAGGAGACCTATAAAACAAATATGGGTCCCCAAAGCTTTACTTACTAACCTCTCTGGACGCAAGAAAATTTGGGTACCAAATTTACCCTATAATTAATCTATTTTGAAGGAAAATTGTTTAAAGATCTCCTGTAAGACCCTATGGTACTTGGATAATGGATGTTCATGACATATTACAGAAGACTATTCAGGATTTAAGAGCTTAATTAAGGTTGATGGTGGATATGTTACATTCGGTGTTAATTTCAAAGGAAATATCATTGTCTTAGTCCAAATTGGTCACCCTAATACTATATTAATTTCAAAAGTAAATTTTTTTGATGGGTTAAAATACAATCTTCTGAGTATCTCTCAGTTTTATGATGATGGTTTCAATGTTATGTTTGAAAATGATGCATGAAATGTTTTTAATTCTAGAAATGATTTAATATTCACTATTCTTAGAAATGAATATATATATGCTATTGATTTAAACTATTTATATAAACAAAATGTTTCTTATTTAAATTCTTTTCATAAGGAATCTTGGTTATGACATAGAAGATTAGGACACTCCAATGTTCACTCAATTAGGAAACTAACTAGGAAAGGTTTGGTTAGAGACTTACCTAAATTGGAATTCCCACTTAACAAATTTTGTGATCCTTGTTAAAAAAGGAGAACAACACAAATTTTATTTCAAATAAATGATATATGTTTCCACTTCTCAACTGCTTGAATTGGTTCAGATGGATTAGTTTGGACCATCTAGAGTTTCAAGTTTAAATGGGAATCACTATGTTTATGTCCTTGTAGATTATTTTTCTAGATACAGTTGGGTATACTTTATAACTTACAAAAGTGAAGCATGTTCTTACTTCACTAAATATTCCAAGTCTGTAGAAAATTTTAGTGGACTTATAATTAAGACCATGAGAAGTGATCATGGTCATGAGTTTGAAAATCAGGAGTTTTAATCTTTTTGCTCACATAATGGCTATACTCACAATTTCTCTTCTCCTAGAACACCTCAAAAAAATGGAGTTGTAGAAAGAAGAAATATGACACTTCAAGAGATTTCCCTGACTATGCTAAATGAGTATAACCTACATATCTATTTTTGGACTTAACCTTTTAACACAACTTGTTACATCATTAATAGAGTCTTAATTAGACATGTTCTTATGAAGAACCCTTATGACCTATAGAATAATAGGAAGCCTATGGTTAATTACTTTATAGTGTTTAATTGTAATGTATTTATCCTTAACATTAGGGATAATCTTGACAATTTTTCTTTTAAGAGTGATGAATGAATTTTCCTAGGTTACCCAATCTATAGTAAATCTTATAATGTATTCAATAAGAGAATCAAATGTGTGGAAGAATCAGTTCTCATAAAATTTTATGAGCCCGACACACATGAACCCAAAACCTCCATTGAACATCTTAAGGAAGATATGTCAATTCAGGACCTTAATGATAAAGACACTTTACCATTAGTGAAAACAACTAGTTCTGGAAATTTTTCGAAATCTGAGCATGTTGAATCTGAACCTATAGACAACGATGAGGAGTATAGTTCAACTCTTTCTAGAGGTATTAGAACTCTCAAGAATCATCATTTAGATGCTGTAGTAGGTGATCTAAATAGAGGAACACAAACTAGAGCTTCTCTGAGAAACCAAGTTGAACATCAAGCTTTTATTTCATAGATTAAACCCAAAAATATTAATGATGCAATCAATGATGAATTTTGGGTAATATCCATGCAAGAAGAATTAAATCAGTTTGAAAGAAACAAAGTTTGGGAATTAATAGAAAGGCCTAAAGGCACTTTGACCATGGGTACTAAATGGGTGTTTAGAAATAAAGTTGATGAATTTCGAAACATTGTTAGGAACAAGACTAGACTAGTTGAACAAGGATATAGTCAAGAAGAAGGAATAGTCTATGAGGATTCCTTTTCACCTATAGCTAGACTAGAGGCCATTAGGATACTACTTTCTTATGAACCTCATCTGAATTTCAAACATTATCAAATGGATGTCAAAAGTTCATTTCCAAATGAGTACATAGTTGAGGATGTATTTTTTGAACAACCACCTAGTTTTACAAATCCCCATTTTTCAAATCATGGCATTAAACTTTATAAAGATCTATATGGTCTAAAACAAGCTCCATGATCTTGGTATGATAGAATTAGTTATTTTTTTATTTTAAAATGTTTTACTAAAGGAATAGGTAATACTACTCTTTTTATTAAATGTATTTCCTAATATTTTTTAATAGTACAAATTTATATAGATGATATAATTTTTGAATCTTCCAAAAATTACTTATGTACTGATTTTTCAAAGATGATGCAAGATGAATTTGAAAAGAGTTTAATGGGGGAACATAAAATTTTCCTTGGATTTCAAAATTTTCAAAATAAAAATGTTATTGTTTTAAATCAAAGTAAATATACTAAAGATATTTTTAACGTTTTGGTTTAGATAGCAATAAAGGTAGTGATACACCTATGAGTACCACTTGTAAGTTGGATGCTGATGAAATTGATAAACCAGTGGATCAAACCAATTATAGCGGTATGATTGGGAGTCTGCTATATCTTACTTCCAGTAGACCTGATATTATGTTAAGTGTATGCATGTGTTCTCTTTTTCAAGCCAATTCCAAAGAATCTCATTTAACTACTATTAAAAGGATTTTCAAACATCTCAATTACACTACAAACATAGAACTATTTTATCCAAGAGGACAATTATTTTATTTAATAAGTTATTCAGATGATGACTTTACTGGTTTAAATTTATATTGAAAGAGAACCTCTAGAACATGTCACATTTTGGGCAAGTCACTAGTATAATAGTGTAGTAAGAAATAGAATTCTGTTTCATTATCCACTGCCGAAGCTGAATATATAGATACTGGTAGTTGTTGTGCTCAAATTATGTGGAAAAACACACTTTACTAGACTATGGATATCAATTCAAACATGTCTCTATAAACAATGAAAATACAAGTTCTATTAAAATCTCTAAAAATCCAATATCTCATATAGGAATAATCACATTGATGTGAGACATCACTTCCTGAGAGATAATTATCAAAGAGGTGATATCACTCTTAAATTCGTTGGACCTGAACATCAATTGGCTGATATATTCACAATGTCTTTGAATTATGAGAGGTTAAATTATATGAAACAATAGTTAGGTATGATAAACTGTTATGGTTGGACCTCACCATTGGACCTCACTGTTAGACCTCACCATTGGGACCTTACTGTTAGGACCTTACTGTTAGGACCTCACCGTTGGACCTCACTGTTAGGACCTCACCGTTAAGACCTCACCATGGGACCTCACCGCTGGAACTCACCGTTAGGACCTCACCATTGGACCTCACCGTTGGACCCCACTGTTAGGTCCTCACCATTGTACCTCACCATTATGACAACACCATTGGACCTCACCGTTAGGACCTCACCTTTAGGACCTCACTGTTGGACCTCACCATTAGGACCTCACCATTGGACCTCACCCTTAGACCTCACCATTAAGACATCACCATTGGACCTCACTGTTGCACCTCACCGTTAGGACCTCACCATTGGACCTCACCGTTGGCACCTCACCGATAGTCGACCATTCCAGGACTTTGTGTTTTCTACTGGAATATGAAAAGTTTTTAATCTTAGTTATTTAATTTACTCGATTTGTTTTTCAATCCCTAAATGATAAAAATAATGTACAAAACACATTTCGATCCACTTCATTCTTCTCTCGAACATCTTTCTCCCTAACCTTGGAACCTCATCTTCTACTGAAACCCTTGAACCATTCCAGATTATAATGGAAAGAATGAAGATCCTGATGGTTGGTGATGAATGAGTGGAGCCGAACCCTAATAGATCTCAAGCTGAGTCTAGTAGTGGAAGCAAAGATGTGGTGAAGCTGATCAATCCACATTTTATGAAGAGGGAAATCATGGTAGAAATGGAATTAAATTTGTAATGGTTGCTATCGAGCAGGTCTCTAGTGCTGAAGGCACTCGAAGATCAGGAGTGGATATAATGTTGTTCAAATAACAATGGACCCTAATACCTAAAGCTAGTGAAGAAATTTTACGAGTCTCTAAAGTTTGAGCAGTCAAAGGATGAGAACTGAATGTCTTCAAAGGTAAATGGAGTAAGTGTTACCTTATCCTCTGTTGAATGGGATGAATGTTTAAGAGTCCCACATGATGGAATTTTTGATTACTACTCTGGAGTGGTGCCTCCCACTAGTGAGTTCTTCTGTTATGAAGAATCTTTGGATGAACTGACAGGGAATGGAATCACTAGGAAAGTGATTACTGCTGAAATGGAAGGGAAAAATAGGTTACTGTTTAAATTTATTTAACATGTCTTGAGTCTCAGGAGGGGGGAATTTGCTACTTTGAAGTATCAAGACATATTCCTTTTGTATCTGTTGAATCATGGACATAAGATAAATCTTTGTAGGTTACTGATGATTCAGTTAGAGGATATGACAAATCCTAGTTCCAAATCAAATGCTTTGTTACATGCTAGGATGATATCCATGATGTTGAAAGTGAAAGGTGTTTCTAGAAATAATAAGGAAACAATAATTTTAAGGGAAAACTACTTCATTACCAAGATGATTTTCAAGTTTATGAAGATAAGCCAGAACCCTTGGAAAAGGGGATGAGTGAATGATGAGTCAAAACTATATGAAGAATTTAACCCAGTCAACCAATACTACTAGGCCAAAGAATAAGAGAGATCCGGGTTTAAAGCTTGATGAAGTGGAGCTAGTATACTCAGATGAAGAATAGGAGGCTGCTATTGTGCAAGAAAGATAGGATTCTCCTATATATGATAGGAGTGATCCGGAATTTCTCTCAAGTCCTCATGCCAATACTATATCCTTGGGTGAGCCTATCCCACCAAAGAGGTTTCCTAGAAGAGAGACTATCCTAAGTGGAAATGATGATGAGGAAACCAATGAAGAATAAGGAGAAGAAAATGTCTTAAGACACATTAGAGAGACATAAGAGGAGGAGGATGAAACCGAATATAATCATGATGATTTTGAGACAGCTGTTGATGAAAGTGAAGAGGAATATCTAAGTCTCAGTTCTCTGATAGGATATACAACAATGGTAGAGAGTGTAGATGAAGAGGTTTCTGAATCGATTGAAGATGGAATTGCAATCGTAGTGGTTAAATATTATATAGAAGAAGTGTTAGTGGAATCTCCTGTTGATGCAGTTGATCAAGGAGGTATGGTTGAGATGAATGTAATTGATCAGGAGAATTCTCCAAGTGAGGGGGAGGAACCTATTTCCATAGGCTCAGTTTTTTTCTCATGGAATAGAGGATTGGTCATAAGACCATGGATTCATGGTCTTGGACTTATACTATGGAGAATCTGATGATGACAAGCCTAATAAACATCCTCCAATTCCTTCTATTTCAGAGACTACTATTGGGTAGTCAGTAGTTCTTCTACCTCGAGAATATGTGAAGAAGGATGATTTAGGATCATTAAAATCAGATTTTAAGAGAATCTTTTATGAGAGATCTATAGGGATAGAGAGATCAACAAATCACAATCAAGAACTTGTGACATCTGCATTAGAAAGGCTAGTTTCTACCTCTCACTACTTTTTGCTACATGAAGTGAAGGAATGTTAGAATCAAATAAAAACCTTGATAGAATCTATGGCATCTGTGCAAAAATCAATCATGAGTTTAGACTCATATATGGATTCAAGGGTTCAAGTGGGCAATGACCTTAAATATGTTAAGAGTGTGGTTCAGTAGATGGTGACTGTGTTTAAGGAATTTAAGAAGTCTATAGAGGCACATGTGAGTGGTCAAGATGATGATGTGAAGTGGTTGATCAGTGGTCTGACCAAGTCTTTTAAGGAGACAATAGCTTTCACTATGACACCTTTGTGTGCATCTACTTCCTCTTTAGCCTCTCCTCATGTTGATCTATAAACTTTCAGGTCAGTTGTTAGATAAGAAGTGGAGAAGTTCTCTAGTGCTAGTACATTTGAACCTAAGTCTATGACTCATGTCATTTCCACTACAAGAGGCATTCATAAGCTTGTGGGAGATTATTTTATGGAATATGTTCAAGATCAGAAGGCCATCAAAGAGAAAGTTTATTTATACTATAAAAGGGTGTACACTAAGCATCAGATGGATGGTCACTTCAAGCTGCTATTGGAAAACTTGAGGATCCCACCTATCACTCAGGCTTTTAAGGATCAAGTTAGTAGGCTTAGAGAACTAACTCGTACATTGGTGAAATTAATGGAGAATAAGGATGATTTTATCTCAGCTATGTGAAGAGGAGGAATCATTATTATGGATTTTAGGAATCTTCTTTTACCCTTCCTTCATGTGGACTGCACTCCCATTATTGTTCCTCCAGCATTACCTTCTTCCTTAGCTGCCTTAGGCTCCACCAGTTCTACCCCTTCGATGACTCCTACAAAAGCCATCAAAATCTTGGATCCTTTGATTCCTCATAGATCTACTCATTATCGTTCTACCGATTCCACTGTAGCATCTCCTCCTACCTTGCTCACTGCCATTCCTAGGGTTTTCCCGCCATCTTCTGAACCTACCTCCTCAGCTTCCAAAGACAAAGCTCCATTGGACATTTTTGATGTGGATTGAGTGTGTGATATCTTAGTTGATATGGATCTTTGTAATATTTTTGTACATTGTACTCATGCTTCATTAATAATAAAATCCTCTTTTGTCTCCATTTGTCTTACATTATTTTTGTTAATAACAAAGGGGTAGAAGTTTTAAGTTTACTGGAGACCTTTCATATGTTCTCTGATCTATTTTACACAATAAACATTTTTCAAATTTACTTATACATAATATAGGTATGTTAGCACCACTGAAGAGTTTAGTAAATGTTCATAACCCTGATTAAAAAATACTCAAAATCTAAATTCCACTGACATAATTTGTGATTATCAAAAAGGGTAAGATTGTTGGACTCACCTATTTTGATAATCCCAAATCATGTTTCTTTTATATGATAATTGTGTTTCATTATTATTCATAGTTTCTATCAAGTAATAAATATTTATTTTCTAATGTCACTTCTCTCTCATTTAAGATTATAGTGCACAATTTATCTAATTAAAAGTTCACTAGTATAGGTTACTTATAGAAGGTTACTGATAAAGGTTACCGATAAAATGTTACTGATAGAAGGTTACTGATGAAGGCTACCGATGAAGGCTACTGGTGATGGTTACTAATAGAATCTTACCAATGAAAGTTCCCAATAAAGGTTACCAATAGAAAGTTACCGATAAGGTTACTGATAGAAGGTTACCGATAGAAGGTTACCGATGAAGGCTACCGATGAAGGCTACCAATGAAGGCTACTGACAAAGCCTACCAATAAAGGCTACCGATGAAGCCTACTGCTGAAGCCTATCGCTGAAGGATACTGTTGAAGCCTACCATTGTGAGGGCTACCGTTACCAGTCTACCGATATCCACTCTTCTACTCCATACTTTTTCAATTTCTTAAGATTATTCTAATAGTCATACTTGGTAAATTTAATGCTTATGACATTAATTAATGCTGATTTTAGACATATCAAGATACTGTATCTGGAGACAGTACATTGTACGAGGAAGACCGCATGTGGTTTAATTATTCCTATTGTCAGACCTCAAATATAAAATAGAATACCGAAGAAAGAAAAGTGAGGGAAAGGAATAAAAGTAAAATAGATTTATTTCTAGATCAATGAGAATAAGGAAGAACCATCCAACACTCACACTGTGAACCCAAGAACTTCTTGAAGATAATTTGGGAGAACAAATTCACGTATGTCTTCCTTGATTCTTCAAATCTCTATCAAACCAAGAAGCTGAACAACTCAGTTCCTGGAAGCTAGAACTTGGAGTTGTGACACTCTGTTTTTGAATACAACTTCCATAGAATGACTCGAACTACAATTTCTTCACTCCAAGGAGTCAAGATCTGAACTGCAAACATATGGATCTTTCTAAACTCAATCTTATAATATTATCTCTATTGTTTTATTTTATTTATATTTTTGAGAAGTGTGTGTTTGTTTGTTATACACACTGTATCGCACTCTTGAACTAAAGGATACTAAAAATCCTCACATTAAATTTTACTTACACTTTTCCCCACGTATAATTGTGGAAGAGGATGTGTGTGGCCTGGCTGTGTGTTTTTCCAATGAAGAACTGTTTTAGAGGGTGTGATCCTTGTAAAGTTTATGAAAAATGTTTTAAATCTAGAAACAAGCTTTGTATCATGTTTATTGTTTATATAAACTGCTTGGTGATAGGTGATGACCTAGTGGAGGGGATTGAGACTCAGCTTGGGACCGAACCTCTTTGTTAATTCTTCTGTGTGCTATATTTTTTTGTACTCTGTTTTTTTATTTTCCACTACTCATAATTTAAAAACAGAAAACTATTTCATATTAACAATGATAGTTAGTTATGGTTAGTGTGTGTATGTGTTTAATTCAGTAAACCTATTTCAAAAGTTGAAGGAGCGTATTACACCATTTCAATTGAGGACTAAGCACCCATTGAGAAACATGTTGGCCAACTAAACATTTATATCTCTACTACCTTAATTAACTGGGATGTTTCAAAATTGGGGTATCTGTATTATAATGTTTTTTAACAGAAATGTTAATTAGGAACTCAATTCACTCCCCTCTTGAGTTTCCACTTCGACCAATAGTAAGTCTAATGTTTTCTGTGGTCTATTCTAGATCAGATATAACATTTTTCATATGCACTTTGAGCAGGTTTATGGGGAAACCTAATAAGCCTCACTAACATGCTTTGAAGTTTCTCCTCAAGTACGTATCTATGACTAATAAATTGTGAATTCGATATAGATTAAATGAAAGTTTTATTGATGAAATTGTTGGTTTTGTTAACTATGAGTATGCTGCAAATATTGACCCCTAAGAAACACTCACTAGTTTTGTGTTTCTTTCATATGGAGGACCGGTATACTGGAAATGCAACATGCAATCAGTGGTTTCCCTCTCCACTACTGATACATAGTATATAACCTTGAAAGAAGTTATCAAGAAGGCTATATGGTTGAAAGGTTTGCTTTCTAAGTTTTCTTTATCTGCTGATAGTATAACAGTCCACTGTGATGTCCAATTTTCATTGCAATTTTCTAATAACTATGTATTCCATGGTAGATCAAAGCACATTGACATTAGACTTCATTTTGTTAGAGATGTTAGAATCTGGGACAGTGAGTGTCACTCAGATACCCACGGGGGACCATCTGATCAATAGTTTAGCTAAGGCCGCTCCATTGTCCAATTTCATGCACTGCCATAAATTAATGAACGTAATCTCAATTCTGTAACTTATGTTTTGAGAACATCATTATTAAATTCATTTAATTACAAGGTGGATATTTTTTTCTTTATTCCCTTGTATTTGTTTCAATTTAATTCCTTTAAATCTACTCTTATGATTTATTCATATTTTCCTGAGGGATTTATGCATGAATGGGGCTGTTGTTGGGTGGGGACTGTTCACATTGTTTTACGCTGCTTATTTTTTTACTGGAAATACTTGTTTTCCTTACTTGTATAAGTGCATGAGTTTGGATCGTTGATCGTGGGTGATCTAACGGATGTGGGCACTCTCAGTTGTTCTTGTTTTCATCAGCCTTGATTTGGGTTTTTACATTTTACGCCAATGGAATGATGCCACCTGTATTTCCAGCTGAGCTGCCTTCTGTTAAGCGAACAACCTGTGGGATCGCAGCCATCCACAAGGCTTTCATCCCACGGTTTTCCTGCACTGCCTGACAATATGTTGACATTCCATCATTACACACCATGTGCGCTTTGATTCTAGGAAATCCATCCCTTTCTTTCTGAGGGTTTTCGTTCAGTTCACTGAGAGAGCTCCCTTCGTGAGCTTCTGCTACGACAAGAAGGGAACTTGGAGAAGAAAAATGGAAACAGAGGCATTCTAGACACCCACACTCTCCTCCATCAAGTTCATGCTTCCTCATGGAACCAGAGTACCACTTTTGTGGGGATTCAGTGGAGATTGATTCAATATTGGGTCTAGGGCGGCTACACACCAAAGGAGGTTCCAGATCTTAACTCGCATTCATCATAAATAGGTTTCCGTTTATGATTCTTGGCTCTTTAGCGATTTTTTTTTTCTATCATGTTTGGAAATGTATCCTTCTTGGGTGTGTGCGTGAGTCCATTCAGGAGTAGATGGTTTTGACCCTACGTGACGATTTTCACCCCCACCACCTAGTTGAACAAGGTCGACCTCCTTGGATAGTTTCTCTAGTCATCTTTTTATACATCAAGTCTGTATTCCTTGCTTTAATTTTCTTAGTAATAAAATGACTGACCCGGGTGGTGTTCTCTCTATGCACGTAGGATCACACTGATTTGAAACACGTTATATATGGTGTTATTTATTCACTATTATTTCTGTTCTTGTGCTTCCAATAGTTCTTTTGAATAAGAAAGTGATTTTTTTCCTACCACAAACATTCTAAATTGATCATACTGAATTTGTAACCTGACTATACGTATCAGTGGGTCTTGGAAGTTCTAAGGGTTAACGTTTTATCCAAACAATTCTCATTTTCTACCAAAGTACTTCCAATGGTTACAGTTGTTGTCTCCTTGGTGTCATTCTCTCAGAATCCAGTAATTCAATTTGGAGTGGTATGATTCTTTTCTAATTTTCTATTTTTATAAGGTTATACAAAACCATATTTTTTTTTCTAGTGGTGGTTCAGTGGGAATGATATTCATATTAAGGTTTTCAAAAAATATTAAACAACCCTTTTTGTCACTATTCTTGCTCCTGGAAACAACACGCCTTCTGTGGCAAGTGGAAACGACTCTGGATTGATGCCACAAGTGGCTGAAGCTACTATTGTTTCAAAGGTTATTTCAGAGAGATACAATTTGAAGCTATTGATGAAAAATACTCTATTATTGACATTGTTTCCTGGTAAAAATGTCAATGTTCATGTTTATCCACTAACGAATCTTATCACAAAAATGTTATTGGTGGATGGATCTTGTGAAAGTTTATCATAATGTTCTATTTACTAAAGTGCAAGCTAAATCGAAGAAAAGAGCTGATAAATTAGAGTAGATGAATGATTAGGATTTGCTATCCCATATTTTAAAAAGTCTCATGAACCAGGCTAGACAAAATATGTCCATGATTTTCAAGGGACCTAATGATTTGCTTAATGACAAGACTTCTTCTAGGAACTCAGGGCCTTTGCTTGTAAATGGTCCCCAAGGTCTGTCCAAAGCAGATGGTCAAAAATTTTCAACACCTGAATCTGTGACCCCGTGTTCATGATTTTAATGATGGGTTTGGAGATGCAAAAATTGCATCCTCTTCAAAATATGGAATCAAGTATAACAATATAGCTTACTCTAAAGTCAGATATAGTATAGTTGAGAGGAGGAAGTTGAATGACTTTGATTTAAATTACACTTATATTGATTTGGATGACCACGAAGATGAAATTGATAGGTTTCCAGTTGTGGTAAACCTAAGAGCTAAGCCTTGTGAATACCCATCATGTATTCTAGTCCACCCCAGATAACTGGACAATTAGATTCAACACTTGCCCAGTCACCTTCCATCTCCAATGGTGATTCTCAGAGCCAAATTGATCATATTTTTTTTAAGTATTTGGTAAATAATCAAAGGATATTTCACTTGTCATGTGAGCATAGTTTCTTAATGTGATGTATCACCATCCTTTCGAAATTGGAAGCTATATTAGGCCGGGTTTCATAATTCTATAAATTTATTTTTGGTTATCTTATTTTTCATGGGATGAGCTTTTCTGTGATCTCACTTCATGTTTATGTAGACTTTTAGATGTGGATGATGACATTTTTTGGGAACTGGTAGGCTGTAAAAAAGGGTACAACATCAGATAACATGTTTTTACAACGGCTAGGTGGTTTTGGACATTCCATTACTTCTAAGCAATGATAATCATGCTAATATTTCAATTGTTAAACCTATCGTAGTATCAAAAACTGCCCTAAATTTTCAGTGAATAGTTTAAATTTTTTTGAGTTGGCATCAAGGTTACTTTGTGCACTAGAGGGTGGATGCTTGTTTCAGAGATCTACATGTGAGTGAATCGAGGGTGATAATATTTACACAGAGGATGTTGATCTTCAAGGCATAAGTTTTTCGTTCTCCATTCCATCAGTACATGGAAGTGGATTCATTGGAATTGAAGATTATGGCTTGGGTATCAGTTTTTTACCATTTGTACTTGTCGAGGAAGATGTTTGTTCGGATATTCACATTCTTGAGAGTGAAATGGATTTTGATGAAGAGCTGGACATACAAAGGATAGAGTAAAAAAGTGATTTCCGATAAAGTATTTTAAAGGAGGCTCCAGGAAAGATGCTTGTAAGAACCTGGTTCTTCCTTTGAGGTATATTTTTCTCTTTTCATTATCCATTGAGTTGTTTTCGAGAAGAAAAGGGAAATTTGGGAAAAGTACTAGAATCAAGGGTTACATGCCATGTAGTATGTCTGTGTATAAAGGAATACATGGTGTGTGGGCATGTCGTCAAGGTAAAGTGGGAAAACCAACTACATGCCGTGTATTTACTAGTACACACCGTGTAGTCATTTCGAAAGACCATGGAAATAGGTCACTAGAATTCAGCCACCAAATGAATAGTTAAATGACCTACACGCCATGTATATGGACTTACACGTCGTGTAATATGTTTTTTTTGTGCTTAAAACGGGCAGTAACCTTATTCTTCTGTCATTTGGACAGAAGGCTCACTAAGGGAACTCAAGAGGAGTTCCAGAACTTCAACCCCTTCTCGGTTGATCATCCAAACTCCAAATCAATCACCACTGGTCTCCTTTGAACCAAATTAGTAAGCTCTCGATGACTCTTGATCTGTTCTAGGTGTTTTTTATTTTTAACTATGTTATTTAAGGCTGAGTTAATATACTTTTTTCATAGATCTACACCTTTCTAGCTTGAATTAGAAGTAGAGGCTGGACGAGGAGAGTCATACTACAACAAGGTAGGTGGTCTCGTGCTTATTTCTTAATGTCAAGTTGTTTATATGTGTCATTGTGCCGCAATCCCATGTTTGGGGTGTCTCTTTGTTGAGACTTTGACCCTTGTTAATTCCTAAGTATGTTTAGGTGATTAATTATATGAAATGAAGTATGTTGAGGCTGCTTGTTTTGATTAAGGGTCACCTTGCAGGTGAATTTCCCTTGGATAATTGTTGTAGGGCCTTTTATCTTAGGATAATTGTGGTTATGTCTCTATTTTCCCTGTTATGGGATGTTTGAAATGAATTGGTTAATTAAATGCTTACCATTGTGAATTATTTCCTTTTTATCCATGTAATCGTGTAAATATTTCATGTGTTGACTCATGATGAATTTTTTGTATGTCGGGCTTGGCCTTGTTGAGTTATTCTACCTACAGGAAGATATTTCTCATGCCTGTGGGCAACGTTTTGTGTGTTTGTGGGATACGTCTTGTTATGATTGTGGGCAATTGCCTATGGCTGTGGCTTTGTTATGTCTATGGACTGCCTGAGGGAAAGGTTTTGAACTAAGGTTTGACTGTTGAATGACTTAGATGCATCTTCCAAGCTAAAGCACAAGCTTGGTTTCGATTGTCATTTTACTTGATAGATTTCCTATTGAGGTATCTACTGTGTTTTCTTAAATAGGGGATTGACTGGCCATGGTCAGATCCCATGAACTTATGATTCGATGTAATTGAATTGCTTAATGAATATGAATAGTAGAAACTGAACAAGACTTGTTGGATTTTTTACTTTTGAGTATTTACTAGTTTAATGATTTTATTATTATATACTACTACTACATGTATTCATTGACAGATTAGCACTGAACTTTGGTGGTTGCCTACCGGGATTTATTTCTCACACACTATTTGGTTCATGTTTTTGGTCCCAGACAGACTAAATTTCTGCAAGTGTCGATAGGGGAAAGGCTCCTTATACATGTATTTGATTGTTTCTTAGGATCAAGAGAGCATGAGACCAAGACAAGGCTTGTGATGTTGTTGTGTTTCATTTGGTATTGTTGTACCTTAGTATTGTATTGTACTTGATAACATGGTATCTTTTTTTCATTTCTTTCTTAGAACATGTGACATGTTGTATCCTTCTGATGTTATATGACTTATGGTTATCTTTACCTATCAGTATTTCATTGTTTACTTCAGTTTCATGCTATTTACTGCTTCTGCTATTGTTATTATTTATTTTTCTATGTCACACTCTACCAATGAGGGCATAGTTTCCCCACTATCACAACCTAGGCCTTTGCTACTAGTTGGAATCTTCTGGCATTTGGAGAAATGTGCTTGAGGCCATGTGGCCAACCGGGTATGGGGCACCATTTAGTTTCTTCTAGATCCGGTATGTTACAATGTGGTATCAGAGGCATTTATTTTCTATTATTCATTACTATTTGGAAATGATATAAAGGGTATGAAATTTGGTAATTAGTTATGCCCGAGAGTAGCTACCCCATGTACAGGAAAAATCCAAATTGTATCAAATTAAATTGTTCTTTTGGATTTTGAGATATTACAGTGGATTCGATTTAACCATTGTGTGGCACACTTGTTTTGTGCTCTTATTATTGATCTTATTGTGGGTATACTTTGTTTCATCCTAATGAGATAAGGGTATGTCATATCATGCATCATATAGGAACTTGTTTAAAATAACATTCCATTCATACATTCCATGCCATGCATACTTTCCATGCCATTTAGGGAGCATTACTGATGCATGTTGTTGTGATATTACCTTGATAGATGTGGCTTCTGTTGTCATAGGTGTATTGGTATGTACTATGGTTTTGATTAAATGGGCGTTAAACATTGATTCCAGAGGTGTATGATCCCTCTTGGACCGGAATTTGGTGGATCATCATTCAACCTTATATATAGAATTGTGCTAAGTTATGTTATGTATGGGTTCCAAACTTTGTTTCACGGGGAGTGTGGGCCCTTACAGATCGGAATTTGGCATACTGCGACTTTAGTTTTTTTCAAAAACAGGGGTTTCAGGGATGTTTCTGAGCCCTATTGTCCGGAAACCCAGACAACATGGCAGGTGGTTCTATGAACACACACCATGTGTTATTCCTGTTTGGGGAAGAATTACTTTTATTAAATACACACCATGTAGTATATGACCATGTAACGGGCCGTGTGAGAGAAAACATGGGCTGTTGAGTTTTTACTAGAACACATCGTGTACTTTCGGTATATGTCATATATCCAACCCAGGAAGAACCCATGTAGATGTGGCTGTGTGGGAGTACATGGCCAGGAGGATAGACCTGTGTACATGCCATGTTCACGTCAAACACATTGTGTACCTAGGGTTGATACATGCCCAGGTCGGTGGTAGAACATGACCATGTGACAATGTAAGTGTACATTCCGTGTATTCTGTCTACACGTCGTGTAGTCCCTTTTTTCCAAACTTTTGGGGTCTTTTCTTGTTTTGTTTTGGAACTCTTTCTTGACAAACATTTATGATGAGCTTGAACTAAGGCATGTTCTTAACCCTGTAGAGTCATGTCGCCGCGACGACCATGAGATGTATGCCAGGAGAGAAGCGATGATCATATTTCATAAATGTTATGCCATGGGATACCAATGGATCCTCCAGTTATGAAAACTGCGACACCAACTATTATACCAGACATAGGTGTAGATTCACAATTCTGTAAAGGTTTTGTGAGGTTTATGAAGACCTTTCTGGGAGCACCGCAGACTGCCACATCTATGGAAGAGCTGATGCGTATCTTCCAACAGTAACATCCACATACTTTTTCAAGGGATGGCAGACCATATGCTGTTGAATCATGGATGGAATCAGTGATGACTATCTTTGAGCATCTTGAGATGCCTCTCGAGAGGAGGGTCAAGCTCGCGACATATATGTTGTGTGATTATTCCAAGATATGGTGGGATGTTATCACTCTGGCAGGGAATCATCGATATATGACATGGGAATAATTTCAAGTGGCATTATATGATTATTACTTTCCCGAGATGCTGAGGGCCGACCGAGCTCAGGAGTTCATGCAACTAGAGTTGGGAACACTATTAGTGATGGACTATTATGCCCGGTTTACTGAGCTTTAGTGATTCATACATATTCTAATGGGTGATGATGTATCAAAATATAGACGGTTAGAGGATGGTCTCAAGCTTGATATTCGTTCACAGGTGTGTCTTTAGGGTTATTTCTGTCTCTACTATTGTGAATCAGGTGCTGATCACCAAGCACAATCTACAGGAAGCAAGTGGTGTGAGCTAGTGTGGTTCAACACTGGTTTTTGGTACTGTCTTGACCGGCAAGAGGAAGCATCATGTGGAGTTCTCTCGTGATGATAGTAGAATCCAGAAAGTTTCCTCCGGTGGCTAGGATATGTGCTACCAGTGCAAAAAGGTTAGGCACAAGAGACCTCAGTTCCCAAGGGACCCAGTTGAGTGCTGAGCTTATGGCAGGATAGGACATCTACAATGCTACTGCAGGTCATTTCCACTAGTGGCTAGTGAGAGAGGTTCTTTATAGAATCCATGTGCAGGAGAAGGGTCTATAGATTCTCACCAGTCTGGAAACTGGAATAATTCATGGACTTCAGACCAAGATGGTGGTCATGGCCATGGTATTCAGACCCCAAGATCTCAGCGACAATAGGGCAGGTCAGCTTAGGGTAGCCAAGTAGTGTCTCAGGGATGCGGTGTAGGTCAGACCTATGTAGTGCAACAGACCTAGCAGGAGAAGGATCCAGGACCTTCTACTATCAAATGTACTATCCTAGCCACCTCTGTTTTATCTTATGCACTTTTTGATATTGATGCTACACATAGTTTTATATCTGTGGAAATTGTGGAATGTACTGGGCTCTATGTTTATACTTATTCTGGTGTTATGATGCTAGATACTCCATTAGGGATTAGAATGATAGGTGAACGCTAGTGCAAGGAGTTCCCCCTTGAGGATGGTGGGTGTCACTTTCTATGAAACCTCTATGTCATAGGGATGACAGACTTCAATGTTATTTTCGTAATAGACTGGTTGGTTTATTTTCAAGCATTTGTCGATTTCTATCATTGCAGGGTGAGTTTCACATCACCAGAGGGTGAAGAGTTTCTACATAAGGGTGAATGGGATGTCCAAGAGAGCAGAGCTGCACCTGACCATTGTGGGTTGGGTGGGATGACATCCCAAATTGCGAGTTTATATCTGGATGACAAGGGAACATGTCTGGAAGATTTCCCTCCAGTGGTTGATTGTTTTAGTGAAGTTTTTTCTGGATGACTTCTCAGGCTTGCCTTCGGTCAAATACGTGGAGTTCACTATCAAGCTAGTTCCAGGAGCTGCACCGGTATCCATTCCTCCTAACAAGATGACTATGATGGAGTTGCAAGATCTCAACATGCAGTTGGAAGATATAGAATTTAAGGGTTTTATCTGACCCAGTACCTCTTCTTGGAAGTTAAGGGTTTTATCTGACTGTGTTTCATTGCAGGTATGGTCTATATGAGTATCTGGTTATGCTGTTTGGTCTCACTAATGCACAAACAGTTTTCATGACCCCGATGAACTAAGGGTTCCATCCTTACCTAGATTTTTTTGTGGTGGTTTTTGTGGAAGATATCTTAGTGTATTCTCATAATCAACACAACCATGCCAAACATCTTGATATCGTTTTGAATACACTGATGGAACATCAATTATATGCTAATCTCAAATAATTCCACTTTTGGAAGGATCTGATTCACTTCCTGGGTCACGTCATCTCAGATACTGGAGTATCAGTGGACCCAGAGAAGGTGAGAGAAGTAGTTACTTGGTAGCAGCCCAAGAACATTTTTGAGGTACAGAGTGTCTTGGGGAAAGCTGGTTACTACATGCATTTTATACAAGACTTCTCACGCTTAGCAGCGCCGATGATGGGCTTGAATAAGAAAGGTGTGAAGATTGAGTGTTCAGATTCTTGTGATGTTTCATTTCAGGAGTTTAAGGGACATTTGACTTCATCTCCAATACTGATATTTCCAGATCCGAACAAGAGTTACACTATGTATTGTGATGCATTGGGTATTGGGTTGGGAGAAGTGCTTATGTAGGGGGATCGAGATGTTACGTACGGGTCTCGGTAGTGGAGGCCACATGAGAGGAATTACCAGACACATGATCTCGAGTTAGCTGCAGTTGTTCATGCCTTGCACTATTGGAGACATTATTTATTGGGAGAGAATTTTGTGGGTACATGAACAAAAAAAGTCTCAAATAAATCTTTACTGTATGTGATTTGAATACGATATAGTGAAGGTGGGTTAAATACCTTCGGTCATTTGATTTTGAGCATGCATATATGCTTGGAAAAGAAAATGCAGTGGCTGATGCACTGAGCAGGAGGACTCAGATATAGGTAGTGCAGGAGGCCAGTGGTGTGTGGCCACTTATGAATTTGTTCTATGAGATGCATTTAGAGGTGCACGACAGTCAGGGACGAACATATCTTTCATCTTTGGGTGTTTCCTCTACCCTACTTGACCGAGTGAGGATGAGGCAGCTATCAGATTCTGAAGGCCTAATTCTACGAGAGAGTGTAGCAGGTGAGGACCCTCCTTCTGGATGGACAACAGGTGAGGATGAAGTTCTGTGTATCCATGGACATGTGTGGGTTCTAGAGGATATATGCGAGGAGTTTATGTGGGAGTTTCATCCTTCATCTAGAGTAGTGCATCCCAGAGTCACCAAGATGTACCGTGACTTGCGCCATCAGTAATGGTGGCTAGGTATGAAGTGAGAAGTAGCTTGTTTTGTTACGAGGTGTTCCACTTTTCAGCAGGTGAATATGGAGAATCAGCACCCCCCTAGGATTTTACAAGAATTACCTATTCTGAAGTGTAAATGGGATGATGTTGCGATGGATTTTTTGATGGGGATTCCAAGGTATCTTAGAGGAAACAACGTTGTGTGGGTCGTAGTTGACAGGCTTACAAAGGTCGCTCAATTTTTTCCGATCAAGCAGACCTTTAGTGTTGATGATCTTGGAAAGATATATATCTGAGAGGTGTTATGAATTCCTGGGGTTCCTCATTTAATCATTTCAGATATGGATGCCCACTTTACATCTCATTTCTAGCAGAGTTTGCAGAGGGCGCTGGGTACACAGGTGCTTCTGAGCACAGCATACCACCCTCAGACTGATGGCGAATCAATTTGTACGATACAGGTGCTAGAGGACATGTTGCATGCATGTGTCCTAGAATTTTGGGGCTCTTGGGAGAATCATATTCCTATGATCGATTTTTCCTACAATAACAATTTTCAGGTGACTATACAGATGGAACCTTATGAAGATTTATATGGTAGTCCATGTTGTTTTCCCCTGTTCTTGTTAGAGGCAGGTGAGACAACCTTACTAGGACCACGTCTCATGCAAGAGACTTCTAATCAGGTCCACTTGATTCAGAGATGGATGAATACTTCATAGTCTCGTCAAAAATCTTATGTCAATCGCTGCAGAAAACCTTTGGAGTTCAAGGATGGGGATTGTGTTTTCCTATGTGTCGCACCAAGGATGGGACGCAAGAGAATCAGGATATAGGGTAAGATTTCACTAAGATATGTCGTACCGTTTGAGATTCTAGTGCAAGTCGGGTTGGGAACCTATTAGTTACAATTACCTCAGAGGTATCGCGCCATGCATGACGTTTTCCATGTATCTCAGCTACACTACTACCACTTAGACCCATCTCACATTTTTCATCCTAATGAGGTTGAGCTTCAAGTTGATTTATCCTTTCAGGAGCATCCAATTCGTATAGTTGACAGGAGCAGAAAGGTTCTCTGAGGTTGGTAAGTTCCTCTCATACGAGTGTTATGGCAGCATGGCCGAGTATAAGACGAGACTTCAGAGAGGGAGGCCAACATACATCCTCAGTGGTTGGGGTTATTCTCAGATATTCTTTCACCACCCTTGGAAGGGCAGTTCAAGGATGAATTTCTTTAAGGGGGGAAGTTTGTATGAACATGGTTCTTCTTTTGATGTACAATTTCTTCTTTTCTTTCTCCTTTGATTTGTTTTCGAGAAAATCAGGGAAATTTGGGAAATGTACTGAAATCATGGGTTACACACTGTGTAGTATGTCTGTGTATGAAGGGAATACATGGCGTGTGGGCATGTCGGTGAGGGAATGTAGAAAAACCAACTACACACCCTGTATTTCCTAGTACACGCCTTGTAGTCATGTCATCACGCCCTAGAACGTATTTTGGTGGAATTTAGATACCAAATGAACAGTTAAATGATATAAATGCCATCTATATGGACTTACACGCTGTGTACTTTTTTTTTTTCATAAAACAGGTAGTGGCCTCATTCTTCTGTCATTTGGACAGAAGGATTATTGGGGGAACTCAAGAGGAATTCCAAAAATTCAACCCCTTCCTGGTTGATCATCTGAACTCTAAATCAATCACCACTGGTCTCGTTTGAACCAAATTGGCAAGCTCTCGATTACACTTGAGACATTATTGGTTATTTATGTTTTCGACTAAGTTATTTAAGGTTTATTTAATATCCATGTTTCGTAGATTTACACTGTTCTAGCTTGAATTGGAAGTAGAGGCTCGACGAGGAGATACATACTATGACGAGGTACATGGTCTCATATTTATTGCTTAATGTCAAGTTGTTTATATAAGACCTTGTGCAACATTACCATGTTTGGGGTGTCGCTTTGTTGAGACTTTGACCCGTGTTAATTCCTAAGGATGTTTAGGTGATTAATTATTTGAATTTAATCATGTTGAGACAGCTTGATTTGATTAAAGGTCACTCTACCGGTGCGTTTCTGTTTCCTCTGGAATTGGGGATGACCTCGTTGATTGAAGGTTCAAATATTCCAATAGATTTCTAATGGGTTTGTTTGTAGAACCAGAAACATCCAATGGTTCCATATCCATTTGGACATACTTTCCAAAGGTAGGTTCTCATTAGTTGTGGACTGATGAGGCATAGTAATTTTCATTGGTCGAGAGGATGGGAGGTCAGACTCATCACACCTTTTTGAGGGTAATTATTGTCTAATCCGGGACTCTCTTTATAGATTTAAGTTATGTTCGTGAATAATTATTACATTACCTAGTATGAAATGAGCTTTCCTTTAGTCTGACAATAAATGATTGATATGTAGGAAATTCAAAGAATCTTTTATATGTATTCGAGGTTCTTCATCGATGAAGAATCATCTGTATTTATTAGAGATTCTTAGTTGATGGTATCCTTAAAATACATAAAAGTTTCTTGGTCATTATGATGACCATACTAGTTTTAAAGCCACTCAGTGGGGCACTTGAAGTTTATTATAATTCATGAGGACATGGATTATTTCAGAGTTGGTATCGTACCCGCTGATGGGCTACCTACATATACATTGTTTTGGAAAAGGAATAAAAACCCATGTAGTTCGAGTAAGGGAGTATGATGTTTATGAATGATTGATGGATCAAAGAAAGATTTCATGATTACTTTTACACTCTAAGCTCACATGATTCATGCTCGGTTTGAGAAACAAGAGGTATTGGTGAAACCAGACAATTGTGCCACGGAAGATGCAATTATATGGGGCTTATGTGTGTATGACTTCCCAAATAGATAAGATTTAAGATTTAATTCAGGGAAGGAATCCAAGAATAGGTTCCATAAAGGTATATGTGCTTCATGGAAATTTTCATACTCTAATCTTGGGGCTAACTCCTAAGGAAGATGCCCAAGTTATAAGGGGACTTATGATTGGGTTTTACTCCTGAGAAGGAATCCCAGATCAAAAGAAAATTTAAGACTAGGGATTACTCCTGAAAAGGAGGCCCAGGTTAAAGGGATTTGAAAATTAAAGGGACTTGGGGCTTACTTCTAAGAAGGAGGCCCATATTTGAGACTGGGGCTTACTCTTGAAACGGAAGCCCAGGTTAAGAGAATTATGGTTGGGGCTTACTCTTAAGGAGGATTCCCAGATTAGAAGACTTGGGGCTTACTCTTAAGGATGATTCCCAGATTAATGAGGATTTGGCCTAGGGCTTACTCCTAAAAAGGAGTACGAAGTTAAGGATTCTATCATCTTAAAGGATGAGGTTGAATGAATGAAATCTCAATCTTTAGTGACATAAAGATGTGTAAATCACTAGGTTTTGAGAAATGTTCCACGGAGTTCCTTTCAGATAAGGAAGCCAAATCAAGAAATCATGCCATAAATGGCTTTGAAGAGTGTCTTGAATACTGAATCTTGAATAAGAGAGGTGGAATGACATAACAGGGGTGAAATGGGAAGGAAAGGCACCCAAAAATATAGGGGCGCGCAAGTCTTCGTAGGCGCGCAGGTACTGCGTGGGCGCACAATTCCTGGTCGTGCAGGTATACCTGTGCGGTACATGGGTACTTGCGCGATTTTCAGCCCTTAGAGTAATATTTGGGCGATCCTTGAACAAAGCCTTTAGAATCATCCCTAGAGGCTTTCCAGAAGATGGCGCACAAGTTATGGTGAAGAAGTAGGGTGACGCGCAAGTGTGTCCATTTCCCTTAAGGGTAAAACACTTCGGCGCACAAGTGTTAGTGAATTCTAACACTTAGACATTACTCCTCTTGTTTAGACCTTCCATTCTAGGTAAAGAATTTCCTTAGAAGTGTTTGGGAGACCTGAAGAAGATACTTGGGAGTTCAGAGCTCTGTATCTGAATTCTGGAAAAATTCCTCCCGAAATGGGGGGCCCACAGGGACTATTTATAGGCTTCTGAAGACCCTGGGCAGTTATCACTTAGGGCGCGCAAGTGACTTGCACGACAATTAGGCGGCACACAAGTATACTTGCGCGACAATAAGGGAACTTGCGTGACCCTTGTGAAATGTTCTTCTTATTCATTCCTTTGTCAATTTTTGATATTTTCTTCAAAGGATGAAACAATTTGTGCTAAGTCATTTCCCTTTCCATTCCTTCAGGAAAATGTGACGAAAAGGAGCATCAACAAATTTCCCCCCTTAGAGTTAGATCTGGAAGAATAAGGATGTGACTCTGAGGAAAAGAAGAGAAACCAAAGGGGAGGCACCTTCTCAGGTTTCTGATCTATCGTTGGGTAAGGAATAACAATATTTGTGATTGTACTTAATTTGCAAGACAACTGATTATTTTGTTATCCTTTGAAACTAACCAAAGCTTTCAATTGATTATACAGGGCCATAAATTGAAGTGGCTAGATCTGGAGGTGAGGCCTCAACCTCCACCCCAATGGTAATTGAAAGTGAAGAAGCTTAGGTCAGGGGGGAAGGAGTAGAATGGGGCACTTCTCTAAGTGAATTAATCCCAGATTACATGCCCCCCTGTGATGATGATGTCAAATCAGACCCAGAGGTACTTAAGGTGCTCAGTTTTTCACGACGCAAGGCATGAAAAAATATATGGAAAATCATATCTGAGGTGCCTTTAGAAGATCTATAATCTAAGATCCTTCGATTGTCGTCCTTGTTCGTTATACTAGGACTTGGCGGTTTTGGATATGAAAAGATCCATGCTGCGGTGAAACATGTCATTTTAAGAAGGGAACAAGAGCAAAAGTACCGTGAAGATCTGACCAGGGTGAAGCTATCAACCAACATCAGTGAATTTGAGGCTGTATTATCCTGAGCTGAGGCTGACTATGCTGCCAAGATGAAGGACCTGAAGCATAAGATCAAAGATAAAGTCGTTCAGAAGATGCATCTTCAGCAACAGTTAGATGCTGTTACTGGGGAACTTGACCAACTCAATAATTCACTGGAGGGAGCTCAAACAAATGGAGTGAAAGCCATTGAGGATGCCAAGAAAGCGCTCCATCAGGCTGAAAAGAGTGAAGTTGGTTGAGTACATGAGCTTCAAGTAGCTACTGATGAAGCTCGGGATGCGGTTCATCAATTGAAGACTTATCTCGACAGCCTCTTGTAATTTCCTAAAAAAGAGAAGAGACTCCAATCTGGGGATGTCCTTCTAATTCTTGTGCATCAAATGAAGAACTTTTTCACATTTAATCATTTGTGCACCTATTTTCCTGCTACCTGCTTTAAATTTTATCTAAGCCAATGGGCCTAGTAAGCATAGTTTGATTTTTACTAGGATTAATGTAAATAGCCCTACAAACTTTGAATCCTTTAATTGCTCAATATTACCTAAATCATACAAAATGTATGTTTAGTGAGCTGGGAATTAACTTTTATTCAGATTTCCTTTGTATTTTGTGGGCAGTTTAAAGCCATGCACGTCGGATATAAAGAGGCTAATGTTTAAGGTCGAAATAGCTATGACCGAAATGGATTATAATTTACTCAATTTCTTGAAAATTTATCTGAAAAAACATTACCATACTCAAGTATGAGGGAAAATATGTAAAATATGACATAAGAATATTTGAATCTGAGGAATGATATGAAAAAGAGCTAAAAGGAATTATAAGAAGTAGTTTCCAATAATGAAGTTACCATTATTTAACAAACCCGTTTGGGGGTTGAATTATGCAGGTCCACCTAAAGGCATTGGCTATATAGTCAAATAAATAGCATCTTTTGGCTAACAAGTATGTTATGTAGACTGTTTATGCAAGGCCGCCTAAGGGCACGTGCTGTATAGTCAGGCAAAAGAACTCTCAGAAATTTACTTTCCTAGTGATAAAAAGCCAGTGAAAGTTTATGAAGATTCAAATTTTCCAAAGTATAGAGTTTGCTGTATGGAAAGAGGTACTTGAATATGGAGAAGATATTTCCAAACAAGATTATCGAAGAACTGGATGAATATCACTCCTACGAAGGTCTGACCCAAAACGTATGGAAGGAGAATATAAACCATAGAATTGAATACTTTCAGATCATGAAAAAGGATATGGGACAAGTATGTTAAGGATGGCTATTTTTGTGGATCCCTACATATTGTCATTAAGACAAATAATGACAAAAGAGGCTTTCATCCCAAGAATGAAGTTACCAGTATTTAACAAACCCATTAGGGGGTTGAATTATGCAGGGCCACCTAAGGGCATTGACTGCATAGTCAAATAATAGCATCTTTTGGATGACAGGTCCGTTATGTAGACTGTTTATGCAAGGCCGCCTAAGGGCACATGCTGCATGGTCAGGAAAAAGAACTCTCTGAATTTCAGGCCTTTTGTGATTAGAAGTTATGAAAAGGATTATGAAGATCTGAAAATATTCAAGGTTAGGATTATGACACATAAAGATGGGTATTGTCCAATGTATGCAGAGATACATCAATGCTAACCATAATCATGTTGTGGATGAGTCCTGAATGGAAATGTTGGACTTCACTACGTATACCACAAGGATGGGAATCAAACCATACGTAGTTTTTGAACTACAATTTAATGTCATGTGGGACAAAAGGATTGGAGATCTTAGTTTAGGGTCATAGAACTTGGACTATTATAAGAAATACACAGTGTGTGTTTTCATGGGGACTTTTCAGCCAAGGGACTGAAAGTGGGATTTGGGGTTAGGCCCAAAAGACTTAGGGATGGATTCGAGGGACACTCGAACGTTCCTACGTATCCCATAAGGATGGGAATCAGGCCCATGTAGTTCTAGAAATACCCTCTATACAAATTTGGTTCGTAGATGTGAAGGGTGAAAGGGGACTTTAGTGAAATGATGGTTTAACCCAAGATAAAAGTTTTGGGCATTGCCATGTATGCACGTTGTCTTTGGAATGAAACATGATTGAAAAATCAATGTAAATAATGGTTCCCTCTCATGTGAGGGTATCAAATAATATTGTAGTTTATTGTCGTACAAGACAAAAAGTGTTGTACAGTTTAATGTCATATATCAAGGAAGAAAGTGAACCAATGTAAAGATATTGATTCTAGGGGTGGTTTCACGAATCAACATCGTGTGAGATGGAGGTGAACCTATGTGAAGATATTGGTTTTGGGATTGAACCTTGGGAGGTTGCCTATGTACCTAGCCTGGAAGGCAAGGATCAAAGTCTCCTTAGTTCAATTAAAGAATGAATTAATGATCAAGTTGTTCTTGGGGAAAATGTCCTAAAAAAATGATGTTGTCGGGACTTACACATGGTTAGTAGCCTAGAGAGAGTGTTATGGTTGAAGTTTTCTCTAAGCTCATGTGACTCATACTCGGTGTGAGAAACAAGAGATAACAACAAACTTAACGATGCATAGTTTAATGTCATGTAGGAAATATAAAAGGACTATGCAGTTTAAAGTCTTGCAGTTAGGACTATTTGTAACATCCCAAGTAAGTAATGAATAATATATATTTTTATCTATGTCTATTAATGATTAATATAGTGTTTTAGAGGCTTAAAATGAAAATAAATCCAATCTTAAGCATTGAATACACTAATATTCTTAAAAGATTGTTTTACTGCCTTTTGATGGAAAACCATTTTTGAATCTATCTTTTGACAATTTTATAAACTATGTTTGTCAAAATAAACTTATTCTTTATGATTGGAACATCAAAATTTACCTTGTGTGAATTTTTGGTATTTTTCTGACAATGTTCATTTTTTAATGAATAGTGAAAAATACTGCATTTTACATCAAAATTGCTTTTTAATCTAATTTATTTATATGATTAGATTATGTTTTGAATTGTTTTTGAAGTGAAATTAGAATATATTTTTACCATTTTATCCAATTGTGGTCATTTTAATCAATTTCACTTTGAAATTAGACTTAAACTGGTGTCAATCTTTTGATACTTATTGTTTTGTGAAAACACGCTATTTGCTCTGGCAGCGGGAATTAATTATTAAATTAATTAATGTGACTTATATGATTCGAATTTTGTAAAATAGACTTCATTTTTGAATTCGGAATATCAAATATAGATTAGGGTGAATTTTTGGTAATTTTCTGAAAAACTTCAATTTTTGATGAATAGTGAAACCACTAAGTGGTAATCAAGCAAACTGATTTTTCAGTTAAATGAAAGTTTACCACTAATGTGTATTGAATTTTGAAAATCCGACATACATGGTTGTCATTAAGAAGTAAAATGTGGTTCAATGAGATTATAATAATTTTTTGGTGAATAGTAACTTATTAAGTTCTTAATCGCGATTAGTGGTAATTAGGGTAGTTTAAGGTATAAATAATGCTTTAATAATAGGAAATGACCTAGACACATGTCACAACCTTATTGGTTGTGTCATTGCCGACCAAGACAAGCCATGGGTCAACTTGGGGACCCCATGGATCCACT
The DNA here is from genome assembly GCA_963277665.1 of Viscum album. NCBI lineage: Eukaryota > Viridiplantae > Streptophyta > Magnoliopsida > Santalales > Viscaceae > Viscum > Viscum album. Next base: position 1,626,447,374 of record OY728130.1, read on the forward strand.
TTTGTTGGGAAATGACAAAAATAACTTTTTATTTAATGTAAAAGTAAAAATGACACAAACATAATATGTTTTACGAAAACAATTTTTACATGGGCTAATAAAGATCAGATTTTTGATTATAAATAGTCATTGGAAAGATAAAAAGATTTCCTACATCATAGTATTTTTTTTATGATTTTTAGACATTAAATAAATTAAATTATTTATGACATAATAATGATGCAGCGATGACATCATTATTTGACGATTTAAATAAAATGGAAAGACAATGTAAAATCTATGAACTACACATGGAAAAAACCAATTGGATGAGTGTATTTCGAACCCTTATCACCTTATCCACGAATTATATCAATGTGGGACCTTTTAAAACCGAAACACATTTTCAAATAAAGTAATATTTCTTTACTTTCCAAAAGTTCCCCTCCTCTCCTCTTATAAAAGGCCCCCACCTCTACCTCATTTCACACACTCCTCAAGCCTTTGGCTCGGCCAAACCCTGCCCATTTACTCTCTCCACATCCCTATCCTCATCATATAGGATTCCCTTTGGGCAGAATCCTTTCAAAGGAAGCCTTTAGGCTCAAATCAAAAGGAGTTACACTTTTTAAGGTAATTCATTCTCTCATGTTCATTTGTTTTATTTTGCTTCTACAACCCCCTAAACTCTTTTTATTTACTTCTTTTGTAACAACACCAGTATCTTCAATATACTAGGATGTTTTTATATGATATATGTGAGCTACACACTCACACAACTACATCAAATGGTTAAAGAACATACGGTTTCCGTGGATGGCGAAATTCTGCCTCCCGAAACGATGATTGTTCAATACTCATTTAACACCTTCAATGGTGGCCATTATGATGTCACTATTTTTATATATGATATATAATATGTTTATGTTTTCTTTAAGCTTCTGTTTTTTTCATTTTGGGCATACCTTTATGGTTTCCATTATGGGTAAACACGATATCTTCATTTTAGGAAGTGCGGACTACCGCCCCCTCAAAGTGATTTGATTCGTTAAATACCATATGTGGGACATATAAAGGATGTAACTATGATATTATATATGATATTATACTGGAATTATAATATACCTTTATATCATTATGATTCCATTCTATAAAATACGAAATAGAAATGAAAGTAGCGTTCATGCGTACGTACGGCTTACCGTCTCCATGAACGGTGCATTTCATTTCTTACCTCTAAATGATTATGTAATATTATAAATGCAAGTATGTACTGGATATATATGACATATATGATATCTACATCATGAATACCATTCTGGATATAATGAACCTTTGACCAAATTAACAACATGTAAGTGTAAGAAGTCTATTTTTGGCTTAAGAACCAAATACCGACAAAATGAACATTATTAACTTAAATGATTACATGATGTCCATAACATGGTATAAAAGGAATAATGAACTTGAAAAAGGTTCTTAAGCAATTAGAGATTAACTCAAGTTTATTATTCAGGAGATTAAAGAACGGCCAGGTCAAGTCAGATACGAGGTATGGGACTTCGTCTCAATCTCCTTTCATTGAGGCATATTTATTTTATACACAACTTTCTTTTATACGGTGTATAAACCCCTTTGACTTTTAAGTTTATTCAAAAGGAATATTTTTTATACGAAGCGTTTACTAAATGACAAAAGGGAATGTTTTTGTCGTACGTATGCGGCAACAACGACTTCTCCGCCGTCGTAACGGTTATTTGAGTTTCGGCTTCCTCTACAAGCCATACCTTCTTTTTAAAAGAAAAATAAATACCATGTTTTACTTTTCTTTTATTTTGGTATTGAAAATGGTTTTCATAATGTTTTTATATCAATGTTTTGTATTGATATCTTGTGATTGAAAGGTGGGAATGTTATGTTTCCTTTATGCATGTTTTATGTGATATGATTATGTTGAGGTTCTTGGGCATTATTATGAAAACGGGTGGTTCCGTGATAAACTAAGGGCGGGTGAGCCCGATATAGCTCTCCAATGCATTGGGTAATGCGAAAGAGTGAAACGTTAAGGTTTCTCCGAAGATATTTTAGGGAATATACTGTGATGGGTATTCCAAACGTAACCAAGAGGGTTACTCCCTACGTAAGAATGTTATGAATGCCTCAAGTTACCTTTATGTCTTATGATTTTCTATGATTTATTCATGATTTTATGAGGTATGTTAAAGTGCCTATGTTTTATGGGTAAAGTATGATTTCATTCTTATGTATATATGAACTCATGTTTCCTTTCCATGTTTTTTTTATAACCCATACTGAGTTTTTATGCTCATCCCAAGTTTTTGAAATGTTTTTCACAGGTCAAGGGAAAGGTACATGATAAGATGATAGAGTCAAGGATGTGTCAAGAAATAATCCATGTTTTATTTTAAATGTGTTTCCATTGATGGGAATGAAGAATACTATCTTTATGTAACCAATTTGTTTATATGTGGAATGTAATGCAAGTTTTATGATCTAATTCTCTAAAACTCTAAACCCGAAAAGATCCTCAATGTGTAATCTTGTAATAACTCAAGATTAAGTAAGGTTTAAGGCTGGGGCCTTATAGTTGGTATCAAAGGTCAGTTTAGATAACTTTAGGAGTTAGAATTCTATTAAATGATTATCCAAAAATATTTTTTTTTCGAAATGATATAGCATTTAAAGATTACCATGTTGCTTCATCTAAGACATGTTTGTTCAAAATGGTTTTCTGCAGAGGAAACAGGGAAGCAGTGCTAGGAAGGCATACAGAAGGAAATAACCTTCCGAATTAGCATCCAGAAATAGTCGGAATTGGAACTGAACAGTTTGTTGCAGTAATGGCGCAGTTGACTCAAGCGATAAATGGCGGTGGTATCCATTCATGAGATCAGCCAGAACAACCGCAGAGGAACATGTCAGTGGTGGAACATTTCATGAGGAAACATCCACCATCATTCAGAGGATCATCTGACCCTGTGCTAGCTGAAGGGTGGATTAAAGCACTGGAGAAGATTTTTGATGTCATGGGGTGTTCAGACAAATAAAAGGTTAGTCTTGCTATTTACCGTTTGGAGGGTGAAGCAGATCAGTGGTGGTCTATGGTTAAAAATATCCGGGACGCCAATGAGATTGATGCTCTTGACTGGGATGAATTCAAAGGTATGTTTCTTGAGAAGTATTTTCCTAAGGCTGTTCGACTTAGGATGGAAAAGCAATTCTTGGAATTGAGGCAAGAGGAAGACTCAGTGGCTGCCTATGAAGAAAGGTTCACTCGATTGGCAAGGTATGCTCCAAATTTTATCCAGGACCTTGATAGTAAAATCAATCGTTTTTACTCAGGATTAAAGCCAAAATATTGAAGTGCATTAGATTCTCGTGAGTTTAAAAGTTATGAAAAGCTTGTTCGATGTGCTGAGAAGGTGGAAATGGAGTTTGCCGATGACCAAGTTTTCTATAACAACCAGCAGAAGAAGAGACCGAGGTGGCAGGAGAAAGGTAAGAATTCTTCAAAAAAGTCTGATGGTAAGAGAACTAAGTTTCCAGTTTGTGATAAATGTGGAAAAAGGCATGCTGGTGAATGTCTTCTGAATTCTGGGAAGTGCTACCGATGTGGTAAGATGGGACATAAGGCTCGTGATTGCACTGAAAAGGATCAAGGTGAAGGTAAAAACAAATTTGATTTACAGTTAGTGAAATGTTATAAGTGCAATGAGATGGGTCACTATGCAAACGAGTGTCCGACAAGGAGCTTGAGTGATGGGAAGCAGTTAGACTACAAGCAGAAAGGGGTGGTGAAATCCTTTGCAACTACTTCAGTAGATGTCGGGCCATCAAATGAAGTTGTATCAGGTAATTTGTTTGTTTTTTCAGATTATGCCAGTGTGTTGTTTGATTCGGGGTCTACACATTCTTTCATCTCTGAAACCTTTTCTAGTAAAATGGGAATACCATCTCAAAAAATGACTCCTGAACTTTTGGTAAAAACACCTGGGGGAAATGTCGAGGAAAAAAGAATTTATAAGAATCTTCCTATCCTTATCTGTGGAATGAACCTACTTGCAAACCTTATTGTTCTACCTCTAGTAGAGTTTGATGTTATCCTGGGTACGGATTGGCTCTCTATTTACCATGCTAATATTGACTGTAGAGGTAAAGAAGTTTATTTTCAGAAATACTTTCAGTTTGTTTACAAGAATGAACCCTTACTTTTGATAACATATCAAGAGGCCGAGAAACTTGTAAAAGATGGAAATGAATGTTACCTTGCACACGTCGTTGAAAATAAAGGAACTATTCAGATTAATGATGTGCCAGTGGTAAATGAGTATCCTGATGTTTTTCCTGATGAGTTGCCTGGAATAATACCAGATCGGGAAGTTGAGTTTACTGTTGACTTAGTTCCTGATGCTAAGCCAATTTCAAAACCCCCTTATCAAATGGCACAAATTGAACTTTTAGAGTTGAAGGAGCAATTGCAAGATTTATTAGAGAAAGGTTTCATTAGACCTAGCACATCACCATGGGGTGCTCCTGTTTTATTTGTTAAAAAGAAAGATGGTTCTATGAGACTTTGAATTGATTATAGAGCCTTGAATAATATCACTATTAAGAACAAATATCCTTTGCCTCATATCGATGATTTGTTTGATCAGCTCCAGGGAGCTCAGTTTTTTTCAAAGATTAACTTGAGATCGGGGTACCATCAGCTGAAGGTTAAGGAGGCAGATATTCCGAAGACCGCGTTCCGTACGAGATATGGCCATTATGAATTTGTAGTAATGCCTTTTGGGCTAACCAATGCACCTGCTGTATTCATGGACTTAATGAATAGAATTTTCCATGAGTTCTTGGATAAGTTTGTGGTGGTTTTCATTGATGATATTTTGGTGTTTTCTAAAAGTAAAGAAGAGCATGAAAGACATTTAAGGGTTATCTTGCAAACCATAAAAGAAAAGAAACTGTATGGGAAATTCAGCAAGTGTGAGTTTTGGTTGCAACAAATTTCTTTCCTTGGTCACATTGTTTCTAAAGATGGAATAACTGTTGATCCTACAAAAACAAAAGTTGTGGAAGAATGGCCAAGACCCACAAATGTAACCGAGATTCGTAGCTTCCTTGGTTTGGTGGGATATTACCGAAGGTTTGTTAGAATTTTTTCACGGTTATCTAGTCCAATGACTAAGCTAACTCGGAAGGGTGTTAAGTTTATCTGGACAAAAGAATGTGATGATTGTTTTCAGGAATTGAAAAGAAGATTGGTGAATGCTCCAGTTTTGGCACTACCTTCCAGGAATGGTGAGTTTGTTATATACAGTGATGCTTCATTGAAAGGACTTGGTTGCGTCCTAATGCATAATGATCAGGTAAATGCTTATGCTTCACGACAGTTGAAAACTCATGAGGTAAATTACCCTACACATGATTTGGAATTAGCTGCTGTTGTTTTTGCTTTAAAAATTTGGAGGCATCATTTATATGGAGTAAAGTGTGAAATATATACCGATCACAAAAGTTTAAAGTATATATTCACTCAGAAAGAGTTAAACATGAGACAAAGAAGATGGCTGGAATTAATCAAAGATTATGATTGTACAATTCATTACCATCCGGGAAAAGCAAATAAAGTGCCTGATGCTTTGAGTCGAAAAAGTAATGCTTCATTAACAATGTTGCGTTTGGAACGTGATCCTTTGGTTAAGTATTTGATGAACTTTGGAATAGAAGTTGTTGGTGCAGGAAGTCCTTCTGTTTTGTTTCAGGTATCAGTGAAATCATCTCTATCAGATAGAATCAAGCAAGCACAGAAGCAAGACAGTGAGTTGCAGAAAAAGGTAGAGCTGGTTCAGAAAGGTAAGTTGCCTGAATTCAACATTGATAATGATTGTGTTTTGAGATTTGGGAGGAGATTGTGTGTGCCTTGTGATTCACAGTTGAAGAGAGAGTTGTTATGTGAAGCTCATAGTTCTCCGTTTTCAGTTCATCCGGGCAGTACTAAGACGTATAGAGATCTGCGGGAGTATTACTGGTGGGATGGAATGAAAAGAGATATTGCTGATTTTACTGTGAAGTGTTTGACTTGTCAGCAGGTTAAAGCAGAGCGACAGTTACCGAAAGGGATGCTTCAGCCTTTACCGTGCCAGAGTGGAAATGGGAGAATATATCCATGGACTTTGTTGTTGGATTACCGAAGACATCTCGAGGTAATAATGCAATCTGGGTTATTGTTGATCGCTTGACCAAATCTGCTCATTTCCTTGCTATACGAGATACTTTCTCGCTTGATCAACTTTCCCGTTTGTATCTTAAAGAGATAGTCATGTTACATGGAGTTCCTCTCTCCATTGTATCGGATCGTGATCCCAGGTTTACTTCTAACTTTTGGAAAGGCCTTCAGAAGTCGTTGGGTACTGAATTAAATTTTAGTACAACTTTTCATCCTCAATCAGATGGGCAGTCAGAACGAACAATTCAGACATTGGAGGATATGCTACGAGATTGTTCTATGGATTATCAGGGAATTTGGGACCAACATCTTTCTTTGGTTGAATTTTCATATAATAACAGTTTCCATTCTAGTATACAGATGGCACCATTTCAGGCATTATATGGGAAGCGGTGTCGAACTCCAGCTTTCTGGGATGAAGTGGGTGAAAGGAAGTTGATGGGACCAGAATTGGTAGAAGAGATGGCAGAAAAAGTTCAGCTGATTCAGAAACACATGAGAACAGCTCAGAGCAGGCAGAAGAGTTATGCGGATAACCGGAGGAAGGATCTATCTTTCGAGGTAGGTGATCATGTATTTCTCAAGGTTTCTCCTTGGAAAAGTGTGATGAGATTTGGTAAGAAAGGAAAGCTGAGTCCAAGGTTTATTGGACCATACGAAATCCTAGAAAGAGTTGGATTAGTTGCATACCGAGTGGCTTTACCTCCGAGTTTATCTCAGGTACACAATGTTTTTCACGTTTCGATGTTGAGAAAGTATATGCCAGATCCATCTCATGTTTTGAGTCCAGAGGTAGTTCAGCTGGAAGAGAACCTATCTTATGAGGAACAACCGGTTCAGATTCTTGACCACAGGGAGCAAGTGTTACGGAATAAGGTGGTTCACCAGGTAAAGGTTTTGTGGAAAAACCACATGATTGAAGAGGCAACATGGGAATCTGAAAATGCAATGAGGGATAAGTACCCCCATTTATTCGATAAGTAAATAAATTGCGGGGACGCAATTTTCTAAAGGGGGGAAGGATGTAACATCCCAAGTAAGTAATGAATAATATATATTTTTATCTATGTCTATTAATGATTAAGATAGTGTTTTAGAGGCTTAAAATGAAAATAAATCCAATCTTAAGCATGGAATACACTAATATTCTTAAAAGATTGTTTTTTCTGCCTTTTGATGGCAAACCATTTTTGAATCTATATTTTGACAATTTTATAAACTATGTTTGTCAAAATAAACTTATTCTTTATGATTGGAACATCAAAATTTACCTTGTGTGAATTTTTGGTATTTTTCTGACAATGTTCATTTTTTAATGAATAGTGAAAAATACTGCATTTTACATCAAACCTGCTTTTTAATATAATTTATTTATATGATTAGATTATGTTTTGAATTGGTTTTGAAGTGAAATTAGAATATATTTTTACCATTTTATCCAATGGTGGTCATTGGAATCAATTTCACTTTGAAATTAGACTTAAACTGGTGTCAATCTTTTGATACTTATTGTTTTGTAAAAACACGCTATTTGCTATGGCAGCGGGAATTAATTATTAAATTAATTAATGTGACTTATATGATTTGAATTTTGTAAAATAGACTTCATTTTTGAATTCGGAATATCAAATATATCTTAGGGTGAATTTTTGGTAATTTTCTGAAAAACTTCAATTTTTGATGAATAGTGAAACCACTAAGTGGTAATCAAGCAAACTGATTTTTCAGTTAAATGAAAGTTTACCACTAATGTGTATTGAATTTTGAAAATCCGACATACATGGTTGTCATTAAGAAGTAAAATGTGGTTCAATGAGATTATAATAATTTTTTGGTGAATAGTAACTTATTAAGTTCTTAATCGCGATTAGTGGTAATTAGGGTAGTTTAAGGTATAAATAATGCTTTAATAATATGAAATGACCTAGACACATGTCCCAACCTTATTGGTTGTGTCATGGCCGACCAAGACAAGCAATGGGTCAACTTGGGGACCCCATAGATCCACTTTTGTTGGGAAATGACAAAAATTACTTTTTATTTAATGTAAAAGTAAAAATGACACAAACATAATATGTTTTACCAAAACAATTTTTACATGGGCTTATAAAGATAAGATTTTTGATTATAAATAGTAATTGGAAAGCTAAAAAGATTTCCTACATCATAGTAATTTTTTTATGATTTTTAGACATTAAATAAATTAAATTATTTATGACATAATAATGATGCAGCGATGACATCATTATTTGACGATTTAAATAAAATGGAAAGACAATGTAAAATCTATGAACTAAACATGGCCAAAACCAATTGGATGAGTGTATTTCGAACCCTTATCACCTTATCCATGAATTATATCAATGTGGGACCTTTTAAAACCGAAACACATTTTCAAATAAAGTAATATTTCTTTACTTTCCAAAAGTGCCCCTCCTCTCCTCTTATAAAAGGCCCCCCACCTCTACCTCATTTCACACACTCCTCAAGCCTTTGGCTCGGCCAACCCCTGACCATTTACTCTCTCCACATCCCTCTCCTCATCCTATAGGATTACCTTTGGGCATAATCCTTTCAAAGGAAGCCTTTAGGCTCAAATCAAAAGGAGTTACACTTTTTAAGGTAATTCATTCTCTCATGTTCATTTTTTTTATTTTGCTTCTCCAACCCCCTAAACTCTTTTTATTTACTTCTTTTGTAACAACAACAGTATCTTCAATATACTAGGATGTTTTTATATGATATATTTGAGCTACACACTCACACAACTACATCAAATGGTTAAATAACATACGGTTTCCGTGGATGGCGAAATTCTGCCTCCCGAAACGATGATTGTTCAATACTCATTTAACACCTTCAAAGGTGGCCATTATGATGTCACTATTTTTATATATGATATATAATATGTTTATGTTTTCCTTAAGCTTCTGTTTTTTTCATTTTTGGCATAACTTTATGGTTTCCATTATGGGTAAACACGATATCTTCATTTTAGGAAGTGCGGACTACCGCCCCCTCAAAGTGATTTGATTCGTTAAATACCATATGTGGGACATATAAAGGATGGAACTATGATATTATATATGATATTATACTGGAATTATAATATACCTTTATATAATTATGATTCCATTCTATAAAATACGAAATAGAAATGAAAGTAGCGTTCATGCGTACGTACGGCTTACCGTCTCCATGAACGGTGCATTTCATTTCTTACCTCTAAATGATAATGTAATATTATAAATGAAAGTATGTACTGGATATATATGACATATATGATATCTACATCATGAATACCATTCTGGATATAATGAACCTTTGACCAAATTAACAACATGTAAGTGTAAGAAGTCTATTTTTGACTTAAGAACCAAATACCGACAAAATGAACATTATTAACTTAAATGATTACATGATGTCCATAACATGGTATAAAAGGAATAATGAACTTGAAAAAGGTTCTTAAGCAAGTAGAGATTAACTCAAGTTTATTATTCAGGAGATTAAAGAATGGTCGGGTCAAGTCAGATACGAGGTATGGGACTTCGTCTCAATCTCCTTTCATTGAGGCATATTTTATTTTATACACAACTTTCTTTTATACGGTGTATATAACCCTTTGACTTTTACGTTTATTCAAAAGGAATATTTTTTATACGAAGCGTTTAATAAACGAAAAAAGGGAATGTTTTTGTCGTACGTATGCGGCGTCAACGACTTCTCCTCCGTCGTAACCGTTATTTGAGTTTCGGCTTCCTCTACAAGCCATACCTTCTTTTTAAAAGAAAAATAAATACAATGTTTTACTTTTCTTTTATTTTGGTATTGAAAATGGTTTTCATAATGTTTTTATATCAATGTTTTGTATTGATATCTTGTGATTGAAAGGTGGGAATGTTATGTTTCCTTTATGCATGTTTTATGTGATATGATTATGTTGAGGTTCTTGGGCATTATTATGAAAACGGGTGGTTCTGTGATAAACTAAGGGCGGGTGACCCTGATATAGCTCTCCAATGCATTGGGTAATGCGAAGGAGTGAAACGTTAAGGTTTCTCCGAAGAGATTTTAGGGAATATACTGTGATGGGTATTCCAAACGTAACCAAGAGGGTTACTCCCTACGTAAGAATGTTATGAATGCCTCAAGTTACCTTTATGTCTTATGATTTTCTATGATTTATTCATGATTTTATGAGGTATGTTAAAGTACCTATGTTTTATGGGTAAAGTATGATTTCATTCTTATGTATATATGAACTCATGTTTCCTTTCCATGTTTTTTTTATAACCTATACTGAGTTTTTATGCTCATCCCAAGTTTTTGAAATGTTTTTCACAGGTCAAGGGAAAGGTACATGATAAGATGATAGAGTCAAGGATGTGTCAAGAAATAATCCATGTTTTATTTTAAATGTGTTTCCATTGATGGGAATGAAGAATACTATCTTTATGTAACCAATTTGTTTATATGTGGAATGTAATGCAAGTTTTATGATCTAATTCTCTAAAACTCTAAACCCGAAAAGATCCTCAATGTGTAATCTTATAATAACTCAAGATTAAGTAAGGTTTAAGGCTGGGGCCTTATACTATTGGTGCTGCATAGTTTAGTGTCATGTAGTAGGGAAAAAGTACAGTTTAATGTCATGTAGGACATATCAAAGGACTTTCTGTATAGTTTAGCGTCATGTAGTTAAGACGATGGGGAAATACAGTTTAATGTCAGGTTGGACAAAAAAGGGGACTGTGCAGTTTAATTTCATGCAGTAAGGACAAAAGAGAACACATTTTAACATCATGTTGGACATATTAAGGACTTTTTTTATAGTTTAACGTCATGTTGGACGAAAAAGGGACGATATAGTTTAGCATCACGTTGGATGAAAGTGCGAGTAGTTTAAGGTCATATGCATGGACCATTGGTTATGTAGGTTAACGTAATGTTGGACTAAAGGGAATTCTATATAGTTTAACATAATATAACAAGGATGATGAAAGGGGACATAGTTTAACATCATGTTGGATGAATTAGGGAATTTTTTCACAGTTTAACGTCGTGTGGGACGAAAGTAATACAAATAGTTTAGGGTTATATGTATGGACTGTGGATGATGCAGTTTAACGTCATGCTGGACGTAAGGGATGTGAAAATAGTTTAAGGTCGTATGCATGGACCATTGGTTATGTAGTTTAAAATCTTTCTGGACATAAAGGACTTTTATATAGTTTAGCATCATGTAGTTAGGACGTCACAGTTTAATGTCATGTTGGACGAATGTACAAATAGTTTAAGGTCATATGTATGGACCATTGCTATATTTTGTGTTCATATAAAATATTTATTCAGAAATATATCATTGGTTGGAGTAGTGATGAGTTCTCAATCCATTGAGATTAAAGAATAAGCTCTATTGGAGTAAACCTTATGTATTGAGTAAGGTCCTTCCCATTTTGGCTCAAGCTTGGGAGGTTTCTTTCCTAGTATCATTGGAGTTCTGAGAAATAATACCAATTCTCCCTGAGTGAATGAACTAAGATGAACTTTTTTGTTGAAAGCTCGTGCTATTCGATTCTAATAGACTTCCAAGTGGTGTAAAGTACACATTCTTTTCTCCTCTAACCTTTCCAATTCATTCAATCATTTTTGAGATTGTTCATCTGCAGATGACTGATCAAAAATGGATACTCTAAGTGAAGGCAATTGAACTTCAATGGGAAAGACTTCTTCCGTTCCATATACCAATGAATATGGAGTTGACCGCGTTGCAGTGCGAATGGTGGTCCGATAAGCCCATAAAGCATGAAACAGTTTATCGGGCCATGATTTCTTATCTTTATCCACCATCTTTTGCAGTATATTTGAAAGATTCTTATTAAAGGCTTCTATCTGGACATTGGCCACTGCATGATATCGAGATGAATGGTTGGATTTGATATTGTATTCTTGATACAACTTCTTCACCTTGGATGAACAGAAGTTGGTGCCATTTTCCGTTAATATGGTATGAGGGACACCAAATCTGGTAATGATGTTAGACTTGATGAAGCTAACAATGAATTTAGAACTAACTTCCTTAAGAGGTATTGCCTCTGCCCATTTGGAAAAGAAATCAGTAGCAGTAATAATATAATTAAACTGCTTAGCCATAGCTGAAGGGTAAAGTCCTGCCACATCCATTCCCCATGTGGAAAATGGCCATGAGTATTTAGCTGTACAAAGCAACTCTGGAGGTTGATGAATGAAGTTGGAATGTACTTGGAATGAATGAAACTTCTTTGTGAAATCAACACAATCTTGTATCATTAATGGATAAAAGTATCCAAGCCTTCGAATCTGATCAGATAGTCTATGTCCAGACTGTTGGGCACCACAGATTCCTGCATGCACTTCTTTCATGACAACCATTGTCTCTTCACCATCAATGCATCTGAAGAGAACTCCATCAAAACCACATTTGTAGAGAATTTTCTCTATGTGATCTGGGCTATCATAAAGAGTAAAACTAACCACACATCATCGAATTTGTTCTTTCTCATCTCTATCAGGTGGAAGTATTCCATTTTGAAGGTATTCCCTGATAGGTACCATCCATCTAGTAGTGTGACCATATGGTTCGGAGATGGGAATAATTTCATTGATTTCCTCTGTTCTGGCTTGAACATAAGGTGAAATTGTATGATGGTGGGCAATACTGATGGTTGTCTCATCCCGATTTGGATCTGCTAGAGCTGTGGCTATATTAGCCAGTGCATCAGCTTGATCATTTTGTGATCACGGGACATAAGAAAATGTCGGTTCCGAAGGGAATTCCGCCATTAACTCTCTGAAGTATTCATACAAAGGGATTAGTTCTTCTTTTCTGATGGCATAATCCCCATTGACTTGTTTGATTACCAGGTCTGAATCACCTTTCACCTTTAAGTGATTCACTTGTGCTTGAAGCGCCAATTCGAAGACTATGATGAGAGCTTGGTATTCTCCTTCATTATTGGTACCACCTTCCCACAATAAGAAGGAATAAGGTAACACTGCCTTTTCTGGAGAAATGAGCACAATTCCTAATCTAAATTTATGGAATTTAGGATTTTCCATTTTCCTCCCTGTTGGACTTCTGGAAGCACCATCAAAATACATTTTCCATGCCTGAGGACTTTCTTGAATAGAGAAGACTTCCTCATCAGGGAGTTCAATATCTGAAGATGTGTCTTCCACTGAAGGATGTTCAGCCAAGAAATCAGATAGAGCTTGGCCCTTTATTGCCTTTTGAGACACATACTGAATGTCAAATTGCTGCAAAATAACTGCCCACCTTTCCAGACGTCCTGTAAGAATTGGATGACTAAGGATGAATTTGAGAGGGTTATTGCGAGATACCAATTGGACCTCGTGATGTTGCAGGTAGTGTCTCAACTTATGAACTGCAAAGATTAATTCCAGGAAGCACTTCTCAATACTTGAATACCGGGTTTCTGCTTCAAGCATAGTTCAACTGAGGTAGTAGAGGCTGTTTTCATTCCCAGCATCATTCTTCTGAGCAAGAAAGGAACCCAATTATCGCTCTAGAGATGTCACATAGAGGATACGTGGTCTTCCTTCAATAGGTGGCATGAGTACCAGTGGACTCAAGAGGTATTTCTTGAGAATATCGAATGCTTCCTGACATTCTTCAGTGCACTAGTAAGTGACTCCCTTCTTCATTAATTTGGTGAAGGGTAAACTTTTTCCTGCCATATTGGCGATGAAATGTCGAATATAGGCTAAGTGTCCTTGAAGTCCTCTGAATTATTTCAAATTTCGAGGAGGTGACATACCAAGGATTGACTTTGTCTTCTCAGGATCAACTTTAATACCACAATGACATACAACAAAGCTGAGAAATTGTCCCGAGGTTACCCCAAAAGCACATTTAAGGGGTTCACCTTCAAATTATGTTGTCGAAGCTTGCAGAATATGACTTCAAAATCATCCAAGTGATTAGAACATTGTTTGGATTTAACCAGAAAATCGTCTACATAGCATTCAACAAACTTCCCTAAAAAGGGTTTGAAGATACGATGCATGTCACGCTGATATGTTGCACCTGTATTCTTTAAGCCAAAGGGAATTACCTGATAGAAAGACACACCCTGAGGGGCTCTAAAGGCTGTGTATTCCTCTTCTTCTGGGGCCATTCGGATTTGATTATATCCGGAATATCCATCCATGAAGGAAAGTGCTTCATAGCTAGCTATTTCATCAATTAAAAGTTCTGTAATCGGAACTGGGAAATCATCCTTAGGACAATGCTGATTAAGATCTCTGAAATCAATGAAAACTCTATATTTTCCATTCTTTTTATTTACAGGGACAATATTAGCCAACCACTTGGGATATTGAACTTCTCTGATGAAGTTATCTTTGATAATATTATCCACTTCAGCTTCAATTTTGGAAGCATATGTTGGGTGTGTTCTTCTTGCGGCTTGCTTAAATCCTCGATGTTCTTCTGGTAAACCCAAATGATGAGTAGGAACATCAGGATCAAGCCCAGGCATCTCTGTATAGTTCCAAGAAAATATGTCTCGATTTTTCTTTAAAAAGGAAATATACATCTCTTGTTCTTCAAGAGTCATGACTGCACTGATTAAAGTGGGACATGGATCTTCTTTTGTACCTAGATTTATTTCTTTGAGTTCATCCACAGTGGTAGAGATACCCTCTTAAAATGCTGGAGGAGAATCTCTGAGATCTTCCTCTTCTTCTTCAACATGTGGTATTTCCTCTGTTTCTACTTTCATAGTAGATGATGAAGTATAATTTTCATAATCAGAAGAGATGTCAAAATTTGCACATCTTGAAGAAGAAGCTTCCATTTCATACCTAATTGATGATGAAGGGTCTTCTTTGGGTAATAAAGAGGAGATGATGGATTGAGAATCGACATAATTGTTCACCTTGGATGTTGCTATAACTTCTTCTGGCCTGATTGGCGAAGTATAAACTTGTTGGATTTCTGCAGATGAAATGAAGACGTCACCATTTGTGCTTTCATCACTGCTTGGTGGGTTACCAATTTCTCCCATGTTGTCTGGATCGATTTCCATAATTTAAATTATGGATCTTTCCATAAGAGTATTTTGATTTGGGTCTATCTTGTTAATTTGACTGATAGGCAACACATAATCTGTACTCACATGTGTAAATGGATTTACTAGAATCTTCTCCAAACCATACGGATCATTAACTTTGGTAATCTCCTTTATTGTGGATTCTGCCTTTCCCTTCATGTGGTAGAATTCCGCCTCAATGTATTGAGATTCACATGTCTTTAATGGGGCCTTATCACCATATAATGTTCCAACTTGACCATCGAAACCAAACTTGAGGCATTGATGGTATGACGAAGGGATAGCCACATGCCGATGTAGCCAGGGTCTTCCAAGCAAGATGTTGAAGGCTGAGTCTTGATCAACAACCATGAAATCTGAATTGGATACAAGATCTCCAAACTGAGTTCTGAGTGTAATCTCACCCAGTGGTTCTTGTTCATTTTTTTCATATCCTTGAAACATCAAGGTAGAATGAGATAAATCAGATTCCATGAGGCCCAATCGACGAAGTGTACGAATGGGAATGAGGTTGACTCCTGAACCATTATCAATGAAAACTCTTCGGATGTATATGCCATTGACCTTGCCAGATAAGTACAAAGGTCTAATATGTCCATGCACGACATCATTAGCATCTTCATCAGTAATAGATATTACTGAATGGAATTATGCAGGATTATTCTCTACATGGTAGATTTCAGCTGCAATAATTTTAGTTTCAAACTCCTGAGGACTTGACAAAGCCTCAACGAGTGCTTCTAGAAGATCCTTTGATAAATTCAAGGCATCCAGAATTGATAACTTGGCCGGTACTTGGGCCAAGTGTTTCAATATATCATACTTTTGATCCAAAGGTCTGTGTTTTCCAACAAGAACATGTGGTTTAACAGGTGTCTTGGAAGTTTATGCTTTGGAATTTGATGCATCTTGTACCGGGATAGGAGTTGGTAATACTCCTGGATTTGGAAGATTAGACCAAATATGTCTATTTACATGTTGAGAGGAAGAATATGGAACCTTCAACCGATCTTCCAGAATAATTGTGCTAGGGCTGAGTCTGCCTTGTGTGGAAGAACTTGCTTGTTCTTGTTGAGCTCATTGAAGGGCTCTACCACGAGTTTTTGCCGCATACACAGTTCTAGCAGGGGTAGAATTGGAATAGTGGCCTCTGAAAGATCCACGTCTTCCCCTGTATCCTGAGCCTTTGGAACTTCCTTTGATTCCTCTATTTTATATAGGAAATTTGGGCTCATCAAAATCAAAACTGTGACTGGCATATGGATCTATTAATGGAATCATATTAATAGAACCAAAAATCAAATCTTCATCCGATGAAGAATCTGCCTACTTATCCTATTTAGGCTGTGCAATTTGGTGGGGCGGTGTTCGTTTCTTCGAAGTAGATGACATGAAATCTGCTAGAGTCAAAGACAGATTAGGCTTTGACACATATTCATCTTCTTCTTATTGTTCCTATTTCTTGGAACTATTCCATTTCTTTGAGTATTTTCCCACTGATGAAGAGGGTTTTGCTGCGACATTCATGGCAGAAGGCATAATAGGTTTCTTCAATTGCATTCGCAAAATAGCATGAGTTCAGTTGATCATCTTTATGACCATCCAATCATCATATTTTTGTGCATTTTTGCTTTTTTACTTCTTGCCACTCACCTTACTCCTCTGGAACTATAGCAGTAACACATGCTACCTGGGATGAAGAGCCTTTTAGTTTGACTTGTCCTGAGTCGACCATCTTTTGCAGGAGGTCCTTGAAAACAAAACACTCCTGGATGGGATGCCCCAACATTTGATGAAAGGGGAAATAATTGGGATGGTATTCATCTCCTTCCTTGTTTAGACTTTTGGGCCTTGGCAATTGAACCAAATTATTTTCCAGATCCAAAATTAAATAACCAGGAACTTTTTCATTTCAGAAAGAGTAAACTTACCTTTTCAAATCCTCAAATTGTTTTTGTCTTTGATATATTTTATCATCTTGATGAAACGGCCTATGTTTTTTATGATCAGGAGGTGGAGCCCTTTGGGAAGATGAAGGTTTTGAAGTAGAAGTAGGTACAGGTGCTTGCTTAAGCATAACTGTAGCAGTCTCTGCTTTACCCATTCTCCTTCCTGGAGTTGATGGAATTACACGATATTTAGCTTAGTCTGTATAAGAGAATCTTCAATCTGTTGAGAGATTGAAGTAAGGTCTCAAAACCCTCCTGTATATTTCATAGGGATCAATGGCGTGCGTAATTCATCATGTAGATTTTCCACATAGATTGAAAACAGTTCTTCTTGAGGGAGTGCTAAGCTTAGGGAGTATGTTAATCCCTTCCAGCGAGCAATGAAATCTGAAACCCTTTCATTCTCCCTTTTCATATAGTTTGTAAGATCAAAAACTTTGTCTTTGGAAACGTTGAGCTGAATTGGAGAAGGAATATTTGGCGAAGATCCTCCCATCCGGTAATTGATTGGGATTGCAAGCTTGTGTACCAAACAAAAGCTGGTCCTTGCAAGGTTCGCACGAAGCATCTGAGTTTCACTGCTTCTTGTTGCTCTGGAGTTCCCATCATAGGATCGCAACAAGACACGTAATGCATCAAATTCTATTCAGGGTCACCTGATCCATTGAAAATAGGGAATACATGGCTCCCAAAACTTTCTGGGGGAGAGATTACATCTACCCATTTAGGGTAAGCTTTCTTTTCTGGTTGAACCTGCGCACGCTTCCCTTCCATAGTCTCTACCCGAGCTATTAATGACTCAATGGTAGTTATTAGCTTTTGAGAAACATCCTATTGAACTTGGACTTGGGAAGGTGTAATGACTAGAGTTTGGACAGGTATGGCAGTTGGTACTGTAACTGATGGCAGCACTGCCAATTGTTGTTGCACTTGACCCGTAAGATTAAACCTGTGAGGGTGTACTGATAAAAGAGGATATTCTTGATCCATCTCAGTAGCTGCAACAAACTCCCTTGGCAGACTGAATCTAGATTTCTTAGGATAAAGACTACCTTGAAGTAGTTCTACGTTCAACCTCCTCAATTCTTTCATTTCTTCCTCTTGTTGCACAAATATTTTATCTGGTGAGAACGATTGGCCTTCTCTAGAGAAATGATATGTAACCTGATTCTTTCCCTTCCCCTTGTTTGATCCCTTTTAAAGAGGGGGATGTGGGTTATTTGAAGGAATATCCAGATTTTGGGTAAACCTTTGATTTCATGTACGCACACCTTCTTCATTTGTGTCTGTGCATACAACTTCTTGAATAGGAACCTCTTCATCTGATCCCTCTGAGTGAGCCTCATCTGGTGGATCAGCAACAACGACATTGATGACATTAATTGATGTATAATGCATTACATCCCCTCTATTAGCATTTCTACGATATTTTCTTCTTCCATGTATCGGATGAGACATTGCATTTTGTTGGTTCGATCCCTTAGGAACTTCTTGGAGAACCGTAATTTTGAGAGTCTCTTGATAATTTGGCTCTTTGTTCCTCTTGGGGATTCTTCCCTAATCGAGAGAAGACTTACTTTCTTCCAGGGAGGGATTGAGTATTTGAAAAAGTTCCCAGCCCAGTGGACTGGGGTTGTTCCTGTTGTTCCCGCTCAACTCCTCGAATCTTATTTGTTGATTCCGAGGGTTGGTTTAAAAGAGTCCCCAGTTTGGAAAGTTGGGGTGGCTCTTGACATGATATATCTGAGACTTTCTTAAAAGTTCTTCTGATCTTGTGGACCTTAGTCTGGAAATTAGCTGGATGCATCAATCAATATCCACTTTTATCACCCATCTCAAAAGACCGTTGGATTATTTCTGTCACTTCTGTCACTTGATGATGTGCTTGCTCCATACGAGAGGCCGGTTCAATATTCTCGTTTGCTTGATGCAAGAGTAATTCAATAACTTGTTCTCTGTATTCTTTATTTTGAGAGGAACTAGTTGAAGCCTGTTCTTGAGAAAGTCTTTTTTTACAAACAAAGCCGGTCGATTGTGGCCTGCCACAGGCAATAACATTGTATGAGACCATTTTCGGTGGGCTTTTCTGACTGGAGAGCATAGTGAAATGTAGTGCTCCATGAACACCCCATCCACTGACATGAATACTAGATGGGGCATTGGAAATTAACTGGAGCAATCTTCTTAGTGCGCCAAGGCATTAAAGCTGGAGGGCTCTCTGCTTCTTTTCAGCTTTCGGATATTGAGAGACTGATAGAGATGCCAAATCAAACTGACGTTGTAACCCTTTTATTATCTTAACATGATTTTCATATTCATTATAAGATAATACTTTCTTTTTCAACTAACAAAGAGTTTTCCATATGTTGAGATGAATATCATGAATTGCATCTTCCTTCAACATCTCTGGAATGTCATACTGAGAGTCAGCCAGAGGCCAAAACATGACTGGCACATCACCTTTCACTAGCTGTTTTCTCATGTTCAGCATTTCCTCTTTATCATTCAATGAAGATTATTCTCTCTGATTTGACTAGAGCTGGTGCTTCCTTGTTGCTTCATCAGATTCAACAATATTGGTAGAGAAATCACTGATCAAACTAGAATATTCATGACTTAGGGGTGGTTCGGAGTATAACCTACACCCTGGGATATCTTCCGATTGAGAAAGTATTTCACCTACTAGCGATGAAGAATCAGACATGACTAGTTTCGCATTTGCAAGTGCCTTAAGATAAGAGGGATTTCTCAGCACTACATTGTCCACTGGAGCATTTTCCGGGCAATGTGCATCACTACTGCAGAGAGGACTTTTGCAGTGAAATTCATCTTCATGGGGAGGACCACCATGGTGGGTTACAGCAAAAGACGAGATCTCTTGCTCCTTGGTCTTATGACCACACAGAGGGTTCCTGTGGCTCTCATCTAAAGATGAAACTTCGAGATCGACCGAACTTTCATGAAGGAAGCCTTCTTGAGGAAGTGTGTGTTGAAGAACTTCTGAATTAATGTTACCACTATTGGGAAATGAGGGAGTACAATCTTGAATTACAACAGATAACTTTATGAGGGATTCAAGAACTCTAGCATCAAGCAAGGCCTTGTTATAGATTGGATCTTGATCTCTTGACTATGTTGGGAAAATATTATTCTTATAAGCCTTCTTACTCGCCTTGGAAACCACTTTTTGATGAAAGTGGCTTCTCTGAGCAGGTTTATGTGCCTGATCAGGAGAGATGTCCAGGTTAGGCTGATGATCTCTACTCAAATCAGGTGTATATTCCTAACTTGGTTGTCAATATGATATGGGGGAGTATTCCCCACAAACCTCTTGGACTGGAATAGATGTGTGTGTCTATTCCGGAGTGAACTGTTGATGTGTCACTCCACTGATAAGGATAGATTTGCATTTCTTTACTTGTGATGCTGCTGAAGCTGTAATAATATCCTGGCGGGCATCTAGAATATGATCAGGGATTTTCTTCTACTCTTTCACCATTGATAGAATATGATTGGTGACTTCAGCTGCTGGAATGGGGATATATGTCCATTCTGTGCTTGGAGTAGGTGTATGTGCCTGCTCCTGTCCTCCTTTTCCTGTCAGTGAATCCTGACAGTACTCAAGTGTGGGGGCAGAAAGTTGAGTTTGCCTTCTGTCTATCGCCATAGATTTCCGACTGATTTATCTGTGTGCTACCAAGCGAGACTGTTGGTAGGTTTGATCAATACTAGCAGTTGTAGGTGCCTGCTGATTGCACTTCGCTGAACGTGGTTGACGAGCTCCATCATATGTAGTCAGACGATCCTACTGACTAGATGATGATGTATAAACAGGTATATGTTCCTGCCTATAGTACTCCATCAGAATTTCCTAGCGGGATTGTCGTGATGCTGCTAGATGAGTCTGCTGGACAGCGGAATTAAAACGGGCAGGTGTGTGTGCCTGCTCGTTGCTTTCCACCAAGTTAGGTTGGTGGACTTCTCTGGAAAAGGAAGATATGAGAACCTGCTCACTGTTAACCGGATTTCACCTCTAGCGATTCATCTTGCCTACTCGGGTTTGAGGAACCTGAGCCGAATGCCTAGAGTCGACACCCTCATCATGTTGAGGGCGCACTGCCGCACGAGTCTGGCGGCGATGGTTGATGGGAGCCCTCGGTCAGGACTCCTGCTTCCTTGAATTAAGGCCCTAAGGGACCTACTCATTCACCTCCCCAAAATATGGGAGTGAATAGTGATTGCATTCTAGGGATAATGACCCGAAACGGTTGGAGACAGTGGTTATCACCGCCTGCTTCTTGATCACTAGTCATCGCTGTCCGGACAACCAGGGTGAATTGTTCACTTGGAGGGCTTGTCGAGTAGCCTCTAGAGTTGTAATGGTACCGTGTTGATGGTACTCCTTAACCAGCGCATTTGATACCTAGCATTGAAGATGCTGAGTAGGTGATGTCTTCCTCAGAGCAGACGATGATCCAGCAGGAGTAGCAGTAGAGGTTTTCATAGTAGATGTATTCACAGATGTGAACATAAGAGAATCCATTCTGGAAATATAGAAGATCTTGGAAAAGAGTGCCTGTTTCATATAACTGACGTAATCAAGATAAATTCAGCCACTCCATATTTTGGATGAGCACATATGGCAATGATTGTTTTTGTTGGCCCTCTCATTGAGATTTAAATAGGGGCCTAACAAATAAGTAAAACATCATTTTAACTTGGTTAAGGATTCACATTGGGTTCACCATTTTTTTGTTTCCTCTGGAATTGGGGATGACCTCGTTGATTAAAGGTTCAAACATTCCAATCGATTTCTAACGGGTTTGTTCGTAGAACCAGAAATATCCAATGATTTTATATCCATTTGGACCTACTTTCCAAAGGTAGGTGCTTATTAGTTGTGGACTGATGAGGCTTAGAAATTTGCATTGGTTGAGAGGATGGTATGTCGGACTCATCACACCTTTTTTATGGGAATTATTTTCTACTCCGAGACTCTATTTATAGATTTAAGTTATGTTCGTGAATCCTTATTAAATTACCAAGTATAAAATGAGATTTCCTTTATTCTGACAATCAATGATTGATATGTAGGAAATTCAGATAATATTTTATATGTATTCGAGGTTCTTCATCGATGAAGAATCATCTGTATTAGTTATAGATTCTTAGTTGATGGTATCCTTAAAATACATAAAAGTCTCTTGGTCATTATGATGACCTTACTAGTTTTAAAGACACTCAGTGGGGGCACTTAAGTTTATTGTCATTCAAAAGGACATGGATTATTTCAGAGTTGGGATCGTACCCGCTGATGGGCTACCTACTTATCCTTTGTTTTGGAAAAGGAATCAGAACCCACATAGTTCGAGTAAGGGAGTATAATATTTATGCATGATTGATGGCTCCAAGAAAGACATAATGATTACTTTTACACTCTAAGATCACGTGAGTCATGCTCAGTGTGAGAAACAAGAGGTATTGGTGAAACCAGACAATTATGCCATGAAAGATGCAATGATATGGGGCTTATGTGTGTATGACTGCCTAAATAGATAAGAATTAAGATTTACTTCAGGTAATAAATCCAGGAACATGGTCCATAAAGTTATATGTTCTTCATGGAGATTTGGATACTCTAATCTTGGAGCTTACTCCTACGGAAGATTCCCAAGTTAGTAGGGGACTTATGATTGGGTTTTACTCCTGAGAAGGAAGCCCAGATCAAAATAAAATTTAAGACTGGGGCTTACTCCTTAAAAGGAGGCCCAGGATAAAGGGATTTGAAAATTAAAGGGACTTGGGGCTTACTTCTAAGGAGGAGGCCCATATTTGAGACTAGGTCTTACTCCTGAAAAGGAATCCCAGGTTAAGAGAATTATGGTTGGGGCTTACTCCTAAGGAGGATGCACCGATTAGAGGACTTGGGGCTTAATCCTAAGGAATATTCCCAAATTAATGAGGATTTGGCCTAGGGATTAATTTTGAAAAGGAGGCCCAGGTTAAGGATTCTCTCATCTTAAAGGATGAGGTTGAATGAATGAAATCTCAATCTTTAGTGACATAAAGATGTGTAAATCATTGTGTTTTGAAAGATATTCCACGGAGTTCCTTTCAGATAATGAATCCAAATCAATAAATCATGCCATAAATGGATTTGAAGAATGTCTTGAAGTCTGAATCTTGAATAGGAGAGGTGGAATGTCATAAGAGGGGTGAAATGGACAGGAAAGACACCCAAAAATATAGGGGCGCACAAGTACTGGCAGGAGCGTAGGTACTGCGTTGGCGCGCAAGTCCTGGTTGCGTAGGTATACCTGCGCGGCACATGGGTACTTGCGTGATTTTCAGCCCTTAGAGTAATATTTGGGAGATCCTTGAACAAAGCCTTTAGAATCATCCCTAGAGGCTTTCTAGAAGATGGCACGCAAGTTATGGTGAAGAAGTAGGGCGGCGCCCAAGTGTGTTCATTTCCCTTAAGGGTAAAACACTTAGGCGCACAAGTGTTAGTGAATTCTAACACTTAGACCTTACTCCTCTTGTTAATACCTTCCATTATAGGTAAAAAATTACCTTATAAGTGTTCGGAAGACCCGAAGAAGAGACTTGGGCGTTCAGAGCTCTATATCTGAATTCTGGAAAAATTCCTCCCAAAATGGGGGTCCCACAAGGTCTATATATAGGCTTTTGAAGACCCTGGGCGGTTATCACTTAGGGCGTGCAGGTGACTTGCGTGACAATTAGGTGGTGCGCAAGTATACTTGCGCGACAATAAGAGAACTTGCGCGACCCTTGTGAAATGTTCTTCTTATTCATTCCTTTGTCAATTTTTGATATTTTCTTTAAAGGATGAAAAATTTTGTGCTAAGTCATTTCCCTTTCCATTCCTTTAGACAAATGTGACGAAAAAGAGCATCAACAGTTTCGCTCGGATAACTGTTGTTGGGCCTTTTGGCTTAGGATAACTGTGGTTATGCCTCTGTTTTCCCTATTATGGGTTAATTTAAAGGAATTTGTTAATTAAATGCTTACCAATGTGAATTGTTTCCTTGTCAGCCATGTAATAGTGTAAATATGGCATGTGTTTCCTCATGGTTAATTGCCTGTATGTCAGACTTGGCCCTATCGAGTTATTCTACCTTCGAGAAGAGATTTCTCATTCCTATGGGTAAGGTTTTGTGTTCCTGTGGGCTACATCTTGTTATTCATGTGGGAAATTGCCTATGGGAAAGGATTTTTAATGTCTGTGGACTGCCTAAGGGAATGGTTTTGAGTTGAGGTTTGACTATTGTAATGACTTATGATACGGCTGCCAAGCTAAAGGACACGCTTGGTTTCAATTATCATTTTACTTGATAGATTGCCTGTTGAGGTATCTACTGTGTTTTCTTGAATAGGGGATTCAATGGACATGACCAGATCCTAAGAACATATGATTCTATGTAATTGAATTGGTTAATAAAAATGAATGGTATAAATAGAAAAAGACTTGTAGGATTGTTTACTTTTTAGTAATTCCTAGTTTAATGCTTTAATTATTATACACTACTACTGCATGTACTCACAGATAGATTGGAACTGACTTTTGGTGGTTGACTACTTGGATTTATTTCTAACACCCTGTTTGGGTCATGTATTTGGTCCCAAATAGACTATATTGGTGTAAGTGTCGATAGGGGAAATGCTCCTAATATAGGCATTTGACTCCTTCTTAGGAGCAGGAGAGCATGAGACCAACCTAAGGCTTGCGATGCTGCTGTGTTTCATTTTGTATTGATGTACCTTAGTATTGTATTATACTTGATAGTAGGGTATCCTGTTTTCGTTACTTTCTTAGAATACATGACATGTTACATCCTTCTGATGTTATATGCCTTCTGGTTATCTTTACCTAACAGTCTTTAGTTGTTTACTTCAGTTTCATGCTGTTTACTACTTACTCTATTGATATTATTTATTCCGCTATGATACACTCTATAAATGAGGGCATAGTTTCCCCACTATCACACCTTAGGCCCTCGCTGCTGATCGAAAAATTTTCGAGTTTGGGGAAATGTGCTTGAGTCCATGTGACCAACCAGGTACGGGGCACTTTTAGTGGCTTCTGGATCTGAGACATTACAAAGTGGTATTAGAGGAGTTTCTTTTATAGTTTTCATTACTATTTGGAAACGATATAAGGGATATGGAATTTGGTAATTAGTTTTTCCCGGGAGTAGCTATCCCGTGTATAGGAAACATTCAAATAAACTCAAATTAAATTGTGCTTTTTGATTTTGAGCTATTATAGTTGATTCGATTTCACCATTGGGTGGCACACTTGTTTTGTGCTGTTATTATTTATGCTATTGTGGTTCTACTTTGTTACAACCTAATGAGATGAGGGTATATCATCTCATTCATCATATAGGAACTTGTTAGAAATCACATGCCATGCATACTTTCCATGCCATTTAGGGATCATTACTGATGCATGTTGTTGTGATAGTACCTTGTTAGATATGTCTGCTGCTGTGATAGGTGTATTGGTGTGTACTATGGTTTGGATTGAATGGATGCCAAACATTGGTTTCTGAGGTGTATGAGCCCTCTTAGACCAGAATTTTTTGGATCATGATTCATCCTTTTATATAGACTTGTGTTGTGTTATGTTATGTATGAGTTCCAAAATTTGATTCGTGGGGATTATGGGCCCTTATAGATCAAAATTTGGCATACTGTTACTTTTGTTTTGCAAAAACAGGGGTTCCGGGGATGTTTCTGAGGCCTATTGTCCAGAAACCCACACAACACTGTGTTTGGTTATATGAACACACACCATGTGTTCTTCCTGTTTGGGGGAAGAAAGAATTTTCTTAAATACACGTCATGTAGTATAGGACCATGTAACAGGTCGTGTGAGAGAAAACACGGGCTGTTGAGTTTTTACCAAAACACGCCGTGTAATTTAAGTACACACCATGTAGCCTACCCAGGTAGAACCCGTGTAGACCTGGCCATGTGGGAGTACATGGTTAGGAGGAAAAACCTGTGTACATGCCGTGTGCACGTGGAACACTCAGTGTACCTAGAGTTTATACACACCTAGGTTGACTGTAGAACAAAACCATGTGACAACATAAGGGTACATGCTGTGTATTCTGTCTACACACCATGTAGTCCCTTTTTCCAAACATTGAGGGTCTTTTCATGTTTTGTTTTGGCACTCTTTTATGACAAACATTGATGATGAGCTTGAACTAAGGTGTGTTCTTGAACTTGTAGAGTCATGCCACCGCGATGACCATGATATGTATGCCAGGAGAGCGGTGATGATCATACTCCCGAAATGGTAGGCCATGGGCTACCGATGGATCCTCTAGTCGTGTCAGCTACGACACCATATATTATACTAGACATAGGTGCAGATGCATAGTTCCATGAAGGTTTTGTGAGGGTCATTCAGACCTTTAAGGGAGCACCGTAGGCTGCCACATCTATGGCAGAGCTGACGCATATCATCCAGCAGCAGCATCTGTTTACTTTTTCAGGGGGTGGTGGACCCCAATATTCCGAATCATGGCTGAAATTAGTGATGACTATCTTCTAGAATCTGGAGATTCCCATGGAGAGGAGGTTCAAGCTCACGACATATATGTTGCGTGATTCTTCCAAGAGATTGTGGGATGTTATCACTCAGGGAGGGCATCATCGGGATACGACATGGGAAGAATTTCAGGCTTCCTTCTATGATTATTATTTTCCCGACATGTTGAGGGTTGACCGATCTTGGGAGGTCATGCACCTAGAGCTGGGCACATTATCAGTTATGGACTATTCTTCCCAGTTTACCGAGCTTTGGCGATTCACACCAATTCTGAAGGGTGATGACGTATTAAAAGCTAGACGATTCGAGGATGGTCTCAAGTTTGATATTTGATCATATGTGAATGTCTTCAGGTGGCCTTCTATCTATTATATTGTGAATCATTTGATTATCACATAGCGCAATCTACGAGAAGCTAGTGATGCGAGCCAGGGCAGTTCAACACCAGTTTTTGGTACTGTCTCGACCGACAAGAGTAAGCATCATGTGTTCTCTCGTGGTGATAGTAGCAGCCATAAAGTTTCCTTTGGTGGCTATGGGATGTTCTACTAGTGTGCAAATGTTGGGTAAAAGAGACCTTAGTGACCAAGGGACCCCGTTGAGTTCTGATCTTGTGGAATGATGGGCCATATACAACGTTATTGTAGGGAATTTCCACTAGTGGACAGTGAGAGAGGTTCTGTACAGACTCCACAAGTAGGATCAGGGTCAGTAGCTTCTCACCAGTATGGAAACTGGAATATGTTGGGGCATTCAGGAAAAGGTGGTGGTCATGGCCGTGGTAGTCAGACCCCAGGATCTCAGTGACAAAATGGCAGGCCAGCTCAGGGTAGTCAAGCAGTGTCTTAGGGCTGCGGTGTAAGTAAAACATATGCAGTGCAATAGACCCAGTAGGAGTAGGATCCTAGACCTTCTACCGTCATAGGTACTATCATAGCAGCCTCTGTTTTATCTTCTATATTTTTTGATACCAGTGCTACACATAGTTTTATATCTGTGGCTGTTGTGGAAATTCATGGGCTCTATGTTTATAATTCATCTGATGTTATGATGTAATACACTCTGTTAGGGATTAGAACGATAGGTGTTTGTCAGTTCATAGAGTTCCCCCTTGAGGTTGTTGGGTGTCACGTTCTATGAAACCTCTATCTTAGAGATGACAGACTTTGATGTTATTCTCAGAATGGTCCGATTGGTTTTTTTCGAGCCTTTACTGATTTCTATCATCGCAGGGTGAGTTTCACATCACCAGAGGGCAGAGAGTTTCTACATAAGGGTGAATGGGATGCCTAGGAGAGCAGAGCTGGACCTGATCATTGTGGGTTGGGCAGGATGGCAACCCAGATTGCGAGTTTTTATCTGGATGACCAGGGAACATGTCTGTAAGATTTCCCTCTTGTGGTTGATTGTTTCATGGATGTTTTCCCAAAAGACTTCTCAGGAATACTTCCAGTCACAAAGGGGTAGTTCACTATCGAGCTAGTGCCGGGAGCTGCACTGGTTTCCATTCCTCCTTACAGGATAACCACTATAGAGTTTCAAGAGCTCAAGAGGTAGTTGGATGATTTGGAAGTTAAGGGTTTTATCTGACCTGGTACTTCTCCTTGGGGTTCACCGACCATTTTCATGAAAAAGGCAGATGATACCCTTTGGCTATCCGTGGAATATCGGAAACTGAACCAGTTGGTGGTTAAAAACTGATACCCCTTGCTATGGATATATGACCTGTTTGATCAACTTTGAGGAGATCAGGTGTTCTTGAAGATTTAATTGAGGTTAGGATATCACCAGGAATGTGTTCGGCCTACAGACATACCTCATACCATGTTTCACAGTAGGTATGATCTATATGAGTACCTAGTTATGCCATTTGGTATCACGAATATGCCAGTAGTTCTCATGGAACTGATGAACCGAATTCTCCATCCTTACCTAGATTATTTTGTGGTGGTTTTCGTGGATGATATCTTGGTGTATTCTCACAATCAGCACAAACATGCCAAGCATCTTGATGTCATTTTGAATACACTAAGGGAGCATCAGTTATATGATGATCTCAAAGAATGTTACTTCTGGATGGATCAGATTCCCTTCTTGGGTCATGTCATCTCAAAGACTGGAGTATCAGTGGACCCAGATAAGGTGATAGAAGTAGTAACTTGGGAGCATCCTAAGAACTTTTTTGAGGTACAGAGTTTCTTGGGGCTAGTTGGTTACTTAAAGTGTTTTATACAGGGCTTATCATGCTTATTAGTTCCAATGATGGGCTTGACTAATAAAGGAGTGAAGTTTGAGTGATTATTTTCTTGTGAAACAATATTTCAGGAGTTGAAGGGACATTTGACTTTAGTGCCGATACTGATATTTCCAGAGCCAGGCAAAGAGTTAAACTTTATACTGTGATGCAGCGAGTTTTGGGCTGGGAGCAGTGCTTATGTAGGGGGATCAAGTTGTTGCATATGGGTCTCGGTAGTTGAGTCCACATGAGAAGAATTAATCGATGCATGATCTCGAGTTAGCTGCATTTTTTCATGCCTTGCGTTGTTAAAGACATTATTTATTGGGAGGAGATTTTGTGGTGTACATGGATCACAAAAGTCTCAAATACATCTTTACTCAGTGTTATTTGAATCTAAGATAGTGAAGGTGGGTGAAATACCTTCAGTAGTTTTGTTTTGAGCTGGCCTTTATGCATGAAAAAGGTAATGTAGTCGCTGACACACTGAGCAGGAGGACTCATATATAGGAAGTGAAAGAGGGAAGTGGTGAGTGGAATCTTAAGACTTTGTTTTTTGGGATGCATTTAGAGGTGCGCGACAATCAGTGATAAACATATCTTTCATCTTTGGTTGTTGCCTCTACCCTACTAGACAATGTGAGGATGGTGCAACTATCAGATTCCAAAGACCTAGTTCTATGATAGAGTGTGGCATGTGAGGACCCTCATTCTAGATGGACAATATGTGAGGATGAAGTTCTGCATATCCATGGACATGTGTGGGTTCTAGGGAATATACATGAGAAGCTGATGCAGGAGTTTCATGCTTTAGCTTGGGCAGTGCATCCCGGAGTCAACAAGATGTACCGTGACTTGCGCCGTCAGTACTAGTGGCTGGGTATGAATCGAGAAGTAGATAGTTTTGTTAAGAGGTGTTCCACCTGTCAGCAGGTGAAGATAGAGCATCAGTGGCCCACTAGAATTTTACAGCAGTTACCTATTCCAGAGTCGAAATGGGATGATGTCATGATGGATTTCATGATGGGGATACCAAGGTTTCCTAGAGGCAAAGATGTTGTGTGTGTCGTAGTTGACAGGCTTACGAATTTTTCTCACTTATGGCCGATCAAGGAGACCTTCGGTGTTGATGAGATTGGAAAGATGTATATCTGAGAGGTGGTATGACTTCATGGGGTCCCTTGTTGTATTGTTTCTATTAGAGATGCCTGCTTTACATCTTGTTTTTAGAAGAGTTTTCAAAGGGAACTCGGTACACATGTGCTTCTGAGCACAACATACCACCCTCAGACTGATGGTCAATTAGAGTGTAAGATACAGGTGATGGAGGACATGTTGTGTGCATGTGTCTTAGACTTTGGGGGATCTTGGGAGAAGCACATTCCTCTGATCTAGTTCACCTAAAATAACAATTTTTAGTGACTATACAGATGGCACATTTTGAAGCTTTGTATGGTAGGCCATGTAGTTATCCCCTGTGCTGGTTAGAGGTAGGTGAGACATCCTTACTGGGACCACGTCTTGTACAGGAGACTTCTGAGTAGGTCCACATGATTCAGAGATAGATGGATACTGTGCAGCCTCATCAAAAATCCTATACCGATAACTGTATACGACCTTTAGAGTTTGAGGTCATTGATTGAGTTTTCCTATGTGTCATACCGAGGTTGGGACGTAAGAGAATCAGGAGATAGTGTAAGCTTTCACTGAGATATGTCGGACCATTTGGGATTCTAGAGTGAGTCGGGTTTATTACCTATTGGTTATAGTTACCTAAGAGGTATTTCACCATGCATGATGTTTTTCATGTATCTCAGCTATGCCGCTATTACTCAGACTCATCTCACGTTTTTCAGCCCGAGGAGTTTGACCTTCAGGTTGACTCATCCTTTCAGGAGCATCCAATTCGTATAGTTGATAGGAGCACAAATTTTCTCAGATGCCGGTCAGTTCCTATCTTATGGGTGCTATGGTAGGATGACCAAGTACCAAATGAGACTTGGGAGAGGGAGATCAATGTACATGTTCAGTGGTAAGTTATTCTCAGATATTCCTTCACCTCCTTTGGAAGGGAAATTCAGGGACGAATTGCTTTAAGGGGGGAAGTTTGTAAGAACCTAGTTCTTCCTTTGAGGCATGATTTATTCTTTTTTTTTATCCTTTGATTTGTTTTCAATAAAACAAGGGAAATATGGGAAAAGTACTAGAATTAGGGGTTACACGCCGTGTAGTGTGTCCGTGTATGAAGGGGATACATGGCGTGTGGGCATGCCGGTGAGAGAAAGTTGAAATACAAACTACACACTTTTTATTTCCTAGTACACGCTGTGTAGTCATGCTGGCATTCCATGGAAAGTAAGTCGTTGGAATTCAGATGCCAAATGAATAGTTAAATGATATACATGTCGTGTATATGGACTTACATGCCGTGTAATTTGTGTTTTTCTCTTAAAATGGGTAGTATCTTTGTTCTTCTATCATTTGGGAAGAAGGCTCACCGGGGAAACTCAAGAGGGGCGTTGGAACTTCAACCCATTCCAGGTTGATCATCCGAACTCTGAATCAATCATTGTTGGTCTCGTTTGAACCCAATAAGTAAGGTCTTGATTAATATTGAGCTGTTTTTGGTGTTTTTTGTTTTAGACTATGTTATTTAATATTAAGTGAATATCCTTGTTTCATAGATCTACACCATTCTAGCTTGATTTGGAAGTAAAGGAAGGATGATGAGATTCATACTACGACGAGGTAGGTGGTCTCATGCTTATTGCTTAATGTCAAGTTGTTTGTATGTGTTGTTGTGTTGTGCGCCCATGTTTGGGGTGTCGCTTTGTTGAGAATTTGACCCGTGTTAATACCTAAGTATGTTTAGGTTATTAATTATATGAGTTGAAGCATGTTAAGACTGCTTTTTTTGATTAAGGGTCACCCCCTGAGTATGTTTCCCTTGGATAACGGTTTTTGGGACTTTTGGATTAGGATAACCGTGGTTATGCCTTTGTTTTCCCTATTATGGTTTGTTTTAAATACATAGGTTATTTAAATGCTTACCAATGTGAATTGATTCCTTGTTAGCCATGTAATAGTGTAAATATTGCATGTGTTGCCTCATACTAAATTTCTTGTATGTCGGCCTTGGCCTTATTGAATTATTCTACCTGCGAAAAGAGATTTCTCATGCATGTGGGCAAGGTTTTGTGTGCCTCTGGGCTACATCTTATTATGTCTGTGGGAAATTTCCTGGGGGAAAGGATTTTTTATGCCTATGGAAGGCCTGAGGGAAAGGTTTTGAACTGAGGTTTGAATGTTCTAATGAATTATGACGTGTCTTCCAAGATAAAGAAAAATATTTTTTTCGATTGTCATTTTACTTGATAGACTGCTTGCTGAGGCATCTAATGTGTTTTCCTGAATAGGGGATTGACTGGCCATGGCCGGATCCCATGAACTTATGATTCGATGAAATTGAATTGCTTAATGAACAATGTTAAACCCTATTTTATTATTTGGGTATTCCCGAGTCCCACATCAAAATACTCCTGTATGTATTCCATTTTCTCAATCTATAAAAGTAGTCCTCCACCTCACCTTGAGGTAAAGAGATTTCTTATTTTTCATGGTATCAAAGGGAAAATCCCATTAGATTTCCCCCCTCTTGGCTCTTCCATACGTGGCACCACTCCTTCCGGCTCTATCCAACCCCCCATGAAACTGAAGATTCCCGACATCAACCGAACCCACCTTCTTGCAACCACTCATCACGACATCCCGCTACTCCTTCTATCTTCGACAGCTATCTAACGCCTTCATGGAAGCCTCTTCTGCTCTGCCCCAGATGATCACAGCCTCCACCCACCTCGTTGATGAGCGGATTGACTCCACCAATTTCTCCATCTGGAAGAAGACTGTGTTGATGTCCCTGACGGGATTGGACCTTGATTCTCACCTTAAAGATCCTATATCAGAATCCACCGATCCCAAATACCATATGTGGAAGCTTGCTGACAGCAAGATCTATGACTTTCTGGTCAATTCAATAGATCACTCAGTCAAGGATGTCACCCTGACTATAAATACAGTTGAGGAACTATGATATTCCTTGAACATTATGTATTTCGAGACCAATAATTTGGATCGGGTCTCCGATGTTCTTCAGCAACTGTCGCATCAGCAAGACAAGTACTTCCCAACATATTTCATGGAATGGAAAGGTATTCGCGATGAGTTTCAAGAGATGTGGCCCATTCCCCAGAGATCGATAGATTCTTAGACCCAGAGGGACCAACTCAGCATCTTCAATCTTCTCAATGGCCTCGCTCCTGAGTATTCCATAATGGCTACCAAGATGCTTGTTAGCCCTTCTACACTGGAGATACCATAGGTATATCATTTCCTGGACAAGGCCCAATAGGCTCTTCCCCCACCCACCACCATAATCAATCACACTTCTCTTTCCAGTCGTGGTGGTGGATTCTCCTTAGGAAGTCATGGACATGGCCATGTGGAGGGCCGTCCTTGTCCCCTCTGTCAGCATTGTGGCAATCTCGACCACCTAATCGACCACTGATGGGTTCTTCAAGGGTCTCCATGTCAACAAGTGCGACAGGGTCAGACAACAGTCTAGTAGGCTTCCTCGTCAATTGAAGCTCTTCCACCATCTCTGGACATTTCTATAGAGGATCTCCGGCTACTTCATGATCCTTAGACCCCAACAGGACCCGGTCCGTCTTCGGCTTCGCTAGCCCAATCTTCTGGTTGAAGTACCTTCGTCGGTCATCGA
The DNA here is from genome assembly GCA_963277665.1 of Viscum album. Classification (NCBI taxonomy): domain Eukaryota; kingdom Viridiplantae; phylum Streptophyta; class Magnoliopsida; order Santalales; family Viscaceae; genus Viscum; species Viscum album. The sequence continues at coordinate 1,626,481,267 of OY728130.1, forward strand.
TCCCTTTATTGGATGCTCAACTCAGGAGCCTTCGACCACATCACTGGTTATGCAGGTATGTTAACCTCCTACTTTCCTTATGTCGATTCCTCATCCATCACTGTCGCTGATAGCTCAACTATTCCCATCGCTGGCTTTGGTGCATGATCCTTAACTTAATCAATTCTCCTGGCCGTTGTGGCCTATGTGCCCCATAGTCCATTTAATATTCTTTCTATAAGTAAGCTTACAATGGATTAAAACTGTACTGCCATATTTACTTCCTCTTCTGTTGTCTTTCAGAAGCAGACTACGAACCCAAAACTTTGTAGAGGCCAGCTTCAGGACGAGGTCTACATGTTCTATGGACCGACAACTATCGCCTGCACATCTATCACTGCTCGAACATTGGATCTTCATTCCTAGCTGGGACATCCTCCCCCATCACCACACATCATATTTATCCATATTTTATTCACCATATTTCTTTTCATTGTGAGTCTTGTTTATTTGAGAAACATCATCTCACTTCATACATTCTTCAGGTGGATACAAGGGCCTCAAAAACTTTGGATCTGGTTCATTCAGACATGTGGGGTCCCTATACCATCATGAGTCATTTATGGAATAAATATTATATACCTTTCATTGATGATTTTTCACGAATGACTTAGCTGTACCTCCTTCAAGAACACTCCAAAGTGTTTTCCAAATTACCTACATTTTAAAATGAAATTCATAACAAATTTTCCATATCTATTAAATGAATCCACTCAGAAAATTGGCATGAATATCTCTACACTCCTTTTAGGTAGTTCCTCCTTGCGAATGAAATCATTCATCAGACCTCCTGTCCGGATACACCTCAGCAAAATGGAGTGGCCGAGAGGAAACACAGACATATTCTGGAAATTGCTCATGCCCTCCTCTTCCACTGATAGGTGCCTCGACGCTTTTGGGTAGATGTGATCCTCACTGATACCTACCTTATAAACTGCAATCCTTCTTCTATCCTTCAGGGGGATACTCCTTTTCAGGCTCTGTTCCCCTCTATATCTTCTCACTCTATTCCACTTTGGGTGTTTGGATACCTCTTTTATATTTACGACACACATCCCAACCTCTCCAAACTCTCTCCCAAATCCCTCTAGTGCATCTTCCATGGATATTTCTACACTCAGCATGAATATCACTGCTTCTCATTGGACCTATAGAGGTATGTCATCTCTACTGACGTCTCATTTGTTGAGAACTCTCCATTATCCCTTCCCTCTCCCCATCCCGACTTTGCCATTGATTATTGAATACCTCTCATCATCCACTCTCCTCCTGTGTCACCCCATGATGATACCCATTTTGGTAAGGTCAAATCTCATCGTTCATCAACTGTATCCCCTGTCCCAGAAATGAAACCGTCGTCCCCGTTTTGTCTGATGCTCCTGTCCCGACACCATTTGACTTGCCCACCACACTCTAGAAAGGTACTCGCTCTAATTAGGATACTCCTCTATTTACATCTTCATACAGTGGTATATCATCTCTAGAGATGATATCTATTCCCCACATAGTTTGTGATGCAAAATCTCACCCAGGGTGGCTATCAACAATGAGAGATGAATTACAGGCTCTGTAAGAAAACCATACTTGGGACCTTGTCCCCCTTCTGTTGGGAAAACAAGCAGTTGACAACAAATGGATTTACACAGTCTGTCTTAATCCCAATGGAACTCTCCATTGACTCAAATCCCATCTTGTGGCTAAGGGATTCATGTAGACTTATGGTGTTGACTATTTTGATACCTACTCTCAAGTTTCCAAGATGAAATTTGTTCTATTATCCATCTCTTTGGCCGCCCATAATCATTGGTATCTTCATTAACTGGATGTCAAGAATACCTCCTTTTATGGTTTTGTTGAGGAAGAGGTTTATCTACAGCAGTCCCTAGGATTTTTCACCACCGGCGCCGAATCTCAAGTATGGTGACTACGCCGCTCTCTTTACAGTCTCAAACAGCCGCCTCGTGGTTCGTTTGACTGATTCATCACTGCTTTCACTGACGTTGGGCTCTCTCGTAGTATGAAGAACAACATTGTGTTCTATGGGACGACATCCGTCAGCTGAATCTTGTTGGTCATTTATGTGGATGATATCATCATCACCGGGTGAGAATCTGATGGAATCACCCACCTCAAGGGGAATATTCAATATCACTTCCACACCATGGATCTCAACCATCTCACATAATTCCTAGGAATTGAGGTCTCCTATTCTATGGACACCATCTTCCTCCCCCAATGGAGATATGCGTTGGATATTCTGTAGGATGTTGGGCTGACACATGCCACTACTATGGAAACTCCTCTGGAGTATGGGTAATGGTCTCTCTATGAATCCTCAAAACCATATTCACACCTAGAGAGGTACTATCAATTGGTGGAAAAAATCAATTATCTCACTATGACTCATCCAGACATTGCCTGCGTTGTTGGAAAAGCGAGCCAATTCATGGAGCATCTGACCACCTCTTAGTAGGATGTCATCCTCCGCATCTCCAAATACATCAAGAGATATCCTACCCATGTTATTTTCTACTCCCACCATGATAATCTGAATATTGAGGCCTTTTGTGATGCTGAATATGTTGGTTTCCTCCCTACACATAAATCTACTTCTGAGTTTGCAGTGTTCTTGGTAGGCAAACTCATCTCCTGGCACAATAAGAAACAAACTGTAGCCTCCTAATCCAGTACAGAGTCCGAGTACTATGCCCTGACCACCATTACCACAGAGATCAATTGGATTTGACATCTTCTCCAAGAGATTGCCTTTCCTCCACAGACATCTGCTCACATCTGGTGTGACAATCAGGCCGCCACCAAGATTTCTTCGAATCCTGTCTTTCATGAATGCACGAAGCATATTGAGGTAGACTACCCCTTTATTCAAAACCACCTAGAGCACAATCATGTAAACTTTATCCACATCCCAATGATGGACCAAATTGCCAACATATTCACCAAAGGCCTTCTAGGGGCTCGCCTGACCTCGCTTAGTTCCAAGTTGGGAATCCACAACATTTACGACCCATCTTGAGGGGGAGTGTGACTGGTCTTGTCTGATGTCATATTTATTTTTGTGGTAATTGTGGTTCAAGATGGGCATGTCCAGCTTGAGGGGGAGTGTTAAACCCTATTTTATTATTTGGGTATTTCTGATTCCCACATCAAAATACTCCTGTATGTATTTTTTTTCTCAATCTATAAAATTAGTCCTCCGTCTCACCTTGAGGTAAGGAGATTTCCAATTTTACAAACATGAATGATATAAATGGAACAATAATTGTAGGATTTTTTACTTTTGAGTACTTACTAGTTGAATGATTTAATTATTATACACTACTACTGCATGTACTCACTAACAAATTGGGACAGACCTTTGGTGGTTGCCTACTGGGATTTATTTCTCACACCCTGTTTGAGTCATGTTTTTGGTCTTAAATAGACTATATTTCTGTAGGTGTCGATAGGGGAAATGCTCCTTATAGAGGTATTTTATTTCTACTTAGGAGTAGGAGAGAATGAGACCAATCCATAACTTGCGATGCTACTGTGTTTCGTTTCGTATTGTTGTACCTTAGTATTGTATTGTACTTGGTAATAGTGTATCTTTTTTTCACTTCTTTCTTAGAACATGTGACATGCTGCATCCTTCTGATGTTATATGCCTTCTGTTTATCTTTACCTATCAGTCTTTCAATGTTTACTTTAGCTTCATGCTATTTACCGCTTCCACTATTGTTATTATTTATTCTGTTGTGTTACACTCTTCCAATGATGGCATAATTTCCCCACTATCACACTTTAGGCCCTCGATTCTAGTCGCAGCCTCTGGAGTTTGGGGAAATTCTATTGAGGCCATGTGACCAATCGGGTATGGGGAACCTTTTAGTGGCTTCCAGATTCAGGACATTACAATACTACTACTGGAACAAGTGTACCACCATTTTCCAAGGGGAGGGGTTACTGTTCTCTGCTAAAGAAGATGAACCATGATTTTGGTGGTCCAAATTGGGGAAAAGGTGGTTTTTTGGGGGTACATAATGTTAGAAAGGTGGATGGTGAGACCACGGTTTCCCAAGAGTGCAAGCCCGCCTGGGTGAGGATGGATATCTCCAGAGTGTGGTTCATCTGGGAGCTAGGGTGTTGATATTTTTGGGTAATTACTAGAGGTAGTTTTGTACATTATTATAAATAGTTTTTGGGGCTTGTTATAGTGGGTACAAGTTTTGTGTTTGTTGGTTGGAGTATTAAATAATGTGGAAGCTTGTGGGGTAGGGGTACACATTAATTTTTTTTCATTTTCAGCTGGTTTTATAGGAGGTCAACCTTGGGAGGTCTCAGCCTGACCTTGGGTGAGTGGTCTTCTCCAGGTGAGTTTCTTCCTTCTTCTTCCCTGTTGATACCGGAAAAAGCATCCCCAAAATTTCCCAAATGCTCCCATAAATGACCTAATAGAATATCCCACTTCATAATCTTAGATTTGATAGGTCGTAGATCCCTAATAGAGTTACAGTTTAGGAGTTATGGACATTTGATGTTGGGATAGAAAACTGGTTCGAAAATATCATTCGTGGAGCTCCTTCGCGAGCCGATCCCGAACATATCTTCTTTGCGGCGTCCATTTCCTTCACGATCTGATCGCGAACGGATCTGCTCTGTGTCGTCCATTTCCTTCGCGAGCCGATCGTGAACATGTCTTCTTCACAACATTAATTTCCTTTTCCAGTCAATCATGAACGTATCTTCTCCGGGACGTCATTTATGCTTCGTGACTCGCATTTGTGCTTCGATGTGCGCATTTGTGCTTCGTAGTGCATTCCACCGACCTACATCACCTATAAATACCCAGATCTCCCCCTTCATTCATACGGTTACGCCACCCCTTGGGTGGTCAGTCGCTCCCATTTTGTAGAGCTCCCGATCTCCGTGAAGTGATGGCCTTCGTGCCCTTTGCGAAGGAGGGAGCACCTTCGGGTTGCTCAAGGATCCGCGAGAGACCTTGTTTTTTGGGGATCCACTTTTCTCCGCAAGCACTTTGTTCCACGAGAGTCACTTCGCTCTGTGAGATCCTTTGCTCTATGATCCCCTCTACTCCACGAGCCTCTTTCCTTCACGAAGCTTCTCTGTGAGAGCCCTTTGCTCCGTGAGAGCCTTTTCTCCATGAGAGCCCTTGCTCCGTGAGATCCTTTTCTCCACAATCCCTTTGCTTTGCGAGAGCCGATTTTCTCTGCAAGACCTTTTCTCCATGAGAGCCGCTTTCCTCTGCGAGTGCTTTACTCCACGAGATCCCCTTTCCTCCACAAGATCCTTTAATATGTGATCCCCTTTGCTCCACAAGTCCATGCTTCACGAGTCCATGCTCTGCGAGAAACTTTCCTTTGCGAAGCTGCTCTGTGAGAGTCCATGCTCCGCAAGCAGTTTTACTTTATGAAGATTCTTCATGATACCCCCATGAAAAATGGAGAGTCACACTTTGAACTATTCAGGCCAGGACGTCAGTATTTTACATTACACCCTTACACGCACCCACCTTCCACCAGTGGAATACCTTGATTTGAGATACAACTCCACACACCATGAAACACCTTGAGCCAACATATTCCTCTTGGTTTGTTTCCCATATTGTGAGTTGAGATTCTCATCATCAATTCCCCAAGTACTTTGAGTCAAACCATTCCTCAAGTAACTCATCCAAACCCTATCACCTGACTCGTATTCTAGGTTAAACCTAAAAGGGCCACTCTTGCGTAAGTCACCACATCATCTATTGCTAGCCTCCTCATGCCTAATAGTCCCCTCTACATGACTATAAACTGTAGGACACCCTATATCCCAAACATAGTATGCATCTTGCTCAAAATAAGAGATGCCTTATCTGCCAAGCATAAGATGCCAATAGTCCCCTCTACATGACTATAGACTATAGCACACCCTATGTTCCAAACATAGGATGCCTCTTACCTTAAATAAGTGATGCCTTATGCTCTAAGTGTAAGATGCCAATAGTCCTCTCTACTTGACTATAAACTGTAGTACACTCTATGTTCCAAACATAGGATGCCTATTTCCCTAAACAAGAGATGCCATATGCGCTAAGTATAATATTCCAATAGTCCTATATACATGACTATAAACTATAGTACACCCTATATGAAAAACAAAAAAAAGGCCTCTTACTCAAAACAAGATATGCCTTATGTTCCAAGCATAAGATGCCAATATTCCTCACTACATGACTTTAAACTGTAGGATTCCTTATCATTATATAATAGGATGCCTCTTGTTCCAAATTAGAGATGGCTTGTGTGGCAAGAATAAGATACCTCATTCCATGGTTATAGTGGCATAATTTCAAGAGCGTTTGAATCCATTCAAACATTCCATCACTCCACCTCATGTTTTTCATGTCCTTAATTCGGATATTCATCCTATTTAATGTCTGAAGGGACCCCCTAACAGCCTGGTCCCAAGCCACCTTGACTCACCTACCGTCCTGGGCCAATGCCCCCAAAAAACTTTAGACAACACTTCAAGTCAGGTCCTGTTTTTTGAATATGGTTAATAGTCGACCCTCAATTGTTTGTCCCCATTTCAGGCTAACACGATATGGATGTTGTGTTTCGAACACGGTCAACAGTTATCCTCCATCATCACACCACCCTCACCGTGTTCTTAATGTCGGGCATGCGATTCACACTTTTCATCTCCCTTTGTTAAGGCTGATTCTAATGCCCTTGGTGTTATCCCGCTTGTGCACTAGCGCATAGGTGTGGGTCTCAATTATATTCCTCATACTGCCAGTGGGTTGGGATACCCTCATGGAAAGACATGAGTATGGTACCTGGGAAGCTTCCACGTGTAAGCCCCATCCACCATTGTTTCTCCTTAGAGGCACCCGGGAAGCTTCCATGCGTAAGCCCCATCCACCTTTTCCGCTCCTTAGCAGCACCTGGGAAACTTCCATGCGTAAGCTCCATCCACCTTTGTCGCTGCTTAGCAGCACCCGAGCAGCTTCCATGTGTAATCCCCATCCACCATTTCTTCTCCTTAGCGGAACTCGGGAATCTTCCATGCATAATCCCCACACACTGTTGCCGCTCCGTAGGGGAACCCGGGCAGATTCCACGCATAAGCCCCATCCACCTTTACTGCTCCTTCGTGGCACCCAGGCATCTTCCATGCGTAATCCCCATCCACCTTTTCCACTCCTTAGAGGTACCCGGGTAGCTTCCATGCATATTCCCCATCCACCTTTTCCACTCCGTAGCGGAACCTGGGATGCTTCAATGCATAAGCCCCATTCACTATTTTCACTCCGTAGCGACACCTGGGCCCTAAGCATGTGTAAGCCCCATTGTACTTCTCACAGATTCTCCTTTTGCGGTGTGATCGTCAAGTCTCTACTGCCTCTTATTTCTCACACTGAGCCTGACTCATGTGGGTTTAGGGTAAGCATCGACCATGAAATATTCTCTGGGCTACCTCAGAGTGTAAGCCCCAATGCCCCATTCCGAACTACGTGGACTTTGATCCTTGATAAGGCAAGGTACATAGGAAGCCTACCATAGGTTCAAGCCCATCTTCCCCATTCCTAAACTACATGGACTTTGATGCTTACTCAGGAAAGGTACATAGGAAGCCTCCACGAGGATCAATCCCACCATCCATCTGGAATCCAGGTCCTCATTCATGTCGGTTCACCGACCCCCATCCCTGAACTACATGGACATTGATCCCTTCCAAGGAAAGATACATAGGAAGCCTCTATGATGTTCAAGCCCACCATCTACAAAGAATATTTAAGGCTTGTTGAAGACAAGAGAGGGAATATCAATTTATGAGGGATTTTATGTGTTTGGGAATGATTTTGCCCTTCCATTTGATTCTTTTATAAGCATGGAAGTACCTGTTTAGATATCCTATCCCACTCTTCTGGATTAAGTAAATGCCCATTTTGGAAGGACATGACTTATCCGGATTCAATCATGTATGTCTAATCGCACTCAATTTGTTTCTTCAATTCAAACTTTCTGCCAAATTTTAAAATCTGTTTCACCCTTAGAGCATGATTGTTATTGGTCTTCTTGATCCTCATAGATCCAAGAGAAACACCAAAAATTTTCCATCTAAACCTTAGATCGGGTCATCGTACCCCATATAGGTTTCCACGACATGGAGAAGACAAGAGGTTCCCAACCTTTCCACATTGAAATCATGATAATGGAAAGTATCTCTTAAAAACATTCCCTGCCCCCATTTCAAATTTGAGGATTTAAATGACATAACCTTCATATATGTTGGATAAATTCTACCTTTGATTTTATTATGTGCTATTCCCTCATTTCATTCAGTGATTTATATCCTACCACACAAATCGTCATCAAAAGTAATGTTACATGGAATTTTATATTCATAATGTGATAAAATAAATGGTTAAATATCATATTTACACTATATTAATACGTTATCCACCTTCGTTGGTGAATATTGAGCTCCTTTTGTGTAAACATATACTTGAGATTTTTTTCTATGTATATATGTCACAGTTCTTCATGTGGAGATACTGTCTCTAAGACGTGTCTTCCTGAACAAGTTTCATATACTCGAATAGAAAATGAAAAGTGAAAATGAATGATATATGACACCTTCACCCGATGATCCTGGATCTCAACTGGTTCCTCCATAAACGTCATGTCATCATCAATTTCTAACTCTTCTCAATCAATTACATGATATTCTGGTGACTCAAATCATACCTGCCCAGTGAAAAAATGTGTGTTAGATTGTGTTGGATAAAATCAGCGGTCTAGATTATACCCATTCAGTGAAGTAGGTCGATCTACGAGATGCATCTATTTGGGATTTGGCCCAGACCAATACGGTCCTACCGATCCATCATAAAAATAAAAGCATCTATAAGAACCTCACATCAATGCGGTGAGTGATGTCTTCCATCATAACATCACATTGCATGATCATATTGTAGGTTTTGGGTGCAATAGAAGCTGGTTAAGCCTATGAATGTGACACCCTGACTCCAGTAACTCAGAGTCGGTGATCATCTCACTACATTGACACAAGATACAAAATATCACATCCCAAAGGATCGAATAGTTTAATTATCTTTAGAGTCTAAATACTCACATGATTCTCACATTACATTTTAAAAATATGAAATAAAACTTAAAATTCTAGTGATAACTTTATTATATTTTCTTATATATATTTGAAATCATTCATAGATTCCTTCTTGGTATCCCAAGGAAAGAAAAATGTAATAAAGGATAAACTCAAATTCTCAGTAAGGGAAAAAATACAACAGAAGCTATCATGAAATAAATAAAACATGAATAACATGACAAAGATGAGCAATAACCAAATATGTCATATAACTAATATCATAAAAGAGTAATATATCTGTAAAGACTCTAAATTTTGAATAAATTTTGTTTCCTAACTTTGTGTACTATTTTATTTTATACTCAAGAAAACTATTTCATTTAATAAAATGAGAATAATTAAAATAAGACCATTGGGTTTTGACTATTATACGACCATTGGTCAATATGACCATTGGAAACTAAATTTTGTGATTATTTTCTATAAATACAAGTGATATTGATTAATTAATATAGAAAAAATATTTGATGACCCCATCCAGTAGTCTCGGGTCGATCGAAGCCCATGTGATGGAACTCGGGGATGAGGTAGCATCTTTGAGCTTTGCTCTGGACCAAAACTAAGCCGAAATTCATCGTGTGAAGATGGAATGGAATCGCCTTCGCGAGAAGTTCAAGATGATAGAAATCACTACTTGGGAAATTTTGGCCGAGCCGTCCCAAGATTCTATCACCCTGTCACACCTTACTCTTAGGTTCTATGCTGGTGTTATAAGGGGTTATGTAACGAGACCGTAACTGCCTTATGTAATCCATTTTTTTAAATAAAAAATTTGTGATTTCTTCATATGGTGAAGTTTGTGAATTTTCAAAAGTCCGGATAAATATAGTATGCATATTATTGATGAATGTTAGAAAAAGGATATTTTAAAAATATTTATATAAACCTTAAATAATTAATAATGTGTAATGATTTTCAAAAATTGGTCTTCTACAGTTATGTTTAGTAAGAAATTTAGAGTCTAATAAGATCAATTTAATTTGTGATGAATAGTAAATTATGAATAGTGATTTTATTCTTATGATTAGTAATGTGATCAAATGGATTAAGCAACCTCACTTAAGAAAGTATTAATATAATCTAGGCACCTTGATTAAGTAATGTGATTCAATAAAATAGGTAAATAACTGCTCCAAAAAGTACTATTTAAGTTTTAATTTTTTCAGGTGAACAATGTTTTTATTTTAAAATTAGATTAAAAATATTTAGAAAATTATTTTTTATAAAATGGAGTTCATTTTTGAATTCAGAGCATCGATATTAGGGTAAGGTGATTTTTTGGGATTTTTCTGAAACAGTTGAATTTTCAGTGAATAGTGTTTTTATCTGAAAATTAAATTAAAAAATATTTAGAAAATTATTTGTATAAAATGGAGATCATTTTTGAAGTCAGAGCATTGATATTTGGTTAAGGTGAAATTTTGGGATTTTTCTGAGAAAGTTGAATTTTCAGTGAATAGTAAAAATACAGTTTTTGAGTTTCGGGTGGTTAATGACATCATTAAGGAGGTAATAATTATGCAATAATTATGGTCGACTTATGAATAGTAAGATAATGTATGAGGTGTCCCTAGTGACAAATACCATGGGCAAAAACCATGGGCAAGCCCATGGTTTTTCCAATACTACCGATGAGGTGTCCCTTTGCAATTAATGCTTTGTCCCCTCACTTCCCCTATAAATACCAAGCCTTTCCCTCATTAATTTCATTTAAAAATACTCTAAAAAAAGTTCTGGTCTCTTTACCTCCCAAGGAGTCCTCCCAAGTCTCCCTCAAACCTCCCAAGGTCCCGACCTTCAAGCTTTCGAAGTTACTCTTCAAGGCAAGGGATTCTTATCTCACTTTCAAGTCTGAGAGATTTCAATTATTCACCACTTATTTATATCATGAGGAGTATTGTGTAATTCCATTGGATATATATTATATGTATTCTCTTTATATTCATGGTATGCTCTGATTATTTTGGTGGTTAGTAATTTTTGGTCATACAATTTGATTGAATAAAACATGGTAAGGGATTTTCATCTCACTTTTTATTCCTGTGAGATTCATGGTATATTTTCCACCATTTCCTTTTGTGTGGTTTATGTAATGCCCATTATTGGACTATTTGTGTAATATAATTTAATTTATGGGTATTTACATATTCATTATATAATCCTTCTTTCATAGGGTATACGTTTCGAAAGTTACCAAATCGGTAAGGGATTCTTTCACCCTCCTTATTTAAGTCATGACTTATTTTATGTTGTGTCATATATTTTCCATCTATTTATGTTGAGGGTATGTTCTTATTTGTTCTTATTACTGTCCATTTCATGTCCAAAGGATTAGAGACCCTTTCTTCTCTCATCAATTTGTTTTCTAAATTTTTAAGTGATGTCGTTAGGCTGCCGAATTTCTCATAAAAGAAATCTCATATTCTCTTTTCTTTCATGTCTCCCATTCATGTGGTATGTCATTAAAATATCCATACCATGCTCTTATTCAGTACCCACACTGTATTATGAATTATTTATGAGTGTGTGACCCTTGTCCCCTCTCTTTTCAATGTTTTCTAAAACCATTTTATATAGCCGTTATGCTTCAGAAATTTCGTCTCAAAATTTCGATCTCTTTCTCTCAAGAAATATTATTATATATTTATGTGAATACCCAGACCTATTTCGTTTCTATGGGTGTTCATAAATATATAAAAATTATATATTTGATTCTATAATTGACATACATATAACCATTACTCCCTTTTCATGGGTTATAAATTGTATAGTGATCTTATTTTTAAGAAACTTTTAAAACGTCATGATCTTGAAATAAAACACATTTCATTTATTATATATGGGTTATTTATGAAATGTTTGATTATGATTAATGTGGATCCCATGAAAATAAATACATATTAAGGGTTCACCCTGATAGCGCTCCAATGCATTGGGTACAGATTTAATCTCTAGAGATGACAATTTTCACGATACCTTGGTGATTAACCTTGGTAATTTTTATGACACCTTGGGGATGGACCTTGGTGATATGTTCATGAATGTATAAATGAATTTTTTTAGCCACATATTCACGTATATTCAAGTTCTTTTCATTATTATATTCCTATACTTCCATTTCTTATGTCTTTGTGTTGTATTCAAGTTCTTTTCATTATGATATACTCATAATTCCATTGCTCATGTCTTTGTGTTGTATTCAAGTTATTTTCATTATGATATGCCAATAATTCCATTGCTCATGTCTTTATGTTGTTATTCAAGTTCTTATTGGTTTCAAAAGTACACTAATTCCCTTGTTTACCCTTACTGGGCCTTCTGCTCACCCTTTCCTTTGATGTCTGTCTCCAAGATATGAGATGCAGAAAATGTACTTAGGATGAACCTATGATGAAGCATTAAAAGTGGTTTAGAAGAATGTTTATGTTGTTTTCAGGTATTATAATCCTGATTTCCAAGAAACTAGGCTTTAAAGATCCTCTATTTGTAACATGTAATGAAAATTTATGTATTAAAATGATGGGATGTTATAGTTGGTATCAAATGATAGTTTAGTTATTTATGGAAGTTAGGATATGAAAACTTTAGGAAGAGCCCTATAAAAAAGTTTAAATATAGGGAATATTCCGGGTATTTTGGTGAGTATTGAGTAAGTGGTTTATCAAGAAAATACATCCTTGTCTGGATACGAGTAGGTAGAGGTGGCTCTGGAACAAATGTACATAGGGGTAAAACCCGAAAATACCACTTTGAGCTAGACTCGAATGGGAACTAGTACAAGACAACGACCTTGCTGCACTCTTGGTTACGACACTCCCAGGGGATATGTTTGGTTAATCTCAAGCATTTTATGAATCATTATTAAATAATTATAGAAAAATGTAATTGTCTAATCATGATGTTTTAAGACATAAAATCCTTTTTAGTTAAAAGATTCGTAAATGAAATAGGTTTCTCACGAAGGATTTATTCTTTTAAAAAAATGTACCCATCATCTAGGAATATGTTGACGTATTTCCGGAGGAGTTACCTGGACCTTCCCTAGAAAGAGAGGTATAGTTCTCCATTGAACTCGTACCTAGATCTCATTCGATGTCAAAGACCCCCTATAGGATGGAAAATGTGGAGCTAGAGGAATTAAAGAAACAACTCTGAGATGTTTTGGAGAATGGGTTTATCCAACCAAGTGTGTCTCCTTGGGGAGCACCAGTTCTCTTTGTGAAGAAGAAGGATGGATTGATGCAGCTATGAGTTGATTATAGAGAACTGAAGGGGATCACAGTAAAGAACAAATACTCTCTTCCACGAATTGATGACTTATTTGACTAACTTCGTGGGGATCAATTCTTCTAAAATATTGATCTTCATTCTGGTTATCATCAATTGAGGGTGAAGAATGATGATATTCCAAAAAATTCCTTTCAATCAAGATATGGGCATTATGAGTTTGTTGTTATGCCATTCGGACTGACTAATGTACCTGCTATTTTTATGGATCAAGACTAAGTTGATTTTGGAAACTTATGTTTTATCAAATGAATATCCTTTATATAGGAATATGATTTAGTGATTAAATGATATAGGTTATTTTGGAATATGTTTTCTCTTTTGGAGTACTATATTCCTAAGGGAAATAAAATACTACAGGATTTATATTGAGGAGGAATGGTTGTTTTTTATGTATTTTTTGTCGACATATGGTGATTTGGGTTATTTCTGGAAAATGATGAACCTAGTAAAGAGAATATGTGAATAGGTTAATTACACTTTAGTATGAGACTTTAATAGTAGTCAATGTTATTTAGAGATAAATGTCAGGGAAGAGTATGTGATTAAATCCTTTTAAGTTTTGAGTTCCCATCATAGTTTGGGTTATTCCAAATAATTTTAAGGATGATTGTGTATTGAATGGTCTTTCTGGAACTTTGGGTACTTTTGTTAAATTTTGAAGATTAATAGTCATATTTTTTTAAAGGATTATCCTTTTTGGGGATTATATGATCTCGTACTAACCTTTTTAGTTTTAGTTAATGACTAAAGACAAGGGAATAATATAGTTATTCTTTTTTGGATTATGTGATTCTCTAGAAGATGATTCTTGTGCTTTTGATGAGACCAAGTATTTTTGAATGCTCTTTGTTTGGAGAAAAGATTAGTCTTGGTGGAAACTTATTAAGGGATGAAACTCTACTTTAAGGTAAGTATATTTCCTTATGTTTTTATTCTATGTTGTAAATGAATTCTTCAAAATTATGAAAAGGAATGTAAAACAAAAACTTTGTTGGTTTACGTTTCCTACTGGGTAATCAAAGACCGTTTAGCACATCTTATGTTTGTGATCTTCTTATGGTTAATTTTCTCCTAATCATGTTTTCTATCACTCTCCATACTAACTTGACCCTTTGTTTTTTCTTCCATATATATGTTTTCCTATATGGAATCCTAGTATGGGTTAACTTGGGGGACCTTTGTACTTCCCTTTCTTTCTTTTAAAGTAACAGTTTACTGACTCTTTTTCTGATGTGGGACTTTCAACGAAATTTCCATGCCCAATTTTAAAATTGAGAGAACGCAATTTCTTAAGGGGTGAAGATTGTAACGACTCGAAATTTTGAATAAATTTTGTTTCCTAACTTTGTGTGTTATTTTATTTTATACTCAACAAAAATATTTCATTTAATACAATGAGTATAATTAAAATAAGACCATTGGGTTTTGACTGTTTTATGACCATTGGTCAATATGACCGTTGGTAACTAAATGTTACGATTATTGTCTATAAATACAAGTGATATTGATTAATTAATATAAAAATAAGATTCGATGACCCCATCCAGTAGTCTCGGGCTGATCGGAGCCCATCTGACGGAACTCAGGAAGGAGGTAGCACCTTTGAGCTTTGCTCTGGACCAAACCCAAGACGAACTTCATCGTGTGAAGCTGGAAGGGAATCTCCTTCATGATAAGTTCAAGCTGACAGAAATCACTACTCAGGCAATGTTGGCCGAGCCGTCCCAAGATTCTATCACCCTAGCACACCTTACTCATAGGTCCTATGGTGGTGTTATAAGGGGTTATGTAATGAGACCGTAACTTCCTTATGTAATCCTTTGTTTTAAATAAAAAAATTTGATTTCTTATTATGGTGAAGTTTGTGAATTTTCAAATGTCCGGATAAATATAGTATGCATATTAATTGATGAATTTTAGAAAATTGATATTTTAAAAATATTTATGTAAACCTTATATAATTAATATTGTGTAATGATTTTCAAAAAATGGTCTTCTACAGTTATGTTCAGTAAGAAATTTAGAGTCTAATAAGATCAACATAATTTGCGATGAATAGTAAATTATGAATAATGATTTTACACTTATGATTAGTAATGTGATCAAATAGATTAAGTAACCTCACTTAAGAAAGTATTAATATAATCTAGGCACCTTGATTAAGTAACGTGATTTAATAAAATAGGTAAATAACTATTCCAGAAAGTATTGTTTAAGTATTAGTTTTTTCAGGTGAATAGTGTTTTTATTTTAAAATTAAATTAAAAATATTTTGAAAATTATATTTTATAAAAGGGAGTTCATTTTTGAATTCAGAACATCGATATTTGGGTAAGGAAATTTTTTGGGATTTTTCTGAAATAGTTGAATTTTCAATGAATAGTGTTTTTATTTAAAAATTAAATTAAAAAATATTTATATTTTTTTTATAAAATGGAGTTCATTTTTGAAATCAGAGCATCGATATTTGGTTAAGGTGAAATTTTAGGATTTTTTTGAGAAAGTTGAATTTTCAGTGAATAATGAGAATACAATTTTTGTGTTTCAGGTGTTTAATGAAATCATTAAGGATGTAATAATTATGCAATAATTCTGGTCAACTTATGACTTGTAAGATAAGGTATGAGGTGTCCTAAGTGGAAAATACCATGGGCAATCCCATGGTTTTTGCAACACCACCGATGAGGTGTCCCTTGGAAATTAATGCTTTGTCCCCTCACTTACCCATTAAATACCAAGACTTTCCCTCATTAATTTCATTTCCAAATCCTCTTAAATGATTTTATGGTATCTTTACCTCCCAAGGAGTCCTCCCAAGGTTCCCTCAAGCCTCCCAAGGTCCCGACCTTCAAGATTTCCATGTTACTCTTCAAGGTAAGGGATTCTTATCTCACTTTCAAGTCTGAGAGATTTCAATTGTTCACCACTTATATATTGCATGTGGTGTATCATGTACTACCATTGGATATATATTATTAGTATTCACTTTATACTCATGGTATTATGTGATTATTTTTGTGGTTAGTAATTTTTTGTCATACGATTCGATTGAATACAACGTGGTAAGGGATTTTATATCACTTATTATTCTTGTGAGATTCATGGTATATTTTCCACTATTTCCATTTGTGTGGTTTATTCACTTCCCATTATTGTACTCTTTGTGTAATATACTTTAATTTATGGGTATTTACATATTCATTATATGATCCTTCTTTCA
Organism: Viscum album; assembly: GCA_963277665.1. Lineage (NCBI taxonomy): Eukaryota > Viridiplantae > Streptophyta > Magnoliopsida > Santalales > Viscaceae > Viscum > Viscum album. Next base: position 1,626,497,996 of record OY728130.1, read on the forward strand.
TAGGGTGTACGTTTCAAAAGTTACCAAATCGGTAAGGGATTCTTTCACCCTCCTCATTTACATCATGAATTCTTTTATGTTGTGTCTTATATTTTCCATCTCTTTATGTTGAGGGTATGTTCTTATTTATTCTTATTACTTTTTATTTAATTTCCAAAGTATGAAAGACCATTTCTTATCTCATCAATTTGTTTTCTGAATTTTTAAGTGGCGCTGTTAGGCTGCCAAATTTCTCATAAAAGAAATCTCATCTTATCTTTTCGTTCATGTCTCCCTTTCAAATCGTATGACATTCAAATATCAATACCATGATCTTATTCAGTACCCAAACTGTATTATGTATTATTTATTAGTGGGTGACCCTTGTCCCCTCTCTTTTCAATTTTTTCTAAAACCATATTATATAGCCGTTATGCTGTAGAAATTTCGTCTCAAAATTTCTATCTCTTTCTCTCAAGAAATCCCATTGTATATTTATGTGAATACCCAGACCTATTTAGTTTCTATGGGTGTTCATAAATATATAAAAATGATATATTTGATTCTAGAATTGACATACATATAACCCTCACTCCCATTCCATGGGTTATAAATTATATAATGAGCATATTTTTAAGAACATTTAAAACGTCAAGATCTTGAAATAAAACCCATTTATTTTATTCTATATGGGTTATTTATGATATTTTTGGTAATTATTTATGTGGCTCACATGAAAATAAAGGCATATTAAGGGTTCACCCTGATATATCTCCAATGCATTGGGTAAAGATTTAATCTCTAGAGATGATAAGTTTCACGATACCTTGGTGAATAACCTTGGTAATTTTATGACACCTTGGGGATGGAACTTGGTGATATGTTCATGAATGTCTAAATGAAGTGTTGTAGCTACATATTCAAGTATATTGTTGTTTTTTTCATTATGATATGCCTGTACTTTCATTGCTCATGTCATTGTGTTGTATTCAAGTTCTTTTCATTATGATATTCCCATACTTCCACTGATCATGTCTTTGTGTTGTATTCAAGTTCTTTTCATTATGATATTCCTATACATCCATTTCTCATGTCTTTATGTTGTTATTCAAGTTCTTATTGATTTCACAAGTACACTAATTCCCTTGTTTACCCTTACTGGGCCTTCTGCTCAACCTTTCCTTTGATGTCTGTCTCCAGGATATGAGATGCAGTAAATGTACTTAGGATAAACCTATGATGAAGCCTTACAAGTGGTTTAGAATAATTTTTATGTTTTTTTCATGTAATATGATCCTGATTTCCAAGAACCTAGACTTTAAAGATCCGCTATTTGTAACAAGTAATGAAAAGTTATGTATTAAAAAGGCAGGATGTTATAATACCCATGGATGACATAACAACATAAATAATCATATGGATAACAATAACTAGTTTCTTAATTATATAATTCATAATGCCAGAAATTACAGTCTTATTGTCAAAGCCTCATGTCAAAACATCATACATAAATAGATAAGGCATGCATCAAATCCCCAAAATAGTTTGTCTCACGGGACATACCATTGTATCAAGGGGATATAGTGGGATACACTCATCAATTAATGAGTCTAATGCATTTATCATATGAAAAAAATTAATAACAATTCAACACAGAATCAACATAACCATTTTTGTTGAAAAATAGCATACAAAATGCTAATATTTTACCAAGTCAACAAATAGAACAACATGATAATAAGTCATTCAGAAATATAAGTTAGATGATATCGTTAGAGTATATCCCCATATAAAAATTATCAAATGATGTTGACATAGTTGAAAATATCCTTGAAAGAACTTTCGAACTTTTCTATGAAAATATAAGAAAAATATCCCTTTATTTTGATAAAATTTTCAATATTTTTTTTTAAATTTAGAAATTGATTTTCTTCTAAAATAACCATGAAAAATTTTAAAGGAATCTTCAAAGAAGATAACATTTATGATGATGGAAAATTTTTTCATTTGGTAAATGTTAAAATGAATATTGCTTTCACACTTTTGGTAAAAAGTTAAAAGTACCATTTTCAGAAAACAAAAAGAAAATTCATTTTAAAACATTTAAATGAAAGTAAAATATGGTTGAAACTAACTTTAAATAATCATGTTATAATATAAAATAACATTATTTAAATCATGTTAAGAAATATATACATGAATGAAAAAGTTCATCAACCAAAAAGGTAATAAGGTTGTATTAGAAAAATATTTAATCGATTGTATTAAGTAACGATGAGAGAAAAATGAAAGGAAAGTATGTAAAGTCCATATATAACCACAAGAGAATAAAATAAATTTATTTTAAAAGAGAAATAACTTATAGTTTCCTTCAATGAATATTTAAATATAAATAATCCCAAATAAAAGTAAGATTGTATAAGTAACCCTTACCTCAGACTTTCGTTTGGTTGGATGCATTATATCCTCTTGAATAATAAATTTAAATTTATTAAATACCTTATTACGAAAATTTTTCATCTATATTTCATTAGTTAAGTCCCTTTTATCATTATTTGACATCCATTCATTGAACTATTCTTGTTTACATTGACCATTTAAAGTTGTTTGGTCAATTTCTCCAAAATCACTTAAATATATTGACTATGTTTAAAGGTGTTATGAAATGATTCTATCATCTCTATAATGTTAATAAAATCACTAATATAAATCTTTTTAATTTTATACAATTTTATAATCTTCCATGCATGGTGCTAATAGAAAAATAAATCGCATCGCTTCATGGAGGGGGGTAGTCCACACATACACACAAATAATGTTATCATTATCCAATGAATGAAAGGGTAAGAAGGGTGATTATATATTTTATTTTAAGAATAATAATTATTTCATAAATATCATATATATATATATATATTCATTAATTACATATTTATAAACATCCATGTAAAGCGATGATGAAAAACGAATTACACCACTACATGGAGACGATAAACCATATGTACGTATGAGCGATGTTTTCATTTTCTATATGATGAAAATTTGATATTAAATGGATGTAACATTAACATAAAAACATATAAATATTGTTAATATACTTATGTAATTATGTTAATATGGTTATTTAATATTTGGAGGAGGTTTAAGAAGAAAGGAACTTGAAAAAGCACAGTAAGAACATAAACCTCTTCTTTTAGTAGCCACCTTTGACTTATACCTTAAGCCTTATTAAAGTGATAGTTTGGTGAGATTAGGACCTCTAGGACATGGGGAGGGATTTTGGGAAGGAATTAGTGAAGGTATTGGTTGATCAATATGAATAAAATAGTGTAGATAAGAGAGGAAAGGAAGTTCTATTTTATAAGTGAGGTGGATGAAAAACTTTAAAATACTTGAGAAGTTTTTATGTAATATATGTATAACTCAAGTTAAGTGACTATAAATTGTTAGAGATTCAAATAAGATAAGATTTAGGTTTGAATAAAACTACAAAATTATATTTAACCATGTTTTTTGTGTTATCATAAAGCCTTATCCCTTTATTTTTAATTTTAACTCATTTTACCCTTAACTGAAGTGATAGATATTTACCACAATTACTATTAATTATGACCAAAAATTAAGTTGACCATATTACCTATTATTAATTTTTTTGATTCCAAATATGGAATACATTTTATAATATTTAAGTTCCCTAAATGGTAAAAGTTAATTTTAATATATGCTCGTAAAAGGCAACGAAAATCATTTAAAAATGCTTGTTTTAAGAATAAAAATGATTTTATAAAAAATCAAGTATAATATTGATTACAATAGAATTATTTGGATTAAAATAAATCAAATTATTATTATTTATCTTTTAAACCAAACCAAAACCTAAATTAACCTTGTAAATACATTATTAAGAGAGAAGAACTAAAATCATATTTTATTTGAACAACATTACTTAGATTTCCAAAATGTTAAGCATACATTTCTAAGTTCAATATTATATTTTTATATTAATTATATTAATTCATAAATATATATTTATTTTAGTAAATTTTTTATTAAACATCAAAGTTATTCTTTTATCCTTATAATTTTATAAAAGAAACAGTTTTCATAAAATCAATTTTTTTTCACAATTCATCCAAAAATAAACTATCTAAAAAAATCTCAAACAATCATCCCAAGATAATTTTGACTTGATGAATCAAAAAATGAAATTTATTCCTTAAAATGTAATTTATATTTTTTTCTAAATTTAGGTTTTAATCACATTTTTTAATAAAACTATATGCATTATGAATAGATGTAGGTTATTTGTTACCATAACTTCTTAAGGTTCCCATGTTACCTCTCATATCTTATGATTTATCCAAATCACCTTTACCAACTGAGCCTTATGATTTACCAGTACTTGTTATCTAGTGTCAATAATTTGGGTAGGATCTTCCTAGTAATAAAAATTATGTTCCATTTCTATTTTCTTATAGGTGAGTACATGTATTGGGTCTGGTATGTACTTCCTCAATAATGAGATATGGAATACATCATGAACTTTAGAGAGACCAGGTGGAATTTCAAAATGGAAAGACACAACTCCAATTCTTTATTAAATTTCAAAAGTCTCATTGTACATAGGACTTAGTTTCCATTTCTTACTGAACCTTATAACACCCTTCCACAAAGATACCTTCAAGAAAACATGATATCCAACTTGAAATTTTAAATACTTCATCCTATTATTAGTATATATCTTTTACCTACTTTGATCTACCTTAAAAATAATTTGGATAGTTCTCACTTTTGATGTTGTCTCCTCAAAAATTTCTAAGCCTAAAAAATTATTTTCACTAAGTTTATCCCAAAAAATTGGAGCATGAAACCTATTTCCATAAAATGATTTATATTGTTTCATTTGAATATTTGAATGAAAAATATTTTTATACATAATCCTCTATTACCACTGGAATCTAGATGCCTAAATACCCTATTTCACTAAGGTATAGACTTTCCAAATGGGTGATGAGTTTCATTTTCCTACTCTAAAGTCCCACTCACTCAATGATAATATCTTTCTCATCCATAAAGGATAATATTTTCCTATCCATCTGAAAGAATCTAACTCACCTGCGATGAAAGTATATCTAGGCATGCACCAAAAAAAAACTAGTCCACACCCAATATGACATCATAAGGTTTCATTGTGATGACCAAGAGGTCCTGTGAGAAACCCTCTCCACCAAACACAAACTCACATTTCTATTAAATGTGTGATATTGTAGAATATATCCTAGTTGTAACCTCTATACATAACTCTTGGGATAAATTCTTAATAGGAAGATCTTTCTCTCAAATGAGGGATGAAAAGATAAAATAATGACTCAAACTAGTGTCTACCGGCACTGGATAACTAGTATAAAATACATAGATCACACCATGAATCATATCATGAGAAGCCTCATCATATCCTTCCAAATCCTGCAAATGATCATGGCTACAACTTCTAGATATTGGAACTTGGCGTGGGCCACCTGGTGATGGTGGTGGGAGTATCTTTTAGCATCCTCCTCCACCAGAAGCTCCTCCCTCAAGAGATCCTCCTGCCCCTCTATCAGCACCACTACCATGGGGACATACCTAACCAAGTCTAAGAGATCCATGTACACAGTAATTCATCTACCATGGTAGTCTATCCACTACCGGTCTACCTTCCTCTACATGTTGTTCTAGGAAATCAAAATTTTTGTGACCTTTCCTGTCATAAACATAACATCGCTCTCTCTAGGTTAACTAGACCCTCTGTGCAACCCCCGTGCTTCATATCCACAAATATCAGTCTAGGAATGAGTATTACTCCTATGTCGAGACCCTAAAGATTGACACATTATATCTCATATAGACTACTTAGCATCATGAAGATCATTTCTAGATCCATCTACCCGATGTCCCTCTACTAGGAATATCTCTATAACCAAATCCAAATTTATCACTACAAAATATGTGGGTAGTCATAAGGAGTCCACACTGGAATGAATGTCTCTACTAAGGACCATCTTAAACTTCTGTATCCAAAAGAAACCATCTCACACTATATCAAGGGAGTAATGCATGAGGTTGGTGAACCTCATGGCATACTCAACAATTATCATATCACCCTATTGCACATTGAGAAGCTCTTAAATATAAATAGTGTGCAATATTCATAGGTTGTACTGGTCCCATAATAGATACTAAAAGTATAATCATGATATCATCACATCATCATTTATTTACATGGACAGAATCCACAAGTACCCTTCTGTTCTATGCAAAAGACTGGCCGTAAGAACAACTATTTGATCAATTGGGGTATGAACATTCTTGAAGACTCAGAAAATTGACTTGAGATAATCCCATATTGACTAAGTGTATGTCTCACCATATAATTCTCAACAGTATCTGTTTATGGAAATTGCGTAATGCACTTATCCCTTGAGCACCATCTTCTTATCCTGTTAGGACTATTATATACACAACAAGAAGTCAATCATCTGTCCAAACCACTGGGGGTGAATCCATGCACTTCTCAATAGGTTGTGGAACCACTCTATGCCTATATGGAGGAAAAAAACACATGAGTGAGTCCCTTAATTGAGGCCTCATCACTCATATAATCTTTTTCAGGATCATGTAGCAACATCTTAGCTAGTTTCTATAATTGATCCATCCTGAAAGTTACAAGATATACCATAGTTAGATGAGAATATATGGGGAGATAACTTGAGAAGGATATGAAAGTATAAATACCCAACCTTATATTAGGAATGTACCATACTTTCCATTGCAACTAATGTATCTTTATTCCAAGTCAACAACCAGGTAGTCATAGTCCTATTGTATGGATACGTCAGCCACTACACCAAAAATGGGTTCCTAATCCTAAGATCTGAACTTGAGACACCACTACATAGTTTCTCTAAATTATTGAAACAATCCCCACATAGGTAAAAATCTACACACTGACCTAAGAAAATTCAACCTATGATACCACTTTGTCATAACTCGATCCACCAGGGCCTTCCTGTTTGGTGGTAAGTCGAGTGAGGCACCCCAAGCCTTCCTCTAATAGGATAAAATATGGCAGCAATCACTGGGTAGGAAATAAAGAAATGGGAGTCCATAGCCTAAGAACCTGTATGCACACACACACACACATCCATATCTGTAAAACACATTAGAGATAAAATAAAAGGCTAAACATCTAGAGTGTAACCATGAATGAAAAAAACCTCTAGAAAAGAATCAGAGTACAGTAGTGTAATAAAAAATTATAAAGGGGAAAAATACATATCCAAATAGAAAATGAAGTCCCAACCTAAAATTTTTTTGAGTAAGGGGACTCAAGAGAGCCCAACTCCCAAACTCTAAGGATGATCACTGAATAAGGTCAGCACCAAGAGCTACTAAACTCCACCAAAACCAGGACCACCTATATCATCACCAATATATCTATCATTTTCATAAGACACAACATGTGTAGGAACATACTGTGTAATGTTGAGTATATACATATCCAGTAAGAACCCAAAAAAAGTGAATAGAAAAAAAATGCAACAATCATCTCAACCCCAAAATAAAAAGGGTAAAGAGAAACCCCTAAAGATATGTTCATAAAGAAACTAAAGTAAGAGATAAAGGGAATCCCCATCTCTATAGCCCAACTAATAATTTTGAATCTACTTTTGGATAAAAAGGTCTATCTTTGATTCCCAACAAAAAATGAAACCTCACCAGAATTTGAGTGGAGGGGCCCGCTCCTCATTTTTACGCTCCACAACAGAGGGAGAACCAACACCCATGGAGGACCAAATCCCATTCAGAGCTCAATAGAAAGAGAGTACCACTTTTTAAAGAGAGGAAATAGACCCTTTATATTATAGGTGAGTACAGACTCTAACTAAGTAAAAAGTATATGGGACTCATGCCTCGGTGTGACATGAGAGTATCAACCCTAATATATCTCTGGGGATCCTACCCAATCACTGCCATCTGCTAAGCATCACTGAAAGAAGTTTCATAATCATAACACCTCATGTTGTATCTCTAATTCCTAAATTAAGGATACCATAACATCATATGTGGAAAACCACTCTGGATAGGATGATCACAGGCCGAAATCCGAGTTATGAGGAAGGAGATACATAATGTGGAAATCTCATAAAAAAGTACACTACATGTGACCTCACTTAGATGCATGGTCATATCCTCTCTTATACACTAATTGACTGGCCATGTGTAAGTACATGGTGTGTATATGAAGCACATGACATATCTTGTCTCACCCAGCCTATGCCTAGGTGCCTCGTCCGTTCTTATGAACATGGTGGTGTCCATGCCTGTGTACACCCAGGGTCTGGACATGTACTACTTACATGACCATGTTCCCCTTACATGGGGTGTATTTCGAAGTACCTGTACACATTTACATGTCCCATTACATGATGTGTACTCCCAGTACACGATGTGTAGTCCCAAAACTTCTTCTACCCCAACAGGAATAACACATGATGTGTTCTCCTGAACTACATGCCATGTGATCAGGTTTCCCGAACGGTAAATCCCTACGAAACTCCTAAAACCCCCATTTTCCCCTGATCAAGTAGAAATCAAACCCCAGGGGTTCATTATTAGCTATAAAACGGATTTACAACCTTTAAAAAACACATATATGGGGATTAGGGATCAACACTCAAAAAATTATTATCTCATGGTAAAAAAATGCATCTTTTGTTCAAGATCTATGCCATGAAGAAACTATACCTCGATCCGGGATTGATCACAATCAAGGATGAAGTCTAGAGACACCTCCTCCCCTCTGATCAGTCAGCTCTCATGGGAGAAACCCCCTCACACTTTCTTTATGTAGGAAGACAAATGGGAGGGCAAGGATTATTTTACTCCTCTTTTTATTAATTAAATAAAATAAATTATTTAATTAATTATCATGTCCACCAATGACTTATTTCCCCCAAATTCCCATCATCAACTAAATTCATGTCATGCCTAGGTAAAACCTCACATTACAAAAAACAACAGTGGTCTCATATTTCACATCATATGTCCCCAAAAAATGGGAAAACTATTTATTATGAAAAGATGTGCACACATGATTCAAAATATATTAATATTTTTAATATATTAGTTTTGGGGTCCTTCAACACCTAAAAACAGAAAAGAATCTAAGTAAAAATCTAGATATATATATAGAAATATTCAAAGGAATAAACTGGAAAAACTAGAGTTGTTACAGTTGATACAATATCATCATATATCAAAACATTCTGAGTGACTAATACATGAAGGCTAGGATTTAAACCATTAAAAATGTGATAAATCTTACTTTATGGGATTACATACATAATTTATTAGCAAAATATTGTGAGGCTCTCAAAAAATTAAAATTTGAACCTAAATATATGTAGTATTAAGTGGGAAACGAGTTTACATCAAAGAGGCAATTGTTATGGATGTATTCTACTTTTTTTATTAGATTCAGTGTGTGGAAATAGTGAATGTCAATGATTGGTTTCAAATTCCATTTTAAATTAAGTGGAAAAAATTTAGATATCCCACCTTATCTATTAAAACATAATTCTTTATTTTTTCTCCTCTATTATCTCTATAGTGAAACAAAACCACATCTAAGTACATACCCCTAGTTATTTTGGTTCAATAATAGGGATGAAATAATCACTAAAACGTCTAATCTCACCTAGAATAATGATCAAATATCTCTAATAATTCTTGGTTTTTTACACTATAGGGTATCGTATCAGTGTTGAATCTTTAGGTGTTCTATGTGTGAAAATCAGAGGGAGCATAAGAATAAATTTAATGCATCGAATAAAAAGAAATTCCCTAAACTTAATCATATTCATACAATTATATAGATAAATAGAAGATAATTATCAATTATCTATTGAATTCATCAATAAGGGATAATGGGGTATCCTAATCTTGGACACTAACGACAAAGTGTGACACCATTGGATAATTAAAACAAATTAAAAAATTAAATAAATAATGCAATTAACAAGATGAAACAACAAATATTGATTGAGTGATTGTGAAAGCTCCCCTTACACCAATGAATAATTCATTACTTATAGAATGATCTGATGTCTTTCACGTGCTTTCAAATCCCTTCCTTATGAGTTTCTGAAGATTCTCCTCCCAAAATCCTAGTATTTCTGAATTATTCCTTAAATTCTGAGCCCAATCCCCTCTCTTTAGATTGCTACCATGTGAAAAGATTGATGGTTGACATTTCTCCATTTCATAATTACTTGAGTCTTTTCTATTAAAAAATTCTCCTCCCATGATTGATCTCTATACTCTTTCATTAAGGATGCATGAAAAAATGATTTTCTTCTCTATTACTTCAGTAGACATTGAGTTCTAGTTGAAATGATCATGTGATAAGGGGAAACAATGATTCATGTTATATTGTTTAAGGATCTCTTGAAGTTTTATAGAGACCATTTAAACTAGGAAGGGCCTAATATTTCACTTGGGCATTGAAATATTCTTCAATTAGTATAATTCTGGTCGATTTTTTTGGATATTGGTTTGTGTCTTAGATGTTTTTACTTTATTTTACTTCAATGGAGAAACTGAGGGAGAAAATAAACCGGTTCATGAGTCTTCATAGGTTGAAAAAAAATTCAATATAACACACAAGAAGCTTCAGTGGAAGGTTGGGACTAGCTCAGATTAGAATTGGATAAGTGAGGGATTTCATCCATGGATACTCAGTCTAGATAGATGATGTATTGAGTTCTTTACTAATGATTTGGGGTTGCACATGTGTGGAAGTTAGAGCCTATTACTAAGAAGGATATTTTTTTCAGGATACTTTGGTTCATCCTTGAACATATATGGATGTTTAACCGAAGTTCCATATTAGTCTTGGTGTGTCCATTCTAATGTGGGTGTGACTTGGTTTGAAAAAATGAGATGGCTTGGTGATAGATCAAAGTGAAGGGCTCAGTTGAACTCATTAGGGAGTTTCATTAAAAATATTTCGTGAACTATAATTTAAAAATATAGTTGATGAGTTTGGGATGAATGAGGTCCCACAAAAATGTACACCTATATTGGGAAAAACTTTAACAATAATGAACACATGTTCTCCACTTGATCTCAGGCTTTAGTTCTTCAATAATCATTAATATCAGATGAACCTTCATTGAATGGTTATTAAATGATTGATCTTTTAATTTTATTCTTATTCTTGGTTCAAATTTGTCTTTTCATCATGGTTCGAAAAATTAGATCTTCACTCAAAATAATCACACCATAGCTTCAATTAACCTCATATTTCATCTTCTTCAGGAGAGATTAACTTCTACTAGGGAAGTAGTTCTTCTTGGTTTGACTGTTCTTGAGCTTAGGTTATTTTTAGGAGGTCAATTGAGTGAGGCTTTCAGCCACATGAAAATACCTCTTGTAGTAGGTAAAGTAGGTGTGGTAGGATGGAGAAGAGAAGTGGTTGACCATGAGGCTTCATGTGGTATGTTGGGAGGTGCAGTCAGCTGGGTATGAAGCTGGGGAAATGGTGTAGTAGGTTGGTGAGATATTGAAATCACTTAGGAATGGGGCACAATTAGTTGAGTAACAAAAACCATGGTAGGTATAATAACCATGAATTAAAACATGGTAGGTTGAAGTATGGCCTTGTGGTTAGTGTATTGACTATAGAGATTCAATGCAGCAAGTTAAGGATTATTTCCTATGGTTATTTGGTGGGAATAATCAGTTGAGTGACTGTGATTCCTTCATGTAGTCAGTACACTAACCATGTGAGAATTCTTGTGGTCATTATGACCCTTTTATATATTTTTAGTATGGTTACTTCATCACTTTGAACATGCGGTCGGTTGAATTTTCAAGGTGCGACCACTTCATGGAAACCAAATTTTCACGCACAACCAATACAAGGACTATGAAGAGGCTATGTGATATGTTTCTTTTTCCATTTTTAACCTCAACCTACAAAATTAAAAACTAAATTCAGTGCATTCTATGTACAGATTAATTACATAATGAATTAAACACTTAAAATTGAAACCCCTTAATCAATTAAATTCCATAAAATTAATGTATCACTAAATGGATAAAAAATGTTTGAAACAATTGGAATTCAATATTCAGTCTAGTTTATTATTTAATATGATATTTTATTTAGAAAATTAAAATTCAAAATCAATAATGACATTTCAAATGTCTAAATATCAATTTATGGATTCCAATTAATTCAAAAAAATCCAAATTCTCCCTATTTGATAATTTAATTTCCAAAATGTTTTAAACAGTGAATAATCCATTTCAAAAACTAGTAACCAGTTTAATTCAAAAAGTATATATTATTCAATTAAATAAAAATAATGAATAATTAAATAAAAAATCATGATTTTCGACCATTTATCAAATAATGTTCAAGTTTTAATGGTGCCAAACATGAATTAATTATCTAGTTTTTAAATGGATTGAGCGGATTTTAATGGTAAATTATAAAGAAAATTTTGAATAAAATCTCATTTTATCACTCTCCCATACTTGAGTTATTTAACTATTGAGAAATACCATGAATCTCATTATTCAAAAATAAGTTTCCTTCATAGACCTAAATATACAAGCCATTGAAGAAGAAAATCATAGCTTCCTCCATTGTTTGATTTATCACCACTCTTCTATGAATATAATACTTTAAAACATTTTTATTCAAGAAATCATTCTATTTCTAAAAGTGGAACATATTATATTTAATGGGAATAAAAATGTTAACAAGAATCACTTCAATTTTTCCCTTTCTCCCAAGTTTCTTACACCACCGTTCCAATTTCAACTTTATCAATAAAACTCAAATGAAATTTTTATAATTTAATTGTCACCTCCTACATCAAAGTTCAATATTCTCCTCACCTGAATGAATTAATTTTTGAATATTAAGAACTTTATTAATTTTTTTTCAATTTGTCCAACTAATTTATATGGAAATCACTGCAAAAATGAACTTATTGAATATTCACAAATGGAATTACTCATAAAACTAATTCATAATGTATCAAAGATTTATTTTGGGATCCCAATTTCTCATTTTAACCAAGATTAAAAGGAATTATATCAATATATTTTTAGTTGTCTCCCTCATATTTTGTTTTTATTACAGGTTAAGTTACAATGTATTAACTTCAAAAATATAGTGACCCCATGTTATAATTCTAATTCCATAAATTTTTTTTCACTAACACTCTCTTTTATAGTTCTAATATCAAATTTCCATGAAAACAATGAAAAAAAATCACTCATCAATCATTTAGATCTCAAAATTTAAGAATATATGGACTCCTTAACTTTATTATGCTATTTATACAAGGAAGTGAAACATGAAAGTACATTTTTTTTAAATTTATTTATTTTCACTTCAAAAATCTAAAAACAAAAACATGCTGAAGCTATGTAAATATTTCTAAAAGTAGATTGGAATTTTTTTGATTCTAAAGAGAAAAACATTTAAAAGAAAAAAAAGGAAAGTATGAAAATATTTACATCATATGATACTTATTCTCTCACTACTATAAATTTATCCTTTACTGACTATTTCAAACCATTTGTAATGGTTGGACAACTGTTGGTATAAACTGTACCAATGATTGTCCAAACTGTTGGCTGTAGAGCCGTGGGGATAGATATATCCCAATGGTTTTGTGAGAACTATTGTGGTATGGTAGGAAAATGGATTATATACCAATGGTTTCATGTAACCATTGGTATAAATCCTTACCAATGGTTTAAGACCGTTGGAAATATCAAACATCATCTCTATACTAATGGTTTGAAAACCAATGGTATAGACTTTTACCAAATGGTTCCCCACAAACCTTTGGTAAAATTCAAGTAAAATGTTCTATACCAATGGTTTGTAAACTCTTGTTATATACATTTTCCAAGGGTTTACATGAAACCGTTGGTATAAGTTTTGTTTAGACAAATATTCCAATGGTTTACAACCGTTGGCATAGGCTATACACACCTACAGCAAGCCTGCTTCCCCCTTGTGAACCTGTAGCACTTCCACCAGCAAGTCTGCCTCCCCCTGTGCATAATTAATACAAAATTTGGAATACCTACAGAATTCATACCACACATAATTATCAATACCTACAATTCTATTTTTAATTACACACATACAGAATTCATAATTCATAATTTAATTAACAATTAACACATACAGAATTCAATTCAGAATTCAGAAGTCAATTACCCTATGAAATATAGAATTATCAATTGAATACATACAATATTGAATTCTCTATAACACATACAGAATTTAATTCAGAATTTAGAGTGTAATAACCATTATATAAGAAAATCATGTTTCAGGTTTTGAATATGGAATTGTTGTTCATAGGCATGGGTGAATTCAGATGACATTTGAATTTTTGGATAATGTGGTATGCCATGTTGTAGTAAAGGGTAATGTGACATGGGGGTGGGGGGGGGGGGTGTCCAGGGGGTTGGGGGGGGGGGGGGGTGGTTGTCCAAGGGGTTCAGGATGTACAAGGGGGTGGGGATGGCCTGGGGGGGTGTCTACGGGGGTGGGGGGTGGTTGTCTACGGGGGTGGGGGTGTCCAAGGGGGGTGGGGTGGGGGGTTTCAAGGGTGGGGTGGTGTCCTGGGGGTGGGGGCTGTCCAGGGGGTTGAGGGAGCTATATAAGGGGGTAGGGGGTGTCTGAAGGGGTGTCGAGGGGGGTTGGGGATGTCTATGGGGGTGGGGGTGTCTAGGGGTGGGGTGGTGCCCAGGTGGGATGGAGGGGATGTCCAGGGGGTGGGGGGTGTCCAAGGGGGTAGGGGTGTCCGGGGGGGGGCACTGTCTATAGGGTGGGGGGCTATCCTGGGGGTGGGGGTATCTGGGTGTGGGGTGGTGTTCAGGGGTTGGGGGGCTATCCAGGGGGTTGGGGGTGTCTAGGGGGGGTGTCAAGGTGGGATGGGCGGGCTGTCCATGGGGGTGTGGGGCTGTCAAAGGGGGGTAGGGGGTGTCCAGTGGGGTGAGGGTGTCTAGGGGGTTGGTGGGTTGTCTAGGGGGTGGGGGGAATTTCCATGGGGGTTGGGGTGTCAGGGGGTGGGGGGGGGGGGGTGTCCAGGGGGTGGTGTGGTGTCCAGGGGGTGGGTGATGTCCAAGGGGGTGGGGGTGTCTAGGGGGTGGGGTGGTGTCTAGGGGGGTGTCTAGGGGGTTTGGGGGGGGATGCTATCTAATGGAGAAGGGGGTGTCCGGGGGGGGGGGTGGTGGTGGTGAGGGGGGATGTCCATGGGGGTGAGGATGTCCAGGGCAGGGGGGGTGGATGGGTTGTCCAGGGGGTGTCCGTGGGGGGGGGGGTGTCCAGGGGCTGGGGGTGTCCAGGGGGTGCGAGGGGGGGGGGGTTCAAGGGGTGGGGGGTGTCTAGGGGTTTGGGGGGGGGGGAGGGCTGTCCAAGGGGGTAGGGGGTATCTGGGGGTGGGGGGGGGGCTGTCCCGTGGGTGGGGAGGGTTCTCCATGTGGTGGGGGTTTCTCGGGGGTGGTGGGGGTGTCCAGGGGGTGGGGTGGTGGCCAGGGGGGATAGAGGGGTTATCCGGGGGGCTGGGGCGTCCAAGGAGGTATGGGGTGGCTGGGGGGGGGGTGTCTAGGGGGGGGGGGGTGGTTTCGATGTGGGGGGGTGTCCTAGGGGGGGGGGGTCAGGGGGTCGTGGGTGTCCAGGGGGTGGGGGTGTCCAAGTGGGGTGGGCGGGCTATCCACTGGTGTGTGGGGCTATCGAAGGGGGTATGGGTGTGTCTAGAGGGGTAGGGGGTGTCCAGGGGGTGGGGTGGTGTCCAGGGGGGATGTCCAAGGGGTTGGGGGATTTCTAGGGTGTGGGGGGATATCCAAGGTGTAAGGGGTGTCTATGGGGTGGGGGGGAGCTGTTTAGGGGGGGGGGGTTGTCCGTGGGGGTGGGGGTGTACAGAGGGTGGGGGGGGGGGTGGGTTTCCAAGAGGAGGGGTGGTGTCTGGGGGGGGGATGGAGGGGATTTCCAGGGGGTTGGGGGGGGGTGTTCATGGGGCTAGGGGTGTTCGGGGGGGGGGGGGGGGGTGGGTGGGCTGTCTATGGAGGGGGGATGTCTAGGGGGGGGGGGTGGGGTGGGGTTGTCCATGGGGTGGGGTTGTCCAGGGGGTGGGGTTGTGTCTAGGGGGGCTATCCAGGGGGTTGAGGGGGTTGTCCAAGGAAAAAGAAGAGTTATCCAGGGTGGTGGGGGGGTGTCCATGGGGGTGGGGGTGTACAGGGGGTGGGGGTGTCCGGGGGGTGGGGGTGGGAGGGGGGGATGTCAGGGGGGTGTCCAGGGGGTTGGGGTGCTGTCTATGGGTGCAAGAGGTGTCCATGGGGGTTCTGAGGGCTGTCCATGGGGGTGTGGGGGCTATCCAAGTGGGTGGGGGTGTCCAGGGTGGTGGGGGTGTTGGGGGGGGGGGGGGGGGTGTTCTGGGGAGGGGTGTGTGAATCAATCACAAAAAAATCATCAAGTCAAGTTTTATTATTTATAGATAAATAAAAAATGATAATGTGACCTACCTAATCAAACATACATTCAGGAACAAAAAATCATCAAACATCAAATGTCAGTAATATTAGTTAGAAGTATAATGGATCAATATATCCCTCATCACCATCACTATCATCACTATCATCATAAGCCTAACCCTCATCATCATCATCCTCCCCATTATCATCCCCACCCTCCTCCTCACCCTCATACCCCTTCTCAGCCTCCTCCACAGCCTCCTCCTCCTCCCCCTCTCCTCGCCCTCCTCCTCCTATGCCTCACTCTCCTCCTCAAAATCATCTAGACCATCATTAGAAATTCTACCTAGTGCACCATATATAGAACGCATTGTTGACATATATTCATCACAAGCTATGCTGGCCTCTGGTGGAAGTGTTGGACATAAAACTTCCATCAGTTTCATAAATGCAGTGTTTGCCCTAGAAGGCTGTTCTGCCGTCTCTATGTCCCTTTTCTCATCCTATTACGCCTATGCCTTAGCCTTCTAGAACTTAGTGGAACTATAATTCATACCCGAGGAAATCCAATACCTCATTGGGACTATACTCTTCCGAGTTTTGCATTGTACTCTACCAGGGTGCTCATCTCCCAACACCTGAGGTAAATGATCATTTGACCCAAAATTGTCTGGTTCCTGGGCATCAAATGCCACTAAAGTAGCATGTTACAAATATAAATAGATTATTAAGTTATATAATAGATATTAAAATTTGAAATCAACAAATTAAAACTTACAATCTTCTTCTGAGTCGGTTCATTAACCACACATCCATCTTTCTTCCTTCTACTCCAGCAAAATAGTTTTTCTCGAGGCCCACGTCCTTCAATATTCAATGTATGCATCTGTAATGATATTGAATATAGGAAAACATAATTAAAAATAGGTTACCAACAATTAATTTCATAAATAAAATTATATAAACAACTGTCATACCAGCTTCCTCTCATGATCTGGTATCGTAGTACGTCCCAATGTGTGGAGGTATTTTTTAGCATCAATGTTTTTTATTTCTTATGGATGATTCCTAAATAAATTTCAATAATAAAAAATATATTATTAATGAAAAACATGAAAATTTTCATTTAAATACCTCAAATGTGATTAATACCTTAAACTGGATAGTCATCCAATGAGTAATCATCTGGTGATACTATTATATCAGACAATCATCAACGACAGGGACCACCTCTAACTCTATGAAAACTCTAGAATGCGAGCCAATATATAACATGTGCTTATAGGTTATACAAATATCACCTAAATCCTTTAAATGTGATGGACGTGCACCCTCACCATTGGGGAAATTAAACCGAATCTGACACCAAAATATTAATTCATATAATTATGAAAAACAATATATTGCATTGAATACAACCGATTTTTTACCCATATCCATGACCAAGTATTATCCTTGACTTCATTTAAGAATTTTCTCCATGTGATCGAACTGACAGGAATGATATCGGAGTATTTGGAAAGCCTCTCCAAAAAACTCTAACATTGTTGCCCTGTTTTTTCAATCATTTAACTATCTTTATTGTAGTCCACCATCAACTGTGTGCAACGGTTCAACACCGCACGCATGCGTGTACGCCCCTTCCCCTACCTCCTATAATTATATGTCTTTGTTATGAAAGGAAAACAAATATTTTATCAATACATGTTATAATGAAAATAAATAATGGTATAATATTTTTAGGGTTGTATAATTATACCTGCGGTAGTCTGATCAATGGGAGCTGCTGGATCCGCAAAAACTAAAGGAACACCCTATACAGGTGGAGTGGGGCCCAATGTATGATCCGTAGGGACAAACTCTAGGAGAGAAGGAGTAAAAAAATATGGAATATAAAATCTTCGAGAGAATGAAGAAGAAGTAAAAGAAGCTGACATGGATGGCTGGTCGAACACTGGATGGGGAGTGAGAATCATCATCGGATAAGGTAATGATGGGTGGGGAGGCTTAGATGTAAAGGGTGGTGAAAATTTAAGAGGCCTAAATATCCCATGTGTTTCTAAGGACACACCAAGATCATAATGTGGGATATATGGTATGTCAGTGGGAGGGGTAGGGTCTAATCGGGTACGCTGACCAAATCAGCTAGCTCTCGTACCACCCCCCTCATATGAACACCCTGAGTATTGGGACCACTAATAGGCTGCTCATCGAATAATTTTTGCCTAAGAGTTGGATCTTGAAAACATTTTTAAAACAAAATTAATCACATGGAATTATATATTATTTAAATATATATTTTTGAAATAAATTACTCACTACAAGAACTAGTGGTGGAATTCCCATCTCATCCATGTGAAGATTGTTGTCCATCATCTTTTTCCATTGCCTCTCTTCAATTGGTTGTATTTACTGCATTTGAAAACAAATATGGAAGTAATTAGAAAATAATAACTAATTTGTTACCTAAAAAACAAAATATATGAGAGTTAATATGGGGATTCATGTATAATTTAACTATCCATTGTTTTAGGTGAGATTGAATGGATATATAATGAATTCAATAAATCGTACAAGATGTAATAAAAAATTTAATTTTGAGTAGGATGGTTATTTACTAAGTGTAATAAGTCTATATATTATGAATGATTAAACCCTTAAGATAGTTGAAAATGATGATATAAACATATGAACAAGGATAAGATATCTACTAGATTCATAATGGGTAAAACACTTGTCGAAATTAAGGAAAAATTTAATTTCTTTTTCCTAGGTAGATGATGCAGGTATCTAGACATGTATTGTCGAAGAAGACAAACAATCATGTTCATTATCTAGTGAAATGTTAAAGGGATGTCTTAGAGTTATACTAATTTTATACATTGCCAATAATGCATTGAAATGTTCACAAAGTTATAAATACTGGTTTCGTAGGGTTGAATATAGCTCAATTAAAAATTAAATAATGAAATTAAAATAAAATTGAAACCAATAAACATTGAAAAATCACATAATGGTCAGGTTGGATACAATATATTTGTAATAAATATTAAATCAATTTGAATAGTACCAACCTCAACCACCCAAGTCGAGCGAAACAAATAGAATTGAGAACATGGATGAAGGATTCAATATATTTCTCACCACAACTTCAGGTTCACAATGAACTATGACATTTGAGCTATTGGAGTAATCAAAAGTAATAAATGGATGGTTTCCAATGGAATTAGGGATGGCATTAATTCCATCATCACCATCATCAAAAATATGTCTTCAAATTACTTCAATAATGGCACCAAATTTTGGTCTAAGATGGTCTTTGACATAAAAAACTTGTTTCTCCATTGATGCCAATATATATAGTTCATCAGTAGCAAGAGTGTGAGTCATATCAATTACACGAAATCCAAATTCGTCAATAAATGTGCCATGCCACTTTATCAAATCAAACCACTAGAATTTCATCATCGTGACTCATCCATGAGAGTAATAATACAATATTATTATTATTTCAATGAATCCATAATAACCTACATTTTCAAATCGTGGTCTACTATATGATGCACTAGCATCACAGTTTGTTGTGGAAGTAACCATAACACCATAATGTTGTGTTCTCATGTTCTTTTGTCGTTCAGTGATAATAAATATTGTACCCATTGATAACAATTGATTTACAATCACGAACCATGGTATTAGGACCAAAATACAAAGATCTTATTTCCTCAGAGACAAAGTTATTAGGAAAACTCAATAACTAAAATATAAATAAATATTAAACTTAATTAAATATTGTTTTAATTATTTTAAATAGTAATATTATTACCTTCAATTTTAACCAAGAAGAAAAATATTTTCTATGAAAAGTATCCCTCCTTCTCAAAGATAAAGAATGATTATTTCTATTTATCATCACTTTATGTTCCCCGTAGATAAATATAGGAATAGTTTAACAGATATATATATATATATAATACATATTCAATTTACTTATAATGTGTAGTAATCGAAAAAATCATAGTTGAACAAAACTGTACGATGTGCCATCTCCCGCTCTTCAAGGATTAATGTCGTCAATGTATATGATCCATGAATTACTATTATTTAAGGGAGTGATGGAAAACTAGGTTCAATTTTCTCATACTATTCTTCTTCGTTTCTCATTGTTCTGTTCATTCTGGTAGTAATATCAGACAAATACATAGAGTATAAATCCATACATTCTTGATCCAAGTAACCGTTCACGATAGAACGTTCGGGGTGATTCCTATTTCATATATAAGACTTTCTTTCACTTGGATACATAAAATTAAAAGAAATAGGTCCTTTGAGAAGTATTTTAGGCGGAATATGGAAATTCAGATGCAGAATACATGTGAAAAATTATGGAGGAAATATTTTCTATAACTCACACAAAATTAATGGGGCAATTTACAACATTTTTTAAAAGAAATAATTGGACAAAATCTTTGAACAAAGATCTCTAAACAAATGGAACAACCGAATAATATCCACCCTTAAATTATTGGACAAAATATGATAGATTTCTATTGGAATATACTCATACAGAAGGATGTGATAATCACGAGTCTTCAAATATTTTAACTTCAACTCTCTTCTATTGACCTGTTTAGATATGTTTCTTGAATAGATATAAGGAAATTTAATAGTATCTAGTACTTACAGAAATTTCTTTTTTTTATAGGTGTTATCACATAAGAAGCACATGGAACTTGCCATTTATTTTCACTAATACACATAAGATGAAATTCTGGTCTAATTCCCCAATCCACCAAGTCACGCCTAGACTGTAAATCATCTTTTGTATTTCCCTTAACATTTAGAAGAATATAAAACAACATTTCACATATATTTTTTAAATTCACAATAAGTCTATGCAATGACATAACAAATTGGTTGACCAATAAAGAAAATCGAAAAAGATACTTAACTTCTTCCAATTGTAATAGGTTTTAGTGGAAACATTCTTTCTCTTTCCAGATTTCATTTGACCATTCTTGAATAAAAAACTAAAATCTTTCAATTAATTAAGTACTTCTGTTCTAGACATATGCTAAGGTGGATCATTGGTATCCATGGTATTGTCAAATATTCGACGATTATTTATATATGGATGGTCCATTGGCAAGAATCATAGATGTCCCATAAAACTAAAACTACAATGACGTTTCAGTCTTCTAGATCGTGTATTCTTCATACAAAAAGGACATGATAGTTTTCCCTTCCTTATCCATCCATACATCATTTCATAAGTAGTAAAATCATTGATCGTCCACATAAGCACAACACGCATATGAAATATTTCTTTTAAACATGCATAATATGTGCACACACCCACATCCCAAATATGTTTAAAATCTTTTATTAAAGGTTGAATGTATATGTCTATATCATTTCCAGGATCATAAGGGAAAGATATGTGTATACTCAGGAAAGTGAAAGGTTTTTTCATACACAACCATGGGGGAAGGTTATAAATGTGTATAAAAACCATCCATGTCCTATGAGAAGTACGCATATGCCCAAACAGATTAAAATCATCACATGAAAGACCCATCCTCAAATTATGCACGTCAGCTGCAAAATCAGGATATAGAGCATCAAATCTTTTCCATGAAAATCCATCTACAGGGTGAACCATCTCATCATTAGTCTTCTTTCTCTCGGTTTCATTCCATCAGATTTTTATTGATATTTCATCATACATAAAAAGATTCTGGAGTTTGGGGATTAATGGAAAGTGACACATTACTTTCTGTGGCACATAGGATGGTGTTTCATCAGCTTTTGGATTCTAGTGGGATGTTCCACATTTTATACAATCATTTCATTCAGCAGTTTCCTCCCAGAATTAATTGCAATCTTTCAAGCAAGCATGAATTTTTGTTCTTAAAAATCTATGTTCCTTAACTAACTTCCATTCCATATAGTTTTTTTAAGGAATATATACATCATTTGGAAGTAATACCTTCAATAAGGAAAGAATGTAATTGATGTAATTATTAGAAATCCCATACATAGTTTTCCCATGAAACAATCGGATTAAAAATTCAATCTTTTTCATTTTACCGCATTGTCGATATACTAGAGTCATGGTAGCATCATCCAATTTTTTCACCCTGACAACATAATCATTTTTATTAGACGCATCTTGTGTGCTCATATTGCAGTATTCTTGGGTTGGAATCCTTTCTTTTTCATGATGACAAATAAATGGAAACTGGTCATATAACAAATTATCCAATCAAGTCATCTCATTTGGATCATCATCAATTTGATATTTCATTTTCTCCCCATTGTGATACAACACATAGTAGTTTGATTGAATTTTTTTTATGTAGTAGTTAACTTATTTACAGGTCAAATGTGATCTTCCAACACAATTTTAACAGGGGAAGTGTATGTGACCACTATCTGAAGCATTGTGAAATGAAATATCTAAAAATCTATCCAAATTGTTTTGAAAATTTCTTGAGATCTTATCGGTTTTATACATCCATCTTGTATCCATTCTATAATTTTTTTTGTTATAAGTAATTTCGTCAAAAAAAAAATCAATAATATTGAATTTCATTCAAAAATATATTTAAGTAAATGAGAATTTTCACTTTATATGAAACCATAACTAACACACTACTCTATATGATAATCCTAATATAAAAGACAAGAAAATACTATATTTATAAATACTATATCTTTGAAGAACTATATATGAGTGTATAATATCATGTAAACTTGTGGATGAGAATTATTCAGTAGTTGAGTAAATTTTTGATCGAAGGAATTTTATATTTTAGTATATTATTTGAGTGATCACGTACACTTCTCAAGGGGTGGGGGGTGTCCGGGGGGGGGGGGGGGGGGTAGTGTACAGTGGGTGGGGGGCTATCTCGGGGGGTAGGGGGATGTCCAGGGTGTGGGGGTATCCAAGGGGTGGGGGGGGGTGTTCAGGGGGTGGTGTGGTGTCCGGGGGGGGGGGGGGGTTCCAAGGGGGTGGGGGTGTCTTGGGGGGGGCAGTCCAGGGGGTGGGGCTGTACAAGGGGTGGGACTATATAGGGGGTGGGGGGATGCCCAGTGGGGGTGGGGGTGTCCAGGGGGGTAGGGGGTGTCCAGGGGGTGGGGTTATGTCCAGGGGGTTGTCCAAGGGGGTGGGTGGGGGTGTCTTGGGGAGGTTGGGGGCTATCCAGGGGGATGGGGGGGTGTCCTTAAATAGGTGTGGTGGGGTGTCTAGGGGGTGGGGGTGTCCAGGGGGTGGGGGTGGGGGGGGGGGGGTCTAGGGGGTTGGGTGGGGGTGTCCAATCCCAAACTAAGGTCAAAGAATCCAATCTATATCCAATTTTAGCATGATTTCAAGCCTATTATAGATTACCTAGAAGACTGTTGGTGTAAACCATGAATATCATACATATAACACACAACACACATAATTGTAAACACACCTCCAAATATCATATGTGGATCATATTTTAACTTCCAATATAAATATCATACATGAATTCTAAAAACAACACACCTAATTTTAAACACACCTCCAAATTTTGAGCTAGGTATGTGGCTTATTCATTCCTTGAGAGGCTACCTGAGAGCTAATTCTAGGTTGTGATACAAGGTGTATGTTTACAAAATTTTGTGTGTGTACCAAATATGATCCTATGTATGTTGTTTAGGCATATAATCCATGTTTATATGGGACACTACTCATGGGAGTATGATCCTAGTTATACCATTAAGTGATATGGAGTTGTACGAATGTTAAATTTTTATGAGATCAATATGGACAGTGGATAAGAACCTGAGTGATATTTCTTTATAGAGATAACTTCTTCTTGGAAGGGTAAGAGTGAGTGTTGGTATGAAACTTAAAGAAAAGTCTTAACATGTGAAAACAACTATACATTTGTTATATGTGATTCAAATTTTTTTATAGAGTATCGAAGTAGACAACTCACCCCCTCCCTAGACAACCCATACCCCCCACCCTAGCTGGACATCCACCACTAAGCGAGAATGAGATCTCTTGTGAAGGGAAAATTCCAAAATGTTTCCTTATAATATAGTCTATCTCCAAGTCACATTCTTATAGGAACTCCAACCAATGAGTATTTCTTATGTTGAGATATATCTGAGTGGATATGGACCAGATACTCTAGTCATCTGGTTAAATAATAAAATTCTTTCCCAAAAGATAATATCTCCACATATTTAGAGAGAAGACTACTGATGCAAACTCTAGGTCTTGAGTCACATAGTTCTACTCATGGGACCTCAAATGTATCTACCCATAAGTGATTACTACCTAAATTGTTATCAACACGCAACTGGGAACAGCTCTAGAGGCATTTTAAAGTATCAACCCCCTCTTCTAGTAGCCTAAAAAATGAGCATTGGTCAACCTCTGCCTTAGATCCTAAAATGAAATCCGAAACCTATTAGAGAATAAATGACCCAATAAGTAAACATAATGGATCCAAAATTCGATATTAGAGATCTTACTATAAATTTTGTGATCTTGAAGTAAGTCTAGGATCATTCTTAAATTCTCTGACTGCTCCTCCTAGGATACAGAGTATACGAGAATTTAATCTATGAAGATAATTGTGAATCAATGCAAGTATGACTAGAATATTTGACTCATAAGATCCATGAACATAGTAGAGGAATTTTTCACACCAAATGGAATCACCATGAACTCATAGTGTCCATAAAGATATCATAATTCCACCTTTAGAATATCATCCTCGTGAACACTGAATTGGTGGTAGCTATACCTAAGATCAATCTTTGAGAACCAAATCACATATTTTTACTAGTAAAATAACTCATAATTCCTAGGAAAGGGGTACTTATTATTAATTATTACCTAATTCATATGGTAATAGTAAATATAAATCCTCAAACTCCTATATGAATTTTTTCATAAACAAAACTAGAGATTCCCATGGGGACACATTGGTTTGAATAAAACCTTTTAAAGGTCTTAAAACTACACCATTAGTTTTTAAATCTAATTAGAGGACTTATAATACATGTTAGAAGATATTAGTGTGGTCCTAGGGTGAAAATAAGTTTAGAAGTCAAACTACATCCATGGAGGTAGTCCCAGGACATCTTTGGAAAAATGTCCATATAATTCTTTACTACCAATGGAAGATATATTCTTGAAGAGATCATTTCACCCAAGGTTAAACTCATAAATTTATGGGTGATAGGTTTCATCTTCCTACTCGTAATATTCACTCACTTAACCGTGAGATCTATATCTCCCATGAAGGATATTCTTATCCCATCTGTATTAATGCATATAACTATCCTATGATGACAACCAATCTCAGTATACATCGTAGACAACCAATCAATTCCTAGGATGACATTATAAGGATTCGTCATAATGACCAAGAGGTACCATGAGACTCTCTCCACCAAAAAAAACTTGAACAGAAAATTCATATGAACTCATCCACCACACCCCAACACTATGTTCTTTGGGAATCACTAAATCACCTCAAAGGAATTAAATCACATCACAAGAGAATGTTTCTTAGTAGGGGAAGCATACCTCTTCCTTGTATGATTGAATCCATAACACCCACATATGGATCCATTAATTCTATGTGATTCCCTAAATAATTCTTGCTATCTTGACCACCATATAACCAAGAGGGGTACCACATAAGGTGGAAAGCCTAATCCATTACTTCTGGATAAACCTTATATACCTGTGGGGTCACTAAAAAGAACTCAACTCTAAATAGATGCTCGTCTCTATCCCATGATAGGGTAATAAAAATATGGTTCTAGATGAACATACCCTACCAGCACCCTACTAATTTATGAAGAAGAAACTAGTTTCAAGAACAACCATCCGATTAGTTAGGATTCAAACACTAGAAAATCAAAACAACTACCTTGAGAAAATCCTATACTACTTTAAGGTTAGAATTTCCATAAAACATGAGTGGTCTCTATCACTGAAACTTGATTAACAAGAAAATACCATATGTATCATCATCCTACCCTAATGGATCCATCAAATTCTATATATGAAGATGATCGTCCTCTTGGACTACTCGAAATAGGTCCATATATTGATCAATAAGTGGTAGCATTAATCTATGCCTACTAAGAGGAAACACTTCATGAGTAGGTCCCTGAACTAAGGCCTCATCACTCAACTATTCATCATCACAATACTATCTCAAAATCTCGAATGGACATTATCACAAATAAATATTGAATGTTATCAAGATGTAATATGGTCAAAGACTATATATGGGGAGGTGAATCAAGAAGAACATGAATGTAAAAAGGCCCAATCCTATATTATCCATGTACCATTGGTTTTCCTGTAACCGATGCCTTAGTATGCTGAGTCAAAAAGTAGGTAGTCAGAGTCCTAGTGTATGGATACTTTGGCCACCACAATAATAATGGGTTCTCTGACCTGAGAGACAAACTTGTGACACTCCAATATCATTTCCCTTAATTACAAAATCGACCTCACAATAAGTCTAAATCCAAACTACAACAAGAGTAAAAACCACTTCTAATACCACTCTGTCATGACCAGAACCACCAAGACCCCTCTTGAGCCGATAGTAAGATAAGTGTGACACCACAATCCCACCTCTAATAGGACAGGGGTTGGCGATAAGTACCAAGTAGGTGTAATATATTGGGTTTTATTATGAGGTATGGATCTTTTTAATTTTTGTTTAACTATTTTTTTAACTAATGTGAGTGTATAATGATAAAATGGGAGTTTCAGGGGTGTATGGGGCTTGTCATGAGATTTAAGATCGAGTTTTGGGGGTAGGAAACTGTGATATAGGGTTAGTAGAAACCATGTGACCCAAGCCACATAGTTTGAGTAAACTGTGCGGGGATGGATAGAGGGTTAAAGGAGGCCACATGGTTTGAGGAAACCATGCAAACTGAGGAACCCGACCATGTGGGGGATCATTAGTTTTTGATAGAGGATTAGCACAAGGTTGGCACACAGTTTCTCTAACCATGAACCATGACCATGTGGGGATTACCTTGAGGTAGATAAGGGTGTACGGTTGGCGAACGGTTTTGACAACCATGCGGCCGAACTGTGCATCCCAGTTAAAAATTGGGAAATGTCTATTTTAACCTACCTCTTTTATAAACCAAAATCCCATCTCTTATTCCCTTCATCGAACAACCTTGATGCTTTGGATCTCCTTTGAAGATAAAATTGTTGTCTTGGACACCATTTCTTTACCTAATTCCTAATTCAAACACCATTGGTATAATTGGACCCACATTGGTAAATTCTTAGATCATCATGTGTTGTTATAAAATTTTCTTGGTGTTGATGGAATTATTTAGGTGCAAGGTAATATTCCCTATTTTACGTATTTTCATCAATTCTTTGTTTTTCTTCCGATCTGGAATGAAAACATTGGTTGATACTAGATGAGTGATCTACCATGTGTATATGGTAGGTTGCCTATATATTTTCTCTTATATTTTGGTGTTTTATAAGTTGTATTACCATTTTTCTACATAATGGACTTTCTAGTATTTCCCTAGAAATTAATTAAATGTTTAAAGTGAATGAATTGAAACCTTTTAGAATTCCCACTGAGTACTATTTTACAGTTGGATGTTTTTTTCTCCAACCTAGGCCACCTATGGGGTGGACCCTTGTTTTTACCTATGTTATACCACCCCATAGGGTGCATGTCATATCACCACTAATTTTGGGATCCTTTATAAATTGAATGAGAATTGAATGAATGATTAGGAGAAGGTTATTCCTACTTTACATGTGATTACATGATTTTTATTTAGTTAAATTTTTAAATGGATTTCATAGAAATTGTGGAAATGAGTTGGAAGAACTCATGGAATGTGAATGTTTATGAAATAATGATTGAATTGAGATGATGAATTGAAATTGTAGTGGATTCCTTGGATGAGATCCTTGGATCCTGATTCAATTATATTCCATGGAATTTTCTACCATAGATCTTGTTTATGGTAGTAGATTCCTTGGACCTATTTACTTTGTGTATCCTAATTCCGTAGGATGCCTCATGCCTTTTACCCCATGGATTTGTCTTGCTTGGACTCGCATTGGACATGATATATTAACATGTTACTTGGACTCCAACCAAGTATTTTCCAAGTTCCCATTGGGATGATCTTGGGACTTGAAAATGATTCCTTGATCTTCTATAACTTAGATCCGATCCTTCATAGTCTGAAAATTGATTACATAGTGTGGATGATGTAGGAAATTTATGATTACTGGATTATATGACATGGTCAGAGTGAATATACTTCTATGATTATAGATAGAGCTGTTATGGGTATCAGTTTATACTTGTTAGATTAGAAATTATCACTTGTTTATAATTCTTTACAACTACCCTTGCTTATGAGAGATTGACTGTTGTTTACTGGGAGTCATGTTTGGATAGAAAGGATCACACTTTACTTTTATTACTGGTAGACCTATGATATATTACACACTGATTTTGTTTATATCACATAGACTAGATTAGTTATAGACACTATTGGTGGTGACCTAATGAGTGTTATCTCACACCTTGTTAGGGCTTTCATTGGGTACCCATACAGACTTCATGGATGGAGGTAGGGACCAGGGGAATGCACCCACTATACAATGCTTGATTTGATTGTTTCTTAGAAGCAGGGGAGCACAAGACCAAGCTAGGCTCGTGATGCTATCTAAAGATATTTATTTTCATTATTTTGTACCTTTTGATATAGGTATTGTACTAGATGCCTATATACATGTTTTCTTACTTTATAGATACATGACATGATCATCATATTGTATATGAATGCTTTTGACATATTTATTATTACAATATTATAGATTTTTATATTTTGTCAATGATTTATATTATGCTTCCATTATTGACTGATGTATTTATATCACTGCCCTAAAATCTGATATGAGGGAATAATCTCCCCATAGTCCCTCACTTCTATTTAGCAAACTTTTTCATATGGGTCGGTTCACTTGTGGCCATGTGACCTACTGGATCGGGGCACTGTTTAGTGGTCTTTAAGTCAAGACATTATAAGGTGGTATCAGAGCCAGGTTATTTTTCTACTTTTTGTACTATTTGGAGACAATATATAGATATTAGGAAGATATTTAAATTTGGTAATGAGATATTCCTAGGAGTAGCTAACCCACATATAGGAAAAAGCCTAATTACTTAAAATGGAACTTTGTTTTTGTATTTTTCTTATTACAGTTTATTTTATTCTATAGTTGGGTGACACACATTCTGTTTTATCTTCCTTATGATTATGGACTTCATTGTTTCTTGATGAGATGAGGGTTTGTATCTCACGCATCATTTTAGGAACCTGTTTGAATTCACATGCCATGAATTATACCACGCCATATAGGCTGTATTGCTTGATTTCATGACATTATTATGTGTTCCTTGCATTCTATATCAATGATTTGGATAAATAATTTATTAATGGAATTGAAAAAACACATTTGACACTTAGTGTTACTATAATAACTGAAATAGGGTTTTCCTTCTTATACTATAGTAGAATCCCTAATAAGTCAACTATGACACATTTATTCATGGATGATTGGTCGCATGGAATGGAACATGTTATTGTTTGGATTGAGTGGACACCACATTTCAGTTAATTAGGTGCATGGTCCCTTATTTATTATAAGTGGTGAACCATTTGGTTCAACCATTTAAAGAGAATTTTTAATAAATATGGATTCAAATGAAATTGAATTCATAGAAAACTGGACTAGAACTTGACCTGACTTTATAGTGGGAAGTAGGCAGTGTATCTGGTATTTTTTTTACAAATGTTCCTTTTTTAACCAATCCTAGATTTAGGAGAAAATAGAAGGGTGTATATTTTCTTATGAGGGATTTGACCTGTCCTATTATTTTAGCTATGAAATTTTTGTTATTGAACTTTTATGAGGAATTTGTTTGGAATTGTAGAGACATGCCACCATGAAAACCTCTTGTATTACACCAAGAGGGTGGTTACAACCATGATCCAAAGGTGGTGGTCCATGGGATACCAATGGTTCCTCCTGTAGTACTAGATGAGGAACTAGTTGTAGTACTGGATACGGGTGCTGAGGCATAGTTATTTAAGAGTTTTATGCACTTTATATAGACCGTTCAAGGAGCCCTGTAGTCTTCCTCGTATATGGAAGAGTTGATGTGTGTGTTCCAGCAGTAGAATCCACCTATGTTTTTTGGGGATGGAGGTCCACAGTTTACTGAGCTATTTCTAGAGACTATATTGTATATCTTTTATCATCTCAATGAACATCCTAATAGAAGATTTAATATTGTGACATATATGATTTGGGGAGAATATAAGTGTTGGTAGGATGTTTTGAACAAGGATGATGCATTTTGAGATATGGTTTGGAGAGATTTCTGATCCAGTTTTTTTTTTCATGAGACCCTGAGAGATGAGAGGGATAGTGATTTCTTGCATCTGGAGTAGGGTGGTATGACTGTTATGGAGTATTCAACATGATTTATAGAGTTTCAGCATTTTGTGCTGATTTATCTTGATGATGATCCATCGAGGGAGAGACGATTCTAGGAATGTGTTAATATAACATTTGATCATAAATAAACAGGTTTCATTGGAATAAAATTACTGATATAGTGAATCGAGAACTGATTACTGAACGAAACATGAGTGAATCTAGGGGTGCAGAATAAGGAAATTCAGCCTCACGACCTAGTGGTTCAATGACTTCTAGAAGGAAGTTCTATTTTGAGAATTCCCAAGAGGGAAATACTATCCATAATGTTAGTGTTGGTAGTGATATATTCTGTCACTACTATGGGAGATGGGTACATATGAGGAATCAATATGATTGAGACTCAGTCAAGTTCCAAGCATGCAGTAGGTTGGGCCAAATGAATCATTTTTGTAGGAACTTACCTCCAGCAGTTAGTGGAAGGGGATCGACTATGAATCCAGGTTTAGGAACAAGATTCACAGCACTATGTCAGGCTGGGAGCTGGAGTAGTACCAGCTATTCAGGATGAGGTGGTTGTCATGGGTGAGGTAGTGAGGAACTAGTTATACCAAGACAGAAGATTGGGCATACTCTGGGTAGTGAGGTTGTTTCACATGGAAATTATTCATGCCATATATCTTCTATAGAACCTACACCTTAGGAGGAGAGTGTCAAGACATCTACGATGGCAGGTATGATTATAGTATCCTATACTCTAGTATCTTCTCTTTTTCATACATGCATATCACATAGTTTCATATCTATACATGTTGTGTAGATACCTAAGCTTGTTTTTTAGTGTTATGATAGTGTTATTATGCTTGATACTTCATTGGGAATCAGAATAGAGGATGTAATCTAGTGTAGGGATTTCCCCTTAATATAGACGGGTTTCAATTTTTATGAGATATTTTTTTCATGAGATGATAGGGTTTGACATCATGATTATGATGAACTCGATAGTTTCTTATCAATACCATGTCGATTTCTGTCACCGGAGGGTGACCTTCACATCATTGGAGGGTGGAGTTTTTATTCACAAGGGTGAATAATATGTCCAGGAGATTTGAGATAGACCAGATCATCGTGGGCTAGGTGGGATAATAGACCATTTTTCTAGTTTATATCTGGATGATTAGGGAATGAATTAGGAAGGTTTACCTCCAATGGTTTATCATTTTAGGGGCGTTTTATTAGATAATTTTTTTGGTTTACCATCTAAGAGAGAGGTGGAGTTCTTTGTTGATCTATTTCTAGGAGCTTCATCAGTATCCATTATTCCTTACATGATAGATACTATGGAGTTTCAGGAGCTCAAGAGGTAGCTAAATGACTTGCATGCAAAGGGGTTTATATGAACCAATACATCTCCTTGGGGTTCACTGGTCCTTTTTTCAAAAAGGCAGATGGTACCCTCAGGCTATGTGTGGATTAATATAAATTTAACTAGTTGATGGTTAAGAACCAGTATCCCTTGACACAGATAAATGATCTCTTCGACCGGCTCTGAAGAGCTAGGGTTTTCCGGAATATTTATTTGATATTGGGTAATTGATAGAACGCTGTCGTGGGTGCCCTAAAATGATTAGTGTGATTTTTGGGTACATAGGTGCAGCAGAGTGGCTGACCAAGGTCGTCTCTCAAAGAAGGAAGTGAATTAAAAAAACTTTTCAGAGGTATTTTATAAACAAAATAAAAGGGAATAAAAACACTACTTGAAAGTATGGGGGTGGTTGTTTATAGTTTATAGATCTAGAAGAAGTTTGCTGGAATAAGACTGCATTTTTTTTGTTTTTAATTTTGAAATGAAGTTTCGATTAGAATGACACAACAAGATGATGTTTTTTTTAGAAATCTATTTTAAAAGGAGTAATTGATCTAAATCTACCTCTTCACTTTATTATTAATCATTATCATTTAAATTAACATTCACTTAATTATTATCCCTTAATTTGTTAAATCACGAACCCTACGAGAATTAACTTTACCACGAAGATTGAAGTGAATTTAACCTTAGGCTAACTTCGGAACATGCAATCGCAGCACCCTGCTTTGATTGATGTTCTAAGATTAGATTTTGGTCAGTGGTAAATTAAGGCACATATCCACTCTGGAAATGAGGATGAATTGTGTTTAGGTATTATATTTGAACTCCACAATTTTATCCCGTGTGGTCTTGTATTACCGATTAAGATCGCGCTCTCACAATTTACACAAAATCCCGACCTCGCGTGTTTTTGTGTACATTGTTCAATTGCTTGATTAGTTTCTTACAATTTAAAAACACAATTCATGGATCATATTAAGTTAATTACAGTATCTCATTGATTAAAAATAATTAAATGAAGAGGGTAGAAGATAGATCGATTACTAAAAGACTACTCTTCCATGGGTGGCGTAATCACCGTAGAAGCGTTTTGCATGTGCAAAGGTTTAAAATGGGTATAACCCAATAAGGCTTCTACTCAAGAATTCCAGACCAATTAGGAAGATTAAGAGAAGAATAAATTTAAACAAAACAGAAGAAAAGAGAAAAAATAAAAGAAGAACAAAGAAGTTTATTACATAAACAAAATCATTACAACATGAAGGAGAAGAAGAAGGCTTCGTCGAAGGGATCCTTGCTTCAAGAGCTACCCTTATTGAAATGGTTGGAGAATTGGAGTGGATCTACTTCTCCTCTGCCCTAAACTTCCCAATTCACGTCCCCAACCCCTACAAATGAGAAAAACTCCAATTTATAGAGGGGAGGGGAGGAGAGGTTACAAGTGGTTTCAACTGCGAATGTGGAAATTCGGCCAAATATTTTATGCCAAATTGCACCGCCCATTTGACCACCAAAACGCGTGAATTGGCCGGCCTTCCATAAGGATAAAATGTGCGTATATGTGTTTTATATCTCCTCTCCAACTTTGGGCTCAATACAGGACCATATGAAGGTGTTATGGCCGAAATACATAATCTTCTCCATTCTGGCGAGCCCAGCCCAACTTTGACTTCATGGCCCAATTTCAACAACCAACTGAACTCTTTAGCTCTAGTGTCCTGAATAAAAGTTATAGATACATAAGTTAGGAACACTGTTACAAAATTTCAATTTCAAATAATAAATATAAAAATATTTATATTCGAAATACTACAGTGAACTATAAAGGGTAAAACTGGAATTTTCATCAAATATTCAAATGAATGATCTAATCCCAAATATTTTATAAATAAACATATTTAATACAATGTGAGGAAATTATATCATTTATTATCAATAAAATATTCAATAAAATAGTGTTTTATCAACTCCCCCACACTTACCCTTTTGCACACCTGGGCAAAACCTCATATCAAGTAAACATCAATATCAAATCAAAACCAATTTTAAAACACATATCCTTAAGATCAATCAATTTCACACCAAGAATAAAAAGATATCATGCCTCATAAAAAACCTTATTTCAATTTCTCCATTTATATCATTCAATATATTTCCACTTTATTTATCCGCCCATGCACAAAACACTTACCTCGCTTGAATTTTCTCTCATCACTCAAATATCAATTTTTTTTTGCAATGTCTTTCTCATCCAAACTCATAAAAGGGTCACCATAGGCTTGATAGATTCCTACATCGCTACCCGATGTGAGTCAAGGACATATGTTTATCATGAGGACTTTTTAGGGTTGTTCTGTGGATTTCGGTTGGTAGGATTAATATGTGAAAAACTCTGAGGCTGAATGAGGAGGGCTTGACTCTTTTGAAGCAAAATTGCATTAATCTAATTTTCACTTAAATATGGTCTTCTCTTCAATCCCCATAGTATCAATTCAGCTCCATCATCATGAAAAGTCATGAAAGGTTTACACCATTCATCATTTCAGCATAAAAAATGTCAATCTTCTCAAACATGATTTTCTTGAAAGCTCCAGATGGGCATAGCTTTCCACCTCAATTAGAAGCTCCAGAAAAGGCACAGCTTCACTTGTCATGAAAGCTCCAGAAAAGGCACAAATTTCAATATAATGACTTTCTTTAGCAGTAAACACATCTCTTCAGAATTTAATTTTCCACCCAAAGTATCACAGAATGTGGTGGCAAAACCCAAGACAACTTCCCTCACACTTAAGCTCAACTAGATTATGCAATTTCACTTCAAGAGTTGGTTGGATAGGGAAAATTGGCTTATAATGTGGCTTAACCTAACAGGCTGTGCATGGCTTATAAGGGCTACAAGGATTAAATATTCAAGGTAGGCCATTATAAAAAAGGATTCTTTGAAATAGGGGCTTTAATACCAAACAAATGCCTCAATCATTTAAACATATGTACCTCAAACCCTCAAGTTTTGACAGGAATAGATCAAATTATGGTTAAATCAAGCATGGTTTGGTTCTCTCAAGAAGTGAGGTGAATGTAAAGAATATGAAAATAATGGTTTAGAAGCCTCACAGGAAAATGATTTCAAATATAAAGACAGTGAGATTGGCATGGGATTCAAAATTCAGCGTACTTTTCATGAAATTACAAAATATTTGAACTTGAAACAAAGTCATTTCAACATTCATTTAAGCTTAGTTTCAAGGGGTAAATTGTTTCACTTATTGATATGGATTTAAAAATGGTGATGAGAATCATTTTATCTCAAAATGTTTCAAAAAACACATAAAATTGTAAAATAAACACACAAAATTTGAAAAACACACAAATTTTTTTGGTTTTTTTAAACAGGAAAACAATTGAAATTACTAAACTAAAAGGTTTCCTACCCCACACTTAAAATATTGCATTGTCCTCAATGTGAACTCGTGAGATGATATATGCACATGAAATGAAATTTTTTTAAATAGGACAAATAATATAAAAGTGAAAGGGTTAGGAACATCCTGATGTGATCAAGTGATGATGGGGTCATGCAGTGTGATAAAATCCAAGACATCAGTAGGATTTCCCTCAATGTATCTCTTCAAACGTTGCCCATTGACTGTAAAGCTCCTTCCAGTGTCCTCTTGTGTGATCTCCACTGCACCATAAGGAAAAACATTAGACACAATATAAGGACCTAACCATCTGGAACGCAACTTAACATGCATCAACTTCAGTCGTGAACTATAGAGAAGGACTTTCTCTCCAACATGAAACTCCCTTTGTTGGATCATTTTGTCATGAGCTGCTTTTGATCTTTCCTTGTAGAGCCTTGAGTTCTCATATGATGACAGTCAAATCTCCTCAAGCTCTTGAATTTGCAACATCCTTTGAATTCCAGTTTGGGCCAAATCCATGTTACATTTCTTTATAGCCCAATATGCCCGATGCTCGACTTCCACGGGGAGATGAAACGCTTTCCCAAAAACAATCCGAAATGGGGAAATACCAATGGGGGTCTTGTATGCTGTCCTATAAGCCCACAATGCATCATCCAAGCGCTTTCTCCAATCCTTCCTATTTGGCTGCACAGTTTTATCCAAGATTTGTTTCAACTTACGATTTGAAACCTCAGCCTGGCCATTTGTTTGGGGGTGGTATGGTGTTGATGTTTTTTGTGTCACCCCATACTTTCGAAGAAGGGAAGCAAAATTCCTATTGCAAAAGTGTGTCCCTTGGTCACTGATGATGTCCTTTGGTACTCCAAACCTGCAAAAAATCTATTCTTTGAAAAATTCCACAATAACATGAGAATCGTCAGTCCTGGTGGCCTTGGCCTCCACCCATTTACTCACATAATCAACAGCAACCAAAATATACAAAAATCCAAATGAACTAGGAAAAGGACCCATGAAGTCGATGCCCCATACATAAAAAATCTCACAAAATAGAATGGGTTGTTGGGGCATATCATGCCTCCTAGAAATGTTCCCAGTGTGTTGGCAACGAGAGCATGACTTACAAAACAAATGGGCATCATGGAACAAACTAGGCCAATATAATCCAAAGTCTAAAACCTTCCTAGCTGTCCGTTGGGGTCCAAAGTGTCCACCACAAGCAAGTGTATGACAGAAATGAAAAACAAACTCAAACTCATGATCAGGAACACACCTCCTAATGACTTGGTCACTACACATGCGCCAGAGGTACGGATCATCCCACACATAATACCTAGACTCACTTTTTAATTTTTGGACTTGATGCTTCTTCAAATTTACTGGGATTTCAGAGCCAAAAATGTAATTAACTAAATCAGCATACCAAGGATGCTTACCTGAGATGGTATAGAGATGCTCATCAGGGAAAGTGTCCCGAAGTGGTACCTGGTCCAAGGTGTCACCCTCTAGTGTGTGAGTAAGCCTACTCATGTGGTCTGCCACCAAATTCTTTGACCCCTTCTTGTCCTTTATCTCAAGGTCAAACTCTTGAAGAAGGAGCATCCAACGGATAAGTCGTGGCTTTGAATCTGGATTCTTTAGGAGGTACCTCAAAGCTGCATGGTCAGAAAAAACAACTACTTTAGAGCCCAATAAATATGAACAGAATTTATCTAAAGCAAATATGATAGCAAGAAACTCCTTTTCTGTGGTAGTGTAGTTTGATTGGGCTGAATCTAGTGTCCTCGATGCATAGGCAATCACATGTGAACGTCCTTCCACCCTCTGAGATAAGACAGCTCCAACCGCGAAGTTGGAGGCGTCACACATAATCTCAAAAGGAATCTCCCACCATGGGGGCTGTATGATAGGTTGAGTGGTCAGACGTTGTTTTAGCTCATCAAATGAATTTCTGCAAGAAACATCAAACACAAAATCAGAATCCTTTTGAAGTAATCTTGACATAGGAAGAGCAATCTTACTAAAATCTTTGATGAAGCGCCGATAAAATCCTGCATGCCCTAGGATAGATCTAACATCACGCACACATGAAGGGTATGTTAAGGATGAAATAATGTCTATCTTAGATCTATCAACCTCTATCCCATGTTTGGACACTACATGCCCTAAGACAATTCCATGCTCTACCATGAAATGACACTTTTCAAAGTTCAGGACCAGATTCTTCTCAATACAACAATTCAACACCTTTCCCAAACTCTTTAGACAT
Organism: Viscum album; assembly: GCA_963277665.1. Classification (NCBI taxonomy): domain Eukaryota; kingdom Viridiplantae; phylum Streptophyta; class Magnoliopsida; order Santalales; family Viscaceae; genus Viscum; species Viscum album. The sequence goes on from OY728130.1 coordinate 1,626,536,110, forward strand.
TCATCAAATGAGGATCCATACACTGTAAAATCATCCATAAATACCTCCATGCAGGTCTCAATAAAATCAGAAAAAATACTCACCATGCATCTCTGGAAGGTACCTGGGGCGTTGCAAAGTCCAATTGGCATCCTTCTGTAGGCAAAGGTACCGAATGGGCAGGTGAATTTCGTCTTCTCCTGGTCCTCCGGAGCTATAGGAACCTGAAGATATCCAGAAAATCCATCCAAGAAACAATAGTGTGTCTTCCCAGCTAGTCTCTCAAGCATCTGATCAATAAATGGGAGGGGGAAATGGTCCTTGCGAGTGGACTGATTTAGTTTCCTATAATCAATACACACACGCCAACTATTTTGCACCCTCATTGGAACTGACTCATCTTTCTCATTTTTAACAATAGTAACACCACTTTTCTTAGGCACAACCTGAATAGGACTTACCCACTGTGAATCTGAAATGGGAAAGATTATACCTGCCTCGAGAAATTTCTCAACTTCCTTTTTAACAACTTCCAGGAGGGTGGGATTGAGTCTCCTTTGTGGTTGTCTCACCGGTTTAGCCCCATCCTCCAAGAGAATCCTATGCATGCAAATGGAGGGGCTAATACCTGATATGTCAGCCAAGGTCCACCCAATCACCCTGATGTTCTCCCTCAAAATATTCAAAAGCTTTTCTTCATGTTCAAAAGGGAGATTGTTAGCAATGATAACAGGTAATCTCTCACCACTCAACAAGTATGGGTATTTCAGATTTGGTGGAAATGGCTTGAGTTCTAATGAAGGAGGGTGTAGTATGGATGGAGACATTGAAGGAACTGAAATATGTGCACAAAGAGCATCAGTATCAGAATATACATCATCAAAATCATAGAATAAAGCATCAAATACATCATCATACTCAACAGCCATTTCATAATCAGAGTGAACATGATCAAAATCAGAATATGAATCCACATCAAAATCAAATCCAAGATAGGATTGTGTATCAGAAACATGTGCGGAAGTGCTCTTAGACATCAAACTTGAACCAATACTCATAATCTCCCTAAGCATAGGACAATCAAATTCTATGGAGTTTTTATTTGGTGGTTCAAAATGGGAGATAACAAAAGCAGAATAGTCCTCATAGGGGTACTTCATGGAATCCATAACATTAAATATCACAACTTCATCCCCAAATTCTATGGAAAGTGTACCCTCATTGTCATTTATGATAGTTTTTGCAGTTTTGAGGAAGGGACTACCTAAGATAATGGGGGAATGAGAACTTACCTGATCATCCTCCATGTTAAGAACATAGAAATCCGCTGGAAAGATCATGTCTCTTACCCGGACAAGTACATCCTCAAGGACTCCTACTGGATATGTCATAGCTCTTTTCGCCAATTGCACCACTACTCTTGTTGGCTTCAACTCACCAACCTGCAAGGAAGAGAATACAGAGTGAGGCATCACATTTATGGAAGCACCTAAATCACAAAGTGCATCAGAAAAGTGCAACTCCCCTATGGTGCATGGGATGGTGAATGTCACTGGATCCTTGCACTTTGTTGGAATTGCTAGAGTTGGTGAAATGAGTGCTGAGACATTCCTTCCAAGGTTTATCCTCTCATTTCCCTTGAGCCCTCTTCGATTGGTGCAGAGTTCTTTTAAGAATTTGGCATACCTTGGGATTTGCTTAATGGCTTCAAGTAGAGGAATGTTGATCTCCACACGCTTGAATGTGTCCAAAACCTCCTTTTGCATTGCTTCTTCAGCCATCTTCTTGGTTTGAACAACCCTGTTTGGAAAAGGAAGGGGTTTAGGAGGAACATCATCAATCTTTTTCTTACCTTTATCTTTCTCCTTGGATTGCTCATCAGTTGGTATGGAATGCGGCTTCTCTGAAGTTGAGGTGAATCCCGGTGGAATGGTAGGTGCAGATGTATCATTCATTTGATTCCCACTTCTCAATGTGATGGCACTAACATTCCCCTTTGGATTTGGAGTGGGTTGGGAAGGTAGATTTCCAGAATTTTTACTCACAAGTTCATGGAGGGTGGTGGCAATCTGGCTCATTTGAGTCTTCAACTCCCTCAGCTCCGAAATTTGACTCTTCAGCTCATTCTGTTGATTAAGAACAATTTTCTTGAAAAGATCATCAGTATTAGAATCTACCTTTGGTGGATGATTCCCTTGTTGCTGACTTGTTGATGTTTGAGCTTCAAATCTCTTTTGGGGTTGTTGGAAACCCTGCTGGTAAGGCGGAGGCTGCTGGAAGTTTTGTTGAAAGGGTGGCCTTTGTTGTTGTCCAGAGCCATACCTCATGTCCGACTGATCTTTCCACCCTTGGTTGTATGTTGGATCAAACTTCTGTTGGGTATATGGTTGTTGTTGTTGCTGCTGAAATGGTCTCCCAGGGAACACTGCTGCACAATCTTCTGTTTCTTGGAGTTGTGGGCAACAGTCAGTTGGGTGGCTTGTCTCAGCGCAAATACCACAAGGCCTTGAAGGAGGGGGTAAAGATGTCTTTTGTGCCAAAGCAATTTGCCTCACCATAGTGGTAAATTCTTCCAACTTAGTATCAATCAAATGACTTTCAAGAGAAGAAGGACTTACCTGATATACTCCCCTGACATGTAGTGTACCTCTATCACCAAATTGTTGGGAGTTTTGGGCCATCTTGTCGATCAACGCATGTGTAGCTACTGGTGTCTTGTCCACCAATGCTCCTCCAGCCGTAGCATCTACCATGCTTCTCTCCATAGGTGTGAGTCCTTCATAGAAGTACTGAATGAGGAGTTGCTCACTGATTTGGTGATGTGGGCAGCTTGCACACAACTTCTTGAATCTCTCCCAGTACTCATACATTGACTCCCCTTGGGCTTGCTTGATCCCCGATATCTCCTTTCTAATGGATGTTTTCCTTGATGCTGGAAAAAATCTTTGCAAGAAAAGGCGTTTCAAATCATTACAACATGTTACATCTTCAGGTTTCAAATAATACATCCAATCTTTTGCAGCTCCATCAAGTGAGAATGGGAATGCTCTTAATTTAATTTAATCTTCAGAAACATTTCTTGGTTTTAAATTTGAGCAAACCACATTAAATTCCTTAAGGTGTTTGTTGGGATCCTCACCAGATAAGCCATGAAACATTGGAAGAAGGTGAATTAATCCAGATTTCAATTCAAAGTCCGATTCGAGATTTGGGTATGCAATACAATTTGGTTGATAGTTAATATCAGGTGCATCCAATTCTTGAATGGTTCTATTAAGTTCATTTCCATTGTTTTCGGCCATTGGTTCCTCTTTTATGTTTGAATTTGAATAGCTTCCAATTTCAATGTTTCCAGAAGATAGGAATTCACCAACTGGTTGAATATTGAAACTTCCCGTAGATTAAGAATGTCTGATTCGTGCCCTAAGGCTACGTTCAATCTCAGGGTCAAGATCTAAGATATCTTCGGGATTAGTTCCTATCATAGATCAAATAAAAATGAAAAGAAAGAAAGTGGACCATAGTAAAATAAAAATGAGATGTTTGAGTTGATGGTCCAAAAAGAAGTAGAAGAAAATAAAAGAAGAAGAAGAAAAATCAGATTGGGTAAAGAAGGAAGAAAGAAGAGAGGAAGAGAATAAAATGTAAAATAAAATAAATAACTCTAATTGGTTCAAATAATTACTTGCCTCCCCGGAAACGACGCCAATTTGATAGAACGCTGTCGTGGGCGCCCTCAAACGATTAGTGTGATTTTGGGGTACTTAGGTGCAATAGAGTGGCTGACCAAGGTCGTCTCTCAAAGGAGGAAGTGAATTAAAAAAACTTTTCAGAGGTATTCTAGAAACAAAATAAAAGGGAATAAAAACACTACTTGAAATTATGGGGGTGGTTGTTTATAGTTTATAAATCTATAAGAAGTTTTCTGGAAGAAGATTGCATTTTTTTTGTTTTTAATTTTGAAATGAAGTTTCGATTAGAATGACAAAACAAGAAGATGTTTTTTTTAGAAATCTATTTTAAAAGGCGTAATTGATCTAACTCTACCTATTCAGTTTATTATTAATCATTATCATTTAAATTAACATTCACTTAATTATGATCCCTTAATTTGTTAAATCCCAAACCCTATGATAATTAACTTTACCACAAAGATTGAAGTGAATTTAACCTTAGGCTAACTTCGGAACATGCAATCGCAGCACCTTGCTTTGATTGATGTTCTAAGATTAGCTTATGGTCAGTGGTAAATTAAGGCACATATCCACTCTGGAAATGAGGATGAATTGTGTTTAGGGATTATATTTGAACTCTACAAATTTATCCAGTGTGGTCTTGTATTACCAATTAAGATCGCGCTCTCACAATTTACACAAAATCCCGACCTCGCGTGTTTTTGTGTACATTGTTCAATTACTTGCTTAGTTTCTTACAATTTAAAAACACAATTCATGGATAATATTAAGTTAATTACAGTAGCTCATTAATTCAAAATAATTAAATGATGAGGGTAGAAGATATATCGATTACTAAAAGACTACTCTTCCATGGGTGGCGTAATCATCGTAGAAGCGTTTTGCATGTGCAAAGGTTTAAACTGGGTATAACCCAATAACACTTCTACTCAAGAATTCCAGCCCAATTAGGAAGATTAAGAGAAGAAGAAATTTAAACAAAACAGAAGAAAAGGGAAGAAATAAAAGAAGAACAAAGAATTTTATTACATAAATAAAATCATTACAACATGAAGGAGAAGAAGAAGGCTTCGTCGAAGAGATCCTTGCTTCAAGAGCTACCCTTATTGAAATGGTTGGAGAATTGGAGTGGATCAACTTCTCCTCTGACCTCAACTTCCCAATTCACGTCCCCAACCCCTCAAAATGAGAAAAACTCCAATTTATAGAGGGGAGGATAGGAGAGGTTACAAGTGGTTTCAAGTGTGAATGTGGAAATTCGGCCAAATATTTTATGCCAACTTGCACCGACCATTTGACCACCAAAACGCGTGAATTGGACGGCCTTCCAGAAGTATAAAATGTGCGTATATGTAGCTTATATCTCTTCTCCAAATTTGGGTTCAAGACAGGCCTATATGAAGGAGTTATGGCCGTAATACAGAAGATTCTCCATTCTGGCGAGCCCAGCCCAACTTTGACTTCATGGCCCAATTTCAACAACCAACTGAACTCTTTAGCTCTAGTGTCCTGAATAAAAGTTGTAGATAATTAAGTTGGGAACACTTTTACAAAATTTAAATTTCAAATAATAAATATAAAAATAGTTATATTCGAAATACTACAGTGAACTATAAAGGGTAAAACTGGAATTTTCATCAAATATTCAAATGAACGATCTAATCCCAAATATTTTATAAATAAACATATTTAACACAATGTGAGGAAATTATATCATTTATTATCAATAAAATATTAAATAAAATAGTGTTTTATCAGTAATCAACAAGTATGTGTTTGACCTAAAGACATACATTATACAACTTTTCATAGTAGGTATGGTCTATATGAGTACCTGGTTATGCCGTTTAGTATCAGGAACATGCCAACAGTTTTCATGGTGCTCATGAACAAAGTTTTACATCCTTATTTGGATTCCTTTATGTTGGTATTCATGTATGATATCTTTGTGTATTGTCATAATCGACATGACCATGGAAAATAACTTGAGATAATTTTTAATACACTGAGATAGAATAAATTATAAGTTAATATCACTAAGTTCCACTTCTGGATGGAAAAGACTCACTTCCTAGGTCATATTATCTCAAATATAGGAGTATCATCTAACCAAGAGAAGATGAGAGCTATAGTTTAATGAGAGAAACCAAATAAAATATTTGACATACAGAGTTTCTTAGGGCTAGATGGATATTACAAGAATTTATTACAAGACTTATCATGCTTAGAATCACCTATGATGGAATTGAATAAGAAGGGTGAAAAGTTTTTATGGTCATATTCCTAAAATAAAACCTTTAAGGAACTGAAAGGTAAACTAGATTTCGTGATGGTCCATATTCTTCTAGAGTAGGGAAGAATATATATAGTGTATTATGATGCATCAAGTATTGGGTTGGGAGCTATTCTGATGAAAAAAGAGTGAATCCTATTGTACATGTCTCATTAGACAAGGCCACATGAGAGGAACTACCCGACACATGGTAACAAGCTATAGACTATTGTACATGCCTTACACTGTTGGAGGCACTATTTACCAGAAGAGCATCTTATGGTGTACACAGACCACAAAATCCTCAAGTATATATTTATGCAGCATCAATTGAATTTGAGGTAGTGAAGGTGGGTTGAATACCATCATTCCTTAGACATCAATATTTTATATACACCTCGAAAGGGAAATGTAGTTGCTAATGCACTGAGCAACAGGACTCAAGTACATGAAGTTTCAAGGGCCACAAGCGAGTGGAAGCTTATAAACTTGTTTTCTGAGACATCTTAGAGGTGTAGGATTATCATGGGATGAATATTCTCTTATCCTTATTAATGACTTCCACTCTTCTAGATAGAGTAAGTATGAGACAATTATCTGATGCTGAGGGACAAGTCTTATAGGAGAGTGTGGTAGGTGAGGACCCACCTCCTAGTTGGAATGTGGGAAATGATGAAATTTTGTGTATTCATGGCCACATTTTGGTTCCAAAAGACATACACGAGCAGATTTTGTGAGAGTTCGTGCCTAATTTTGGGAAGTAAATCCCAAAATTACAAAGTTTTATCATGATTTAAATTGCATGTATTGGTAGCTAGGGATGAAACATAAGTTATTTAGTTTTTTAATGATGTGTTCCACCTATCAACAAGTGAAGGTGGATCACTAGAAACTAATAGGTATTTTACAATAGTTAACCATTACTGGGTGGAAATGGGAATATGTTGCGATGGATTTTATGATTGGGTTTCCGAGATTTCCATGATGTAGTGATGCAGTGTGAGTTGTTGTTGAATGGCTCACGAAGGATTCTCATTTCCTAATGATCAGTGATACATTCTCTATAGATTACCTTGGTAGTTTTTATATCCATGAGATAGTGTAACTCCATAGGGTTGCTCAGATCAGGACACCCATTTTACATATCAATTCTGGTAGAGTTTTTAGTGGGTTTTGGGTACACAGGTGATTCTATGAAAAACATACCAAACTCAAACTGATGTCCAGTCAGAGCGCACGATTCAGGTGCTTAAAGACATGCTTAGAGAATATTTCCTTGGTTTTGGATGTTTTTGGGAGATATATATAAAACTAGTTGAGTTATCCCACAAAAATATCTACCAACAATTTATATAGATGGAAACTTATGAGGCTTTGTATGGTAGCTCATGCCGATCAACCATATGCTAGTTAGAGGTAGGATAGGTAGGTTTTCTCAGACTACATCTCATGCCGGAGACTTCAGAGAAGGTCTAGTTTATTCAAAAATAGATGGCTACCACACATTCAAGATAGAAATCTTACGCTAATCATTGTCAATGACCTCTAGAGTTTAAGGTTAAGGATAAGGTATTTTAATGCATCTCACTGAAGTTAGGACATAGACAGTTCAAGAGATAGGGTAATATTACCACGATAGGTCAATCCTTTCAAGATTCTGGAGAGAGTCGGGCTGATAGCCCATTAGTTGTAGTTAACTTAGAGGTATAAAGCCACACATGATGTCATCCATGTATCTCAGCTACACCATTATCACTCAGACCTGTCTCACAATCTGCTATCTGATGAGGTGGAGTTATTAGTAGATGAATAATTTGACGAGAATACTATTCGTATCGTTGACAAGATCATGAAGGTTCTCCAAGGCCGGCTAGTTCCTCTATTATGGGTTCTTTGGAAACACAACTATTTATACGATGAGACTTTGGAGCGGGAGGACAGTGTACGTGCTCAGTGGCCATAGTTATTCTCAAGATATTCTTGACAACCATTGGAAGAAAAATTTGGGGATGAATTTCTTTAAGGAGGGAAGATTATAAAATCATGGGTTTTTCTATGAGGTACAAATATATTTTTTTGGTTTAAATACTTGGTTTTGACCTAATGTGAGTGATTAATGAGAAAAAAAGGGTTTCATAGGAATTCAGGGCTTTTTCAGAGTCAAAAGAATGGGTTTTTAGGGAAGGAAATTGGGTTGCATGGTTAGTAGAAACCATGAGACCCATGACTCATGGTTTGAGTAAACCATAAAGGGTTGGATAGAGGGATACATGAGGCCACATGGTTTGAGGAAACCATGAAACCTGAGCCACATGCTCGTATAGGGGATCTATATTTTTTAAAAGAGATTTAGAGCATGATCGGTGAATGGTTTTTCTAATCACGAACCATTACATTGCAAGGTCTCACATGAGATAGATAAGGGTACATAATTGGCCACTGTTTGGCCAATCTAGTAGCTAAATTGTGTAACCTAGTTAAGAAGTGGGAAATGTGTATTTTTCAACTAGCTATTTTATAAATCAAAAACCTTATCTTATTATCTCTAACAGATAGCATTGCGTCTTAGTATCTCCTTTGAAATTAAAATTTTAGGATTGGCCACCCTTTCATCAGTCGACACCCGATTTGAACACCATTTATCTCATTGAATCAATAATGGTACTTTCTTCAATCATATTGTGTTGTTCTTCATTTATGTTGGTGTAAATAGAGTTCTTTAGGTTCAAGCTAACATGCCCTATTTTTAGGATTTTCATTTTTTCTTCATTTTTTTAATCTGGACCAAATCAGTGGTTGATACTAGACAAGTGATATACCACATGTATATGATAGGTGGTCTAAAGCTTTTCTATTATGGTTTGGTGCTTTAAAATCCACATTTCCATTTTACCTCATGTCGGAGATTTTAGTTTTGCCCCCAAAATTAATGAAATATTCAAAATGAAGGAATTAGAACCTTTTAGGTTTCCCCTTAATTACCATTTTATGGTTGGAAGTTTTTTATACCCAACTAAGTCCACCAATAGGGTGATACCTTGATTTTTTACTTATGTTATATGAACCTGTTATCTATGTGTGAGCTGGCCACTAATTTTTATACCCTTGATAAATTGAATTACAATTGAATGAACTATTAGGAGAAGGTTATTCATCGTCGACATGTGATTACATAATGTTTATTTAGATGATTGTTTAGATGGATTTTATAGAAATTATAGAAATGAGTTAGAAGAACTCATAGAATGTGAATGTTTATGAAATAATGATTGAATTGATATAATGTATTGAAATGGTAGTGGATTCCTTGGATGATCACCTTGGATATAGATTCCATTATATGACATGGATGTTTCTACCATGGATCTTATTTATAATAGTGGATTCCTTGGACCTGCTTACTCCAGGGATCCTGATTCCATAGGATGGCTTGGGCCTTGCTACCCCTTGGATTCGGCTTTCTTGTACTTGCATTACATATGCTCTATTTACATGATCCTTGTAATCCACTCATGTATTTATTGATTTTTCATCGAGATGCTCTCGAGACTCGATGAGGATGCCTTGGTCTTCTATACCTTGGATCCATCCCTTCATGGTCTAACACTTTATTACACAACATGGATGATGTGAATGATTTATGATTATTAGATTATACGGCGTGACTATAGTGAATATCTTACTATGTTTACATATAACACTATTATGGGTATCAATTTACATTTGTTATAATAGAAAATATCACTTGTTTATTATTCTTTGCAACTACCCTTGTTTATAGGAGCTTGACTATTGTTTATAGGGAGCCTTGTTTGTCTAGATAGGATTAGACATTACTTTTATTACTGTTGGAACTATGATATGTTACAAAATACATTTATTTATATTACACAGAATATATTTTTTATAGAAACTGTTGGTGGTGGCCTACTGAGTATTATCTCACACCCTATTTGGGCTACTGTTGGGTACCCAAATAGACTTCATGGATGCAAGTAGGGACTAGGGTAATTACACACTATACGATTCTTGATTTGATTGCTACTTAAGAGTAGGGGAGTATAAGACTAATCTAGGCTCATGATGCTGTCCGGAGATAGTTATTTTTTGTTATCTGTAACTTTTGATACATGTATTATACTGGATTCCTGTATACCTCTTTTCCTACTTTTTAGAGATATGACATGATCATCATATTGTATATGAATGATTTTGACTTATTTATTTTTACAGTATTATGGATGTTTATCTTATATCAGTGATTTATATTATGCTTTATCTATTGAATAATGTATTTATACCACTACACTACACTCTGACATGAGGGAATAGTCTCCCCATAAACACACACTTGTCCCTCACTGCTTGTCGGTGGTCTCTAGCATATGGGGAGGCATGCTTGAGGGTATATGACCCACTATCTCGAGGCACCATTTAGTGGATTATGGGTTAGGACATTATAGTAAGCACAACACTAAACTGGGAGGCCTTATACAAAGTAACTATACACACACACACAAACATGCAACAATGTTTAGATATAATAAAATATTGAAACATCTAGAGTGTAATCAATTCATGAAATAAACCCTAGGAAATACATCAGAGTAAAATAATGTTATGTAAAAGATAAAGGAAAAGAATACACACCCAACCAGAAATGAGGTCCAAAAATGAAAAAAATTTGGAAAAAAGGAAACATGAAGATATCCCAAATCATAATCTCCAAGGTCGACCACCAAACATGATCAAAAACTCCAAGTACCACTATTCTCCTCCAACACCAGGTCCACCGAAGTCACAAACGATCTATTTATGATTGGCATAAGATTAAATATGTGTAGATGATGCCCATATGGGGGTGAATATATAAATATCCACTAGGACACCATGAAAACCAAGAGGGCATAAATAAAACTAACAATAATAGTCAATTAGCTCAACCCATAAACAAATATAGAATGGAAACCCGATCATCAGATATGCTAATAAAGAAACCCCAAACAAAGAGAGAAAGGGAATATCTATCTCTATAACCTAGCTAAGAATGAAGAGTCTACATGTAGATATAATTTTCCCATCTATAATACAATCCCCATGCACAACCTTATGTTAAATGGGGTAGAGGACCCACATGTAACACCCTGAGATAAAAAAAAGAAAATTATGTTTGATAACATAAAATACACGCAACAATGAACTTAGAAAAGAATGTAACTCCCTAATACATTATGATATAATTATTTTTAGATAAATTTAATCTCTTATATATCTTTTTATGCTCACAACCTTTATATTTTTATGTTCTATGGAATATTCAACATGCAATGATGAGCTTAAATGACCCACAATATATATAACTGTTATAACCTAGCCATTAAATTAAGAGTTATGAATTGAATCAACTACTCTATTTTATATATATATATATATATAACCTAATAAATATAAATTATGGGTAAATTTTAATTAAATAATCAATCCATTTTTAGTAAAGTAATTGTATTCTTCTAATATATTTATTCTTCAAAAATGATTTTTATGGATTTTCATGAAAAAATATTATAATTAATTTTTTAAAGTTTTATAAAATGTTTTTGATAAAATGAAATTAATTTTTTTAAATTGGAATATAAAAATTTAATTTGGGTGCAAATTTTGGATTTTTTATAAAATATTGATTTTTCAGTGAATAGTGAAAAATACAGATTTTAATAAAAATGTAATTTCTTTTCAATAAATTATGTAATTTAAAAGTATAATATTTTTGAATATGATTTTAGGTAACATAATAATAATTTATTTATATTTAATACACTTAATTAATGTTTTATCAATTTTATATTGTTTTTTAGTATAAGTTTGTTTTTCGATTTAAAAATGGGTTTTTCTAAAAACTATTTCAAAATGCATAATGTTTATCCTTTTGGATTAATTAAAATAATCACTAATGAGGAATGTTTTAAATTAAATATTAACATTATATATCATTATTTATTAATTTGAATTCATAAAATGGTTATTATCAATCATAGAGTTGATATATAATCATCTTTTTCATGAAAAATACACTTTTTAAAATCCTGTTTTTCGCCGCATCTGCAGGATTAATTTTAAATTAAAATTTTCCAATTATATGAATTGAATTTAGAAAAATGGATTTAATATCTGGAATAATAATAATTTATATTATATAATAAGTTCAAAATATTATTTGATGAAAATGAATAGTAAAAATAAGAAAAATTAATTACCTTGGTTAAGGTAAAAATGGAATTACTAGGGGGTTAAACTAAAACGATAAGGGTTAAAATGACCTAAAAAAATTCCAAAAACCATTGGAAGGAAATATTTCTACCTTAAATCTTCTAGGTTCAATAATGGACAATTTTGGAGGCTTTTTACATGATAAAAATGTGGGTATGATTGAATCTTTTAAAAAAATTACAAGTATGCCACTCACCTCACTTATAAAAGGACACCACATCTCCTCTATTATTCACACATTAAAACATATTTGGTTCATAAAAAGCCTGAAAAAATACCTTCCCAACTTAACTATTCTTATAATAGAATAATTGGTTATAAATCTAACCTAGGATGGATTTTTGTACAAACCTACGGAGGATACCCAAAGAAGAGGTAACATTCATCAAAGAGCATTTTTATTTATTTACTTCTCCACCTCCATCAATTATTATTATAACACGATGATATAATAATATTAGTATATTAAATATAATATTTTTTTATGTTATGTTAATTACCTAAAACCATCTCCACTTCCATCAAAATGGTTATGAAATCATCATTCATGTGTACAGTGGACTACCACCTCACAAACAGATGTCATTCATTTTTCTATTACCACCTATCATGGTTGGGTATGATGATGGATATAAAGTATATTAATGATATTTATAACATAATTATACCTCTTGAGTCATTATACCACATATAACGTTTTTTAAAGTATTCATTTTTTAGGGGATGTGATAACACCACTCATGTATATGGCGGACTACCACCACGCGAAATGATGTGATTCATTTTTCACTAATGCTTTACATGGAAGTTAATAAGATTAAAGATAATGAATATATGTGATATGAATAAATAATAATTATAATATCTACATATTTTTCATACTTAAATGATATTATATAATTTTATTCCTTTCACAAAAAAATGACAACGTTGTTCGTGGACATGTGGACTGCCGCCTCCATGAAGCGATCCAATTACTTTTTTCATTATTATATCACAAGAATGATTTATATAAGTATATATAATTAAATAATGTGGTATTTATTAAATTATTATACTTATTTAAAGATAAAATAACACTTACTTTCTTTATATAATGATTGTGGAGAAATGGAAACGTAACTTATGCGTACGTACATGCTACCATTTCCATGATCATAAAGTTAGTTCATTTTTAATAACCATATTTCATGATTTGGTTTTAAAATTATAATTGATGTATAAATAAAATTATAATTTCATTATTATTCTTATTTATATTATATAACTAAATTATATTCAAAATAATTAGAGCTTTTATAGAAAATCATGAATGAGAAAATAGGGAAATTAACACCCAAATCAATAAAAATAATGATATATTATTAACAAATGGGTGATAAGATGTTATAAAAGGATAATATATGATATTATAAATATTAATATTATTATTTAATAAGTTAATAAAATGTTTAAAACAACTATACAAGAGGTTAAATCATGTTCAACCAAAGGGAAGCATGAGGTAAGATATTTCTTAACTCAATTTCCATTCATTAGGTTAAACTTCTACTTCACTGATTATATCATGCTAAGATTATGTAGGTAATTACCTTTGTTTATTTTATATTGTATTTAAACTTTTTTTATGTGGATTTAATTTTATACACATAATCAATTCATCAATTAATCCCCACTTCAATGATATGATCTTTTAAAGGAATTTTAGTCTCAATTTTCCTTCTTTGAGACTCATGTCATGTTATCCAACAATCCTATTTTATAGGGTGTATATACATCACATTTGACATGTAATATGATTAATTAATTTATTATCATGATATTTCATGTTTAATTTAATGTTATAATTTAATTGGGATTATGATTCAAATTTAACAAAGTGTTAAGTGTTTTATGTTACAATCTCATCGTTTATCAAGATTGTCTATGATTAAGTCTCCAATGTTTAAATATTATGATATAATGTCATGGAATATCATTATTTTTATTATCCTATAGTTATTTATTATATTTTAAATTAATATTTTCGTTTTCACACTCTTTGGAACATAAAATATCTGAGAAAACATTTTTAATAAAAATTGTATTTATCTATCTCTTTAGTCGAAAACTGATTTTTATTCCAAAACCATGTTTTCTAAAAATGTTTTTAGAATTTTTAAAATGATTTATTAAAGAAATTTTACCCATTTTTGGCTGTTTAATATTTTTTAAAGGAATAGTCATGTTGTTTCCCAAACAATGCCTATTTTGATTTTACTAAAATTGTGAAAGGTATATTTTTTTAACATGTATGACATGAATGGAATTTTCCACCTTTATTTTCATTGAAGATTAATTTATATGTTATCAATGATATTTTCAAATGAAAGGATTTTCAAAATGTTTTATGTTTTAAAATTTCTTTCAAAATGGAATGAATATTTTCTTTATGAAATGTTTTAAATTATTTTTAAAGATTCCTTTATATGTTTCCAAGGTTGCTTCCAAAAGAAGTATTTTTCCATAATTTTTTGAATTTTTAGTTTTTTAAAATGGATTTTTAAAAATTAAAATGCTTGAAATTTCATTAATTATATTTTAATGGTATTTCCATTCATCAACGTTAACAAAAATTATTGTTGCTTATGCTCAAATGGGGATATTTTGTAATGATACCATCCTCATTCTTTCTCTAGATTAATTAAGATTGTTTCAAAGTTATTGTTATGGAAACATTTTCCATTACATGGTTTAATCATGTTTCAAATATGTTGTTATGGAACCCATTTATTTTCCATTGGTTAATCTTGTTTCAAATATATTTTTATAAAACCCAATTTTTTTCCATTGGTTAATCATATTTCAATGATATTGTTATAGATCCCATTTCTTTTAAATTGGTTAATCATGTTTCAAAGATATATTTATGGAACCCATTACCTTTTTATGGGTTAATCACGTTATTAAAGGTATAATGGTTGTTTTTATGAGTTTTATTATGATTTAAAATCTCTATGTACATTATTTGTGGTTCTTGGACATTATATATGATAGGTGAACCTAAATAGAGATCCAATGCATTGGGACATTATTATGTTCTCTAGAGAATTATATCAAAAGTTGACAGTATGGTTATTCCATTAGTAAAGTTTCCTTAAGGGTTCAATAAGTGTTCTATGAAGATGATGTTCCAAGATACCAATATTTTAATATTTGCTTTCTATTTGTTTATAATGTTTCCTTTGATTAATATTGATATCATATGGATTATGATTATTTATTCTTATGACTCTTTCCCTTATTAAAACCTTATTCTGTATTTCATGATTGATGATTCATGTATTCATGGGTATGATTTCTTTTAGGATTTTATCATGCCCTCTGATTATGACCTCATACCCTTATACATTTATTATGCTCATTGATGAAATTCAATTATTAACATTTATGTTTACCCTTAATAAGTATTTCAGCTCACCATTATTATGTTTTCTTTTCCCTAGGTTCTCAAGAATGATGTTGAATGATTTTTTATAGAATTATTTCATATGGATAATGATGATAACTTAATATGAAATAATAAAAACCGGGTTATGTGGGATAAATTATCATTTAATGAAATTTCTATTGTTTATGTTAGAGTTTATCCTATTTCTATAAAACTCTAAACCTAAAAGGTCCTTGAAAATGTAAGTGATGAATTTATTCCTTTTGATGTTTCAAGGTTTGTATGAAAAAAATGGGTCACAATTAATGATATCAAAGCAAGAAATGTAATGTTTATGATTTCAACACTGAATATGGGAGTGTGGGTTCTGGGATGTTATAGTTGGTATTAGAGGATTGTTTAGATAACATTGTATATTATGATGTTTTAATGAGATATTATCTTAATATTTATAGATACCACCATTATTTTATAATCTTAAGGATGAAAATAAGTTGAAAGACTTAGACACCCCTGTGAGGTTTTTAGAGATTAGATCTTAAATTGATTAATGACATTTTAGGATATGTTTTCTTAAGTTGAAGTATATATAAAAATTTGGTTTAACATGAAGTATGCATTTAAATTTTTGTGGACATAAGTTTTAAGGTATTGATAACCTTTAGGGTTTATAGGATATTGGATACTGAAGTAATTATGGAAACATAAGTTTTATTATATAGATAACCTTGGGATTAAAGAGTGATTTAGTGACTAAGTGATTAATGTTATTTCAAAAGGAGATCACTAGATTTTTATGCATTTAATCCTAAAAGTATGATATAACATTTTAGGTTAAAACAATATTTAATTTTGTTGTTGTTTAGGTTATTTGGGATATAGTGTTATTCATTCATGGAATAATTTTGTTTCATCTTTGGGTATTACTATTAAATTCTTAAGATTAATTTGACATGTGAAGGTTTATTAATTTTGGAAATTATCTTATAATGTTCTAACCATATTAATTTTGGTTTATTTATAATTATAGTTGGAATATCTTGGTTATCCATTTTATGTTAATGTGGTCTTTAAAAGTTGATTTTAATTCTTTGGTCATAGAAAATTAATCATGAATACTAATCGTTTGGAGAAAAATATAAAATTGTGGTTGAAATTGACAAAATTATGAAATTAAACTCATAAGGTCAGTATATTTCATTATTATCTTAGTCTATATGGATAATTAATTCCTCGTATTTATTAAAATGATATTGAAACAAAAATATTATCCTATTACATTTAAATCCGATGAATCAGATGGTCTTTTAAATCATCACAGATTTATGGTTTTGAGGCCCTTAACTTTCCATTTATCATTTATTTGTTTCTGATAAATAACCTCAATCACTCTCTATAATTATTTACTCTTTTCTTCCAAGTCCAAATCTTTACTTCCCACCTATGTTCTCCTATTTGGAAACACAATACATATTATTGCCGATGATTTTCATATTTCCCTTTAAATTTTATCATTAATATGTTTTATTATTATTTTTATTTGGGTTTACAATAAAAGTATTTTCAAATATCTATCCTTTTATTACTATTATTAAGTTCAATTTTTTAGGATGCAATTTATTAAGGGGGAGGGGGATGTAACACCCCAATATTTTAAAAGAAGTAAATTATGTTTGATAACATAAAATACACACAACATTTAACATATATGAGAATGTAGCTCCCTGAAACTATATGATATACTTATTTTTAAATAAATTTAATCCCTTAGATAGCTTTTTGTATATGAAACCCCGACATTTTTATATTTTATAGAATATTCAACACGTAACACCCAGCTTAAACGACCAATAATATATTTAGCCGTTATAACCTAACCATTAGATTAGTGGCTATGAATAATATTAACTATTTTATTATATATATATATACACACATATGACCTAAAAAATATAAATTATTGATAAATTCTTAGTAAACAATCTATCATTTTTTAGAAAAGTAATTTTATTCTTCAAATATATGATTTCTTCAAAAATGATTTTGATTGCTTTTCATGAAAAAATATTATAATTAATTTTTGGAAATTTTAGAAAATGTATTTGATAAAATAAAATACATTTTTAAAATAATAATATCAAAATTTACTTTGGGTTTTATTTTTGTATTTTTTTTAATAATTATTGATTTTTTCAGGGAATAGTTAAAAATAATGATTTTTGGTAAAAAAGTCATATTTTTATTAAATTAAGTAATTTAAAATTAAATTTATATTTTGAATATGAATTTAGGTTAAAAAATAATTATTTTGTTTTATTTAATCCACTTAATTAACTTTTAATCCACTTTATATTGGTTTTTAGTATAAGTTTGGTTTTGGGTTTAAAAACGGGTTTTTTTGAAAAGTGTTTTAAATTGAATAATGTTTTCCATTTTAATTAATTAAAATAATCACTAATGAAGAATGTTTTAAATGAAATTTTTATATTATATATAATTATATATTAATTTAAATAAATATAATGGTTATTATTACTCATAGAGTTAATATATAATCTTCTTTTTCATGAAAAATACATTTTTTAAAAATCCAATTTCTCTCTGCATCTGCGGGGTTAATTTTAAATAAACTTTTTACACTTATGTGAATGGAATTTTGAAAAATTTATTCCATATTTATAATAATAATAATTTATATAATATAATAAGTTCAACATAATTTTTGAACAAAATGAAAAGTGAAAATAGGAAAAATTAATCACAACGGTTAAGGTAAAAATGGATTTACCGAAGGGTTAAACTAAAAAGATAGGGCTTAAAATGACCTAAAAACATTTCCAAAACAAATTTTATGGAAATATTTAGACCTTAAATCTTATATTTTTTAAAATTATCTATTTTATAGGCTTTTTGAATGATAAAAATGTGGGTATGATTGAATCTTCTTAAAAAATTACAAGTATAGTATTCACCAAACTTATAAAAGGCAACCATCTCCTCTGTCTTCACACATTAAAACCTATTTTTTGGAAAATAAATGAAAATAAATATTAAAAAATTCCATAATATCATCTTATAATCCCTATTTTGGGAATAAATCCAACCTAGGAAGGTTTTTGGTGCAAAACTAAGGAGGATACTCGAAGAAGAGGTAACATTTATCATTGAGTGTTTTTGTGTTATTTATTTTTTCACCTAAATAAATTATTATTATAACATGATTATATAATAAAATTAGTACCTTAAATATAATTATATGTTTTTAAATTACTTTAAATAACTAAAACCATCTCCACTTCCATCAAATGGGATAAAAATCATCATTCATATGTATAGCGGACTACTACCTCGCGAATGGATGTCATTCATTTTTCCATTATCACCTCTCACAATTGGGTATGGTGATGGATATAAAGTTCATATATGATATTTATAACATAATTATACCACTTTAATAATTATATCATATATAATTTTTTTACTTTACATTCCGTAGGGGATACAATAATGTCACTCATGTGTACGGTGGACTACCGCCTCACAAAGCGATGTGATTCATTTTTATCCAACGCTTCACATGGAAGGTAATAAGGGTAAATATAATGAATATATGTTATATAAATGACATAATTATTATATTAATGAAATATTTATTATTCTAAAATTATATTATATCATTTTATTTATTTCATTAAAAACCGATAACATCGTTTGTGGATGTGTGGACTACTGCCTCCACAAAGCGATGTGATTTTTTATTTCATCTCCACATCACAATAATGTCATATATAAGTATATATAACTAAATAATATTGTATTTAGTATATTATTATCATTATGTATATATAAAATATTACTTACCTTATTTACATAATGATCATTGAAAAATGGAAACGTTACTCATACGTACATACATGCTACCATCTCTATGATTATAACATTAGTTCATTTTTCATAACCATATTTCATGATATGTATTAAAATTATAATTGATGTATAAATATGATAATTATTTTATGATAATTATTATTTAAATTATATAACTATATTATATTCAAAAGACCCATAACTTTTATAACAAAACACAAATGATAATACAAGGAAATTATCACCCAAATCAATTAAAATAATGAAACATCATTAAGGAATGAGTGATAAGATGTTATAAAAGGATAATATATAATATTATAAATATTAATATGATTCTATAATAATTTAATAACATTTTTAATATAAATGTACAATATTTTAAATAATGTTCCACCAAAAGGAAGTGTAAGGTAATGAATTTCTTAACTCAATTTCTATTCATTAGGTTAAACTTCTACTTTAATGATTATGCCATGATAAGATTATGTGTGTAATGAAATATAATTATTTTATTTTTAATTTAAACTTGTTTTATGTTCATTTACATTTAATACACATAATCAATTCATTTATTAATCCACACTTTAATGATATGATCTTAGAAAGGGATTTTAGTGTCAATTATCCTTCTTTGAAACTTATGTCATGTTATACACCTATCTTCTTTTATGAGGTGTATATACAGGCCCGTTGATATGAAATATAATGAAGTTATTTATTCTCATGATATTTTATGTTTAATTTAATTTTATCCTTTCATGGTTCTTATGACTCAATGTTACCAAAGTAGTAAGAGTTTTTTGTTACAATCTAAACATTTATGAGGATTATCAATGATTAAGTCTCCATTGTTGAAATATTATGATAAACCTCTCAAGTATTATCATAATTTTTCTTCTCATATGGTTATTTATGACATTTTCATGTAATATTACCATTTTTATAATCTTTGATACTTAAAATAATTGAGAAAATGTTTTTAATAAAAATAATTTATTTTAATCTTTAGTTGAAACCCCCCTTTTCTTCTAAAACCATGTTTTCTAAAAATGTTTTCAATTTTTTTTAGCATTATTCAAATGAGTTATATATAAATTTTTAACAATTTTTTAATTTTTTAATTTTTTTGAAAGGAATCTTTATGTCATTTTTCAACCAATGCCAATATGTTTTTTTACCAAAAATATGAAAGGAATATTTGTTTTAACTTGTACGACATGAACAAAATTTTACACCATTATTTTCTTTGAATAATACTTTATATGTTTTCAAGTTTATTTTATAATGAAATTATTTTCAAAATGTTTTATGTTTTAAAAAGTTTTTTCTAAAATAGAAAGGATATTTTCATTAACAAATGTTTTAAAGGATTTTTAAAGTGTCTTTTATATGTTTCCAAGGTTTTTTTTTCAAAGAAATGAATTTTCATAGTATTTTTTGAATTTTTAGTTTTTAAAATGAAAATTTAATTTTCCTCAAAATGTATTTAATGATATTTCAATGGTATTCCTAGTCAATAACATCAAAAGTCCTTGTTTTTACCTATGGTCCAATGGAGATATTTTGTAATGATATTATCCTCATTATTTCTTTAGATGTATTAATATTGTTTCAAAGATATTATCATAAAACCCATTTTTTTAAATGGGTTAATCATGTTTCACATATATTGTTATGGAACCCATTTATTTTCCACATTTTAATCATGTTTCAAAGATATTGTTATCGAACCCATTTCTTTTCCCTGGGTTAATCATGTTTCAAAGATATTGTTACAGAACTTATTTCTTTTCCATGTGTCATTCATGTTTCAAAGAGATTTTTATGGAAATCATATCTTTTCCATGGGTTAATCAAGTTATAAAAGTAATAATTGTTGTTTTTATGAGTTTTATGATGATATATAAGCTCTATATTGTATATTTATGGTTCTCAGACATTATATATGATGGGTGTGACCATATAGCATGAGGTGAGCCCATTATATTTTAAATGATGGGTGTGCCTAGATAACACTCCAATTTATTGGGTAATGATTATGTTATTAGGGGAATTATATTGTAAGTAGACCGTGTGGTTATACCATTTGTAATTGTTCTGTAAGTGTTATATTAAGAAGATGTTCCAAGATACCAATGCATATTATCTATGCTTTACATGGGTTTATAATGATTTATTTGATCAATATCGATATCACATGGCTCATGATTATTGATTTTTATGAATCTTTACCTTATTAAAGACTTATTCCATGTTACATGATTGATGATTCATGTATTTATGGGTATGTGTTCTTTTATGATTCACTCATGCATGTTGATTATGTCATTATACCCATATTCACTTCTTATGCCCATTAATGATAGTTAATTTTTAATGAAACACTTAGTGTGTGATACCATAGGCCTATTCCTCAGTGACATTAGGAGAGTTTGACTAAAGTCCAATATCAGCATCTAGAAAAACATAAAGGCACAAAAGAGGAATAAGTTAATGTTTCAATGAAAATAACCACATAAAAATTATCAATGTGTAACATAATATCTTTGTCTAGAAATCTCATAATGTAGTTTGAGTACTTTTTTTTATCAACCTATATGTTTATATGAATTTATTTGACTTCTTGAAATAAATTTTTCCATACATAATAACCATAGAATTTAATATGATTGTTCCATTTCAATCAAAGGGTTGAGATATCTACTTTTATAAAGATAGAAGGGATAAATAATTCCTCAACTTATTCCTTAATAACATATCACAAATGACACACCCAACACACACACCATTACTATGAACATATGGAATCACTATTTATAGTAATACATACAATTATGTGGATCATGACATGAATTAATAACAACCTTAATGTCTAAGTATCATTACACATATCAGCAGATAGGAATATCTAATGATGGGAAAACATATGGATTTCCTAATGACAGGTCTATTCTTATAACCTACTCTCTTGGATATT
Organism: Viscum album; assembly: GCA_963277665.1. Classification (NCBI taxonomy): domain Eukaryota; kingdom Viridiplantae; phylum Streptophyta; class Magnoliopsida; order Santalales; family Viscaceae; genus Viscum; species Viscum album. The sequence goes on from OY728130.1 coordinate 1,626,558,600, forward strand.
ATCAAGGAATAACTTCATGAGATGAATTCTAAATTTATTTCTAGTTACCTACCCCTTATATCTTATATCATCTATGTCCAGTTAGATGATTTCATCCATCGATGAAACATATATTTTAGGATACCATCAAAACACTTCAAGGTTCTCATCATACTGGGGAATTTCTATGGCCTATAAATGTGACCAATACTCTTAAGATATCATCAAACTAATGTTATATAAAGGAATGTACATATTTTAATAAATATTTAATAGTATTCATGTCATTTGAATATATAATTAATATGAAGTATAAAGTAGTTGGTTATAGGGAAACAACTCTAACATATTCCTGATTTCACTAGAGACAAATGCTAACTATGAGTTAGTTCTCACACATTTAAATAGGATTCTATATAGTATGGCTATATTTTCTATTCTTACCATGTTTCTATGGCTATGGTTTGTATTACCGTATGCCTTTATTTCAAATATTCTTATTGTGACTTTAGTACCTTGATAAAATCTTTCAAGTAGTAATATAACCAAGTATCCATTTTGTTCCCTTGTCATAAGTCTGTAATCTTGGATAATACAATATTCAAAGATTAACATAAAATGATAATAGTCATACTATTTTGGTATAAACCAAAATTGAACAAATCATCACTATACTGCTTCTTCAGCTACATGAAAATCCATAATATACTCAGTTATTTTAGTTACGACTACCATAGGATTTAATAAGTTTATGTTTAATAATACCTTAGCCTCACTATGATTTGAGATAAGAAAATTATTTGAATGAAAACTAGTGTTATATCCCCTAAAACACAGGTATTACCATTTCTATTTATACCAGGAACTCATCTAGTTTTACCATTTTTATTTTTTTAGATAGTTATAACTAAAAGATTGTGTTTTCCTCTAATTTTGTTCGATATTTTTCAATTATTGAAACATTAATAAGTAATATAAAACACTAGTATATATCATGGAATATTATATTGATTCATAGCATATAGTCTGGTGAAATTATTTTTATAATCTTCTCCTGTACCAACATATGTTATCGTGGAGAGATTTCAAACCACGTGACTTAGAAAATAATTCAGTTTCTAATTTTTTAATATTGTATTTTAAATACATGATCAACATTTTTACAATGACTAGATTAATAAATCACATAGATTAATATCTATAGATCTTGTTCCCCCAAACTGGGTTGATATCCTAAATCCATTCTTGGAGAAATTTCCTTTTTTAGCATTTGCAATCTGGTAATACTTACTATCTATTTTCATATTTTATTAACATATATGTCCTAAAAATGGTGTTTCTCTAACTATACCTTTATAGACACATAGAGACCCCTCATTCCCAATGACTATTTTATGACCACTATGCTTTATTCTATATATAAATGGATATATTCATTTTGTTCATTTTATTGGTATTTATGGTTTCACCAAACCTTTTGGTTATGTAATAAAGACAGGTTCTATATGGTCTGCATTAAGGAATCTCGTATTGTAATCAAACCACCCAATAAAATGATCAGAGAATATTTCTATGAAAAGTATAATTCAAATGGATTTTATCATGATGATGGGAGAAAATGTATTGTCATAAACTATATCATAAATATCCCTTTTAAGGATCAATCATGAATTATTGATACTGAATTGTGCCATTTATATACAGTTTCTCTTGAATAATCAATAGTAGTATCAAGCCCAAATACATCCAAAATATAATAGCCTAAATTTTGGTATATGGATTCTATTATTGAATTCATACATAGTTTTCAACATTTGTAGGTTTCTATTGATTTTTTATTTATAGAATTTATTATTTATATCGAATAATATTTCATCAACCTTGGTGAATATAAAACCACCTTTTGGTTTTATCTTCCTGTACAATATGTGTCTCTTGGAAAAAATCCCCGAAATAAACTTTGAAAAGTGTATATTCCTATGCCAACTCATATGAATATGATGACTAGAATTCATTGGAGTCTATACATCTACCACTATCTCAAAATTAGATGTGATTCTCTCTAAAATATAGTCATCTTGGACTAATAAGGAATGTAAATATCCTTAGTGGTTATAGAATAATTAATAGATATTAATTATAACGACCCATACTTTACATACATTGTTAATACTTCAAAATTGAAGTATACTTATTACAACATATAACAAACCACGAACGGACCATATAGGTATAATTTATTTAGAAATTGGGAAACATAAACAACTGGTTCATAAAGCGTCTACACTGTCTCCCATTTATTTCATCATATCTATAGTCCCTTTTGGCATATCTTACTTAATAAGCTTCTTCCTGACCCGGGGAAAGAAAACATAAAAAAGGGTGAGCTCAAATGCTCAGTAAGGGTAAACAAAAGAAATATCAATCACATCATATTCACAAGAACATAACATTTTGGAAATCTTAACCTGCAAAAGAGAGCATAAATTCATAACATGGGACAAATCATAGTAGTGAAATGAAATCCCAATAATCATAATTTAAAACATGAAACTTTGTGGAATACACACATAATCATAGAGAATCATTTCTTATTAGTCAAGACTCATTGCCAAGACTATCTTAGTGGACAAAGTCCATTTCTGAACTGAGTTCACTCCTCGTTTCAGTCCTATTTCACTGGACCGGTATAACCTAACATTCCAGTGATGTCTATCTCATGAGATAAAAAATCTTTACCCAATGCATTGGAGGGAGATATAGGTCCCACCCATCTCCTAATGATACCATTCTTATGTGTGCCACAAAATCATAAACCATACATCATAGCATAACCCATGTAATAAAAATGGGAATCTTAAACATCGTGACATCATAAAACAATTCATATAAGATAAAGGAATTCATAAAAATAATTCTATCACAACATAATCAAATCAATGTAAAAATAGGGATAGAAACAGAACCCTTTATTATCTTAGATGGAAAATAATTTTGATAAAACACTTGAACTCCATTCTTGAGGAAAATATCCTTTCTACTTCAAAAACATTTTACTTTCTTAACATGTCATAAAATTTTAAACTAAAAGAAATTGATTAAAAATAAACATGAAAACTTGTAAATTAAGCTTCTTGGAAATAATGTTTTAAAAATCCATTCATTCCGTATAAGTTAAAAAAACATTCTTCTCGTACTTTTTTCGGAAAAGTCAAAAAGTACCTCGTACGAAAAATGACAAAAGATTCCTTTCATATCTTTTACTAAAAACTCACCGAAGTGTAAAATTGGATATAAACTATTGTATAAGGATGTAAATATTACATATTGAGGAAACATGGATGTGGATGATAGAATACACCCCAGTAAATACCAAAGTATAAACAATCTCAGATAAAAATGAGATTGTGATATTTTTCCTTACCTTAGGTCCGATTTGCTTTGTAAGTGTCCGAACCTCCTGTATAATGATTTAAATAATGTTATTTACTTATTACATAATCATATTTATCGTTATGATATCATATATGGCCATATTCTTAGCTTCTTATTAGTAATATTTCATTACTACTTGTTATTCGAGTGTTTATTACTTTTTGTTCTTATGCGTGTTTGTCGAATAAATTCTTATTATTCTCTTTAGGTTATAGATACATCATTTCCAGAATGGTATTAGTGTAATATATATCATATTCATTCATTAAATTCATTTATATAATCTTTATGCAATGAAGACCATGTAGAATGAATCACATCACATCGTGGAGACGGTATTCCGTACGTACGCACGAGCGATGATATCATTCCCATGATCGTGGAATTATATTGTAGTGTATGTATACTATTTAAGAATCAATACCAATTTACAATAATCATATATATTCCTTACTTTCACCCTTATACCCATCCAAGTAAGGTGGTGGTGGAAAATAGATTACACCACGACATGGAGACGGTATTCCGTACGTACACACACGCGGTGATTTCGTTTTCCGTAGGATGGATAAGAAGTGAAATAGGGTTGTTTCATATTTATAATAACATATCAGTATATAAGTTATACTTATTTTATTAACTCATAATGAAATAACTAAATAATAGGTAGTAGAAGAAGAATGGAACTTGAAGAAAACGGTAGAAGGTATTACCTCTTTCTCGAAGTGCCTCCTTTTAACTTTCTCTTAAGGCACTAGAGTTGGTCTTTTGATGAGACCAGTACCTCTAGTAGGTTTCTAATGAAGTGGGGAAGTTAAATGGGCAGGGTTTGTCCGAGCTTGAAGTCTCAAATTGGTGTGAGGAAGAGAGGGAGGAGGTGCCCTTTTATAAGGGAGGAGAGGGGCACCTTTGGAAATATAAGAAATATTAGTTTATATTAAATCCCAACCCCACTTAAAAACTTCCAAAATGACTCATATCAGAATCTTAGATGAGATAGGGTTGTACTCTCATCAACCAATAAAAGTTAGACATGTTAGGAATTTATTTTAAATATTATCAACTTGATTTATCCTTATTTATCAATTTAATTTTATTTGTGGTAATAATATTCTAAATTTTAAATTATTATAAATAATTACATATGTGTTTTGAATTTTCCATAATTTTACACTTTATGAAATTTTCGTCCATATAAATTTTAATTTATAATTTTTAAATATTTTTGTGATTTTTAAACAATTTTATAATATGTTATTTTTATAAAATAACAATAGTGTCAATTTTGACACTATTCATTTATTTGAATTTAAATAAAATATATATACAGAAGATATGTTCGAACTAAAAGTTTTAAAAGATTCATAAAATGTCATATGTATCTATAAAATTAGTTTATAACATTAAGTAGTTCATATAATATTTATTTTAATATTTTTAAAACAATTTATTTGATATTTTAATTAATAAAATAATTTCAACATCACCATTGTGTCATAATTAATGATAATTATTTAATCCCTAAAAATTCTAAATAAATTCCTATGATGTAGATAATTATATTAGATTTCTGTAGACTATTTGTGTTTTAAGTTTCATTAAGTTTATCACCAAATTAAAATTATTATACTTATAAGATTTAAGAATGTGACATGTTGTCACATTCTTTGGTTTTAATAATAATTAAATCATTTTCATGGAAAAAAGTCCATTAAATGAATCTAATCCGACCCTTAGGTGATATGGGTCGACTTTTAGTCATCCAATAGGATTTTAGCAGGTGTTAGGGTAATTTTATAATCTTATATTTACCCTTAATTACCCGATTTACCTTTAACTATGGTAAATAAAATTTACCGTAGTTACTATTCCTAATGCCCAAAAATAAAAAGTAGTCTATTAACATAATTTGGACCCACTGATTCTGAATATGGAATCCATTTTTTAAAATTCAAAACATATAATTTGCAGTAATTAATTTAAAATAAATCCCATTGTTAATAAAATGAGTTTTAGAAGTTAAAACATTGCCAAAGATTAAAATGTTTTTACCTATGAATTCAATGTGAAATTAATGCTAATGACATAAATTATATCAAATGGTAAAAATATATTCTATTTATAATTTAAAACCATTCAATATTATAATTTATCTATATAAATTATCTCAATGAAAAAAGTTGTTTTTAATTAAAAATTAGCGTATTTTTACTATTCATCAAAATATGAAAGTTATCAGAAAAATATCAAAAAAGTATCCAAAGTAAATTTTTATACACTGATTCAAAAGAAAAATTTTATTTTGTCAAATTGAACTTATAAACATTTCAAAAACTAGATTTAATGTGGGTGTGCCATCAAAAGGCGACAAAACAATATTTTTTGAAAAATATTACTTTTATCCAAAAAAACTGATTTTGCTTTTATACCTCATTCTAGAAAATGTATAAGTTGAATTAAAATGTTATAAAATTCAAAATTCAGTTAGTACTATTCATAACGGCTAGTTTTAATAATATTTTAATAGCATATCATTGTTTAGTGAAACTCAGTATTGCGTACGACACAAGCTATCAAGGAAGGCTGCAGTTGCGTGTAAATAAAGCCAAGCTAGTGTTGTGTGTAGTGAAATATTCCTTTGATAAAAACAAAATATTTCTCATAAAAGTCTCGGGTGTTACATTCTACCCCCCTTAAAAGGAATTTCGCCCTCGAAATTCGTCACTTTGTAACAAAAAGATGAGGATACCTCTCCCTCATCATATCCTCAAGCTCCCATGTAGCTTCTTCTAATTGGTGGTTCCTCCATTAAACTTTCACCAAGCAAGTGGTCTTGTTTCATATGACTTTTTTGCTATGATCCAGAATCTCTATCAGTTGTTCTTCATAAGAAAGATCTTGCTCCAGCGGTACAACTTCTGAGCTGAGTACATGTGAAGGATCTGGTATGTACTTTCTCAGGAGAGATACATGGAGCACATCGTGAACTTGAGAGAGATTCGGTGGAAGCGCCAATCGGTAAGCTACCTTTCCAACACGATCCAGTATTTTGAAAGGACCGATATATCTAGGGCTCAACTTCCCCTTCTTTCCAAATCTCATGACCCTCTTCCAGGGAGATATTTGTAAGGACACTTTATCACCCACTTCAAACTCTAGGTCTTTTATTCGGTTGTCAGCATAACTTTTCTATCGACTCTGAGCTGCTCTTATGTGTTGTTGAATAGATCAGACCTTTTCTGCCATCTCATCAACAAGATCAGGTCCTAATAGCTTTCTTTCCCCAAATTTATCCCAGTAAGTTGGAGTCCTGCATTGCTTTCCATAGAGAGCTTCATAAGGAGCCATCTGAATACTGCAGTGAAAGCTATTATTATAAGAAAATTCCACCAAATGTAGGTGTTGATCCCAACCACCTTTGAAATACATAGAGCAATCTCTCAACATATCTTCTAGAGTTTGAATTGTTCTCTCAGACTGACCGTCTGTTTGAGGATGATAAGCAGTGCTGAAACTCAACTCTGTATCCAGAGTATGCTGAAGACATCGCCTGAACTTCGAGGTAAATCTCAGATCCCGATCAGATATAATAGAAAGTGGTACTCCATGCAATCTTACCACTTCCTTTATATATATCCTGGAAAGCTGATCCAGAGAGAAATCCTCTCTAATAGCAATGAAGTGTGCGGACTTTGTAAGACGATCAACTATGACCCAGATAGCATTATTGCCTTTGGATGTTTTAGGAAGTCCTGTGACAAAGTCTATAGTGATGTTTTCCCATTTCCATTCGAGTATGGTTAATGGTTGTAACATCCCCTTAGAATTCAGTCTCTCAGCTTTAACTTGCTAACAAACCAAGCATCGAGAGACATATTCAACAACATCTCTTTTCATTCCATCCCACCAGAAGTACTCTTTCAGGTCCCTATAAATCTTCGTGCTTCCATGATGAATAGAGAATGAAGAACTATGAGCCTCATCCAGCAGCTCCTTCTTTAATTCGGGGATGGGAGGAACACAAACCAGATTCCTAAACTTTATTATCTCATCACAATCAAGGTTGAATTTAGGAACATTTCTCACCTTCTTTTGTAACTCTACATCTTCTTTCTATGCCTCTTTAATCTTCACATGTATAGATGGTTGAACATTCATTTGAGAAAGATACGATTTCCCCCTTCCATTATAATTCCACGATCCATACTTTGTAAATCCATAAATATTGGATCTTTCGTGATCCTCATCATGGATAAACTGGCATGGTCTTGTCGACTTAATGCATCTGCCACCTTGTTTGCTTTCCCAGGGTGGTAATGAATTGAGCAGTCGTAAACCTTAATCAGCTCCAACCATCTTCTTTGATGCATATTCAGCTCCTTTTGTGTGAAAATATACTTTAAACGTTTATGATCAGTATAAATATCACACCTTTCACCATAAAGGTAATGCCTCAAAATTTTTAATGCAAAGATTACCGCAGCTAACTCTAAATCATGAGGTGGGTAATTTTGCTCATGGATTTTCAATTGTCGTGAGGCATAAGCTATCACCATATACTTTTTCATAAGAACACACCCCAATCCCTTCTTGGATGCATCACTATAGATCACAAACCTTTCTCCACTACAAGGCAGTGTGAGCACAGGTGCAATGGATAACCTTCTTTTCAACTCTTTGAAATTATCTTCACATTCTTCCGTCCAAACAAACTTAACTCCTTTCTGAGTCAACTTGGTGAGTGGATTAGATAATTGTGGAAAATCTTTCACAAAACATCGATAATATCCAGCCAAACCAAGAAAACATCAGATCTCAGTTACTATTGTTGGTCTCGACCATCTTTCGATAACCTCTGTTTTTGCTGGATCCACAAATATCCCCTCTTTTGAGATTATGTGACCCAAAAATGAAACTTTTTGAAGCCAAAATTCACACTTGGTAAATTTGGCATAAAGATTATCCTTTCTCAGGGTCTTCCATATAATTATCAAGTGATCTTCATGTTCTTCCTTGCTCTTTGAATAGACAAGAATATCGTCTATAAAGACTACCACAAATTGATCAAGATAGTCTCTAAAGACTCTATTCATCAGATCCATGAAGATAGTAGGGGAATTAGTAAGACCAAATGGCATCACTATAAATTCATAGTGTCCATACCTTGTATGGAAATTCGTCTTTGGTATATCCTCCCTTTTTACCCTTAATTGATGATACCCTGAATGAAGATCAATCTTGGAAAAGTATTGAGCTACGCGTAGTTGGTCAAATAGGTCATCAATGCGTGGGAGATAATATTTGTTCTTGATAGTGATCTTGTTAAGTTCTCGATAATCAATGCAGAGTCTCATTGATCCATCTTTCTTATTAACAAAAAGAACAGGTGCTCCCCAAGGTGACGCACAAGGGCGTATGAATCCCTTATCAAGATTCTCTTGGAGTTGCTTCTTCAATTCCTGCAACTCAATTGGGGCCATTCTATAAGGTGTCTTTGAAATAGGCAAAGCACCCGGTACAATTTCTATTGAAAACTCATCTTCATGATTTGGTGGAAGACCTGAAAATTCCTCTAGAAAGACATCATAAAACTCCCATACAATGGGAATATTCTTAATTGTGAGTTTCTCACCAACCATTTGAGATAAATAACATTCATTAAGTGGAGTCAAGACCCCTAAGATGGAAGAAATTTCCACTGGAAGGTTATGTTTATCCTTGCATCGATAGACGATCATAGATTGATCTGGAATATGAAATGTGACATCCCTTCTTTGGAAATTGATATGAGCTCCATATAAATAAAGTCAATCCATTCCACGAATCACATTAAATTACACTATAGGAAGGATCACAAGATTTGCAGGAAGCACTTTCCCACAAAATTCAATCGGGGAAGATTTATAAACTTTTGATGCGACTGTTGTTCCATTAGGTGTTGTCACAGCTAACTCAACATCTAATTGTTGAGGTAATATGGTGATAACCTTAGAAAATTCTTTAGAAATAAAAGAGTGGGTGGATACAGAATCAAATAAAACATTTGCTACTTTAGAGTGGATGGTAAGTGTACCTTTCACCACATCGTTATAGTACTCCACATCGCTGATAGAAATTGCATGTGAATTTCCTTTGTCTTTATCCTTAAGAGTTTGTTGACGTCGACCATCATCATCAGCCCTTGGATTAGGGAATTTATTGGAATAATTCCCCATCTCCTTGAACTTGAAACATTGAAGTGTAGTAGGTTCATTCTGTGTATCCCTTCCTTTGTTTTCATCATTAGACAACTTTTTCCCATCATCGCGACATTCAAATGCCCGATGACCTTCCTTACCACATTTGAAACATTTACTTGTCCCTTTAAGACAACTCCCTCCTTGTTTCTTTCCACACTTTGAGCATAAGGGAAAGATCATCTTCTTTTCAGTGTGCTCTTTAGATTTTCCTTTAAATTCCATTTTCCTCTTCTTATCAAACCCATATGACTGATGGGTTACTCCAATCTCCATCTCAACTTTGACAGAACATCGAATGATTTCCTCGTAGCTTTTGAAGTCCCTTATGGCTAGGCCCTTCAAAGACTTGGTTTTAAGCTACTAAAGAATCGATTTATCTTACTCTCAGGTTGGATAATAATACCAGAAGCGTACCTTGCAAGTCTTGTAAAATTTGCTTCATAGGTACCAACAGATTCATCATCCTTTTGCTTCAGTTCAAGAAACTCCTTCTCCATCTTTGTTCGGAGAATACGAGGGAAGTACTTATTGAAAAATAAGTTCTTGAAATCGTCCAATTCCATGGACTAAATTTCATCCCTTTGCCTCGTATTCTTAATAAGATTCCACCATTGATCAGCATCTCCTTACAAACGATACACTTCTAGGATGACTTTATCATGTTCAGAACATTGAAGAACTGAAAATATCTTTTCAGTAGTACTAATCCATTGTTCAGCAACTAATGGATCAGTAGACCCGCTGAAAGAGGGTGGACGCTGCCTCATAAAGGATTCAACAGAATGTTGCTCCTTCCTTTGCTCGTTTGTAAGTCATGCATGATTCATAGCTTGAGAAAGTTGTGTGAGCATGGCTACAAGATTTTGCATTCCAGCTCCCATAATGTTTGGTTGCTCAGGGGGACAATCATTGCATTGCCCGTCGCATTCCACATTAACACGGTTCCTTCGGGTTCCAGCCATTGACTAAAACCAAGAATAATTGTGTGAGCAATGCAAATTATAATAGGAAAACCACATAATCAAGAATAAAATTTCACACTTAAGGTCTTATCCTAGGTTATTCATGGCCATTTCTAAAACACTAAGATTGTGTTCTATGATTAGAATTATCCTTAGGGTTCTTACTAAGGCTTTCACATCCTAGTTTCCAAAGGTTGGCTATACCTTTCCTCTGATACCAACTATAACGACCCATACTTTACATAAATTGTTAATACTTCAAAATTGAATTATACTTATTACAACATATAACAAAACACGAAAGGACCCTATAGGTATAGTGTCTTTAGAAACTGGGAATCATAAATAACTGGTTCATAAAGTGTCTACACTGTCTCCCATTTATTTCATAATATCTATAGTCCCTTTTGGAATATCTTACTTAATAAGATTCTTCCTGACCTGGGGAAAGAAAACATACAAAAGGGTGAGCTCAAATGCTCAGTAAAGGTAAACATTAGAAATATCAATCACATCATATTCATAAGAACATAACATTTTGGAAATCTTAACCTGCAAAAGAGAGCATAATTTCATAACATGGGATAAATCATAGTAGTGAAATGAAATCCCAATAATCATAATTTAAAACATGAAACTTTGTGTCATACACACATAATCATAGAGAATAATTTCTTATTAGTCAAGACTCATTTCCAAGACTATCTTAGTTGACAAAGTCCATTTCTGAACCGAGTTCACTCCTCGTTTCAGTCCTGTTTCACTGAACTGGTATAACCTACCGTTCCAGCCATGTCTATCTCATGAGATAAAAAAACATTACCCAATGCATTGGAGGGAGATATAGGTCCCACCCATCTCATAATTATACCATTCTTATGTGTGCCACAAAATCATAAACCATACATCATAACATAACCCAAGTAATAAAAATGGGAATCTTAAACATCGTGACATCATAAAACAATTCATATTAGATAAATGAATTCATAAAAATAATTCCATCACAACATAATCAAATCAATGTAAAAATAGGGATAGAAACAGAACCCTTTATTATCTTAGATGGAAAATAATTTTGATAAAACACTTGAACTCCATTCTTGAGGAAAATATCCTTTCTTCTTCAATTTTTTTTCCTTTCTTAACATGTCATACAATTTTAAACTAAAAGAAGTTGATTAAAAATAAACATGAAAACTTGTAAAGTAAGCTTCTTGGAAATAATGTTTTAAAAATCCATTCATGCTGTATAAGTTAAAAAAGCATTATTCTCGTACTTTTGTCGGAAAAGTCAAAAAGTACCTTGTATGAAAAACGACAAAAGATTCCTCTCATATATTTTACTAAAAACTCACCGAAAGGGAAAAATTGGATATAAAATATTGTAGAAGGATGTAAATATTACATATTGAGGAAACATGGATGTGGATGATAGAATACACCCCAGTAAATACCAAAGTATAAACAATCTCGGATAAAAATGAGATTGTGATATTTTTCCTTACCTTAGGTACGATTTGCTTTGTAAGTGTCCGAACCTCCTGTATAATGATTTAAATAATGTTATTGACTTATTACAGAATCATAATTATTGTTATGATATCATATATGGTCATATTCTTATCTTCTTATTAGTAATATTTCATTACTACTTGTTATTCGGGTGTTTATTACTTTTTGTTCTTATGCGTGTTTGTCGAATAAATTCTTATTCTTCTCTTTAGGTTATAGATACCACATTTCCAGAATGGTATTAGTGTAACATATATCATTTTAATTCCTTAAATTCAATTATATAATCATTATGCAATGAAGATCATGTAGAATGAATCACATCGCATCGTGGAGACGGTATTCCGTACGTACGCACGAGCGATGATACCGTTCCCATGATCGTGGAATTGTATTGGAGTGTATGTATACTATTTAATAATCAATAACACTTTACAATAATCATATATATTCATTACTTTCACCCTTATACCCATCCAATTAAGGTGGTGGTGGAAAATAGATTACACCACGGCGTGGAGACGATATTCCGTACGTACGCACGCGCGGTGATTTCGTTTTCCGTAGGATGGATAAGAGGTAAAATAGGGTTGTTTCATATTTATAATAACATATAAGTATATAAGTTATACTGATGTTATTACCTCATAATGAAAAAACTAAAGAAGAGGTAGTATAAGAAGAATGGAACTTGAAGAAAACGGTAGAAGGTATTACCTCTTTCTCGAAGTGCCTCCTTTAAACATTCTCTTAAGGCACTAGAGTTGGTCTTTTGATGAGACCAGTACCTCTAGTAGGTTTCTAAGGTAGTGGGGAAGTGAAATGGGGAGGGTTTGGCCGAGCTTGAAGTCTCAAATTGGTGTGAGGAAGAGAGGGAGGAGGTGCCCTTTTATAAGGGAGGAGAGGGGCACCTTTGGAAATATAAGAAATATTAGTTTATATTATATCCCAACCCCACTTAAAAACTTCCAAAATGACTCATATCCGAAGCTTAGATGAGATAGGGTTGTAATATCATCAACCAATAAAATTTAGACATGTTATGAATTTATTTTAAACATTATCAACTTGATTTATCCTTATTTATCAATTTAATTTTATTTGTGGTAATAATATTCTAAATTTTAAATTATTATAACTAATTACATATGTGTTGTGAATTTTCCATAATTTGACACTTTATGACATTGTCGACCATATAAATATTAATTTATAATTTTTAAATATTTTTGTGATTTTTAAACAATTTTATAATATGTTATTTTTATAAAATAACAATAGTGTCAATTTTGACAATATTTATTTATTTGAATTTAAATAAAATATATATACATAATATGTGTTCGAACTAAAAGCTTTAATAGATTCATAAAATATCATATGTATCTAGAAAAGTAGTTTATCACATTAAATAGTTCATATAATATTTATTTTAATATTTTTAAAACAATTTATTTGATATTTTAATTAATAAAATAAGTTCAACATCACTATTGTGTCATAATTAATGATAATTATTTAATCCCTAAAAATTATAAATAAATTCCTATGATATAGATACTTATATTAGATTTCTGGAGACTATTCATGTTCAAAGTTTCATTAATTTTATCACCAAATTAAAATTATTATACTTATAAGATTTAAGAAAGTGACATGTTGTCACATTCTTTGGTTTTAATAATAATTAAATCATTTTCATGGAAAAAAGTCCATTAAATGAATCTAATCCGACCCTTAGGTGATATGGGCCGACTTTTAGTCATCCAATAGGATTTTATCAGGTGTTAGGGTAATTTTATAATCTTATATTTACCCTTAATTACCTGATTTACCTTTAACTATGGTAAATAAAATTTACCGTAGTTACTATTCATAATGCCCAAAAATAAAAAGTGGTCTATTAACATAATTTGGACCCACTGATTCTGAATATGGAATCTGTTTTTCAAAATTCAAAACATATAAGTTGCAGTAATTAATTTAAAATATATCCCGTTGTTAAGAAAACGGGTTTTAGAAGTTAAAACATTGCCAAAGATTGTAATGTTTTTACCTACGAATTCAATGTGAAATTAATGATACTGACATACATTATATCAAATGGTAAAAATATATTCTATTTATACTTTAAAACCATTCAATATTATAATTTATCTATATAAATTATCTCAATGAAAAAAGTTGTTTTTAATTAAAAATTAGCGTATTTTTACTATTCATCAAAATATGAAAGTTATTAGAAAAATATCAAAAAATTATCCAAAGTAAATTTTTATACCCTGATTCAAAAGAAGAATTTTATTTTGTCAAATTTAACTTATAAAAATTTCAAAAACTAGATTTAATGTGGGTGCGCCATCAAAAGTCGGCAAAACTATATTTTTTGAAAAATATTTCTTTTATAAAAAAAAATGATTTTGCTTTTATACCTCATTCTAGAAAATGTATAAATTGAATTAAAATGTTATAAAATTTAAAATTCAGTTAGTACTATTTATAAAGGCCGGTTTTAATAATATTTTAATAGCATATCATTGTTTAGTGAAACTCAGTATTGTGTACGACGCAAGCTATCGCGGAAGGCCGCGGTTGAGAGTAAAGCAAGACAAGCTAGTGTTGTGTGTAGTGAAAGATTCCTTTGATAAAAAAAATATTTATCATAAAAGTCTCGAGCGTTACATTAATTTAGTGCTTTCTTTGATGCTTGTTTGTAGATAAATAAAAATTTTAACAAATGGTTCTCATCAATCACTGGAAGCTATATCGAATGAATTTATTGTAATATTGAAATCAATATGATACTTAAAGTTAATAAAATTAGCACATTGTTACATATTTTTTTTGTTATTTGTGAATTACTACAAGATTTTCAATATATAAGAAATTTTATTGATCCCCTTTTACGACCATCAAATCTTTTATGTGTATTGAAATGCGATTTTGGGATTATTTTAACTCCACATTTTAAAAATCGATGGATATTTGGTTATGATACACCCCAACAAGCCAACCTGGAGAGTCTTGTATCCTTTATAAAGTGAATTTATTCCTTCAAAAATCACTCCTGAAATCCTTTAAAATAATCTTATAAAGTATATTAATTTTCCTCTTATCTATGCCTTAATAATAGTTTATTCAGTTTTAATGATCCAACTCTAGTAGCTTTGTGGTATATCTTTATTTCTAAATATTTATTTGTTAGAAAATTAAGATTGAATTAGTTAGTATACCTAATTCCTTAGCTCAAAAGAGACTATAGAACCCTTCTGGATAAAATATTATCAACTATTATTAATTTATCTTATAAAATAATTATCATTCCACAATTAGGTATTTTAAATCATATATTTTTCTTAATCATCAATTTTTGATTTAGAATATATTTGATTTAATAATTTATAAACTACTAGTTGAATATGAAATACTACAAATAAATATATTCCAAATATGAAATAACATCTTGTTGTTTCTAAATTACAAAATCATATAAATGTTTTGGTAATAATAAATAAAAAACAATAGTTAAATTGAATCTATCTGATAATAATGAATTCATGAACTTCTCAATACTAATCTAGGAATCACCAGTCTTTAGATTATTTTAAGAATACACCGAACATCTAGTAATTTATATTAGTTACTTGATTATAATGTTTGAATGCACACATGGATCATATTATATTTAATACCCAAGAAGTAAGGCAAAATAATTACATTTATTAACATACCTAATTATAATCTTTTGCTTCAATTAATTTTAATTTATCTTCCAATGACCTTTCTTTCCATATGAGAAAAAATAACATTCTATTTCTTTTATTTCCCTTTGAACCTTTTTTTCTTGGTTGGGTGTTACATAGATACCCTAGACATAGAGTTAGCCTTAGGATATTTTACTTTTCCCTTCTTTTTGACCATAAGTGCAGAAGGATTTTCACACTTCATGTTCTTATCTTCTTTATGGAGAATATTTAGAAGTTCAATGAGATACTTCTCAATATTTTTCATGTTAAAATTCACAACACATCTAGATAATATATGATATTGAAAATTACAAATGAGATCAGTGAACAATTCATCAGGAAATTAAACCCTAGAATGTCTAGATGCCCAATGAATCCAATTATCTTATCTATGTGAGGTCCAACTTGACTTCCCTCTCAAATATTGTATATAAATAATTCCTTGGAGATATCAAAACACTCATATCTATCTCAATTCTGATAAATATCATAGAGATTCTTGATAATTCTATATGACTCTTTGTTGTCATGAGATTTCATGAGTTCTTTAGACATGGATAAAATAATCAAACATTGTACAATTATTGCATCATCCATGTACTTTTTGTAGAAAAAAATATCTTCCTCACTTACCTACTTACCAGGTGCATTAGAAAAATGAGATTCCAATAAATAGAAAAACTTTTCTATAGTAAATTACTCTATAAAAATATTTACCCATTGTGGGAAATTTATTCTTGTAAGGACATTCCTTGAGTTATAGAATGATAGCAATGTTTTCATGGTAGATTTAATTTCCATTTTTTTAACAATATCGATGGAGATTATTTTGTACTTTATCTTTATTATAAAAATACGTGATATAAAATAATTTTAATTATATTATTATTATCCCACTATTTTATCAATTCTCAATGAACATCCCCATTAGACTCAAAATGTCTCTATGCATGAATATTTTAGTGGAAAAGATTCACATTTACCTCCTGATAATATTGAATTTGGCCTAACAAGTTATTAATAGGTATTTAGGTAAGTGGTATTGCTAACCACAGGCTTACAACTCCTTGATTCATTAATTGAACACCACAATCCTAAAACCATTACTCATATTTCATCGATACTTGCCTCCAAAAGGTATTGAATACAATTTTAAAATTACAATAAATACAGATTTAGTTAAATCAACCCATTATCATTGTTAACATTTATTGATAATTGAAATTCCCCCTGACTTTGGCCTAATCTACACTTTAACTATGAGATTATCTTAATTCAGATGATGGAAGGCTTAATACAAGTTGATATTTTATTGAGGTATTTTATTTATTACGTGTAAACATATATTGTCAGAATTATGTGGATTTTAAATAATCATTTTACCTTATTTTTGATAACATCAATTTATTCATAATAATTTTTTTATTTTAATTCTATCTTCCATGCATGTTAATTCATTAGTTAATGTCATCATGATAAATAATCTATAAAAATTAACCATTCACTTAGACATAAATAAAATAAATAATGTGTTTTGATCATGAGATTTCTAATGGTTAATTTATCAATATGATGATAAACTAAACCATAAACCCAGGGGAATAAAATCCTTGGGATGGACTTGGCTCAAATTTTATCATTCCACCATCGACCATTGTATCTTCTGGGTTGATTTCACCTTGTAACGAAGCCTCAACTACCTCCCTCCTTGAATCTCTATCCTTTACAAATGCTTACTCAGACACTAGTGAGAGAGAAAAATTGTACTGATTAAATGGGTTTATATAAAATAATCCATGGACATGGAGGCCATATATAATAAGAGGAGAAGGATGACACCCAAACCATCATTTTAATTTAAAAATAATACAACCCATTCAATTAAATTAAAATAAAACCAACACATACATTGTCAGTCTAAGATCATGATCATCCACACATACACTGAATTTTTTTAAAACAACCAAATAACATTAATTTCAATAATTATAAATTAATAGAAAATAAAATTGAATTAATTAATTATAATAGTTAATTATATAGTTCATTTATCTTATTATACATCCAAATAGTCCTTTAGATTCTTATGCAATATAATTTTTATCAAATTTTACAAATTAATTTTATTTAAAATAAATTATGTACAAGGTATTTACACGAATGGAATATGAAATATTCCTGTAAAAACTACCTATTATGGTCATAATCATGTACTGTGCACTCACACAATTGTAGCATACATGAAAAGTCATGTAATTACATGGTGTATAGTATTAAGAAATAACACACATATATGTGTTAATTTTTGTAGCATGTTCTAGTTTTAATGAATGCGAAGAACGCATTGGGTAATGATGACTATACAGGCATGTATTTACTAATTTAACATGGAAATTAATTAATCATTTAATATTATTAAAAAATGTCACATGATATGTACTTTCAATTAATGACATACAAACATGTGTTAATGAGGTTTGGAGGTGTAATTAATTTTATTTCTATATAACTTAATTTATGTGCTGTACAACTCGGATTGGGGTGAAATCCCTGTAGATAAGTATGAGTCCTCATGTATATTAATTACACATTATGTGTGTATTAATTAATTATACACCATATGTTTATAAATTATACATTGTGTGTATTAATTAATCAGACATCATATTTGTATTAATTATACACTACATGTGTATTAATAATTACATGCCACATGTGTATTAACTATACACCAAATGTGTATAAATTATTCACTAAGTGAGGGTTAATTATAATTTTTTTGAGTATTAATTATATACCATGTGTGTATTAATTAATTACACATATGGTGTATTAATTAGAAACCACATCTATTGACCACACAACCATCATAACATGTAGGGTTACATGACGTATATGAAAGTTACATTCCATGTAACCTGTAACACCCTGATATTTTATGAAACATATTTTTTTATGTCTTATGTTATATACAATACCAAAGGAATCTTTCACTATACGCAACACTGGCTTGTCTTTCATTACACGCAAGAGAAACCTTCTTCGATAGATTGCATTGTACGCAATACCGAGTTTCACTAAACAACGATATGTTATTAAAATATTATATAAACTAGCCATTATAAATAATAATACAAGGTTTTTGAAATTTTATAAATTTTATCATTAAAAATGGACTTCATTTTTGTATTCGGAGTATCGAAATTATCCTAGGGTGAATTTATGGTATTTTTCTGAAAACTTTCAATTTTTGATGAATAGTGAAAACACATAGTTATTGGTTAAAACCAACTTTTTATTTAAATAATTATTTATTTTATTTAAATTTATTTTAGGTAAAAATAGATACATAATATCTATATATGTTCAATATAATTCATTAAAGTCATTTTATAATAATTTTTGATATATAAAGATTTTATTGAACTTTCCACCTTCTTTTACCCACCTCCTAGGAGGTGTTGCAAATTTGCATAAAACATAATATTAATACTTTTATGAGTGGAATTTCAAAAATCCGATAGACACAGTTGATAACAGTAAGTAAAATGTGATTGAATAAGATAAAAATAATTTTTTTTGTGAATAGTAACTTTTTACTTTTAATTACCACAGTTTAAAGTAAATAGGGTAATTAAGGGTTAAAATGATATTATTATTACCCTAAAACATGTCCTGATTATATTGGATAAGTGTAATTCGACCAAAAACAGCCTTAGGAATAAAATATGAGCCTTTAGTTCCACTTGGATTGGATTAGGACATTTATTTTTATTTAATTCAAAGAAGAGTTAAAAGAGTTAAAATCAAAGTTTAATAACTAAAACATTTTTAATATAGGGTTATAAATAAGATAAATTATAATATAAATATTCATTAGAAATATAAAAATATTTCATGCATAATTGTATTTTATTTATATTTTTTTGACATTAAATAATTTAATGATGATGTCGCAATTACCTTATCAATGAAATATTTACATAATTGATATTATAAATAACCAAATAAATGTAATTTGATACTTTTTATGAGTTTAACTAATTTTATAGGTTAATATAACATATTAGGGTTGGTTATAAGAATTTTTTTCGAAGTGATAATGCTATTATGAATTTAGAAAAAACAAAATTCCAAATAGTGTCAAAATTGGCATAAAAGAATTTTTAGAACAAATATTATATTATTAATTGATATTCTATTCATAAAAATATAAGGTTCATCCAAAATACTTATATAATTATATGTGTATCATTAATGAACCACTTGGGTTCTCTTGGATGTATATAGTAAGTTTATCAACCATATAATATAAAAATACAAAGAGACATGGTAAATGTCAAACTTTTTAACTAAGAGATAAACCAAAAAGATAAAGATAATATAGTGACCCAAACATGTCTAAATCCTATTGGTTGAGTGGATTTCTACCCATTCCCACCTTATCTTAGAAATAATCCAATTTGGATCCATTATAAACCAAATATTAATTTATTATAATATAATATTTTATGTTTTTCCTAAGGTTCTCCTCAGCCCTCTTATAAAAGGGAACCCCCCCTTATCTCTAATTAAAACCTCCAAAGCCATTTGTATTAGAAAAACCCTACCCAAATACCCTGTAAAATGTCCTCCCTTCATTCTAGAGGCCTTCTTTTAGTCATAAATCCAACCTAAGGAGCCCTTTTGATCAAATCAAAAGAAAGAACCCGAAGAAGAGGAAAATATATCACCAGCTATTTAAAGTTCCTTTCTTCTTCCACTTCCACCTTCATTGTTGTTTATATTATAAAATAATAACTCCAATATATTCAATATACTGTGATGTTATTATAAAAATGGTACAACTATATTAGTTATTTTATCCATCCTATAAATGAAAAAATCACCACATGTGCGTACGTAAGGCTTACCATCTCCACGTCGTGGTGTAGTTTGTTATTCAAAAATTTCATCATTTGGATGGGTATAATAATGAGTATAAATGATATAAATAATAAATATAACATTATTATGATTCATTATATATGATATAACATCCAATTATATATGATTTTAATATCAAAAGAATGATATTGTCGCTCGTGCGTACGTACAGACTACCGTCTCCATGAACGCGATGAGATTCATTCCCCATCGTATCCATTCAAGACTAATTTTCATTTGATGTTTAAAAATAATTTTTAAGGACTTGATATCATTATGTATATGAATAATATACAACCTACCCATAACAAACATGACTTATGTAACAAAACATATAAAAGAAAAGAAGTAAGTTAACACCCGAAATGATGATAATACTAAAATGTTATTAACAAAGCGATATTAAAAGATCATATATGATATCATATTTATGTATATGATTCTTGTATAATTTAATAACAATTATTTAACTATTATACAGGAGGTTAACCTACCCTCGTCCATGGAAAAGTACAAGGTAAGGGTTAATTCTACAACCTCTTCATTATTCAAGGTTGTTTATATGTAATTATCTAATGGGAAGTATTTTTCATCCACATCCATGTTTCCTCAATATGTATTATTATTACTATTCCCCCAAAATTTTTTAAACCCAATTTTACCTATTGATGAATTTTTTTAAAAGATATGAAATGAATCTTTTTTTGTTTTCAGTACGAGATACTTTTTGACTTTTCCGGCCAAAGTACGAGAAGAATTTTTTTAAACTTATACAACATGAAAGGATTTTTATGATTTCATAGAAAATTATTTCCATGAAGCTTCCTTTACAAGTTTTCAGGTTTATTTTCAATAAACTTCTTTTAGTTTAAAATTGTATGACATATTTAGAAAGGAAAAAATGTTTTTGATGAAGAAAGGATATTTTCATCAGGAATGGAGTTCAAGTGTTTTATCAAAATTATTTTCCATATAAGATAATATAGGGTTCTCTTTTTATCTCTATTATTACATTTATTTGATTATATTATGATGGAATTATTTTTATGAAGCACTTTTATTATATATATATTATGTTATGATGACATGATGTTTAAGAATCCAATTTTTATTACATGGGTTATGCTATGATGTACGATTTTTGATTTTGTGGCACACATAAGAATGGTTTCATTATGATATGGGTGGGAACTATATCTCCCTCCAATGCATCGGGTAAAGATTTATATCTCATGATATAGACATGGCTGGAATGACATGTTAATCCAGTTCAGTGATAAATGACTGGAATGAGGAGTGAACTCAGTTCAGTAATGAGCTTTGTCTGCTATGATAGTCTTGGCCATGAGTCTTGACTAATATGAAATAATTTTCTATGATTATGTGTGTATGACACAAAGTTTAATGTTTTATGTTATGATTATTGGGATTGCATTTCACTATTATGATTTATCCCATGTCATGATATTATGATCTCTTTTGCAGGTTAAGATTTTCAATATTTTGTTCTTATGAATATGATATGATTTATATTTCCTTTCCTTACCCTTATTGAGCATTTGAGATCACCCTTTTGTATGTTTTCTTTTCCCCAGGTCAGGAATAAGGGTATTAAGTAGGATAATAAAAAAGGGAATCTAGATATGATGAAATAAATAGGAGACAATGTAGATGATTTATGAACCAGTTGTTTGTGCATGTGCATATTTCCTTTAATTTTATTTAATATGATTTTGTTTGATTACATTTATTATGTATTTTGATGATATCTTAATTTAAGTTATTTGGATTTTTGTGATTCTTATCACGTTGGAAATATAATTTATTTATCTATATTTTATTAGTTAATGAAGAAGTTTGAAAATGCTTATCTATTTCTCAAAAATTCAATGATGTTGCTACTATGTTTTCAGAAACTCTACATTTCATTATTTTAAAATATTTATGTATTTATTTTACTGAAACATCTACAGTTGTCCGATTTGCATGAAACATGATTCTATGGAAAGATAAAATGTTTATCTTAGTTTACATCAAAGTCTAAAAATATCATTTGAATGGACTTTTAATTACATGAAGTTATAATATGCTGTTTTGAAGTAGCAGTTTTTGCAAAATTGTTTTGCTTCTGTTTTTTAATGATTTCGGGATCTATAAATGTTGGTTTTAATTGATTATTTTTTTCGAAAGATAATATGTTTTTCTACAAATCATTAGTTTTGGACGAAGTCTGAATCTGCTGTCAAGAGCACTTAAAAATTCTTTGAAGTTTTTCAAAACATTCTGTCCAGATTTTTTATCAAAAGTATGGTTCATTTTTTATCAAAAGTATGGTTCATTTTTTATCAAAAGTATGGTTCATTTTTTATCAAATGTATGGTTCATTTTTTATCAAATGTATGGTTCAGTTTTTTATCAAAAGTATGGTTCATTTTTTATCAATAGTTTGGTTAATTTTTTAACTAATGTATGGTTCATTTTTTTTATCAAAAGTATGGTTGATTTTTTTATCAAATGAATGGTTCATTTTTTATCAAAAGTATGGTTCATTTTTTATCAAAAGTATGGTTTATTTTTTATCAAAAGTATGGTTCATTTTTTATCAAAAGTATTGTTCATTTTTTTATCAAAATTATGGTTCATTTTTTTATCAAAAGTATGGTTCATTGTTTTATCAAAAGTATGGTTCATTTTTTATCAAAAGTATGGTTCATTTTTTATCAAAAGTATGGTTCATTTTTTTATTAAAAGTATGGTTCATTTTTATCAAAAGTAAAGTTCATTTTTCTCAAAAGTATGGTTCATTGTTTATCTTACGAAAGTATGGTTTACTGTTCATACCCTACATTACTGTTCATACCATACGTTACTGTTCATACCCTATGTTACTATTCATACCCTATATTACAATTCATACCCTACGTTACTTTACTGCTTGCTCTGAAGTTATTGTTCGCTTTGAAGTTATTATTCGTTCCGAAGTTATTGTTCACTCCAAAGTTACTGTTCACTCCAAATTTACTATTCACTCAAAAGTTACTATTCACTTTGAAGTTACTGTTCATTCTGTTCATTTTTTAAAAAAATTTATTTTCTGCAAATATATATATTATTTTTTAACAATTTTTTTTGTAAAATCCTCATTAAATATAAGAATCGTAATTAAAGAGTTTTTAATGTTTTTGGTGCTATATTGAGAGAGTGAAATTAATAACGTTCTTCAACTTCTTTTAAAAATAAATTTTGACCTTTCAAGATTGTTTAAATTTAAATGTTTGAATTTAATTCCAGAATATGCTGCTAGTTTTTAGGAACTGTTTTGACTTCGTTTAAATCGTTTTAAATGGGTTCAAAATTCTGTTTTGAATCATTCAATGCTTTTATTATTCTAGAGATTTTATTGGAATACTTATTCAAAATATTTTGAATTCCTCTATTTGATATTTTAATCTACAGAAATAAAGAAGCAACAGTTCTGCTATTTTCAGGGAGATATTTATAGGATCTCTTAACTTATTTAATTTTGAATATCCTAAAGAAGCGTTGTTACTTCACCTGTTAGATATTTTTAGTCTCTATATATATAGTTCTCTCTTACAAGAAATACAACACAATAAAAAGAGAAGGGGATGTGAACTTTGAATCTTCTATGCATTTGCAACGTCCTGTGACACTCTACTTCACCACCTGCTCGGTCTCTCAAGCGCTGAATTAATTCTTCTTCGACTATAATTTCATTGATGAGACGTGCTGAACTAAACCTCAAGAATCAGTACCTATGATTTAATTTTTTATTCTCATTCATCTGGTTCTATGTCTGTAACACTACTTCTCATCTCTCACACGCACTCTATTTTTTCTGTTTATGATTTTGCACACAAAGCATTATTTTTTATTTTTTTCTCGGGTTGTGACTCCTGGATTCTAATGTCAGGATATTAAGGTTGTGACTCCCTGTATCTAAAGTCAAGACTTTTTGGGTTGTGACTCCCAGTATCTAAAGTCAGGTTGTAAGTGTTGTGACTCCCCACAAAAAAGTCAGTGTCATGGTTATCCCTCCGCTAGAAAAGGATTTTGTAATTGGGTTATGATTCCCCTTTAAAAATAATTTTTAGTGCACACGTATCTCTCACCGAGTAGAGAGGTATAAGAGTAGAGTAGTCCCACTTTGGACTAAACTAATATAAAAAAAATCCTTGCGTTATTTAATTTTTCCGCTGCTAATTAAATTTAATCATTAACTTTGATAATTAATTTATTTGATTAAAATTTTTAATCTGGTCTATTCACCCCCCTCTAGACCATCTGCCATTACCCTGTCCGACCTAACAATTGGCATCAAAGGAATTCCTTCTTAAGAATAGTTTTTCTCTATCTTTATATTTCATTATACTTGGTTGTTCCTTCAAGAATTTATCCAATCATTTCTTTTATCTACTTTTAAATTTTATTTTGATAACTTATTTCTAGACCTCACAGTCTAAGGATAAAGATATTATAAGATGGAAGGATTAAACCAGAATGATTCTTGGATTCCTCAGAAGCCACCCCATTTTGATGTCAACGATTATGGATACTGGAGATCCTAAATGGAGGAAAACCACAAACAGTTGAGCATTGAGCACTGGTCTATCATGTCAAAACAATACACACTGCCTGAAGCTGATCCAGATAATCTTACAATAATTGATTCCACTAGATATGTCTTAAATTACAAATTCGTTAATATTTTATATTGTTCTATTAACATAAGTGTTTTTCGTCATGTTTCTGCATGCAAGACAACTCATGAGATTTGGAATATTTTGCAAGTTACTCACCTTGGCTCTGAAAAATTGATCCGAACCAAACTTGGAATGGTTCGTGCTGAGTATCCAGACTTCAATATGGGTGAAGATGAAACTGTGAATCAAATTTTCCATAGATTCACAAGAATTGTGAATAGAATGAATTCACTTGGAGAATCTCTGGAAAATCCTATACTTGTTGAAAGTGTCCTACGAGCATTACCAAAGAAATAGAATGCAAAGAAGGTTGCCATTGATTAAAGCAAGAACTTCAAAGAGTACACACTTGATGAACTGCTTGGATCACTACTCCAATATGAACTGGAACTGAAGAACATAGCTGATGAGGAGACAACAAAAAGAAAAGGTATAGATTTCAAGTCTATAAATGTTATGTCTAATAATTCTTCTGATTCTGATCTACAGGATATTGAAAAGGAAGACATGGCTCAGATTGTAACTGGAGTCTACAAAAGAATGAAAAAGAAAGGTTTCAAAAACTAGTTTAGTAGAAATCCTCAAAAATAAAAATATAAGGAAGATAAAAAGGGTGATACAAATTAAAATGCTTCAGATGTAACTTGTTATGAGTGTAGGATGAAAGGTCATATCAAACCCGATTTCCCTAAACTAAAGAATAAAGACCAATACAAAAAGAAGAATAGAAAGGCATTGGAAACCAGTTGGAGTTGTACTGAAGAATCTGATTCTAGTGAACAATATGAAAATGAAAAAGAATCTGCTAACTTGTGTTTTATGGAATCACTGGATAAGGTTTTTAATTCTAGTTATTATTATGAATGTTCTGATTCTGAATATGAATCTGAAAACCCCAATTTTTTTGAATTAAATAAAGAAATTAAAAGATTAAGAAAAGATATTTTCAAAGCTTCTGATTTATATAATAAACTTAAAGAATTTAATGAAAAACTTATTTCTGAAAATAAATTAATTTTGTAAGAAAATAAAAGGTTAATAAACACTACTTCTACTTCTCATTCACCAGTTTATGATAATTTGAAAACTGCTCAAGATCTGAATGAGAAATTGAAAAAGGAAGTTGAATGTCTTAAACAAAATTTATCTGATTTTATTCAAGGTCATGAAAAATATCATGAGATGATGTCCTTGACTAAAACTAATAAAATTAAATATGGTTTTGGTTATGAAAAAATATTACCTCAAATGTATAAAACATGTTTTGTTAAAAGTAAAAATGGTTGTACTTCAACTGTTACTTGTTTTAAATGTGGAACGAATGGTCACTATGCCAATGACTATTCACTTAGATTTAAACAATCTTTGGGATTTAAAAAAACTAATATTTATAAATCCTTGGTAACGAGAGTACCATACAATACATGTTTAAATTCTTTATGGGTACCTAATTTTTTTTATTACTAATCCTATTGGACCTAAAGTAGCATGGGTACCAAAATTGTCAATTAATTGATTTTTGTATGAAAAATGCCTTGGATGTCTCGAGAATGATATATGGTACATGGACAGTGGATGCTCTAGGCATATGACCGAATACCCATCAATGTTCACATCATAGAACACATGTGATAGAGGCATTGTTACTTTTGGAGACAATTCCAAAGACAACGTAAAAGGTTTTGGTAAAGTTGGTATTTAAAATTCTACATTTATTTCAAAAGTTTTATATGTTAAGGTTTAAAAAATAATTTAATTAGTATATCAAAATTATGTGAATATGGAATGGATGTTAAATTTCAAAATAATAAATGTTTAGTTTTTAAAGATGATTCTTTATTATTTTAGGCTAATCGAAAAGATAATATTTATACTATTAATTTTTCTGAACTAACTATTCAACATGTAAAGTGTTTGAATGCTATACAGAATGATTGCATCCTTTGGCACCAACGTTTAGGTCATGTTAATTTCAGAATGTTACATAATCTCTCAAAGCATGAGAATGTTTTACAGCTTCTTTCTTTGAAGAAAGAACAACTTCATGTTTGTGATGCCAGTATGCAAGGGAAGTAATACTAAATTTATTTTAGAACTATCAATCAGATAAGTACTATTAAGCCTTTACAGTTATTACATCTTGATTTATTTGGTGTAAGTCAAATTTCTAGCCTTGGTGGAAAGAAATACACTTTATTTATTGTTGATGATAATAGTAGATTTAATGGGTATATTTTCTAGCTCATAAAAATGATACTTTATCTAAATTCATTGCTTTCTATAAATTAGTTAAAAATGAAAAAGTTTGTATGATTATTTATATTCGTAGTAATAAAGGAGGTGAATTTCATAATTTAGATTTTGAAAAATTATGTGAAAATAATGGATATTTTTATAATTTCTCTGTTCGTAGAACACCACAACAAAATGGTGTTGTAGAACGGAAAAATAGAACTCTTATTGAAATGGCTCAAACTATGTTATGTGAATATAATCTGCCTATATATTTTTGGGCTGAGGCTGTTTTTGCTGCATGTTATATTTCAAATAGAATTTTTATTAGACCTTTCTAAAGAAAACTCCTTATGAATTATTCAAAAATAAAAATCCTAAAGTTGGTTATTTTAGAGTTTTTGGATGCAAAGTTTTTATTTTAACTTCAAAGGATAATTTAGATAAATTTGATGCTAAAAGTGATGAACGTATTTTTCTTGGATATTCTAATAACAGTAAAGCTTATAGAGTTTATAATAAAATAACGATGGTTATTGAAGAGTCTTTTCATGTTATGTTTGATGAAAATAATGTTAAAATACATTCTGATTCTAATGTTATTGATGATGAGTTTAGAGATTATAATTTTGGTGAAGGCATTCCTCAAGATAAGAGTGAATTAATTGAGGTGGAGCATACTCCTTCTCAACCTGATCCAAGATCATGGAATATTCACAAAGATCAACCTGTTGAAAATGTAATTAGCAATGTTGATTCTGGTGTCAAAACCAGAATTTCTATTTTAAATTATTGTTCTCATTTTGCTTTTATTTCTGATTTTGTTCCTATTAATATTAATGATGCTTTTAAAGATGCAAACTAGATTGTTGCTATGCAAGCTGAGTTAAATCAGTTTGTTAGAAATAATGTTTGGACTTTAGTAGAATTGCCTAAAGATAAGTGGGTAATTGGAACTAAGTGGATCTTTAGAAACAAGTTGGATGAATCTGGACAGATTGTAAAAAAAAAGCCAGACATGTTTCTCAAGGATACTCTCAAGAATAAGGTATAGACTTTGAAGATTCATTTGCACCTGTTTCCAGGTTAGAGTCAATTAGAATTTTGTTAACTTTTGCATGTTTTCAAGGTTTTAAATTATATCAAATGGATGTAAAAAGCGCTTTCTTAAATGGTTTTATTACTGAATAAGTTTATGTTTCTCAACCTCCTAGTTCAAAAAATAAAGAATTTCCCAACCATGTTTTTAAATTATCTAAATCTTTATATGGTCTCAAACAAGCACCCCGTGCTTGGTATGAAATAATTTCTTTATTTTTATTTAAAAATGGATTCAAGAAAGGCAATGTTGATCCCACTCTTTTTATTAAAAGATCTTCTGATTATATTTTAATTGTTCAAATTTATGTTGATGATATAGTTTTTGGATCATCTAGTGACATACTTTGAAATGATTTTTCTTTATTGATGTCTTCTGAATTTGACATGAGTTTAATGAGAGAATTAATGTTCTTTCTTGGACTTCAAATTTCTCAAAGGAAAGATGGAATTTTTCTTAATCAATATAAGTATGCTAAAGATTTAGTTAAATGATTTGGTCTTAATTCCTCTAAATCCATGAAAACTTCTATGGGTACTAATTGTAAATTATATAGTGATTCATCTGGTAAATCAGGTGATTTAACAGTTTATAGAGGTATGATAGGTAGCTTTCTATATTTAACAGTATCTAGACTTGATATCATTTTTTTGTTTGTTTATGTGCTAGATTTCAAGTTGTTCCTAATGAAATTCAAATTAAATCTGTTAAAATAATAATTAGATATGTTAAAGGAACTGTTGATTCTGGTTTATTTTATCCAAAATATAACTATTTTGATTTAACATCTTATTCTGATTCTGATTTTGGAGGCTGTAGAATTGACCTAAAAAGTACATTAGGTATGTGTCAATTTTTGGGAAAATGTTTAATATCTTGGTCATCTAAGAAACAATTATCTGTTGCTTTATCTACTGCAGAATCCGAGTATATCTATGCTGCTAGTAGTTGTGCTCAATGTTTATGGATTAAGCAAACTTTATGTGATTTTGGTGTTTATCTTGATAAACTACCTATTTATTATAATAATTAATCTCCAATTTCTATTTCTAAAAACCCCTTACATCATTCTAGAACAAAACATATAGATCTTAGATTTCATTTCATTCGAGATCATGTGAATAAGGGTGATATTATTTTAGAATTTATCCCTTCTGAAAATCAGCTTGCAGATATTTTTACAAAGCCTTTAGACTCTGATCATTTTGAGAAAATTAAATTTTCTCTTGGTATGTTGGAATTTTAAATTTTATCTGCTGCATTTGTTTAGGGGGAGCATGTTTTGAATTTTTGTTTATTTACAAAAAAGGGGGAGAAGTTTTGGAGAGAAGTTTTGGTGAGAAATAATTTGGTTTGAATCATTTTAAAAATTTCTTTTTGGTTTAAATGTCTTGGTTTTATAATCAAACAAAAAGGGGGAGATTGTTTGTGCATTTGCATATTTCCTTTAATTTGATTTCAAATGATTTTGTTTGATTAATTTTATTATGTATTTTGATGATATCATAATTTATGTTATTTGGATTTTTTGTGATTCTTATCACTTTATAAATATAAGATATTTATCTATATTTTATTAGTTAATGAGGAAGTTTGAAAATGCTTATCTATTTCTCAAAAATTCAATGAAGTTGCTGCAATGTTTTCAGAAACTCTACATTTCACTGTTTTAAAACATTTATGTATTTATTTTACTGCAACTTCTACAGTTGTCCGATTTTCATGAAACTTGATTATATGGAAAGATAAAATTTTTATATTGATTTCATTAGTGTACATGAAAGTATAAAAATATCGTTTGAATGGAATTTTAATTACAAGAAGTTATAATATGATGTTTTGTAGTAGCAGTTTTTCCAGAATTGTTTTGACTTCGTTTAAATAATTTTAAATGAATTTAAAATTCTGTTTTGAATCATTCAATGCTTTTATTATTCTGTAGATTTTATTGGACGAATTATTCAAAATATTTTTAATTCCTGTATTTGATATTTTATTCTACAGGAATAAAGAAGCAGCAGTTCTGCTATTTTTAGGGAGATATTTATGGGATCTCTTAACATATTTAATTTTGAATATCCTAAGGAAGCGGAGTTTCTTGAAACTATTAGATATTTTTATTCTATATATATATAGTTCTCACTTGCAGGAAATACAAACCTAGACAAAGATAAGGGGCTGTAAACTTTGAATCTGCTGTGCATTTGCAACGTTCTGTGACACTCTGCTTCACCACCTCTCGGTCTCTCAAGCGCTAAATTAATTCTGCTTCGACTACAATTTCATTGAAGAGACATGCTGAACTAAATCTCAAGAACCAGTACTAGTGATTTAATTTTTAACTTCTCTTTCATATGGTTCTGAGTCTGTAACAATACTTCCCATCTCTCACACACACTCTATTTTTTCTGTTTATGCTTTTGCACACAAAAGCATTATTTGTTATTATTTTTCTCGGGTTGTGACTCCCAGATTCAAAAGTCAGGATCTTAGGGTTGTGACTCCATGTATCTAAAGTCAAGACTGTTTGGGTTGTGACTCCCATTATCTAAAGTCAGGTTGTAAGGGTTGTGACTCTGTTTCCATCTGGAATTCGGGTTAACCTCATTGATTGAAGGTTTAAACATTCCAATCGGTTTCTAACAGGTTTTTTCATAGAGCCAGAAACATCCAATGATTCCATATCCATTAGGACCTACTTTCCAAAGGTAGGCGCTCATTAGTTTTGGACTGATGTGGTTTAGGAATTTGCATTGGTCGAGAGGATGGGAGGTCGGACTCATCACACCTTTTTAAGGGGAATTATTATCTACTCTGGGACTCTCTTTATAGATTTAAGTTATGTTCATGAATCCTTATTACATTAACAAGTATAAAATGAGATTTTCTTTAGTCTGACAATCAATTATTGATATGTAGGAAATTCATAGAATCTTTTATATGTATTCTAGGTTCTTCATCGATGAAGAATCATATGTATCTGTTAGAGATTCTTAGTTGATGGTATCCTTAAAATACATAAAATTCTCTTGGACATTATGATGACCATACTAGTTTTAAAGCCACTCAGTGGGGCACTTGAAGTTTATTGTCATTCAGGAGGACATGGATTATTTCAGAGTTGGGATCATACCTACTGATGGGCTACCTATGTATCCATTGTTTTAGAAAAGGAATTAGAACCCATGTAGTTCGAGTAAGGGAGTATGTTGTTTATGCATGATTGATGGCTCAAAGAAATATGTCATGATTACTTTTACACTCTAAGATCATGTGAGTCATGCTCGGTGTGAGAAACAAGAGGTATTGGTCAAACCAGACAACTGTTCCATGCAATGATGCAATGATATGGGGCTTATATGTGTATGAATGCCCAAATAGATAAGAATTAAGATTTACTTCAGGGAAGAAATCCAGGAACATGGTCTATAAAGGTATATTGCATAATGGATATTTGGATACTCTAATCTTGGGGATTACTCCTAAGGAAGATTCCCAAGTTAGGAGGGGACTTATGATTGGGTTTTACTTCTGAGAAGGAAGCCCAGATCAAATGGAAATTAAGACTAGGGATTACTCCTGTAAAGGAGGCCCAGGTTAAAGGGATTTGAAAATTAAAGGGACTTGGGGATTACTCCTAAGGAGGAGACCCATATTTGAGACTAAGTCTAACTCCTGAAAAGGAAGCCCAGGTTAAGAGAAATTAAGGTTTGGGGCTTACTCCTGAGGAGGATGCCCATATTTGGGAATTTTGAGACTGGGGCTTACTCCTAAGGAGGATACCCAGATTAGAGGACTTGGGGCTTACTCCTAAAGAGGATGCCCATATTAATGAGGATTTGTCCTAGGGCTTACTCCTGAAAAGGATCCCAAGGTTAAGGATTCTCTCATCTTAAAGGATGAGGTTGAATGAATGAAATCTCAATATTTTTTGACATAGAGATGTGTAAATCACTAGGTTTTGAGAGATGTTCCACTGAGTTTCTTTCAGATAAGGTAACCAAATCAAGAAATCATGCCATAAATGGCTTTGAAGAGTGTCTTGAAGACTGAATCTTGAATAAAATAGGTGGAATGGCATAAGATGGGTGAAATGGGCAGGAAAGGCACTTAAAAAGATAGGGGCACGCAAGTCCTGGCAGGCGCGCAGGTACTGCGTGGGCGCACAAGTCCTGGTCGCGCAGGTATACCTGCACGACACATGGATACTTGCACGATTTTCAACCCTTAGAGTAATATTTGGGTGATCCTTGATCAAATCCTTTAAAATTATGCCTAGAGTCTTTCCAGAAGATGGCGCACAAGTTATGATGAAGAAGTAGGGAGACGCGCAAGTGTGTCCATTTCCCTTTAGGGTAAAACACTTAGACACGCAAGTGTTAGTGAATTATAAAACTTAGACCTTACTCCTCTTGTTTAGACCTTCCATTCTAGGTAAAGAATTACCTTAGAAGTGTTTGGAAGACCTGAAGAAGAGACTTGGGTGTTCAGAGCTCTGTATCTGAATTCTGGAAAAATTTATCCCGAAATGGGGGGCCCACAGGGTCTATTTATAGGCTTCTGAAGACCCTGGGCGGTTTTTAAAGAGGGCGCGCAAGTTACTTGTGCGACCATTAGGCGGTGCGCAAGTGTACTTGCGTGACAGTAAGGGAACTTGCGTGGTGCATGGTTCATTGACTCATTTTTCATTCCTTTGTCGATTTTTGATTTTTTCTTCAAAGGATGAAACAATTTGTGCTAAGGTATTTCCATTTTTAAGTCATTAGACATTGTGACGGAAAGGAGAATCAATAAAAGTCCCCCCTCAGAGTTGGATCCAGAGATAAAAGAGTATTTGACTCTGAGGAAAAAAGGAGAAACCATGGGTCTTTGTGGTTATTGGCACTTTAAAGTCATGCATATCGGACATAAAAAGGACAATGTTTTAAGGTCGAATAGCTTTGAACAAATGGATTACAATTGACTCAATTCCTTGTCAACTTATCTGAAAACATATTACCACACTCAATTATGAGGGAAAATATGTAAACTACGAATTAAGAAAATTTGAATCTGGGGAATGATATTAAAAAGAGCTAAAATGCATTAGAAGAAGTAGTTCCCAAGAATAAAGTTACCATTATTTAACAAACCCGTTAAGGGGTTGAATTATGAAGGGCCACCTAAGGGCATTGGCTGCATAGGCAAATAAATAGTATCTTTTGGCTAATAAGTCTGTTATGTAGACTGTTTATGCAAGGCCGCCTAAGGGCACATGCTGCATAGTCTGGCAAAAGAACTCTCAGAAATTTACATTCCTAGTGCTAAAAGCCAGTGAATGTTTATGAAGATTCAAATTTTCCAGATTATATAGTTTGCTGGATGGAAAGAGGTACTTGAATATGGAGAAGATATTTACAAACAAGATTATCGAAGAACTGGATGAATATTAACCCTATGAAGGTCTGACCCAAATGTAGCGAAGGAGAATATAAATCATAGACTTGAATACTTTCAGATCATGAGAAAGTATACGGGACAAGTATGTTAAGGATGGCTATTTTTACGGATCCCTACATATTTTCATTAAGTCAAATAAGGACAAAAGAAGCTTTCTTCTAATAATGAAGTTACCAGTATTTAATAAACCCTTTAGGGGGTTGAATTATGCAAGTCCACCTAAGGGAATTGACTGCATAGTCAAATAATAGCATCTTTTGGCTAACAATTCCATTATGTAGACTGTTTATGCAAGGCCGCCTAAGGGCACGTGCTGCATAGTCAGGCAAAAGAACTCTCAGAATTTCAGGCATTTTGTGATTATAATTTAAGAAAAGGGTTATTAAGATCTGAAAATATTTAAGGTTAGGATTATGACACATAAATATGGGTATTGTCCAATGTATATAGAGATACAAAAATCAATGCTAACCATAATCATGTTGTGGCTAGGTCCTGAATGGAAATGTTGGAATTGACTACGTATCCCATAAGGATGGGAATCAAGCCATACATAGTTCTTGAACTACAGTTTAACGTCGTGTGGGACAAATGGATTGGAGATCTTATTTTAGGGTCATAGAGCTTGGATCATTATAATAAATACACAGTGTGTGTTTTCATGGGGACTTTTCAGCCATGGGACTGAAAGTGGAATTTGGGGTTTGGCCCAAAAGATTTGGGGCTGGATTCGAGGGACACTCGAATGTTCCTACATATCCCATAAGGATGGGAATCAAGCCCACGTAGTTCTAGAAATACCCTCTGTACAAATTTGGTTCATACATGTGAAGGGTGAAAGGAGACTTTAGTGCAATTATGGTTGAACCAAAGATAAAAGGTTCAGGCATTACCATGTATGCACATAGTTTTTTGAAATGAAACATGATTGAAAATCAATGTAAATAATGATTCCATATCAGGTGAGGGTATCAAAGAATATTGTAGTTTTATTTTCATACAGGACAAAAAGTGTTGTACAGTTTAACGTCATATATCAAGGAAGAAAGTGAAACAATGTAAAGATATTGATTACAGGGGCGGTTTCACGAATTAACATCATATGAGATGGAGGTGAACCAATGTGAAGAGATTGGTTTTGGGATTGAACCTTGGGAGGTTGCCTACGTACCCAACCTTGAAGGCAAGGATCAAAGTCTGCATAGTTCAATTAAAGAATGAATTAATGATCAAGTTGTTCATGGGGACAACGACCTAAAAAATGATTGTGTTGGGACTTACACATGGTTTGTAGCCCAGAGAGAGTGTTATAGTTGAAGTTTTCTCTAAGCTCACGTGAGTCATACTCGGTGTGAGAAACAAGAGGTAACAACAACCTTAATGATGCACAGTTTTATTTCATGTAGGAAATATAAAGGGACTATTCAGTTTAATGTCTTGTAGTTAGGAATATACGTGCTGCACAGTTTTATGTCATGTAGCAGGGAAAAAGTACAGTTTAATGTCACGTAGGACGTATCAAAGGACTTTCTGTACAGTTTAGCATCATGTAGTTAGGATGATGGGGACAACACAATTTAATGTCATGTTGGACAAAAAGAGGACTATGCAGTTTAATGTCATGAAGTAAGGACAAATGAGTACACCATTTAATGTCATGTTGGACGTATTAGGGAATTTTTCATAGTTTAATGTCATGTTGGATGAAAAAGGGATGATACAGTTTAGCGTCACATGGGACGTAAGTGCCAATAGATTAAGGTCATATGCATGGGCCATTGGTTATGCAGTTTAACATCATGTTGGATGAAAAGGACTTTTATATAGTTTAACGTCATATAGCAAGGATGATGAAGGGGGACATAGTTTAACGTCATGTTGGATGAATTAGGGAACTTTTTCATAGTTTAATGTCATGCTGGATAAAAGTAACACAAATAGTTTAAGGTCATATGTATGGACTATGGATGATGTAGTTTAAGGTCATGCTGGACGTAAGGGATGTGAAAATAGTTTAAGGTCGTATGCATGGACCGTTGGTTATGTAGTTTAACCTCTTTCTAGACGTAAAGGACTTTTATACAGTTTAGCATAATGTAGTTAGGACGTCATAGTTTAGCATCATTTTGGACAAAAGTACAAATATTTTAAGTTCATATTTATGGACCATTGGTTGTATTTTGTGTTCATACAAAATATTTCTCCAGAAATCTAGCATTGGTTGGAGTAGTGATGAGTTCTCCATCCATTGAGATTAAAGAGTAAGCTCCATTGGAGTAGACATTATGTATTGAGTAAGGTCCTTCCCATTTTTTCTCATGCTTGGGAGGTTTCTTTCACTACTATAAAATAGGTATAACCCACGGTTTTGCAAAAACCTGTGGGTATAGGGTACCCCTATATCCACGGTTTTCCAAAACCGTGGGTAGAGGGATCGTATGTGAACCTATACCCACAGTTTTCCAAAACCGTGGGTATAGGCAAACTATACCCACAGTTGTGCCAAAAACCATGGGTATAGTTCTCTTTTAAGACTTATACCCACGGTTTTGGAGAAAACCGTGGGTATAGGGTATTTGCTGAAGACTTATACCGATGGTTCTTGAAAACCATAGGTATTGTGGGTTTTTTTGAAGACCTATACCCACGGTTCTCTAGAACCGTGGGTATAGCTTTCCTGCATTATGGTGGGGAATGAAAATTAGGCAGGACACAAGAAAAATTTGGCGGGAAGACATTTATTCATGGTTTAGATTAATATAATTATGGTAATATAAATATATATATATTCCAAAATTTAGCAGCTCTGTTTGTCAAGTGTTCGCTGCTAATGCGGTAGGTCTCCTATTCAAATCCTTCGAGCCACATTTTTTAATTTTAATTACCCGAGGTGGATAATATTAATATAAATACGCAAATATGTGTTCGTATAATTAATATGAATAGCAGCGAGGATGGTTCGATGGTGTTACGCAGCCACGTTGTTCATCGCGAGATGTGGGTTCGATTCCCATGGGGATTTTTTTTGGGATTTAAATAAGTCGTATTAATATATATATGCAGAATAATTAACATATAACAAATAAAATGTACAGGCCAGTTAGTCCGTCTGTGGGGCGCGGACCTGAGTATCTGCTCGAGTGGCGGGTTCAAAACCCTCCCTAGGCCTGTTTTTTGGAAAAAAACCCCACGATTTGAGAACCGTGGGCTGTGTTGTGTGCCACGCTGTTCGAGCATGTGCCACCATTAACTACCCTATACCCATGGTTCTCCAAACTGTGGGTATAGGCCGAAAACCCTATACCGACGCCATTCTCGCCCACGGTTCCCAAAACTGTGGGTATAGGCTATACCCACGGTTTTGGGACCTATACCAACAGTTTTGAACCGTTAGTATATGTCATTTTTCTAGTAGTGTTTCCTGGTATCATTGGAGTTTTGAGAACTAATACTAATTTTCCCTAAGTGAATGAACGAAGACGAATTTTTTTTTGAAATCTCATGCTATTCGATTCTGATAGACTTCCAATGGTGCAAAGTACACAATATTTTCTCATATAACCGTTACAATTCATTCAATTGCTTTTGAGATTGTGCATCAGTAGATAAATGATAAAAAATGGCTACTCTGAGTGAAGGTAATTGAACTTCAATGGGAAAGATGGCTTCCGTTCCATATACAAGTGAATATGGAGTTGACCGAGTTGTAGTGCGGGTGGTAGTCCGATAAACCCATAAATCATGAAAGATTTTATTAGGACATGATTTCTTATCTTTATCCACCATCTTTAGCAGTATATTTGACAGAGTCTTGTTGAAAGCTTCTATCTTGCCATTGGCCGCTACATGATACCGAGATGAATGGTTGTATTTGATGTTGTATTCTTGATACAACTTCTTCACCTCAGATGAACAGAAGTTGGTGCCATTTTCCATCAATATGGTATGAGGGACACCAAATCTGGTAATGATGTTAGACTTGATGAATCTAACAATGCATTTAGAACTGAATTCCTTAAGAGGTATTGCCTCTGCCCATTTTGAAAAGAAATCAGCAGTAGTAAGACTATACTTAAACTGCTTGGCCGTAGCTGAAGGGTAAGGTCCCACCACATCCATTCCCCATGTGGAAAATGGCCACAAGTATTTAGATGTATGAATAAACTCTGGAGGTTGATGAATGAAGTTGGCATGTACTTGGCATGAATGAAACTTCTTTGTGAAATCAACACAATCTTGTATCATTGAAGGCCAAAAGTATCCAGGCCTTCAAATCTGATCAGATAGTCTATGTCCAGACTGGTGGGCACCACATATTCCCGCATGCACTTCTTTCATGACAGCCATTGTCTCTTCACCATCAATGCATCTGAAGAGAACTCCATCAAAACCACATTTGTAGAGAATTTTCTCTTGGTGATCTGGGCTATCATAAAGAGTAAAATTGACCACACATCGCCGGATTTGTTCTTTCCCGGCTCTATTAGGTGGAAGTGTTCCATTTTGAAGGTATTCCCTAATTGGTGACATCCATCCTGTAGTATGACCATACGGTTCAAGGATGAGACTAATTTCATTAATTTCCTCTGTTCTGCTTCGAACATAAGGTGAAATTTCATGACGGTGGGCAATACTTATGGTTGTATCGTCTCGATTTGGATCTGCCAGAGCTTTGGCTATATTAGCGAGTGTATCAGCTTGGGCATTTTGTGATCTTGGGACATTAGAAAATGTCGGTTCCGAAGGGAATTCCACCATTAACTCTTTTACGTAATCATACAACATGATTAGTTCATCTTTTCTGATGGCATAATCCCCATTGACTTGTTTGATTACCAGGTCTGAATCACCTTTCACCTTTAAGTGATTAACTTGTACTTGAAGCGCCAATTCCAAGCCTGTGATTAGAGCTTGGTATTCTGCTTCATTATTGGTACCACCTTCCCACAATAAGAAGTTATAAGGTAACACAACTTTTTCTGGAGAAATGAGCACAATTCCTAAGCCAACTTTGTTGAATTTAGGATTTTCCATTTTTCTCCCTATTGGACTTCTGGAAGCACCATCAAAATACATTTCCCATGAATGAGAACTTTCTTGAATAGAGAAGACTTCCTCATTAGGGAGTTCAATATCTGAAGATGTGTCTTCTACTGAAGGGTGTTCAGCCAGGAAATCAGCCAAATCTTGGCCCTTTATTGCCTTTTGAGACACATACTGAATATCGAATTGCTGAAAAATAACTGCCCACCTTACCAGACGTCCTGTAAGCATTGGATGACTAATGATGAATTTGAGAGGATTATTGCGAGATACCAATTGGACCTCGTGATGTTGTAGGTAGTGTCTCAACTTCTGAACTTTTAAGATTAATGCCAGGTTGCACTTCTCAATATTTGAATATCAGGTTTCTGCTTCAAGCATAGTCCGATTGAGGTAGTAGAGGCTGTTTTCATTCCCAACATCATTCTTATGAGTAAGAAAGGCACCCAATGATCGCTCTAGAGCTGTCACGTAGAGGATAAGTGGTCTTCCTTAAAAAGGTGTCATGAGTACCGGTGGACACAAGAGGTATTTCTTAAGAATATCAAATGCTTCTTGACATTCTTCTGTCCACTGGTAAGTAACTCCCTTCTTCATTAATTTGGTTAAGGGTAAACTTTTTCCTGCCAAATTGAAGATGAAATGCTGAATATAGGCTATGTGTCCTTGAAGTCCTCATAATTATTTCAAATTTCAAGGAGGTGACATACTAAGGATTGACTTTGTCTTCTCAGGACCGACTTCAATACCACAATGACATACAAAAAATCCTAGAAATTTTCCTGAGGTTACCCCAAAAGCACATTTCAAGGGGTTCATCTTCAAATTATGTTGTCGAAGCTTGTGGAATATGACTTCCAAATAAGCCAAGTGATTATAATGTTGTTTGGATTTAACCACCAAATCGTCTACATAGCATTCAACAAACTTCCCTAAAAAGGGTTTGAAGATACGATGCATGGTACGCAGATATGTTGCACCTGCATTATTTAAGCCAAATGACATTACCCGGTAGAAAAACACACCCTGAGGGGCTCTTAAGGTTGTTTATTCCTCATATTCTGGGGCCATTTGGATTTGATTATATCTGGAATATCCATCCATGAAGGAAAGTGCTTCGTAGCCAACTTTTTCATCAATTAAAAGTTCTATAACCGGAACTGGGAAATCATCCTTAGGACAATGCTGATTAAGATCTCTCAAATCGATGAAAACTCTAATTTGTCCGTTCTTCTTCTTTACAGGGACAATATTAGCCAACCACTTTGGATATTGAACTTCTCTAATGAAGTTATCTTTGATAACCTTATCCACTTCAGCTTAAATTTTGGAAGCATATGTTGGGTGTGTTCTTCTTACAGCTTGCTTAAATCCTCGATGTTCTTCTGGTACACCCAAATGATGAGTAGCAACATCAGGATCAAGCCCGAGCATCTCTGTATAGTTCCAAGAAAATAATTCTTGATTTTTCTTTAAAAAATAAATATACATCGCTTATTCTTCAAGAGTCATGGCCTCACTGATTAAAGTGGGGAGTGGATCTTCTTTTGTACCCAGATTTATTTCTCTGAGTTCATCCATGGTGGTAGAGATACCCTCTTCAAATGCTAGAGGAGCATCTCTTAGATCCTCCTCTTCTTCTTCAACATGTGTTATTTCTTCCGTTTCTACTTGCATAGTAGATGACGAAGTAGAATTTTCATGATTAGAAGAGATGTCAAAATTTTCACATCTTGAAGAATAAGCTTCCATTTCTGACCTGATTGATGATGAAGGGTCTTCTTTGGGTAATAATGTGGAGATGATGGATTGAGAATCGACATCATTTTTCACCTTTTATGTTGCTATAACTTCTTTATGGCATGATTGGCGAGGTATAAACTTGTTGGATTTCAGTAGATGAAATGTAGATGTCACCATTTGTGCTTTTATCCCTGCTTGGTGGGTTACCAATTTCTCCCATGTTGTCTGGCTCGATTACCGTAATTGACATTATGGATCTTTCCATAAGAGTATTTTGATTTGGGTCTATCTTGTCAATTCTAATGATAGGAAACACATAATCTGTACTCACATGTTTAAATGGATTTATTGGAATCTTCTCCAAACTATATGAAGTGTTAACTTTGGTAATCTCCTTTGCTGTGGATTTCTCCCTTCCCTTCATGTGATAGAATCCCGCCTCAATGTATTAAGACTCACATGTCTTGAATGGGTCCTTATCACCATACAATGTCCCAAAATGACCATAGAAACAATACTTGAGACATTGATGGTATGATGAAGGGATAACCTCATGTTGATGTTGCCAGGGTCTTCCAAGCAAGATGTTGAAGGCTGAGTTTTGATCAACAACCATGAAATTTGAATTGGATACAAGATCTCCAATCTGAGTTCTGAGTGTAACTTCGCCCAGTGGTTCTTGTTCATTTTTATCATATCCTTGTAACATCATGGTTGAAGGAGATAAATCAGATTCCGTGAGGCCCAATCGCTGAAATGTACGAATGGGCATGAGGTTGAATCCTGAAACATTATCAATGAAAGATCTTCAGACATCTATTCCATTGACCATGCCAGATAAGTACAAAGGTCTAATATGTCCATGCATGACATCATCTTCATCTTCATCAGTGAAAGATATCACTGCATGGAATTCCGCAGGATTATTCTCTACATGGTAGACTTCAGCTGCAATAATTTCACTTTCAAACTCCTGAGGACTTGACAAAGCCTCAACGAGTGCTTCCCGAAGATCCTTTGACAAATTCAAGGAATCCAGAATTGATAACTTGGCCGATACATGGGACAAGTGTTTCAATATATCATACTTTTGATACAGAGGACAACGTTTCCCAATAGGAACATGTGGTTTAGCAGGTTCCTTGGAAGCAGATCCTTTAGAAGTTTATGCATATTGTTTTGGGATAGGATTTAGCAATATAGCTGGTTTTGGAAAATTAGACCGATTAGATCCATTTACTTGCTGAGAGGAAGAAGATGGAACCTTCAACCGGTCTTCCAAAATAACTGTGCCAGGACTGAATTTGCTATTGGTAGAAGAACTTGCTTGTTCTTGTTGAGCTCGCTGAAGGGCTCTACCATGAGTTTCTGCTGCGTACATAGTTCTACCAGGGGTAGAATTGGAATAGTGGATTTTGAAAGATCCACGCCTTCCAATGTATCCTAAGCCTCTGGAACTTCCTCTGATTCCTCTATTTGATATAAGGAATTTGAGCTCATTATAATCGAAACTTCCACTGGCATATGGATCTGTTAATTGAATCATATTAAAAAAATTGAAAATCAACTCATCATCCGATGAGGACTCTGCGTGACTAGCCAATTTAGGTTGTGCTGTTTGGTGGGGTGGTGCCCGTTTCTTCGAAGTAGATGGAATAAAATCTACTAGAGTCAATGAAAACATAGGTTTTGACATATACTCATCTTCTTCTGATTGTTCCTCCTTCTTGGAATTATGCCGCCCTTTTGAGGATTTTCCCTCTAAAGAGGATTTTGTTGCGGCATTCATGGCAGAAGGCACAATTGGTTTCTTCAATTGTGTTCTTAAAATAGCATTAGTTCGGTTGATTGTCTTTCTGACCATCCAATCATCATATTTTTTTCATTTTTTCTTTTGACATCATGATACTTGCCTTCCTCCTCTGGAACTGTAGCAGTAACACATGCTACCTGGGCTGAAAAGCCTTTCAGTTTGACTTGTCCCGAGTTGACCATCTTTTGCAGGAGGTCTTTGAAGATAAAAAACTCCTAGATGGGATGTCCCAAAATCTGATGAAATTGGAAATAATTGGGATGGTTTTCATCTCCTTCCTTGTTTGGCCTCTTGGGCCTTCACAGCTGAACCAAATTATTCTCCAGGGCCAAAATGAAGTAACCAGGAACTTGTTCATTTTAGAAAGAATAAACTTTACTCTTCAACTCATCAAACTATTTCCGTCTTTGATATCTTTGATCGTCTTGATGAAACAACCTTTGTTGTTGACGATTAGGAGGTGGAGCCCTTCGAGAAGATGAAGGTTTTGAGGTAGAAGCAGATAATAGTGCTTGTTTAAGCATAACTATAGCAGTATCTACTTTACCCATTCTCCATCCTAGAGATGATGATATTACATGAGATTTTGCCTTAGACTGTACAAGATAATCTTAAATATATTGAGTTATTTAGGTAAGGTCTCGAAACCCTCCTGTGTATTTCACAGGGATTAGTGGTGTGCGTAATTCGTCATGTAGATTTGCCACACAGATTGGAAACAGTTCCTCTTGAGGGAGTTCTAAGCTCAGGTAATATGTTAATCCCTTCCAGTGAGCAATGAAATCAGAGACTCTTTCATTTTCCCTTTGCTTACAGTTTGTAAGAACGAAAAATGTTGTCTTTGGCAATGTTGAGATGAACTGAAGAAGGAATTTTTGGCGAAGATCTTCCCACCCGGTAATT
Organism: Viscum album; assembly: GCA_963277665.1. Classification (NCBI taxonomy): domain Eukaryota; kingdom Viridiplantae; phylum Streptophyta; class Magnoliopsida; order Santalales; family Viscaceae; genus Viscum; species Viscum album. The sequence continues at coordinate 1,626,602,398 of OY728130.1, forward strand.
GACCGAGATTGCAAGCTTGTATACCAGACAAAAGATGGTCCTTGCAAGGATTGCACGAAGAATATAAGTTTTAATGCTTCTTGCTTCTCTGGATTTCCCATCATAGGATCGCAACAAGACACGTAATGCCTCAAATTTTGTTCTAGGTCGCCCGATCCCTTGAAAATAGGGAATAAAGGGTTCCCAAAACTTGATGGGGGAGAGATTGAATCGACCCATTTTGGGTAAGCTTTATTTTCTAGTTGAACCTGTGCACGCTTCACTTCCATAGTATCTAACTGAGTTGTTAATGACTCAATGGTAGTTATTAACTTTTGAGAAACATCCGGTTGAAATTGGACTTGGGCAGGTGCAATGACTAGAGTTTGAACAGGTATGTCAGCTGATACTGCAACTGATGGTAGCACTGCCAATTATTGTTACACTTGACCCGTAGGATTAGACCTGTGAGGGTGTACTGATAAAGGAGGATATCCTTGATCCATATCAGTAGCTACAACAAACTCCCTTGGATGACTGACTCCAATATGTTTAGGAAGAAGACTACCCTGAAGTAGTTCTGCATTCAACCTCCTCAATTCCTTCATCTCTTCCTCCTGTTGTGAAAATCTTTGCTCTAGTGAGAGCGATTGGCCTTCTCCAGAAGAAGGATATGTAACTTTATTCTTTCCCTTCCCTTGTTTGATCCCATTCAGAGAGGGGGAAGTGGGTTATTTTATGGAACACACAGATTTTGGTTAAAACCTTTGATTTCGTGTATGCACACCTTCTTTATTTGTGTCTGTGCATACAACTTCCTGAGCAGGAACCTCTTCATCTGAGTCCCCTGAATGAGCCTCATCTGGTGGATCAGCAAAAATGGCATTGATGAAATTAATCTATGCATAACACATTGCATCCCATCTATCAGTATTTATGTGATATTGTCTTCTTCCATGTCTCTGATGAGACATTTTCTTTCATTGATTCGATCCCTCAGGAACTTCTTGGAGAACCGTAATTTGGAGAGAGTCTCCTGATAATTTGGCTCTTCGTTCCTCTTGGGGCTTCTTACCTAACTGATAGAAGACCGAATTTCTTTGAGGGAGGGATTGAGGATTTGAAAAAGTCCCCAGTCCGGTGGACTGGGTCTGTTCCTGCTATTCCCGCTCAACTCCTCAAATCCTATTTGTTGATTCTGAGGGTTGGTTTAAATGAGTCCCCAGTATGGAAAGATGCGGTGGATATTGACATGCTATGTCGGAGACTTTCTTAAAATCTCTCCTGATCTAGGGGACCTTGTTCCGGAAATTAGCTGGATGCATCAATCGATATCCACTTTTATCACCCAGTTCAAATGACTGTTCGATGATTTCTGACACTTCTGTCACTTGATGATGTGCTTGCTCATACGAGAGGCCTATTCAATATTCTCATTTGCTTGATGCAAGAGTAATTCAACAACTTGTTCTCTGTATTCTTGATTTTGAGAGGAACTAGTTGAAGTATGTTCTTTGTCAAGCCTTTGATTACAAACAAAGCCAGTTGATTGTGGCCGGCCACGGGCAATAACATTTCATGAGACCATTTTCGGCGGGCTTTGCTGACTAGAGAGCACAGTGAAATGTAGTGCTCCATGAACACCCCATCATCTAACATGAATACCAGATGGGTCATTGGAAATTAACTGGCACAATCTTCTTAGTGTGTCAAGGCATGAACGTTGAAGGGCTCTCAGATTCTTTTCAGCCTTTGGATATCGAGAGACTGATAGAGATTACAAATCAATCTAACATTGTAACCCTTATATTATCTTAAGATGATTTTCATATTCATCATAAGATAATACTTTCTTTTTCAACTGACAAAGAGTTTTCTATATGTTAAGATGAATATCATGAACTCCATCTTCCCTCAAAATCTCGGGAATATCATACTGAGAGTCAGCCAGAGTCAAAAACATGACTGGCACTTCACCCTTCGCCAGTTTTTTTCTCATATTCAACATTTCATCTTTATCATTCAATGAAGATTCTTCTACATGATTTGACCAGAGCTGGTGTTTCCTTTTTTGCTTCTTCTAATTCAACAAGATTGGTAGAGAAATCACTGATCAAACTAGAAGATGCATGACTTAAGGGTGGTTGGGAGAATAACCTATACCTTGGGATATCTTCTTGTTGAGAAAGTATTTCACCTATTAGTGATGAAGCATCAGACATGACTGGTTTCGCATTTTCAAGTGCCTTAAGATAAGAGGGATTTCTTGGCACTACATTGTCTACTAGAGCATTTTTCGAGCAATGTGCATCACTACTGCGGAGAGGAATTTCGCAGCAAAATTCATCATCATGGGGAGGACCACCATGGTGGGTTATAACAAAAGATGAGATCTCTTTCTCCTTGGTCTTCTGGCAACACAGAGGGTTATTGTAGCTCTCATATGAAGATGAAACTTCACGATCGACCGAACTGTCTTGAAGAATGCCTTCATGAGGAAGTGTCTGTTGAAGACCATCTGAATTAATGTTCCCACTATTGGAAAATGAGGGAGTAGAATCTTGGATTCCAACAGATAATTTCCTGAGGGATTCAAGAACTACAACATCGAGCAAGGCCTTGTTACATATTGGCTCTTGATCTCTTGACTATACTGGGTGGATCTTCTTCTTAGATGCCTTCTTACTCACCTTGGAAACCACTAGTTGATGAAAGTGGCTGCTCTGAGCAGGTGTATGTGCCTGATTAGGAGAGAAGGCCAGGTTAAGCTGACGATCTCCACTCAAATAAAGTGTATGTGCTTGACTTGGTTGTCCATATGATATGGGGGAGTATGCCCCACAACCCTCTTGGACTGGAACATATGTGTGTGTCTATTCCGGAGTGACCTGTTGATGTGTCACTCCACTGGTAGGGATAGATTTTCATTTCTTTCCCTGTGATGCTGCTGAAGCTGTTATAATATCCTGACAAGCATCCAGAATATGAGCAGGGATTTGCTTCTTCTCTTTCACCATTGATAGAATATTCTTGGTGACTTCAGCTGCCGAAATGGGGATATACGTCCATTCCATGATTGGAGTAGATGTATGTGCCTGCTTCTGTCCTCCTTTTCCTGTCAGTGAATCCTGATAGTACTCAAGTGTGGGGGAAGAGAGTTGAGTCTACCTCCTATTTGTCATCAGAGCTTTCCGAATAACTTTTTCGAATGCTACAAAGCGATATTGTTGGTAGGCTTGATCAATACTAGAAGGTGTATGTGCCTACTGATTACACTTCGCCGAACATGGTTGACGAGATCCATCATATGTAGTCAGACGAGCCTGCTGACTAGATGATGATGTATAAAAATGTATATGTTTCTGCCTATAGTACTCTACCAGAATTGCCTGGAGGGAATGGCGTGATGCTTCCAGACGAGCCTGCTAGACAACAGAATTAAAACGGGTAGGTGTATATGCCTGCTCGTTGCTTGCCACCAAGTTAGGTTGGTGGAATTCTCTGGAAATTACAAAGATGAGAAACTGCTAAATATTAACCGTATTTTTCCTCTGGCGATTCATCTTTCCTTCTTGGGTTTGATGAACCGGAGCCAAACGCCTGGATTCGACACCCTCATCATGTTGAGGGTGCACTGCCGCACGAGTCTGGCGGCGATGGTTGATGGGAGCCCTCGAGAAGGAATCCTACTTCCTTGAATTATTTCCCTGAGGGACCTGATCATTCACCTCCCAAGAATATGGGAGTGAATGTTGATTGCGTTCCTGGGATAATGACCTGAAACGGTTAGAGATGGTAGTTAGCACTGCCTGCTTCTTTATCACTGGTCGTCGCTGTCTCGATGACCAGGGTGAATTATTCACTTGGAGGGATTGTCGAGTAGCCTCTAGAGTTGGAATAATACCGTTTTGATGGTACTCCTTAACCAGTGAATTTGATACCCATCGTTGAAGACGCTGAGTAGGTGATGTCATCCTAAGAGCAGATGATGATCCAGCAGGAGTAGCAGCAGTGGCATTCGCAGCAGCAGTATTCATAGGTGTGAACTTGAGAGCAGCCATTCTGGAAATGTAGAAGATCTTGGAAAAGAGTTCTTGTTTGATATAACAGACATAATCAAGATAAATTCATCCACTACATCTTTGGTATGAGCACATATGTCAATGATTGTTTTTGTTGGCCCTCTCATTGACTTTTAAATAGGTGCCTAACAAATAAGTAAAACATCATTTTAACTTGGTTAAGGATTCACGTTGGGTTCACCATTTTTTGTTTCCCTCTGGAATTGGGGATGACCTCGTTGATTGAAGGTTCAAACATTCCAATCGGTTTCTAACGGGTTTGTTTGTAGAACCGAAAACATCCAATGATTCCATATCCATTTGGACCTACTTTCCAAAGGTAGGGGCTCATTAGTTGTGGACTAATGAGGCTTATGAATTTGCATTGGTCTAGCGGATGGGAGGTCGGAATCATCACACCTTTTTGAGGGGAATTATTGTCTACTCCGGGACTCTCTTTATATATTTAAGTTATGTTCGTGAATCCTTATTACATTTCCAAGTATAAAATGAGATTTCCTTTAGTCTGACAATCAATGATTGCCTGAATGGCCCGAAGGCCTTTATTTTTTTTATTGATTTTGATAACCCCTCTTTCATGGGATGAGAGGGAACCCTTACAAGGCCCGTAGGCTCAGAGATTACATGGCCCGTAGGCTTAAGAGATTACATGACCCGAAGGTCTTAGGGAATTCAACCATACTATCTACAAGGAACTGCCCCTCCCCATTATCTGTATCTTGATAGTAGCTCTCCACCTTTGCATGACCATCGGGATAGGCTTCCCGTGCAAGCAAAGGATGGTACTGATGGCATAGCCACACCCTCTCATTCTAACAATCCATTTGGCTCTGCTCTGGTGAGTGTACCTGCTCTGAATCCTCTTCTGGGGATGCTCCTTTTTTGTAGTGTGTCTGGGCCTGCATTCATGTGGCCCGAAGGCCTTGGGGTGGCCCTAAGGCCTTAAGGTGGCCTGAAGGCCTTGAGAATCAACTGGCCCGAAGGCCTTGGGTGGCCCAAAAGCATTGTAGGACCCGAGAACCAAACCAGTGGCCCGAAGGCCCAGATGGATGAATAGTTCCGGCTACTACAGTACCGAACAGTGCCTGCTATAGTGCCTGCTACAGTGCCTACTACAGAACTGCTACAGTGCCTGCTACAGTACTGCTACAATATTGCTACATTAACCCGGAAATATGCTTCCACCAGGATTTGATCCTAGGTCTCTTGGATGCACCTAGCGAGTCCTCACCAACTGGGCTGAGGCTCTTGTGCTGACAATCAATGATTGATATGCAGTAAATTTAGAGAATCTTTTATATGTATTCGAGGTTCTTCATCAAAGAAGAATCATCTGTATTTGTTAGATATTCTTAGTTTATGTTATCCTTAAAATACATAAAAGTCTCTTGGTCATTATGATGACCATACTAGTTTTAAATCCACTCAGTGGGGCACTTGATGTTTATTGTCATTTAGGAGGACATGGATTATTTTAGAGTTGGGATCGTACCCGCTGATGGGCTACCTATGTATCCTTTGTTTTAGAAAAGGAATAAGAACCCATGTAGTTTGAGTAAGGGAGTATGATGTTTATGCATGATTGATGGCTCAAAGAAAGATTTCATGATTATTTTTACACTCTAATCTCACCTGAGTCATGCTCGGTGTGAGAAAAAAGAGATATTGGTGAAACCAGACAATTGTGCCATGCAATGATGCAATGATATGGGGCTTATATGTGTATGAATACCCAAATAGATAAGAATTAAGATTTAATTCAGGGAAGAAATCCAGGAACAGGGTCCATAAAGGTATATGTCCTTCATGGAGATTTGGATACTCTAATATTGGGGCTTACTCCTAAGTAAGATGCCGAAGTTAGGAGGGGACTTATGATTGGGTTTTACTCCTGAGAAGGAAGCCTAGATCAAAAGGAAGTTAAGATTGGGGCTTACACCTGAAAAGGAGGCCCATGTTAAAGGGATTTGAAAATTAAAGGGACTTGAGGATTACTCGTAAGGAGGAGGCCCATATTTGAGACTGGGGCTTACTCCTGAAAAGGAAGCACAGGTTAAGAGAAATTAAGGTTTGGGGCTTACTCTTGAGGAGGATGCCCATATTTGGGAATTTTGAGACTGGGGCTTACTCCTAAGGAGGATGCCCAAATTAGAGGACTTGGGGCTTACTCCTAAAAAGGATGCCCATATTAATGAGGATTTGGCCTGGGGATTACTCCTGAAAAGGAGGCCCAATTTAAGGATTCTCTCATCTTAAAAGATGAAGTTGAATGAATGAAATCTCAATCTTTAGTGACATAGAGATGTGTAAATCACTAGGTTTTGAGAGATGTTCCACTGATTTCCATTCAGATAAGGAAACCAAATCAAGAAATCATGCCATAAATGGCTTTTAAGAGTGTCTTGAAGACTGAATCATGAATAGGAGAGGTGTAATGTCATAAGAGGGGTTAAATGGGCAGGAAAGGCTCCCAAAAAGATAGGGGCGCACAAGTCCTGGCAGGCATGTTGGTACTGCGTGGGCGCAGAAGTCCGGGTCGCGCAGGTATACCTGTGCGGCACATGGATACTTGCGCGATTTTCAGCCCTTAGAGTAATATTTAGGTGATCCTTGATCAAAGCCTTTAAAATTATGCCTAGAGGCTTTCCAGAAGATGTTGTGAAAGTTATGATGAAGAAGTAGGGCGGCGCGCAAGTGTGTCCATTTCCCATAAGGGTAAAACACTTAGGCGCACAAGTGTTAGTGAATTATAACACTTAGACCTTACTTCTATTGTTTTGACCTTCCATTCTAGGTAAAGAATTACCTTCGAAGTGTTCAGAAGACCTGAAGAAGAGACTTGGGCGTTCAGAGCTCTGTAACAAAATTCTGGAAAAATTCCTCCCGAAATGGGGGGCCCACAGGGTCTATTAATAGGCTTCTAAATACCCTTGGAGGTTTTCAAAGAGGGCACGCAGGTCACTTGCGTGACCATTTGGCGGCGCACAAGTGTACATATGCGGCAGTAAGGGAACTTGCGCGGTGCAAGGTTCTTTGACTTATTTTTCATTCCTTTGTCGATTTTTGATGTTGTCTTCAAAGTTTGAAATAATTTGTGCCAAGGTATTTCCATTTTTAAGTCGTTAAACATTGTGATGGAAAGGAGCGCCAACATACTCCCCACACAAAATTCAGTGTCGTGGTTTCCCTCCACTAGAAAAGGATTTTGTAATTGGGTTATGATTATCCTTTTGAAATAATTTTTAGTGCACATGTATCTCTAGCCGAGTAGAGAGGTATAAGTGTAGAGTAGGCCCACTTTGGACCAATCTACTATAAAAAAAATCCTTGTGTTATTTAATTTTTCTGCTGCTAATTAAATTTAATCATTAACTTTGATAATTAATTTATTTGATTAAATTTTTTAATCTGGTCTATTCACCCCCCCTCTAGACCATTTTCCATTACCATGTCCGACCTAACACTAGTTTCTTATGTTTCTTAGTTTCTAAAGACACTATACCTATATGGTCCTATCATGGTTTTGTTATATGTTGTAATAAGTATGCTTCAATTCTGAAGTAATGACAATGTATGTAAAGTATGGGTCGTTATAGTTGGTATCAGAGGAAACGTATAATAAACCTTTGGAAACTAGGATGTGAAAGCCTTAGTAAGAACCCTAAGGATATGTATAAGCATAGAACACAATATTAGTGTTTTAGAAATGGCCATGAATAACCTATGATAAGACCTAAAGTGTGAAATTTTAATACTGATTATATTGTTTTCCTGTTGTAATTAGTGTTTCTCAAACTATTCTTCTTGGTTTTAGTCAATGGCTAGAACCAGAAGGAACTATGTTAATGCTGAATGCGACGGGCAATGCAATGATTGTCCCCCTGAGCAACCAAACCTTATGGGATCTAGAATGAAAAATCTTGTAGCCATGCTCACACAACTTTCTCAATCTATGAATCATGCAGGCCTTCAAAATGAAAAAAGGAAGGAGAAAAATTCTGTTTAATCCTTCATGAGGTAGCGTTCACCTTCATTTAGAGGGTCTACTGATCCATTAGTGGATTAACAATGGATTAGTACCACTAAAAAGATATTTTCAGTCTTACAATGTTCTGAACATGATAAATTCATCTTAGCTGTATATCGTTTGGAAGGTGAAGCTGATCAATAGTGGAATCTTATCAAGAATACGAGGCAAAGATACGAAATTGAGTCCGTGGAATGGGAAGAGTTCAAGAACATATTTTTCAATAAGTACTTCCCTCGTATTCTTTGAAAAAATATGGAGAAGGAGTTTCTTGAACTAAAGAAAAAGGATGATGAATTTGTTCGTACCTAAGAAACAAATTTTACAAGAATTTCAAGGTATGCTTCCAGAATTATTATCCAACCTGAGAGTAAGATCGATTGATTCTTTAGTGTCTTAAAACCACGTCTTCGAAGGTATTTATCCATAAGGGACTTCAATAGCTACGAGGAAATTGTTTAATGTTCTCTCAAGGTTGAGATGGAGATTGGAGTAACCCATAAGTCATATGGGTTTGATAAGGAGAGGAAAATGGAATTCAAAGGGAAATATAAAGATCAAACTGAAAAGAAGATGAGTATTACCTTATGCTCAAAGTGTGGAAAGAAACATGGAGGGAACTGTCTTAAAGGGACAAGTAAATTTTTTTTGTGTGGAAAAGAAGGTCATCAGGCAATTGAATGCTGTAGTGATGGGAAAAAGATGTCTAGTGATGCAAACAAAGAAAATCCTACACAGAATACACCTCCTACACTTCAATGTTACAAGTGAAAATGAAATGGGGCATTATACCAATCAATTCCCTAATCCAAGGGTTGTTGATAATGATCGACATCAACAAACTCTTAAGGCCAAATATAGAGGAACATCACATGCAATTTCTATAGGCGATGTGGAGTATGATAACAATGTAGTGAAAGGTACAATTATCATCCATTCTAAAGTATAAAATGTTTTACTTGATTCTAGATCCACCCACTCTTTTATTTCTGAAGAATTTTCTAATGGTATCACCATACTACCTCAACAATTAGCTATTGAGTTAGCTGTGAAAACTCTTAATGGCACAATGGTTGAATCAAAAGTTTACAATTATTCTCCTATTGATGTTTGTGGGAAAGTGATTCCTGCAAATATTGTGATCCTTCGTATATTAGAATTTTATGTGATTCTTGGCAAGGATTGGCTCTCCTTATATGGACCTCATATCAATTTTCAAAGAAGGGAAGTCACATTTCATATTCCTAATCAATATATGATCATCTATCGATGCAATGATGAATGTAACATTCCAGTGGAAATTTCTTCCATCTTATGGGTCTTGATACCAATAAATGAAGGTTATTTATCTCAAATGTTTAGAGAGAAACCCAAAATTAATAATATTCCCATTGTACGGGAGTTTGATGATGTCTTTCTAGAGGAATTGCATGGTCTTCCACCAAATCGTGAAGTTGAGTTTTCAATAGAACTCATACCGGGTGCTATGACCATTTAAAAGACACCTTATATAATGGCCCCAATTGAGTTGCAGGAATTGAAGAAGCAACTCCAAGAGAATCTTGATAAGGGATTCATATTCCCTAGTGCATCACCTTGGGGAGCACCTATTTTGTTTGTTAAGAAGAAATATGCATCAATGAGACTCTGTATTGATTATCGAGAACTTAACAAGATCACCATCAAGAAAAAATATCCTCTCCCATGCATTGATGACTTATTTGACCAACTACGCAGAGCTCAATACTTTTCCAAGATTGATCTTCATTCAGGGTATCATCAATTAAGGGTCAAAAGGGAGGATATACCAAAGACGGCTATCCGTGCAAGGTATGAACACTATAAATTTATAGTGATGCCATGTGGTCTTACTAATGCCCCTGCTATCTTCAAGAATCTAATGAATAAAGTCTTTAGAGACTATCTTGATCAGTTTGTGGTAGTCTTTATAGACGATATTCTTGTCTATTCAAATATCATGGAAGAATATGAAAATCACTTGAGAATTATATTAAAGACCCTAAGAAAGGAGAAGCTTTATGACAAATTTACCAAGTGTTAATTTTGGCTTCAAAAAGTTTCATTTTTGGGTTACATAATCTCAAAAGAGGGGATATTTGTGGATCCAAAAAAATAGAGGTTATCGAAATATGGTTGAGACCAACAACAGTAACTGAGATCCGAAGCTTTCTTAGTTTGGCTGGATATTATTGACGTTTTGTGGAAGATTTTTCCCGATTATCTAATCCACTCACCAGGCTGACTTGAAAGGGAGTTAAGTTCGTTTGGATGGAGGAGTGTGAATAGAATTTCAAGGAGTTAAAAAGAAGGTTATCTGGTGCACCCGTGCTCACACTGCCTTGTAGTGGAGAAATGTTTGTGATCTACAATGATGCATCCAAGAAGGGATTGGGGTGTGTTCTCATGAAAAATGATATGGTGATAGCTTATGCCTCATGACAGTTGAAAATCCATGAGAAAAATTACCCAACTCATGATTTGGATTTAGCTGTGGCAATCTCTGCATTAATGATTTGGTGGAATTATCTTTATGGTTAAAGGTTTTATATTTATACTGATCATAAAAGTTTAAAGTATATTTTCACACAAAAGGATCTGAATACGAGCCAAAGAAGATGGTTGGTGTAGATTTAGGATTACTACTACTCAATTCTCTACCACCATGGTAAAGCAAACAAGGTGGTAGATTCATTAAGTCGACAATACCATGCTAGATGATCCATGATGAGGATCACAAAAAATAAAATATTTATGGATTTACAAAGGATGGATCTTGGAATTATAATGGAAGGGGAAAAATCATATCTTTCTCAAATGAATGTTCAACCATATATACATGTGAAGATTAAAGAGGCATAGAAAGAAGATGTAGAGTTACAAAATAAGGTGAGAAATGTTCTTGAATTCTATATTGATTGTGATGAAATAATAAGGATCAAGAATTGGGTTTCTGTTCCTACCATACCAGAATTAAAGAAGGAAATATTGGATGAATCTCACAGTTCTTCATTCTCTATTCACCATGGAAGCACAGAGATGTATAGGGACCTGAAAGAGTACTTATGGTGGGATGACATAAAAAGATATGTTGTTGAATATGTCTCTCGATTCTTGGTTTGTCAGCAATTTAAAGCTGAAAGACAGAAGTCTAAGGGGATGATACAACCATTACCCATACCAGAATAGAAATGGGAAAACATCACTATGGACTTTGTCACTGGACTTCCTAAACCATCAAAAAGAAATAATGCTATCTGGGTTATAGTTGATCGTCTTATGAAGTCAGCACACTTCATTGCTATTAGAGAAGATTTCTCTCTTGATGAAATTTCCAGGATATATATAAAGGAAGTGGTAATATTGCATGGAGTTCCACTTTCAATTATATCTAATTGGGATCTGAGGTTTACCTCAAAGTTTTGGCAAAGTCATCAGCATACTCTAGATACAGAGTTGAGTTTCAGCATGACTTATCATCCTCAGACAGATGGTCAGTTTGCAAGGACAATTCAAACTCTATAAGAAATATTGAGAGTTTGCTCTATGGATTTCAAAGGTGGTTGGGATCAACACCTACATTTGGTGGAATTTTCTTATAATAATATCTTTCAATTCAGTATTAAGATGGCTCCTTATAAATCTCTCTATGGAAAGAAATGCAAAACTCCAACTTGCCTAGATGATGTTGGGGAAAGAAAGCTATTAGGATCTCATCTTGTTGATGAGATGGTAGGAAACTCAGATCTATTCAACAACTCATAAGAGCAGCTCAGAGTCAAAAAAAAAGTTATACAGACAATCGAATAAAAGACCTAGAGTTTGATGTTGGTGATAAAGTGTTCTTATGAATATCTCCTTGGAAGAGAGTATTGAGATTTGGAAAGAAGGGCAAGCTAATCCCTAAGTATATTAGTCCTTTTGAAATACTGGATCGTGTTGGGAAGGTAGCTTACGGATTGGTGATTCCACTGAATCTCTCTCAAGTTCATGATGTGTTCCATGTATCTCTCCTGAGAAAGTACATACCTGATCCTTCACATTTACTAAGCTCAGAAGTTGTACCACTGGAGAAAGATCATTCTTATGAAGAATAGCCGATAGAGATTTGGGATCGTAGAGAAAAAGTTCTACCAAACAAGACCACTCGATTGGTTAAAGTTTTATGGAGGAACCACCAATTAGAAGAAGCTACATGGGAACTTGAGGATATGATGAGGGAGAGGTATCCTCATTTTTTTGTTACAAAGTGACGAATTTCGAGGGAGAAATTCATTTTAAGGGGGGTAGAATGTAACAACCAAAGATTTTATGAGAATTTTTTTATGTCTTATGTTATATGATACACCAAAAGAAGCTTTCAATACATGAAACATTGTCTTGGATTGCATTACACGCAAGAGCAACCATCCTCGATAGCTTGCATTTTACGCAATACCGAGTTTCACTAAACAACGATATGTTATTAAAATATTATATAAACTAGCCGTTATGAATCGTAATAACTAATTTTTGTAATTTTATAAATTTTATCATTCAAAACGAACTTCATTTTTAGATTCTGAATATCAAAATTATCCAAGGGTGAATTTTTGGTATTTTTCTGAAAACTTTCAATTTTTACTAAATAGTGAATATACTGAGTTATTGGTTAAAACCGAATTTTTATTTAAATAATTATTTACTTTATTTAAATTTATTTTAGGTCAAAATAGATACATAATACCTATATAAGTTCAATGTAATTCATTGGAGTCATTTTATAATAATTTTAGATATATAAAAATTTTATTAAACTTTTCACCGTCTTTTACCCACCTCTTAAGAGCTGTTGCAAATTTGAATAAAACTTAATGTTACTGCTTCTGTGAGAGGAATTTAAAAAATCCAAGAGACATGGTCGATATGAGTACGTAAAATTTGGTTCAATAAGATAAAAATAATTTTTGGTGAATAGTAACTTTTTAATTTTATTTACCACGGTTAAAAGTAAATAGGGTAATTAATGGTAAAAATGATATTATTATTACCCTAAAACATGTCATAATTCAATTGGATAAGTTTAATTTGACTAAAAACAACCTTAGGAATAAAATATGAGCCTTTAGGTCAATTTGGATTAGATTAGGTCATTAATTTTTATTTAATTCAAAGAAGAGTTAAAAGAGTTAAAATCAAAGTTTAATAACTAAAACATTTTTAATATAGGGTTATACATAATATAAATTCAACTATAAATATTCATTAGAAAGCTAAAAATATTTCATACATAATGGTATTTTATTTATATTTTTTTGACATTAAATAATTTAATGATGATGCAATAATTACCTTATTAAGGAAATATTAACATAATTGATATTATAAATACCCAAATAAATGTAATTTGAGAATTTTTATGAGTTTCACTAATTTTATAGGTTAATATAACATATTAGGGTTGGTTAGATGAATTGTTTTCGAATTAATAATGCTGTTATAAATTTAGAAAAAACAAAATACCTAATAGTGTCAAAATTGACATAAAAGAATTTAAAAAAAATATTATATTATTAATTTATATTCTATTCCTAGAAATATGAAGTTCAGCCAAAAGACTTATATAATTATAGGTGTATCATTAATGAACCACTTCGGTTCACTTGGATGTATATAGTTAATTTATTAATCATATAATATAAAAATACAAAGAGACATGGTAAATGTCAAACTATTTAACTAAGAGTTAATCCAAAAAGATAAAGTTAATATAGTGACCCAAACCTATCTAAAACCTGTTGGTTGAGTGTATTTCGACCCATTACCACCTTATATTATAAATAATACAATTCAGATCTATTATAAACGGAATATGAATTTATTATAAAATAATATTTTATGTTTTTTCTAAGGTGCCCCTCACCTCTCTTATAAAAGGGCACTCCCCCATCTCTCTAATTGACACCTCCAAATCCATTTGGCTTGGACAAAACCTACCCAAATACCCTCTAAACTGTCATACCTTCATCCTAGAGGCCTTATATTAGTCAAAAAGCCAACCTAAGGATCCATTTTGATAAAATCGAAAGGAAGAACCCGAAGAAGAGGTAAATATCTCACCGCCTATTTCAAGTTCCTTTCTTCTTCCATTTCCACCTTCTTTTTTTGTCTCTATTCTAAAATAATAAATCCAGTATATTCTATATACTGTGATGTTTTTATAAAAATTGTATAACTATATTAGTTATTTTATCCATCCTATGAATGAAAAAGTCACCACACGTGCGTACGTACGGCTTACCGTCTCCACGTCATGGTGTAGTTTGTTATTCAAACATCTCATCATTTGGATGGGTATAATAATGATTATAAATGATATAAATAATAAATATAACATTATTATGATTTGGTATATATGATATACCATCCAATTATATATGATTTTAATATCAAAAGAATGATATTGTCCCTCGTGCGTACGTACGGACAACCGTCTCCACGAACGCGATGGGATTCATTCCCCATCGTATCCATTCAAGACTAATTTTCATTTTATGTTTAAAAATAATTTATAAGGACTTTATATCATTCTGGATATGAATAATATACAACCTAACCATAAAAAACAAGACTTATGTAACAAAACATATAAAATAAAATGAGTAAGTTAACACCCGAAACGGTAATAATACTAAAATATTATTAACAAAGCAATATTAGAAGATCATATATGATATCATATTTATGTATATGATTCTTTTATAATTTAATAACAATTATTTAACTGTTATATAGGAGGTTAACCTACCATCGACCAAGGAAAAGTACAAGGTAAGGGTTAATTCTACAACCTCTTCATTATTCAAGGTTGTTTATATGTAATTATCTATTGAGATCTATTTATCATCCACATCCATGTTTCATCAATATGTAATATTATTAATATTCCCCCATAATTATTTAAATCCAATTTTACCTATTGTTTAATTTTTAGTAAAAGATATGAAATGAATCTTTTGTCGTTTTCAGTACGAGATACTTTTTGACTTTTTCGGCCAAAGTACGAGAAGAATGTTTTTTAACTTATATGGCACGAACAGATTTTTATGCTTTCATAGAAAATTATTTCCATTAATCTTCCTTTAAAAGTTTTCAAGTTTAGTTTCAATGAAATTGTTTTAGTTTAAAATTGTATGACATATTGAGAAGGGAAAAAAAATTTGATGAAGAAAGGATATTTTCTCAAGAATGGAGTTCAAGTGTTTTGTCAAAATTATTTTCCATATAAGATAATATAGGGTTCTATTTCTATCCATATTATTAAATTTATTTGATTATGTCATGATGGAATTATTTTTATTAATTACTTTTATCTTATAGGGATTATGTTATGATGAAATGATGTTTAAGAATCCCATTTTTATTACATGGGTTATGCTATGATGTATGATTTATGATTTTGTGGAACACATAAGAATGGTTTTATTATGAGATGGTTGGGACCTATATATCCCTCCAATGCACTGGGTAAAGATTTATATCTCATGAGATAGACGTGGCTGGAATGACAAGTTAATCTGGTTTAGTGATACAGGACTGGAACGAGGAGTGAACTCAGTTCAACAATGGACTTTGTCTGCTATGATAGTCTTGGCCATGAGTCTTTAATAATATGAAATGATTTTCTATGATTATATGTGTATGCCACAAAGTTACATGTTTTATGTTATGATTAATGGGATTAGATTTCACTACAATGATTTATTCCATGTCATGATATTATGATCTCTTTTACAGGTTAATATTTTCAAAATGTTATGTTCTAATGAATATGATATGATTGATATTTCCTTTTTATAACCTTACTGAGCATTTGAGCTCACCCTTTTATATGTTTTCTTTTACCCAGGTTAGGAAGAAGAGTATTAAGTAGGATATGCCAAAAGGGACTCTAGATATGATGAAATAAACGAGAGACAATGCATATGATTTATGGACCATTTTCTTATGTTTCCCAGTTTCTAAAGATACTATACCTATACGGTAGTATCATGGTTTTGTTATATGTTGTAATAAGTATGCTTCAATTTTGAAGTAATAACAATGTATGTAAAGTATTGGTTGTTATATAACATTTCAATATAATTTCCACATATAGATGATATGTAACCTTAATAATACATTGCAATTTATGGTTAGAGAGTTTATATTAAAATTGATTTGTTCTATTGATGTCTTTAAAGTAAAATTAAATGAATAGTGTTGAAAACAACAGTAATGATATTTTATGAGAAATTATATTTTATTAAATTATTTTAACATCATAAAAATATTTCAATAGTAAAATTAGGATGATAAATTTCCTGAAATTTCAACCCTTGGAAATTTATGATCCAATTTTTAATTTATAATTAAAATTATAACCCTTTAAGATTGAAAAATTTGTTTCCATGATTAAGGTTAAAATGTATAACAAAGGGGTTAAACCAAAATTTAAGGGTTAAAATAACCTAAAAACTTACTTAAAACTCATTTGATGGTTTTATTTCTACCATAACCTTGTGAAATTCTAATAGGAGTCATTTTGGATCTATTTTCCATGAAAGTTACTTAATAATATTTAAAAACATTGAAAGATTTCAAGTGTACCACTCAACTCAATTATAACAGAGAACCTAATCACCTCCCTTATTCACAAATATTGATACATTTATATAAAACCAAATATACCAAAAAATATTCCCAAAATACTTATAAATGTTCTAGAGGTCCTAATCTTCCTAAAAGACCAACCCTCGAGTCCTTAAGAAGGGATCCAATGGAGGATTCTCCAAGAGAAGGTAGTCATCATCACCATGCTCTTTATTTTTTACTCATTATTTTACCAAAAATATTTCCTAACAATTAAAATATAATAAAACGACTATATCAAACATAAAGAGATGTTATTATGTTTATGGAATAATATTTATCCATATCCTACATCATCAAATGGGAAATAAAAGCATCGCTTGTGTTTATGGAATACTACCGCACCGTGAACTAATGTAATTTGTTTTTCATCATCGCATCAGATGGATAGTGATAATTATGGAAATAATGAATATATATGATACTTATTACATAATATTTATTATTTAAATTTAATGTTTCATCAAATTTATTTCCATTTTACCCATTTAAAAATTATAACATTGCTTGTGCATACGTATTACTTACCGTCTTCATGATATGATGCAATTCATTTTCTATGTACAACTTTAAAAATTGATTATAAAAATGTATATAAATGATAAATATGATATTTATAACTTTAATAAAAAAATTTATATGATGAAACTATATTATAAGCACAATAACTTGAAATTCTACGACAAAAAATGCTTGAGAAAATAAAGCAGATGACACCCCAAATAATGATATTAATAGAATATTGTTAAAACATGGATGATAAGATGTTATAATAGGATAATATATTATATTATAAATATAAATATGGTTTTGTTATTAATTAATAAAATGTTAAACCATTATACATTAGGTTAAATCATTTTCAACTAAGGTGATGTGTGGGGTAAGGGGTTTCTTAACTTAATTTCCATTCATTGGGTTACACTTATACTTCATTGAAATTGTTTTTCCATGACTATATATAAAATGAAATTTGATTTTATTATGTTATATATATAAATGTTTTTTTGGATTTATATTTTTTAGATGCAATCACTTCATTGATTAATTCTCCTATCATTGATACGATATTTGAAAGGAATTTCATCACAATTTAAACTACATTGAGACATTTTTGGTATTATTCAACTATTTACTTTTATGTGGTTTATATAATACCCCCTTCATTTATTAAACATTAATATATATTTATTAGTGATTATTAAAGTCAAAATTCATGTTTACACCTTCAAGGGGTTACGATTTAATAGTTAACGAAGAGGTAAGAATTAATTTTACAATTTCATATTTATAGGATTACTTATATTTTTCATTTAAGTAATATTATAATCTATCCTTCATAAAATTAAAATATTTTCATTTAATTTGTATATTCAAGGAGTTTTCATGTTTTATTCAAAAAATATCTCACTTTTTTACTTGAATCAATTAGTTAAATGTTTAATAGAAAAGTTTATCTTATTTCTCTTTCTGGCCAGGTATATTTTTTTTCCATATCCATATTTTTATAATTTTTTTATAAAAGTATTTTTTATTGATTAAAATGATTTATTTTGAAAATATTAATTCATATTTTATTTTTAAAATTATTGAAATGAATCTTTACATTGTTTTCTAAAAGGTTAATTTTTGAATTTCTTTACAAAGATTTAAAAGGAATTTTTCATTTTAACATATACGGTGTTAATAGACTTTCTTACTTCCATAAAAATTTTATGATATTTAACTTCTTTTACAAGTTTTAAATAGTTTTAAAAATTAATAAATTTAATGAAAAAATAATTTAATGGGTTTCCTTCATTTTATTGTATTTTCCAGAAGACATGAATTATTTCAAACCCTTTATTTTTGATGAATTGATGGTCATATTTTTTTAATTTTTTGGTCATAAAATTGCTCTTAAAAAATTCACGTTTTTATCATATTTCATTATAAATTATATTTCTCTAAAATATCCATATTCTTTATATTATAATATGATTATTCCCTATAATATACACCATTTATATATATGGTTTTTTACTATGAAAGTTGTTTGATTGATTGGGGAAATCTTGATATTCAATAATCGTTACTTAATACATATACTTGTTTATAGAACATATTATTTATGAATAAATTTATCTTTAAATATATGAGGAACACATTGTACATGCAGTGATGGGTAGGGCCTAGGATTATATAGCCTCTAGATGCATCAATATGTCTCATAAGACAAACCAGTTTTCCAAACTTATTAAATGGGTTTTATCATGTATACCTAACCATTGATTAAACTATCTTGGTCAAGGGGATTTGTGGTAAGATATCCTGATTTTTAAAATCATGACATCCAACATTAATAATTTCCTTCATTGAGATTTTAGTTATTATTATACATGTGATTTATGCATTGATATTATCCATGGATGCATTTCATGCTCATGGTATTGACTAAATGATATATGTTTTCATTTATTTACCTTACTATATTGATTATTAATGATATAATCATGATAAATTCCAAAATAAATTACCCTTACTAAGCTTTTGAAATTACCCTTATTTTGTTTTCCTTTCCCCACGATATGAAAAATAATTTTTTTAATGAGGTCAAGGATGAAGAATAATTATAATTACTATGTTTTATATTTTATTTCCAATATAAAATTGATAATAATGTAAGTATATAGTTCTTAAAGACTACTAAACTGATCTATCCTTGGTGATGTGTTCCCTTTTATCTAATGCCAATGTAATAAATTAGACACTGGCTCTTGGTTACTAATGTTGGGGTTGTTACAAATTTGATGATGTTGGATGGTGGGGCGATACAACATGAATGACAAGTGGCTTGGATTAATGATTAACTGCTCATTTTGGCCTTACGACATCTCTTTAAGGGACCTTTGGTCCATATTAACATAGGATTTTAGTCCATTAAGAAGACAAGACTTTATTCTCTTAACAAGTAATAAAATAGGTTTAGTGGGTTCAAACTATTCCTTGTAGAGAGGGATGAGGCTAAACCACTGGTGTGACTATATGTGTGTGTTGTTTGAGGTTTTTTAATCCCCTATACCTATAATGAATGAACATGGAATAAACTAAATACATGAAAAATTCATAAAATTTAGACAAGATATAAACATTATAGACATTCCATAATCAAATAAACATAAAAATTTTATATTTATTTCAATATGAACTCCTTTACATCATCTATTATATATAATTTTACATTAAATATATGATATTAAATGAAATATAAACAATTTATATTCCAATTATATCATGTAAATAACATAAATAATCTAAATATGAAATACTTAATATTATTAAATCTTATTCATATCAATTATCAAAACTCATTTTGATATGGTTTAAATAATTTTATCAAATAAGACTTTAATTTGGACAATTCAAATTAAGTAATTATGAATATTTCATAATTATAAATATGAAAAATTACATTTTACCCTATTTTATAATTCATATATTTTTTATAAATTAATATTATAATATTTATATAAACCATTTATATCAAAATTTTAGTCAATTCCATATAATATGAAAAAGGTATTTTCATTATTATCATTTATAATTATTGATATTTATTTACTAAATGCTTCATAAACATTTAAATTGTTAATTGTAAATAATTTATAATTAAAATTTTTTATAAAACCCATTATAAATTAATAAATATCACAAAAAAACATTTTATTATGATTTATAAACATTTTATAAACCATTTAATTCAACATTAAATTGAAATTTAGAAATAAGAAATTTTTATTAGCATATCATTTTAATGATATGGAAATATCATAGTATATGATCCAAATTACATGGACCTTAAATCCTTTTAGTGCCATCAATTGTACTTTATGACTGATAATCATGACCTTTATAACTCTATAGTGTGCAATGTAAGACTAAATCACTGTTTTAGTTGTTCATTAGCTATAAAATGTGCCTACAAAATATTAACTTAGCACATCAAAAGTTTGTTAATGTATAATGATGACAGTATAGAAATATTCCATATTTATACGAATTATTTAAATAATTATTGGTACCTTCAATTATGATTTTCTATACAAAATGTTAACTCAATAATGTAGTGATCAGATCATACAATTAGTCATAGCGTAATATTAACCATGCATTGGAAATAAGTTTTACGATATTAGATAAATCATATTAACAATGAAAAACTCCATTTTTCCACCATGGCATGATGCCATCACAAGCTATTATTGACTATACTGTATGCTATAACATATTGAAAAATAGAAGAATCAAACCATGTTGCGGATAATGATATCCTATATCATATATAAAATATATATCATACCTTATGATATCTCATATTTCAAGGAAGACCAAAAAACATTTTCTATATTGGTTTTAATGATATCTAAAATGTCAAGAAATACAAAAACAATATGAGACAACAATTATTTATTTTTAATACATTATTTTTAGAATCAAACAACATGGAAAATCTATAATACCACTAATGGGTTTCTAATGATTGATTAACACTTAATCAATGTAGTGAAATAAATTAGAAACATGAAATCCAATATTCTGTAATAGATGAAACCCAAAACCTTGTGTTGACTAAAATGAATAACACTTTGTTTCCTTATAGTAAGGAATCATACTACTATTATCTTTGATCTTCATGCTTGATAAGGATCACATTAGAGGAAGTCGAAGGACTACCTCTTATGTGGTGTACCCATGGGTTAAAGATGAATCACCCATCACATGGGATAAACCCTCAAATATCCCATAACATTATAGTGAATCTATAAAGATAAGGGATTATAATAAGAGTGATTTAGTATCAAGGGAGTATCAACCAAGAATACACACCACTCATAATATGGAAGTGGCATGTTATATAGGCCTTGAGGGTTCTCCTCAGGTTCCATGTATTTAATTTTTCATTACAACACAAAAGTAAATTAAATTAATTTTTTTTAAAATGAATATTCATTGGTAAAAAGAACAAAACACTAAAATATATAAAGATAAAAAAAGATTAAAAAATTCTAAAAGAGTCACACAATATTCCTAGGTAGGATTGATTTGGACATTAATTTAAGGTTCGACTTACATTCCAAGGAACTTCTTGTTATCACATAATAAGCCTTAACATATCCCTTAATACAAGGCATAAAATATTACTAAGATTTCATGCATTTCACAAAATAAAAAATGATCATATTATATAATACAATACAAGATTTATGAGATATCACCAATAGAATATGCTATGATTTTTGAAGAAGGAAAAACAACTAGATATTCACCAATCAATAGAAATGATGATTGAATCAGTATTACCTAAATAATGGATAGAATTGTATCATTGATGTCACCCTAATGTGTGATAACATTGAAATTGTTTTTTGAACCATGAATAACTGAAATAGGAAATGGATCTCAAGCTGATGTCTGAAGTTCATTTACAATTAGGGTCAAATATCCAACTCAGGAGGTCTCCATCACTTACGGAGGACATAATCAACCATGAAAAGATTTACACGGGGATAAATAGAAGTATTAATAGTTTTAACACCCCAAATATTTAGTTTTAAAAAATAATAATCTTGATATCTTTCTTAACTCACAACACTGGGCATTAAGAGAAATGAGATATATTATAAAAACATTATTATTAAATTGTGGCCGTAATAACCTATCTGTTGAATTAGAAGGTATGAATATGAGTAACCACATTATGAAATATATGTATAATGGTCCTAATAAATAAAAATTTATCTGTTAATTATTATGAAATAATTACTCAATTTTTAGTGAAGTCATTTTATGTTTCAAAAATGCATTTTATTCAAAAATGATTTTATTACATTTTGTGATTGAAAATTATAAATATTTTATTCAACGTTGAGAAATTGTATTTTATAAAATTAAAATAATTTTTTAAATTATAATATTAAAATTATATATGGGTGAAATGTTTTTATTTTTCTAACATAATTGACTTTCACTGAATAGTGGAAAATACCAATTTTTCAAATACTATCATTTATTTTCATTAAATAATGTAATTTAAAAGTCCCATTATATTTTTAATTTGGTATTAATGTAACATATGATCCATATAATTTTTTATAATATAATTAATTTCATTTGAATCAGTAATATTCATGATTTTGATATAAGTTAATTTTTATGCTTAAAATGCAATTTTCTGAAAAAATGCTTTTCGTTGTGTTTTGTGATTTTATCTAAAATTAATTTTTAAAACTTATAGATATTGAATATTGAAAAATGATTCTATATTTTTAATCATGATGTCCAAAATTTTTAAATAAATTCCATTTATTTTGGGCCAATATGAATAATAACCATAGTGAATTTTTGATCCCACGGTAAAGGTAAAATAGGTTAATTAGGGTTAAAACTAATGTTATAAGGATAAAAATTTACTAAAAAACTTTAATTTATTTCATTGGATGAGTCTATTTCATTAATAATCTACAAAAATTTAATAATATGAATTTTTTTGCCATTTAACTTTGATTTTGATCATTATAGTATTTAAGTAAAACATAAAGTCTAAAAAGTCAGTTTCTTACTTTTAATATCTATAATATTTTGTGAGAGTGAAAAAAAACATCTATTAGGTTATATTTTTTTTAAATATTATTGAATTATTTTTATAATGGTAATTTATTTTTAATTTTTATTAATGAAATAATTACCTTACATGCTTACATAACGCTGACATAATGCTTGTGCAAATGGCAGAAAAATCAAGTAAATTATTTTAAAAACTCTAACGTAATATTTTTTGGGAGATTTAAAGTATTACAAGAATTTTTAAGATACATATAAAATTTTATAGATGTTTTATGGGTTTTTATTCTGATTCTAGTATTGTCATGATCTTTTCAAATTCATGTTATGTGAATAGATCTTTAAATGATATTAATAGTATTTTATTTTAAATAATATTTTATTAAATTATTTAAAATTAATAAAAATATTTAAATAGGAAATTTAGGATTATAAATGGTCTAAAATTTAATCCCTTTTAAATTTATTATCCAATTTACACCATATAAGTAAAATTATAAACTTACAATGTTGAAAAAGTAATTACCACGGCTAAGGCTAAAATTAGTTAACCAAGGGGTCAAACCAAACGATATGATATTAAATGATATATAAACCTATTAAAATTTATTAGATGATTATATTAAGAAACTATATTCCTTATTTTTAATCCATGTCATTGTTGAACAATTTTACATGAGTTAAAGACATATTATATTATAATATTTCATGTATTTCCAAAAACGACATTAATGATATTTTATAATAAACAATATTTTATTAAATGATTTAAAATTAATAAAAAATATTTTATTAATCGAATTTAATGTAATATGGTTTATAATATCAACAATAATACGTTTATGTTTCACTTTTCCTTTTATATAATGTTTCTTGACCCTTAAAGAGTAAAAAAACTATCATATCACAGTAATCCTCAAAAGGGTTAATGTGGGGTTAAAACTAAGAGATATGTGTAAAAACATAACCAAAACCTATAAAAATATTTTTATATTATATTATCTATATATATACTCATATTATGTTCTAAATATATCAATTGGAGCTACATTGTTATAAAAAATAATATATATTAATCTAATACTTTAAATAATTCCAAGGATCCTTTCTCATCACTTATAAAAGGAAACCTCCTATCTTTAATTATTAAAAATATTTGAGCCTTATATCTTGAATAAAACATGACCTAATACCATAATATCGTTCTTAAAAACATACTAGATCATCCTTTCTAAAAAAAATACCATCCTTTCAAGGCTTAAGGTGTAAGTTAAATGAGGTTTCTCAATAAAGAGGTAATCATTTTTACTAACTCTTTCAAGTTTATTTATTATTATACATAATATAAATATATTTTAAACATCCAAAAAATAAAAAATATAGTATAATAAATATACTAATATTTTATTATTATTATTTTAAAACCATTTTATACCTCTTTTCCATCCTATAAAAATAGAAAACATCGCTCCTGTGTATGCACGACTTACCGTCTCCACATAGCGTTGTAATTCATTTAATCACTATTTTACTTGGATTTTTATAAATATGGTAATAATTATAATATATTAAATTTTTGAAAAATTAAATTTCTTTAAATTTAATATATAATTTATCTTCTTAACTTTACATTTGTTAGAAAATGACAACGTTGCTCGTGCGTATATGTGGACTTCCACCTTCACGAAGAAATATGATTAATTTTTCATTTCATATTTAAAGGGATGATAATATTGATATATTTAAGGAATATATATATGATATATATTATATAATAATGATTTTTAAAATTTTAATTATTATCTATCTTTCTTTTTTTCCATATTTTGAAAAGTGAAAACCACATTCATGTGTACATATGATTTACAATATCCAAGAATGGTGTAATTATTTTTTATATATCTAACCATCATGGATGATTATAAATATGTATATAATGAGTATTTATAATATTTATATCATGATTTAAATTATTTATATGATGGAACCATGATAAAATTACAAGGGTCGGAACCGCTAAACTGAAACTTCAATGAAGAACAAAATAGCTTGCACCCAAAAACAAATATTTTAAAAGAATTATTAATAAATGGGTGTTAAAATGTTATAAGTGGACCATATATGATATTATTAATATTAATATAGTTATGGTATAAATTAAAAACAAATTTAAAGTCATTATACATGAGGTTAATGAATGTTCAACAAAGTGGAAGCATGAGGTAAGGGGTTTCTTAATTCAATTTCCATTCATTGTGTTATACTTCTACTTCATTGAATATGTTTTTACAAGATTATGTGTGAAATAACCTATGATGGTATTATTTTGTATTTAAAATTTTTTGTGTGGATTTACATTTTTTACACATAACCACTCCATTGATTAACTCTCACTTCAATGACACGATCTTTGTAATGGATTTTTTCTCAATTTATACTCTATAGAGACATATTTGGTATTGTGCACCAATTTAATTTTATGTGGTGAATATATTTACGATTTTATGTATTTAAAATAAATATATATTTATTCATGATAATTTTAAATTCAAGTTTACACCTTTAATGGGTCACAATTAAAATGTTACTAAAGAGGTAAGAATTTATTTTATAATCTCATTTATTGGGATTGAACTTATTTTAATTGAAGTAATATTATCATTTATACTTAATAAAATTCAAATATTTTATTATCCTATTTATATTTAAATAGTTTAATGATTTTTAAACCTTTCCTCTCTTTTTAACTTTAATTAAGAAATTAAATATTTAAAATAAAACTGAACTAATTTCTCTTTTTGATCAGCTAGATTTTTCATTCTATATCCATATTTTTCAAACAAAATTTAAATAATTCGTTTTTATGTTATATTTTAATTTTTTAATGGTTTTAAAGGGGAATTTATAATGTTTTTATGAAAGTTTAATTTACAAATTTCTTTAAAAAAAGTCAAAATGAATGTTTCTTTTTAATATATACAACATCAATAGACTTTATCAACACCATAACTATTCTATGTTATTTAGATTCTTCGATAATTATTCTAGGGTTTTACAAAGAAAATTATTTCATGAAAATTTATTTTAAATGTTTCTTTTTCATCCTCCAAAAGTCTTGATTTTAGTACAAAATTTACTTTTTTGATGAATTATTGGACATCCCTCATCTCTTGATTAATTTTGTGTTCATTAACATTCCCTTGAAACATTTAGTTTCTTATAGTCAGTTCTCATTAGACATATCCATATTATTTGTATCATGGATATGAGTATTTACTAAATAGTATACCATTTCTACATACTGTGATTTACTACTTGATTGACTATGGAAATCTTGATATTTAATACTCTTCAAACAATATAGATATTTATTGATAATTAATATTATTTATGATTAAATTTGATCATTCAATATATGAGGAATGCATTAGAATTATTATGTGATAGGTGAGGTCCAATTATAGATACCCCCTTGACACATCAGTAGGTCTCATGAGACAAAGTAGTTTGGGTATATGGCATATACCTTACTGATTTATTTATGGAATCTTGGTAAGAGGTATTGATGGTATTTTTATGATTCATTGGCACAAATAATCGATGGTAAGTTTTATATTTAGGAAATTATGAATTCCATAATTTTATTGATTTCTATGTGATAATTTTAATAGTTATGATATCCATGTATAAGATTCAAGATCATGTGATTATTTATATGAATTTTTTTATCACAATTTATTCCTAATATATTATTATTCATGCTCAAGTTATTTATTGAATAGAATATTGTTTTATTTATTTATATTTACATATTGATTATACCTTATTTAATCAATATAGATTCCACTACAGATAAACCATACTGAGTATTTCAGCTCACCATTATTTTTTTACTTTCCCTAGGATTCTAGGAAGTATAACATGATTTATATAAAAGGATATACTTGAGTTAATAATTATGTTCTCAAAGAAAATACTATGCTGTATTTTATGTTTTCAAATGTAATGTGAGATTCAAGTATGTCTTTAGTATACCAACACAACTTAACTATTCAGTCCTTTGGGATTGATCACCTGTATCTAATACCAATATAATAAAGTAGGAACCAACTCTTGGCTACAAGAGTTGGATTAGTTACACTTGGTATTAGGGAATATTTTGTAGGAAATTGGGAATTAGATTAAAGAAAACACAGATTATAAAACATAACTATATAATAGACATTGAGGGCATGTCTAATTGTAGGATAATATCATAATTTTTTTTGTTAAAAAAGATATTACTTGGTTTTTCTAGAATAAACACCCTTCTAGGTACTAAATGTGAACATGGTTTTAGAAAATATGCATATAGGGGTAATAAACCTAAAAATATTTGGTCTAATACATATCGACTATCATTCTAGTTCCCAATTAATGGGGAATTAATGATCACCTTGTTTAACTCTCCTGGTTGATATTCTTGGGTTAATTAAGATTTTATTTATAAACCATTATGATGAATGAGGGAATAAAACCCCTTAGAAACCTATGATATTAAAAAGTGATATAGGTTGAACCTAATGTTTATTAGGTTGATAAGACTATGGTTAATAATAATTTTAAAGTAATAGATTCCCCTTTTTAGGTTTTAGGTGATGAGAGTTTAAAGTGATTAAGGTTATTTTGTGAGACATTTATGGGAATAAATTTATTAGGTTTTGTATACCTTTTTGTGAGAGGGTTATTTGAGGAATAATTATTTAATATTTTGGGTCCATAAGTTTAAAGTTATTAATAACCTTTAGGGTAAACATGATCATTGATGTTAAGGTAATAATATTTTAATTAAGATTATTTTATTTTGTATAAAAAATAATATGTATAGAAAACATTAGTGTTTAAAAAGTGATTTGATTATTAATGATATTTTTGAGGATGTTTATAATATTTTTGGTAGCATTATAGGAATTATATTAATATTGTTTTATAAAAAGAAAAACCAATAGTCCGGGTGACAAACCATCATATCCGGTAAGTCCACGAGGCTTGAACCTATAATCAAATAGTGACAAGGGTGAAATTCCTACCAATTTCCCACATGATGTCCAATTTTGTAGGATTTTTTAATGATTTGACATATAAAGATTAATTTGATTTGTGTAATAATATTTATGGATCAAATAGTTTTTTTTTTTAATTTTTTGGTATTTTTAGGTGATTAATTATATTTTGGGAGATGTTTTATTGGGTTGAAGTATATATAACCTTTAGGATTAACATAAAGTATTATTTGGGAAGATATATATTATATTTTTTTGGATAAGTAATCTAAATTGTATACTATAACCTTTGAGGTTAAAATTTTCATTAATTTTGAGGTTATTGAGGTTATTTGGGATATAGGGTTATTTTTTTATGGGATGATCTTTGTTAAACCTTATTTTATTATTCAAGTTTGGATATTAATGTGTTATTTATTTATATAAAGGTATATTCATTTTAGTTATTATCTTACATTTTGATAAAAAATTATTAAATACATGAGGAATATATTTTTAATATTTTATGGGTTATGTGATCTATTATATGTTTTTTTATTTCTTCAGGCATGAAAGATTCATCTTTAATACTCATTATTTGGAGAAAAAGATAAGATTTTAGTGGAAATTGATTAAAGAATAAAAATAAAAAATTCAAGTAAGTATATTTCCTTATATTATATATTTAGATGATAAATTACTTCCTCAAATATAGTAAAAGGATATTGAAATAAAAATTTTGTCATATTAAATTCATTTATGAAGAATCAATGGTCTTTTCTCAATCCACACTAATTTATGGGTTTGTGGTCGCTAACTTTCTCATAACCATGTTTTATATCAGTCTCTTTTAGTCCTTGGACATTATTTTTTCTTCCATGCATATATTTTAACTTCCCACCATTTTTATCCTTACTTGGGAACCCAAATATGTGATATTTCAGGTAATATTTATGTTTCCCACTTCCCCTTTTTGAGGGATGTTTTATTATCCCATTGTACGATGTGGGTTTGCATTAAATATATTTTTAAATATTAAACCTTTTATAACCAATATAAAATTTTGAGGGTGTAATTTATTTAATGGGGTAGAATATAACACCACAAACATTTAGTTTAAAATAATAAAAAGATCGATATCTTGATTAAGACCCAAAACCCAAAATTTAGAAAATTGATATATATTATAATAATTTTATTATTTAAATTTGGTTGTTATAACATAATCATTAAATTTTAATATATGAATATAATTAACCAAATTATGAAATATATATATATATATATATATATATATATATATATAATTTTTTAGCTCAATACAAATTTATTGATTAATTATTAGTAAATAATGACTAAATTTTTAGTAAAGTCATTTTGTGTTTCAAAAATGCATTTTCTTCAAAAATGATTTTATTTTATTTTATTTATGAAAATTATAATTAATTTATTACACCTCTAGAAATTTTATTTTATAAAAATAACTTCACTTTTGAAATTAAAATATAAAATTATCTTATGGTGAAATTTTTGGGATTTTTTGAAACAATTGATTTTTATTAAATAGTGAAAAGTAATGATTTTTCAAATACTCTAATTTTTAAGGTTAAATATGATACATTTAATTTTTAATAATTTAACGAATTCCATTTGAATTAGTAATATTCATGATTTTGATATAAGTTAATTTTTTTGCATAAAATACATTTTTCTGAAAAACTATTTTTCATTGTGTTAATTATTTTTATCTTAAATTATTTTATTACACCTATAGAAATTTATTCATGAAAAATGGATTTCATTTTTGCAATTATGAGGTCCAAATTTGGTAAATATTTCCCTTTTATCTTTAGTCAATATGAATAGTAACCATAATAAATTATTATTACCACGATAAAGGTAAAATAGGTTAATTAGGGTTAAAACTAATGTGATAAGGATTAAAATTTATTAAAATGATTTAATTTATTTCATTTTATATGTCTATTTAATACATAATCATCCAAAATTAAAAATTATGACCTTTATTTGGTATTTAACTTTGATTTTGGCCTTTATGATATTTAAGTAAAAGATAAAGTAAAAAATATCACTTTCTTGATTTTAATATCTATAATATTTTTTGGCAGGGATGAAAATAGATTACATTAGGATATAATTTTTTAATATAAGTATTAATTATTTTTTATCATGGTAATTTATTTTTATTTTTTAGTGGATAAATAATTACCTTAAATAGTTATACAATGCTAATAGAGTGCTTATGCAAGAGGTAGAAAAATCAAGTAAATTATTTAATAAAATCTAAAATTATTATTTTTTATATTATTTATAGTGTTACATGAATTTTAAAGAAAAATATAACATATTATATATGTATTAAATGTTTATATTGGAATTATAGTGCTTTCATGTTGGTTTAAAATTAGAATTATTTCAATATTTCTTAAATAAAATTAATAGTATTATATGTTAAATAATATTTACATTAATTATTTAAAAATAATGAAAATATAAAAAGAATAAAATTAGGTTTATTAATTGTCTAAAATTTAATCCATTTTCCATTTACGAGCCAATTTTTTCGATTTAAGTGAAATTATAAACCTATAATATTGAAAAATTCATTAATATGGTTAAGGTTAAATTTGGTTAACTAAGGGGTTAAACCAAAACATAAAATTTAAAATGATGTATAAATAAGTAAAACTTTTGTTGCATGATTATATTAAGACCATATATTCCTTATATTTGAATAAATATCATTTTGGAACCATTTGACATGATTTAGGCACATATTATATTAAAATATTTCACGTATTTCAAAAAATGTAATTTATCATATTTTATAATAAAAAATATTTTATTAAATGATTTAAAATTAATAAAAATATTATATTCATAAAAGTGAATGAGATATGGTTTTTAATATCAACCATAATCCATTTATGGATCACTTTTCCTTTTATAGTAACCTTCTTGATACTTAAATAGTAAAAAAACTATCACATCACGATAATCTTAAAAAGGGTTTACATGGGGTTAAAACTAAGATATAAGGGTAAAAACATAACCAAAACATGTAAAAATATTACTTCAAGATAGTATTTAGACTTATAATCATATTATCTTATAAATATATCTATTTGGATCCAAGTTATTTTAAAAATAATTTATCTTAATTTAATATCTTAAGTAATTACAAGGGTGCCCCTCCCCTCACTTATACAAGGGAACCTTACCTCCTTCATTATTCACATTTTTTGAGGATTATATCTCAACTAAAACCTAACCTAATACCATGATATCTTCCTTAACCACATTCTATATCTTCATTTATTTCAAAAATATCATCATCTCATGGCTTAACATGTAAGCTAAGAGAGGTTTCTAAATGCAGAAGTAATCATCTTTACCGACTCTTTCAAGTTTATTTCTTCTTCTACTTACTCTAAATATATTTCAACCCCCATGAAATAATAAATCTAGTACCATAATTATACTAATATGTTATTATTATTTTTATAAAACCATTTTATACATCGTTTTCATCATAAAGAAAGTGAAAACATCGGTCATGCGCATATACGGCCTACCATCTCCACATAATGACGTAATTCATTTTTCATGAACATTTTACTTTTATTTTATAAATATGGAAATAATGAGTATATATTATATTTACGAGATAATTATGGTTTTAAAATATAATATATCATTTACTTTATTACCTTTCTATCTTCTGGAATATGATAACGTCACTCGTGCGTAAGTGCAGACTACCACCTCCATAAAGGAATGTGATTCATTTTTAATTTCCAATTTTCATGGATGGTAATAATTATCAATTAAATGAATATATATGTTATAATTTTTATTATATATTGATAAATTTTTATTTACCTTTCTTTCATTCCATCTGTTGAAAAGTAAAAACAACACTCATGCGTATGTACGACCTACCGTCTCTCGGAATAGTGTAATTCATTTTTTCATCTCCACCTTACATGAATGATTATATATATATATAATGAATTTATATAATATTTATATCATTATTATAATTCTAGATATGAATTAACCAGGATAAAAATATAAGGATAGGAATCGCAAAAAGTGAAACATCTATGAAAAGAGAAATAGTTAACATATGAAAATGATGATTTTAAATGAATAATTAATAAATGGACATTGAAATGTTTTAGTGGATAATATATGGTATTATAAATATTAATATGGTTTTATTATAAATTTATAACAAATTTAAAACCATTATATAGGAGCTTAAATCATGTTCAACAAAGTGGAAGTGTGACGTAAGGGGCTCCTTAACTCACTTTCAATCAATTTGTCTATACTTATACTTTATTTTTTAAAAAGGTAGGGGGAAACCTCCAATATTTTGTTAAAACAAATAAACTACCTCAATTTTTCCTGCTCATTGGGAATCCATTACATGACCTTGCATACCCAAGAGTAATAAACCCTAATACAACTGTCATTTAGGCCCAATAAACTGGTGGCCCAAAGAACCCAAGGCTAATGCACCAAGATTATGCACCGTGTATCCTTCCAGAGCTAGAATATTCATGGGATCTTAAAATTTTCATTCGATAGGATTGATCTCCCATAAAATTCACATATTTTAGACAAAAAACTCTCTTATCCTTCCCATACTCACACCTTCATCCTGACAATATATGTCATCCAGTACCATGGGGATCTCTATTAGTCACCAGCCTAACCCATGATGCGAACATCATCGATCACTTGTCTTCCTTAAAACACTCATTTCACATTTGGAATAACATCAACTATCACATTCCACACACCTTCATGGAATAATTTATTACAACCAGACTTCATGTGCTAGTATTGTCACATCTGTGGCCAACCCATATGAGGGGCGAAGATGCTATGACTGGGAATCGATCCCAGGCTTCCTGATGTAGTGGTAGCGACCAATTACAACTCGAACACCACACTAGCTTCACAATATTACTTAGAAAATGTTATGAATTTTATTTATGGTAAATTTAATTAGTATTTGGGTTTGGGGTTAACCAAAGGGATAAATCTCAGAGGAGGAGAATGATCTACTCTGGGGACAAAACACTAATCCATAAGTCATTGACTATGCTATTCCATGATTATGTGTGAAATGTCCTATGATTGCATTATGTTATATTTCCACTTGTTTTTTGTGGATTTAATTTTTTTAAACATAAGCATTTTTTTGATTAATCACTTCAATGATAGATTTTTTGTAATATATTTCATGTTAATTTTTACTCCATTGAAACATATTTGACATTATACACCTATTTACCTTTTTGGTGTATAAATTGAACCTTTTATGTATTTAAAATTAATATCTATTTATTAATTATGATTAAAGTTTAAATTCATGTTTATACATTAAAGGGATCAAAATTTAAAAGCTATTGAAGTGGTAAGATTTTATTTTACAATCTAATTTTTTGAGATTTCTATTATTTTAAATTAAGTAATCCTATCATTCATCCTTCATAAAATTAATCTATTTTCTTATCCTCTAGATATTTAAGTAATTTCCATGTTTTATTATAAACATTAATCTATTTTTCACTTTAATAAATAAAATAAATTTTTTAAAGAAAAGATGATCTTATTTCTCTTTTTGATTGGGTATATTTTTATTCCATGTCTATATTTTTCAATTTTTTTAAAAAAATCCCCTTTTAAGTTATCCTTGAATTTTTACATGGTTTTAAAGGAATATTTTTATTTTTTTTCTGAAATATTAAGTTTGACACTAATGAGAATTTGTGTTTCCTTGTGTTTTTTATTGGATTCATTGTCAACCCTATCATTGACAACCCTGATGAGTTGGTGTGTTAGATACAGTATTTCCATTGACATGGTGTGGTAGAGCATGTTGATTTTTTTTGATCAGCATGTCAAAAATTCACATGAGATAATGTTTTTATCGATAATGTAATAGTGTTATATATCATGAACCAATGTGCAGGTCTTGAATGTAGACTGTGATAATACTAAGAGATGAGTTGAAGCTATCAAAGAAATAGGAACATCTAGACAAGACTGTATTATTAAAAAGTTCATGGAAAAGTTATAAGACAATGAATACATTGAAATATTCATGTAGGAATTATTATATAAGGTTTTGAGTGTATTTTTGAATTTTTCATAGGAAAACAACACAAAGGAAGAAAGCTCACACAAATCATAAGTTGCGTTAATATGGTGATTCTAATCCATCTTAATAAAAATAAGAAAAGAATGATTTTCATGCATGAGGAAAAGTTGCATGAATGGAATAAGATGTTTTATGATGGTTCATGAAATTGAATATTCAAGATCTCTTTATATAAAAATATAAAATTCATAAAGTTCATGAAAGAGTTTCATGAAGAGGAAAAGTTGTGCAAACATGTGCAACGTTTCATGAAGTTGAATATTCAAGATACCCTCATGAAAATATGGTAAAGCTATGAAATTTTTTAATGATTGTTTATTTTTTTAAATAAGTATTCATGAAGGAAATAATTTTCACAAAGTTTAAAAGTTATGCAAAGACACAATGTTTTTTGGAAGTGTACAGAAAAAGAAGTTTCTCCTAGAAGTTTGGAGAAGAAAAGGAGTTATGTGAACAAAGTAAAGAGTTTCACAAAATGGAATCTATGAGTGAGAAAGTTTCATGAATGGGTGGTAATATATATGAATAGACCACTACCTCTCACATTTATGTAATCTTGACTCATTGAATACCTGAAGGATCTGAATTTACAAAAGAATTATGCAATGGTTTTTTTTGTATAAAGAATTAATAATAACCTTATTTCCAAAAATAAATGACTTGAGTCAATTTTACTGAGGGGGTTTCATGAAATTTTAGTAACATTCATGAAAGGTTAAAAGATTAATGAAATTACAATGTTTCTGAAAGGATTGGTAGGTTTAAGGAAAGTGAAATGTTAAATGAAGGGGTAAGAAGTTGTGAGAAAGTGTTTATTTGGAATTCTCATAAGGAGAACAATACAAGAAGTGATTTTCACCCATTGTATACCTTTAGAAATGAAATAAGTATTCCTTGAAGACTATTTTAATAGGTATAGAAAAGCTACTACAATGGTTATGTTTACAACCGATTTTTAAAAGAGTATTTTGTATATCAATGTGAATTGATCAATGAAATAACTAATAGATTGTGAAGTCATGCATTGGTCTATGAGCCAAAAAATAATTCCCTCCCAATGTAGTGAGAAAGGGGATATGAAAAAGGGAGTGACCCATGTGTATTATTGATTCAACCCAAAACTTATAATTGGAGTGACATTTTGGTGGTAGTGAGATAAACCAAAATCTTATAAGGGGAGTGACCACAATCATATGAGTAACCTAGCCTAAATCCACTACTAAAATATTATTAGTGGATTTTTACACATCAACCCAGAGTTAGTATGTGCTCCTTGGATGTATCCAAATATGGGTGAACCAAGTAATATCATTTTGTCTTATGTGATAGATTTTCATAAATTATACAAGACAAAAATCATTGAATGTAGATTGAGAAATCATTGATCTTATCTGAATAAGGATAAGATATTAGCATCGATTTATTGAATATAAACTTAATAGGAGAACGCAATATTGTCACTACTAAAAAGTGAAGTCAAGATTGGTTAGGGATGTGATAATTTCATAGGTATATGGGGAAACATTAATGAGTTTCACACCCTGATCCCCCCTGATCTGGGATTCTCAAACTAAAGTCCCTTGTGTGTCTAACAAGGACATTTTTTACTTTCTTTAAAAAAATCCAAAGGAATGTTTCTTTTTAACATATATGGAATTAACATACTTTTCGACCTGCATACCCATTTTTCTATATTTATATTCATCAATAAATTTTTAGTGGTTTTTGAAATAAGTATTTTTAATGAAAATTTATTTTAAATGTTTAACTTTCATCCTCCAAAAGACTTGATTTTACTAAAAAATCCACTTTTATGGTGAATTAATCTTCATATCTCATCTCTTGATTAATTTTGTGGTCATTAAATTTCTCTTGAAAAATTAGATTTATTTTAATAATTTGTAATTATATATCCATATTCTTTTCATCCAATATATGCTTATTTCCTAAATCATATACCATTTCAACATACAACATATTACTATATGATTGACCATGTAAATTCTGATATTCAATATTATTTACTCAATATAGATATTTATTGATAAGGATTAATTTTTAGGGATTAAATTTATCATTAAATATATGAGGAATTCATTGGACATAATAAGTGGTGGGTGGGGACTTGTTATAAAATGAACCTTGATGCATTGGTAGGTCTCATGAGAAAAACTAGTTTGGGTATTTGAAGTATGCCTTACCCATTTATTTATTATTTACTTCCATGATACATTGATGATATATTTATGATGTTTTCGAAGAAGGCCTCAATTGTATGTTTAAGATTTCCAACATTATTCATTCCATCATTATGAAATCTGTTATTTATGTCCATGCGATTAATTTAATAGTTTTGATATCCATGGATAAGTTTCAAGATCATGTGGTCATTTATATGAAATTATTTGATCATCCTTCATTCCTCAAATATTATTCTTTACACTCAATTTATTGATTAAATGGAATGTGTTTTCAGTTAATTAACTTTCCATATTGATAATTCCTTATTTTATCAAGATAGATTCCACTGTACATAACCCTTACTGAGCATTTGACCTCAATATTATTTGGTTTCATTTCCCCATGATTCTAGGAAATGTACTATGATTGATATGAAAATATATACTATAGATAATCATGATGTTATAAAATAAAATTCTATATTGCATTTTAAATTTTCAAATGGAATGTGAGATTCAATTATGTTTTTAGTTTTTCAAGACTAATAAAGTATTAAATCCTTTGGGATGGGTTCACTTGTATCTAGTGCTAATATAATAAGTATCCACTGACTCTGGGCTAATAGATTTGGAGTCTTTAAAATAGTCCCCACTAATATAGATGGACTGATAGTACTAATATCAATGATAAGTTCTCATTATTTTGAAAAGGATATATCAAGAGATCAAGAAATCTAGTTATGAATTGAGAAGAATCCCCACTGAAGATGAAAGGAGGAGTGTTGGTAGACAAGGTGCTTGATCAAAGGTCACTTGAATTTCCACCATCTTGATCAACCTACTTTTCCACTGAAAATTATTTGAAGTAAAACCCTAATCAGTAATATAGCTATATTTCAAAACAAAAACACCCACAATCACTAATGTAACTAGTCCCATATCCATTCCAACTTCAACCAACATTTAATGATCCCTTCAAGTGGGTTTAGCACATAATGAAATTCCAAGGTGACAACAGTTAACAACTGAGTTTCCCTCTAAGAAATTTAAGATAAAATAATAGAATATATTCATAAAAAACTAAAAGAAACCTTCCTTCACATTTTGAATCCTAATACACTAAATCACCTCTCCCATAATATGAACCTCAATGGAACTAGAAAAAACAGATAGACATGATAAGTTTGAGGTTGATTCATCTTGGTTAATTGGAGAACCAATGGTGTTGGATATTTCCTTAAATGTGAAAAATATGAAAAATAAGACCTTTAAAACCCACCCATATCAATAGACTAAAGAAATCTCCATAAGAATATAGAGAACATTAAAAAACATTCATTGAGGTGCCACTAACCTTCTAGATTTTTTCTTTTCAGCACTGGTAGAAAAAATCATTATATGACAAATGAAGGAGGACTTAATCATCACATAATAGGTCCACTATGAAATCTATAAATCCAATATACTCCCAAGTATCCTAAATAGTTTATAAAAAAGGGTGAGTACCATTGAACTCAACAACCAATGAAAATTAAAATTCTTACGAAAAAACCCAAAGATACTATTATTTGAAATTGATTATTGAGATACCCTTCACTTGAAATAACATATAATAATGATAAATGGGGTTTTCCACACCAATATCCAAAATATAATTCTTAGATATCGCTTTTAATTTTACAAGGGCTCATTCAAGATTTGAGGACTTCCCTGGATCCAGGTGGAAGGATTTTTCTCTAGATTTATCACTTTATTTACAATCAAAAATATTATACTCACAATTCAATTATTATTTGAATTTATTAAAACATAATTTATTTACCTTAATTTTTTTTCAAGAAAATATTTATCTATTTATTTTTATCATGTCTCACCATTTTATTACTTGTTACCATAAAAAATTATATTTTATAAATATTTTGATTTATCTAACAATCATAAAAAGAAAACATTTATATACTCTATAGAATAAAGAAATAAAGACTTGATTAACAAACCTCAGAACCATGATGTGTTACTATCTATCTATACCACTCTATTATTTTAATTTATTAACTTCTATAAAATAATGAAAAGTGTGTGGATTCTAAATTGATATTTTTGGAATTCAAATCTATCCATAGTCCTTGATTACCAAATTTAAAATCAATCAATCCTTATAATTGATGCTTGATCTATAAAATAATAAAATTTATCATTAAAAAATGTTGAAATAGATTCCAAATTTATCTAAAATAAATAAATCAGGATTAACCACCTAGAATAAATAAATGAAATTTTGGTTCACCTACCTCAGAACCTTGATGTGTTACTCTTCCAATTTATCATCTCTCCACCAAAAAATGAAAAGTATAAGAATTATAGGTTGAGATTTATAGAATTTAGATGTATTATTAGATCTTGATTCCCAAATTTGTAATTGATGGAACCTTAAATAAGAGGTGTGATCTAGAAATTACAAAATTATTATAGAAGTATTGTTCAACTATGATGGAAGAGACTATTAATGTCCATGATCATCTATCATCTGCATATACCGATCTGTATAGATTCAATGAGAATAATGCCCAATTGTGAAATCAAGGATGAGTATAAAAATAATCATTATGGTTTTCCCAAGAAATTAACCAACCCTAATAAACATCTACTACCGATCTGAATTAACTATAAATAAATTGTAAACAACTTGATTTCTCTTGATTTCATCATCAAACGTAACAAAATCCATGGTCAATTCTGATCAAGAAACTCATATATCAATTTTTATAAGATTAAAAATAAAAAATTTCCCTTTTGAAATGAAAATAAATCAAATATCATAACCCGTAAAATATTCTTAGTTTGATAATCGACCCTAGATTCACATAACCATGAGATACTGAAGGAAATATACATAATGTTAGCAAAAATCCCCTTGGAATATTTTTAGGTTTTGTTTATTGATAAGGAAATTTAATGGACTTTTAAAGTATCTTAAAAAGTATTGAAGAACTTATAACATTTAAGTTTGAAGGTGTTTTGGATGGATCCAAAAGTAGGTGTAGCAGTTCTGCTCACAGGATCGAAATAATTATTGTGATATCTTAGGTCGTGCTATGAGTAGGTAATGTCAGAATAACCTATTTTGGAGTTTTGTACTATAGGGAGTCGTTCACACTATCAAGGGTAATTGATAAAATATATGATATGGTATATTTGAAGTTAAATTAAAGTTTATTTTGTGTAATTTTGTGTTTCTGTAACATATTGAGATTTCTGAATATATTTTATTTTATATAAACATTGTATTGGCAACTTATTTCACACATAACAACTAACTAAAATGGTCCATGAAATATTGAATGAAAAATATTAATTTTTTTATGAATAATAAAACCTTTATAAAATAAAAATATTTTAATCAATTATAAATTCATAAAAAATAGGATTTATAACAATTAATGTTTTAAAAGGTTATTTTTTAATAAAAGTAGTTTCCTTTAAATATTGTATATTTATTAAAAAGGTAAATTTATAAATTTTTGAAGTTTAATTTGAAAAAATTAATTATTTTTTTGATTAATCATTCCAATATTACTTTAGGGTGATTTTTTTGGACTTTTCTAAAATAGTAGATTGTTAAGTTAATAGAGAAAAATATCATTTTTACTAATATTATAAATTTTATAGCATCATAAATACATGATCATGAACTAGAAGTTTATAAAAAATTTTAATTAATTAATATTTATTTAAATAGTAAAAAAAATGTATTTTAAATTATTATTTTTAACTTATAAAACCTAAATTTAATATCTAGAACTTTAGTATTGTTTTATTCTAATTAAAAAAAATCAGTCATTCATTTTAATTAAAACAATTTATGGTAAAAATCGTTTTCGGATTTGTTTAAAATAAATAAAAAATTTATTTTATTTATAATAAAAAATTTATTTCATTAAATTTAATAAAATTGATCACTTAGACCTATAAATAATTTTTAATATTAAAAACAATCTTTTTATAAAAAAATGTTTTTACGTGTTATGTGTGTTTATTCTAAAATTAACTTTACTAATCCATAGATTTTTTTTATTTTATAAAATAATTTTAAAAATTAAATTCATTATGTTAAAATTATGTTATAAGGTCATTTTTTTATTTTTTTCATTTAAATTACTTACCATGGTTTAAAATTTATTATCCAGGTGAAAGTATATTATACAAAAAGTTTAAAAATCAAAAATGAAAAAGCATTAAATCACTCCAAGTTATCTAGAAAATGAGTAGTGGAGAAGAAACTAGGAATAATTAATATATATAATTAAAATTTTATACTTTCAAACCTTTTAACCTTGAATAGTAACATTCCATTATAGAAAAGTAATAGGTACTACCAAAATTACACTTATCATCACTTATAAAAGGGGAACCCTTACACCCCTTCTGCCAAAACTATACCTACTAATTTCGTCATATAATCCTACCATTTTTATCCAACTAAAAGTAATTTAAAATTTTATAGCATATGGTCTCAATTATATAGATCAAGGATTCTATTTACAAGGATATTTACAAGATAAATATTATGTTATGAATGTAGTCAGAGCACGTTCAACTAACCATGATTTATGATAAGGGGTTTCATTGTATTAAATTTAATTTATTGAGAGATATTTCATAGTGTGCACCATGATATCTTTGATATGGTTTGATTACTACCTATTTTATATATTTTTACCATATTCTTCTAATTCATGGGTTTTTAAGATCCAAATCATGTTATTTCTTAAAACGACTTACGATTCAAATGGTACCAAAGTTGAAAGGGTTTTTGTTAACTCAAATAAATTAATTGAGTTATAATGATTCTTCTTAAACTTAATTTTTCTATTATTTATTTATTCCACCATAATATTTCATATTTATCCTTCTCTTTCTATTTGTAGAAAATGAATCTTTTGATTCAAATCTTCCTCATCAATGAATTTATTCCCTATAAAAGATTGATAGTGTTAAGAAAAATTATCTTCCTTACCAAGAAATATATTTGTCTACCTTTACATGTTTTAAAATGGGTTTCAATATTATTTGAAATTTTTATGATTTTTAAAATAAATAGAAATATTCTTACATTTTTCTAAAGTAAAATTTTATTTTAAAAAGGAATTATTTATTTTAAAAGGGGTATTAAAGGCTTGTGTTTTAAGAAAGGTATTTTGATGTATTTTTATATATTGGGAAATAAAGTTATTGAAAGAATATTTTTAATATAAAATTTGTTTTCTAAAAGCCTTATTTTTTATTTAATTTTTTTAATATTTTTTTTATCAAGATCGAGTATTTAATTTTAAGGAAACTACTTTTACATAGTTTTTAATCCTTTCAAAAAGGGGGTATCCCCTTTGTTCAAGTGATTTATAGAAAGATATTAAGAAGTTATTTTTCATTTATAAAAAATCAATAATGATCCTTATGTTATATTAAGGATATTTTTAATCAACCATATAACTTCATTCTCTAGATGTCTTGTGGAATACTGTAGGAAAGTTTTTCATGAAATTCATATCTTTTCGATGGGTTAATTAAGTATTGTTTGAAGTATTGGTGCTTTCATATTTTAATGGAATAAATATACATGGATGATTATTATGTAATGGGTGGGCTCATATATCACCATCCAATATATTAGTTATGGATTTATATCTCATGATATAATTATGTAAATTATGGATAAAATTTGGTTAACAACATGAAGTGTGAACATTGTTTTTCACAACATAAAGTGTGAACATTTTTTTGTTCACAACATGAAGAGGGAGTATTTTGTTTGTTCAAAAAATATAAAATGGTATTTTTGTTTTCAAAACATGTATAATCAGTAGTTTTTTTTCCACAACATATAACATAGCAATTTTGTTTCTTCCGGACATAAAGAATAATTTTTTTTGTTCACACCATGAAGCATGGATATTTTATTTGTTCATAATGTTGTAATTTCTCCATGCTTATAGTCATTCCATAATTATTTAATTTTTACTTATTTCCATGACATGAGGCAGTATCATGATTTATTATTATATTCTTTGAAATATGACACGATTTTTGATCTGTGATTTTTTGGGTATAACTTTCTTATGTATCCTGATTATACATGTATTCTCATTTATGGTCTTTGATTATCATTACCCTTACCGAGCATCATATCTCACCCATTTATTATGTTCACCTTCCCCAGGTTATGGAGATGAGTATAACATATGATAATTCTAGAAGATATTCTACTGTGGTTTGATTCTAAAAAATATGTTCACAAGTATTGTAATATAATTTTATTATATATATGATCCTCAAAGACACTAAAACTTTTATTCTTAGGATTACATGACTATTGTGGGATTTAATGTTAAAAATATGGTAGATTTTTAAAATAATGATAGGTTCAACCCAGTATTTATAAAATACTATGTTTAAAGAAAATGTTTTTACTACTAAATATGAGAGTAAAGGTTTGGGGAGCCTTATTTGGTTTCCGATC
The DNA here is from genome assembly GCA_963277665.1 of Viscum album. Taxonomy (NCBI): domain Eukaryota; kingdom Viridiplantae; phylum Streptophyta; class Magnoliopsida; order Santalales; family Viscaceae; genus Viscum; species Viscum album. Next base: position 1,626,645,691 of record OY728130.1, read on the forward strand.
AGAGTTTAGTTATTTTTGAGGATTAGTGTAGTTATTTTGGGGATTCAGATATGATAACTATTAAAAAAACCCTTGGGATCAGTCTAAGGTACAAGTATATATATAATATAAAATTTTAAAATTTTAGGGAAGTTTTGAGTATGTGGTTTTACTAGAAATTACTTCCATATCTGGATACTAGCTAGTGGATGTAGCTGTGGAAAAGATGCACCTAGGGGTAATATCCCTGAAATATTATTATTGAGTATCAACTAAATCTTCAATATGGTTCATAATGAGTGGGCCTAAGACTTTACACCTAGAAAGACACTTCCAGGGGATATGTTTTGGTTAATCATATTCTCCTAACCAGACATTACAGAGGATTTATTATGTAAAGGAATTTGGATAAATAATATGAGATAACCCAACCTAAAGATTCCAAGATTGAATTGAGAGGGATTTAAGTTAAACTATAGGATAATATAATAACTTATAAGATTAATATATGTTGAGGTTGAATTTTTAGATATTACCTCAATGATAAACATAATGAGATAATATTTGGAGTGATAAATCTTATGGTTATGCCTAATAAGCTATCGTGAATTATGATTGACAAAATGAACTTAGTTGAGTTTCCAGAAACACTAAAGAATATAATGACGAAGCCTCATGGAATTTTAGGTGATGAATACGATGAAGGAATAATGGTTCAATTTTCTTCTTTTAAAAAATGTGGTAAAAACCACCAAGGAAAGTGTATCAAAGGAATTGAGAGATATTTTATGTGTGTAAAAAGAGGACATAGTGCCGCTAATTTCCATGTAAATGTAAAGATCTTAGTGGACATATCGAAAAGAAATAAATTTTATATAGTGGTACCAGTAATAGTTAAATTTCTTAAATGTGAGAAACATAGAAATTATCTAAGTCAATTCCCTAATCCAAGTGATAATAAGAATGATAGGAACCGTTAAATTCTAGGCAAAGGAAAATCCTATGCAACTGAAACTACAAATGTGGGTTCTAAAAATAAAATGGAATGTGGAACACTGATCACTCACTCAAGAACTATATGTGTTGTATTCATATATTTCCCAACTTACTCATATATACCTAGTGTGTTTAATAAAAACATAAAATCACCACCTTGATGAATAGATGTTTAATTGTTAATAAATAAACTTCTAATGGTATGATTATTGTATCCCAATTATATAAATCTTCTACAATAGATGTTTATAGGTATTTTATTCCAATAAGATACTATTATCATTCCTTTAGTCAAATTAGATGTGATATTAGGCATGGATTGAAAATATTAACATAGAGACCATGATAATTGCAAAGATATTAATATCAAATTAAAAATTTACCCATGAACACCCATTAAGTATAACTATAAACTACCTATGAAAAATTACAACCATCATGTTGGTGTATTTAGAAAAAACGGTTAAAGAGAATCTCAACATTAATTATATTCCTATTATGTGGAAAAATATGATTTCACTAATCATACTAAGGATAATGATGATAAAATCTCATTATAAATTAAATTATGAGACCTATCTATTTTATGTACACTAATAACTATTTAATTAGTTAGGAATAATTAAAATTTCATGGATGTAATTTATTTAAGTGGAGGAGAATGTGACACCACAAGAATTCATAATACATCTTCCTTTAAATAAAAATTATAATGATAGATTAATTCACATTTAAAATATTAGATGAACATTATTAAAAAAATTAAGAATAATAAAATATCTGGTAAAAAAAATATTGTAATCAATTAGAAATGTATACAGAATAAGATTAAGAGAACTTAAAGTTTTAAAATGGAATTTTCAATAAAAAAAGATTCCTTTATATATTATATTTTTATTTAAAAGATAAATTTATAAATTATAGAATTTGAATTTTTCAAAATTAACATCATTTTTGGATTAATAATTTAATTATTATCTTAGGTTTAATTTTTGACATTTTCTTGTAATAATTTATTATCAAGTAAATAGTGAAAAATATAGTTCTTTCCAAAATTAAAACATTTATGGATTTATCAATATATGAGAAAGATTTAGAAGTTTATATTTTTTTAATTAAATAATTATTTATTTAAGGAGTAAAAATATTTATTTTAAAATATTATTATAAACATATGAAACCTATGTTTAATTTTTATAACATACTTAATATTTTATTCCAATTTTAAAACAATTTTGGTCTTTTCTTATAGTTAAAAATTTTCCTGATAAAATTTAATATTGGATTTATTTGAATGGCACAAAAATTTTATTCTTTTATAATAAAACAATTTTTTTTGAAGTTAATAGCATTTATAATTTTAACCTAGACGTAATTTTTTTTCCTTAAAACACAATTTTTCTAAAAACTATTTTTATGTGTTATGTGAATTTATTCTAAAATTAACTTTTCTAAATAATAAAAATTGTATTTGATAAAATTATTTCCAATTTTAAATAATAATGTTAAAATTAATTAATAATTTCAATTTTTTATTTTTTTCATTATACTTAATTACCTAAGATAAAAATTTATTACCAAGGTAAAAGTAAATTAGGGAAAAAACTAAAAAAGTAAAAATAAAAATCCTCCAATCACTCCAATTTGTCTTCAAAATGAGTGTTTTAGAGGATAATAGGTAAAATAACAATATCCAATTAATATTTTCCACTTTTTTAACCTTTTAACAGTGAATAGTAACATTCCATTATTAAATAGTAATGGGTACTCCCAAAATTACCCATCTCTTTAATTATAAAAATGGAACACATTGACCATTTCATTCTGTACCTATCACTTCTAATTTCATCCTGAAACTTCTATTTTTTACTTCTCATTGAGTTTTCCCACAAGTTCATAATTTTCAAGTATTAATTAGATATTTTAAACCCTTAATTTCCAAGGATACTTCTAAGATAACTATTATGTTCTCAATGAGGTTATAGCACGTTCAACAACATGAGATTTAAGGTAAGGGTTTTCTCTGTCTCAAATTTAATTTCATAATATATACTTCAAATTGTGTGATATGATATATTTTATATGGTTTAATTACTTCATAATGAGTATATTTTACCATATTCATGAAATTCATGGGGTTTATATAACTATATTTGATTCTTTCTTAAAATGGATTCCGATTCAGAAGATACCAAAGTTGAAAGGGTTTTTGATTAAATCAAACCCCTTTATTGGTTTATAATGATTCATCTAGAAAATATTTATTATATAATTGGTATTTTTACCCTAATATTGTATATTTATCATTCACTTTCTCTCTATGAAAAATGACACTTTTGATTCAAATATCCATATTAAATGAATTTATTCCCTATAAAAGTATGAAATTATTAAGAATAATTATAATCCTTCCCAAGAAATATAATTTTCAAACTTTCTTTGATTTTATTTTTTTCCAAATTATTTTAAATATTTATTATTTTTAAAATAAAATGAAATATTATTACAATTGTCTAAATTAAAAATTTGATTTCTAAAATGAATTCTTGATTTTAAAATGGGCTTTAAAAATTGTGTTTTAATAAAGTAATCTTCATGTATTTTAATATATTATCAAATAATATTTTTTAAATCATATTTATCATATCCAATTTGTTTTTTAAAACCTCATTTTGGGTTTTAATAAATATTTTTAAAATTTTTGTCAAGATAAAGTAGTTAATTTTAAAGAAACAATTTTTAAGATGTTTTCAAGATTTTGAAAAAGAGAGCATCCCTTCTTATTTTTAAAGTGATTTATCAAAATATTTGAAATAGTTATTTATAATATATGAAAACATACTTAATTATCTTTATGTTACATTAGGGATATTTTTAATCCCTAATCCAAATTCTTTATTTGGATGTCTTATGTAATTTTATACAAGTGTTTTTTAAAAAACCCATATCTTTTCTATGGGTTAATTAAGTTATGTTTGAAATATGAATGTTTTCATGTTATAATGGAATGTATATGTGTGGATGATTATTATATTATGGGTATAATCCTATATCACCCTATAATTAATTATTTTAGTATTTATTTATCATGAGATAATTATGTTATGTTGGACATTTTTTTTGTTGAAAATATGAAGCGTAGACATTTTGTTTGTTCACAACATGAAGTGCGAGAATTTAGTTTTCTCACAATATGAAGAAAATTATTTTTTTCTTCACAACATAGAGCATGAGAATTTTTTTTATCAAAATATGGAACATGAAAATGTGGTTTGTTCACAAAAATTAGTACTATAATTTTGTTTGATTACAACATGAATCACGAACATTTTATCTGTTCACAATATGAAGTGTGAACATTTTTGTTGTTCCCAATGTTATAATTTATATTTGAATATGGTTATACCAAAATTATCTAAGTATGGTTTGTTTATATTATATGAGTTCTTATAATGATGTACTATTATATTCCATGTCTTATTCCATTATTTTTTATCCATGATTTGTTGGGTATAACATTCTTATGTATCATGATTATACTCTAATGCTCATCTTATTCTCACTTATGATATATTATCATTATTACACTTAATGAGAATACATGATTAATAATTTATTATGTTTTCCTTACCTATGTTATGAATATGAGTATAAATTATGATAAGTATATAAGTGCAACACCCTGAGTTTTTATCTGTATTTATTTAATATAAATTTTAAGTATTCGATAGATTTCCTTACATGAAACACCAAGTCTAAACAAACCATGATATAATATGTATTTTATAAAATAAATAATATATTGGTGTTTATGAATAGGATTAAACAAATTATGAAATATATATATAAATTTTTTACATAATTCAAATTCATTGATCGATTCATAAAAAATAATTATTTAATTTTAATAAAATCATTTCATGAATAAAAGAGACATTTTTTTTGAAGAAATTTATTTTTCTAGGTGTTATGAATTTTTATATAATAAAATATAGTTATAACTATTAAAAATTTATTTTAATTAAATATATTGGTAATGTATGAATAATCATTCATACATTAGCTATCCAATGGTAAATAATGATGATAAAATCATTTGAAGGAACATAGAGTAATTATTCAGAAAACTATTTTTATGTACCTAAATAAATAAATATTTATCAATTATTCTAATGAAAATTTTATATTATATTTTCAAAAATATATTTTAACATCCATATAAAATTTACTACTAGATAATTAATTAATGAAAACTTAATTTTTTTTCTTAAACATATATCTTTATAAAAACGGTTTTTATTGCATTTTGTTTTTTATTTTAAATTTAATTTACAATATTTATTGAAATTGAATATATTAAAATGGATTACATATTTGGAATAATAATTTCAAAATTTATTAATGATTAAACTTTTATTATTGGTCACAATTATTAGTATAATTTTGTTATGATGTTTAAGGTTAAAAGGGTTTATCGAGGGGTAGGGGTGGGGGTTATAATAAGATATAAGGGTAAATATGAAACAAAATATTGTCTAAATATTATTGGATGAATATATTTATACCTAAAATTATCTTTAATTAAAATTATTTTCCATCTGGTTCCACTTTAAAAAGAAAATGACTTTACATTATTTATATCTTTTATGTAATTCCATGTGTGTCCCTCCCCTCACTTCTAAAAGAATATCTCTTATAATCCTTTATTAAACTAATTTTATAACTATATCTTGGAAAACATCTACCTAAAAACCTTACAAGATTCCTTAACATAATTTTTTATCTCCTAGTATCACCCTAAGACTATCCAAAAAAGGCTTAATCTTTAATGAAAAGGAGGTGTCTCAGAGAAGAGGAAATTATCATACCCGAATCTTTCAAAGTTTATTTCTTCTTTTAATTCCTATAAATCCATTGTATCCATAATAAAATAATTAATCTAGTATAATTAATATACTAAGGTTTTATTAGTATTATGGTTGAACCATTTTCTATATGCTTTCCATCAAATTGGAGATGGAAGTATCGCTAGTGCGTATATGTGGACTACCACCTCTACAAATTGATGTGATTTTTTCCATCACCGTATCATATGGATGGTTATATTGATGAATTTAAGGAATATATATGGAATTTATGATATAATTATAGTTTTATAAAGGTGAAATATAATTTAACTTTCTTTCATTCCATCCATTGAAAAGTGGAAACATCACTTGTGTGTACCTACAAACTACCATCTCCACAAAGTGATGCAATTTATTTTTATTCTCCAATTTATATTAATGGTTATAAAAATGTATATAATAAATAAATATGATAATTATTACATAAATAATATTATATTTATATTTAAACTATGATCAATATGAAAATACCATAACCATCAAACCAAAACATACATGGAAAACGAAGCAGTTAACACCCAAAATGATGCTGATAATGAAAGATTATTAATGAATGGGTGATAAGAGCTTATATTTAAACCATTTATGGTATTCTATTTATAAATATTATTTTGGTATATAATTATTATAAATTTAAATTTTATTATACAATAGGTTAAAATCACATATAATTCAAGTTGGTCTTGAGGTAAGGTTTTCTTGTCTCAGTTTTATCTCTGTGAGACATAGCCACATACACAACTTTTTTTCTTTGAAGTTGTGTATATAGTACCACTAGGATATTTTATATCATGAGTCTATTTATGTTCACGTTTTTTAATGTTTCATTTGAATTTATTCCTTTTTATGGGTTATTATTCAAATGTTACCAATGTGGTAAAATTTATATGTTATAATCCCACTATTTACCAGGATTGTTTCTGCTTTAAAATTTGATAATGAAATTATATGAAATATCCATCATAAATATCATTAATTTTATTCTAATTTTGTTATTTTTTGAAATTATAAGTTTCCCTTCACTTTACTCTATCTATGTACTCAAAATTATGAAAGAAATCCTTTAAGGAAAACTAAATTTGTTTTTCTATTCAGTCAATAATATTTTTATTCCAGGTATATATTTTGTTTAAAATGTTCTCAAGAATTATTTTAATATTTGAAAAATATTTATTAAAGTAATTTTTCCAATGTTTTACATTCTCTAAAATGGTTTTAAACTAATCTTCTTGTATTTTTTTAATGACATAGTATTTACTAAAGGTGTGCATGAAGTATCTATTTTAACCTTTACCACACAATTTACTTTTTCCCACAATCATGATTATTATTTTCCTTGAATATTACTCTAAAATTTCAATGCTTATTTTAAAATAAAAAATTTTCCCTAATAATATTTACATTTTTATATTTTAAATAAGATATTTTAAAAAGAAAAGAGTATTTTCCTTAAAAAATGTTCCAGTGATTTGTTGAAGGTATTTTCATTTATCATAATATCCATTGATTTTACTTATGATTCAATGGGGATAAAATTCAATGATAATTTATTTATTAATTCTCTAAATGGTTTTTGATTATGATGATAAAATATTGATGAAAGCTATTTTTTCCAAAGGATAATATATGATTATGTGATGAGTAGGTTCATTATACCCCTCCAATGAATTAGGTAATGATTAATGTTTTATGAGATCAAAGGGTGTATTGGAAGTTATTCCAAGGAAAAAAAGGGTATGGGGCTGGTTATCCCAAGCCCAAAGTAGGTACATGTGTGGTTAATCCAAGCCTAACATCAATGAATTTCTTAGAAGGTATCCTTAACATATGTCCTCTATGACTATGATTATGCCACAATTTCTATGCAAATATACATTTTATGTTAGTATGCTTATGATATGATCTCATGGATCATGTTATTTTATTATTATATGTATAATGTATTATGAAAAAATCCATATGACATGAATATGAACTATTAATTACTAGGTATGATTTTAAAATGTCAAGATCATATTCTCATACCCTTATTCTCTTATTATACTTACATATGATCATTAACTAATATCTTACATGTTTATCCTTACTGAGCATATGAGATCACCATTTCTTATGTTTCCTTTCCCTAGGTTATGAATGATGTTTTTAAGTAGGATATGTATAAGAAGTGTACAATGTGAGAATAACTTTTTGGGAGATATTAAAGATCTTTCACGAAATAAGATTATCATGTATCTTGTCTTCAATGAAAATAAACATTTATATTTCCAAGGCATAGTTATGAGATGTATTTAATATTCATCTATAATGATGTAATATTTATGTATGTACTATTTGGGTTTCCTGAGTTGGTAACATATCATGGTTTAATTATTTTTATAGATTAATATTAGAGAAATTTGTTTAAAATCCTATGGATAAGTATTAGTATATGATAACATCCTAATGATTTTGTAAATTATATATTTTCTAGATTTCTTAGAAAATACATCCTTATATTTATACTAGAAAATAGACGTGGTTATGACACAGATTCAATTAGGGGTGAAAACACTAAAAGGGATAGACTAGGTATTGACTTTATCATTACTAGTGCATTATGTGTGGGTAATGAATACAAACCTTGCTAAAAACATCTAGGGCATATGCTTGGGTTAATTCAAATTTTCTTTATAAACCATTATGATAAATGAGAGGATAAAATCCATGAAAACCTATAATAATCCATAGGGATTTGAGATAAAATTAAAGTTTCATATAATGAATATAAGGTGTCATGATTTATATATCTTATGGACAATGTTTCATGATTATATGATTGATCACTCTGATTATTGATTCTTACATTATGATTTTTGGTTTTAGTAAATGGTTGGAACTGGTAAGAATTATGTGAAAAATGAATGTGATGACCAATTTAATGACCATCCTCATGAGAAACCAAATTAAGTGGGAGATAAAATGTGAAATATTATGATTTTGATTAATTTTCTATATCATATTATGATTAAAAACATAAACCTAAGTGAGTTCCCTAAATCAAAAAATAAAAGAAAAAAGGAGTTTCAGTAATGTTTAGGTGGTAAATACCATAGATGGAAGAAGATTCAGCTTCATAAATGTTAATAATGTGGGAAGATGTACCCATGGAAATTTATCAATGGAACGAGAATATTTTTTATGTGTGTAAAATAAGGTCATAAAGAAAATAATTTCTAAGAAAAAATGAAGAGTTTAATAGATGGAAATAAAGTACATCTTAAGGTACTATTTATAGTTCAATGTCTTATATTTGGGAAACATTGACACTATCTGAGTCAATTACCTAATATATAGGGTAACTCCTAGATCAAGTAAGGTCATATGAAATGTCTATCACTAAATTGAATCATGATAATTAAGGTACACTCTAGTTTTGGGAATTCCATGTTTAAGTTTGTAATAATGTTCTCTATGAAAATCTTATTATTCTTCCTTTAGTGGAATTTGATATAATTTTGAGCATTGATTGTATCTCTCTAAATAGATTCAAAATAAATTTATAGAATAAGGAAATCACATTTGATATTCCAAATCAACATATGATTATCTATAGATGTGAGATTTAACAAAAACATCTGATGGAAATTGCATCCATTGTATAGGTCTTACTACCTATTTATGAGGTATATTTGTCTCAAAAGGATGTGGAGAAACTCAACACTGAATATATGCCTATTATTCAAGAGTATTATAGTGTATTTTCTGAATAATTTCCTATTATTACTCCAAATCATAAAGATGAGTTTTCAAAAAAACACATACCTAGTGTTGTACCCATTTCAATGACTCCATATAGAATAAAATTGATTGATTTGAACGAATTGAAAAAGAAACACCCACCGAATCTTGATAACGATTTCAATCAGTCAAGTGTGTCACCATGGAGTTATCCTAATTTTTTTATTAAGAATAAATATAGATAAATGTGACTCTTTATTGATTATTGGGATCTTAATTTGATTAGAATCAGGAATAAATATCTTATAAACCATAATTATAATTTTTTTTCATCAACTATTAGGAGCTCAATACTTATCAAAGATTAAACTTCATTTTAGATACCATCAATTGGGGTTTAAAAGTAAATACATACCTAATAAAACATTTTATATAAGGTATGAACACTTTGAATTCACAATGATTCCATTTGGACTTACTAATGACCACTCTATATTCATGGATTTAATGAAGAGAGTCTTTAAATATTACGCAAATCAATTTTTGGTAGTCTTTATATAAGATATTATTATATAATATAAGAGTAAGGAAGTGTATGAATACCACTTTATAATTGTGTTTAACACCCTGAGGAAGGAGAAACTATATTATAAATTCAACAAGTGTGAATTATGTTTATAAAAAGTGTCATTATTGGGACTTGTGATCACTAGAAAGGGTATGTCGGTAGATCCTTCTAAGATAAAAGACATTGAACATTGACCTAGGATGACCACTGTGAATGTTATCCATAGTTTTCTTGGATTGGATGGATTTTATCAATTTTTTTGAATAATTTATCTTGGATTTATAAAACACTCACCAAGTTAACATTAAAGGGATTAAAGTTCCTCGTGACTGATAAATGTGAAGAAAATTTCAAGGATTTAATGAGACGGTTGGTCAGTACACCTATACCCACACTTAACTGCAATGGTCAAGGGTTAGTGATCTATGGTGATGCATCTAATAAGTTACTAAGAAGTGTTCTTATAAAGACTGATATGGTGGTATTTTATGTTTCTCGTCAATTTAATGCTTATGAGAAAAATTGCTTGATGCATGACTTGGAGTTAACATTGGTAATTTTTTCATTAATGATATAGATGAAATTTATTTATAGAGAAAGGTGTGAATGATATATTAATAATAAAAGTTTAAAGTGTATATTCACATAGGAAGAGTTTAATATGCACCATAGAAGAAAGGTGTAGTTTATTAAATATTATGACTACTCAATACATAACCACAATAGGAAATTGAACACAGTGGTCGATGATTTGAGTAAAAAAGGATCAAGATAGATTATCTATAATAAGGATAAAAAAATATATAATATCTATGTATTTAAAAAGTATGTAATTTTAAATTTTGATTGATGGGAATAAATATTATATTTCTCAAATAGGTGTTCAACCATCTATCCCTATAAAGATAAAATAGACACATAAGGAAGATATAGAGCTGCAAAATAAGGTGGGAAATGTTCCTGTGTTCAACCTTAATTGTGATGAAATGATAAGTTTTAGGAATAAAGTATGTGTCCTTATTATACCAGAATTGGAGGATCTACTGGATAAAGTCCCTAACTTATCATTCTCTATTATTCCTAGAACTATGAAGATATATAGAGATGTTAAAGAAAATTTATGATTGGATAATATGAATATAGATATTTTGGATTATGTATCTCGATGCTTGGTATACCAACAAGTTAAGGTGGGGAAAAATAATTCTAAGGGGATGTTACAAAAATTAACCATACTTGTTTTGAAATGGGAAAATGTCACCACATATTTTATATTAGGAATCCCCAATACATTTAAAGGGAATAATTCTATTTGGGTTGTAGTCTATCACTTTTTGAATTCAACACATTTCATTACTATCAAAGAACATTTTTATCTTGATCACCTTTCCCAAATATAAATTAATAAATTTTCATGGTTATATAGAGTACCACCTTCTGCTGTATCTTATCGAGATCTATTGTTTACCTTTATTTTTTGGAGAAGTATTCAATAATATCTAGATATAAAGTTTTGTTTCATTACTACCTATCATATGTAGAAATATGATCAGTTTAATAGAAACATTCAAAATGCGGATGATATGATAAAATTTTGTTATATATATTTCAAAGGTGGTTTGAATCAATACCTTCCTCTTATCAAATTATCTTATAACAATACCTTTCAATCAAGAATTAATATGAAACCTCATGAATCCCTCTATGAAAATAAGTGTAGAACTCTAACATGCTATGATGAATTTGGATAATTAAATCTATTGGGACATGGACTAGATGAGTAAATGATAGAGATGTTTAGCTATATTTATTAACACATCAAGACAACTCATATTTTATAGAATAGTTATGTTGAAAATATCCGATGAGATATGGAATCTAATGTAGGTGAGAAGGTATTCCTATGAATTTCTGTATAAAATAATGATATGAAATTTAGAAAGAATGGAAAGATCAACCATTGGTATATTATACCTGTTTTTAATCTTGACCGTGCAGTGACTGTATTATATCACTTGGAATTTCCATTGAACCTCTCTTAAGTTCATGATGTGTTCCATGTATCACTTTTGCGGAAGTACATACCTGATACTTCACATGTGCTAAACTCATAGTTTGTACCACTAGATAATGATATTTCTTATGAAGAACAAATAATATAAATCTTGGATCATAGAGATAAATTTATATTGAATATGACTACTCAATTACTTGAAGTTCCTCAGAGGTATTAGAAATTCATAGACGACACCTGGGAGCTTGAGTATGTTATAAGGTAGAAGTATCCTAAATTATTTTAATCTAAGTGATGTAATTTTTAGGGATAAATTTATTTTAATTAGTTTAGAATATAACACCATAATATTCTATATGTATTCCTTTAAAATAAATTTGATGTATTTGATAGCTTGCTCTATATGCAACCCCGAGTCTACATGAACCACAATATTTTATGGCCTTTATAACCAAGATGTTGGATTGAAGGGTATGAGAAGGATTAAAAAAATTATTATATATATATATATATTTCCCTTAATTTAAATTTATTGATTAATTCCTAGTAAATAATCATTAAATTTTAATAAAATCAATTCATGATTAAAATACGTATTTTTCTAATGAAATGTATTTTTATAGGTGTAATGAATTTTTATATAAACAAATATAGTGATCACTATTAAAAAGTTATTTTAATTAAATTTATTTTAAATTTATGAATAATAATTCATAAATTAGTTGTCTAATGGTTAGAAATGAAGATAAAATCATTTGAAGCTAAAAATAGTGATTTATAAAAAAACTGTTTTTATGTTCATGATGTGTTTTTATCCTAATAAATTAAATAAATCCCTATTTATTAAAAATTATAATGCAATAGTTAGTTTTTATATTCAATAAAATATGATAAAATTAATTTAATAGTTTTTACGAGTAATTTAATGAATGTAAATTATGTTTTATGATTAAAAATGTATTTTTATAGAAAATAATATTCATTGAGTTTTTCACGTTTAATTTAAAATTAATTTTTAAAACTTATAGAAATTAAATTTAATAAAATAGATTCCATATCTTGAATCAGTTTTTCTAATTTTTTTAATGATTCCAATTTCATTTTTGGTCATAATTAATAGTAAAAATAGTAATAATTTGTTACCATGATTAAGGGTAAAATGGTTTATCAGGGGGGTTAAACTGAGAGATAAGTTTTAAAATTCCAATTAAACTTATATAAATATTATTGGTTGAATATATGTTGAAATTATATTGTATTAAATTTTAATTATTTTTCTAATTAGTTCCACTTTCATAGGAAAATAACTTTATATTCTTTAAATCTTTTAAGTATTTCCATGTGTGTCCCTTCCCTCACCTATAAACGGTCTCCTCTTCTCCTCCCTTATTAACATAATTTGAGCCCTCTAGATCAGAAAATATCTACACAAAAAAAACTTTCTAAACTCCATACCTTAATTATTTAGCTTATTTTTTACCCTCATACCATCATAATATGGATTAGGGTTTAATCCAAATGAGTTATCTCATAGAATATGTAATCGTCTTACCCAACTATTTCAAAGATTATTTCTTCTTATACTTCCTCTGAATATATTGAAAATATCCCAACATAATTAATCTCGTATAATAACTATATTGATATTTTATTATGGTTATTATACAACCAGTTTCCTTCTCCTTTCCATCAAATGGTAATGGAATTATTGCTTGTGCGTATGTATGGACTGCCACTTCCACCAAGCGATGTGATTCATTTTCCATCATTGCCTCAAATGGGTTGTTATAATGATGAATTTACTAAATATATATGATATATAGGATATATATGATTTAATTATGATTTTTTAATGTTGAATTATTTTTTACCTTTCTTTTGTTATATCCATTAAAAAGTTGAAACATCACTCTAGCGTACATACAGAGTACCATCTCAATGAAGCGATGTAGTTAATTTTTCTGAACCACCTTATATAAAGGGTTATGAAAATGTATATAATGAATAAATATGATACTTATGAAATGATTATTATTTTTGATATGCTGAGACCATTTTCAAGAAGAAAGGACCATAATGTTGAATAGAAACATATATGAAAATTGAAGTAGTTAACACATGAAATGATGATGATAATGATTGTCTCTTAATGAATTAGTGATAATATGTTATTAGTAATTCATGTATGGTATTATAAGTTTTAATAGGGTTTTTTATAGATGTATAATAAATTTAAATCTATTATATAGGATTTTAAATTCACTTACAAATAAATCTAGACATGAGGTAAGAGTTTCTTATCTTACATTTATTTCTATGAGACATATGCCATATTCACTAATTATTTCTTTCAGGTGGTGTATATAATATCTATTTGATATTTTATATCATGAATTTATTTATATTAATGGTATTTAAAGTTTTATTTTATGTTATTTATTTCAAGGTATTTATGATTAAAAATCTACCAAAGTGGTAAGGATTTTATGTTACAATATCACTATTTACTCGGACTATTTATGCTTAAATGTTTTATGATGAAATGATATAATATATCTATCATAAATCTCATGTATTTTATTCAAATTATTTTACTTTATAGAAATTAAAATATTTCCTTTAATTTTCCTCTCTCTATGTACCCAAAATTATGAAAGAACATTTTTAAGGAAAATCGAATTTGTTTTTCTATTCAATTTGGGATATTTTTCTTCCATGTCCATATTTTCAATAAAATGTTTTCAAGATTTTTTTAATATTAAGTATTGATTTATTAATGTCATGTTTACCCATGTTTTACTTTCTATAATTTTTTAAAAAATGATTCCTCTTTTCATTTTTTAAATGAGGTACTTTTTACCAAACATGTAAATAAAATATTTGTCCTAATGTTTACTATGAATTCTCCCACCATTATGAATACTATTTTCTTTAAATATTCATTTAAAATTTTCAATGGTTCTTTTTAATGAATTTTTTTCCTGTTATTTTTTAAATATTTATATTTTCAATTGGTGATTTAAAAATAAAAGTGAATTTTTCCCAAGAAATGTTCCAGTAATATTTATAAGGAATTTTAAACTATGGAAAAACTCCATTGATGTTACTTCACAAGTTATATGATCCAATGATAAGATCATTCATCATTACTTAGATAGTTTATGATTACTATGATGAAATATTCATGAAACTCATTTTATTTTCCACAGGTTAAACTATGAATAAATTTTAAATGTTTTCATGATCTTGTGGAATACATATGAATGAATTATTATTATTTGATGAGAGTGTCCTTTATATCCCTCTAATTTAGTGGGTAATGATTAATGTTTTATGAGAATAAAGGGTATGTGGGTATTTAGACCAATCCTAAAGGAGGGTACATGGTTGGTTATCCCAATACTAATGTAGGTACATGGGTGGTTATCCCAATCCTAACATGTGATGAATGTCTTAGTGGGCACCCTTATGATATGACTTCTATGATTATCATTATGCAACAATTTTTATGATTCTATCTATGATATGTTCTTATTCTTATGATATGATCTCATGGATCATGATATTTGGTTATTTTATGATTCATGTCATATAAAATTACAAATACTTATCCCATGATTATAATATAAAAATTGAAAGGCATGATTTTCGAATATTAAGCTCATATTATCAAACTCTTATGATCGTGTTATTATTACATATGATTATAAACTGATATATTCTATGTTTACCCTTATTAGGAATATAATAAAACACTCTATTATGTTTCATTTCCATAGGTTATGAAGAAATATTTTATGTAGGGTACTCTTAAGAAGTGTATAATTCGAGAAAAACTTTGCGGGGGATATTTAAGATCATTAATGAAATATGATGATTATGCATATAGTATTCAAAGATAATAAACCTTTATGATTTTGAGATCTGTATTTTTATGATATGTATTGAATATTTATCTAAAATGATGTAATATTTATGCATGTAATGTATGGGTTTCCTCAATCAAGGAGTCTAGTGTGGTTTGATTATGGATTAATATTCACAAGTATCATAAAATAAGTTTCTTATATAGCTATTCCTCAAAGACACTAAATCATATATTCTTGGTATTATGTGATCATTATGGGATGTAATGTTTAAATTATAGTAATTTTTTAAAATAAATATTAGTTGACACACTTTGTAACATAGATATGATTAAAATCTAGTGTTTTTAACACTAAATCTAGGAGTACGGGTCTATAGTTCCTCAGTCTCCCTATGATTAAAAAGTTATAGGAATACATCATGATGCATGTATAATGATCATGTTTTGAGTGGATTTGTAGGAAACTTGGAAAATAGAAAATTCATATACATGAGTTTTTCCATATATAATATTTTATTTGTGATATGTAAGGGTTATAAGGGGAGGATACATAAGGGTTTAGGTAGTTGAAACCTTTAACATAAGGATATTTCCATTACCTTTACATTACACTATAGTAGTCAAGATATGGAAAGTATGGACATGTTGTGAAGTGGGTTTTTTTTCATATTTTAGTGGTTCAACCTATTTAGAGATGTCCATTCTATAGAATAAGTTAAAAATCATGACTCGTCCACTACTAAGAACACTGTAAAAATTATACCTTATAGTGGTTTATTAGTGTTAGTTTCATCAGTCTCGCAAAACCCGTTGGCCATCCCTACCTCACACAAACCTCCCCTTTATGCTACCCACTTTCATCTTCCCTCACTCATACAAAAATATTTTCCCCTTTTCCTTCTTCCTTAGAACCTCCTCTTATATACCATAATAACCCCTTATAATTATTCATAAAAACTTCCCATTCTTCATAATAGGTTATTCCTCTCCCTCATCTATCATGTAAACCTATTCCCCTAATCTTCCTAATACATCTGGGTATAAGGAAAATTCTAAAAAACTATTATCATATCCAATTATTATTATCATATATTAATGAAATATATGATATTTAAATAGGGATTAAAAATTAGGGATTTATGGTTTTCTATTCATAGAATATATTTATGTATTTAATTTATTGTTAATTTTATTGACTTTATAGTATTTAGTTAATTTTTAATTGATTATTAGGGAAATTCTTCATCTTAGTTTTATTTTTTTGAATTATTTTATTTTCATTCATTCATAAAATATGTTTTTTTATAGTTTCTTTGTTAATACATTATATACTAAACTTTCTTTTATTATTTAATATATATTTTTATTATGTCACATGATATATTCATATCATAAAATATATAATCATAATATCAGTTGATTGTAATTATATTGTATTTTATGATTTTTTTTAGTAAAAATTTAAAAATACTTATATATTATTACTAGTTATGTTTTATTTTTAGCATGATTTTATTTAATTATTTTTTTTGTTTTTATATAAGAATTTATTAATAGGGTAACAATGGATAAAAGTTGGAGTACTTTACCCCAAAATTCCCCAAAATATATTAATGGGATGAAGTCATTTTTATATTTTTAAATTTCAAATCAATCCATATATGGATGAATATGATGTCCATATTGGGATTGAAATTTAAAACAATATTTGAAAATAAATGAAGTTTACGAGCACTTGATATTGAAAAATTTTTCTATTGGATATATGAGATGGATTTTAAATGGGGAATTTAACATTATAGAAAGTTTTATGTTTTTCCATTACTATATTGATAAACCTAATTCCCTAATAGTGGATAATGAAATTTAAAATTTTATTAATGATGTTTTCATCACCACAACACAACATAATCAATATTATAACATATTAGTGGAGTTTTTTTTGATTTTCTATAGATTAATACAAGATTGAAGTGGAATGAGAAATAAAATAAATTTATGAATTAGTGGATGATAAAAATCAAGAGTTGTATGATGGATGTAGAAAATATAAAAAATAATCTTTTATATTGAAGTTTTACCATATTAAGTGCTTTTGTAAAATTAAAAATGATTCAATTTCAATGATATTGGAGTTTGTTAATGATGTATTTATTGATGAATAGATTCTTGAATAATTTTATGAGATGAATAAAGTGTATTAATTAAACTAGTCACAATTATAAAAATATATATGCATGTCCCAATGACTTCATATTATATTAGGGAGAATATTTAGATAGAGAAGAGTATAAAAGATGTCACACTTTTAGATGTAAAGCAATAAATCATGATGAATGTTTGAATAAATGTACTATAAATAAGAATAAAAATAAAACAACTATGAATTTTTTACATTACATTCCATTAAAATGATAATTTCAAAGTTTGTTCATGTCATATAAAACAATAAAGAAAATGATGTGTCATTCCATGGGAAATAACCAAAATGGGTTTATATGACATCAAAGAGATTAAAAATACTAGAAATATATTGATTCTTTATATCCAAATTTCTTTGTAAATATTAGGAATGTGTGTTTGGGATTATCTACTGATGTATTTTATCTATTCAGAACACTATGTATAACATATAACATATGGATTGTTATGTTGATCCCTTACAATCTATTTTTATAGATGTGCATGAAAAAAATTATTTCATTATTTTGATGATCATTACTGGAATGAAAATTCCTAGAAATTACATCTATGTATACCTTTATCCTCTTATAGACTAATTATGGGAGCTATATTACAATGTTTTAGATATATATGATGCATAAATAGTTAAAATGATCAAAATGTGTGTTGCTATGATGTGGATGATTACTCATTTGCATGGATTAGGAAATGTGTTTGGTAGGAATAATCAGGACGGATAGTTATATATTGGTTGTATCTTTTACTTAGATCTTATAATACTACCTTATAATATAAAATAACATTTTATGTGTCATCACCTATTCTTAGATTCATATTATAGATAGAAGTTTAAAAATTAATGATTTTTTGGATGGAATGATTTAAGGCCACTACAAAAATTGTTATCATGTTCAGTCATATCATAATTATCAACTATATATGTACAATTTGGGAAATATTCAATACAATAAAAATATATATTTGATGTGGTTTGTTCATGGTGGTTTTATAAAACCACTAAAAATGATAGAAAATCAAAGTTCAATTGATTTATTAGTAGTGGTGTAAATAAAAATACATGTCATTAATTATTAGTGAATGTTTATTAATAAATAATTGATAATTCAGTATTTAGTGGTGGTTTTTTTAAAAACTCCTCTTATAAAACTCTAATTTCACCCACTGTGAACTCCTTTATTATTTCTCTCATGATTCTAGCCATGAATTCCCCCGATGACATCATGATTCTACGCCCAACTCCATCCCCTCTAGACAAAGTCCTATAGTATCCCAGTACAATAAATGGAATCTTGATAGAACATAATTCTATGTTGATTCTAACTCTCATTTTCCTTTAATTACAAATATCCTCCAATCAAGAATGATGCTCTGCTGCTCCCTCTCTTTATCGTCTCTCGATGAACCAATCAGTCAACACCCAATTCCACTATTATGATCATTATTGATTTATATACTCCCTATGTTATTTATTTAAGTGTTTTTATACTTTTTTCTCTTTTTCAATGATATAATTAGATCAGAAATTTTTGTGTTATTTTTTTAACTAATAGGTGAAATTGTGCAATGTGTTTTTTAAAGATAATATATTCTATAATCAATATTTTAACTTATAATTAGTTAGATTAATATGTTAATATTTATTAAATAATAAAAAATCAACTATATTTTATATTTTTTTGATTAATGGGTATAAATTTTGTCAAAGTGTTTAAAAGATTAGTTGATTGTTTTGGATTTTTTAATGATTCAATCTATGTATTTACTATCACATATATATTGTTTTGTTTCCCATGGATATTAAATATCATATATTATTATAGTTTAAAATATATTATGATTTTATATTTTTATTATTAGTTTCAAAAGGTTATTACATTAATCATATCTTATATTTGAAACATGATTTTATTACACTAATATGTTTAATATAAAATTTATAGTTATTTTTCAAAATTATTGAAATAGATAAAAGTTAGATTATTTTACCTCGAAATACACCTTAATTTCATAAAGTCCCCGATACATTTTTGAAATTTTTAATCAAAAATTAATTTTTAAATTGAAGAATTAAATATCAATGTTCAACTTGTAATTTTAGTATATGGTTGAAAATACATGAATTTTATAAACACCTGATATAAAAAAAATTCTTACTAGTTATGTGTGATGGATTTAGTATAGAGAATAAAAAATTAATGTAAGTTAAATATTTTTCCAACATTATAATCATAACCTTACTACCATAATAGTAGAGAATGAAATTAAAAACATAATTATCTCTAATTTGGGTACAAAAACAAAATAAGATTAAGATCATAAAATTTCAATAGTTTCCCATGTTGATTCTAGGGAGAATAATATAGGGGAAACCCTTACTGAGAAATCTAACAATTATTATGAACTTATAGAAGATGTAAATCAAGGGTTGTATGAGGGGTGTGAACAATACACAATGTATTTATTTATACTAAAATTTCACAATGGTAAGTGTTTTTATAGAATAAAAAATTAATCAATGTATATGATATTAGAGTTTATCAATGATTCTTTTGGTAAACCTAATAACCCAGAATCATTTTATGGGATGAAGAAAGTTATTAACAATTTGGGTCTTAATTATATGAAGATCTATGCATGTATAAATGAATGTATGTTATATTAGGGAGAATATTTAGATATATAAGATCTTAAAAGATTCCAAACTTATATATTAAAATCAATGAATAATGATGAAAGGATGAATGAACATGTTAATACTACTATTAAGAGAAATAAAACCCCATGAAGGTTTTATGTTATTTTTCAATGAAACCTCGGTTAAAAAGATTATTCACACCATCTAAAACTAAGACATATATAATGTTACATACTATATAAAATAAAAATGATGGGTTTACAATCCATACAAGAGATTCAAAAACATGGAAATATTTTGATTCTTTACATAGAAATTTCTCTACAGACCCTAGGAATGTGTGTTTAGATTTATATATTGATAGATTTAATCCATTTGATACATTATGTACCAGTTATAACATATGGATTGTTATTTTGATCCCTTAAAATCAACCTCCATAGATGTGTACCCAAAAAACTTATTTTATTATATTGATTATTATTCTAAGGAAAATAATTCCTAAAAATGATATTGATGTATACCTTCATATTTTTATACAAGAATTAAAATATTTATTAGAAAATGGTGTGGATACAAATGATGCATCAAATAAAAAAATGTTTAAAATATATATTTATCTCATATGGACCATCAGTAACTTTCTTGGAATTAATAATTTGTCTTGTTGGAATACTCACACTTTCCTGGAATATTCATTTGTAACTTTTATTTTGAATTTAAAATGATGAATTATAATATAAAATAATGTTTTATGTGTCATTATTGATTCCTAGATAAATATCATAGATATTGATCTAACAACTCATGATTTTATAGAAAAACTGATTTTATACCCCCACAAAAATTGTTATCTTGGAAAATAATTTTGACACAATTATCAAAAACTATTGTAGAATTTGAGGAAATACTATTAGTTTTATGATATTGGGAAGAGGTTTTGTACCACATTATATGGAACTGGAACAAAAAAATGTAAGGAATGTTTTTTAACTTATTTATTGGGATTTTAAGATGCACATCATAATCTTGATGTTATACACATTGATGAGAATGTGTGTGATAATTTAATTTTTACGATACATAATAAGTAGGAAAAAAATAAAGGATCCTCTTAATGAATGTAAAGACTTAGAAGAAATTAATATGAAGTGTGATATCTGGGAAAATGAGAACTGGAAGTATCTTTAATTAGTTTTTTCATCAAAAAACCATGAAAATGATGTATTATTTTAAATAATTAAAAATTTGAATTTACAAAATGGACATTTAGTAACATTTATTGAGGTTTTGAATCAAAATATCATAATATAACAGGAATACAAATCCATTAATTCAATATCTTGATGAGATAGTTGGGGATTGGATTAATGGTAATCAACCCATAATATAAAATGAAAAACTTGGGTTCAAACCTAGTAGGAGGTGAATTACTAGGGTATTATAGATGGTACTATAGTGGGGTATTGTATCACCAGTGATATTTATCTAAATGGGATTTTAGGGCATGTATCTGGGAATTTGGGCCACTAAGGCCTTTAGATCATCCTCATCCTTCGGGCTACTAGGCCACCTAGTTATCCTTGACCAAAGAGCCCGCACTAGAGAATGTTC
The DNA here is from genome assembly GCA_963277665.1 of Viscum album. Taxonomy (NCBI): domain Eukaryota; kingdom Viridiplantae; phylum Streptophyta; class Magnoliopsida; order Santalales; family Viscaceae; genus Viscum; species Viscum album. The sequence continues at coordinate 1,626,668,197 of OY728130.1, forward strand.
TCATTGGTGGAATTTAAAACAAGGGAAATAATGACCACTGGTGGAGTTAGATAAAAGTATGTAGTTTATCCTTAGTGGAGGTTGGTATCTAATAATCGACGTTCAAGAGTAGATTGATAAATCCTCTATGCTGGTTGATGAAACTGAACTATAGATGTGACATAATGGGTGGTGGAATAGAACACACATTTAAAAATAAGATGATTAGGGTCTATTGTAGGTGGGACTTTAGGCTTCTATATATTCCTTAGATCCATGTAAATTGAAGTCCTTTTCACCTCCAATTTTCTAGGCCATGAACTCTAAGCATTCAATCCATGAAAGGGTTCCCAACTAACCCAGTTAAATGGGTATTATCTAGAAACAATAAAAAAATTCAAGGCCTTAAAACTAGGGGATATAGTAGCTGTAAAGACTCGAAAATTATGTGGAAATGTTTTTCATAAATGCAAAGGAATTTTACGAGTCCGCAAAAATTGACGGTGCATTATTCCGAGGCCCGGTGTTCCCAGAATCAATTTCAGAAGTTTTGTTTGTGTACATTTAGTAAATGTACGAGCGGATTTTTATAACTTTTGAACCGGTGCTCGAGATTGAAATCTAAGGACACTGTTGAACTCGCTCCGCCAGTATTCGCTTAAGAAGACTATCACTTCAACAATAGTGGGTCAAGAATAAAAGATAGTTTTGGTGGTTTTTAGAGACTGAATTAAATAAAAATAAAGTGTGTGGCTTTATTTTTATTTGATGGTTAAAATCTCCTCAGGGAAGTTGGAGGTGGGACCACCACACCTTAACCTCCCATGAGATGCTATGGTGGTGGGGCCCACCTGAACCAAACCACCCGTGAGAGGTTACGACGTGGGGACCACACGGGGATAAACCCCATATTATTGGGAGGAGATGAAAACCTATCAAGTCTCCCTAATTAATGAGGGAGAGCCTCTTGACCTCTCCTTTAATTAATTGGTGCCAACTCCCCTAATTAATTTGTGCCAACACTTACAAATTAATTAATGGATTCCTACCTAATTAATTTGTCAAATTTGAATATTTTCCAATAAATTAATAGGATATTTCAATCTATTATTTTGTTGGAATATTTATTTTGGTGGCAGCTTTGAGAGGAGGAATATTGGGAGAAAGATCCCAACGAAGAACCATGTCTCCAAATGAAGAATGAAGAACAAAGAATGAAGAACTCTGACTTTATTAGACTTCTTCGTTAGAGCTTCAACCATCGTGAGACATCTTCAATGACCGAATTCTCCATCATCATCAATGAGCTGACTCTACTTGGGATTGGGAGTGCATGGAAGACGTGACAAAAATGAACTCCTTCGTCTTCCTCCAGTGACTTCAACGTTGATGACTGAAAATCAAAGGTAGGGGGTTTGTTTTGTGTAATATTCATTTTCCTTTTCTCTTCTTCGGTTGAAAAGGAATCATCACGTGGTTGTAAAAGAATTGATGTTCTCTTTTCTCTCTTTGTTGAGACTAATGTTATCACCCTAAACACGGAGGGTGTGGGCTAAACCAACATGGACCGACCCCTCTGTCTATCTTGTTTTTGATGAACATTGGTATGGTGATAAAGCAATGAGGCGACGAAGGCGGCGAAGACAAAGGCCACGCTACCCATGGCCTCTGTGACCCGTACCACCCCCACGGCGACCCGCACCACCACCGGCCGAACCGCGGACCTCCGGCTGAGCCACCCCGGACACACCGCCGCCAGCCTCCCGCACACCCTGGCTGAATCCCGTCTGCCCGCACTGGCCCGAGCTGTGCCGAACCGTGCCGACCCGAGCCGCGCTGAACCGTGTCGGCCCGGCCACCCGACCGCCATGCCGGCCATTGCTTTTTTCTGCTCATGCCCTACTGGCCATCGCTCGACCTGCCCACGTCCTGCCCGGTCGTCGCTTGGCCTCTCGGCTTCCTAGCTGCGCCCTGCCCGGCCGCCCACCGGCTAGCCTAGGACCCTGTCCGGCCTCCCGCCGGCCTACCCACTAGCCTCTCGGCCTGCCTGGCCTGCCCAGCTGCCTAACATGTTCCCACCAAACCACGACGTCCCGCACTCCCTATATCCCCCATGTTGCCCGAGCTACACCTTCGCGGCGCTCTGGGCCGAAGTGGCCCCGATCCTGGGCCTAACCGCCCACGCGGCCTACTGGGCGGGGCCCAATGAGACGGGCCGAATCTAACAGGTTGGCCCGCCCAATGGGCCAGGTCAGACCCAACTGGTATGACCGGGTCGACCCAGACCGGGTCAATCCAGACTAGGTCAGATCGGGTCGGTCCGACCGGGTTGGACAGTACAGGGCCCACTACCAACCCGTTAATTCCATTGGCCATATCTTTGACACCGAATGAATGTTTAACAAATTGTCATTGGAACTGGTTTTATTCAAGTGCGACGGTCCCTTTGAGTGTACCCCACTAGAGTTTAGGTTAATGTTGAGATACGGTCAGGTTGGATGTTACACAAATCCAACCGGGCCCTCGGGACTAAAAGGCTAATAACTCACAAACCGGACATCTGATTGATGCAATGTCTATTGCGTTGAGACTCCTATGAAGTGGAAAAACATGTAGATAATTCTTCGTGGGACTTCGTGGTAGTTGTAGCATCGAACAATATCTTATGGAGTAGATCTTCCGGAGACGAGCGAGATTTTATGTGGGAACCTTATAAGTTAGTGAGACCTGACGATTGCTGACCGTTTGACTCAGAGTGACTCTACTGGCCTAGTGGGGAGAGCCTTGGGGTCATGGAAGACCCACAGTGGGGAGCGCCTTGGTGACATAGAAGACCCATGGTACTCAATAATAGGAGTACCTCAGTAGGCTATGAGGGGGAGCACCTCTGTGTGATGCAGTAGACCCACGGTGGGGAGCGCTTTTGTGTGATGCGGTAGACCCACGGTATTCGACAGGAGGAGTACCTTAGGAGTCCAAGGTTAGTGGGAATCACCTCTGAGTGACGCGGCAGACCCACTATTCTCGATAGAGGAGGAGTTCTCTAGTAGCCGAGGGTTCAGATTGATACTATCCCTAGAATAACATCCTGGTTGAGCTGAGTTGGTAAATTTTGTTTTTATCTCCTTATTGAGATAGATTACTTGATAACTTAGGTATATGTATGGGAATATATCTATGTGAGGTTATAGGTTGAATTCAAACTTTGTGGTTTATCTTTGTGAGATTTTGTGAGACCTTGAGGGTCATGATGTCCCTACTGAGTATCATTATACTCACCCCTACACGGGCTATGCTCACACCTTTTTGTGTTGGTTTTAAATGACAGAAAATGATAACTAAGGCTGAGTGGACCAGGACTGGACGGTACCTGGAGGTGGACCACATGGCCTGATGATACATGGACGAGATTTATGGACATGGGGTGCTATGGAGTCTTTATGTACCTACCCTTCAGGTAGGATTTCCCAGTGGTTGATCGAAGAGATGTTTTCCCCTTTTACCAGTACTTGTACTTCCCGTTTCCTTATACTTTACTGTTGGGATTGTATTTCCCGCCCATTTACTTTTCAAAACTGTTTTGTTTTACAGTTTTACTTAGTTTTTTTTCTTCCATCTTGTAATTTTGTGCGTGTGTTTTCAATTTTTAAAGGCAATTCCTTCCCAGTTTAGGGATTTATGCCTTTGGTGCTAGTCATCAACCACTGGCCTATGGAAGGTAGGTTTGGGGTTAGTCATGGAACATGCCCTGGGGGACAGGTCATGACAAATTGGTATTAGAGGAGTCTTTTCTACCACAAAACTTATAAATTTGATCATTTCTATGAAGAAATAGTGTTACACGTACTGATTTTTTTTTAGTCCAAGGAGTCCAGTGTTGGTGTGGCGGCCGACATATCGATACACCAAGACCCTGACTATTGATTTCTAACCCAGTGCACAAAACCAATGATTTTTTGTGTGTTTTCAAAAGTTTTCTTTAAGTCAGCTCAACCAGGCCAATTCACCAGGTATAATCTTTTGAACATGTCACATCTGATTCTTTCAGGATGCCTCCCCATGGACGACCAGTGACAGTCCGGAGAGTAGTACACACAGATAGCCCACCGAGCGAAGAGGCCTCGGTAGAGGGCCCTTTTCCAGCGGAGGAACCAGTGGTACAACTTTCCGTTGGGCCACCAATGCCACCACCCCCAGTAGAAAATGATGCATGCATCTTGAGCACATTGCACGAGTTCCAGCACCAGAGGCCACCGAGGTTCAAGGGAGAGACAAACCCACATGCGGTTGAGGATTGTCTGGAGGCTTTGGTGAGAGTTTTCTGACTGGTAGGGACACTAAAAGACTTCATAGTGATTATTGCTGCCAGCCTTCTACAGGAAGAAGCGGGCAGATGGTGGAGCCTGATGCTCTAGGTGCACGATGAGGTAAAACTACTCTGGGCAGATTCGAGAGCCTGTTTCGGGAGGAGTTTGTCCCAGCCACCCTACGTGAAGTACATATACAATAGCTACGTAACCTGTAGTAGGGAAGCATGACGGTGGAACAATACTTAGCGAGGTTCACCGACCTCTCACGCTACTCCACATATATGGTTAAGGAACAATTATTCAGGGCCCAGACCTTTGAGCAGGGGCTCAGGAAAGAGATCAGTGCTTCGATGATCTCACTCAGCATCTCGACGCAGGCGGGGGTTCTAGAGAGAGCCCTCCAATTGGAGGGTTTCCTTGCTGAGCAGTCTTCAGTAGCGAGATCCACCACTAGTAGACATGCAACAGAGTCTACTACAGCAAGAAGTAGATAGATGTGGTGGAGTTCCAAGAGGACCAGACCCATAGGTGGATAGCCTCTTGACTCAGGATCAGTTTTGCGGGGCACCCGAGGTAGAGACACACATTCTAGGAGCAGGTAGTGTTACTAATGTGGCGCCCAGGGTCACATGGCTCGTGATTGTCTGACCCGCCTTTCAGATGATCAGTAGAAGATCAAATGACCGCCCATGCAGTGATATAGATTCGATCAAGGTAGTCCGCAGGGAGCAGGCAGATGTGGTAGAGGAGTTGGCCATGCATCTGGAAGTGGATGACATTTTGAGGTGTTACCACCACCACCACCAGGAGGTCCAACCCTACCACAGAGAGCAGGTGGACGTGGGAGAGCTTAGCTCCAGGCAGCTGAGGCTTACTATCACGGTGCTCCGTAGATGATTCAAGGTATGATCTGTGTCTAGTACACCATAGCTGCCATTATTTTTGATACAGGTTCCAGTCACTCTTTCATTTCTACTACACTCGTTCAAATCTCAGAGATTCAGATGGAGCCGTTGGATCGGTCCTTATCACTAGAGACTCCTACAGAAGCCGACTTGATGATTACGCACTAGTTCTGGCAGTGTGAGCTTACTCTAGGAGGCAAGTGCTTCTGTTGGGATACCCAAGTAGTGGCATCGAGGCCTTACAACGTCATCTTGGGTATGGACTGGTTATCTATAGTCCATGCCCAGATCAACTTTATTAGGCCCAAAGTGCGTTGTGTCTGCATGGATGGGACCAGGTTCACCTTTACCGGTGAGAAGGGAACCTTTGTAGCATAGTATGGACTTACTCAGAGGAGGGTGCAATAGATCACTCATCATTTGGCTTGCCTTACCCTTGGAGTAGTAGATGTGGAGAGTCCAAACTATCCTGTTGTGGTGGACCAGTACGTGGATGTTTTTCCTGATGATTTCCCAGGTCTACCTCCAGGCAAAGAGGTGGACTTCTACGTTGAACTGTACCCCGGGACGACACCGATATCTATAACAGCATATCAGATGGCTCCCACTGAACTTCATGAGCTGTGGGTATAGCTGGAGGACTTGCAGAGGAAGGGTTTCATCCGGGCCAGTGTTTCTCCCTGGGAAGCCCCGATTCTGTTCACCAAGAAGGCGAATGGAATCTTGAGGCTTTTTGTTGACTACTGTCGCCTGAACCAGGTGATTGTGAAGAACAAGTACCCACTCTTGAGGATTTATGACCTCTTTGATCAGAAGAAGGGAGCACTGTGGTTCTCGAAGATAGACCTTATATCAGGATATCACCAGCACAGATTTCGAGACGAGGATGTGTAGAAGATAACTTTCAGATATCGGTAAATCCACTATGAGTTCTTGGTTATGCCATTCGGAATAACCAACCCTCAAGTAGTGTTCATGGGACTCATGAACATGATCATTCAGTCGTACCTCGATCGATTTGTCGTAGTCTTCATTGAAGACATTCTGATCTACTCGACTACTGAGGAGGAGCATGCCTACCATTTGCAGGTAGTACTGGACACACTATAAGAGCACCGAATTTATGGTAAGCTCTTGAAGTTCCAGTTTTGGATATGAGAGGTTCACTTTTTGGGACACGTCATCTCAGAGGATGGAGTTTCCATGGATCCAGCAAAGATTGAGGTGGTGCTTGCTTGGGATCCACCCAGGAGTGTGACAGAGGTGCGATGTTTTTTGGGTTTTGCTGGATACTACCGGTGATTCGTTTCAGACTTCTACAGAGTTACAACACTACTATCAACCATGACGAAGAAGGGGAAACCCTTAAAGTGTTCAGAGAGATGCTAGCAGAGCATACAGGAACTGAGGTAGAGGCTGACTAGTGCCCCCATATTGAGGCTTCTAGAGGAAGGAGTAGGGTATGTAGTCTACTACGATGCATCATGGACTGGACTCAGGTGTGTCCTGATGCAGGAGTGAGTAGTGATTACGTATGGTTCTCGGCATCTGAGACAACACGAGCAGAACTATGTTACCCATGACCGGGATTTAGCAGCAGTGCTTTTCACCTTAAAGATGTGGCGACACTATCTGATGGGTGAGAATATTACCGTTTACTCTAATCACAAGAGTATCAGGCATATCTTCTGGGAAGGGGAATGTTGTTGCAGATGCACTTAGTAGGAGGTCTGGTATACAACTTCTAGGTGAGGCGACAGAGAAGCTGATTGCTTTAAAGATATCCTTTGTGGATAGAGATGGAACAACCTTCCTTCGGTCTCTTACAGTCACTCCCCCACTTCTTCAGTGATTCAGGGACGCACAACATGGGTACGCTGACTGTGAGACACTACATGCTCAGATATCTATAGGGTAGGCACCTGATGGATTTTATGAAGGTGGGGAGCACATTATCCTCTTTAGAGGACGAACCATGGTACCAGTGTCACTTCAGGAGGAAGTGTTGAGGGAGTTCCACACATCTCCTCTAGTGGTACATCTAGGAGTGTTGAATATGTATCAAGACCTCTGACGGCAGCACTGGTGGCCAGGAATGAAGAAAGCAGTAGCATAGTTCGTCTCTTGATGCCTCACTTGTCAGTAAGTGAAGGCAGAGCACCAGGCACCAACGGGATTGGTTCAACCATTAGAGGTCCCAGAGTGGAAGTGGGATGAGATATCTATGGACTTCGTTGTAGGACTTCCATGAACATCCAGGGGTCATGACTCAATTTGGGTGGTTGTTGATCGACTCAACAAGTCAGCCAACTTTTTACTGATTAGAGAGCAGGGTTTAGTAGAGAGATTGAGATGCCTATACATGAAGAATATTGTGCTGCTACATGGAGTACCATCGATGATTGTCTCCGATCATGACACACGATTTACTTCCCATCTATGGAAGGGGTTGTAGGAGGCTTTCGGGATGCATCTTCATCTAAGCACTGCCTTCCACCCCTAGACAGATGGTCAGACTGAGTGGACCATTCAGACCTTCGAAGACATACTGCGTGCTTGTGTCCTCGACTTCAATTACATTTGGGAGGATCACTTACCTTTGGTGGAGTTTCATCCAACAACAGTTATCACTCCACCATAGGGATGAAACCTTTTGAGGTGTTATACATGTAACCTTGAAGATCACCCTTATGCTAGAGAGACCCTGGGGAGTCATCACTAGTGGGATCAGAGATGGTATGGGCTACCACAGAGAAGGTGCAGATCATCTAAGAGCAGATGAAGACTGCACAGAGTAGGAAGAAGTCATATGCTAATAGGAGTCAGAGACCTATGGAGTTTGAGGATAGAGACCACGTCTTTCTATGGGTCACACCTCAATGAGGTCTATAGAGATTGGTCCAAGGCAGCAAGTTATCTCCGAGATTCATCAACCCTTCCAGGTCCTCAGTAGACTAGGTGAGGTGGATTACTCCTTGGATCTTCCACCTCAGTTGCACCAGGTGCACGATGTCTTCCATGTATCTCAGCTGAGGAGATACATGCACGACCCTTCTCACATCAACAACCATGGAGAGTTGGACGTTGACGATGGGGCGAGCTTTAGAGAGGTTCCAGTGGAGATTGGGGATCGACAAGAGTGGGTCCAACGTGGATGGTCGATACCTCTGGTGCGCGTTCACTAGCAGTACAGGAACCTCCAGGAGAGCACATGGGAGCGGGAGGATCAGATGCGTGCTATGTACCCCCACTTGTTCCCTTAGATCAAGTTATAGCTTATAGGGATGTAAAGACCTGAGGTTGGGAGAATGAATAGACTCGGAAATTATGTGGAAATCTTTTCCTTAAATACATGGAAATTTTACGAGGCCTTGAAAATTGACGGCACATGATTTTGATGCCCGATGTGCCTGAAATCAATTTCTGAAGTTTTGTTTAGGTACGTTTAGTAAACGTACGAGTGAGTTTTTATAACTATTGAATTGGTTCTCGGAATTGAAATCCGAGGACACCGTTGAACTCACTGCGCTGATATTCTCTTAAGAAGACTATCACTTCGAGGCAATGGGTCGAGAATAAAATATTGTTTTTGGGGTTTTTAGAGATTGAATTAAATTAAAATAAAGTGTGTGGATTTATTTTTATTTGATGATTAAAATCTCCTCATGGAAGTTGGAGGTGGGACCACCACACCTTAACCTCCCATGAGAGGTTATGGTGGTGGGGCCCACCTGAACAAAACCTTCCGCAAGAGGTTACGATGTGGGGACCACACAGGGCTAAACCCTTTATTAATGGTAGGAGAGGAAAACCTCTCAACACTCCCTCATTAATGAGGGAGAGCCTCTTGACCTCCCCTTTAATTAATTAGTACCAAATCCCCTAATTAATTTGTACCAACACTCATGAATTAATTAAGGGGAGCCTACCCAATTAATTAGTCCAATTTGAATATTTTAAAACAAATTAATAAGATATTTCAATCTATTAGTTTGTTAGAATATTCATTTTGGTGGCAGCTTTGAGAGGAGGAATATTGGGAGAAGCTCCCAATGAAGAACCTCGCCTCCCAACAATGAATGAAGAACAAAGAACAAAGAATGCCGACCTTCTTTGACTTCTTCATTGGAGATTTAACAGTCGTGAGACGTCTTCAATGACCAAATTCTGCATCGTCGTCAACGAGCCAACATAGCTCGGGATTGGGAGTGCATGGTAGACACGACGAATGATGAACTCCTTAATCTTCTTCCCACGACTTCAATGTCGATGACCAAAAATCAAAGGTAGGGGTTTTGTTTTTTGTAATCTTCCTTTTCTTTTTCTCTTCTTCCATTGAAAAGGAATCATTGCGTGGTTTTAAAAGAATTGAAGTTCTAATTTCTCTATTTGTTGAGATAAATGTTATCACCATAAACGCAGAGGGTACGGGCTAAACAAAGATGGCAAGACGTGTACACTATTCTTGTTTTTGATTAACATTGGAATGGTGATGAAGAAATGAGGAGACGAAGGCAGCGAAGACAAAGGTCGCGCTACCCATGGCCCCCATGACCTGGGCCACCCCCGCGGCATCCCATACCACCACCAGATGAACCACATCCCTCCGGCCTAGCCACCCCGGTCACACCGCCGCCGGCCTCCCGCGTACCCCAGCCGAACCCCGAAAGCCCGCATGGGACCATGTCACGCCGAACCGAGCCGCGCCGGTCCAAGCCACGCCGAACCGTGTTGGCCCGAGCCGCGCCGAACATCACCGGCCCGAGCCGCGCCTTCCCGGCCACCCGGCAGCCCCGCTGGCCGCTGATCAGCTTGCCCGCACCCCGCCTGTTGCTGCCCTCCCTAGCCGCGCCCTGCCTGGCTGCCACCTGGCCTCTTGACCACCCGACCGCCCATCGGCCCGCCTGGCGCCCTACCCGCCCACCTGACTGGTGCCCTACCCGGCCGCCTTTTGGCCTTCCCGGACTGCCCAAATTCCTCCCGTGCACTCGACCGAACCGCTCCGGCCTGCGCACCCCATGTCGCCGGAGTCACACCTTCACGACGCTCCGGGTCGAACTTTCACCGATCCTGGGCCGAACCGCCCAAGCGGCCTACTAGGTTGGGCCCAGCGGGCTAGGCTGAATCTAACAGGCTGGCCTGCCTAATGGGCCATGTCAGACCCAACTGGTCAGACCGGGGCGACCCTGACTGGGTCGGCCCAGACGTGGTCGGACCGAGTCGATCCGACCAGGTCAGACTAGACCTGGGCCCACTACCGACCCTTTACTTCCTTTCACCATATCTTTAGCACCAGATGACCTTTTGAAGAACTGTCAGCGGTGCTGGTTTTCTTAGAAAATGAAAATCCTTTTGAGTATACCCCACTAATGTTTGGGGTAATGTCAAGATATGGTCAGGTTGGATCATACACAAATCCAACCGGCCCCTCGGGAGTAAAAATCTAATAACTCATAGATCGGGTGTCCGACTGATGTGCTGTATATTGCATTGAGACTCCTATGACATGTAAGACCTTTGAGATACTTCTTCGTGGGACATCGTGGCAGTTGGATCATCGACCAGTAGCTTGTGGAGCGGATTTTCCAGAGACGAGGGAGCTTTTGTGCGGGAACCTAGTAGCCGATTGAGACCTGACGACTGCTGAATGTTTGACTCAGAGTGAATCTACTGGCCCAATAGGGAGCACCTTAGTGTCCCTTCAGACCCATAGTGGGGAGCGCCTTAGTGACGCAGCAGACCCATAGTACTCGACAGGAAGAGTACCTTAGTAGGTTATGAGGGGGAGCGCCTCAGTGTGACATGGAAGACCCACTGTGGAGAGCGCCTCTGTGTGACGCGACAGACCCATGATACTCGACAGGAGTAGTACCTCAGTAGTCCAAGATTAGTGGGAAGCGCCTCTTTGTGATGCTGTAGGCCCAATGCACTCGATAGAGGAAGAGTTCTTTAGCAGCTGAGGGTTCATATTGATATTATCCCTAGAATAAAATCCTAGTTGAGCTGAGTCATTAACTTTTGTGTTTACCTCATGATTGAGATGGATTACTTGATAACTTATTAATATGTATGATCATATACCTAAGTGAGGTTATTTGTTGAATTGAAGAATTGTGGTTTATTATTGTTGGATTTTGTGAGACCTTGAGGGTCTCGGGGTCCATACTAAGTGTCGTTATACTCACCCCTGCACGGGCTATGCCGTCACCTCATTGTGTTGGTTGCCGATGATGGACAACACTGACCAAGGCTTAGTGGACTAGGATTGGATGGTACTCGGAGGTGGACCACATGACGTGAAGGTATACGGAGGAGACAGATGGATGTGGAGTGGTGTGGAGGCTTTCTGTACCTACCCTTCAGGTAGGATTTCCCGGTGGATGATCCATGAGCTGTTTTTCCCTTTTACCAGTACTTGTACTTCCCATTTCCTTGTTCTTTATAGTTGGGCTTGTATTTCTATCCCCTTTTACTTTTTTGTACTATTTTGATATACAGTTTTACATAGTGTTTTTCTTCTATCTTGTACTCTGTTGTGTGAATTTTCAAGTTTTAAAGGCAATGCCTTCCCAGTTTAGGGATTTACACCTTTGGTGTAAGTCCCTAGCCCCTGGCCTATGGAATACGGTCTTGGGTTCAGTCATGGCACGTGCCCTAGGGGACAGGTCGTGACAGTAACTACTACCACTGGCATTTCATAACTTGTTATTTTATAAAATAATAGTATTAATAATTGAGTTTTTTATATTCTTTAGAAAAATATATAAGAAAACATTAGACCTTAATGTTCTTGAAAAATTATAGGATAAAGTTGTAAGAAAAAATAGTCACATAGAGATTATACTTCCCCCATAAATTTTCACAGTGATGATTCATTTGATAGTGTATTTAATCTAGGAATCTAATGTTGGAAGACTCATACAGTGCCAATTGATGTATCCCATATAGAGGAACAATCTTTTTAAATATTCATCACTATTGAATTGTGTATTTCCAACTTGTCTCATATGAGGTTTATTATGTGTTGATTCATTAGGTACCATGTTTATTTAAAGAATTTTGTTAAGAAAAAAATATCAACTAGAAGGCATTATTATTAAAGGTTACTTGGATGAAGAGTGTCTTGCATTTTGTTTGGGGGTATTTGGATAGAATTCAGATAAGATTCAATCATGTTGGATATGTTTATGATAACTCTAATCATATTTAGACATTTAGTAAATTAATAATATTTTCAATATTAGGTCATCCAGTTGACAATATATCTTTGTTTTCACTAAAAAATATAGATTTCAAAAATGCACAAATATGTTTGCCACTAAATAGTGATATCACAGTGTATTTCACTAAAGAATTGAAGAAAAAAAATATAGAGATTACTTCAGAGTCAAACTAAAAATAAGAAAGAAATAATAAAATTTGTGAACCAAGATATTATTGATTGGTTTTCACATCATGTATGTTTTTAATCAGTATTATATTTATAATATGTTGATAGTTATATTTTATAAATATTAAAATTTGTATCCATTTGTATTGATCATGAAAATTGATAATAGGGTTGAACTGTATGATGATTTTAAATATTTATCTCAAGGTCCTTTGAAGCTATTTATGAAATTTTATTCCTATAATATTAATGGTTTCATGTTTCATAGAACTTTTCAAAAAGAAGGTTTGAATGTTCCAAATAGTGGAATCATCACAAAATTCATAGAGTTAGGATTTTATGTAAATTGTATTGACATTATCTAACTAAATTATCATAGACTCCTTTCTATTGTGTTATTAAAATGTAATTGGGTTGATATTCATAGGGGTATAAATAAATATTAATTACACATTATTATGTAAAATGTTATCATTTAATTGATTCTAGTGATCTTGAAGAAAATGACCCATATATTATGGATTCACAAGATAAAATGGCATGTTATGTTGATGACTAAGTTGATGAAGGGTGGAGTATTATAGTCCATGTGACATTGAGATAATTGTATGATGTAGAAGATTATTTTAAGTAATGTTTTACTAATATTGAATCATATTAATGAGAAGTGATTGATCTATTTCTCCATAATGACTTTGAAACTCTCAATCTTGCATGAGAGGGTGAAGATGAGGACATAATGTTAATAGTGGATGATGACAATAAATTGTGAATGAAACCATTGGACGTTCAATCATACATTAAATTAGTAAATCATATATTTTTAATGAAATAAAAAAAGATTCATTATTTAATAGAGTTTTTATCAAATATTCCATTTTCAAATTAGTTTAATAAATATTGATATTCATGTCTATAGTGCATAACTGTTATACTTGTAAAAATATCGAATACAACATTGATTGTGAAAGGAATTATTGAGGAGATTTCATCCATTATACGGTAGTCATAGTAGCTATGAACAATTATTGTTCATATTTTGTTTATATTATTGTTTAATATAATCTAATTTATGTTTTTAAATTCATTAATTATAATAAATGGAGTCTGGAACTCTTCAAGATAATGTGTAGATTCTATCATCTTGAGGTATCCATGGTGAGTAAGATGAAATTCCCAACGATCTCTGACACATTACATGTTTTTATGCCTAGGCATTCACTTCTTATATGTAATTTTTTGTAATGATGGTTCATCTCCATGCCCATATTATGAATGTTACATCACATATATTTATGAAATATTATAAATTAGTTAGTATTGTTTTTATAATAGTTATTTTATTTATTATTTCCATCCTATTTTTGTAATTGTGTTTTCTTAATTTATCAAGTACATGATCTCTAAAAATGGATACTAATTTGAGAAAACCATTGTTCTTAATAAACATAATGGTTAAAACCACTATAATGTACTGGAAAACCATTAATCATTGATTTCGTATTTGAGTAATCATTGGGAAAACAATTATCAATGGTTATAACCACTTGTAGATATGAAGAAACAATATCATATATTTTTTATCTATTGAAAGTAGTTTTAACCATTGAAAAATAAATTTCATTTGTAATGGTTTAAAAAAATTCCAAATAAAAGTTCTGTATTGGTTTTTATGAACTGCCACCAATAGAAACAAATATTCATGTTAAAATTGTTGACAATACTAAATGTAATGGTTTATGAACCCATTGAAAATCGGTTAATGATAGTTTAAATTTACAAATATACAAAAAAATTTCCATTATTTTCTAGAAACCCTATAGTGAGTATCAATTGAAAATTTCTTGGAGTAGAGTTCAATTCTCATCAAATAAAGTGTTATAAAAAAATATAAGAATCAATTTTTTTTTCAAACTTCATTATTGTTAATTTGAATTGATACACCGTAATCTTGAAGTTATAAAAATTGAAAAGAATATATGTGAAAATTTGGTTTTTATAATATTAAATGAGTAGTAAAAACAAAAATATAATCTTAATACTCATAAGAAATTAGAATAGATAAATAAAAATCATGAGATCTGGGAAAAATGATAATGTAATGTTTCCTGCATTAGTTTTTGTGCATTGAAAAATATATAAAAAAGATATTTTCCTTCGAAGAATAAAAAATGTGAAAGTACCTTATGGATATTCAAGAAAAATTTCTAGATGTATTGACATAAAATATCATAAGTTATATGGTATTACAAGTCACAAATCACATATTCTAATGGAGAAATTTTTATCTTTGAAATTTCATAAATTGATACCTGATAAAATAACAACAATTGTAATTTAATTTTTCACATTATTCGGACAACATTATGAGAAAACTATAAACCCCATTGATCTTGATAAACATAATGAAATAATTTTAATTAGATATTGCATTTTATAGATGATATCCTCTGTATCATTTTTTAATGTGATGGTTTATATAATAATGCATTTGACAGAAAAAGTTGAAGTTGAAGGACCAATACATTATCGATGGATATATCCCATAGAGTGGTATTTCCAAATTATTTATTTATAATTAATACATTAAATTTTTTAAAATCATTATATATATGGTATATTATTTTATGTTCCTTTTTTAATTAGGTATATAGGTCATTTGAAGTCTTTTGTGAGAAAAAAAAGCTCAACCAAAGGCTCTATTGTTAATGGTTATATGGATAAATATTGTCTTACCATTTTTTCAAGGTATTTAGATTATATTAAAACATGATTCAATAAATTTTGTTATGTTTAAGATAAGAAAAATAAATTATATTGCTTTAGTAAATCAATAAACTTTACAACATTATATTCTCAAATTGGGAAAATATCATTAGTTTCATTGAAAAAAATAGAGTCCATACAAGAACATAGATACATGATACTCATTAATGATTCTAAAGATCCATTAATTGAAGAGCTAAAGATTCTCATAAAGAGATGAATTCAGAGTCAAAAATCAATTGATAAAACGATAACAAAATCTATTAACAATTACATTATTGATTGGTTTCACATCATGTAATATTATTACCAATTTCATATTTATAATATGATGATATAATTATCTTATATAACTTATAATATTTTAAATTTATACATGAAAAACATGAATGCTGATAATTGAGCTATTGTTCTATATGATTTGAAACATTTGGATTGAGGAGATTTAAACTAGTATAGAAGCTTCGATGTGTATAATATTAATGGCTTCATGTTTCGAATAGTTTTTCATGATGA
This sequence comes from Viscum album, assembly GCA_963277665.1. Lineage (NCBI taxonomy): Eukaryota > Viridiplantae > Streptophyta > Magnoliopsida > Santalales > Viscaceae > Viscum > Viscum album. The sequence goes on from OY728130.1 coordinate 1,626,684,063, forward strand.
AGGATTGAAAACAAAAAATAGTGTGATATTCAAAAAATCTACAGAGTTCGTAAACTATGGAATTTTGATTGACGTTATGGAATAAAATTATCATGGAGAATTTTCATCTGTGTTATTCAAATTCAAGTGGGTAAATATTTATATGGGTATAAGGAAGTATTGATTACAATTTAATTTCTTTAACTTATCTATATTAATATATATTGGTTATCATGAAGAACTTGATCTATATATTTTGGATTCACAATCTAATATGTTATATTATGTGGATGATAGATTCTATTAATGGTGGAGTGTTGTAATCCATGTCAAGCTGAGAAACATGTATGATATGGGTGATGAAGTTAAATAATTTTTTTTTCTGATTGAGAACCTCATAATAAGCAGGAGATTGATCTATCTATCTATAATGATATTGAAATAATCAGTCTTTCATGAGGAGAATATGATGAAATCTTGTTAATGGTGGAGGATAAAAAATGGCCAATGATGAATTAATTGATTATATTCTCAATCATTCTTTAACTTTTCAATTATTTATTTTTTTAGAATACTTGAAATCAATTAATCCACATACATCATTTTCAAAATATTTTCTTTTTTTATATTATATGTCATGTTCTAAATTATTCCATATTCTTTTTTGGATATAGGAATTCCAAAAAATAAATGATTTAATGATATGATTAGGTTTTACAAAACTCCTATATTTTCTGACCCATATGACATGATCCCTACAATCATTACTTTTGGTATGCCCCCTTTCCATTTTCAGCACCCAAATGTAATAAATTTACAAAAACAATCAAAAAATACTACCCCATAGAAAAGTAAATTTCATAACACCCTAAAAATTTCCTTTTATGTTTTAATATAACTTATGGATCTCTACATTATAAGGATTTAATTACCACACTACATAGTCCCACTATCATCACTTAAATAACAATTAACACCGGTAATACCCTATTAAGTCCACGCACACAAAATTTTATCAAATATCACTACTTCAATTACTAAAATCCGGATTATCCACTAATAAAATATCTCAATTCTAAGTTAAATAAGAAATATCAGATATTTTTAATAAATTCTAACAAAAAAATAAAAAATTCAATATAGTTGGTCACTGTAGAAACAATTATTTTAATTTTTCAAAAATGGTTTTATATCAACCATTGGTAAATTTCAATTTATGTTTCTTAATATATACTCACCCAAATCAATAATAGGGTATTTTTTTAAATACAATTTTATTTATGTCTTTTTTGATTTAGGGATTTATGGGTGTTGATATGGAGTTCATTTTCATGACCCCTCCCCTCAAAGGTACCCCTCTTGGATCAACATTAAGAGGAGGATACTGACTGCCCGGGTCCTACCTCCAGTAAGCCCTAGGTTAACGACAAGCACCAAGGGTATATCATATATACCAATGAGAGGAATTAACCTCTAAATGAACATGAAAAGAGAGAGAATATGTTGATTCACCAATAAAATCATTCTCATATAAATAAAATAAATCCCAAGAACATACGTGTAATTTCATATAAAACTAATACAACTAAAAAAGGAAACTACATGTACCAAAAGGTAAACTAGACAGTGACCACAAATCCCAAAAGAATCCTAAAAAATAACAAGCTAGTAATATCTATAGAAATCTCCAACCTTATCCTACTGACCTGAAAAATAGTTTATATATACATAGCTTGAGTATAATAGGTATACTCAGTATGATCCTCCGTAGATCCTATCATGCAAAATATAAAGAAAGTATACAAAATCCCAGTGAACAATGAGTGAAACAAAATAATCACCTAAATAAGTATACTAAGTCCCTAGAATCACCATGGATATCTCTCACAAAGTAACATATGCAATAGATAATATAATATAATATCATGCAAGGGTATCCCACTACTACTTCCCCACTGATTTTCTACTTTTCCCAAACATTAGACGTCCTAATACATCTCTATCCAAAAGTAATTCATCCTGTAAACACTTGGTATACATATCAAAACATGCACATCATGAATCACATCATCTCATCATTCCATATCACATATCATCCATATAGTTATCAAGTAGTTTCTGGGATCCACCATATCACGTATGACATGTATCATACATCGGGTATTATACCTCAAGCTATCATGAGCTATACATTGAGTAAGGTACCTAATTCCATCCCAACCGATACATGTCATACCTATAGTAATAATTTAGAAACTATACCAAGAGATACATGTGTTTTAAATAGCTACAAGTCATTACATCCCTCTAAAAACATATATGGGAAGTCAAATCACTTTTTATATCTGCACATACAACTACCAAGAGAAGAGACTAGGGCTAGAGGGGGTAGTCAACCATCCATACTCGCCACTGGGATATTTGGGAAAGCACCCTTATAGAGTCCACCAGGTTTCAATCTCCCTACCAAAATGGGTGGGGTAGAATATGAAATTATAAAATATATAGGATAATATTGATCACAAACACTCTATATAAATAACCTAGTCCTAGGCTCAACTACAACAATTATCACTCGGACAAATGACTACCCCTACTTTGGCTAGATATCCTATAAGAACACAAGAATTTAATAAAGTTACATTAAATTAATTATTTCTATTAAAAATTTAATTTTACATTAATTAATTCATTGAAAATTAATTAAAATTATTATTATTACATTTCATTAACCATATAAGTGAAGTCCATTCCCTATAGGAATAGTCTAACTGACTCTATTATTTATTAGGATTTATTGTCTTTCTATTATAACAAGAACCATACCCATGGGTTAAAAAATTTAATATTCAATTAAAATTCCATAATTCTAGGTAATCTACAAAACATAACAAGCTACCATTAAGAGATGCATAACCAAACGCATACAGTCGCCTCAACCAGTTGGGGAAGGAAAGTAGATTAACAAGAAACCTGGAAATTCAACCTTTAAACAAATTAATTATCAATAAATCATCCAACTCTCATAACATAAATTGGTAAGACTAGTTTTAAAACATTTCACATACTCTGGTGCTATACATAACACCATACTGCATATTCTCATGCATCTCACCATCACATGTGTTAACATCTTCCACAACATTGGACCTTCCCACCCATGTCTCATCATCCACACCCAGATCACATCACATCACCAAAAAAGTCTCATATATAGAGTACCCAAAAGGTAGAAAACAACAAATAAATCAATAGGGTAATATGGCCCAAAAAATAAGGCATTAAGCCTTCGCATGCAAACAGGTTCTCATGGCCCCCAACACATGGAATCTTTATTTTATAAACAAATGAACACTATCATACCTAAAAAATTATCTTTATAAAATAAACAGTTTTAATTCTATTTTGAATTACCTAATTTATTTATTCATATGTTCTTTCTATGGGAAAACTTAGGAATTAGATATAAAAATATATTAAAAACTATTTAAACATGATCTTAGAATTAATTCCAGCTTCAACGAACTAATAGAATAATTCATATCATTTAAAATTCCTTTTATTATTATTCTCATCAATAATAATCTCATATTTAAGTTATTTATCAATTACAATAACACATGTAATAACAACTTCAATTAATACATGCATCAATTTGATTATCATCAAATTATAAGAAGCACTAGATTTGTTAAACATGCCTCTTTAATTATTTATCCAACCAATTAATTATGGATTTTAAATTCTTTAACTAATTTCCCTAATTAAAAAAATGATAAAATAAGAACATTATAGATAGAAAACTATCTATAAAATCAAGAATCAAACCATTATCATAGTGTAAAACAACAACATGAGATCGCTAAACAGAAACAAATACTATTATTTAATCCCATTTAATATTTAATAGGATAATTCCACCACCGTATAAGCGGTAAATCATGGTCAATTTATGATTGAACATAAATTAAAGAGAATCAATAAATCACATACCTAAAACATCAAATGTTCCTGAAATAGAAATGGAACACCAACAAGGATATATGATCACCTCTCCTATGAGAAAACTATGATCTCCCAAGGACTTCATGCCATCAATGTATTGAAAATAAAATATAGAACTTATTTAAAATGGTGGAAATTATCCAACATAACATAGAAAGAAAATAATGGGATTAAATGATATCAAAAGGAAATAAATTTCTAGAAGATGGAGGAGGAACCTACCTTGGATCACCACAAATCAATGTCAGGAATCCGAGGATTGATCCCTATTTTAAGGGGATTCAAAGAATTTGAAAAGAAATAAAAATAACCAAGGGTTTGAGTGGATAATATAGAAGATAAGTGGAGATTAGGGACTCATGATATTTATAGGTAATGAATTTTTTGAAGACCACAACATAGCCCCTATGACCACATTGCAGCCTATTGAAAAACATGAGAACTATGACGTAGTGGAAGGATACCACACCACATACCATCAGTGAAAGGTTCATTTTATAATTAATATACACACCATGGAACATATATTTTATACTTAGGGGAGGACCATAGAAACACCTACATCCCTATGACACAACTACCCCCCTCAAAAGGTAGAAGCACTTTAACCCCTATGTTGCATCCTACTTACTACATTGTAGTCAAGTTTAAAAATGAAGTAGCCCTATTTTCTCCTCCTGAGCTCCCCTACACCACAATATGGTGACCACACCATATAACCCTAGATTATGAAAAAACCCTTGGCTCTATGTTATAGCCCTGCCTAAAATGATAGTGGAACCTCCTATTCCCCATTTACCCTCTAAAATCCTTGGAACCTCCTCCATGTATCTCAAACACTAAAAACTCATAAAGGAATGGGACTTTAGGATCCTGAACCTTATATAAGATACCACTCAAACCATTATTTTCCATGATAATTTAAATCCATTCCCAGATATAATAAAAAAAGGTTTTCCTAAACAACCACCCCACAAGATACCTCTCATGATTCTATCCATCATAGGATCTCGAACACATCAATAAGAGGAAACAAACAAAAAATGTTCCAACAACCATCTCAAGAACACTCTTCCAAGGTACATACCTCTCAAATGAGAGTAAGGATACCACAAGAAACAAGTGAGAACCATCTCATAAACTAGAAAAATTCAACATCTAAAAAATCATTAATGATATAAGAGAAGAGATAAAAAAAATCTCGGGAAAATGATCATGTATCTACTAATCATGTTCCCAAGTAATCTCCTCCACACTAATATTACACCACAATACATGAACCCTGGGAATAATACACCCACACAATAAATTCTCCTAGTGGTCTTGGATCTCCATAGGCTAGTCCTCAAAGGTCACATAATCGTCATCATTGATTTTTCCCTAGTCTATGATATGAGATAATTCATGAAGATAATGGAGTAGTTATGACAAATGAAAGGCATCATGAAACCAAATCATCTATAGGGGAAGTTCTATATGATATTCAATGACTCCAATATGGTAAAAAACCTCAAAATTTCCAAAAACATGGGAGAATGATTACTCTCATGACTAAACCTTCATTTCCCATGACGAGGAGTCACTTCCTAGAATACATGATCTCTAACATCGAACTATATATGTCTCCTTCGATGAACATCGTATGTTTTTTGATGATATTGTGTTATATTTATACATTAAAAAATCACCTAAACCATCTCTATCATTTTCTTTACTAATTTCAACATGAGAAATGAAGGCCCTCCGACCCTAGTCCAACACAATGAAGAATGTAAAGGTTGGCCATACATAGATTCAAATTGTTCCATAAAAATGACTGAGTGAAAAATATTTTTTAAGAAAACTCAACAAAATGTAGGTTTCTCATTCATGAAACTCTAAAATCCATGACATATGAACTCAATATTTCCTCAAGAATATAAATAGTTTGGATTGTCTGAATATTCATCTACATATGAAAAGCAGTTCTAAGGAATAACCCATATCCAAAAGAATTTTAGATATCTCTCTACACCTTTGAAGTAAAAAGGATGTTGATTAGATATGTTCAACCTCAAGACTTCATGGAGCCTCACCACCCACTCTAGAAACTACCTTGAAAAAACATCTATAGATCTTGAATCCCTAATCATTATAAAGTGGGATTATTTTTTCAAACATTCCACTATCACCCATATAGCATAAAATCCTTCATATGATTTTGATAAACTAGTAATGAAGTCCATTGATATTTCCTCCCACTTCCATTGAGGAACATATAATAGCTAGAGAAAAATACTAGGAAAATAGTTCTTGGCTTTCACATTCTAGAAGACCAAACATCGATACACAAAGTATATAACTAGATTCTTTAACCCAAGCCATAAAAATCAATATCTCAGAACTGGGTACATATTTTTTATATGAAGATGCACTTCCAAGGTTCATATATTAGATTCATAGAGAACCATCTAATGAATCACTAAATGGAAATAAACTTACCCTGTAACAACAATCAGTGATGTCTATCCTCAAACCAACCATTAGGGGAATTGCAAAGAAAAAAACTCAGTCCCTCCAGACCACCAACATAGAATACCCTATCTAGGAATCCTCCACATAATAAACGTAAAAGGGATTCATTGTTATATGGAAAAGGAATCATATGTCTACAACCACTCCCATATCAAGATTCATTATTGAGATCTCTTCCACCTCACTCTAGGAATCTCTAGATTCAAGCATGACATCACTAAGAGACTTCCTTCTTAGAACATTTTCCACAACATTTCCATTTCACAGTGTATATCAAATCTCAAAGTTTTAATCCTGCAAAAATTCTATCCACCATTGATTCCACAAGTTTATGTTATTTTGGAATAAAGAATGCCTCAGGATCATATGATTTGTAAAAACCACAAAATACTCACTATTGAGGTAATGCCACCACAACTTCAAGGAAAACACAACTTCCACTAACTTGAGATCAAGGGTGGAATAACTATGCTCATGGGGACATAACTGATAAGTCCTATAAGAAACAGATAATCTTTTATAAATATTAATATAGTCCAAACCAAGATGTGAATCATCACATAAAACATTAATCTCTATTGGAAATAAAGGGATGGAGTGCTGACCGACTTGTCCATCAGGTACTAAAAAGCTGGATAACAATAGCCAGTCCACACAAATTCCTGATCCTTCCTCATCATGTCTATTAGTGGAGTCAAAATTTGTGAGAAACTAGCTATGAACCTCCTATAATAGCTTGAAAGTGCAAGGAAACTCTTTACCATTGCAATTGTCTTGGTATATTCTCCAGAAAAATTTTCTCTATCTTAAAAGGGTTTATAACCAAAATTTTATAGGACACAACATTCCCCAATAAATGAACTTCACGATCCCAAAACTCACACTTCAACAATTTACTAATTTTTTTGACAATGATGAACTCCCAAAATGAAACAAATATGATATGTATGCTCCTACTAAGATGTAGAGAATATAAGGATGTCATTGATGAAAAACACCATGAAACGATCCAAGAACACCATGAACACTGCATTCATCAAACCTATGAACAAGCCTAGCAAAATTTCAAAAATCAAAATACATCACAATGAAATTGTAATACCTATAACGAAATTAAAAAATATTTATTTGGAATATCATCATATTTCACTCACATATGATGATATCCTAACTATAGATCAATATTAGAGAACCACCTTTCTTCTTTCAACTGATCCAATAAATCATCAATATATAGAAGGGGATAGTGTCTCTTCACTATCACTTAATTAAAGTGATGATAATTGATACAAAGATTCAAAATTCCATCTTCATTTTTTATGAACAAAATATTCATACCCCAAGGTGACACACCCAACCAAACAAAACCCCACTATAATAGATCATCGATATATACCCACAACTCTGATAACTCAGAAGGTTCCATCCTATAAGGGTAATTAAAGATTTTATAAACACATAGATGTATATTTATCCAAAAATCTATCTCGTGTCCAGGCGGTAACACCACAAACTCCCATGAAAACACATCAGAGTACTCTTCCACAACCCTAGGAAGCCCTTTTGGCAGAACCTATGATGAACCCAATATCAAATCAACTATCAAGGAAGACAAGGATAAAACATGCTTCTAACCCATTCGAGGGTCGTAATCACCAATGAAAACTATAGGATCTCTACTAGCATCATATAAAATAACTTATCTCTTGAATTAATACACAATAGTTTCCATTGAATACAGTAAATACATGAATATAATGATTTCATATGGCTATATCTGTAAAAATAGACTGTCTCCCAAAGAGTGGTGCTACCTCAGTACTAGATCATAGTCTCTACGTACTTTATATAGGTAAGATATACCTCCAAATAGAATAGTTAGTACCAAGGGAACTAAGATCTTCTCCAAATCAAGTCCTAAATCATGGATTAGAGTAGGTGATATCGTGGAGTGTGTAGATCTTGAATAAAAAAAAGCATGCACATAAGTATAAAAAATGAAATGTTACATTGAACGATGTCGGGATCACCTAGAATTAAAAATTATAGAGCATGTATCTAACCGTGACCTTCTCTATGGACTTTATGACCGTAATGGAAACCACCTCTATATTCATACTCTGATATCTGAGGATGAGGAACATCATAGGGTTGTCCTCTACTCACCCATTATACTCTCTATTGATCCCAAGATGGAACATCCTACAACTTCCTTGATTAAAACTACATCAATGGAAGAGCCTAAAGTAAAAAACTTAGTGCATGCTTCCTACCCAAAGGATACACACTCTCAACATTTATGACCTCAACCTCCACAAGAAAAACATAAATATGATCCATTATAAATGGTCTTATAGATTCCACCCATTATAAATGAGATGAAGAGTGCTAAGACTTTCCCCCGACTGACTAAAATTTATTCTGTTCTAGTAGCTGGGAACACTGGACCACATATCCTCTTTTAAAGGAGTCCTGATGAATCCCCTTTACTAACAACCAAGTTTAGGCCTATGTCCCCTAAAAAACCTATAATCTTTACAGCACCTTGATATATGTTTAAAACATGAATGGGGTGGCACGATGTTGGATATTTGGATTAAAAACATCCTTGAAATTCCTTACTCTAGGCTCATCATCTTTGAACCAGTCAAAAGAATATTATAGAAGGATGTTGAAATGGATCCTAAACTATCGTATGCTTGAACTACCCTATTGAATGGTAATGAGAAAATGGTGATTGGAAACCTTTATATTCATAGAAATAAACTCTAATTGAAATAAGTCTTTGACACTACTATAAATTAAGGCTTTAGCCATGGTTTGAAACTGTGGCTATAATCCCAAAAACTGTGTCTATAAGTTATATCCATGGTTCCATGGAACATGTATAGTATTTTCATGTCTATAAGGCTATAACCATGGTTTGAAACCATGGAATAACCTTAATAAACACAGGGAATATATCCACGGTTTGAAACTATGGCTATATGCCTTCCAATTTCATAAAAAAAACACCCCCACAACCCCCCACATTCCATGCATCCCCTTCCTTCCCCTGGATAGACCCCCGATCACACCCACATCCCCCCTTGAACACCCCCACTCTCCCCTGGACACACCCTCTTGTATCCCCCTAGACACCCCTCCCCCTAGAAACCCCCTGGCACCCCCTTGGACACCCCCTCCCCCTAAACACCGCTCGGACACCCCCACTGGACACCCCCACTGGAAACCCCCTGGACACCCCCTGGACACTCCCTAGACACCCCCTAGACACCCCTTAGACACCCCCTCTTCCCAAGACACCCCCTCAACACCCCCTAGACAACCCCACTGGACACCCTGGACACCCCCACAAGACACCCCCTGGACACCCCTTAAACACCCCCTTGGACACCAGCTGGACACCCCTCCCCCCAGGACACCCCCCTAGACCCCCTGTACACCCCCTAGACACCCCCTAGACACCCCCTTAGACACCCCTTGGACACTACTACCCCCTAGACACCCCCTGGACACCCCTTAGACACCCCTCCCCCTAGACACCCCTCCCCCTAGACAACCCCCACATATACCCCCCATGGACACTCCCCCATAGACACCCCCTGGACACCCCCATGCATGTATATAAGTGAAAACATGCATATTAAGAAAATTAAATAAGAAAAAGGGAAATGAAAAAATATAAACATAGATAATGTATAAAATATTTTTTTCAAAAAAAATAAAGGTATAGGATTCAAAAGTGCATACCTGGGGATCAATTATCCAACCATGACATAGATCAATATCTAGAAGATTGAATATTTCACACTCAATATTAAAATCATAATCATCAATTCTGAAATCATGGTGTTTTCCGAGTCAATTTTATAAAAAACACACCAAATGGTTACTAATGTATTTCAAAAAATGGTATAAAATAACCATTACCTCCATAATTTTATATTCACGTCAATCTCGGTTGCAATTCACAGAAGCAAATAAATTTCATTAGCTACGTTTTTTTGCTGGTTATCTACATAACATGCATCCCAATCCATCATACCAATACAATTCATCAAAATCAACAAATGATTGGAAATGAAAAGCCACCAGGAATCCAAAAACATAGAAATTACATTGAAATTACTGTTTGAATTGATTAAGAGTTATGGAACTAGGGAGAGCAATATTTCATATGACTCTTCCACCATGTTGGATTTCAAATTCAATTTGTTTCTCAGTAGTATAACATTGCCTATCAAAAATCACAATAATGTAATTAAAATGTAGAAATATTAATATTTTCACCATATGCAAGACTAGGACTACTCGATAGAAATATATTCATTTGCATATTCTTCAAGATTAATATAATACATTTGATTAGAGGCCAATTAAAGAATAAAATCATGGTTAATCAGGTGTAAAAATACCATATCTCATGAGAGGAAAACAAGATAATGTTAAAAATAATGTAATCATGCAATTAAGAAGATATTGAAAATTAGATGAGAAATCAAGACACCTAAAAAATGGATAAAGTGGGAGAGGAGGGGTTTACAGATGGCAAGGAGACACCCCTTGGACACCCCTCCCCCATAGACACCCCCTGGGCCCCCATAGACACCCCCTAGAAACCCCCCTGAACACCCCCTAGAAACCCCTAGACACCCCCTTTGGACACCCCTGGACACCCCTTGGACCCCCCCTGAACACCCCTAGAAAACCCTAGACCCCCCTAGACACCCCCTAGACACCCCCTGGACACCCCCTTGGACACCCCTAGACACCCCCTGGATAACCCCATGCATGCATATACATGAAAACATGCATATTAAGAAAAGGCAAGAAGAAAAAGGAAAATTATAAATTGAGAGAATGCATAAAATATTTTATCTTAAAAAATATAAAGGTACAGGATTCCAAACTGCATACATGGGGATCGACTATCCAACCATGATACAGATAAATGTCGAGAAGATCGAATATTTCACACTCAGGAGTAAATACTAAATAATCAATTTTGTAAGCATGGTTTATGGAAATTCCATTTTATTAAAAACAAAAAAGGTTACTAATGTCTTGAAAAATGGTATAAAATAACCATTACCTCCAAAATTTTATATTCATTTCAATCTCGGTTGTAAGTCAAGGAAAAAAATCAATTGCATCAGCTATGTTTTATTGTTGGTTCTCTGCATAGCATACATCTCTATCCTACATACCAATACAAGTCATCAACATCAACAAATTATCGAAAAGGAAAAGCCATCAAAAAGAAAAAAATTTGGAAATTAATTTGAAATTAATATTTGAATTGATTAATAATTTTTGAACAGGTATATAAATTTTTTCTGTGACACCTTCACTGTGTAGAAGTTCAAACTCAAATTGTTTCTCAGTAGTAGAACATTTCCCATCACAAATCACAAGAAAGAAATTAAAATTAAAAAACATTAACATTTTCATCATATGCAAGACTAGTCCAACTCGAAAGTGATATATTCAATTTCATATTCTTTGAGATTAATATAGAGGCCAATTCAAGAATAAAACTGTGGTTAATCAGGTGGAAAAGTACCATATCTGATGTGAGGAAAACAATATAATTTCAAAAATAAAGTAATCACACAATTAATAAGATAATGAAAATTAGGAGAGAAATCAAGATACCTAGAAATGAATAAAGCATGAGAGGAGGGGTTTATAGATGGTGAGGAGACACCCCTAGAAACCCCCACCCCCTAGACACCCCCTTGGACACCCCTAGAAACTCCCTGGATACCCCTCCTCTCCCCCCCCAAGACACCCCCTGGACACCCTTAGACACCCACCAGACACCCCCTGGACACCCCCTTAGACCCCCTCTAGACACCCCACAGACACCCCCTAGACACCCTCCCTCCTAGACACCCACCCTGGACACACCCTATACACCCATGGAAACCCCCTAGACACCCCCCTAGACACCCCTGGACATCCCCTAGGAACCCTCATGCATGCATATACGTGCAAACAAGCATATTAAGAATTGGAACGAAGAAAAAGGAAAAAGTAAAATCGTAAAATGAGATAATGTATAAAATATTTTTTCTAAAAAAATATAAAGGTATAGAATTTAAAAGTACATTCCTGGGGATCAAATATCCCACCATGATACAGATCATTTTCCAGAAGATGAAATATTTCACACTTAGAAGTAAACTTGAAATCATCAATTCTACAAGAATGTTGTATACCTAGTCAATTTTTTTAAAACCAGAACAAATAGTTTCTAATTTCATGAAAAAATGGTATAAAATAACCATTACCACCTGAATATAATATTCATGTCAATCCCAGTTGCAAGTTATTGAAGCAAATCAATTTCAACATCTATGTTTTGTTGTTGGTTCTCTGCATAGCATGCATCCCTATCTTGTATACGAATACAATTCATAAAAATCAAAAAATGATCGAAAATGAAAAGACATCATGAATCAAAAAACATGGATATTACTTTGAAATTACTATTTGAATCGATTAAGCATTATGCAACTAGGGAGAGCAATTTTTCCTATGAAACCTCCACCATGTCAGAGTTCAAATTCAATTAGTTTCTCAGTAGTAGAACATTGCCCATCACAAATCACAAGAAAGTAATTAAAATGGTGAAACAATAATATTTTCATTGTACACAAGAATAGTCTAACTCAATAGAGATATATTCATTTTCTTATGCTTAAATATTAATATAATAAGTTTGTTCAGAGGACAATTCAAGAATAAAATAATGATTAATTTGGTGGAAAACTACCATATCTGATGGGAGGAAAACAAGATAATGTAAAAAATAAAGTAATCATGCAATTAAGAAGATATTTAAAATTAGAATATAAATCAAGATCCTGGGTAATGGATAACGTGGGAGAGGAGGGTTTTAGAGATGGTGAAGAGACACCCCCTAGACACCCCTCCCCCTAGATAACCCCTAGACACCCCCTGAACACCCCCTGGACACTCTCTGGACACCCCCTTGACACCCCCTTGACACCCCTAGACACCCCCTAGACACACCCCACTGGACACCCCCAGACACCCCCATGTATTCATATATGCGCAAACATGCATATAAAGAAAAGAAAATAAGAAAAATGAAAACGGAAAATTGTAAACTGAGAGAATGTGTAAAATATTATTTCTAAAAAATATAATGGTACATGATTTAAAAGTACATACCTGGGTATCAACTATCCAACCATGATATAGAGGGATGTCTAGAAGATCGAATATTTCATACTTAGGAGCAAACTTGAAATCATCAATTCAGCAAGCATGGAGTATGCCATGTCAATTTGATTAAAAACAAAATAAATGGTTTCTAATTTTAGGCAAAAAATGTTATAAAATCCCATTACCTCCTGAATTTTATATTCATGTTAATCCCAACCGCAAGTCATAGAAGAAAATTAATTTCATCAGCTATGTTTTGTAGTTGGTTCTCTTCATAGCATGCAACCTTATCCTTTATACCAATACAATTCATCAAAATCAACAAATGATTGAAAAGGAAAATCTATATGAATGCAAAAAATAGGAATCCAAACTCTCTTTTGTTCTCTTTCACTTGCATAAATTCACATAAAACTCACAATATGATCATTTAAACTAAAAGAGGGTCAACCTCAAGGGAAAAAATTAGAACATTGGACTACATACCGTCGGAGGTGCGCCAGAGGAGATAGGGGCTGCCTCGTAGAAGCATCATTGAGGAGGTATGATGGTCACGTTTGAGGAGGGAACAATTCAATATAATAATAATAAAACATAACCACAATATAAACAAACATATATCAAAATATCATAATTCAATATATATAGAAACAGTCAGAAACACCACAATAAAATTCAGTATTATAATAATCAAACCTCACTACATAATAAAATTACACATATTAAAAATCAAAAAATAAAATTCACATAAATAGTGAGTCTCAATATCAGTATCATGAGATTCATGATAACCCTCATCCATTCCTCCTATAGAAACACCATCAGCACCCCTCACACCCCCAAACATTATCATCAACATCGCCTCGATTCCAACACCATCACTAGGTCCAGCTCCACCTCTAGCTCCAGAAGAAGAATCTATATTAGCAGAACATATTGACATCAAATTGGCATCAACTGCTATATCTTCTTCTGGTGGAAGTGTATAAGAAATGGCAGACATAACTTTCATCATATTTTCATTTATCACCTTTTCTAAATTTTGAGTTTCTTCTTTGATTGCGTCATTCATATATTCTACTGTGACCAAAAGAGACTTGATAGTCGAAGAAACATTGTCATTATACTAGTATCAGTATGGTATAATATTCTTCCTAGGTTGACAACACATTCTGCCCTAATTCTTGTCTCCTAATATCGGATGTTGATGATTGTACATGATCAAATTGTCAGGTTCTTTTTCTACCAATGCCTCCAAAGCATTCTGTTGATTGATATATAACATAAAATAAAGTGATAATACAATATAATGAATTAAATTCAGTCAAAATAAAATAAATTGGAATATAATTACATTTTCCTTCTCAGTGTAAATATTTGGCATAGTACCATATTTCTTTTTTTTGTTAGATCAAAACAAAGTAGAGTGAGGAACACGACCCTCGATATTGAATGATTTTTTTCAGGAAAAAACAAATAAGTAAATCAAAAATTGAAGTAAAAAAAATTACACTAAATGAAGCTAAATATTTGAAATATTAAATTACCTGTGTTTTCTCATGATATGGGAGTGATGTCTGTCCATGAGTATAAAATGTTTCATTCCACTCTTATTTCTTTTATTTCTATCTAATTTCTCCTACAAACAAATAATTATATAATTTCATTACATAAATGAAAATCATTTTCAAATAAATAAATGAATATATATATATATATATATATATATATATATAAATTTAACAAATACCTTAATCTTTGGATTCTACCAATAGCTAATCATCTATTTGTATTATGATATTGAGAAATCATGAATCACCGGTACTTCTTCAAGCTCCATACCAATTCTATTTTTTCCGACCATGATATAAGTCATACTTGTAAGCTCGCCACATTTCTCCTAAATCCATTAACCTTTAATCCAGGGAATTTTGTCTATTAATAAAATTATATCAAAGCTACTATAGAAAAAATATATGTTAAGAAAATATTATAAATTAATATATATAAGGTGATTAGCATTACATACCCAGATCTCTGCCTAGGAATTTTCATTTACTTGTTCTCTAACTTCCCTCCAACTTATTGGTTAAACCGGAATGATATTACTATGTCTAGAAAGTGTTCCCATTAAGATTTTATATTCCATACAATTTTTTTAAATTATAGCACCATCCTCATTGTATTAAACCATGATTTGCGTTTGTTGATTCAAAAAATCACGCATTTTTGTAAGTCCTCGTCATCTAGTGGAGGCTAGAGCTAATCATGAAAAAAATTAACAAAGGAAAATAATATATATAAATCTATCATTAATCACTAACAGTAATTTTTAAATACATACCAGTAGATGGGGTATCTTATAACCCCTAAAGTGCAGCATCTAGAGGGGGAGTAGCCTCATTGGATGGTGAGATATCTACAATAGATGTACTATGTACATTAGCTGACGATAAGCGTAATGATGGATGGATAAACCCCAATGGATAACCCTATACAGATGAGGGTGGATATGGATATGGATATGGAAGTGGGATATATGGGGGCACGGTGCCCAATAAAGTTGATGGTGGGAATGGGAAATAAAGAGGGATGAGAGTCTGAGAACTACAATCTGATGTGGGTGTGGGAAGAAGGGGATATGGAAATGATGGGTATGGAAAATATGGAGGTGGCATAATGGGAGTATGACCTCCTGGTGACTCAACCGACATAGTAGTAGGCTGAACTGTAGAATCAGTACCCCCTTCCATACTATCATCCTTGGTAGTATAATCCAACCGTCTCCTTGATGAAGTAGCCTAAAATAACATAGATGATAAAATCAAATGAATGATAACAAGATAAATAATATTAAAGAAAATAATATAAAATCATAAATTGTACTTATAGAGTTTGGTAGAGGAGACATATGTTGTTCATTTCTTTATAATTTTCTATTTCTTCTAGTATCATCATATTTAGATATTTTGACCTAGAAATTTAAAATAATTTTCTCAAATAAATAGAAATAATGCAAAATGTTACATAATAAAATTGTATTATAAAACAATGAGATACATTTTCAATGTGATATTTATATTGATAAAATATCAAGAGTTTTCTATGTTTAAGAATTACGATAAATGGGCCTAATCCTAAATTGGTTAGACTACAAATCATTTTATATTTGACAACGGTATAACATATACTATTTAATTTGATATCATGTATGTAAGTTTAAAAAAACACATACTATATTACCATACTGTTAGGTAAAAACTTACAAATGTGTCAATGTTATGTGTGCTTTATGAAAATATCTGGTTCACAATCTATTCTACCAATTCAATCATATGTATCATCGAATTCAATATTTGAATGAATGCTGACAGTTTTATCCACAACATCATTTTCATCCATGTCTTCATAAAAAACATGTCTAGGAATGACATCAACAATAACACCAAAATAGTTGTTTTAACAGGATAGTTACATAAAACACCTATCTAGCCTATGATAAAGGAATATAAGGTTCATCAATTTGAAGTTGGCGGTTCATATCAATCGCTCTAAATCCATAGTTATCAATATGCATTCATTATTGTGTCATTGAATCAAACCACTTACATTTCATCACTACGACATGACCATGTTAATTTTAATCTAATAAAATGATTCACTCAACAAAACCATAATATGATGTATTTTCTAATTGACGTTGTCTATCAGATTCACTCACATAACAATCTATTGTGGCACTTATCGTGACACTATCATGCTGTGTTGCCATTTTTTTCACATCTATTTATAAAAAAATTAAATCCATTGACAACCATTGCTTTACAATCACATACCATATCGTTTGGACCAAAGGAAAATGCTCTTACTTCATCTAATACTTCATTCATTGGTAGAGTTAAAACCTAAAAGATACCAACAGATAATATTAAATAGAGACATGTGATTATATTATGAGAAGAAAAAAAATCTATTACTTTGGACTTTAACCAAGCAACAAATTATTTTCTACGCAACAGTTCATTCGTCTTAATAGATAGAAAGTGATGTCTCTTTTTTATATTTTCTAAATGT
Source organism: Viscum album (assembly GCA_963277665.1). Classification (NCBI taxonomy): domain Eukaryota; kingdom Viridiplantae; phylum Streptophyta; class Magnoliopsida; order Santalales; family Viscaceae; genus Viscum; species Viscum album. The sequence goes on from OY728130.1 coordinate 1,626,701,832, forward strand.
TCTCTAAAAATATGAAAAATTTAAAATTTCCGAAGATATTAAGAAATAACAAAATGAAAAAATGCATATTTATTATTTTACATACATGATATAATTTTCAAGCACACAATAGTTGAATAATATTGTACGATGAGCCATTTCCCACTCTTCACTGCTTAATGTACATAATGAGTATGATCTAGATATCCCCCCTGTTTGAGGCATTGACGGAAATACAAGCTCATTGGGATCATATTTCTCATCTTCAGTTCTCATTATTCGATTAGACCTCGTAGTAAAATTAGCCAAGTATGATAAACAGAAATCCATTTATTCTTGTGTTAAATAACATTTCACAATAGATCCGTCGAGGAGATATTTATTTCTCACATAAGATTTCAATGTAAACATCATTATTTCTATAGGATACATCCATAGACTCAAAATAGGACCACCAAAAAGAACTTGTATGGAATGATGCATAGTCAGATGTAACATACATGTGAAAAATGATGGTGGGAAAATTTTCTCTAAGTCACAAAGAATAGTTGGTGAATCTCTCTTAAATTTTTGAAAATAACTTCTGATAAGTCTTTTCAAAGAAAGTTCTGGAAAAAATGACATAAATTAATCACAACAACTCTAACATTATGTGAAAGTAAATTCCAAATAGAAATAGGAATCAACTCATGTACCAAGACATGTTAATCATGGGTTTTAAGAGATTTTAGTTTCACATCTTTTTTATTCACCCTTTTCAAAATATTACTTGAATAACCATATAGAACCTTAAAAATTTCCAAGACCTGAAGAAACTGTTTCTTCTCCACATTTTTCATCAAATAATAGGTAATAAGGACTTTCCACTTATTTTGACCAATTAACTCAGGATGAGGTTTTTCTCTTATACCCCAATCCATCAAATCATAACGAGACCACAAATCGTCTTTTTTTTTGCCTTTTAAATTTAAAATAGTAGCATGTAACATCTCATAAAGGTTTTTCTCAATATGAATTACATCCAAACAATGAAATAATAAATTTGACGACCAATACAGAAACTCAAAGAATATTCTTTTATTTCTCTGATTGATAATAGAATTCGAATTAACATGTTTTCAATTTCTGATATTTGATTTAATTTTTCCAAAAACATAATTCAAATCCTAAAGTTCTTTAAGAATGTCATTACCTGACATTAATTGAGGTGCCTCATCTGTCTCGATGACATTATCGAATTGTCTCTGATTTTTCCTCTATAGATGATCCATCAATATAAATCTCTGGTGCCCTATGAAGCTGAAATTTTGTTGAAACATTATTCTTCAAAAATGTGTATTTTCCATAAAAAAGTGCAGGATAATTTCTCTTTAGTAATCCAACCAAAAATCATTCCGTAGGAAGGGAAATCATTTATCATCCATAATAAAGCTACACAAAACATAATGTAATCTTTTTTGAATGCATCATAAACTTGTGTACCAACAATTCAAAGCTCCTTTAACTCCTCTATTAATGGATGCAAGTATATATCAATATCATTTTTTGGATCACTAGGTACAAATATAAATATACTCATGATTGTAAACATATTCGTCATACACATCCATAAAGGAAAGTTATAAATGTGAATGAAAATAGGCCAAGTACTATGTGAAGTATGCATTTGGTGAAATGGGTTGAAACAATCATAGGATAATCCCAATATAACATTTTGTGGGTCTCCTAAAAAATCAGGATGTAACCTATAAAATTTATTCCAAGCCAACCCATCTATATGATGCACTATTTCATCATTATCCTTATTTCTTTCATCTTAATTTCATCTCATATTATTTTACATTTGTTATGACATAAAAATGTTTTGAATCCTGGTAATTAAAGTGAAGCTCCACATCACTTTATATGGTATATGAGATTGAGTTACATCTTTATTAGTCTTCCACCTTGATGTGCCAAACTATTTGCACTGACTCAACACTGCATTTTCATTCTATAACAGACAACAATATTTAGGGATAGAATGAATATTAATAGATGAAAATCCAAAATTTTCAACCAAATTTTATGCCATGTAATCATTTTCTAGAATACATATCCTTCATCAGACATTAAATCCTTAATAAATGTAATGATATAGTCAACCATAGTATTAGTAAATCCATAAATTGTTTTCCCATCATATAATCACATTAAAAGCTCAAGTTTTTTTCATTTTTCTACATGACTAATATACCGTGGTATTTGAATCTTCCATCACCTTTCTAACAGTCTCAACATCATCATCCTAATTAATAGATGAAAACTATGTTCGGGTATTTATTTCCTCTTGCACTAGTCTATATGAGGAGATGGCTTCAGGAAAAAAAGTAAACTGATTGGAAATAAGATTTTTCATACAAATCCTTTCCACTGAATCGATTTCATTCACCACTTGTGCTTTTTCTCCTTTGTGATACCACACATGATAATATTTTTAGAAACCATGTTTAGTGATATGGTAACTCACTTCCTCACAAGTTAATCGTGGTATTCCAACACAATCAAAACATGGGCATCAAATCAATATTCTATATGAATCATTTGTGAATGCAAAGTCCATGAAATACCTTAAATCCTTTTGAAATTCATCAGTGATCCCATCAATATTGTACATATAGTATCTATACATTCTGAGGAATATAAAAATACATTAAATAAATAATCAAGAAAATTACTTAACATTATATGTATTGTTTTATAAGACAATAAGTAGCTATCAATAAAATTTTAATAAAAAAATTATAACAAATAGTATGGTTAAGGGAATTCATAAATGTTTCAAATTATAAAAATTTATGAATAGTCACACCTTTCTATAACCACATAAGATTATTTTGGTGTACTTACAACACCCACATTAAAACATAGATATTTTAATAATGACCTATTATGTTTTTTAATAGAATTCTTTTATGGAAACCCCCTCTTGGATACCTTCCTAGATACCAACTCTCCTAGAATCCCCTAGACACTACCTCCCTCATAGACAACACCCACCCTTCCCTCCTGGACACACCCCTCATGGACACCCCCTGGACACCCCCTCCCTTATAGACACCCATCCCCCTCCCTCATGGGCACCCCATCCTCCTAGACACCCACAACCCTCATGGACACTCTCCTAGACATCCCCCATGGACACCACTCCAAGACACCCCTCCCTCCTTGACACCCCTCCCTCCTGGACACCCCCTAGACACCCACTCCTAGAACCCCCCACCCTCCCTTGGGTACACCCCCCATCCTAGACACCCCGACACCCACCCCCTGGATACCCCCTCTCTCCTAGACACCCTATCCTAGACACCCCATCCTAGAAACCCCTCCTCCTCCCTCCTAGACACCCCCTTATGGACACCCCCCTAGACAACCCCCTCCCCAGAAACCCCCTAGATATCCCCCCTGACCCCCTCCTAGACAACCCCCTCCCCCTAAACCCCCACACACCCTACCCTCTCCCTACCCCAAGCACACTACCCCCAACCTCGTTCCCCCATGAACACCCCCATCCTGGAGAACCACCCTCCCCCTACACCCCCGCACCCCCTGCCCCCTCCTTGCCCCCTGACCCCTCCCCCTACACCCCACTACCCTTTCCCCCTGCACACTGCCCACATCCCCCTTTACCCCTTGGGAACACCCACTAATGGACAACCCCCATTCCATACACCCATTCCCACTACACACTTCCCCCCAACCCCTTCAACCCCTCAGATACCCCTCCTTGAAACACCCTTGAAACCCCTCCCCCTCCCACTTGACACCCCCACCCCCACCCACCCCCTGGATAACCCCCTCCCCCTATAAACCCAACCCTCAATCATATAATCCCCTCCTAGACACCCTCTTACCCCCTGCATCTCCACACCCACTGCACACTGCCCCCCTCACCCCGACTACCCCTGCACACACTGCCCCTTGCACCCTTCACCCCAACTACCCCCAAACATCACCTTCCACTAACCCACCCCACCTCCACCACCACTTCCCCCACCTGCACCCATAATTCCCCCACCTACACCCCCTCTATATATTTTCCATTATAAGAAAAATCCTATAGAAATTACATTAATGAATAGAAAAGTAATACAAAAGTATAAGGGGGAAAACAATTTCCCTATATAAAGGAAACAGATTCCTAAACCTAAGAACAATTATAAAGGAAATAGAAGGGTAGATATTGGCTTAGGTTACTAGGATCTGACCACCAAACATGTTCAACACCACCATGAACTACTAATCTCCACTAATACTAGGTCTACTAAATTCAAATCCAAAATTTCTACCATTTTTAAAACACATGAAATGTATAATAAAATCCCATATAGGAATTAATATATACATACCCCATAAAACACCCAAATAATGAATAGGGAAGAAAAATAATAAAATGGTTGGATTAACCCATAAGGTATGATGGTAATGAAACCCAATTCAAATAGCTATCCAACACATCAAATCCAATGCCTAAATCATAACCATAATATATCATGAATCCCATAACTAAGACTTACCCAACCCTCTCATAAAGAATCACACATATCTCTTAATGTTTTACGCACCTCATCCTAAGAAATATCTAATGGAATTAACCTAAAAAGAAACATTTGGTCCACTCTTCTTCCCTCAAACTTTCTCTTTACCCAACTCAAAACAGATGTAAATAGTCCTAGGGGAGGTAAAAGGATTGAAAAGTAATGAATACTCTGAAGTGACTAAAAAAAATTCATAATATCACATAAATATGATAATTATACCTCATGTAAACTAACCTTTTTAAAAGTAAATGAAGGAACTGTAATTCTAATCATAAACTAGCCCTCAAATTTATCTCTAGAGAATGAGCCTTATAAAAACTTTTACATGTTATTGAATCTATAGTTACTCGATTTATTTTAATTTAAATTATATTACCATTATTAAATAAATTATTGTTACACATATTATTCAACATAATATCATCAATTCAACATTTCATCATATATTCAATAAATAATATCTGAATATAGGATAATGAAGAATCCAGTTAAAATGTCATATTTCCATACACTTCATCATCATTCTGGATTTTCGTTCTTCAATTATTTTTCAAAAATACTTCCCATTTACCATAGGACAACACATAGTATTGGTAGTATATATATTCATCATTTAATTATAATATATAGGTATAAGGATATCATGATTTTAAAGAAATAGTTAATGTAAGAAAACATTATAACAATAAAGGCAAGATAAAACTAACAACGTAGAATTAAAAAGAGTCATAAACATACAACATTAACAACCATCAAGCCAAAATCAAAACACAAAACCCAAGATAAGGGAGTTATACATGGAATATAAAAAAGACTAAATATAAAGCTTTCATAAATGGGAGAATAATACAAAATATTAGGTGTTTTTATTTTTAAAAATTTATAAAAATCCGATATGATTTCTACAAGGAAAATGATTTTGTATAGAGAAACAAAACAAAAAATAGGAAATATTTTTTTCCATCATAATCTTATTAGTTTAATGATTATTATTTTTGGTGTGATGGATATAGATACAAGGATGCCTACTATGCCAATAGGGTACAATGAGAGGTGAAACCTGAGACCAATAAATGGGGATATAAGTAGCTTAAAACATATTCCAACACATAATAAAAAATGATTTTTAGTTTTCATGATGAAAGGGAGTGTTCGGAAGAAAAAGATCCTCATAAGTATCAAACATCAGAAGAAGTTCTTCAATGGTCATTGAAGATAATGAAATGGTATTAGAAGGAAAATGTATCCAATGTTTCTTTGAATGATATATACAATCCAACTGTTTAGTCTTTGGATAAAATATGTACCTCACACAAGACCTAAAATAAAGGTATCATTACATATATCAAATATGATAAAGGTGAATTGGTTCTTTTTTCTAGTATAAGAACAATGCCATAAAACATTACTTAATATTGAATTTACACAAGACCATACATTATTACACATTGAGGATCTTTTTGGGTTTAGAGTTTTAAATAATTAGGATATCTTACATACATGACATACCACATTAATATAAGAGGATACTACTAAAACAATATCAATTTTTTTTCAAAATATAAATCATTAAAAATTAAAACAAGATTTATTTAAACAACACTCCATATTAAACATCACAAATCCCTAATTTGTTTTATCTATCCTTATATCCTATGGAATTTTTTTAAAAAACTTGGGATGAGTATAAAACTCAGTAAGGGATATAAAGAAAGAAAGTGTTAGTCAAGTGATAACATAAAAACCAATAAAACTCATAATCATAAAAAATAATATGCATAGAAACATTATGATGTTTCCTTGGGACATATATAACATATCACAATTAAATTCCACCTTACATATGGAATAACTTTTTGGACAAATTCCATCTTCGGAGTACCCAATGCATTGGAGAGCTATAATGGGGCTCACCCGTTATATCTTGATCTATAATGGGCTCAACCCGATATATATTGAGCTATAATGTGCTCAAAACAACATATCTTATGGTATAATGGGCTCAAACCAAAATAAATAATGTGCAAGGAACATATCATAATGTGTCTTGAAAATCAGAAGAAACCACTCATGCCATATACATATAAAAAACAATCCTTTTTAAATTTATTAAAGATAGATTTAAAGGGATTTTAAAAAGAAAGTAACTTAAAATATAATTGGTTATAGAATTAATAGAATGAAATGGAAATGTGTATAAAATATAAATAAACCTAATAATATATAATATAAAAAAATTCATCATACCAATAATCTTAATAGAACATAATGGGTACAGAAGAAGGTTAACCCAAAGATTGGAAATTGGGTTAAGAATTCCCTTACCTTGGGTTCTTATTACTTAAAATGTATTTAAAAATACTATATAATGGTTAAAATAGTGTTATTAATATCTAACAGAAACATATTCATGCTTATAACACCTTATATGATCATTTCATAACATCGTTTCACCCTTTAATTATTAGTATTTTGTTCCTTCCATTGTTTCGGGTGCTTTCTTTACATGTTTTCCATGATGGGTTCATGATGGATGATCTTGTAGATTGGAAGTGAAACTCCAGAATTGGAATGAAATGGTAGTTACATATTTCCATAACCATAAATTATTCCATTTATGATTTTGAATTCTGAAATTAGGATGATTCATAAGTTAAAACATTAATGATGTTCGTTTAGATCATTTTAGTGGTTCTTTGATAATAACAACCTCATTTTGTTTTATAAATTAAAAACATGTGTGAAATATAATTCTAGAACCATGTATGTGACATAATACATATATTAAAACATGTTTCAACTATATAAATGGTTTCATGACCAGACATGAAATAATTAAGGAAAAATCAAATCACATTATCCACGATGTCAAAAATCGGACACATCACGGGCGATGTTTTTATTACTTGAATAAGTGGGAGAGGAGAACAATATTAATGAAGAATTTTACATGAACATGAGAACATCCAAAATATAAAATATTTATGTAGCTTTTATGCCTATTGTATTAGAGGATGGGAAGAGAGAGAATAAAAAAAAGGAACACAATATAAAAGAAGAGGTGTATCTCGTTATTCTTACATAATATAGGAAGTAATGGGGATATGAAATGAAATTTACCAACATAAGCTAAAGTAAATTATTAATAATAACATAAAATGAATGAAAATAAAGAAAACAAGAGAGGATTTTTATCTCTTGATCTCATCTTATTGAAATCCTTCTTAAGGGATTTCGTTTTGGTATTTGGGTGAGACAAAAAGCTCTAGGACATGGGGAAGAAGATTGGGGAGGGAATTTGGAATAAATTAGACTATTATCAAGTATTTAGAGGTGTGAAAGGAAGAGGATAATTAAGGTGGTATTTATAGTGGAGGAGGGGTGGTATTTTACATTATTTTAATCAATATTATAATATTTTGCTCAAGACAATGAATAATCTCAATTAATGTGACCCCAAATAGTAATAATGGCATGTGAGTTCGAACCAAGTGGTGTTACATCACTTATTATGTCATAAATGGTTTATTTAACTAATAATTTGAATATATAGTATTTTACAGTATTTCACTATTCATTAAAAATTAAAAAAATTCAGAAAAATCCCAAAAATTCACCCTAACCATTTTTGATTTCTAGAATTCAAAAATGAACTCCATTTTTTGAAAACAATTTTCTAAATATTATATAATTAATTTTTAAATAAAATCATTCTTAATCTACAAATTAACAATTTTAAAACAATAACTACTTTTATATCACATTGAAAAACTAATAAAGATGTCATTATCTTAAAGAACTAAGAAAATAAAATAATAATACAATTTACTATTTATTAGGGTCATATTAAAATTCATATTACTATTCTAATCATATGTTAATATTCACCGAAAATTATGTTGGTTCCATTAGACTCCAAATAACTTACTGAACACAATTGTAGATGACCGTTTATAGAAATTCAAAAAATAAAAGCAGAAAAATTATGTTTAAAGGCTAGTTATAAATATCTACTTAAATAAAGTTTCATGTATTTCATTTATTTTTTTAAATCCTTGGGGTGTTACATTATCCCCACCTTCTAGAAATTCCATCCTTGTAATTTTATTTACTCATTAAACAAGTGAGGGTAGCTGTCCCCCATAGCATTTTCAAACTCCCATGTTACCAGAATTAAAGGGATAAAACTCAATATAAAATAGATAACATTGGGTTTTATTTATTTCTTATTCATCCTTTACTGCATGAAACCAATATAGTGATAACACACTATATCGATTGTAATCAATACAAAGATATTTCCCTACCCATTTCCCAAATGAATTATTATATAAAATGAAATTAATATTCCCCATAATATAAATGGATGTTTTTTATTACTATATATAGTAATTTTTTCTATTGTTTATTATGATTGTATCCTTATTACTTATCTTCTTTCTATTTTTCATATAGATTCCCTCATGATATTCTTCATTTCATATACAATAGAGGGGAGTGTGTATTGATTCAAGAGTGAAAAAAATTTATTACAACTTCGATAGGTAATGAAAGGGAGTTTAGTTATCATTTAACATATATGTTTAAGAGGGACATACTGAGTGAGTGAAATAAGTTGAGTTTTCATTTGGTCAGTAAGTGATTATGAAATTTATAATTTGGTGAATTATTTTTTAGATGGTTATGTGAGAGAATATCTGAGTTGACACCATTATTTAAAAATTGATTCCAAATACTATTTTAATTATATTCAAATACACGCCAAATTTTTCTATTTTCCCAATACAAACCAAAAAAACATAATCAAAATACGAATACATTGAAAATACTACCTCTTTAAAGTCAACATCAGTCACATTAAATTTAACTTGGGTTCATATTTTTTTTGTGAGGCTCATGATAGCCACCAAATCAAACATGTCTAAATAAATTCTGACATGACAATGAAGATAAATAATCCATGAAAAATTCAATTAAGGGTGTGAAATTTAAGAGGAGTTAAAAAAATAAATTCTTAAAAAAGAAGAAATTTATTTCATAAGAAGATGTTAGATCATAAGAATCTTAGGTGGAAGAAAATGAGGAATTTAAGGAGATTAATGGGTAAGTACTTATGGCTATCATAGACAAACCAAAATAGTATTAAAATAACTATAAAAGTGTTGGAGTTAATAGAAGAGTAAATATCATGAGAAAACTAGAATCTTTTCTTGAAGAAATTGATTTTTAGAGATCCAAAATAAAGAATGGTAATGGAGTGTTATTTGATTATAAAAAATATATATAGTAGTAGGAAGAATAAAATTTTGAGTTAATGGATGAAATTGAATGAATCAAATATGTAAAACCTAGAATCTTTGAGAAGGAAATTGAGATCATGATCAAAATCGAAGAGAAATAATATATTTTAAATGGTTTTACCAATTCTATGAAAGATTATGTCAAAAGTATCAAGTATTTTAAAGGTTAAGTTATGATGATGTTATGAAAACTTGGTGGTTAGAAAATAATTTAAAATCCTAGTATGGAATATAAAAATTGCAGTGTATAGGATACCCAAGAAGATAAGAAAGAAGAAGGGGAGTCAATATAAAAGTCAAATGGGTTTTATCAAGTGTAGTGTTTAAAAAATAAATTCAAATATGATGAGGGGATTTATCATAAGAAAATATTATTGGCAGTTGATGTAAAACCACAAGTATCCACACCCTAAAATAAGGTCGATTTGGATGACCCACAAAAGTTATTAAATGATATTTGTGGATAATCAATGAGAGAAAGTAATACACCATAAATGTAGTGTTATTATTGTTAAAGGATGGGGTATAAAAATTATGTGTGTTCCATAGAAAAAAATAATTTCAAGGCATAGAAGAAAAAAAATATCTGAGAATAAATTTCTACACTCTGTATGTTTTTAATAACTAATGTTTTGGTGTGATGGAAAGAGACATAAAGCTATGAATTTATCACGAAGTATAAAAATCAGAATTCCAAAGAATATTCTAGAAGGGATATCTCAATAGATAGAACCATCATCAAGTAGGTTGAAACCCCATAATAATTTTTTATACCTATAAGATGTGGATGATTTAGTGGACACAAAAGTGGAATAATCTCATTTACCACCAATAAGAAGATAATAAACATACATATACTAATAAAGAAAAATATAATAAGGTGAATTTCATGGACATTAATTAGAAAAAAACATATCATAATTGAGTGTGAATTCTTAGTAGTGGACGCACTTCCCATATGAAGGGAAACAATGATTCTATCATAAGGATCAAGTATTAAAAAGAAGGTATCATTTTATTTGATAATGATGGAGGTTTTAATATCATTGTATATATAAAATCCTAAATGAGAGAAAAATATTTGAGCTACATATTTATCTTAGTGGTTGAAGTTCATGTTCACTATTTGATGAGTGTATGTTCATTACGTGACTCAGGGAATGAAGTCAATTTTAACAAGAAATATTACATTAATAGAAGAATATATTGTTTAATAATGATGCATGGAATGATCAAAAAAGAGAATATATACCTCATTAATAGAGAATAATACATGTATGTTCTAAAGATAAAATAAAATAATAAGTTGTTTCATAAAAGAGTTTTCCATTTGAATAAAAATTCCCTTTAATATTTTGTGAAGAATGAAGGATCTATTAGTTTTCCTAAAAATTCATGCGATCACACTCACACATGTGATACTGTTCAAAAAGGGAAAATCATTCATAATACTTACAAGCTAAAAGAAAACTAATCAATGAAATTTTGTGAGTTGGTGCACATTTATGTATGTGGTCCAATATCACTAAAATCTAAAGGTGAAAAAATATATTATGTTATATTCATCAATGACTATAGAAAGATAGAATATATGATGGAGATATCTAAAATATATGATTTTTTAAGTGTATAACATGTTATAAAATATTTGTAAAGAAGATGATCTGGATGAAAAATTCAAAATTTATAAACTACTAATGGAATGGAATTAACCAACAATTAAGTGGTGGAATATCTTTATAATCATATGATAAGGAACCAATTTTCATTGATATGGAATCCTTAACAATGTGGTTTCATTGAGAGGAGGAACCAGATCATTAATAATAAGACCCGTATGATTCTCATTAAGAAAAATCTACCAGATATTTATTGGAAAGAAGCTAGTCTTACATATTTCAATATATTCATTTGGTATTTTTTATGTATTTATGAGGAGAAAAACCCCTTTGAAATGTGGTATGGTAAGAATCCAACAATAAAATACAATTTTTTTCAAGTAAGTGATTTACTCCCAATAAAGAGAAAAAGAATGAGTTTTATATTCATGGTGATAAACGTATTTTTCTGGATACTCATATAAAAAAGGGAATAAAAATTCTAATATAAAAGTATGAGAAAAATCATTAAAATTCAAGACATCTCTATTATGGGAAATGAGAAAAAATATCAATCTAGTGAGTGTTTTCATAGAAAACCAGTGATAAAATTATAAAAGAAAGTGATTATAAAGTAATAATCCAAGGTATAGAACATGGAGATAAAGAAGATTTACAAGAACACACTGATAATGAGGAAAAATAATTAGGTTCATCAGTTCCAAAGAGGGAAAGTATCAAGGCTAAAATCAATAATGAAAATATCATGGGTGATCATACAGATCTGGTGTAAATGTGGAGGATGAGGAATCTATAAAACAATTCTCTCTTATCTCAGTTTAATCATAATTCCATTAAATAAGAAACTAAATATTAACATTATATTAATGTGATTAATGAATATATTGATCTAATTATGAAGAATCAAACATGTTAAATTATTTTGGGGATAAAAGAAAAAAATTTCATCAGAACTGAGTGAGTATCCCATAACAAGAACAATTAAGATGAAAATGCTACTAAAAAAGTAATGCATATTGCATAAGGTATATTACCAATTCAAAGTAATTTATGTTGATGAAAAGTTTTCCCTCATAGTTTTCCTGAAAACTATTTAACTATTCTTGGAAATTTCAGTGAAAAAAATTCAAGGTATACCAAAAGGCTTTAAAATCCAAATTATATAATTTAGTCCTTGAGTAATAAGTGTGAATTAATCAACCATATGAGTTTTTAGTAGATAAAGATGATAGAAAAGTATATCTGTTAAAAAAGACATTGTATAGGATGATGTGAGAACCAAAATCTTAGTATTTTAGGATTGATCAATACTTGAGAAATATTATATTATAGAGAGGTGAAGTTTATAATAATCTCTACATCATGAAAGATAAGGATTCAAGGATATTTTTATTTTCTAGATAAATGATTCATAATGAATCAAGATGGGGGGTGGGGTGGGGTTAATTGATTTCATGAAAAAAAAATTCAAGTAAAAACCATATCTTCTTATGTAATGAACAATTCTAATATTATCTTATCACAAATAATAAATTGAATGAAAAATAGTAAGATAAATATAGAACATAGAAATTTTATAGTGGTATGGGGAACAAATATCCCTTAGTCTAATCCATCAACATTATACTCCTCATATTTGGTGATTTTCATTATACCAGCCCTTTTTTCAGGGGGGGTACCCAACTAAGTGCAAGTAGCTAATTCTTGGTACAAAATGTACAAGTTCTTCTAACCAATATATCACTTTACAAGACCTCTCCATGGTCGTAGCGCACTAAAAAAATGACTGTATAATGATACAAAGATGAAAATAAATATTGATACAGGTTCAATACATAGTTACAAGAAGAATCTGAAAGATAAAGAAGAAACATATGGGGTATAATAATATCTTCCAATGGTTTCTCGGTAGGTTCGTTGATTGAAAAATATAATATTGTAAGTACAATAATATATATGATCAATAAATTTTCATATAATAGAGAGAAGAATATGCACATGCTAATCTTTTATATATTTTCTCTCTAAATATCTTCATGTATATCTGTTATCTCTTTTTTATATCTAATATTTTTGAATTTGAATTAATCATACTTTTTACTCCCAATGGATGAGTGAATAATACTTTTGAAATATGAAGCAAGAGGCTCTTAGTTAGTGAGTGTCCTTCTTTTACAAATAAATCATCAACATAGATGATATGATGTAACTAGTTTCTTATTTATCATATCTTTCCAACCTTATAAAAAGTGCTCTATCCAAATAAACCTATCCTTATTTAGACAAATTCTTTTCTAATGAACTTGAAATCATAAGTTTATTTTCAAAAGATAAATAAATAGTAGATTATATCTTTATAATACTCTAACTCCAAGAATAAAATATTGGTCATCCATAATATAATTAATCTATGTAAGATAAATTATTGGAAGTGCTACTCTCATAAAATAATTTTAGAACCATAAGATAAATAATTTTTGTAAGATAAAACACTTATAATATATTTTACTTCTTATGTGCATAAAATTATTTACTTATGAAGTTCCTTTTTTAAAGATAAATCAAAATTATTCTATGATAATAGAAATATCTATAAATCTATATGATTTATCTTTATAAACATTATTTATTTCTGACAAAAATAATTTACTCCAATATACACTGTTTATATCACAAGATAATCTTTTTACAATGGTATTATGTAAGATAAAATACTTTTGTGAAAAATAAAATTTAGTGAAAGTGATGAGACCATCCATAAGAGAATTCATTGGAATGTAATATAAATCTAAACATGTAATAGAAATATCATAGGAAAATTATTTTACAACAACTTAGTTAATTCAAGAAAGTCAAGAATATAAGATATTAACCTAAAACACATAAGATAAGTTTATTAGTAAAAAAAATGAGAATTTTGTGACGATAAAAATATCGATGAGTTTATGAGATATGGGGGAACAATATAAGAATTTACAATAATATCTCTCATTTTGGTGATAAAAAAACCCAAAAAAATAAATAATCAATATGATATTACAAATAATAAACCTTTAAGAATTTTTTTTGAAAATTTCGTCTTATGTAATAAATGTTTCGAAAATTACTCCCCTAAATACTCCCAAATTTACTCATACTTTTTGTGATATCAAAAAGTATATTAAATTCATAGAGAAAAAAAATTTCTACAACACATGAACAAGTATTAATTTTTTTAATAGGAAGTACTGAAATAAATAAATGTTGAAATGAAATTTGTAACTAAGAATTCGAATAATAAAATGAGAAATATGTAACTAAAGTAATGAAAATAATGAAGAGAATAGTAAAGAAACATTCAAAGTAAAAAAATTCAAGAAATGATAATTAAGATATTCAAATGTTATCAGAACCCATTAATTAATCAAAATAGAGAAAATAAAAAATCTCATGGAAAAGAATCAGTGGGGTGATGTTAAGGAAGTGTCTATTTAAATTATTGAGGCTAGTCAGCTGGAAAAGATAGGGTAGGAAAAGGAGAACCAAAACTTCAACACATAGCTCATCCTGTAGAACATCTAATCAAAATTAACCTTTGAGGACAACTATATTATGGGGAAATATGTTGAAGGTACTAGACTATAATGACCATGACTATAGTATCCTAGATCTAGTGCCTAATATATGACATTGACAATGATATAATAGTTCAAATCCCAAGGGATTGGTTAATTTAGTAGTTTTAGATAATCAGATACATACATTATATTCATGTTACATTTAAAAACAAATGTTAAAACATATTTTTTGGAGAATTACATTATTAAATATATAATATATTTTTATATCAAATTTATTACACTTAATGGACTCCTAACAAAGGTAAAAATAATTTGGGTGAAACCAAAATCTTAGTAATGGTTAAGTTCAGTGGAAGCTATCACAAATTAATTAGTATAATCATGGAAAGGTAAATAACTGAAAAAATTCCACTTAAATAATCTGATTAATGTAATCAATATGTAAATGTAAATAATTTAAGACACATTCCATTAAAACAACAACATGACCATAATAACTAGATAATTCATAATAAATATGGAAAGCTAAATATATGTCATTAATTCAATAATCTAAGACTGAAATGTATCTAGAGAAAATATCATGGTGAAAATATCATGGATAATAGAATAAATAAATTCTAAATGAAGAAAATGCTTAATTATTGTAATTCATGTCTCATGAACATGAAAACCTATACAATCCAGATCTATCCTCCAAGCAATTAAAAACCACAGGTAGAAACCTGTTTAATTTGGCCAACTGATTTGTCTCATGAGATATCTCAATGCATCAAGGGGATATCTATAACTGGGACCCACCCATTTATACATTTCCAATTCATTCTTCATATATTGAATAGTTGATTTAGTTCATGAATCAATAAGCCTTATCATCAAGTATTCATATTAAATAAAGGATATGGATTTATCAATATTTCCCCAATTAATCATATAACTTTCAAAGTAAAAAATCATATTTAAAAATGGTATACAGTTTAGGAAATAATCATACCCATCATACAATAATATGGATATTTAAGATAAATTTAATTTCCAATGAAAATAGATTACAAGAGAGTGATTGTTTCAAGATAAAGTTAACAATAAAAAATGAAAGTAATATTGTGCAATAACTTTTAACACTTAGTAATTTTCAAGTCTAATACCATTGGATGAAATGATTAGAAGTGAAACATAAAATACCATGAAGTTTTAATGAAGAATAATATTACACATCAAATAGTTATTATATGTAACACCCTAACCCTAGTTATCCAGAGTCATTGCATTATTACGTATCATTGGCATGATCACAAATGATCATGTCTCGAAAGACCGATTAGTTTAGTAGCCTTGGAAATACTAGATACATTCATAAGGATTACATTACATCCTGAAATAAAAATGAAAACATCTTGAATCCATAGACCACATTCATATCCCCTAAGACTATACCTGAAGGTCAGTCATAAAATACTTCTTCAAATACTGAGAAAAATAAAACATTAAAAGGGGTGAGATCAGATGCTCAGTAAGGATAACAATATAGAAGAAACTTTGATAAAAAAGAATAAACATTTAAGGCAATGTATAACTAAAACAAAAGACATGTAAACTTGAACTTCAGCATAATATGGCAAGGATAATATAAAATAATTTCATTTACTTATTCACATAGATATTCTACTAGTCGAATAATCACATGAAATATCAATAACAACTTTCATAATAATGGAATGAATAATGCCATACATTCATAACCACATAGTCATGACCTTGTGCCAAGACTACAAATAATATTTTGTCAAGGACTTGTGCCAAGACACTAGTTTTTCTCATGAGACCTACCGATGCATTGAGGAGTTATAGCGGGCTCCACCCGTCACTTACTAAGTCCAATGCATTCATCATATTAAAAGGTTTAAACATAACATAAACATTCATATTAAGAATAGCATAAAAAATGTCAATAATTTATCCATAAACCATGAATTGTATAAAAATATTACCTCCACAGTCTAACATATCACAAAAACATCAATACAATATGGACGTTTTGTATCATAATAAATCAACTTCAAATAAATATAAAATCTATCAAAGGATATTGACATAGATGAAATGAAAAACTTTTTTATAGAAATATTTTTTTTATTTTGAAATCATTTATGAGTAAAATAATTATAAATAATACATTTATTTTGAATATATTCTTATAAGATTTTAAGTTAAGCTTTGATGATGTTATAACGGCGGAAAATAGCTTCACCTACTGTGTAAGTTAAAAAAACATTCTTACCTTAACAAGGTCAAAAAATACCTTGTTTGGAAAATGACAGAAAGATTCCTTTCAAAAATGTATAAGGTAAAATAAGGGTATGAATGACTTTAACCAATTTTATATTAAATAGTAAAAATGTTTTGAAAGAAATTTTTAAGAAACATGGATGTGGATGATAAAGAAGTCCCATTAGATAATTACATTTAAACAACCTTGAATAATGAAGAGGTTATAGAATTAACCCTTAGCTTGTACATTTCCTTGGTCAAGGGTAGATTAAACTCCTGTATAATTGTTAAATCATTCTTATTAAATTATACAATAATCATATACATAAATATGAATACATATATTATCTTCTAATATTGCTTTGTTAATAATATTTTAGTATTATCGTCATCTCGGGAGTTAACTTACTCATTTTCTTTTATATGTTTTGTTACATAAGCCATGTTTGTTATGGAAAGGTTGTATATTATTCATATCCAGAATGATATAAAGTCCTTTAACATTATTTTTAAACATAAAATGAAAATTATTCTTGAATAGATACGATGGGGAATGAATCTCATCGCGTTCGTGGAGATTGAAGTTTGTACGTACGCACGAGCGACAATATCATTCTTTTGATATTAAAATAGTATATAATTGGATGGTATATCATATATAAATAATAATTATAATGTTTTATATATTATTTATACCATTTATACACATTATTATACCCATCCAAATGATAAAATTCATGAATAACAAACTACACCACGACATGGATACAGTAAGTCGTACGTACGCACGTGTGGTGACTTTTTCATTCATATGATTGATAAAATAACTAATATGGTTGTAAAATTTTTATAATAACATCATATTATATATAAGATACTGGAGCTATTATTTTAGAATGGAAACAACAAATAATGAATAAGTGGAAGAAGAAAAGAATTTGAAAGAGGGTGGTGAAATATTTACCTCTTCTTCGGGTTCTTCCTTTTGATTCGATCAAAAGGTATCCTTAGGTTGGATTTATGAATAAAAGAAGTCCACCTGAAAGAAATTAAGAAATTTGAGAGGATATTTGGGAAGAGTTTGGATGAGCCAAAAGGCTTTTAAAGTGTGAATTATAGAGAATGGGGAGTTCCCTTTTATAAGAGGGCTGAGGGGCACCTTAGAAAAAACATAAAATATTATTTTATAATAAATTTATATTCAGTTTATAATGGCCCCAAAGTGAATTATTTATTTCATAGGGAGGGTATGAGTCGAAATACATTCAACCAATATATTTTAGACATGTTATGTCACCATATTAAACTTATTATTTATATTTAACTCTTAGTTAAATAGTTTGACATTTACCATGTCTCTTTGTATTTTTATATTATATGGTTAATAAACATACTATAAAAAGAAAAACAAACCCCAAGTGGTTATTTATTAATATATATAACTTTATATAAGTCATTTGGAAGAACCTTATATTTTTAGGAATAGAATATCAATTAATAATATAATATATTTTTTAAAAACTCTTTTATGTCAATTTTGCCACTATTTGATATTTTGTTTTTGATAAATTCATAACCGCATTATTAATTCGAAAACAATTCATATAACCAACACTAATATGTTATATTATCCTATAAAATTATTGGAATTAATATAAAGTCTCAAATTACATTTATTTGGATATTTATAATATCAATTATTTTAATATTTAATTAATTAGTTTATTATTGCATTATCATTGTGTCATAAATAATTTAAATTATTTAATGTCTAAAAAATATAAATAAAATACAATTATGTATGAAATATTTTAATATTTCTAATGAATATTTATATCCGGATTTATCTTATGTGTAACCCTATATTAAAAATGTTTTAGTTATTAAACATTGATTTTAACTTTTTTAACACTTCTTTAAATTAAATAATAATAAATCTCCTAATCTAATACAAGTGGACCTAAATGGTCATATTTTATTCCTAAGGTTGTTTTTGGTCGAATTACACTTATACAATAGAATTAGGACATGTTTTATAGTAATAATAATATCATTTTTACCCTTAATTACACTATTTACTTTTAATAATGGTAAATAAAAGTAAAAAGTTACTATTCACAAAAAATTATTTTCACCTTATTGAACCACATTTTACTTAATGATATCAACCGTGTCTCTTAGATTTTTTAAATTCCACTCACATAAGTGGTAAAATTAGGTTATTTGTAAATTTGCAAATTCTCTTAAAAGATGAGCAAAAGACGATGAAAAGTTCAATAAATTTTTATATATTTAAAATTATTATAAACTAAATCCAATGAATTAAATTGAACATATATAAGTATTTTGTATCAATTTTGACCAAAAAAAATTTAAATAAAATAATTAATTATTTAAACAAAAAATTTGTTTTCAACTATAACCAAGTGTTTTCACTATTCATCAAAAATTGAATGTTTTCAGAAAAATACAAAAAATTCACCCTAAAATAATTTCAATATTCTGAATCGAAAAATGAAGTTCATTTTGAAAAATAAAATTTATAAAATTTCAAAAAGTTGTTATTACTATTCATAACAGCTAGTTTGATTAGTTATGGTGTGTTAGAACTCGAAGTTGTGTACAACACGTGCTACTATATTATTGATAGAGAAACGTACCACAGAATCTTGGGGTGTTACATTATATACACCACATAAAAGTTAATTGTTTCATAATGAGAAATAAGTCTTAATGGAATGTAAATTGAGATGAAATTGCTTACCTGGCGTCCGGTTTATCATGCTTGTTCTTTATATTCATGTATGATAAAATTATGTTAATTATTTACTTGATTAATAACCTCTTTAAAGTTAATAATTCCTTTTAATTCACTTATTACTATGTTATATACAATTACTTAATCAATTATGTTTATGTTTGGTGTCTTGATGATATTTGACTATGTTCCAAAAATGACTTTGGAAGGTGACTATTGGTCTAAGTGGTCATTATTTCAACATATAAAGATTAACTATAATGATATAATTATAATATTTATACATAAATTATGATTTTAAGAGAAATAATGAAATATGGTCTTGAGAAATGAAGTATGTTACAATCATGGAGACGATAGGTCGTACATACACATGAGTACTGTTTCAATTTTTTTATGATCATTATAGAAGGAAGGTAAGTAATATTTTATCATCACAGAATGATCATAGTAGAATAAATAACATATTATTTCTTTAAATATTCTTATACATATCATCCATGCATTTTAGTTATGAAAATATAGAGTCATATCATTTCGTGATGGCGGTAGTCCACACATACACGAACGACATTATCATCTTTCAGTTAGTGAAAATGTATGAAATAAATTGATATATTATATTTTCAGAATGATAAATTTTTTATAAATATCATAATTATGTCATTTATATCACATATATTAAATAACATTATTCTTTTCACCTTCCATATAAAGTGTTAGTGAACATGAATCACATCGCTTCGTGAGTTGGTAGTTCACAATACACACGAATGACCTTATCGTATTCCCTTGGGAATGAAAAATAAAAAATGGAATATATTATATAATTAATATATAAATAAAATTATTTTATAAATATCACATATATATATATATACTGTCTATACATCATCATAACCAACCTTGAGAGGTGGTAATGGAAAAACGAATGAGATCGGTTTGCGAGGCGATAGTCTTCCATACACACGAATGATGAATTCGTAAACCATTTGATGGAAATGGAGATGGATGTAGGTCATGAACATAACATAAAAAATATATGTATATGTAATATACTGAGTTTATTATATCTTCATGGTTTAATAATAATTAAAGAAGGTGGTGGAAGAAATAACATAAAAACACTCACTGAAGAACGATACCTCTTCTTTAAATATCATCCTTAGGTTTGTACTAAATCCTTCTTGGGATTGTTTTATTCCAAAAATAAGTTTTATAAGATGATAAAAGTTAATTTGGGAACATAAAACTGTAAGTATTGTGAAAACCAAAGATGTTTTAAGGTGTGGATGATAGAGTAGAGGGGGTGACCTTTTACAAGTCAGGTGAGTGACACACTTGTAGTTTTGAAAATGAAAAAGTGATACCCATGTTTTTCACATGCCAAAAGTCTCTAAAAATGGATTATTATAGTTACTTAGACATAATAGGGTATAAATATGGAAATAAAATATATTTTATACCAATTGGTAGGTCATTTTAACTCTTATCGTTTTATTTTATCCCCTTATAAATCCATTTTACCTTAACCACGATAATTATTTTTTACTATTTTCACTAATAATTTTGTTCAAAAATTAAGTTTATTATTTTTTGAAATTAAATAATTTATACAATAAAAAATATTTAATCCAATTTTCTAAATTCAATTAATAGAATTGAAACATTTTAATTTAAAATTAATCCCGCATACACGATGAGAAAGCGTGTTTTTAAGGAGAAAATATTTGAAAGTTTACAAAGTTTTTATATCAAAATTAAATATGAGAATGATTAAAATGACCCAAAATGGATTAATTTATATATAATTGAAATGATTTAACTTTAAAACTATCTTAAAAAATAAATTAACTTTATGAATAATTTTAACAAAAAGGCAGTTTTCAATTATTATTCACTATTTTTTACTATTCATCAAAAAATGAAGCTTCTTAGAAAAATAAAAAATATTCACCCCAATATAATTTTGACATGTAGATTTTAAAAATTAAGTTTCTTTTATAAAATAATTTTTCAAAATGTTTTAAAATGTAATTTTAAATTATGTGTGCAATGAAAGAAAAATCCTTTTTTTAGAAAAAGTCCAGTTTTTCAGAAAACATTTTTTTTATTTCAAATGGTTCTTATTTTATTTATAATAAATGAGTGAAAATTAATTTTTTTTTATAAATTTTTAAAACACATATTTTTATAATTTATTTATTATTATTCATACCTTATAACTTATCGTCTAGTTTATAATGATCATGTTAAAATAATAACTTTTTATTAGTGTACCATGTTTCATTAAAACCTGGTGTTGCATGTATTGCAAGATATTAGAGAGATTGAATTATTTAAAAATAAATATATCAGAAAGTCTCAGGATGTTATATTCCCTTATACACTTTGTGATTTGTTTAATACACACTATTTAATATGATGTTCATATTTTAAAATCACAGGGTGTTACATTCTACCCCTTAAATAAATTTCAACCTCAAAATTTAATGTTGATCTCTATAAAAAAGGGTTTGGAATTTGAAAATACATTCTTTGAAAACCCAGAATGTAAAAAAGGTTAGTTAAACAACCACTTAAATATAGACAAAGGTAAGTATGGAGTTCATCTGGAATAATCACATAACTAGGTTTCTAAGTATGAGAACATATTTGGGAAGTAAAGATATGTACATGGAAGGAAAATATAAATAATTATAGAAAGTGAAAGATTTCATTGGTAATAAGAAAGTCACTATTCAATATAAATTTAATGTCCCAAAAAACCTAAATAATTGATGATTTAAAATACCATCAGTTCAACATAAATGAAGGTATTATTATAAAATTTTGTTTTCATATCCTTTTCATAGATTTGTGGAAATCCTTTAACATCTAGAATAAGAATATATAAAAATACAATATATTGGTATCTTTCTATTTTACAGGCACAATTTCATATTTTGGTTGTTCTTTGATCATTTTTGAAAGATCTTGATTTTTGTTTTAGATGTCTCAGGCTCGTTTTCAAGTAATCTTTTACCATTATTTTAGTATATCTTGGGTGGGTTTTTGTTTTGGGGTGTTTTACATTAAAATTGAAAATTTCTTAAGGACCAGGGGTAGTGCACAGTTAACACATGGTTTTCCCAAACCGTTATCCTACCCCTATAAAACCACAGATCCTTAGATAGACGGGTATTGGATGGTTGGTTCATGTTTTGGAAAACTATGTGACCTCTTATTAGTAATGGTGCACCCCCACAGGAGGCACATGATTAGGGTGAATAGTTTAGAAAATCATGCACCCCTTCCTAGGAAATCATACATGTGGAATTAATTCCCCCATTTTTTAAAAATACCCAAACACCACAAGTTTCACCCCCATATAACCCAAATCAACACAAAAGATTTTATATCATTTTTTGGAGGCTCCCAAATGGATTCCAAGGCAATAAAGACTCCATTATTGATGAATCCAATATCCATTTGACAAATCTACACCACTCTCGGTAAGAGATCTCATCCCAATTGCTTTTATCCTTATCTCACATATTTCTACAATCTTTTTAAGGTATGTTTACCTCTATTTCAAATGGGTTTAGATCTAGATTTTCATATATCTTAATTCATTTAATCTTGGATCTGGGTTATGGATCTAGATCACATTCTTCACTGTTCAATATAACATTCCACATCAATTTGGGGATTTTCATCTTGCTTAATGTCCATCAGTGATCTTGTGGTAGGAGGTGTACTTATCAAGTCTCATAGTCTTGGTTAGTTTAACATGTATGAAATTGTATAATTTCAATTCCACATTGGGAAATTTCATCCTATATTGAATTGATTAATTGAATATCCATGTGATAATGAAATGGGTTGACATTGGGAAATTGAATTTGGTTGAAATTTTGTTGTGGGAATTGGGGTATAATGAATAATGAAATTTAGTAGTTAATGGGTTTATGAAATTGGTGGAAACCCATGGGGTGTTCTGATATGATTAAAGTGATTAATTATGAATTTTTCTTGGTTGATAAATTTGGAATTTCAAAAATTAACGGTATTTTTTTTGAAATTTTTATCCATCCATGGGGTGTGTCGTTATGATTACAATGAGTTGTGGGATAGGTCATGCTTCCTCAAATACACCCAGGGTGATAGTCTACCTTTATAGACCCCCATTTTCTTTACACACACACAAATATATATATATATATATATAATATGATCACTAGGTTATGGGATAAGGAATTTTTATCTAAATAACCATGGGGTGCAAGACTACCGCTCTAGGCCGCCGTTGTTTGATTGAGAACTTGAAATGAAATGATAAATGATAACCCTTAATGTTGTGATATGTGATATCAGTTGGGGATATTTGAGACTCTGACATGGGCTAAAGTAGGTATTGATGTATGGGTATCATCTTGGACCATATATATTTATGTTGGCAATTAAATATTAATTTAATAGGTAAACTACCTATTTTATCACCCATATTTTATTGTCTATATAAATTTATTCACTATTATAGTCTCAATATTTTTTTAGAATCTTTTGGTGGCAACCTACTGATTTGTACTCAATCCCTAATCAGGCTTCCTGATAAGTATCTAAATGGAAATCATGTTTGCATGATAGGATATGTGCAAGAGACCTATGTTAGATGGATGGGTTGGGATTGAGCATGGATGAGGTAACCAAAATTGTTGTTATCACCCTATTGGGGGGGGGGGGTCGGTGATTTTATTTTGGGTTTTAATTTTTCACATAACACTTTTTTAATATGACATATCTACTCTTTTGTTTTGGATATTGTCTCTTCTTATGATTTATCATGTATTACTGGTCTATTTTTTAAGGAATTATACAAGTTTATTTTTATTGTAATTTAGTCATAGATTGGTTATTTCTAATGTTTTTATACTTTCATAAAGAGATTATAGTCTCCCCATATTATATATATTAGAACCTCATTTCTAGTTAGTATCCTCTGAAATATGGTGAGATGTTCCTGAGGTCACATAACGGATTGACTTGGGGCACCGATATGTGGCACCTGGGTTGGGATGTTACAATGTTGTATGAGAGGGGAGTTTTATTTTTCTTTTCTTTTATCTTACTATTTTGGGAAAGTTAGATAGAATAATATGACGAGTGAGGCCTTGGTTAAGAGTTCATTCATTGGAGTAGATAACACATGCACGGGGGTAAAACCAAGTACCCAGGGTGGGAATTGATGTTATTGATGTGTTATATTATTGTTAAATGTAATTTCACCTCGAGTGATACAATTTTTATGTGATGTTATTATTATTTCATAGATTTTTCAAGATTTGAAGCATCTGCTAGTATTGTATGAGATTTGATTAAGCATTCATCATTATAGGTACTTGAGTTTTATTGTGAAATGTATCATTTTAGGCAAGCATGGGAAGAGAAGGTTATTGGGTATGTTATTGGAATTGGAATTATTTTCTTTTCTTGTACAATTCAACTGGGAAAATTACTTAATATAAAAAATGTAAAATTTTTAATGATGAAAAATGTAGAAATTTGAAACATATAAATGGGTTTCTAATGAGACCTTGAATATGGTAATGTGTTTACCCTTGTTTAACTATGTCTTAGATGTTGGATGGTTAAGGGTAGTGATAGTGCCTCAGTTTTGACAGTGGGGAAGGAAAGGGGGATGAATTGTTATGGAATTATAATAGTTTTTGGTTATTGTCTTTTGTTCATTACTTGGTTTTCCACCTATTATGCTTTTTTAATAATGAGGGTATAATCTCCCCCATTGCTAGTCTACAACCTCTAGTGTATGGGGATGAACACCTGAGGTCACATAACCGAACATCTTAGAGAACCAGTATGTGGCACCTAGGTCGGGATGTTGAAAAGTGGAATTGAAGGAGTATACACTTTTGGGCTAGCTTAGGGAGATACGGTATTAATATTCGGATTGTTTGGTCCCAAGGGAAAACCTTGAAAGTGGGGAGTATCCTTTCAATTGGACCATATATGAGGATGATATCATATATGTCAGGAATCATATAGAGACCATAGCCTTTTATACATAACATTACATGATTTTAAGCATAATTAAACATCAGAGTAAAGCCAGGGATCATGGAGTCTAGTGTCTTTGAAGACTTGGTACAGAAAACATAAAACAAGGAACTAAATAAAACATTTATTTATTTAATCTTAAAAATGATCTCATACCTTCCATTTTTCTCAATCATCTGCATATTGTACCCTGGGTAACACATGAATAAATTGATGAGCTAAATAGCCCAGTAAGGGAATAACCATAAGAATAATGTATTGGCACATGGGATATAAGGCATGACATGATGATATAAAAAAGGAACATGACATATGGAATTATAAAATATATTCATGGAATAATATAAAAATGGAGTTATAATAATGTGGATGAAACATAAAACATGAATTTAGCATGATTAAAGGCTAACCTCCAAGACCGTTGTACATGGTAGAATAATCCAAGGCTAACCGCCAAGGCCATCACACATGGTAGCACAAGCCTAGGCTAACCTCAAAGGCTGTCGCACAAAACAACTCATGAGACTCAAATTTACACAATGCATTAAAATATACATTGAAATTCATAAGGTAAAATAGGCATGTATCATGTTAGGTGATTTCAAGTTCAAGTTACAACATGTAAGAAAGGTATTTAAGAAATTTTAGCATTAAAAAAATTGTGTGTGGTTTTAAGGAAAATCCTATAGAGCCTTTAAAATAAAAAAGGGAACAATCCTTTATATAAAACTAGAAGTGAACCAAGAAGGTTTTTATAATAAAAAAAATTATTTTATAAAGACAATGGTGGCTTAAAATAGAAGATATAGGGAACTTGAAATTGGGTAAATATTTGGGAAGTTCCCTCCAAACAAGTTTTCTTATTGGGAAGTATTTTAGGGGGAATCACTTAAAAACATATATATCCCCAGAAGAGAATGATGAAATGGTCTTGATAAATGAATTTGGTACATTTACATAGCATTTATAATATACACTTAAAAATACAAGATAACTTCATTTTGGTAAAAGGAATATAAGGAAACCTAAAGGAACAAAGGAGGTTCAGGTAGAATCCCTTATAGATTATCGGCATGGTATCATGTGTACTCAAGAGTGATTGTTGATGCTCCTTTAGTCAAAGAGTCTAAAGACTGGAAAAGAGGAATACCTTAGCCCAAAGGGATTCATCCATTGAAAAAAATATAAAAAATTGACAAAGGAATGAATAAGAAGAACATTGCACAAGGGTCGCACAAGTTCTACCATGGTCGTGCAAGTACACTTGCATGCCACATTTTTTGTCGTGCATGTCACTTGTGCGCCCTAAGTGATAACTGCCCAAGGTATTCTCTAGCCTATTAATACCCACAGTGGGCCCCCCATTTCAGAGAGAAATTTTTCCAAAATTCAGATACAGAGCTCTGAATGCCCAAGTCTCTTCTTTAAGTCTTCTGAACACTTCTAAGGAAATTCTTTTCCTAGAATGGAAGGTCTAAACAAGAGGAGTAAGGTCTGAGTGTTAGAATTCACTAACACATGCACACCTAAAGTGTTTTACCCTTAAGGTAAATGAACATACTTTGGAACCACCTTACCTACTCATTAAAACTTGTGTGCCCCTCTTCTGGAAGTACCTCAGGATAATTCTAAAGGCTTTGTTCAAGGATCACCCAAGTATTACCCTACTGGTTAACAATCGTGAAAGTACCCATGTGCCGTGTAGGTATACCTGCCAGACTAGGACTTGTGCACCCAAGCAGTACCTGTGCGCCTGCTAGGACTTGCACACCTCTGTCTTTTTGGGTTCCTCTCCTACCCATTTCACATTTCATATACCATTCCACCTCTCCTATTCAAGATTCAGTCTTCAAGAAACTCTTCAAAGCCATTTATGGCATGATTTATTGATTTGAATTCCTTATCTGAAAGGAACTCTATGTAACAAATCTCAATACCTAGTGATTTAAACATCTTTATGTCACTAAAATTAGATATTTCATTCATTCAAACTTATACTTTAAGATGAGAGAACCCTATTCATGGACCTCCTTTTCAGGAGTAATCCCCAATCATAATTTCCCTTAACCTGGGCCTCCTTTTCAGGAGTAATCCCCAGTCCAAATTATCATTTAATTGGGCATCTTTTTTAGGAGTAAGCACCAAGTCCTCATTAATTTGGGCATCCTTTTTAGGAGTAATCCCCAAGTCCCCTAATAGGGGCATCCTCCTTAGGAGTAATCCCTTGTCTTAATGTTCCCAAATATGGGCATCCTCCTCAAGAGTAAGCCCAACAGTAATTCTCTTAATATGGGCCTCATTTTCAGGAGTAAGCCCCAGTCTCAAATATGGGCATCCTCCTAAAGAGTAAGCCCCAAATCCCTTTAATTTTTAAATCCCTTTAACCTGAGCCTCATTTTTAGGAGTAAGTCCGAGTCCTAATTTCTCTTAACTAGCCCTAATTTACTTTTGATTTGGGCTTCCTTCTTAGGAGTAAAACCCAATCATAAGTCCCCACCTAACTTGGGAATCTTCCTGAGGAGTAATCCCTAAGATTAGAGTATCCAAATCTCAATAAAACACAGATACCTTTATAGACCATGTTCCTGTATTTCTTCCCTTAAATAACTCTTAATATTCATTTATTCTGGGTAGTCATACATACATAAGCCCCACATCATTTCTCATGATAGCATCTTTCATGGCACAATTGTCTGATTTTACCAATACCTCTCATTTCTCACACCAATCACGACTCACATGAGCTTAGAGTGTAAAAGTAATTATGACATCTTTTTTGACCCATCAATTGTATATAAACATCATACTCCCTTTCTCGAACTACGTGGGTTCTTATTCCTTTTCTAAAACAAAGGATACATAGGTAGCCCATCTGCAGGTACGATCCCAACTCTGAAATAATTCATGTCCTTCTGAATGAAAATAAACTTCAAGTGCCCCACTGAGTGGATTTAAAACCAGTATGGTCATCATAATGACCACGAGACTTTTATGTATTGAAGGATACCATTGACTAAGAATCTCTAACAAATACAGATGATTATCCATCAATGAAGAACCTCGAATACATATAAAAGATTCTCTAAATTCCCTACATATTTAATAATTGATTTTCATATCTATAGAAAAGCTCATTTTACACTTGGTAATGTAATAAGGATTCACGAACATAACTTAAATCTATAAAGAGAGTCCCATAGTAGACAATAATTCCCTTCAGAAAGGTGTGATGAGTCCGACCTCCCATCCTCTTGACCAATACAAATTCCTAAGCCTCATCAGTTCACAACTAATGAGCGCCTACCATTGGAATGTAGGTCCAAATAGATATGGAATCATTGGATGTTTCCAGTTCTACGAACAAACCCATTAGAAACCGATTGGAATGTTTGAACCTTAAATCAACGAGGTCATTCCCCAATTCCAGAGGGAAACAAAAAATGGTAAACCCGACGTGAATCCTTAACCAAGTTAAAATGATGTTTTACTTATTTGTTAGGCCCCTATTTAAAACTCAATGAGAGGACCAACAAAAACAATCATTGACATATGTGCTCATCCAAAAGATGTAGTGGCTGAATTTATCTTGATTACGTCTGTTATACCAAACATGCACTCTTTTCCATGATTTTCTACATTCTAAGAAATGGCTGCTCTCAAGTTCACACCTATGAATACCGCTACTGCGAATTCCACTACTGCTACTCCTGTTGGATCATCTTCCACTCTGAGGAAGACATCACCTACTCAACATCTTCAACGTTGGGTATCAAATGTTCTGGTTAAGGAGTATCGTCAAAACGGTACCATTACAACTCAGGAGGTTTCCTGACAAGCCCTCCAAGTGAACAACTCACACCGGTCTTCCGGACAACGATGACCAGTGATTAAGAAGCAGGTGGTTCCAACAACCGTCTCCAACCATTTCGGGTCATTATACCTGAAATTCAATCACCATTAACTCCCATATTCTGAAGAGGTGAATGAGAAAGTCCCTCAGGGCCTTAATTCAAGGAGACAGGAGTCCTTCCCGAGGGTTCCCATCAACAATCACTGCCAGACTCGTGCGGCAGTGTGCACTGAACACGATGAGGGTATCATTTCAAGGCATTCTACTCAGGTTCCTCGAACCCGAGCAAGAAAGACAAATCGATATAGGTGAAGTCCGGTAAACAGTGAGCATGTTCTCAGCTCTGCCATCTCCGGAGAAGTCCATCAACCTAACTTGGTGGAATGCAACGAGCGGGCACATACACCCGTCCGTTTTAATTCCACTGTCCAGCAGACTCGTCTGGAAGCATCACGCTAATCCTACCAGGCAATTCCAGTGGAGTACTATAGGCAGGAACATACACCTATTTATACGTCATCATCTAGTCAGTAGGCTCGTCTGACTACATATGATGGAACCCGCCAACCCAATGTGTTGAAAACTGGTAAATAGGCACATACACCTGCTTACACTCATCAATCCTACCAGAAGCCTTGTCTGTAAGTGTTGAAGGAGGCTCGTCAACCATGTTCGGCAGAGTTCAATCAGCAGACACATACACCTTCAAGTATTGGTCAATCCTACCAACATTCTCGCTTGGTAGCACATGGAGAAGTCAGTTGGAATGCTCCGGCGACAAACAGAAGGCAGACTCAACTCTCTGCCCCCACACTAGAGTGCTTTCAGGATTCACTGATAGGAAAAGGAGGATAGGAGAAGGCACATACACCTACTCCAAGAACGGAATAGACGTATATCCATGTTCCAGAAATTGAAGTCACCAAGCATATTCT
This sequence comes from Viscum album, assembly GCA_963277665.1. Taxonomy (NCBI): domain Eukaryota; kingdom Viridiplantae; phylum Streptophyta; class Magnoliopsida; order Santalales; family Viscaceae; genus Viscum; species Viscum album. The sequence goes on from OY728130.1 coordinate 1,626,732,741, forward strand.
ATCAATAGTGAAAGAGCAGAAGAAAATTCCTGCTCATATTTGAGTTCTTTCCAGGATATTATAACAGCTTCAGTAGCATCTCAGGGAAAGACACACAAATCTGTCCCTACCAGTGGAGTGACACATCAATAGTTCACTCTGGAACAGATACACACATCTGTTCCAGTCCAAGAGGGTTGTGGGGCATACTCCCCCATACCATATGGACAACCAAGTCATGCACATACACCTGGTTTGAGTGGAGATAATCAGATTAACCTGATCATTTCTCTTGAGCAGGCACACACACCTACTAAATTGAGTAAGAAGGCATCTAAAAAGAAGACTCGCCCAACACAGTTAATAAATCAAAGGCCAATCTATAACAAGGCCTTACTCGATGCTGGAGTTCTTGAATCTCTTAGTAAATTATCTGTTGGAACTCAAGGTTCTACTCCCTCAATTCCCAATAGTGGGAACATTAATTCCGAAGGTCTTCAATAGAAACATCCTCATGAAGGCCTGCTTCATGGCAATTTGGTCAATCTTGAAGTTTCATCTTCAGATGAGATCTACAATAACCCTCTATGTGGACAGAAGACCAAGGAGCAAGAGATCTCATTTTTTCTGTAACCCACCATGGTTGTCCTCCCCATGATGATGAATTTTGCTGTGAAAGTCCTCTCCACAGTAGTGATTCACATTGCCCGAAATATGATCCAGTGGACAATGTAGTGATGAGAAATCCCTCTTATATTGAGGCACTTGAAAATGAAAAACTAGCAATGTCTGATGCTTCATCGCTAGCAAGTGAAATACTTTCTCGATTTGAAGATAGCCCGGGGTGTAGGTCATTCTACGAACCACCCCCAAGTCATTCATCTTCTAGTTTGATCAGTGAATTCTCTACCAATCCTGTTGAATCCAATGAATCAACAAAGAAGCACCAGGTCTATTCAAAATAGGTAGAATAATATTCATTTAATGATAAAGAGGAAATGATGAACATGAGAAAAAACTGGTGAAATGTGAAGTTCCATTCATGTTTTGGCCTTTGGCTGACTCTCAGTATAACATTCCAGAGATGTTGACGGAAGATGAGATTCATGATATTTGTCTCAACATATGGAAGAATCTTTTTCAGTTGAAAAAGAATGTATTATCTTATGATGAATATGAAAATAATATTAAGATAATAGAAGGGTTACAACATCAAATTGGCTTGTCATCTCTATCAGTCTCTCGATATCAGAAGGCTGAAAAGAAATAGAGAGCCCTTTAACGTTCATGCCTTGGCGCACTAAGAAAATTGCACCAGTTAATTGCCAATGCCCCATATGGTATTCAAGTTAGAGGATGGGGTGTTCATGGAGCACTACATTTCACTGTGCTCTCCAGTCAGCAAAGCCCACACAAAATGGTTTCATGCAATGTTATTGCCCATGGACGACCAAAGTCAATGGGTTTTGTTTGTAATCAAAAGCTTGCCCAATAATAGGCTTCAACTAGTTACTCTAAAAATCAATAATACAGAGAACAAGTTGTTGAATTACTCCTACATCAAGTGAACAAGAATATTTAACAGGCCTCTCATATGGAGAAAGCAAATCATCAAGTGACAGATGTGTCAGAAATCATCCAATGTTCTTTTGAACTGGGTGATAAAAGTGGATGTCGATTGATGCATCCAGCTAATTTTAGGACCAAGGTCTGCAAGATTCAGAGAGCTTTTAAGAAAGTCTTAGACATAGCATGTCACGATCCACCGAGCTTTCCAGACTTTGGAATCTTTTAAACCAACCCTCGTAATCAATAAATAAGATTCGAGGAGTTGTGCAAAGATAGCAGGAATAGCCCCAGTCCCCCGGACTGGGAAATTTTTCAAATCCTCAATACCTCCCTCAAAGAAAATTGGTCTTCTCTCGATTGGGGAAGAAGCCACAAGAGGAACGAAGAGCCAAATTATCAGGAGATTCTCTCCAAATTATGGTTCTCCAAGAAGTTCCTGAGGGATCGAATCAAAAAAATGCAATGTCTCATCAAAGACATAGAAGAAGGAAATATCGCAGAAATGCTGATAGGAGGGATGAAATTCATTATGAATCAATCAATTGCATCAATGTTGTTGTTGCTGATCCACCAGATGAGGCTCATTTAGAGGGATCAGATGAAGAGGTTTCTACTCAAGAAGTTGTACGCACAGACACAAATGAAGAAGGTTTGTTTACATGAAATCAAAGGATTACTCAGAACCTAGGTAATCCTTCAAGTAACCCACTTCCCCATCTCCAAAAGGGATCAAACAAGGAGAATGGAAAGAATCATGTTACATATCCTTCCTCTGGAGAAGGCCAATTTCTCTCACTAGAGAAAAGGTTTGCACAACAGGAGGAAGAAATGAAGGAATTGAGGAGGATGAATGTAGAACTACTTCAGGGCGGTCTTCCTCTTAAATGTGCTGGAGCCAGTCAGCCAAGGGAATTTGTTGTGGCTATTGAGATGGATAAAAAATATCCTCCTTTATCAGTACACACTCACAGGTATAATCCTACAGGTCAAGTGCAACAATAATTGGCTGTGCTTCCATCAGTTGTAGTACCAGCTTCCATATCTGTCCAAGCTCCAGTCAATGCACCTGTATAGGTCCAAGATCAACCGGATGTTTCTCAAAAGTTAATAACTATTATTGAGTCGTTAACAGCTTGGTTGGAAGCTATGGAGGGAAAGTGTGTGCAGGTTCAACCAGAAAAGAGAGCTTACCTTGAATGGGTTGATGCAATCCCTCCACCATCAAGTTTTGGGAACCCTGTATTCTCGATTTTCAATGGATCAGGCAATCCTGAAAAACATTTGATGGATTACGTTTCTTGTTGTGATCCTATGATGGGAAATCCAGAACAACAAGAAGGAGTGAAACATAGATGCTTCATGTGGACATTGCAAGGACCATCCTTTGTCTGGTATAGAAGCTTGAAATCCTGATCAATTACCGGATGGGAAGATCTCCTTCAATGATTTTTTCTTCAATTCATCTCAACGTTTCCAAAGGCAACTGTTTTTATCTTAAAAACTATAAGAAAAGGTATAATTGAAGAGTCTCTGATTTCATTACTCGCTAGAAGGGATTAACATATTCCCTAAGCTTAGTACTCCCTCAAGAATAACTGTTGCCAATCTGTGTGGAAATTCTGCATGACAAATTATGCACACCGTTGACCCCTGTGAAATACATAGGAGGGTTTTGAGACCTTACTTCAATCACTCAACAGATTGAAGATTCTCTTATATAGACTAAGGCTAAATCTCGTATAATTCCATCAGCTCCAGGAAGGCGAATGGGTAAAGCAGAAACTGCTATAGTTATGCTTAAACAACCACCTGTACCTACTTCTACTTCAAAACCATCATCTTTTCGAAGGGCTCCACCTCCTGAGATCCAACAATAGAGGCCGTTTTGTCAAGATTATCAAAGAGATCAAAGACAAAAACAATTTAAGGATTTGATAAGAAAGTTTACTCTTTCTGAAATGAACATGTTCCTGGTTATTTCATTTAGGATCTGGAAAATAATTTGGTTCAATTGCCAATTCCCAAGAGGCCAAATAAGGAAGGAGATGAAGACCATCCCAACAATTTCCCGTTTCATCAAATGTTGGGGCATCCCATACAAGAGTGTTTTGTTTTCAAGGACCTCCTGCAAAAAATGGTCGATTTGAGACAAGTTAAACTGAAAGGTTCTTCAGCTCAGGTAGCATGTGTTACTGCTATAGTTCCAGAGGAGGAAGGCGAGTGGCAAGAAATGAAAATAATAAATGCACAAAAATATGATGATTGGATGGTCATAATGACGATCAACCGAACTCATGTTTTTTTGCAAACACAGTTGAAGAAAAAAATTGTTCCTTCTACCATGAATGCTGCAGCAAAACCCTCTTCATTAGAGGGAAAATCCTCAAAGAAACAGCATAATTCCAAGAAAGAGGAACAATAAGTAGAAGATGAGTATGTGTCAATGCCTAAGATGTCTTTGACTCTGGTAGATTTCATGCCATCTACTTCAATGAAATGGGCACCGCCCCACCAAATGGAAGACCCTAAACATGCTAATCAGGCAAAGTCTTCATCGGATGAAGAGTTGATCTTCAGTTCTGTTAATATGATTCAATTAACAGATCCATATGCTAGTCGCAGTTTCGATTTTGATGAGTCCGAATTACCTATATCAAATAGAGGAATCAGAGGAAGTTCCAGAGGCTCAGGATACAGGGGAAGATGTGGATATTTCAGAAGCCACTATTCCAATTCTACCCCTTCTAGAACTGTGTATGCTGTTGAAACTCGTGGAAGATCCCTTCAGTGAGCTCAACAAGAACAAGCAAGTTCTTCCACCAATAGCAAATTCCGTCTAGGAACAATTATTCTAGAGGATCGTTTGGGGGTTCCATCTTCATCCTCTCAACAAGAAAATTGATCTAATTGGTCTAATATTCCAAAACCCGGAATATTTCCAGCTCCTATCCCGATACAAGATGCATAAACTTCTAAAGCACCATTTTCCAAGGCACCACCTAAACCACATGTTCTTGTTGGGAAACACAGACCTATGGATAAAAAGTATGATTTATTTAAACACCTGGACCAAGTACCGGCCAATTTATCAATTTGGGATGCTTTGAATCTATCAAAAGATCTTCGTCAGGCACTCATAGAGGCTTTGTCAAGTCCTCTGGAGTTTAAAACTGAAATTGTTGCAGCTGAAGTCTATCACATAGAGAATAATCCTGTAGAATGCCATGTCGTAATACCTTTTACTGATGAAGATGATGGTGAAGTCATGCATGGACATATTAGACCTTTTTACTTGTTTGGAAAGGTCAATGGCGTAGATGTCCGAAGAGCTTTCATTGATAATGGTTCAGGAGTCAACCTCATGGCCATTCGTACACTTCATCGATTGGGCCTCATGGAATCTGATTTATCTCCTTCTACCATTATGTTAGAAGGATATGATAAAAATGAACAAGAACTACTGGGCAAAGCTACACTCAGAGCTCAGTTTGGAGATCTTGTATCCAATTCATATTTCATGGTTGTTGATCAAGACTCAGCCTTCAACATCTTGCTTGGATGACCCTGGCTACATCAACATGCAGTTATCCCCTCATCATACCATCAATGTCTCAAATATTGTTTCAATGGTCAAGTTGGGACATTGTATGGTGATAAGGCCCCATTCAAGACATGTGAATCTCAATACATTGAGGCGTAATTCTATCACATGAAGGGAAGGGAGAGATCCCAACAAAGGAGATTACCAAAGTTAATGATTCATATGGTTTGGAAAAGATTCCAGTAAATCCATTTGCGCATGTGAGTACAGATTATGTGTTGCCTATCAGTCAAATTGATAGGATAGAACCAAATCCAAATACTCTTATGGACAGATCCATAATGTCAATTACAGCAATCGATCCATACAACATGGGAGAAATTAATGATCCACCAGGCAATGATGAAAGCTCAAATTGAGATGTCTTCATTTCATTTGATGAAATCCAACAAGTCTATACTTCACCAATCAAGCCAGAGGAAGGTATAACAACATCTGAGGTGAACAATGATGTCGATTCCCAATCCATCATCTCCTCTTTATTTCCCAAGGAAGACCCTTCATCATCAGTTAGGTCAGAAATGGAAGCTTCTTCTTCAAGATGTTCAAATTTTAACATCTTTTATGAACATGGAAATTCTGCTTCATCATCTACTATGCAAGTAGAAATGGAATAAATAACACATGTTGAAGAAAAATAGGATGATCTCAGAGATTCTCCTCTAGCATTTGAAGAATGTATCTCTACCACAATGGATGAACTCAGAGAAATAAATCTGGTATAAAAGAAGATCCACACCCCACTTTAATCAGTGCGGCCATGACTCTTGAAGAACAAGAGATGTATATTTAATTTTTAAAGAAAAATCGAGATATATTTGCTTGGAACTATACATGGATGCTTGGTCTTGATCCTAATGTTTCTACTCATCATTTGGGTTTACCAGAAGAACATTGAGGATTTAAGTAAGCCGTGAGAGGAACACACCCAAATTATGCTTCCAAAATTTAAGCTGAAGTTGATAAGCTTATCAAAGTTAAATTCATCAGAGAAGTTCAATATCCCAAGTGGTTGGATAATATTTTCCCTGTGAAGAAGAATGGAAAAATTAGAGTTTGCACCGATTTCAGAGATCTTAATCGGCATTGTCCTATGGATGATTTCCCAGTTCCGATTACATAACTTTTAATTGATGAAACAACTAGCTATGAAGAACTTTCCTTCATGGATGTATATTCTGGATATAGTCAAATTCGAATGGCCTCAGAAGATGTGGAATCTACATCCTTCAGAGCCCCTCAGGGTGTGTTTTCCTACCAGGTAATGCCCTTTGGCTTATAGAATGCAGGCGCAACATATATGCGTGCCATGCATCATATCTTCAAACCCTTTTTAGAGAAGTTTGTTGAATTCTATGTGGATTATTTGGTGATCAAATCCAAAAAAATGTTCTAATCACTTGGTTGATTTTGAAGTCCTATTCCGCAATCTTCAACAATATAATTTGAAGATGAACCCCTTAAAATGTGCTTTTGGGGTAACCTCAGGAAAATTTCTTATCTTTTTTGTACGCTATCGTGGTATTGAAGTCGATCCTGAGAAGACAAATTCAATCCTTGGTATGTCACCTCCTCGAAATTTTAAATAATTAAGAGGACTTCAAGGACACTTAGCCTATATTCGGCGTTTCATCGCCAATTTGGTAGGCAAAAGTTTACCCTTCACCAAATTGATGATGAAGGGATTCACATACCAGTGGACTAAAGAATATCAAGAAGAATTTGATATTCTCAAGAAATACATCTTGAGTCCACCTGTACTTTTGCAACCTGTTGAAGGAAGGCCACTTGTCCTCTACGTGACAGCTTTAGAGCGATCATTGGGTGCCTTTCCTGCTCAGAAGAATGATGCTGGGAATGAAAACAGCCTCTACTACCTCATTCAGACTATGCTTAAAGCAGAAACCTGATATTCAAGTATTTAGAAGTGCTTCCTGGAATTAATATTTGCAGTTCAGAAGTTGATACACTACCTGCAACATCAAGAGGTCCAATTGGTATCTCGCAATAACCCGCTCAAATTCATCCTTAGTCGTCCAATGCTTATAGGATGTCAGGCAAGGTGGGAAGTTATTTTTCAGCAATTTGGCATCTAGTATGTGTCTCAAAAGGAAATAAAGGGCCAAGCTCTGGCTGATTTCCTAGCTGAACACCCTTCTGTGGAAGACACATCTTCAAATATTGAACTCCCTGATGAGGAAGTCTTCTCTATTCAAGATAGTCCTCAAACATGGGAAATATACTTTGATGGTGCTTCCAGAAGTCCAACAGGGAGGAAAATGGAAAATCCTAAATTCAACAAAGTTGTCTTAGGAATTGTGCTCATTTCTCCAGAAAAGGCAGTGTTACCTTATTCCTTCTTATTGTGGGAAGGTGGTACTAATAATGAAGCAGAATACCAAGCTCTCATCGTAGGCTTGGAGTTGGCACTTCAAGAACAAGTGAATCACTTAAAAGTGAAAGGTGATTCAGATCTAGTAATCAAACAAGTCAATGGGGATTATTCAATCCAAAAAGAATAACTAATACCTTTGTATGATTACGTCAGAGAGTTAATGGAACAATTTATACTGAACCGACATTTTCTTATGTCCCACGATCACGAATGTTCAAGCTGATGCACTGGCTAATATAGCCATAAATCTGGCAGATCCAAATTGGGACGAGACAACCATTAGTATTGACCCTCGTCGTGAAATTTCACCTTATGTTCGAACCATAAAAGAGGAAATTAATGAAATTAGTCCAATTCCTGAAACGTATGGTCATAATACTGGATGGATGACACATATCAGGGAATACCATCAAAATGGAACACTTCCAAGTGATAGAGCCTGGAAAGAACAAATCTGGTGAAGTGTGGTCAATTTTACTCTTTATGATAGCCCAGATCACCAAGAGAAAATTCTCTACAAAGGTGGTTTTGATGGAGTTCTCTTAAGATGCATTGATGGTAAAGAGACAATGGCTATCATGAAAGAAGTGCATGCAAGAGTCTGTGGTGCCCACCAGTCTAGACATTGAGTGTCAGATCAGATTTTAAGGCTTGGATACTTTTAGCCTTCAATGATACAAGACTGTGTTGATTTAACAAAGAAGTGTCATTCATGACATGTACATGCCAACTTCATTCATCAACCTCCAGAGTTTCTTCATACAGCTAAATACTCGTGGCCATTTTCCACATGGGGAATAGATGTGGTGGTACCTTTCCCTTCAGCTACCGCCTAGTAGTTTATGTATATTCTTACTGCTAATGATTTCATTTCCAAATGGGAAGAGGTAATACATCTCAAAGAAGTCAGTTTTAAATTCATTGTTAGATTCATCAAGTCTAACATTATTACCAGATTTGGTGTCCCTCATACCATATTGACTGATAATGGCACCAACTTCTGTTCATCCGAGGTGAAGAAGTTGTATCAAGAATACAACTTCAAATCCAATCATTCATCTCGGTATCATGTAGCTTCCAATGGCTAGATAGAAGAATTCAACAAGACTCTTTCAAATATACTGCAAAAGATGGTGGATAAAGATAAGAATTCATGTCCTAATAAACTCTTTCATGCTTTATGGGATTATCGAACCACCACCCGCACTGCAATGCGGTCAACTCCATATTCATTGGTATATGGAACGGAAGCAGTCTTGCCAATTGAGGTTCAATTAACCTCGCTCAGAGTAGCCATTTGTGATTAGTCATCTGCAGATGAGAAATCTCAAAAGAAATTGAATGAATTGGAACAGTTAGATGAGAAAATATTGTTCACTTTGCACCACTTGGAAGTCTATCAGAATCGAATAACATGAGCTTTCAACAAAAAAGTTCGTCTTTGTTCATTCGTTCAGGGAGAATTGGTATTAGTTCTCAGAACTCCAATGATACCAGGAAAGAAACCTCCCAAGATTGAGCCAAAATGGGAAGGACCTTACTCAGTACATAGTGTCTACTCTAATGGAGCTTATTCTTTAAACTCAATGGATGGAGAACTCATCACTACTCTAACCAATGCTATATTTCTGAAGAATTATTTTGTATAAACACAAAATACACCATCAACAATCTATACATATGACATTAAAATATTTGTATTACTTTCATCCCACACGATGTTAAACTGTGACATCCTAACTACATGACGCTAAACTGTATAGGCGTCCCTTACGTCCTTAATGACGTTAAACTGCACCATCCAGGGTCCATGCATATGACCTTAAACTATTCACACTTTCGTCCAACATGATGTTAAACTATGTCCCCTTTATCGTCCTTGCTATATGACATTAAACTATACAGCAGTGGTCCATGAATATGACCATAAACTATTCTCACTTTCGTCCAACATGACGTTAAATAGTGAAAAAGTCCCTAATACGTCCAACATGACGTTAAACTGTGTCCTCTTTTTGTCCTCACTGCATGACATTAAACTGCACAGTCCCCCTTTTGTCCAACATGACATTAAACTGTATTGACCCCATCATCCTAACTACATGACGCTAAACTATACAAAAATCCCTTAATACGTCCAACATGACGTTAAAATGTGTCCTATTTTTTGTCCCTACTACATGACATTAAACTGTGTATCACCAATAGTCTTAACCGCAAGACTATAAACTGCATAGTCCCTTCATATGTCTTACATGACATTAAAATGTGCATCGTTAGGGTTGTTTCTACCTCTTGTTTCTCACACCGAGTATGACTCATGTGAGCTTAGTGTAAACTTAAACCATAACACTCTCTCAGGGCTACTAACCATCTGTAAGTCCCAATACTATTTTTTAGGTCGTTGTCCCCAAGAACAACTTGATCACTAATTCATTCTTTAACTAAACTATGTGAACTTTGATCCTTGCCTTCTAGGCTAGGTACGTAGGCAACCTCCTGAGGTTCAATCCCAAAACCAATGTCTTCACATCGGTTCACCTCCATCTCGTATGATATCGATTCGTGAAACCTCCACCAGAATAAATATATTTACATTGGTTCACTTTCGTCCTTGCTATACGACGTTAAACTATACCACACTTTTGTCCAGTATGACAATAAACTATAACATTATTTGATACCCTCACCTGATAGGGAATCATTATTTACATTGATTTTCAATTATGTTTCATTCCAAAGACTACGTGCATACATGGAAATGCCTGAACCTTTTATCTTGGGTTAAACCATCATTGCACTAAAGTCCCCTTTCACCCTTCACATGTATGAACCCAATTTGTACAGAGGGTATTTGTAGAACTACGTGGGCTTGATTCCCATCCTTATGGGATACATAGGAACGTTCGAGTGTCCCTCGAATCCTGGCCCATGTCTTTTGACCCTAACCTGAAATTCCACTTTCAGTCCCTTGGCTGAAAAAATCCCCATGATAACACACACTGTGTATTTCTTATAATGGTCCAAGCTCTATGACCCTAAACGAAGATCTTCAATCCTTTTGTCCCTCACAATGTTAAACTGTAATTCAAGGAATACATATGGCTTGATTCCCATCCTTATGGGATACGTAGTGAAGTCCAACATTTCAATTTAGGACCCATCCACAACATGATTATGGTTAGCATTGATCTGTGTATCTCTGCATACGTTGGATAATACCCATATTTATGTGTCATGATCCAAACCTTAAATATGTTCAGATCATCATAACCCTTTTCTTAACTTCTAATCACAAAAGGCTTGAAATTCTGAGAGTTCTTTTGCTTGACCATGCAGCACGTGCCCTTAGGCGGCCTTGCATAAACAGTCTACATAACAGACCTGTCATCCAAAAGATGCTATTATTTGACTATGTAGCCAATGCCCTTAGGTGGCCCTGCATAATTCAACCCCCTAATGGATTTTTTAAATAATGGTAACTTCATTCTTGGGAGGAAAACCTCTTTTTTCCCTTATTTGTCTTAATAATAATATGTAGGGATCCACAAAAATAGCCATTCTTAATATAGTTGTCCCATATCCTTTTTCATGATCTGAAAGTATTCAAGTCTATGGTTTATATTCTCCTTCCCTACATTTGGTTCAGACCTTTGTAGGAGTGATATCCATCTAGTTCTTTGATAATATTTTTTGAAAATATCTTCTCCATACTCAAGTACCTCTTTCCATACAAAAAACTCTATACTTTGGAAAATTTGAATCTCCATAAACATTCACTGGCTTTTTAGCACTAGGAAAGTAAATTTCTGAGAGTTCTTTTTCCTGACTATGCAGCACGTGCCCTTAGGCGGCCTTGCATACGTAGTCTACATAACAGACCTCTCAGCCAAAAGATGCTATTTTTTGACTATTCAGCCAATTCCCTTAGATAGCCCTACATAATTCAACCCCCTAATGGGTTTGTTAAATAATGGTAACTTTAATCTTGGGAACTACTTCTTAAAATTTCTTTTAGTTCTTTTTCATATCATTCCTCAGATTCAAATATTCTTAAGTCATAGTTTACATATTTTCCCTCATACTTGAGTATGGTAATATATTTTCAGATAAATTTTCATGTAATTGAGTCAATTTTAATCCATTTTAGTCAAAGCTATTTCGACCTTAAACATTATCCTCTTTATGTCCGACGTACATGACTTTACACTGACCACAAAAGACAAAGGAACTCTGAATAAAAGTCAAGTTCCAACTCACTAAACATACATTTTGTACGATTTAGGTAATATTGAGCAATTAAGAGATTCAATGTTTGTAGGTTTATTTATATTAATCCTAGTAAAAATAAAACTATGCTCACTAGGCCCATTGGCTTAGGTAAGGTAGCAGGAAAATAGGTGAAAAATGATTAAAGGTGAAAAAGTTATTCATTTGATGCACAAGAATTAGAAGGACAACCACAGATTGGAGTCTCTTCTCCTTTACAAGAAATTAAAAGAGGTTGTCAACATAAGTCTTCACTTGATGAACAGTATCCCGAGCTTCATCAGTAGGTACTTGAAGCTCATGCACCCGAACAACTTCACTATTTTCTGCTTTATGGAGTTCTTTCTTGGCATCTGGGATGGCTTTCATACGATTTGTTTGAGTTCCCTTCAGTGAATTATTGAGTTGGTCAAGTTCCCCAGTAATAATATCAAACTGTTGCTGAAGGTGAATCTTCTGAACAACTTTATCTTTGATCTTATGCTTCAGCTCCATCATCTTGGCAGCACTGTCAGCATCATCTCGGGATACTAAAGCCTCAAATTCGCTTATATTGACTGACAGCTTCACCCTAGTCAGATATTCACGACACTTTTTCTCCTGCTCCCTTATTAAGATGACCTATTTCACCACGGTATGGATCTCTTGGTATCCAAAACCTCCAAGTCCTAGCATGACAAACTGGGATGACAATCAAGGAATCTTTGATGAAAGCTCTTTAAGAGGCACTTCAGATATGATTTTCCATATGTTGTTCCATGACTTGCATCATGAAAAGCTGAATGTCTTAAGCACCTCCGGGTCTGATTCGACATCATCATCACAGGGGGGCATGTAATCTGTGATTAATGCACTTAAGGAAGTTCCCTGTTCTGCTCCTTCCCCCCTGACCCTGGTTGCTTCACCTTCTACTACTATTTGGGTGGAGGTTGAGACTTCACCTATAGTTCTATCCATTGAAGTTGATAGCCCTGTTTGATTAATTAATAGTATGGTTAGTTACATAGAATAATGGAAGTTGGTTGTCTATCTTGAAAACTCAGTACAATCATTACCTAACCGTAGATCAACAGCTTGAGAAGAGTCCTCCCCATATTTCCCAGTTACAGCAGGATCTTCATGATGGGTCTCGGGGGGGGGGGGGGGGGGGTTATTGGGTTGAACTCCACTTGAGATAATGTTTCTACAATGGTAGGGTTTACATCAATGTCCACACCCTCTTCAGGCATTGGCAGTTCAGCAGCTTCTATGGATAGAACTACATATTATTTTCAGTCATGATTAGAAGTGTAAATTATAAAAAAAATTACTGGACGAAGGATAACACTGATTCCCAAGGTCTTCTAAATCACATGATAACTTAGCATGATCATAAAATTCATTTAAATACAATCCATGATTCATCATTTCATCCAATGATATTTCAGAATCCTGGTTAGTCTCACCAGTGGGATCATTTCATGTGTCCTCTTGGTGACCCTCATTCTATGGCCCCTAACCCTGGACAGATTCTTCAGGAAGGATGACAGATTCAGCTGCTGTGGCCACCAATGATTCTGGTGCAGGTTCTTCTCGTCTTATAGCAGCAGCAGGTGGAATACTGGGAACAGATACTGGCTCTTTTCCAGAAGCAGCCAAGTCAGCCTGAATTTGCGATTGTTCCACAGCACTCTTCGTGGTCCTAAGTGGAGGATCAGTCCTCTCCCTTAGAGGGGAAATGGAATAATCTCCTGTAATCCCCAGAAATATGAGAAAACATTTCATGGGTGTTGATTCATGATTATCTGAAGGAATTACCGCTACTAATGAAGTTTTTTGTTGTAGACTTCTTCCTGCGATGCCTTTTATTTTTTGGATTTTTGGGAGTGTTGGTAGTCTCCCTTATTGGAACTTGAATTGGTGAATGGAAGGCCATGTTCAACTCCTCATTCATGGCCTGCTGGCCTAGAGATATCTCACCCGGTTTGTGAGGAGATTCAGCAGCAGTCCTGATGTCAGGACCACCGGGGCTATATTGTGGTGAAGGAACCTCAGTAGCTCATTTCTTTGCAAGCTATAAGATGAAGAAAATAACTTCCTTAAGTTACAAAGCTTCTACTGAAATCATGTTTTAAAGAAAATAAGGAAAGAAGACTTACATCTTCAGGAGCCACGTACTCATGCCACTCCTCATCAGTGGCGCAGTGATCCAAAATTTCCTTCACTTGCTTGGTGATAGGGATATAATCATCGGTGTCATATATATAGGTACTCAACTCTTTGACATAGGCTCTTACTTCAGTAGGATTATCCTTGAAATGAATATTTGCAGGAGCCTGAAGAGTCCCTATTCCAGGAAGACGTAACCCTTCCCATAGCTCCAGCTAGATAGTTTCAGTATCACAGAATACATCCCGCCATGCCTGGATGGCCTCTTGTCGTAGATATTAAGTTGTAATAGAAGGCTAAAAAGAGGGTCCTACAACCTTGGATTTTAATTTCTTTCTATCTCCTGCAACTATAAAAAGATAATGAAAACATGTTACTCTATAAAGTTACTGGAAATTAAATTGCCTCAATAAAGTAACTCACCAGGAGTTGATGGAGTGGCTCTCTTGATTCTGACAGGAGGATTATATATGGCACGTGGCCACTTGGAAACATGTTGTATCTCCTGAGAATCTGATGAATCAGCCTCAGTAGAAGAACTCTGTGATCCAGCTTCAGGAGTGGAAGAATCACTTACCACCTGAATTGTTTCTTTCTCAATGGTTCTCTTCTTTTTCCCAACCCGATAAACAGGTTTATTCAATATTGCCTCAGGATATGACGCTATCTAGTTTTCAGAATACCATATGGTCAAATTTCTTACCGCTTCAGCATCTGGTATGTCAAAGACTACCGCATTCCTTTCCATAGACATTAGCAACCATAGTTTCCAGGAAACCATTGGATGCTGCTCTGATCTGACGTGCACTGGAGGAGATACAACAGTTGTATGCAGACACTTGAATTGGTGTGAAAATAGATATAGAGAATAGGCCTCACATATAATTTCCCCATCAATTCTAGTGTCCAGTACACCATCTCTGCAGGCCAGCATGTAAGACCTCTGTTCCAAGCTGGCTGATCCATCATCAAAAAATCGCTCTGTCGGCAGATTTCTATTTTGAAAGAAGTGAAATTTCTTATGCATACCCAGACTTGGACTAATATCATAGGCATTGAGGTACAAAGGACAAACTTTAGAGAAGGCCTGAACAGACGGCCTGAAAGAACTTTCAGGAATTTGTATTCCGTTCTGTACGGCGTATGTCCGGAAGTGAGTGGCGATCCATCCCCATAAAACTTGGAATGGTTCCACTAATCTCAAGGGAGACTTACCCATATAGACATGGAGTATTCTCCTGAGAATCTTTGCCAAAACAGGGGTATCCAACCCCACCATCTTCCTCTTAGCCAACTTGGATGCGATAACAATGGTCCCTGGCCTGACACCAACCTTAGAATCTCAAACTAGCAAAAGATAGACACTGATCCATAAGGCTAAAAAGCCTGCCAGATGGGTCTTATCCAGGATTTTATGATTCACTTCATACCCCCATTTCCCAAAATCTCCTGCTTCTAGAGTCGGTCAGAATGTTCCAGGAACACCTCTCTTATCTGCTCTAGGGAAGCTAGTAGGACGAGTATAGGTGGTCCCCTTTTCCCTCTTCTCCTTGAGAAACACATCCATCCATTCCTCTGGGTGAATATCCCTTATATAATGAGTCTTTGAAGTCTTTCATATTTTGATCTTATGATAAATCTTCAATAACTCATGAACCAAATTCGGAGTCTTCTCCGGATCATTCAAAGTTGCCTTTCGAGGGATGAATTCGTCATACATATCACCCAAAATTAGAACCCCTGAGATCTTTTAGACATCCTACAAACTAATGCCTACTTCTCCATGGGTCAGATGGAAAGAATTCATTTCTGGGCCCCAGCGGCTAATCAACTCCAGTGCAAAATTATCATTCCTATAAACATACGTCTGCCCATCCCATACGACTTCATAAATTGCAACTCTCTTCAGATCCTCGACAAACCCTCCACAAGTTTGTCACACCCAATAATCCCACATCCAAGTTGGATTCACCCCTCCTCCAGAACGGAATTCCCATTTCTCCTTCCAGCCTTTGGATTGATCCATCTGAGAATTTCGAAAGATTGAGGGATAACAATGTGGTTTCCGCTCATGTTTGTGAAGTTTCAGATCTGGTGCACAAGAGCTATGATGCATTATATAGGCTTTCTTTACTGTTCCAGAATTAGAAAATGTTCCTGTGATTGAGACATTTGCTGAAGAAAAGTTGTTATACGACTGAAACCAGGAAGGCAGGAGATAGGTTTTTTCCTCTAGAATATTGACATCTTGCAGATGACCATGGCCATACAGAGGCAGATAGATTCTATGTGGGAAGTTAAGATGATGCTTCTTCAAGTACATGGATAATTCTGGGAGAGTACTTTCGTAGATGGAATAGTAATAATGGAAAATGATGTCTATCATATCATCAAATATTTTGCTTTCCAGTTCATCAGCTATTCCAATTCTCTTTGGAGCCATTGGATATGCACAAAAGATGAATAATTATCTCTTAAACTGAGTTAATTTTTCATAAAATTTGTGAAGGAATTTGAAAAATTGGCAATGGAATTTAGGCGTGCAAGTCCCATAGTTGGCGCGCAAGTCTCCTTCAGTCGCGCAAGTATTGGGCACACAGGTATCATCACGCAAGTCCAAATACCTTAACAGAAGCACGGCGCAAGAAAGAAGAAGCGCAAATGAGAATCACGGACGAGTGAAAGCCGGGAGTCCACTAGCGCGCCGAGAGCAGAAAACAAGCGAGAGCCGGGTGATTTTCACAAAGCGATTCCATCTATTTATAGATGAGGCCATACCCCTGCGAGCTGGACCCTAAGCACCCAAAGCTCATTTCTGCACGCCGGACCCTGCGCGCCCGAAGCCCATTTGCACGCCATACCCGACGTGCCCTAATTTACTTTTGTTTCTCAATTTCCTCAGAGTCAAATCCTCATTTTCTTTTGGATCCAACTCTATGGGGGACTTTTGTTGATGCTCCTTTTGTCACATAGTCTAAATACTGTAAAATAGGAATACCTTAGCACAAAGTGATTCATCCTTTGAAAAGAATATCAAAAATTGACAATGGAATGAATTAGAAGAACATTGAACAAGGGTCGTGAAAGTTCTACCATGGTCGCACAAGTACACTTGCATGCCCCATTTTTTTCGGGCAAGATACTTGCGCGCCCTAAGTGATAACCACCTGGGGTCTTCTCCAGCCTATAAATACCCCCGGTGGGCCCCCCATTTCAGAGAGGAATTTTTCCAGAATTCAGATATAGAGCTATGAATGCCCAAGTCTCCTTTTCAAGTCTTCCGAACAATTCTATGGTAATTCTTTACCTTTAATGGAAGGTCTAAACAAAAGGAGTAAGGTCTAAGTGTCAGAATTCACTGACACTTTGCATGCCTAAAGTGTTTTACCCTTAAGGGAAATGAACATACTTGCACACCTTCTTACATACTCATTAAAACTTGTGCGCACCTCTTCTGAAAGTACCTCAGGATAATTCTAAAGGCTTTGGTCAAGGATCGCCCAAGTATTACCCTACTGGATAACAATCATGCAAGTACCCATGTGCTACGCAGGTATACCTGCGCACCCTGGACTTGCGCGCCCACACAATACCTTCACGCCTTCTAGGACTTGCACACCCCTAACTTTTTGGGTGCCTTTCCTGCCCATTTCACCTCTCTTATACCATTCCACCTCTCCTATTCAAGATTCAGTATTCAAGACACTCTTCAAATACATTTATGGAATGATTTATCGATTTTACTTCCTTATCTGAAAGGAACTCTGTGGACCATATCTCAAAACCTAGTGATTTACACAAATTTATGTCACTAAAATTAGATATTTCATTCATTCAGCCTCATCCTTTGAGATGAGAGAACCCTATTCATGGGCCTCATTTTCAAGAGTAAGCCCCAGTCATAATTTCCCTTAACCTGGGCCACCTTTTCATAAGTAAGATCCAGTCCAAATTCTCATTTAATTGGGAATTTTTTTCAAGAGTAAGCCCCAAGTCCTCATTAATTTGGGCATCCTTTGCAGGAGTAAGCCCCAAGTCCCCTAATATGGGCATCCTCCTGAGGAATAATCCCCGGTCTTAAAGTTCCCAAATATGGGCATCCTCCTCAGGAGTAAGCCCAAACCGTAATTCTCTTAACATGGGCATCCTTTTCAGGAGTAAGCCCCAGTATCAAATATGGGAATCCTCTTTAGAAGTAAGACCCAAATCACTTTAATTTTCAAATCCCTTTATCCTGGGCCTCCTTTTCAGGAGTAAGTCCCAGACTTAATTTCTCTTAACCAGTACTAATTTACTTTTGATCTGGGCTTCCTTCTAAGGAGTAAAACCTAATCATAAGTCCCCTCCTAACTTGGGAATCTTCCTTAGGAGTAATCCCCTAGATTAGAGTATCCAAATCTCCATAAATCACATATACCTTTATGGACCAAGTTCCTAGATTTCTTCCCTGAAGTAACTCTTAATCTTCATTTATTCTGGGCAGTCATAAATACATAATCCCCACATCATTTCTCATGATTGCATCTTTCATGGCACAATTGTCTGATTTTACCAATACCTCTTATTTCTCACACCGAGCATGACTCACGTGAGCTTAGAGTGTAAAAGTAATTATGACATATTTCTTTGAGACATCAATTCTGCATAAACATCATACTCCCTTTCTCTAACTATGTAGGTTCTGATTCCTTTTCTAAAACAAAGGATACGTAGGTAGCCCATCTGCGGGTATGATCCCAACTCTGAAATAATTCATGTCCTTATGAATGACAATAAACTTCCAGTGCCCCACTAAGTGGCTTTAAAACTAGTATGGTCACCATAATGACCAAGATAATTTTATGTATTGAAGGATACAATTGACTAATAATCTCTAACAAATACAGATGATTCTCCATCAATAAAGAAGCTCGAATACATATAAAAGATTCTCTAAATTCCATATATATTTAAACATTGATTGTCATATCTAAAGAAAAGAACAATTTACACTTGTTAATGTAATAAGGATTCACGAACATAACTTAAATCTATAAAGAGAGTCCTGGAGTAGAAAATAATTCCCCTAAAAAAGGTTTGATGAGTCCGACCTCCCATCCTCTCGACCATTGCAAATTACTAATCCTTATTAGTTCACAAATAATGAGCACCTACCTTTGGAAAGTATGTACAAATGGATATGGAATCATTGTATTTTTTCGATTCTATGAACAGTCCCATTAGAAACCGAATGGAATGTTTGACCCTTAAATCAACGAGGTCATTCCCCAATTCTAGAGGGAAATAGTGATTAATGAGAGATAAAGGGGAATCTAATCACTTATAAATCATTAGGTAAGCATTGGGGAGGTTTTAACTCATACCCCATCATTATGGATTGCACATAAAAATGAATAACATAGAGGAAATTCTTGAATAAAAGTGAAATAGAGAGGATCCCTTACATTAAGTCTGATGGTGTTATCTATATGATATTAATGACTTGAATAATATAATTTTGTTCATTAATTAGTAATTAAAGATCCTAATATATATTTAAAATATTTATTATAACCTTTTTAAGTTCATTTATGACCTTTTTGATGGGGTAAGTGGTTCAATTTCATTGTTCAGGTCCATTTGTTTTCTTGGTTTTTACGATTAGTTTTCTTATTTTCATGAATAGAGAATCATGTAAAATGGGATGGTTTTCTAGAATTGGAGTTATGTTTTATTATTTAACATCTAGAAGGTTATATTGTTATATATTTAGTTCTTTTTCTTAGGGTTAATGTGAATAATTTTATAAAAAATTAATGATAAACACTTGTATTAATATGGAGATTTGTCTCATATTTAATTTTTTTTGTATTATTATTTTACATCATGAATTTATAAGAATTTAAAAACATTAAATAAGATAAAATAAATATATTAAGATATGGTTCAACCATTAAAATGGTTTCATGACCAGTATATAATATGGTAATGCAAATTGAAAACCCATCATCCATGAATGTGATAAATCAACACATCTCAGATGGTGTTTTCAGTTTTAGTATAAAAGGATGGGTAAAGAGAGAATATGATAAAATATTCCATTAGCATAATATAATTATAGTACATGTATGTTATTGGTGTTATCATACCATTTGGGTGAAAGGATGTGGGGAAAGAAAAAATAAAAGAAAAGAACTTGAAAAAAAATAATCAGAAAGAGGAATTTACCTTTTGAGTTTATCTCCATTGAGAGCCTCATAATAAGAGATGATTGGGTATTCTGAGGAGACCAAGGCATGATGAATGTTTTCAAGAAACAGCCTGGGTCGACTCTGAAATGATCACCTGAGATGGTTGGAAACATGTCCCAAAGGGCATTCCTGATCCCCATGGGATGAAAACTAGTGATGGGCATCATAATTTTACCATTGGGAATGATTTGGCCCATGAAAAAAGATAAACAAAAAAAACCGATGATAAAAATAAAACTGACAATAGAAAGAAATTGAAATTTCATATACCTCGATGTGACATTCTAGTTCACCACTCTACTAAAGGATGACCTTGCTCTAATAATGAGCAACTCAGACAAGGGAATTTGAGAAAAGGGGACCTGCAACTGAAATGATAGAATAGGCTTGATCATTAAAATTATCAGTACAGTTTCCATGATAAACCACAGAATCCAACGTCTCCTTTCCCGAAACAATGCATTTACACATGTTTGAAATAAAAATATAAAATTAAGGTTTTCACATCTTAAAATAAGAAACATGTTTTTCTCATTTGAAAGAAAATCTCACATACACTACCTTCTATTTCCATCACAATTTGTCATATTATAAACAAAAACCAAAACAAATGATACCAATGATAGACTAAATTAAAATAGGTATACAGTACACGATATAAATAAACTAGTACAACATAAATTAAATAAGAAATGAAAATAATATATTAACCATGGGTGATCCTAAACCTCCCTAGAAGACCCTAAGACATACTCAGTTGGGAACCACCTACCAGCGTATGGTGGATCTACTAAGTCTATAACAAACCTGCCACCCTAAAATAGACCAAATATAGTGGCAAATCCAGATTGTACTAACAAGCAATACAGGAGGTACCAACCCATCTAATCGGGCTTGATCAGCAACCGTCACTCGGTCATCTAAAAGGCGCCCATAAACCCATAGTGGTTATAAAAATACTGTGTAAGTAGGAGGCTCTCGCACACGTGACTCATCACATTGTACTTTCCTACAAAAAACATAGATTCTACCTATGCATTCACCCATAAAGGGTTACCTTAGATATGAGATCCCCATATACATGTTCAATCATTTCACATTAAACAAAGTACCAAACGACCCTTTACAATATCTGATCATTTATAACATTTTACAAAACAGTAAGGTTGTCAAGAGGGTACCTAGTTTTTCAACCCAATATTTTCTAAAAGTTCATACATACATAATAAATTGAGTTAGAGGTACCAAACAACTCATCACATTACTTAAACATTTAAATCACTTCTTTGAAAAAAAACAAGTGTTTCCTATCAGACCTTTAGTATTACATAGCAAAAAACATTACCCAAAATATCACACAAAAACCACCTTTTCATTTTTAATGTGTAACAGGCCCATGTTACGAACAAACATACCCAACCACTTCACAATGAAACAACAAGCCTTTACACATTATTAAAAGCTCATCAAGACATGTTCCAAGGTCAAATGGACAAAAACATTGAAGAATAAAATTGAAACCATTCCATTGAAAACACCCAAATGAACCTCCATCCTTTTGGATCCAAGAAACCATTTTATGAAACCAAGGTAAATAAACACCATTTCAATGTTGTCATCATCATTTTATGGAACATCCATGTGTTCACCTAGTGCATCCATGGATGTGTCAACATACAATGGAGAACCTAAAAACCAAGAAACTATTTTAAAACCCTATCAATAAATTCTTCACTTTCATTTAAAACCAAAACCAACCACTCCCCTTATTTGAAATTACATCAACCTTCTTATTGGAAACATCAACCCCTTTCCTAATTCAAACCAAATCATATTCATCATATCATTCAAAAACTCTAAAGTTATGGAAACTTTATAAAACAAACCAAATAATTTATTATCTATTATACGATGAATCCAAAAAATTTATAAACGATTTTAAGAACAAGTCAAAGATTTTGTTAAAAAATTTATAAACATATGAACCAATTTTTTAAAAATTTAATAAACATACCAAATAATTTATAAACAATTTTATAATGAGCCATACAATTTATTAAAAATATTTATAAATAGTTGAAACAATTTATAGAAAATTTAATAAACATACCGAATAATGAATAAACAATTCATTCAAACCGGAAACACTATCACAACCTATTGAAGAGTATATCGAAGGTGTGTGTCATGATTAAAACATTATAAAAAAAAATTGACATCTAGTGAACACATTTTTCATAAGCACACATAAACATGACCAAAGAAAGTACTTTAAAACTATTTTTAACAAAACTAACTAGATTAAAAACACTATATAAAGTTAACTAAGTGTATTGTTAAGATGCTACCTAAGTCAAGAATTTAATTAAAAACAATCATGTATTAATTGGACCTAATTGGAAAGGATAACGTGGATTCAACTACCTCTAACATGAACAGATGTACTGAAACCTTCAATAGGGAAAAAACGACACCCCATAGACCAATCACACACCCAAATCAACAAAAAATGCACCAAACAACACCCCATATGTTAGGGTTTGGATACATAAATAAAAACACTGAAAATGGAATGAAAACTACCATAGGTGAGTTCGTCAGACCGAAGAACTCACGGACGACCGGAGCGGGAGTGGGAGGTCGTCGTCGGGTCACATGATAGAGACTTCTAAAAATGAGGGGAGGTCACTGGGGGTCGGTTGCACTGCTAGCCGGAGCAAAAGGGTGGGTGAGGTGGGGTATGCTAGTGCGGCAAGGATGATGCAAGGAGGAGGAGGCCTTGCTGGCGCACGAAAGGATAGAGGGTGGAGGTGGCCTTGTCGAAGCATAGAGGGCTAGGGCATAGAGGGCCAGGGCGTGGAGGCAGGGTCTGCTGCCGGAAGCATGGAAGGAGGGTGAAGGCGAGGCTGGGAGCGAAGAGGGTGAGGAGTGGCAGTAGGCTGGAGTGGGATATGATGAGGCTGACACTGGGGTGGGAGAGGGCGAGGCTAGCACTGGAGGTCGAGGGTGGCATTGCACGCAGTGAATTAGGGGGAGGGGGAGCGACGTAGGTAAACCTAGGTTTCCTTATTATTATTTTTCTTTTCATTTTATTATTATTATAATAATAATAATAATAAAACCAATAATAATAATAATAACAATAATAAAGATAACAATAATTAAAATTAATAAAAATAAAAAAAATAATTATAACAATAATAATAAAAATAAAAATGAAAATAATGAAATAATAATAATCCAATTAATAAAATAATAATAATTTTTATCATTTTTCTTTAAAAAAAAAACAAAAAATAATTATATCAAAATTTAATAACAATGATAATAATAATAATAATAATAATAATATTATTATTATTATTATAACTAATAATTTATTAATAATTATGTTAACAACAACTTTTAATTAATAAAAATATTATTAAAAAATATTAATAATAAAAATATTATTATCCACACAATAATAATATTATTATTATGTTTTAAACATTTATCTCATATTACTTGAATAAAACATTATTTATTTTAAACGTTAAACATTTGTATGGGAACCAGGTCTAAATGCGCGACTACCACCAATTGTGCGGTGACCGCATATGGGTCTGAAACCCACTATAATGATTAAACATCAAAAATTATAAACCAGGACCTAGCTCAAACCTTGACGCAAGAACCCAGAGTTAAGAAATAATAAAATAAAAATGAAATTAAAAATTCGGGGACTGATAATTCTCCCCACCACAGACACTTTATACCCCTAGAAATTCACCTAGCTGAACAATAGACAAAATAAGAATACATGAATGATTGAAAACGAAATTTACTACAACACAAGAGAACAAAAGAACACGATAGGGTTCTCCCCATCACAAGAACTCAACTATTTTAGAAACTTAACACCCAAACATACCACCCCAGGAAGGGGGGACCCACATGAGAACTCCCAACTGATCCAAACTAACTTCTATAACATGAGTGAACAACACATCTGAAGAAACTTGGAACTCACGACCCAGACCAAAAACCAACAACACTAGAGAAAAACCTCTGAGAAGAACTTACCCCATGCAGTGAACCCAATCACTAACACAAAAATCATTCCTTCTATAGGCACTTACATCTCTAAATGAACATAGCTAAACCATGGTCAACCCAGACGGGGGACAAACACACTTTTAAGAAAAACACACAATTCCAAAAAACACATCCACACAAACATGACTGATTGTATTATAATAGAATGAGTCCATCATAACTTCATGAAAAACAATGAACTTAAAACAACATAAAAACTTTAACAGTATAAAAACAATAACGGAATGACTTTAAATGTTCTACTACCAATACGAAACAAAAAACCCGAACCAAGGCTTCACACCCCCAAAAAATTCTTACTGTGCGCGAGCTTCACCCAAAGACCTGTGGATGAGGATTTGATGGCTGAAGCATCTCCTCCCTCACAGTCAGGCACTAGAATCCTCTAGTCACATAATCTTCTTCAGGATATGCTTTCGGCGGAACTTCTCTAGATCACCCAAACACCCACAATGATGAAACATCATCAGAGGGATGAACCATGATGGCTTTGTGTGCCGTAAACGTCCACACTGATGACACACCATTGAAAGGTCTAAAGAACTAGAAGCCAGAACCACTCCAGAGGACTCTTTAAAAATAGGTCCCTCTGGTACACCCTACTTGGTAGATGGGGAACCATTAGGAAGAACTGAATATGATGGATTTCTAAACATATGTGCTTCGGGGACCAACTCAGCTAAGAATACTTAATCCACCAGCTTCTCAAAATGATGGTCCCTAGAATGGAAGACCTGCTCCATGATCTCTGAACGAAGAACCTTGATTAAGAGACAAATCTTCATCAAATAATATGATTCTACCTCTCTAGAAAATGACACATGTTCCTTGAAATAGTAATCATATATCTTCACCGTCCATTGGCCTTGTTGAATACACATGAGCTCTTCCCTTTTCTTCCTCTTCACCTATTCAGGTATAAAAAATAAGAAGAAGGTGGATTTAAAGACATCCCACGTCATCCCATATTGAATTTATGGTGGGGGAACACCTCCCATTCATCTAGAGATGGGCCTTTGAACAGACCCAAAACAGCATGCACTCTGACAGATTCGGGAGTTCCCAATACCCTAAAGATACGCTCAACCTCTTGAAGAAACTCTGCTTCCTCGAATGGACCCCGATCACCATAAAGGACAGGAAGCATCTGGGAAGGACCAAATACCGAGCATGACTTATCAGAAACCTTGGGGACCTTTCTGGGTGTCATTTTCTGAACAACATATAAAATAAAGAGGTAAAACTGATATCAAATCAAAATATATTTAAAAGTGACATCTGGAACCAAAATTATTGGCTCAAAAACCAAAATAATACTAACACAACCCAAAATTCCCTCTTCATTTTAGATTTCAAAACTCTGTTCTTTCAAGGACACTTTATAAACCAAATTCAATTTCCAAAACCATCTCCACTTTTTAAAATCACTTTAGAAAAACAAGGTCAAACATTTAATTAGAAGTACACAACCTAGTAATCCCATGAACTGTTGCACATGTCTTCATCTAATTTCATCCATATGCACTAACACACACTTCCCATTCATTCCCTCAAATGTAAAAACATTCATAAAGAGTACTCGAGGGTTCACCAAAACCATATCTCTACCAATTACAAGCAATCAACTAATTTTTAGACAAATAAATTTTAGTTTCAAAATCCATTTCCTGAATTTAGAACCATTTAGAATAAATCATCTTTATTTAAAAAACCGCTTTTTCATTTTCAAAAATGCACTTACTCCAACCAGAACTAAGATGACACTCAACTTGCATCAAAATACTAGAGTGAGGGACTAGTAGTCATTCTTAACCTGGCACCATGGTAGTAGGCCCTGCCCTATGTAAGCATCAACCAATAGGAGGAACTTAAACCATGTACTCGGACTCCACATGGGTCACTACTCCAAGTGAAATCATGATGTAATGTCATCTTTCTTCTATTGTCATCCCTAAATATAAAACAAACCAAAACAAGACAAGGAATCAATTCCTGAACTACCCCTGGAAACTTGAGGTTTGAAACATGTGGGGGTTTCAGACTCCCTTCCCGTACCTACCTCCCGAGTCCTGAAAGTCCTAATCTCCATCTACCCGACAACCCAAATAACAAGGGTCTCCTCTGATACAATTTTTTCATGAAACACCCAGGGTTGACCCCCAACCAGTCACACAAGTCGGTCTGCAACATGTCCCAAAGGGAATTCCCGATCCCCACGAGATAGAAACTAGTGAAGAGCCTCAAAAGTTAGCCATTGGGAATGATTTTTCCCAGGAAAAAAAGATATATATATATATATATATATATATAACTGATGATAGAAATAAAACTAATAGCAAAAAAAAGTAAAACCATACATACCTCCATGTGACCTTCCAACTCACAACATAACCAAAGGCCGACCTTGCTTCAATAATGAGAAACTCAGCCAAGAGAAAATGAGGAAAGGGTAATTGCAACTAAAATGATTGATTTGGCTTGTGCATTAAAATGATCAACAGGGTTTCCAAGGTAAACCATAGAATCCAATGTGTCATTTCCCAAAACAATCCATTAACACAAGTTTGAAATACAAATATAATTTTAAGGTTTTCACATATTAAAATAAGAAATATGTTTTTCTCTTTTAAAAGAAAATCCCACATACACTAACTACTATTTCCAACACCATTTTTCATCTTATAAAAAAAACCAAAACAAATTATACCAAAGATGGGCTAATGTAAAAAAGGTATACAGTTCAACCTGAAAATAAACTAGTAAAATGGATAGTAAACAAGAAATTAAAATAATAATGTAACCATGGATGATTGTAAACATCCCTAGAAGACCCATGGACATACTCGGTTTAGAACCACCTACCGGCGTATGGTGAAGCTCCTAAGTCTATAAACAACTGGACACCCTAAAACTAACCAAATCTAGTGGAAAATCCCAGATAGCCTAACAACATATCTTGGGGGTACATATTCATCTAATCAGGGTTGATCAGCAACTATCACTCAACCTTCTAAAATATTACTATGAACCCATGGTGGTTATAATAATACTATGTAATTAGGAGGCTCTCTCATGCGTGACTCATCTCACCGCACTTGCCGACCCCGAACACAGATGCTTCTTATGAATTCAACCATAAAGGGTTACCCTAGAAAGGATCACCCCATATACATTTTCAATCATTTCACATTAAACAATGTTCCAATAGAGACTTTAAAACATCCAAACATTTAGAATATTTCACAAAACAATAAAGTTGTCAAGAGGGTACACATTTTTTAAACACAATTTTTCTAAGAGTTCATACACACATCATCAATTGAGTTGGATACCAAATGGGTTTTCACATTACATAAAAAATTTAATCACTTCTTTTAAAACACAAGTGTTTACAATTAGGCCTTTATCTTTACATATCCAAAAGAATTGCCCAAAATATCACAAAAAACCAACTTTTCATTTTCAACATTAAACAGGCCCAAGTTCCAGACACAAGCACCCAAAAACTTCACAACGACACAATGGTCCTTTACCCCTTTTTAAAATCTCGTCAAATCATGTTCTAAATCCAAACGGGCCAAAACATTGAGGAATAAAGTTGAAACCATTCCTTTGAAAACACACAAAATAACCTCCATCCTTTTGGATCCAAGAAACCATATTATGAAACCAAGGTTAACAAACCCATTTCAAAGGTGCCATCATCATTTGAGGTCAAATCCATGAGTGCACCTAGTGCATCCATGGATGTGTCAAAATACAATAGATCACCTAAAAACTAAGAAACTATTCGTAAACCATATCGACAAATTCATCACTTTCTTTGAAAACCAAAACCAAATAGTCCCATTATTTTAATGAACTCCATCTTTCTTATTGGAAACATCAATACCTTTCCAAACTCACACCAAATCATATTCATCACATCTTTCAAAAACTCTAATGTGATGGAAACATTATACAACAAACCAAACAATTTGTTAGCTATTATACGATGAATCCAAACAATTTATAAATTATTTTAAGAATATGTCAAATAGTTTATTAAAAATTTTATAATCAAATGAAAAAATTTATAAAAAATTTAATAAAAAACCGAATAATTTATAAACAATTTTATAAAAAACCAAACAATTATTAAAAATATTTACAAACAGACGAAACAATTTATAATAAATTTAATAAACATACTGAATAATTTATAAACAATTATTTCAATCCAGAAATACCATCCCAACCTATTAAAGAGTATATCGAAGGTGCATGTCATGTTTAAAACATTATAAAAACAACATTTGATATCCAGTGAACACATTTTTCATAAGAAAACTTAAACATGACTAGAGAAAGTACTTCTAAACTCTTTTTAATATAAAAAACTTTCTTGAATACAATAAAAAAGTCAACTAAGTGTATTGATAAGGTGAGAACTAAGTCATAAATTTAATTAAAAACAATAATTTATTAAGTGGATTTAATTAGAAAGGAAAATGCAGATTTTCCTACCTCAAACAAGCACGGATGTGACGAAACCTTCAACAACGAGAAAATAATGCCCTACAAACCAATCACAAAACCTAATCAATTAGAAAAATGCACCAGACAACACCCAAGATGTTAGGGTTTGGAAACATAAAAAAAAACAGAAAATGGAAATAAAACTACCATATGTGAGGTTGTCAGATAATAGAACTCATGGCCGTCTAGAGCGGGAGTGGGAGGTTGTTGTCTGGTCACGTGATAGAGACTGCTGGAAATGAGGGGAGGTTGTTGGGGGTCCGTTTCACTGTTGGAAGGATTAAAAGGACATGTGTGGGTGGGTGGGGGGTCTGCTGGTGCAATGTGGAGGATACAAGGAGGAGGCGGCCTTGCCGAAATGTGGAAGGTCGGAGGCCGGAGGCAGCCTTGACGGAGCATGGAGGGCCCAGGCACGGAGGGTCAGTGCGTAGAGGCGGGGTCGGCTGCCGGAAGCATGGAAGGAGGGAAAGGGGTGGTGGTTGGCTGGAGTGGGAGAGAGAGAGGCCGACACTGGGGTGAGAGAGGGCAACGCCAGCGCTGGGGGTCGTGGGTGGTGCTGCGCGCAGCGAATCAGGGGGGAGGGGGGTGACACTGGTAGACATCAGTTTCCTTATTTTTTTCTTTTCATTTATCTATAATAATAATAATATAATAATAATAATAATAATAATAACAATAATAAAGATAATAAATATAAAAATTAATAATAATAGAAATAATAATTATGAAAATAATAATATAAATAACAATAAAATAATGAAATAATAATAATACCATTAATACAATAATAATAATTTTAACCATTTTCCTTAAAAAAATAATAACAGCAATAACAACAATACTAATAATATCAAAATTTAATAACAATACAAATAATAATTATAAAAATAAGAATAAAAATAAAAATATTATTATTATTAATAATTTTTTTTTAATAACTATGTTAAAAAAAATTTAAAGACCATAAATATTATTAAAAAATCTTAATAATAAAAATATTATTATCTTCACAATAATAATATTATTGTTACCTTTTAAACATTTAACCAATCTTACATAAATAAAACATTATTTATTTTAAACATTAAACATTTTCATAGGCACTCGAGCTATATTCTTGGCTACTTCCCATCGTGCGGTGACTGCGCATGGGTCTAAAACCCACAAAAAATTTGAAACATCAAAAATTCTAAACCGGGACCTTGCCCAAACCTTGACGTGAGAACCTAGAGCTAAGAAATAATAAAATAAAAATGAAATTAAAAATTAGGGTTGTGACAGACATGGGGGATAATCTTGTGGATATATATTGGTAGAATTTAGGGAAGACACAAGGCATGAGAGAAGTGAAGATAAGAGTGGAGTGTGGGTGTTTTTTATAGTGGAGGGAAGGAGGGTTTTCTTAATATTTTAATCATTAGTTTATTATTCTTCTGAAAGACAAGAAATATTAATTATTATTATGACAAAAAATAGTCATATATGTATGTTAGTTCTAACCAATGACTATTTACATCATCCATGACTCAAGCATGATGTAGAAATTTAGGTTTTAGCATTTATCGTGAATTATCATATTTTATTATTCCTAAAAAATTCAAGTATTTTTAGAAAAAATCCAAAAAATTCACTCTAACCATTTTTGGTGTGTAGGATCCAAAATGAACTCCATTTTTCAAAAATAATTTTCTAAATATTATTAATTTAATATTTAATTAAAATCATAATTTACTTGAAAAATATAGATTTTAAGACTATAACTGATTTTATAATGCTTTCAAAAATTAAATAAGGTCTTATAAAATTATGTATAAAACATAGGACATAAAACTGTTAATATATTAACACCTTTTAGGAAAATAAATTTTCTTTTTAATTAATTAAATAATTGTAATAAATTATTTATGACTTACAAAAATATCCATAATTTTACTATGGTCATATTATCACTTATAAGATGCCTAAATTTTATCTATACATTCATGGGTGAGTTTAATATTCTTTTTGGATGATTTAATATTCATAAGGGTCATATTACTATTCAAAAGGGTGGGTTTCTATTAATAAGGGTAGGTTACTATTCGCAAAAAACAATTTTGTTTCATTAGACTCCAAACACCTTACTGATCACAACTGTGTAAGTCAGATTTTCGAAATTCAAATCACAGAAGTGACAATATTATTTTTAAAGCTGATATAGTACTTAGTTTTTCAATGTGTTGTGATTTCATTTGATTATATGACATAATTATAAGAAGTGATTTTCCACTGAAAAAAAATTGGGTCATTACAAATCAGGTTGTTATGCCTATGAGTATGTGGGAAGAGCAGATGTTTAAATTTCATGCCTCATAGTTAGAAGTGCCTCTAGGTTTGAAAAAAATGTACCATTACCTACATCGAAATTATTGGTGTCCGAGCATGAAAGAGGATATTGTAGGGTTCGCGACATGATTCTATACCTTCCAACAGGTGAAGGCCACACATCAATGACTCGATGGTTCACTAAAATAATTTCCCATCCCAGAATAGAAGTGGGACGATGTTACCATGGACATTGTGGATGCCTCAAAATAATGAGTCTATTTGGGTATTTGTGAAATGAATAACAAAAGTACCGCATTTCTTGACTATACAAGAAAATTTCTCATTGGACTAGTTGGGAGACATGTATGTTCAAGAGATAGTCCGTTTACACAAGGTGTTGAGGAGTATAGTTTTAGACTATGACTCATTGTTTTCCTCGTGTTTCTAGGAGGTCTTGTAGAAATCACTTGGTACACATGTTTTTTTAGTATGTATTTCCACCCATATAAGTATAAGTAGTCGGAACGCACTATTCAGGTTTTGGAGGATATTCTTTGGGCATGAATTCTTGACTTTGGTGGTTTCATGTGATTGATGTGGATGATTTTTATCTTGAGACGGATGGTTCCTTTGAGGGCCATCTAATACATGTTTTGCATTTAAGTGAGAAAGTGTTGCGGTAAAGATAGTATAAATAGTTCATATTTTATGGAAACATTGTCTTGTTTAAGAAGAGACATGAGAGAGTTAATAAGATATATATGCTCAGGGGACCATTCTTTTCACCTCAAAAATGTAGAGATACTTGTGAGTAAAACTATAGGAAGAGATATTATAAGGTGGGGAGATTGTAAGATCCCGAACTATTTTTAAGATGTATCATGCCCATTTTAGGTACTTTTTAACCCTTATTTTGGTATATCTTGTGTGGGTTTTTTTACTTCCAGGTGTTTTTGGTTAAAATTGAATTTTTTAAGGACAATGGGTATTTCATTTTTGAAACAAAATTTTCCCAAACTGTGCACCTAACCATATAAAATCATGAAACCCTATAAAGAGGGGGATTTCATAGTTAGCGCTTAATTTGAAAATTGTGCACCCCTCCAGATGAGGCACATTGTTAGGGTGCATGTTTCATAAAACTGTGCACCCCTTCCTAGAAAACTGTGCATGTGGAATTAATTCACCCAATTGTTTTTTAAAAATTCCAACCCCCATCTTTCACCCTCATTATATCCAACTCGACCCTTGAGGTTTTCTCTCATTTTTGGTGTCTCCCATATGGATTCCAAGGTCTTTAGAACTCCATTATTGATGAATCAAAGATCCTTTTGATATACCCGCACCGATCTTAGTAAGAGATATCATCCCAATTGGTTTCATCCTTCTATTCCATATGTATCTCATCTTATGAAGGGATGTTTTCCTCAATTTTCAATCGGTTTAGATCCTGATTTTGATATATCATAATTTTTTTAACCATGGATCTAGGTTTTGGATCTAGACAACATTATTTATTGTGTGATTGAATGTTCCTCTTCAATTTGTGGATTTATGGATTGGTGAATGTTCATCAAAGATCTTGAGGTAAGTGGTCCATTTAACAATTCCCATAGTCTTGGTTGATTTAGAGGGTATGTAAATTTTCCATTGAAATTTCCACATTAGGAAATTGTATCCTATATTAAATTGATTAATTGAATTTATATGTGATAATGAAATTGATTGACCTTGGAAAGTTAAATTTTGTTGATGTTTTGTTATGGGATTTAGATAATAATGAATAATGATATATATTAGTTGATGGGGTTTCAAAATTGGTGGTGACCCATGGGGTGCTCTAACATGATTAATGACAGGAATTATGAATTGTTTTTTATTAATAAATTAGGAATTGTGAAAATTATTGATAAATGAATTGTGAAATTTCTATCCATCCATGGGGTGTTCCATTATGATTGAAATGAGTTATGGTGAAAGGAATGATTCTAAAAATACCAATGGGGTTCTACACTACTACTCTAGGCCCACATTTTATATATATATATATGTGTGATCACTGAGTTGTGGGACAGGGACCATTGCTCCAAATACCTATGCGGTTCTAGACTATCACTCTAGGAACCCATTGTTTGATTGTAAACTTGAAATGAAATGATCATTGATAACCCTTAATGTTGTGATATGTGATATAAATTAGGTATAGTTGATAATCTAACATGGGATGAAGCATGCATTGATTTTTGGGTGTCATCGTGAACTTGAGATATTTATGTGGTTAATTAAATATTAATTTAATTGGTAAACTGTTTATTTTATCACTCATACTTTATTCATTATAGAACTTCATACACTATTATAGACTATATATTTTTTTAGACACCATTGGTGGTGGCCTACTATGTTGTAATCACACCCTATTTGGGATTCTGGATCGGTGCCCAAATAGAATTCATGTTTGTAGGATAGGATAAAGACAAGATACATATGTTAGATGTCTGTGTTTGGGAGGAGAATGCATGAGGGAACCATAATTGGTGTTGGTACATGCTTGGGGGAGTTTTTAGTGTATTTATTTTGGGTTTTCATTATGTAACTGACACTTATTTGGAATGAAATATCTAATATTTAGTTTTGTATACTATTTCTTATTCTGATTCATCATGTATTACTGGTATATTTTGGTTATGGAATTATACTTGTTGTTGGTTATTTTATTTTTTGTCATAGATAGGTTATTTATAAAGTTATGGTACTTTGATAAAGAGGGTACAATCTCCCAATTATATATATATTATACCCTTTCTACTAGTTGTTACCCTCTAGTGTATGGGGAGTCTCTCCTAATTCCATGTAACTAACTGACCTGGGGAACCTGTATGTGGCACCCAGGTCGGGACCTTACAACTTTACACTTCCATTATTACTATAAGAAATGAATATCCATGATGATTTTTTTATGCTAGAATCATGAAAATTAGCTTTTAATAGATCATAATATCCATTATAGAATGATAATATTTCCCTTTGATATCAAGTTATCATTACAACAAAATGGTTATCACACATTATCCAATATTCATAAATCTTCATATGGTGAGGTAATATATTAATCTCTAAAACCATATCCAAAGTACAACTAAAACCATTTCATAAATAGTTAACCTTATGACCCTATAAAAATATGTATGACCAAATTCAAAGTCCAATAATTTAGAAAGAAGGTTAATTCAACATTATATTACCCAACTAATATAAAGAGTTTATTAATGTCACATTATAAATGAGTGAATATATCTATTACCAAAAAACATCATGAAAACATTCATGATTCAATAAATAAAATCACTTGTTATTGAATATATTCCATAAATCAGTAATTTCTATAAAATACAGCAACGATGACATAAATCAGTAACAAATTTCAAGATTACCAATAATATCCCAAAAACATCTCTTTATCATTATTATCTCAACATCAACCATGTGTCAAAAGTTATCATCCCTCAAACATTTGTTTTCCAAAAAGATCAACATACCATAGAATAAAATTTCATGGTTATCAGTACTATTCATCATATATTGTCAAATTTTTAAGAAATAGTAATACAATAAATTATTTATACACGTTATAATTCTTACAACTAGAATATCATTGATAAAAAAATTTAGAATATAAATCAATGATCCAAATATGTAATCAAATTAATTATTCTAGTTCGATTGTATTAATAACATAAAATTGACCTTGATTCCTTAGATTCTTCTACGTTAGATTCCCTTGAAATTTGGGGAATTAATTTTCATAGTTCCCCAAATCCTTATAGTGGAATCATTTCACATTTAAAGATTCTTTATTTCCCTTTTAATCATGAGCATAGTGTAATTTTTCTCCAAAATTTTAGTAAAATCCCATTCCCTTAAAGAAAGTACTAGAGTGTTTCTTTCCACAATTATCATATCTGGGAAAATCATTCCTTACCTTCTTGCCATTATCCATTCTTTTATCATCTATACTCTTCTTATCTAGAATCCCTTAGAATCCATAAGACTTGGAAAATTAATTCTCTGTTATGATACCACATGATATTATGTCCCCGTATAATGAGGATGTTTGGGAAACAAGTTCCCTTCGAAGCATTGTCTTAATCCATCAAAGTAGATGGTTAATATTTCTCTTTGGATTATGTACATAGTCTGTAGAATTTTGTTATAACCTTTTAAATTTGGATTCATACTTAGCAACATTTTCATCTGCCTTTTGTCTTAAATTTAGTAATTGTCTCTCTATATCTACTTGTTTTTCATGCTAAGTAATTTTCCAATAAAAGTACTTTAAAATACTCTATTCTATGTTTTCTATATTTTCTTCATCCTTGGTGTTTTGAAATAATTACCACCATTGATACTCATATCATGAGAGATGATAAAATACCATAACATCTTTCTCCCCTTTATTACTACCTTGAGCAAGAAATATCTTCTCTATGGAACTTATCCATTACTCAATTAACAATATTTTTGTACTCTCATTGGTTGATAGTTGTTATTGATTCCTGAAGAGATCCAAAATTTGATAATCACATATTGGAATAGGTTTCCCCATCCAGAAAAGGTGATTTTTCATAACCTGATTAATCTAGCCTCATATAGCCATAATTTTCTCAGTTCTAATATTAGCTGTCTTGGATTACTCAAAGAGGAAATCTCAATATTGACCATCAGTATTGATACAATTCTTCCTTCCAGACAACATTTCTAGACAATGGAATATACTGGAATAGTTCATAAAATTTTGAGCATTGTATAATTCTAAATATGATGTAACACCTAATATAAATGGAAAAAAAATACTAAACAGCTAATATCATATTCATAAACATGGATTAATTAGGGATATCTTTATCTTCAAATCCTTCAAAATGGTTTGTAAAGAAAATGTGAAATATCTTAATCATATCCCCATGTAATTTCAAATTTGGTGCATAGTAAAGCCTATTGTCAAGCATCAGGTGACGATCTGGTTAATCCAAATACACCCTTTTCAGAGTAACTAACCTGAGGTATATATGTACTAGAACCAAATTCACTTTTAGTATCCAAAAAGTAATGTATTTCATGATAAAACAACATAATATCTTCCTTAACACAACTTTAGGATTTTCTTCTATACTTATCCTCAATGTTTATCATAGGATTATGTTCTTTAATCTATATTTTCATTAATATAGTTCTCAAGGTTTCTAATGAACTTTATAAGATACCAATTGAAATGAACCTGAATGCATTAGCATGAATCCAGTGTTTGATTTATTACATTGATATAGATACAATTGGTCAAATCCTGAGGGGGTGATCAGTTTAATTGGTTTAGAGAGATAGATACACTCATGATACACATATTACATTCAAAAATAAAAATTAGAACATATTTTTTCCTAGAATAAAATTATTCCCTCTAGAATATCCTTTCATTTCAAACATGGTACACTTTATGGATTATTTAGAAAGGGAAAAAATTTGATTGAGCTCAATTTTTTATTAATGTTTAAGTACAATAGATGCTATCATGAATCAATAAGAATAAAAATAGAAAGGTAAAGAACTAAAAACAATGAAAATTAAATAAATTTATTAGAATAATCAACATGGAAAGGTAAATAAATTAAAACACATTCCATTTAATCAACAACATTACCAATATAACTATATAAGGAATAATAAATATGGCAAGGTTAATACAAGAAATTTAATGAATAAATTGAAAATAAAATGGATGAAGAGATAATATCATGGAAACATCTCATAGAAAATCAGATAACTAAGATCTCAATGACAAAAATTATTAGTCATTTGAAATCATGTCTTAGTAACATGAAAACCTCTACTATCAATCTTTCCTCTAGATAGTTTAAAACTATAGGTAGAAACCTGTTTAATTTGGAAAACTAATTTGTCTCATTAGACCTGTCAATTAATTGAGTGGATATCTATAAATAAAATCACTCATTTCTACATGTACAAATAAATCCTCATATGTTGAATAATAGATTTAGTTCATGAATCAATATGCCTTCTAATAAAATATCCATATTTATTAAAGGATATAGATTTATCAATATTTTTCAAATTAATCAAATAACAGTCAAAGTAAAAACCATATGAAAAATTTATATGTAGTTTAGGAAATTATCATACCCATCATACATTTATATGGATATTAAAGATATATTTAATTTCCAAAAAACATTATGACAATAAAGTGACTGTTTCAAGATAAATTTAATAATAAAAAAAGAAAGTGAGATTGTGTAATAACATTTAAAACTTGGTAATTTTCAAGTAAAATCCTATTGAAAGAAATGAATCAAAGTGAAACAAAAAATACTATGAATTATTAATGAATCATGATATTAAATCTCAATGTGTTATTATATACATAACATAAAATATAATTGGTTTATAATGATAAATAAGTCTCAATGGAATGTAAAATGAGATAAAATCCCTTACTTTGAGTCTGGTTCATCACGATTACTATTTTTCTTCCTAAAGAATAAATTTATGTTTATTATTTAATTTATATAGTAATGTTTTAATGTTTATTATTCCTTTTATTTCACTTATTACCATGTTATATACAATTAATTAAATAATTAATTAATTTTATTTCAGTTGTTTTGATGATATTTGATTATGTGTCGAAAATGACATTAGAAGGTGATTATTGGTCTAAGTGGTAATTATTTCAACCTATATTGAATAATAATCAGGAAAAAATTTTCATATTAATACATAAATTATAATTTTAATAAAAATCATGAAATATATTTCTGAGAAATGAATTACATTACATTCATGGATATGGTAGGTCGTACGTATAGATGAGTAACATTTCAATTTTTCAATGATCATTATGGAAACAAGGTATGTAATATTTTATCATCATAGATTACTAATAGTATCATAAATAAAATATTATTTATTTAAATATACTTATACATATTATCTATGTATTTTTGTTAAGGAAAGAAAAATTAACATCATTTTGTGGAGGCGACAGTCCACACATACACGAATGACGTTTTTAGCTTTCAATGAGTGAAATTGTAAGGAATAAAATGATATATTATATTTTAATAATGTTAAATTTATCATTAATATCATAATTATTTAATTTATATCACATATAATAATAAATTTTTTTATGACCTTCCATGTAATGTGTTAGTGAAAATGAATCACATTGCTTCCCGAGATGGTAGTCTACCGTACACACGATTGACATTATCACATCCCCTATAAAATGAAAATTGGAAAATTTTTATATGATATAAATTATAAAGAGGTATAATTTTGTTATAAATATCATTTATATATATATATATATATATAATTTAGATCCATCATCATCCACAACCGTGATAGATGGTTGTGGAAAAATGAATCATATCGGTTCGTGAGGTAGTAGTCCATAGTACACATGAATGATGAATTCATAACCCATTTTATGGAAGTGGAAATGGTTTTAGGTAATGAACATAATATAAAAACATCTATGTATATGGATGATACTGAGGTTATTATATCATAATGTTTTAATAATAATTTTAGGAGGTGTTGGATGAAATTATATTAAACCGCTCACTGAAGAACTCTACTTCTTCTTTGGGTATCCTCCTTAGGATTGCACTAAATCCATAATAGGTTTGATTTATGAAAAAATGAGGTTTATAGGTTGATAGGATTTAATTTGTTAAATTATTTCAATAGGTATTTTCAAAACTAAAGTGTCTTTAATTTTTGAAAAATAGGGGATAGGGGGTGGCCTTTTATAAGTGAGGCGTGTGGTACACTTGTAATGTTTTAAAAGAAAAAGTGATTCCCTCATTTTTCCAATGACATAAGTCTAAAAAAAGTTATTATATATAATTTTGAATTATATGGTATAAATATTTCCATAAAATATATTATATAAAAGTTTTTAGGTTATTTTAACCCATATCTTTTTAGTTTAACCCCCTATAAATCCATTTTTACAATAACCGTGATAATTAATTTTTACTATTTTCACTATTAATATTTGAAAAAAATTAGGTTTAAATTATTATAAATTATAAATTATTATAATTATAATTATGGAATCCATTTTTGAAAATTTAAATCATATAATTTTAAAATGTTAATTTAAAATTAATCCCACACACGAGATGAAAAAACATGATTTTAAAGATAAAATGCTTTAAAGTTTACAATGTTTTTATATAAAAATTAAAAATTAAAATTATTACAATAACATAAATTGGATTAATGGAAATATAAATAAATTAATTTTACCTTAAATCCAATTCAAAACTTAATTTAACATTATAAATAATTTAATCAAAAAGAAAATTTTCAATTAAAAATCATTATTTTTCTCTATTCATCAAAAAATGAAACTTCTCAGAAAGATACCAAAACATAACCCTTGGATAATTTTTAAATACAGATTTAAAAAATTAAGTTTCTTTTATCAAATATGTTTTAATAAATATTTTAAAATTAATTTTAAATTATATTCACAATGCATGACAAAGCTTCTTTTTAGAAGAAATACAGTTTTAATAAAACATTTCTTTTTTATTTCAAATGGTTATTATTTAATTTCTAATCAATAGATAAGTATTTATTTCATTTTGTACATATTTAAACCATATAATTTTTAGAATTTAGTTATTACTATTCATACCTTCTAGATTAATGGCTAAGTTATAATGATCATGTTTAAATAATAACTTTTTAATAGAGTATCGTGTTTCG
This sequence comes from Viscum album, assembly GCA_963277665.1. Taxonomy (NCBI): domain Eukaryota; kingdom Viridiplantae; phylum Streptophyta; class Magnoliopsida; order Santalales; family Viscaceae; genus Viscum; species Viscum album. The sequence continues at coordinate 1,626,772,657 of OY728130.1, forward strand.
TTCAAACCCAGTGTAGAGTGCATTTAAATTTATCAGAGAGATTTAATTGTTTAAAAATAATATATATCATAAATTATCATGATGTTATATTACCTTCCATGATTGGTGTTTCATGTTATATAATTATAGAATATGATTTTCATATTTTAAAATATTGGGATGGCACATTCTACCCATGTAAAAAAAATTTATCCTTGAAATTGAATCTTGATCTCTATAATCAAAGGGTTGAAATTTGAAAATAACTTTATTGAAAAACCATATCATATATAGGTTTAATAAAAAATAATCTTAACAATATAGAAAGGTAAGTATGATGTTCATATTGAATAATCACATAATTATGTTTTCAAGTAGGAGAACATTGGTGGGAAGTAAAACCATGGATATGAAAGAAAAGTGTAAAAAATTATAGAATATGATAGAGGTCATTGATCATAAGAAATTTAATTATCAATTTAAAGTTAATCAACTCAGAACCTCAAATATTTTATTATTTAAAATACCATCAGTTCAACATAAATGATGTTATTAGGATAACATTTTTTTCAGAATCCTTTTTCACAAAGTTGAGAAAATCCTTTACCATCTAAATTGAGAATATATGAAAATATAATTTCTTGATATATTTACATTTCATAGGCACAATTTAAACTCTTGGTTGTGATTTGATCATTTTCAACTTCATTTATTAGTTTAAGAAATTAATATTCAAGATGAATTTATTATGCCTAAATCAAAAAAATTAACTTTTAATGGATCATAAGATCTATTATATAATTATATGTCAATACTTAAATCTCTAGTTATCATTATAAATTTTTTTAGACAATATTTAATATTGATAAATCATCATATGGTGATGTAATACATTAATATGTAAAACCTCATACAAAGTTCAACAAAAACCATTTCATAAATAGTTAACCTTATAAACCTTTCAAAATATGTCTTTTCTAATTTAGAGTCTAAAAATATAGAAGGAAGGTTACTAAGTAAAAATTATATTTCCCAACTAATATAAACTGGATCTTAATTTCACATTCCAAATTTATGAATATCTATATTCCTAGAAAACCTTAATGTAAACATGCATTCATCAATAAATAAAATCACAGTTTTTTGAATATATTCCACAGATCAACACATGCGGTAAACTCCCGAAAAGATGCCATAAATCACTAACCAATTTCAAGGTTACTAATAATGTACACAGAATATTTATTTTTCATTATTATCTAAACATTTTACACATATTATGGTCTATCTTTCCTCAATCACATATTTTACAAAAATATCAACTTACCATAGAATCAATTTTCATAGTTATCTGTACTATTAATCATATACTCTAAAAACCATTAAGAAATAATACTATAGTAAATTAATTATAAATTAAATAATTCATATAACCAAAATATCATTGATAAAATACTTTAAAAAAAAATTCAAGGACACAAATACACAAGAAAATTAATCATTCTACATCAGTTGTTTCAATAACACTAGCTTGACCTTGATACCTTAACTTATTCTACGGTATATTCCATTGATTTTTGGGGAATTAATTTATGTTTTATACAATATAATTATAGTGGAAACATTTTATATTTTAGGATTATTTATTTCTGTTTCAATCATGATAATAGTGTCACTTCTCTCTGTAGCATCCCCAACCGGAATAGCCACCCGAACAGTGATATCAGGCTGGGTGCCACTAGACTTAGGCACACCTCCTGTAATGACCCAATGTTTTATCAATGGAAAATAACTTCTTATAATTATGTCATATAATCACATTAAATAACAAAATAATGAACTACTAAGTACTATGTGACCTTTAAATAGAATATTGTCACTTTTGGGATTTGAATTTGAAAAATATGACTTACACAGTTTCCATAAGTATGATGTTTGGAGTCTAATGGAACAAAATTATTTTTTGGTGAATCGTAACCTACCCTTATGAATATTAACATACCCTTATGAATAGTAATATGACCCTTATTAATATTAAATTATCCAAAAATAATAGAAACCTCACCAAAAAAATTATAAATAAAATGTATGCATCTTATAAGTGATAATATAACCATAGTTAAAGTATTGGTATTTTTGTAAGTCATAAATAAATAATTAAAAATAATTATTAATTTTAGATAAAATATAATTTCCTAAAATGTGTTCATAAATTAACAATTTTATGTCCTATGGTTTTAAGATAATTTTATAAGACCTTATGTAATTTTTGAAATCATTATAAAATCAGTTATAGTTTTAAAATAAGTATTTTTCAAGTAAATTATGATTTTAATTAAAAATTAAATTAATCTTATTTAATAATTTATTTTTCAAAAATGAAGTTCAGTTTTGGTTTCTTAACATTTTAAAATCTTTAGGGTTAATTTTTGGTATTTTTCTAAAATACTTCAAATTTTTATGAATAGTATAATACGATAATTCACAATAAATCCTAAAACCTAATTTTGTGCATCGTTCTTGTGTCATGGATGAGGTAAATGGACATTGGATCGAACTCACATGAACATATTACTGTTTTTGGTCACAATAATCATTAATATTTTTTGTCTTATGAAAAAAATAATAAACTAATGATTAAAATATTAAGAAAACCCTCCTCTCCTCCACTATAAAAACCACCCACACTCCTCTCCCCTCATCACTCCTCTCAAGCCTTTCTCATTCCCTATATTATTCTCAAATATCTTCCCAATATACTCCCCCACGTACATCGTCTACTTGATATATATAAAAAATCCACTCTCCTTAAGAGGCTCTGAAATGAGATAAGCTCAAGAGGTAAATCCCTCTTTCTGATTCTTTTATTTTCATTCAAGTTATATTATTTTATTTTATTCTTTTCTCACCTACCTTCACCCAAATGGAATAATAACTCTTGTAACATAAATGTCTTGGAATTATATAATTTTAATGAGATAGTTTATCATAATTTATCCTTCCCTCTCCTTCAATACTATAAATGAAAACACTGTTCGAGATGTGTTGATTTATCACCGACTGAAATTAAACATTTATTTCAAAATCACTTTTGAGGAAAAAGTGGGAAACAAGAATGAAATCAAAGACATAAAACACAACCATGCCTCCATGGGCCTAAATCATCAATACAAAACCTTCCAGTTCATGAGTAAAGAAAAGATCCACCCTAGCAATAAGAACAATATGAAAAGTGCCCTCCTTCCCATCGTTGTTTGGCTAGCAATCCGATGCAATGATGCAGAGGCACGATACCAATGGTAAATGCCATACCCTCTCGAAGCTTCCAATTCTGTATAGTGGTGATAAGGATAATGGTACCGTGCAATGATGCACAAGAAGGTTTTCAATTTTTATTACCATCTTCTTGAATGGTCATGAAACCATTTTAATGGTTGAACCAAATAATAATATATTTATTTTATTTTATTTAATGTTTTTTAATTTCTATAAATTAATGATGTATAATAATAATACAAAATAAGTTAATTATAAGATAAATCGAAAAATTAATCCAAACATTTATTATTAATGTTTTATTTAATGATTCACCTTTACTCTAAATAACCAAATGAATTTTACAACCATGTAACATTCTGTAAGCTCAATTATATAATATAAATTCAATTCTATATAACCACTCTCATCATAAATGTGCATCTGAACATGAATATAAGTGAACCAATCATTAAAACCAAGGAAACAAACAGACCCGAACAATGAAATTGAACCTTATAACCAATAGAAAAGGTTAATAATGAACACAAAAAGTTTATAATAAATCATTTACATGTAAAATATTTTCTGGATTAATTAATTAATTAAACTAGTTTGATTATTCAGGTCATTAATATCAAGTGGAGAACACCATCGAACTTAAGGTAAGGGATTCTCTCTATTTCACTTTTATTCAAGAATGTCCTCTATGTTATGACATTTTACATATAATTCATAATGATGGGGTATGATTTATCACCGTACCAATACTTCAATAATTATTTATAAAAGATTATAAATCCATTTATCTCTCATTATGACCTCCTAAGTACACTTGATACCATGCCGATATTTTGTAAGGGATTCTACCCAAACCGACTTTATTCATTCGGGTTGATTAATATTTCTTTTTACCCAAATAAAGTTGTATTTTATTTTTATTTAAAACTTGTACATACTGTGTATATTCTCCAAAATCATGCTTCAAGATCCATCCTTCATTCTCTTTTTGGGATATACATTTTTAAGTGTTTATCTCCTCTTTTCATCCCGATAAGCATACTTGTTATGAGGGAACTTCCTGAATTCTTAACCGATTCAAGTTAACTCTATCTTCTATTTTAATCCACCATTGAATTTATAAAATCAGACTATTTTTTATTATTAAAACCTTATTTTTTTACTTCTATTTTTTATATAAAATATCATTCACTTTTCGATTTTAAATGCTCTATAGTATTTTCCTTAAAACCACACAAAAATGTTTTATTGATTAAGATTCTTAAATAATTTTCTTAAATTTTGTAACTTCTAATTGACATGAACTACCATGATACATGCCTATTTTCACTTATTAATGTCCATATATATTTTATTTTCTTTATTTCATAGTCACTTTTATGATTCACCCATTTTTTATGATTTATGACATGATTATGGTACCCAATTCCTTCCATGGGTAACCCTTATGTTTATGTAAGATAGATTATGTATGATTATTTATGTGGAAAAAATATTAATGAAATTTTAATATTGGTTCTCCGAGATAGAAATATAATGAATTGGGTAAAGTTGAGTCTCATGAGACATCATGTGTGATGGTCTTGGCGGTTAGCCTTGTCTTGTGCTGCTGTCTGCGACGGTCTTGGAGATAAGTCTTGGATTGTGCTACCACGTGCAGCGTTCATAGAGGTTATAATTGAATCATGCTAAAGTATCATTTTATTTTTCTACCAAATTATTATGAATCCATGTGTATATGATTCAATTTTTATATGTTATGATTCCACACGTCACGTGCCTTTTTATATCATTATGTCAAGACTTCTATCCCATGTGCTAATTCTTTTTTCTTAGGGTTATTATCTTATTGGGATATTTAGATCATCCCTTTCTTCATGTGTTCTCTAGGGTACCCTATACAGATATTTGAGGGCAATGGATGTTGGGATCTTAATTTGAAGATTAAATAAAGAAATGATTTATTTAGTTTCATCTTTTCAGTTTTATCTACCTTGTCTTCCAAGACACTATAATCTATGATCCTTGTCTTGTACTCTAGTGTATAATTATGCATAAAATCTTTTAATTTTATATTTAAAAGTATATGGTTTTTATTGTTGGCATCATAGGACGATCTACTTATTATTGGAGATTAGGAATAGAGAAATTTAGTAAGAACCTTAAGGATGAGACTATGTTTAATAAAAACACCCCTAAATTTTGGTCTATATAGAGTAAGTGGTTTATCAATAAAATACATCCATGTCTGGATAAATATAGGTAGAGATGACTCTGGAATAGATGTATCCAAGGGTAAAACCTTAAAATACCTCTTTGTTCTAGACTCGAATGTGAATTGGTGCACGACAACGGGCCTTGCTGCACTCTTGGTTTGACACTCCCTAGGGATATACTTTTGTAAGATCATGAGCTTAGTACAAAACAATATTAATAGAATAAAAAAATCCCATAGGAATATAAGTTAAGAAATAGAACAAGGATAACCTTGAATAAAACATAGGAAATCACAAGTTAGGATATACTTCTACTTTACAAGTTTATCCCCTTTTGTTAAAATTTTCCTTTTTATAATTAATAGTTAAGTATTCAAGCCCTATAATTGTATGTTCATTTTCTTATCTAACGGAGGGAAATATAAAAATATGTTCCAATAATAAATGTGATAGAAAATGTGATGATTTACCTAATGATATGCCTGATATGATGGAAATGGGTTCTCAAAACATCATGATAGTACTTTCTCAACTGGGTCAAGTTATGAGTAATAACTTGAATCATGTTGAAAGCCCTCCTCCTACTTCGTGGAAATAGATTTTTTTTGTTGAATCCTTCATGAATCAATGGCCTCCCATGTTTGGTGGATCTTACGATTCCCTCCTCACGGAATAGTGGATTGACTCCATTGAAAAGATATTATCTGTCCTCTAATGCTTAGAAGAAGAGAAAGTCATACTGGTGGTTTATTATTTTGATGGGGGAAGTTGACTAGTGGAGGAAACTAATTAAGAATATGAATCCCTAGGAGGAAATTGATTCCATGGATTGGGAGGAATTTAAGAGACTGTTTTTCAATAAATATTTTCCCTTAACCCCCCTTCTCAATATTAAAAGAGAGTTTCTCAGACTCAAGTAGAAGGAATATGTGTCAATCAATGTGTATGGCGAGAACATTAAAAGGGTTGAAAAGTATACCTCTGGATTTTTCATGAACACTGAAAGGAATGTTGATTTCTTATTTAGGAATGTAAATTAGAGTCTATGAAAAGTATTTCCATTCATGACTTCGACAAATATTTTTTCATTATTACCTTAAGGTTGAAAAGGATATCTAAGACTCTCATTGGTATCATGGGACCAATAAAAAATAGAAAAAAGGAATCTAATGTTGGTGGTCCCACAAATAAATTACATGATGGAAAGAAGATCAAATATCCCACATGTGAAAATTGTGGGAAGTTGAATACTGGGAACTATCTAAAGGGAACATAGAATTGCTTAAAATGTGGAAATTTGGTACATCTAGATAAAAAATGATGATAGGATATGAAGAATCTCGCTAATTTGGAAGAAAAAAGGATGGTTTAGATCAACAATCAGATTGTAGTGTAGTGTTACAACTGAAAGGAGCATGAACATTATGCAATGAATTTACCTAAGTTGAGGGTTGTCAGAGGAAATCAACAATAACCTCCAAGGAAACAAGGAAGGGATTATGCTATCACTATTGATGAGGTGGATTCGGACAATGATGTGGTGATATGAATGCCAGTTATTCATTCAAGACTAGAAAAATATTATTTGATTCTAGTTCTACACATTCTTTCATTTCTTTAAAGATTGTAGAACTGTTCAAATATCACCTCAAAAATTTGATGATAATTTATCTATGAGAACAACGAATGGGGAAATTATTGCATCCATGCTTTATAACTCCTCCCTGATTAATGTTTGTGGACCCAACCTCCCAGTGAATATCTTCATACTTCCTTTAGTGGAGTTCAGCACTCTATTGGGCGTGGATTTGTTATCTTTATTGAAAGCCAACATCAGTTTTCAGGAAAGGGAGATCACTCTTCACATCCCGAAACATCTTCCAATTATTCACAAGTGTAAAGAGGAAGATTAATCTACTTTACAATAGTTATCTAATGTGTGGATATTAATTCCTTATGACTAAACATGTCTAGCTTAAATGATTGAGAAAAATGATAGAATCATGCTTGAAGACATTCCCATCATAAGGAATTACACTAATGTATTTACCAAAGACATTCGTAGTCTTCCTCCAGACCAAGAGGTCGATTTCTCAATTTAACTTATTCCTGAATCTGTTCCTATACCAAAGAAATCTTATAGAATGGCCATCATAGAGATGGAAGAGTTAAAGAATCAGTTATAGGATAATTTGGAGAAAGGGTTTTATATGCCAGAGTGCTTCACCATGGGCTGCACCAGTCCTCTTTGTCAAGAAGAAGGATGGATCAATATGCCTCAACATTGATTATTGTGAGCTCAATAAAACCGTAATAAAGAAGAAGTATCCCCTACAATGGATAGATGACTTTTTCAATTAGATTCGTTTGGCTACTTATTTCTCCAAGGTGGACCTTCGATCTGGATATCACCAATTACATGTGAGGAAGGAAGATATTTCCAAGACTGTCTTACGAATGATGTATGGACAATATGAGTTTATAGTTATTCCCCTTGGAATAACTAATTTTATATCAGTTTTCATGGATTTAAAGAGTACATTCTTTATAGATTACCTCCAAAAAATTTATGGTAGTGTTTATTATTGATATTATGATATACTCCAAGATCAAGGAGGAAAATGAGGATCATTTGAATATTGTATTAAAGAATTTTATAAGGGAGAATCTGTATGAATTGTATAGTAAATGTGATTTTTTGATGGAGGATGTATCATTCTTGGAGAATGTTATCACCAACAAATGGATATTTTTATACCCTTCCAAGACAATGGTGATTGAATAGTGTCCAAGGCCAACATCTTTAAGGGATATTAGAAACATTCTGGGTCTAGCCAGGTATTATCAATGATTTGTGAATAAATTTTCATGATTTTAAAAACCAATGACCATTATCACACATAAGGGAGTAATGTTTTTCTCAGGAATGTGAAGAATGTTTTAAGGATTTTAAAAAGCGGATTATCACCGTGTCATTAATCACACTCCCAACAAGTGGAAAAATCTTTGTGGTGTACAGTGATGCTTAAATGAAGGGATTAGGCTGTGTGCTAATGAAAAATGATAAAGTGATAGCGTACCCCTCAAGAGAGATGAAAATACATGAGAAAAAATGTCCTGCACATGATCTAGAGTTGGAGGCTGTGATATTTGTACTATAAATCTGGCGTAATTATCTCTATGAGGAGAAGTGTGAGATATATAAAAAATATAAGAGTATAAAATATATATTCACACAAAAAGAGCATAATATGAGCCAGTGAAGATGTATAGATCTAATCAAGGATTATGACTTCTCAATCCACTACCATCCTAGTAAGGCAAACAAGTTGGTAGATGTTCTATGTAGAAAGGATACTGCATCTTTATCAATATTGGGAATTTAAATGGAACCAATATTATTATATTTGAAGAGGTTTGATATAGGAATAATAAAGGGAGTAACGTAATCAATAATTTCACAAATGATTTCTCAACCATCCCTCCTTGAGAAAATAAAGGATTCAAAAATAAAAGATGTGGAAAATCAAAAAATGGAGGAATCCATTAAAAATAGGAAATCCTCAGAGTTCATGATTGATGAGAAAGGATTTGGAAGATTTGGGTCATGATTATGTGTACCATCCTTTAAAAAGATAAAGAAGGAGCTTCTGAATGATGAACATAGATCATCATTATTTATCCACCCAGGGAGCACAAAGATGCATCGATATATCTGAGAGAACTTTTAGTGGAATAATACGAAGAAGGATATTGATGAGTATACATCAAAGTGCCTGGTATTTCAACAAGTGAAGGATGAAAGACATAAAAAGGGTATGATGAAACCACTACCCATACCAACACGGAAGTGGGAGAACATCACCATGGACTTTTTCACTAGACTTCTAAGGACATATAGAGGAAACAATGATATATGGGTCATTATGGATCATCTTACAAATAAAACTCACTATATCACATTTTGAGAGAAATTATCATTGGATCAAATTTCACAGATATATATCAAAGAGGTGGTAAGGCTTCATGGAGTACCACTATCTATTGTATCTGATCAAGATCCGAGATTCACCTCAAAGTTTTGGGAAAGTCCCCAACATGGTCTGAGCACTGAACTGAACTTCAGTATGGCCCATCATCCTCAAACTAATTGTCAATATCATCAAACTATCCAGACACTAGAAGATATTTTGATAGTTTGTTCTATGGACTTCAAATGAGGATGAGAACAATATATTATACTTTTTGAATTCTCATACAACAACAGTTTCCACTCGAGAATCCAGATGACACCATATGAAGAACTTTATGGGAAAAGGATTATAACACTAGCATGTTTGGATGATGTCAGTAAGCATAAGCTACTAGGACATGAAATGTTCAAAGAAATGGAAGAGATGGTGAAAACCATTCAGAAGCACATCAAGGTAGCCCAAAGTCAACAAAAGAGTTATGCAGATGATCATCTAAGATATCTTGAGTTCAAAGTTAGAGACATGGTATTTCTACACATGTCTCCATAGAAGAAGGAAATGAGATTTGGGAAGAAAGGAAAGCTAAGTCCTAGGTACATCATCCCCTTTGAGATTCTTGATCAGGTCGGGGATGTGTCCTATCGACTGGAACTTCCACCTACCATGTCCAAAGTATAGATTGTCTTTCATGTATCCCTCCTAAGGAAGTACATACTATACCCTTCACATGTACTCTCTTCAAAGGTGGTACATTTAGAGAATGATATTTTTTATGAGGAGCAGCCAGTGAAGATCTTGGATTGTAGAGATAGTGTACTACATAATAAGAATACTCACCTGGTCAAAGTATTGTGGTAGAACCATAAGTAAGAAAAGGTAACATGGGAACTGTAGGAGGCAATGAATAAAAATTACCCACACCTATTTATGGCATAGAATGTAAAAAAAAGAAATTTTGAGGGTGAAATTTCATAAGGGGGAATAATGTAATGATCCAATGTTTTATCAATGGAAAATACATTCTTATAATTATGTCATATAATCACATGGAATGAAAACAAAATGAACTAATAAGTACTATGTGACCTTTAAACATAATATTTTCACTTCTGTTATTTTAATTTCAAAAATCTTAAAGACATAATTGCTATCAGTAAGATGTTAGGAGTCTAGTGGAACAATTTAATTTGTGTTGAATAGTAACCTACCCTTATGAATAGTAACCTACCCTTATGAATAGTAATATGACACTTATAAATAGTAAATTATTCAAAATGAATAGTAACCTCACCGATGAATGTATAAATATAATTTAGGAATCTTATAAGTGATAATATGACCATAGTAAAAGTATTGGTATTTTTGTAAGTCATAAATAAATAATTAAAATTAATTAATTAATTTAAAATAAAATATATTTTCATAAAAGGTGTTTTTAAATTAACAATTTTATGTCTCCTAGTTTTCGGATAATTTTATAAGAGCTTATGTAATTTTTGAAAGCATTATAAAATCAGATATAGTTTTAAAATTTGTATTTTTCAATTAATTTATGATTTTAATTAATAATTAAATTAATATTATAAAGATTTTTTTTAAAAAAAAATGGAGTTCATTTTTGGACTCTTAAAATCAAAAAAAATATTTATGGTGAATTTTTTGGGATTTTTCTAAAATACATGAATTTTGATGAATAGTAAAAAATGATATTTCACAATAAATGCTAAGACCTGAATTTCTGTATCATGAATGATTCATGGCTGATATAAATGTCCCTCGGTTCAAAATCACATGCACATATTACTGATTTTGGTCACAAAAATAATTACTATTTCTTGTCTTATGGAAAAATAATAAATCAATGATTAAAATATCAAGAAAACCCTCCTCCCCTCCACTATAAAAACCAGCCATAATCCACTCTTCTATTCACTCCTCTAAAGCATTTTCACATCCCAAAATTCTGCCCAAATCTCTCCTTAATATCCTCCCACACATCCATCAGCCCGTGGTCTCATAAAAAGACAAAATACCCTCCCCTTAAGAGACTCTCAAAGGAGATAAACTCAAGAGGTAAATTCCTCTTTCCAATTATTTTAATTTCTGTCAAGTTCTTTTTGTTTCCTTTTTCATCCTCACCCCCTTGACCAAAATGGTATGATAACTCTAGTATCATACATATACTATAATTTTAATATGTTAATGGGATATTGTGTCATAATACTTTCTTCCCCATCCTTTTATACTATAAATGAAAACACTGTCCGAGATGTGTTGATTTATCACATTCAAGGACGACAGGTTTTCAATTTGCACTAGTATATTCTAGACTGGTTATAAAACCATTTTAATGGTTGAACCAGATAAATATATATGTATTTTAACATATTTAATTTTTTTAATCCTTATAAATTCATGATTTAAAATAATAATACAAAACAAGTTAATTATGAGAAAAATCGCCAAATTAATCCAAGTGTTTATCATTGATGTTTTTTATAATGATTAACCTTCACTCCAAATAAAAAAATGAATTTTAAAACCTTATAACATTATGGATGTTAAATAATTAAATATAACTTCAATCCTAGACAACCACACTCATAATAAATGTGTATCTGAACATATATATAAGTGAACCAATCATTAAATCCAAGGAAACCAACAAACCTGAACTGTGCAATTGAACCACATAACCAATCGAAAATATTATGAATAAACTCAAAAATTGTTATAATAAATAATTTAAATGTAAAATAGGTTATGGATTTATTAATTAATGAACCTAATTTTATTATTATGGTCATTAATATAAAGTGGATAACAGCATCAGACTTAAGGTAAGGAATCCTCTCTATTTTACTTTTATTCATGAATATCCTCTATGTTATACCCTTTTATATATAATTACTAATTATGGGGTATGTTTTAACAAAATAAAAATACATAAATTATGATTTATAAAATATGTTAAATCCATTTCTCAATCATTAATACCTCCTAAGTACACTAGATACCATCCCGATATTTCGTAAGGGATTCTACCTGAACCGCCTTTATTCCTTCAAGTTTCTCTATCTTTATTTTTAACCAAATAAAGTTATATCTTATTTTTATGTACTATTTATACATGTATTTTATATGCTCCAAAATCATGTTTCAAGATCCATCCCTAATTCTATTACAGGGATATATAAGTTTTTAAGTGATTCCCTCTTCAATTCTTACCGGTAAGCAAACCTGTTTGGAGGGAACATCCCAAATTCTTACCCGATTTCAAGTGCAATCTATCTTCAGTTTTAATAAACCATTGTCTTTATTAAATAATCATTTTTTATGTAAAACTTCTTGGTCAAATTATGGTTTTATATAAATGATTTTCCCTTTCAATTTTAAAGGATCTATAGTATTTTTGTTAAAACCGCACAGAAATGATTTAATGCTAAAATTTCTTAAATACTTTCTTACGTGTTGTGAATAATAATTGACATCACCTACCATGATACATTCCTATTTTAACTTGTGAATGTACATGTATATTTTAGTTCCTTTATTTCATTGACACTTTTATGATTCTCCCATTAGGTATGATTTATGACATGATTGTGCTACCCAATTCTTCCCATGGGTAACCCTTATGTTAAAGTATGATTTATTATTGATTAAGCGTTGTCGTGGACACTCTAAAAAATATTTATAGCTAAGTGCAGAACATGGGCTGACCTAGGTCGTTCTTTTGAGGAGATTTTGTGGTTAATAAATAACTACTTATAGCCCACCTAATCTAATTCTTTTTATTGATTAATATTTTATGAAATAAATGGAATTTAATAAAATAAATGAAATTCATAAATCATAAGAATCTAAAATTTAATTCTAAATTACCATGCAATGCTAAAAAAATGTAATTAGAGAAGAAAGGAAGTTCTCTCGAGAGAATATTCAGGGAGCACCTTCATTGGCCAGTTTCAAATATTCTTAGTGTACACACTCCATAGTATGTGTGGACACCTTATTCTACCACATTTATGAATGAAGAGTATACTTAGTGATCGCCAAGCACACTCTACATCCACCTCCTCAATCGAGGGAAAATGGTTGTAGATTAAGAAGTTAACCTTTAGAAAACCACAGTGAGGATTACACCCACTATAACTTATCCTTTGAATTAACTCAAAGAATATTAAAAAGATGGTCTTGGGTTCAATGAACTTATTAATATCTTGGTATATTCCTAATATTAGTTACTCATGATCATGAGTATTATAGTTCACGATGTTAAGTTGATAGGAAGAAAATATGGTGAATCAGTGGACACAAAAATAAAAACAATGCATGAATTTATTAGAAATCTAAATTAAAATTGAAAATTAAAAATAAAGAAAAGAAATAAAATCAAAAAAATGGGGAAGATTTGAGGTCGGCCTCCCTCTGTGGAGATCTCCTCCTTGGTGGCTTGAAGGAATGGAAGGAGAATGAGATGCTTTGGGAAGGAGGTGAGGGCCTCCTTTTATAGGCAGAATTCGACCCCAGAAATTTTTCATGATGTAGAACCCATAAATTACCTCTTAACGCGTTTAAACCTTCATGAATGTTGTTAATAAATATCTTTTAAGTTTCCTCTCCAAATTTCAGCTACTTTGGAAATCGGATTAAGGAGTTACTAATTTTTCATTCTGAGTTTCTGTTTCTTGACGAAGCTTCCAGGATGGTTCTCCAAAGGTATGTCATTCAATGGCATCCTTAATGACCTCCAACATACCCAAAATTTATTTTAGAGACCTCCCTATCTGTCCTCGTGGTATCCCAGGTGAAAACACATCATTTTGATATATTTAGGCCGAGATGGGGTTCCGTTACTGTGGGTGGGTCCACGCTGTCCGCCTGAAACAATGTCCAACTTCAATGACTTTTTAGTCCCTTCAGATAACCGAATCAGCTCATATTCTAGAAGACATGGTTGAAGGAAATAAAATAAGGATTATAAAAAAAATTAATCAGAAAATTTGGAAATATAATTTTAAGTAAATGACCAAAATACCCTTTACATAAAAATATCTCTAAAATCCATAATTAGGCGTTTTTCACATTTGGGCTCAAAATAACACTAAAACCTAAAAACATGACAATTACCCATCCAATAACACTTTTGTGAGATTATAAATAATTATTTACAGTATAAAATATATGAAAATGTGAGCTTCATCACTCTCCCACACTTAAACATTTCACTCCTGGGAAATCATCTTACATCCAAATCAATTTCCACACAACAATTAAAAATGAGAAAATATCAATGATCTTATACAAAATAGAAGTCCATAATGTATCATATATGAAAACCAAGCCTCTATAATTTTCATTTCAATCTTTAAATTTTGTTCAACCTCATAAATCAATCCATGGCCAAATCACAACCTACCTCACATTGAATTTTATGTCACTCTTCACTCAAGAGAAATTGAATCTACAGTTATACTCATACTTGAAAATCACATGTATCACCATAGGTTTGTGAAAATTCTCATTTCTCCATAGCATGAAACATGAAAATGAATTTAATCATGAGATATTTCATTAAAGGTTCAAATGATTCTGTGGCTTAGGGTTTTTGGGAAAATTATTGAAAACGTTTTAGGCTAGAAAGAGGAGGTTGGACGTTTAAGTACAATACATGATTAAATAAAGGAAAAAACACATGAAATTCCTCTCTCAATCCCACTTGAAAATGTGAAAAACAACACCACCCCCTTTATATGACATGGTACATGATCCAATAAGTGATTATAATAAATGATATCATCTATGTTCTCCTTTTTGTTCAAATCTCTATAAAGGCACAACTTTATTTTCTTTTTTTTCATGGAGGATGAGCTGAAAATTGAATACAATGAATGAATCACAATTCAGGCCCTTTATTTTGGAGAGGGACATGAGTCATAACAGAATCTAAAATAAGGAATTCAAACTCATCTCCATTTTTTTCTACTCTTTTTTAAAGAGAAATTGATGAAACAAATAAAGCACAATGAATTGATGACACATGCCCAATTCTGTTATTGTCCACTACCCAAAATATTGACACACACTTCATAATAACCATAAATGATACACATTCCAATGAACACACACGAAAGGCCCTTCCCCCACACTCAAACTTGAAATGTCCATGAAAAAATACTAAAAGTGCGGGTAGGTAAGGAAAAATTTGCTTGTAATGTGGATTAAACCAATAAGGAAATTCATGGCATCTAAGGGATTAAGAAGGATAAATGTAAATGTGGGTCTCAAGATAAAATTTGGTTAGCATGAGAGATGCCTCAATCATTTCAAATACATTACATGAAATCCAACGCTTCGAAATAGAATTACTCACAAATTCTGGTTGTCACACAAAATCCATGTTTCCCTCAAGAAAGTGTGGGTATTAGGAAGAATATGTTAAATTGTTATAGAATACCTCACAGGATTGGAAAAATATTTTGAGTCAGTGTTTCATGGTCATGGATTTCAAAAATCAGTCAAACTCATAAAAATAATTGATTATCCAATTCAAGAAAAATGTTTTCACATCAACAATAATTTAAAATCCATTATTTCAAAAATCATTTAAACTCTTTCAAAATAAATTGATGTGTGGAAAGTGATAAGTATATTCATTAAACCTCAAAAATCCTAAAAATATAATAAAAAATTAAAAGAACATAAGAAGAACTAAGCAGGTTGACACTCCCCCACACTTAAATTTAACTACCCCTTATTTCAACTCAACAAAATATAAATATAAAGGTAGAAAATCAAGGGGAAGGAAAGATACAACCTGAAAGTTTTTTAGAGTTGGATGCCTTGAGTAATGATCCTAGAAGAAAAAACTTTAAAACTACAAGAAACTAATGAAAATACATAAGAAAAATAAATAAAAAGAACAAGAAAGGGAAAAGAAAAGAGATAATGCTTGGTTTAGACCCCCAAGCGGGTGCTAGGTTTTTACTGACCCTAGTCATGCAGTTTAAGTGGATTATCCCCAATCAAAAGGTGGGTGTGGTTTCTTTGAGATGAACCACCACATGTGAGTTTTCCCGATATCCATGATTAAACACTAAAAGTAGATAACCTCAAATAAGATAAGAATGTTCCAAACCCCCGAGAAAGAATAAAGAAGAAATTTGAGTTTCAAAGTGGGAGGGAATAAAAGATAAGGGTACTCCCTATTAACTTCGGTGGTATCCTCCTCCATGTGATTTGAATGTTTATGTAGATTAGGTAGTCGCCCCACCACCAGCTTCTCCGGCTCTTCTTCCTTGATTACCACCACTTTGGTGGTCTCATAATCAACATCCAAGGCCTAATCTATCTGGGCTGTATCCGAAATTTCAGGAAAGGAGAAGTCAGAAAACAATTCAGTTTGAATAAAATAAAAACATGACGAATCAATAAAGAAATCTTTCCTTTAATGTAATTCAGCTTGGAAATTTATTTCTTCTGATAGGACCATTGGAAACTCCATCTCAGTAGGTGTATCTTCTTATTCATCTTCCAAAGCAAGAGTGAGGTCAAAAGGTATTGATTGTTCAATATCAATCATGGGAAGATCATGTTTCAAGTTATCTTTGACAAAGTTATTCCACAATTATTCCAAAAAATGTTGACCTCCCATCAGTGCATCTATTGGAATGTGTACTTCTGGGACCTCCTTAATCAATGGTTGAGTGAGGGATGATGTGATAAGCTCCTTTAGAAGTTCTTTCTCACCCGCCTCAATTTCATTAACATAAAATGTGATTGGTGAAATCTATTCCACCACTCATTCTGGTTCAGGTTCCGACTCAGGTTCGGGTTTCTCCTGGGATGTGCATACATATTCTACAATCAATTCTATTTGGCTCTCCAGGTTTTGCACTTTATTGCTAATCCTATGAAACTGAGTATCAAGTTCATTGTAAACATTTTATTTCACTTGATATTGGTCAGTCTATGTATAATAATCATAATTTGAATACATCATGAACGAAGAATATTTTTTTTAGTTTTTGAAATTTATGATTTTTTGTTGTTTTTTAAGTGAAAGGAAAATTATTTACAAAACGTGAATAAAAATAGTGAATGAAAACCACTTGGCTCCCCGGCAAGGATTCCAATTTGATGAAGCATTGTCGTGCACGGTCTCAAAAATATTTATAGCTAAGTGCAGCATAGGGATTGACCTAGGGCGTTCTCTTGAGGAGATTTTGTGGTTAATAAATAACTACTTCAAGTCCACGTAATCTAATTATTTTTTTTGTTTAATATTTTTTGAAATAAATGTAATTTAATAAAATAAATGAAATTCATAAATCATAAGAAACTAAAATTTAATTCTAAATTACCATGCCATGCTAAAGAGAATGTAATTAGAGAAGAAAGGATGTTCTCCCAAGAGAATATTCAGGGAGCACCTTCATTGTCCAGATTCAAATATTCTTAGTGTACACACTCCATCGTATGTGTGCACACCTTATTCTACCCCGGTTATGAATGAAAATTATACTTAGCGATTTCCAAGCACACCCTCCATCCACCTCCTCAATGAAGGGAAAATGGTTGTAGATTAAGTAGGTAACCTTTAGACAACCACAGTGAGGATTACACCCACAATAAATTATCCTTAGAATTAACTCAAAGAATATTAAAAAGATGGTCTTGGGTTCAATAACATGATTAATCTATTTGGATATTCCTCTTATTAGTTACTCATGATCATGAGTATTATAGTTCACGATGTTAAGATGAGAGGAAGAAAAGAGGGCGAATCGGTGGACACAAAATAAAAACAATGCATTAATTTATTAGAAATCTAAATTAAAATTGGAAATTAAAAATAAAGAAAAGAAATAAAATAAAAATAAAGGGGGAAGATTTGATTCCAGCCTCCCTCGGTGGAGATCTTCTCCTTGGTGGCTTGAAGGAATGGATGGAGAATGGGATGCTTTGGGAAGGAGGTGAGGGCATCCTTTTATAGGCAGAATTCGACAAAAGAAATTTTGCATGTTGTAGAACCCATAAATGAACTCTTAACGCATTTAACCCTTCATGAATGTTGTTCATAAATATCTTTTCAGTTTCCTCTCCAAATTTAAGCTACTTTGGAAATCGGATGAAGGATTTATTAATTTTTCATTCTGAGTTTCTGTTTCTTGACGAAGCTTCCAGGAAAGTTCTCTAAAGGTATGTCATTAAATGGCATCCTTAATGACCTACAAGATACCCCAAATTTATTTTAGAGACATACATATCTGTCCTCGTGGTATCCCAGGTGCAAACACATCATTTAAATATGCGTAGCCTGAGATGGGGTTCCGTTACTGTGGGTGGGTCCACGCTGTCTGCCGGAAAAAATGTCCAACTTCAATGACTTTTTAGACCCTTCAGATAAACGAATGAGCTCATGGTATAGAAGACAAAGTTGAAGGAAATAAAATAAGGATTCTAAAAAAATTTTAATCAGAATATTTGGAAATATAATTTTATGTAAATGACTAAAATACCCTTGACGTAAAAATATATCTAAAATCCAGAATTAGGCGTTTTTCACATTTGGGCTCAAAATAACACTAAAACCTAAAAACATGACAATTACCCATTCAATTAAACTTTTCTGAGATTATAAACAACTATTTACAATATAAAATATATGAAATTGTGAGATTAATCACTCCCCCACACTTAAACATTGCACTCCTAGGCAATCATCTTACATCCAAATCAATTTCCACACAACAATTAAAAATTAGAAAATATCAATGATATTATCCAAAATAGAAGTCCATCATGTATCATATATGAAAACCAAGCCTCCCTAATTTTCATTTCAATCATTAAATTTTTTTCAACCTCATAAATCAATCCATGGCTAAATCACAACCTACCTCACATTGAATTTTATGTCACTCTTCACTCAAGAGAAATTGAATCTAGAGTTATACTCATACTTGAAAATCGCATGTATCACCACAGGTTTGTGAAAATTCTCCTTTCTCAATAGCATGAAATATGAATATGAATTTAATCATAAGGGCTTTAATTAAAGGTTCAAATGATTCTTCGGCTTAGGGTTGTTGGGAAAATGATTGAAAACGTTTTAGGCTAGAAAGAGGAGGTTGGATGTTTAAGTACAATACATGATTAAATCAAGGGAAAAACAAATGAAATTACTCTCTCAATCCCACTTGAAAATGTGAAAACGAACACCACCCCCTTTTTAGGACATGGTAAATGATCAAATAAGTGATTATAATAAATGATATCATCTATGTTCTCCTTTTTGTTCAAAGCTCCAGAAAGGAACAACTTTATTTTCTTTTTCTTTTTTCCATGGAGGATGAGATGAAAATTGAATACAATGAATGAATGAAAATTCATGGCCTTTATTTTTGAGAGGGACATGAGTCATAACAGAATCAGCAATAAGGAATTCAAACTCATCTCTATTTTTTTCTACTCTTTTTTAAGGAGAAAGGGATGAAACAAATAAAGCACAATGAATTGATGACACATGCCCAATTCTATTATTGTCCACTACCCAAAATACTGACACACACTTCGTACTACCCATAAATGATACAAATTCCAATGAACACACAGAAAAGGCCCTGCCCCCACACTCAAAATTGAAATTTCCATGAAAAAATACTAAAAGTGCGGGTAGGTAAGGAAAAATTTGATTGTAATGTGGCTTAAACCTATAAGGCAATTCATGGAATCTAAGGGCTTAAGAAGGATTAATGTAAAGGTGGGTCTCATGATAAAATTTGGCTAGAAAAATAGATTCCTCAATAATTTCAAATACATTAAATGAAATGCAACACTTTTAAAGAGAATTACTCACAAATTCGGGTTGTCACAAAAAATTCATGTTTCCCTCAAGAAAGTGTGGGTATTAGGTAGAATATGTAAAAGTGTTTTAGAATACCTCACAAGATTGGAAAAATATTTTGAGTTAGTGTTTCATGGTCATGGATTTCAAAAATCAGTCAAACTCATAAAAATGATTGATAATCCAATTCAAAAAAATGTTTTCACATCAACAATAATTTAAAATCCATTATTTCAAAAATCATTTCAACTCTTTCAAAATAAATTGATGTGTGAAAAGTGATAAGTATATTCATTAAAGCCCAAAAATCCTAAAAATATAATAAAAAATGGAAAGCACACAAGAAGAACTAAGCAGGTTGAAACTCCCCACACTTAAATTTAACTACCCCTTATTTCAACTCAACAAAATATAAATATAAAGGGTAAAAATTAAAGGGAAGGAAAGATACAACCTGCCATTATTTTAGAGGTGGATGCCTTGAGTTATGATCCTAGAAGAAACAACTTTAAAACTACAAGAAACTAATGAAAATACATAAGAAAAATAAATAAAAACAACAAGAAAGGGAAAAGAAAAGAGATAATGCTTGGTTTAGACCCCCAAGAGGGTGCTAGGTTTTTACTGCCCCTAATCAGGTAGTTTCAGTGGATTATCCCCAATCAAAAGTTGTGTGTGGTTTCTTTGAGATGAACCACCACATGTGAGTTTTCCCGATATCCATGATTAAACACTGAAAGTAGATAACCTCAAATAAGATAAGAATGTTCCCAACCCCCGAGAAAGAATAAAGAAGAAATTTGACTTTCAAAGTGGGAGGGAATAAAAGATAAGGGTTCTCCCTATTAACTTCGGTGGTATCCTCCTCCATGTGACATGAAATTTTATGTAGATGAGGTAGTCGCCCCACCACCAGCTTCTCCGGCTCTTCTTCCTTGATTACCACCACTTTGGTTGTCTCCTAATGAACATCAACAACCTGATCCATCTGTGTTGTATCCAAAATTTCAGGAAAGGAGAAGTCAGAAAACAATTCAGTTTGAATAAAATTAAAACATAACAAATCAATAAAGAAATCTTCCCTTTCATGTAAGTCAGCTTGGAAATTAATTTCTTCTGATAGGACCATTGGAAACTCCATCTCAGTAGGTGTATCTTCTTATTCATCTTCCAAAGCAAGAGTTATGTCAAAAGGTACTGATTGTTCAATATCAATCATGGGAAGATCATGTTTCAAGTTATCTTCAACAATGTTATTCCAAGATTCTTCCAAAAAATGTTGACCTCCCATCAGTGCATCAGTTGGAATGTGTACTTCTGGGACCTCCTTGAGCAATGGTTGAGTGTGGGATGATGTGATAATCTCCTTTAGAAGTTCTTTCTCACCCCTTCAATTTCATTAACATAAAATGTGATTGGTGAAATCTATTACACCACTCATTCTGGTTCAGGTTCCGACTCAGGTTTGGGTTTCTCCTGTGATGTGCATACATATTCTGCAATCAATTCTATTTGGCTGTCTAGGTTTTGCACTTTATTGCTAATCCTATGAAACTGAGCATCAAGTTCATTGTAAACATTTTCTTTCACATGAGACTGGTCAGTCCATGCATAATAATCATAATTTTAATACATCATGAACGAAGAAGATTTTTTTTAGTTTTTGAAATTTATGTTTTTTTGTTGTTTTTTTAAATGAAAGGAAAATTATTTACAAAACGTGAATAAAAATAGTGAATGGAAACCACTTGGATCCCTGGAAAGGATGCCAATTTGATTAAGCATTTTCGTGCACGCTCTCCAAAATATTTATAGCTAAGTGCGGCATAGGGGCTGACCTAGGTCGTTCTCTTGAGGAGATTTTGTGGTTAATAAATTACTACTTCTATTCCACATAATCTAATTACTTTTTTTGTTTAATATTTTATGAAATAAATGTAATTTAATAAAATAAATGAAATTCATAAATCATAAGAAACAAAAATTTAATTCTAAATTACCATGCAATGCTAAAGAGAATGTAATTAGAGAAGAATGGAAGTTCTCCCGAGAGAATATTCAGGGAGCACCTTCATTGGCCAGCTTCAAATATTCTTAGTGTACACACTCCATCGTATGTGTGCACACCTTATTCTACCCCGGTTATGAATGAAAATTATACTTAGCGATGGCCAAGCACACCCTCCATCCACCTCCTCAATCAAGGGAAAATGGTTGTAGATTAAGAAGTTAACCTTTAGACAACCACAGTGAGGATTACACCCACTATAAATTATCCTTAGAATTAACTCAAATAATATTAAAAAGATGTTCTTGGGTTCATGAACATGATTAATATCTTGGTATATTCCTCTTATTAGTTACTCATGATCATGATTATTATAGTTTACGATGTTAATATGAGAGGAAGAAAAGAGGGTGAATCGGTGGACACAAAAATAAAAACAATGCATTAATTTATTAGAAATCTAAATTAAAATTGAAAATTAAAAATAAAGAAAAGAAATAAAATAAAAATAAATGGGGAAGATTTGAGGCTGGCCTCCCTCAGTGGAGATCTCCTCCTTGGTGCCTTGAAGGAATGGATGGAGAATGGGATGCTTTGGGAAGGAGGTGAGGGCCTCCTTTTATAGGCAGAATTTGACCATCGAACGTTTGCATGTTTTATACCCCATAAATGACCTCTTCACGTGTTAAACTCTTCATGAATTTTGTTCATAAATATCTTTTAAGTTTCCTCTTCAAATTTCAGATACTTTGAAAATCAGATGAAGGAGTTATGAGTTTTTCATTCTTGGTTTCTGTTTCTGGACGAAGCTTCTAAGAAGGTTCCTCTAAAGGTATGTCATTCAATGGCATCCATAATGACCTCCAACATCCCCAAAAATTATTTTAGAGACAGAACTATCTGTCCTAGTGGTAACCCTGTAGAAAAACATCATTTAGATATGTGTAGGCCGATATGGGGTTCCGTTACGATGGGTGGGTCCACGCTGTCCGCCCGAAAAAATGTCCAACTTCAATAACTTTTTAGACCCTTCAGATGGCTGAATCAGCTCCTGGTCCAGAAGACAAAGTTGAAGGAAATAAAATAAGTATTCTAAAAAAATTTGAATCTGAAAATTTGGAAATATAATTTTATGGAAATGACTAAAATACCCTTGACATAAAAATATGTCTAAAATCCAGAATTAGGCGTTTTTCAAATTTGGGCTGAAAATAACACTAAAACCTAAAAACATGACAATTACACATCCAATAATACTTTTGTGGGATTATAAAAAATGATTTAAATATAAAATATATGAAAATGTGAGCTTCATCAATTATGTATCATTATTTATATGGAAAATTTATTCATGAAATGTTATGATGGGTTTTCCTAGATATCTCTAAAATGCATTGGGTAAAGTTAAGTCTCATGAGATGTTAGGTGTGACGGTCTTGGAAGTTAGCCTTAACTCATGATAAAGTCTAGATTTATGTTTATGAGAAATTATTATGACTCCATGTTTATATGATTTCATGTTTATATGTTATGATTATATATGTAACGTTCCTTTTTATATCATCATGTCATGCCTTATATCCCATGTGCTAATGCTTTGTTCTTATGGTAATTCCTTTACTAGGATATTTAGCTAATACCTTTGATCATGTGTTCCCCAAGATACACTATGAAGATGTTTGAGAAAAATATAATTTAGGATCGTAATTTGAAGATTAAATAATGAACTATTTTATTTAGTTCCATGTTTTCAGTTTTATGTAACTAGTATTCCATGAAACTAAACTTTACAATCATTGTCTTGTACTCTGGTGTATAATTATGATTAAAGTCATGTAATGTTGTATGTAAAAGGCTAGGCTTTCTATACCTCCTCGAATGCCGAATTCCACCAACTAGAAACAAGGGTTTAAAGAGGATAATTGGGGAGGCTATTCCGACAAGTAATGATATAATAATGGTCAAAGTACATATATATAACATGAAGTGGAAATAAAGACTCTATAGACTCAAACCAGACCCTCCAATAGTGGAAGCACAATAAAATGAATGAAAAATTAGAAGAATAATTAAATAAGTAGTGTAAATAAATAATCATTCCCACACACCACTCGTAGCTACTAAAAGAAAATAAAGAAATAATTCATGTAAGAACCTGGTTCTTATTTTTGAGGTACGAGCTTCTTCCTTTTTCTATTCCTTAAGTGTTTTTGAGAAAATATGGAAAATGGAAAAGAATGCTAAATTTTGAAACTACACGCCTTGTACGTTTTCCACACGCCGTGTACTTTTAGCCATGATGGGATGAGTACACGGGGCATGTAGCCTTGTCGGCGAAGAGGTGTGTAGGAACCGACTACACACCGTGTAGTGGTATCTTAAATGCCGTGTAGTCAGTCAGTAGGCTTGAATAGTGAGGCGGTGGATTCGCCGCAAGCTGGGCGACAGTACATGCCATGTACACAGGAGTACATGTCGTGTACTTAGGTCGACGGGTGAACAATGTGGTGGTGCCACCAAATGAATAGTTAAATGAAAGAAGTACACGTCGTGTACTCAGAAGTACACACAATGTACTTTGTTTTTTCGGCTTAAAACAGGCAGTAGCCTCCTCATTTGGCAGAGGAGGCATTTGAGCCATTTTGGATCCAAAGGAGGAGGCCGAATCTTTGAAGATCCACTAGGTGTTCGTCTAGAATTCGTTTCGGCTTCAGATGATTTTGTTGGAACCGTACGGGTAAGCCCTTTCCCCTCCTGGTATCGTTCTTACAAATTATTCTCCTATCGTAAGTTATTTACGTTTGAATGTGTTTTGTTCTTCATCATATCTACGCCATTCTTGGGAATTTCTGGAGTCGGTGTTCGGGTATAACGTTTGTTGACATATAAGGTAGGTGGCTTGGTGTTATTTTCCAACTGTCGTGCATGTTTTGTGAATTTTTGTACCATGAACCCATGTTGGGGTGTCGTTTGGCTGAGGCCTTTTCTATATTTAATGCCTAGAATTGCATATGTGATTAAATTGTGATAATAAAATTCTTTTTGGGATCGTTTCATGGATCTGAAACCACCCCAGGGGTGTGTTTCACTATTTAGATGTTTGGCCAGGATACCCGAGGGTATGCCTTTGAAGTATTAATTGTAGAATTTCCTTGAGGGAAATTTCTTGTTACTGCTTGTTTCCATGTTGGGCATGGATCGGTTACCTCTTTACCCTGAGGGCGTTGTTGTATTTGTCCTGAGGGTGTTGTTGTGATTAGCCTGAGGGCACTGCACTATTTATCCCGAGGGATATAGTATTTAGCCTGAGGGAATCCTTTCATGCTTGAGGGCTTGACTTCTGTGCCTAAGGGCGAAACTTCCTACGCTTGAGGGAAACTTCTGTTATGCCTGAGGGCTATACCTACGGGTGGGATTCTGCTTACATGAGGGTAAGGTTTTGTTTGTCTGAGGATGTGGACTGTTTACTTAGAAATGCACTGTGGTGATTTATAATATTTAATATATTAAATGAATAATAAAATGGAAATATAACTGGTAATTAATTACTTTTGAGTACTGCTTACTTTATTGCATTTTACTACGGCACACTATCGTTGCATGCTTACACGCAGTTGGGCATGGGCCTTTGGTGGGTGCCTACTGAGATATATTTCTCACACCCTATTTGGGTCACACTTTTCGGCCCAAACAGATTACATTTCTGCAGGTGTAGATAGGGGAAAGAGTCCCTATAAAGGTACTTCAGTGTTGTAGAGGAGGAGGAGGGCATGGGACCGAGCCTAGGCTCATGATGCCACTACAAGATGTTTTGCTATGTTTTGCTGTACTCTGCTTTTAGTTGTATCGTATTGATGTATAACATGTTCTGGCTGTTTTCTTAGAACATGATACATGTAGCATCATCATTTATATATTGTTGGTTATATCCACTACTGTTGTGTATTTCAGTTGTGTATGGTTTACTTCTTCCGCTGTTGGTGTATGTTTTATTTTTTATTCCGCTGTGCTACACTTTGACAAATGAGGACATAGTTTCCCCACTATTAGACCTGGACCCTCACTTCTAGTCAGAAGACTCTGGCATTTGGAGAAATGTGCTTGAGGTCACATGGCGAACCGGGCTCGGGGCACCCGTTGTGTGGCACTCGGGTCCGGGACGTTACAAAGTGGTATCAAAGGGTGTTTATTTTCTTTGACTTACTATTTGGAGTCGTAGTCAGGGATAGGATGGAATGGTAGTTGGTAATAATATGTGCCCGGGTGTAGCTAACCTGTGTATAGGGAAAATCTATTCTACCCCGTATTTTTACAGTTATTTCAGTTTTGCAAATTTTACTGTTGATAGGTTTCACCATTGGGTGACGCACTTGGATTGTGCTGTTTATATTTTATCTGTGGGTTCTCTTGAGTTGTAACCTGATGAGATGAGGGCATGCCATCTCATGCATCATATAGGCACATGCTAGATATCACATGCCATGCATAGTTTCCATGCCATGTAGGTGCATTAGAATTTGAATGTTGTTGTGATAGTTTTTGTGCTAATAAAGCATGCTGTTGTGATGGCTACGTGATAAATACCTGCCTTGTGATATGGTATTTTTGTTTGAGCTTGTTTATAGAATGGATGCAAAACTTTGGTTTTTGGGGAGTATGGGCCACCATTGACCGGAATTTGGTGGATCATTGACTGTTTATTGGTTATAACACATATAAGATGTCAAACTTTGATTTGTGGGGAGTATGGCCCCCACGGGTCGGAATTTGACACTTAAGTGTTGTTTTTCAGTGTTTTCTAGGTTTCGGGGAAGTTCTGAGGCATACTGTCCAGAAACCAAGTATAAACGTCGTGTAGTACTTTATATACGCCATGTATATCCTTCTGTTCGGGAAGAAAAATAAACTTTTTGAAGTACACGCCGTGTACCCAGAGTACACGCCGTGTAGTCTCTTCCCGTGTCACAAACCGTGTTGGCCGCGACACGGGGTGGGGCAAGGCTTGAGTAAAACACACCGTGTGTCGAATGGACACGCCAAGTAATGTGACCCAGAGTCTGGCCGTGTAACTAACAACACGGGTCGGTGACCTCCTTAACAGAACACCCCGTGTCAATAATAGACATGCCGTGTAGTGTGACCTGGGGACTCGACCATGTAGCTAACAACACGGGCCAGTGTCACCTCTACCTGAACACGCCATGTACGTATGGAAAATGTTGTTTAGTCTTGTCTGAGGACATACCGTGTGGAGTTAGCCGTGTGGCTAAGAAACGGGGTGGTGTACCCGCCATGTGCATTTGTAACAAGCCGTGTAGTGTCAATCCGAGCAGCCGGCCGTGTCACAGATGACACGGGAAGTTGGAAAGTAACACTGTACACGCCGTGTAGATATTATACACACCGTGTAGTTCTGTTGAACGAAAGCCGTGTGGCTTAACCGTGTAGAACGACCCGGGCAGGGGAAGGAAAGTCAAGTACACGTCGTGTAGTCATTGTACACGCTGTGTAGTCTTGTTTTGAAAATTTTGAATGACTTATTCCTCTTTTTTCTTTTTTGGTTCCTTTACTTTTCAGTCTTAATAATCTTGAATCTGAGGTGTTCTTTTTACCATGTAGTGTCATTCCACTAAGACGACCGTGAGTTTTTCGCTAGGAGAGCGGAGAAAATTATACTCCGGAGATGGTAGGCCATGGGTTACCAGTGGATCCACCAGCAGAGCCAGATGCGACACGAGCTATTATACCGGACACAGGCGTAGAGGTGCTGTTCCATGAAGGTTTTATGCTGTTTATGCAGACCTTTCAGGGAGCACCGTAGGCTGCTATATCTATGGCTGAGCTGACTCGTATCTTCCAGCAGCAGCATCCACCTACGTTTTCAAAGGATGGTGGACCACAGGCTGCAGAGTCTTGGCTAGGATCGATGCAGACTATTTTCAAGCAACTTGAGACGCCTCCAGGGTGGAGGGTCAAGCTCGTGAATTACATGCTGCGTGATTACGCCAAGAGGTGGTGGGATGTAACCACCTAGTCAGAGCATCATAGGGACATGGTGTGGGAATATTTTCAGGCAGTCTTCTATGACTTCTTCTTTCCTGAGACACTGAGGGAAGATGGATCTCGAGAGTTCATGAATCTGCAACAGGGCGCTATATCAGTGATGGACTATTCTACTTGTTTTATGGAGCTTCATCGCTTTGCACCCGTACTGGTGGGTGATGAGATGATGAGAGCCAAGCGTTTTGAGGATGGTCTTCGGTATGACATCTGAGCGATGGTGAACGTTTTTAGGTTACCTACTATACACCCGATTGCGAACCAGGTGTTGATTACAGAGAGGAACCTGCGGGAATCTGTATGTATGGGCAAGGGCAGTTAAGCACCAGATACCGGTACTATTTTTGCTGGCAAGAGGAAGAGACAGAAGGACTTCTCTTAGGGCGGTAGTACCAGCCAGGCAGCTTCTACAGGTGGTTTGATCAGGTGCTACCAGTGTGGTATAGAGGGACACAAGAGGCCACAGTGTCCACGAGACCCAGTTGAGTGCCGAGATTGCGAAAAAATGGGTTATCTGTAGCGCTTTTGCAGGGCGTTTCTACTAGTGTCTAGTGAGAGGGGTTCTGTACAAACTCCGTGTGCGGGAGTAGGACCAGTGGCTTCTTACCAGTCTGGGAACTGGAATACGTCAGGGCGTGCAGGCAGAGATGGTGGTCGTGGTCAAGGTAGCCAGACACCAGGATCGCAGAGGCAGCAGGGCGGGACAGCTCAGGGTAGCCAGGCTTTGTCATAGGGCCACGGCACTGTGCAAGCATATGCAGTGCAACAGACCCAGCAGGAGCAGGATCCTGGACCTTCGATAGTTAGAGGTACTATTCTAGTAGCTTCTGTCTTGTCTTCAGTACTTTTTGATACGGGTGCTATGCATAGTTTCATATCTGTACCTGTTGTGGAGAGCCTTGGGCTCGGTGTTTCTACTTATTCGGATATCATGATTCTAGACACTCCGTTGGGGACTAGAACGATGGGTGTGCATTAGTGAAAGGAGTGCCCCTTGAGGTTGATGGGTGTCACTTCCTTTGAGACCTCTATGTCTTAGAGATGATGAGCTATGACGTCATTCTCGGGATAGACTGGTTGGTTACCTTCCGAGCTTTTTTAGACTGTTATCATCGTAGGGTGCGTTTCACGTCACCAGAGGGCAGAGAGTTTCTATACAAGGGAGAATGGGATGTTCAGGCGAGTCGAGCTGGACCAGAGCATCATGGGTGAGGTGGAGTCACATCCCATATTGCGAGCTTATATCTAGATGACTAGGGGACTTGTCAGACTGATTTCTCTCCAATTATCGATCCTTTCCGGGATGTCTTCCCGTATGACTTTTTAGGTCTACCCTCGGTGCGTGAGGTGGATTTCTCTATTGAGCTTGTGACAGGAGCCGCCCTGGTGTCTATTCCTCCTTATAGGATGGTCACGCCTGAGTTGCAGGGGCTCAAGAGGCAGTTAGAGGAGCTTCAGGCGAAGGGTTTTATCCGAACTAGTACTTCTCCTTTGGTTTCTCCGGTCCTTTTTGCGAAGAAGGCGGATGGTACCCTTAGGCTTTGCATGGATTATCGGAAGGTGAACCAGTTGACAGTTAAGAACCGATACCCCTTGCCAAGGATTGATGATCTGTTTGATCAGCTTCGTAAAGCATGAGTGTTCTTGAATATTTACTGGAGATCCGGATATCATCAGCTACACGTTAGATCATTTGATATACCTCTCACAGCTCTCAGGAGCAGGTATGGCCTATATGAGTATACGGTTATGACGTTCGTACTGACGAACGCGCCATTAGTTTTCATGGCTCTAATGAATCATGTGTTCCATCCGCATCTTGATTCATTTGTGGTAGTATTCGTGGATGACATCTTGGTGTACTATCACACTTTACACGACCATGCCACCCATCTTGAGATCGTATTGAGTACACTGAGAGAGCATCGACTATATGCTACGCTCGCAAAGTGCCACTTTTTGATGGACCAGATTCACTTCTTGGGTCATATCATCTCAGATGCAGGAGTTGCAGTAGACCCAGAGAAGGTGAGAGCAGTAGTTTCCTGGGAGCATCCTAAGAACATGTTTGAGATACAGAGTTTCTTAGGGCTGGTTGGTTACTACATACGCTTCATACAGTACTTCTCCCTCTTAGCAGCACCGTTGACAGGTCTAACTAAGAAGGGTGTGAAGTTCATTTGGTAGGAAGCTTGTGAGGCAGCTTTTCATAACCTGAAGGGAATGTTGACATCATCACTGATCCTGATGATCCCAGAGCAGGGGAATAGCTATACAGTTTACTGTGATGCATCATGGATTAGGCTGGGATCCGTTTTGATGTAGGGCGACCGAGTTGTGTCTTATAGGTCTCAGAAGTTGAGGCCACCTGAGAGGAGTGACCCAACGCATGATCTCGAGTTGGCTGTAGTTGTGGATGCGTTGCACTATTGGAGACACTATCTATTGGGAGAGCATTTTGTGGTTTTCACTGACCACAAAAGCCCCAAGTATATCTTTACTCAGTGTGACCTGAATCTAAGGCAGAGAATGTGGGTTGAGTACCTACAGTCCTTCGATTTTGATCTTTCATATACACCTAGTAAAGGTAATGTAGTAGCTAATTCACTGAGCAGGAAGACTCAAATACAGGCAGTGCAGGAGGCCAATGGTGAGTGGGAGCTCATGGCTTTGTTCTCTGAGATGCATCTATAGGTGCATGACAGATAGGGGCAGACCTATCTTTCCTCGTTAGCTGTGACTTCTACCCTCCTGGATAGAGTGAGGATGAGGTAGCTATCGGTTTCAGAAGGCCTAGTTCTATGGGATTTGGTGGCAAGTGAGGACCCTCCTCCTGATTGGACGATAGGAGATGATGAGGTTTAGTGTTTCCATGGACGTGTATGTGTTCCAGGTGATATACGCGAGGAGCTGATGAGGGAGTTTCATGTTTCAGCTTGGGCAGTTCATTCCAGGGTTACCAAGATGTACTGAGACTTGAGACATCAGTACTGGTGGCCGGGTATGAAGAGAGAGATAGCTGGTTTTGTTATGAGGTGTTCCACCTGTCAGTAGGTGAAGGCGGAGCACCCGAGGCCAGTTGGACTATTACAGCAGTTACCCATTGCAGAGTGAAAATGGGATGATGTAGCAATGGATTTCGTGACGGGTTTGTCGAGGTCACCTCATGGAAATGATGCCGTGTGGGTTGTTGTGGACAAACTCACGAAGGTAGCTCACTTTTTTCCGATCAAGGAGACCTTCGTTGTGGACAAGATCAGAAGGCTGTATATCTTAGAGATCGTACGTCTTCATGGGGTCCCTTGTTCTATTGTTTCAGATAGGGATGACCACTTCATGTCTCGTTTCTGGTAGAGTTTTCAGAGGTTGCTGGGTATACAGGTTCTTCTGAACACAGCATACCACCCTCAAACAGATGGCCAGTCAGAGCGGACGATACAAGTGCTAGAGGACATGCTGCACGCATTCATCCTAGACTTTGGGGGCTCTTGGGAGAAGAATATACCATTAGTCTAGTTTTCCCATAACAATAGTTTTCATGAAACTATTGAGATGGAACCATACGAGGCTTTATATGGTAGGCCATGCCGATCACCTTTGTGCTGGTTAGAGGCAGGTGAGGCAGCTTTACTGGGGACACAGCTCGTGTAGGAGACATCTGAACAGGTCCAGTTGATTCGGAAGCAGATGGCTACCGCGAAGTCTCATCAGAAGTCTTATGCTGATCGCCGCAGACGACCTTTGGATTTTGTGGTCGGGGATCAGGTTTTTCTAAGTGTTTCGTCGAGGCTGGGACACAAGTGAATCAGGAGACAAGGTAATATTTCACTGAAGTATATGGGGCCATTCAAGATTCTGGAGAGAGTCAGGTTGGTTGCCTATCGGTTGCAGTTACCGTAGTGGTACCGATCCATGCACGACGTCTTCCATGTGTGTCAGTTGCGTCGCTACCATTCAGACCCGTCTCACACCTTTCAACCTGAGGAGGTTGAGCTTCAGCATGATGCGTCCATTGAAGAGCATCTGATCCGTATCGTTGACAGGAGCATGAAGGTTATCCGAGGCTGGTCAGTTCCTCTCATACGGGTGTTATGACAGCATGGCCGAGTGCAGGACGAGACCTGGGAGCGTGAGGCCAACGTACGTGCTCAGTGGATAGATCTGTTCTGAGCTTTATCTTTGCCACCCTTGGAAGGTAAATTCAGGGATGAATTTCTATAAGGGGGGAAGTTTGTAAGAACCCGGTTCTTATTTTTGAGGTATAGGCTTCTTCCTTTTTCTTTTCTTTAAGTGTTTTTGAGAAAATATCGAAAATGGAAAAGAATGCTAAATTTCAAAACTGCACACCATGTACTTTGTCCACACGCTGTGTACTTTTGGCCGTGTTGGGATGAGTACACGAGGCGTGTAGCCTTGTCAGCGACGAGGGGTGTAGGAACTGACTACAAGCCGTGTAGTGGTACCTTACACGCTGTGTAGTCAGTCGGTAGGCTTGAATAGTGAGGCGGTGGAGTCGCCACCAGCTGGGCGACAGTACACGCCGTGTACTCAGGAGTACATGCCGTGTACTTAGGTCGACGGGTGAATAGTGTGGCGGTGCTGCCAAATGAACAGTTAAAGGATATAATTAAACATTGTGCACTCAGAAGTACATGCCGTGTACTTTGTTTTTTCGGCTTAAAACCGGCAGTAGCCTCTTCATTTGGAAGAGGAGGCATTTGATCCATTTTGGAGCCAATGGAGGAGGCCGGATCTCTAAAGATCCACCAGGCATTCATATGGAATCCGTTTCGTCTTCGAACGATTTTGTTGGAACCGTACAGGTATGCCCTCTCCCGTCCTGGTACCGTTATTACCAATTCTTCTCCTAACGTAAGTTATTTACATTTTAATGGGTTTTGTTCTTCTTCATATCTACGGCGTTCTTGGGCGTTTCTAGAGTTGGCATTCGGGTATAACGTTCGTGGACATATAAGGTAGGTGGATTTGTGTTATTTTCCAACTTTCGTGAGTGTTTTGTGCATTTTTGTACCACAAACCCATGTTGGGGGGTCATTTTGCTGAGGCCGTTGCTATATTTAATGCCTAGAATTTCATAGGTGATTAAATTGTGATAATAAAATGCTGGTTGGGATCAATTCTTGGATCCGAAACCACCCTAGGGGTGTGTTTAACTGTTTAGTAGTATGGTCAGGATACCTGAGGGTATGCCTTTAATGTAGTAATTGTAGAATTTCCTTGAGAGGAATTGATTGTTACTACTTGTTTCCATGTTGGGCATGGCCCGGTTACCTATTTAGCCAGAGGGAGTTATTGTATTTCACCTGAGGGCGTTTTTGTGATTAGCCTGAGGGAACTATACTATTTAGACCGAGGGATGTAGTATTTCTCCTGAGGGAAACCTTTCGTGCCTGAGGGCTTGACTTCTGTGCCTGAGGGCGACACTTCCTACACCTGAGGGAAACTTCTGTTACGCCTGAGGGCTATACCTGCGGGTGGGATTCTTCTTACCTGATGGCAAGGTTTTGTTTGTCTGAGGACGTGGGCTGTTTACTTAGAAATGCACTGTGGTGATTTATAATATTTAATGGATTAAATGAATAATAAAATGGCAATATAACTGGTAATTAGTTACTTTTGAGTACTGCTTACTTTATTGCATTTTACTACTGCACACTATCGTTTCATGCTTACACGCAGTTGGGCATGGGCCTTTGGTGGGTGCCTACTGAGATATATTTCTCACACCCTGTTTGGGTCACACTTTTCGGCCCAAACAGATTACATTTCTGCAGGTGTAGATAGGGGAAAGAGTCCCTATACAGGTACCTGACTATTTCAGAGGAGTAGAAGGGCATGGTACCGAGCCTAGGCTCGCGATGCCGCAACCAGCTGTTTTGCTGTACTCTGCTTTTGGTTGTATCGTATTGATGTATAACATGTTCTGGCTGTTTTCTTAGAACTTGAGACATGTAGCATCATCATTTATATATTTGTGGTTATATCCACTTCTGTTGTGTATTTCAGTTGTTTATGGTTTACTACTTCCACTGTTGGTGTATGTTTTATTTTGTATTCTGCTGCACTACACCATGAAAAATGAGAGCATAGTTTCCCCACTATCAGACCTGGGCCCTCGCTGCTAGTCGGAAGCCTCTGGCATTTGGGGAAATGTGCTTGAGGTCACCTGGAAAACCGGGCTCGGGGCACCCGTTGCGTGGCACCTGGGTCCGGGACGTTACAATTCATATCAAGTCATATAATACAATATGTAGTAAAGGGTTTCCCATGGCCGGCCAATAGTACAATACATATAAATAGGTATGCTGATACCAAAAAGATAAAAAAAAGGAACAATCCATTTGAGGAAAGACCTTAAGGCCTCATGGAAACATCCCCGACCAACAACTACTATATCCCAACTTCTGAATCCAATCCCTTACACGAACATAACAACATAAAATTTACACATGTCCTGAAGGGCCCATTTAGGGTGTGAGAACGTTTCACATTAGTATACCACACAAATGTGCTTACCCAACATAAGTGTTTAATCAGGAATAATATAGAAAAACAAAGCATCATGATGCAATTCATTTAAAGGAATCTTCCACGTTGCTTAATATCCATTAGGAAGCTTTTAACTTCCTCAACAAACATAGTAATATATGTAGAAGAGATGAACCTTAACCCATGTCCCAAGGAACCTGCTGTTGTAGAATAACCTAGGTGGACCCTCATGTTCCGCCTCAATAATGTAACCGGCACCACCTGCTTCATGAAACCTCATGCCTCAAACAAATCACTGATGTCCTGAAGGCATGCACAAGAAAAACTATTCAGTCTCTTAGACCCATAACAAAAATCACCTTTCAGCTTTTAGCCTGGTGTTTGAAGGAACATCAATATATGTACTCAGATAATAGTCACCTTTGAATCATATCACAATATCCCAAGGAACATAAATCCCCATCCTCCCAAGATAGTCTATAACCAATGAAAATAATACGATGAGCCTCATCCCCTAACCGATATCCTCAATGCTATCATCTAAAGTTTCCTCACCTTCCCGATGGTTTTCTATGGTAATCACCCCAAAAAAATTCCTAAACTGCACTATCAAGTCCCTTTACCCACACAAGTAGTCAAAACCACATCTTTACTGAGTCAACCTGTGTGCATGTGACTCCAATCGACACTTTGACCATCATGAGTGAGTTGAAATCACCAAATAATACCTAGTCCACATCAATAAGGACACCTCGTGCCCCTGCGACCTTGTCTCTCAAGTTCGATGGCCATGCCAACCAATATCACGGGCCTTGACCAAAACCTAATGGCCCCGCTGCCTAAATACAATGTCCATGTCACCCAAATGGTGATCATATCACCCATATAATCCAATACAAGCCCAATAGGATGACCACATCACCTTGATCCCAATGGAAATTCCATCCCAATTCCTCATTTCATGCCCGTCACAATCCCATGGTTCATATCATGTGTAATTCAAGCATTTCAGATATTTAATTCAAATAAATTCACTTTAAATAAGTAACTAAATTTAATAAAATTGAATTTAACCTCGTAAACAAACATAACAATTCAATTTAATATAATTGAATATCACATATTCAAATGAACAAAAAAATTTAATATAAACAGTTCAATTTAAATGAATATGACACCCCTGACCAAACCACCTAAAGAGCGATGTCCTCTAATCTATCCTTTCTTGAGAAAACATGGATTAGGAATTCCCCAATGACATCCCATAAGTTCATAACTTCAATTTAACATCAAGAAACTAAATTTAAAGGGGTATCTCACAATTAAACAAATGCGTTCTAAAACATTTACCCCCAAAAAGTCCACAAAAACATGAATACAGTTTTGAAACACCTACTATGGACTCGTAGACACAAGCATGTATGGTTTTGGAATCTAACTTGAAGTAATTTTAGAAGAAATCTATGATTCTATTGGACACCCTGAAAGTAGTGTAAAATGGATTAAATAGATTTAGCACTCCGTGAAGAAAAATCAAAGAGAAGAAGAGGCATGTGTGTGATAAGACTTACTGATATGGTTTTATTTCACCCAATGTGTCTGAAATTGGAGCATTGATAGAGGATTTAGACCAAAATACATTGGAGAAGGAAAAGAGGAGGAAGCCTATACTATGTGTCGCCCATGGGAGAATAATGTCGATAAAAGTGGGAGAAAAAGAAAAATAGAAGAAGGGTAAAATGTAATTTTTCCTCTTTAGTGGGGCCTTATGGATTGGAAAACCATCCAGGAATCATGCAGACTACAGTTAATAGGTACTTCCTATATGGAACTACCAATGTATCTTGTTGTATGGTTTTCTCTAACCATTCATAAACTATGTGGAAGCCCTCTATAAAAACTATAGATCTCATCTCATGGCTATACGCCTTACTCCATACGATTTTTTAAAATTGTTTGTCAGTACAAAATAGGGAGAAATTTTTTTTAGAAGAGGCCACACAGTTTAACCCAAACCATATTTCTTGACCAATAACTCCCAAATAGGGTCCTCATTCCTCTGACATACCAAAAAACATTCCAAAAAACATGATTTTTTAGATAATCTTCTAAAACCATAAAAAAAATTAATATTTAATTTTAGAAACTCTCGGAATTGAGTTATGATGCTTGAAAAAAGAATTTGGCATGCCCACTAAATCAAAAATTCAAAATGGGAGATAATTTTGACCCAATTCGAAAAACTAGGATGTTAAATTATCCCACCTTAACATATCTCATAACCGATCTATAAAAAAAACACAGAGATGGTATCAAACATACCTATTTTATTTAAAATAAACTCAGACTACCCTGGTCTCAAGGGAATATGTCATCTACCTCAAGGGGAGTCCACACCATAGAAGATACCTACGCCGGTCCATGCCGACCAAAACCCAAATTATGAAATGGTCCATAGAAAAATTACTAGACTCCATGTCCTCATGTGACAAATTTTCACCCTTTCACCACTTCAAGTGATCAATTGTTATAACATAAACCCCATATAATCCCTCATTGCATCAGTTCCCACCTAATTAAATTGTCACACATGGAACCAATGAGGTCCTTCATCTCAATAGATTATCAAAAAACATATGGCACCTCATTCCTCAATCAAGTACCACACCGAAATAATGCCCAGATTCCTATCATCTCAAGTAACCAAATCTCATCAATGATTCGATGCCATTGTATCTCAATTATCCCACAACCAATGATGCTCAAAATAGAATCTAGTTCTTCACACCTCATATATATATATATATATCACACAACCTTGATAGTTCCAACCTACTAACTAACATCTGGTTAGTCCATTTACATACAACATGTGTATCTCGTGCACTCAAAACATACATGCCTCAACAGGCCATGCCAAATATGAACCAATGAAATCCCGACCAAACCAGCAATATACCTCTGACTATCATCAGGTCACTAGCCTACATAGAACCTAGAAGCTCCATAACATGCACCTATCTTGATGCTCAGCTACCTAAAGCCTTACCACCCCATGGCGCTACAATAGCCACCAGCCACTGAATCCACACTTGGGTCCCACTATCTCTTTCAAGACCTTTGTGTGTCGCTATAACATAGCTAACATCATCTAGAACTGATCTAGAACCGAAATTAGACACCTAAATTTTCCCTTATCCATGACTATCTAGTTTCTGAGAAGGATTCCTATTGAATCTCTCGAGATACTTGACCTACTCACCTGCTCGACACTCCTTTGGAGGCCACTCACACTGAGTCCGAACTTTTCTCAGCTGACCACAGTAAAATCAGACTATAGAAGACCCACTATGAGGTGATATAGCTAATTCCTTATCCTAACAATACTACTGAAACTCACCATTTCCTCACTTCCTTCAATTAAAAGCATTGTTGCTGACATCACCTATTATCGCTGCCCAACTAGGGTAAGACATGCCCATCAGTTTACCCTCATCTATGAACATATGGTTCACCACCTCTGAGAATTAGACCAACCTAAAGATGATTTCCTTCACCTAAATGGAATGTAGTATACCTTCCTCTAAGTTCCTCACTCTTGAGGTGTAATCGATCACTATGTCGAGTGCAAAGAGAGAAAATTCAGTGAACATCACTGCATAGTCCATGACAAACATGTAACCCTATTGAAGGCTCAAGATATCCCATGATCTCTCTCCCCTCAGTGTTTCTGGGAGAAAGTCCTCAAAGAACCTAACCTGAAATCCCTTCTAGGCCAATCCCTCTTGTTTTCCTTCCAACACCTTTACATTCCACCAGTGATTTGTAGGTCCTCTAAGCATATATGTATCCAATTACACCCTCAATATTGGTGGCATCTCGATCTACTCGAATATCTTCTGCATTGATTCTATCCAATTTCAGCTACCTCTGAACCACTCTCACCCTGAAAAATCAACTGGTGTTGCGATTGGAACTCCCAAGTCAAATACACCATGGAAGGCTATGCTCCCTGAGGAGCCATATTGATCCCCAGGATCACACACACAAGGATCGTTCTGATCTACTTGTCAAGACATGATCCAAATGCAGTGACATCCACTAGTCTCCCTACCTGTAATGGAACATGTACTTGAGCCAGAGCCTGCACTTACTCAGCCTGACTGCCAAGGGTCTCAACCTACTCATGCTCCAACAACACTATGTTATCACCTGCTTGACACTCCATCCAATCTGTCTAGGAGGATCCCATGGAATACCATTACATGACCGGGAACCCCAAATAATATATATATATATATAACACATATAGGGAATACAATATAATTATGTGCATACTTATTATTCTTACACTTTCACATCGCAACAATGCAAATGAAATCCTGGCCTCATGGCCTCCTAACCTACCTTCAATAGATCCATGTATATTATGTACCATGGGCCACACCCATCCTCACAACCAAAATTTCCTCAAATGGATGACCTCATCACCCGACCTGGTGATCAACATCACCCCATTTCATAGCACATACCTACTCTTTTAATATGCAATCCCATTTCACACACATATATAACACATGGATGATCACATTTCACATAATCAATTGATATCATAGAAATATACACAAAAGTATTTCACATTTCACAAGAAATTTTCACAGTTGCATGATTATATAATTAAACACCCTATAATGTTCCTAAACAAAATCAAAAAAATCATAGCACCACACACCTTGCCTTACCAGGATAAGGGTCTAAGTATCCTCCCTTACCTCACCTGGTCAAGGGTTAAAAATCATAACAATTAACCATTCACATTTTAAATAATCTACTCTAGGTGTAAGTCAAACCAACTATAATGTGAGGAAAATAGAACAAAAAATCTAATGAAAGTTAATTTTATCCATCCCTCATACATGGGGATGTAAGGACCCAAACATGAGATATTAATCTATCTATGGCATGTACTATTCTCTATTATTCCACAACAAAAATAGTAAGACAATTATAAAAAGATAGGTAGTCTCGATCTCATTTGTAGCCAGCCTTACACTACTGCTAAGTCCTATTCAAGAATGGATCTGAAACCACTTATAGTATCCCCGTCCAAATTAGCCACTCGAACAATGCTATCGGGTGGGGTACCACTAGCCTTAGGTGAACATCCCCAAATTACAAAGGCTAATAACTATTAGAGATGGTTTAAAGAGGGTAATTTAGGAGTCCATAACCCCAACAAGTGATATAATAATGATCTGAGTACATATATGTAACATCTAGTGGAAATAGTTGTAGAGACCCTAAGCTTGATGTACATGGACATTACATTACTTTTGCGGAATACTTAATACATAACAAAAACAGACACACAAGGGCTGTAATAGTTTAGTGTCTTTGGAAACTTGGAACGTAATCTTCTAATCGTGGTGAAAGATCTTCAACATCTCCCATAAAGATCTTCCACTTTTTGTTTCCTTACCTAAATCCTTTCTTTTAATCCTGGGGGAAAAGAAAACATAAAAAGGGTGATCTCAAATTCTCAGTAAGGGTAAGCATGGATAAAATAAAACATACCATATACATTTGAACTTAAAAACATGAACATAATGTTTAAACATCAAAATCTTGAGCAATGACATAAAAAACAGAAGTACATAAGGCATAGATCATAATGGAACATAAATCATGATAAAATAGAATGGGAATAAAACATGTAATTGTTTCAACCATTCAGCACATGTCATGATTTCCATAGTAGCCAAGGCATTGCTACCAAGACCATCTTAGTGGACAAAGTCCCTTTCTGAATCGAGTTCACTCCTCGTTTCAGTCCTGTAACACTGAACCAGATTAACTTACCATTCCAGCCATGTCTATCTCATGAGATATGAAATATTTACCCAATGCATTGGAGGGAGATATAGGTCCCATCCATCTCATAGTGAAATCATTCTTACTTGTTCCACAAAATAAACTTAAAACATTCATCATAACCCAAAGAATAAAATGGGTTTCATAAACATCATCCCATTATCTCATAATCCATATAAAAAAATGGACATTTCATCATAAGAAAAGTGAAACCATTTAAATAATAGAGACATTAAATTTGAAACATACACATATTAAATAATGTCATCTTAGATGGAAAATGGTTTTGATAAAACAGTTGAAATGAATTCTTTAGGAAAATATCCTTTCTTCTTCAAAATCAATTTTTCTTCACAAAACGTCATGCAATTTTAAAAGAAGAATAATTTGTTGAAAATAGTCATGAAATATTTTGGAGGAAGCTTCATAAAAATAAGGCTTTATAAAACCGTAAAAAATCCTTTCATTCCGTATACGTTAAAAAAACATTCTTCTCGTACTTTTGTTGGAAAATTCAAAAAGTACCTCATAACGTAAACAAAAGGAATATTCCTTAAATACCATGTAGTAAAAGTCAAAAATGGGTAAAAATTAATTTAAACATACATGAATACACTTTTATAAATCATGTACATGGATGATAGCAATAACCCCACTAAATACTTACGAATAAGCAATCTCGGATAAAAATGAGATTTCCACAATTATGCCTTACCATAGGTCCGATTTGCTTCGTAAGTGTCCGAACCTCCTGTATAATGATTTAAATAATTTCATTGACTTATTCCAGAATCATACTAATTGATATTATATTATATATGGTTCACTTATGACTTTATATTACCCGTTCATTTGTAAATTCCATGTTAAAGAGCGTTTTGGGTAAAATCGTTTCATTTGTCATCCGTGTTTGGACTTGTAATTATTCATATGATTACTTAGATCATGATTACATAATTACAGAATATAAAACATGATTTATATATAATATATATTCAGAATATACATATATATAATAAATCAGTAAATGGAAATAAATACACCTTTCATGGAGATGGTAGGTCGTACGTACTCATGAACGCTGTTTTCGTTTCCTTATTGAGTTGAATGGAATTAAGTAGATGAAATACATATATACACATATAAATACAGTATCATTATTATGTCATATGTTTCATTATTACTTATTATATATACTTTATAATCATTCATGAATGGTTAACGTGGAGAATGAATCTCATCGCGTCGTGGAGACGGTAGTCCGTACGTACGCACGAGCGATGATATCGTTATCATGATCGTGGAATTGTATTGGAGTGTATGTATACAATTTCAGAGTCAATATCACTTTACAGTAATCATATATAGTTATTATGTACACTATTATACCCATCCAAGTAAGGTGGTGGTGGAAAATAGATTACACCACGGTGTGGAGACGGTATTCCGTACGTACGCACGGGCGTCGATTTCGTTTTCCGTAGGATGGATAGATGGTGAAATAGGGGTTTTTCATACTTATAATAACATATCAGTATATGAGTGATACTGATTTTATTACTTCATAATGAAACAACCTAAGAAGAAGAAGTGGAAGAAGAAATAAAGTTGAAAGAATCGGTAACGGACATTACCTCTTCTTTGAAGCACCTCTTTGAGTCCTCCTCTTAGGGCACTAAACGTGGTCTTTGAACAATAACAGGACCTCTAGGATGTTTCTATGGAAGTTTAGAAGAGAATTTAGTAGGTTTTGGCTGAGATTTAAGGCTCAATGTGGTGTGAGGAAGAGAGGAAGGAGGTGCCCTTTTATAAGAGAGGAGAGGGGCACCTTTGGAATAAAAAAAAATATTATTTTATTATAAAGTCAAAATCGGTTTTTAATAGCTAAAAATTGATATATTTAGAAGCTAAGGTGGGTATGGGTCTCAATCCTCTCATCCGATAGAATTTAGACAAGTTTAGGTATCAATTTTAACCTTATCATTTAGATTTAACTTTAAGTTAGATAATTTAACTTTTACCGTGTCTTCTTGTTTCCTTACACTATAAGGTTAATAAACATACTATATCATGCCAAACGAACCCCAAGTTGTTTATTATTAATATATATAACCTTATCTAAGTCATTTGGCCGAACCTTATATTTTTAGGAATAAAATAACAATTAATAATATAATTTTTTTTTTAAAAACTATTTTATATCAATTTTGACACTATTTAGTATTTGATTTTTTTGAAAATCATAACAGAATGATTAGTTCGAAAAAGGTTAATTAAATCAATACTAACATGTTATATTAAACTGTAAAATTAGTGTAATTCATAGAAAGTCTCAAATTACATTTATTTGGGTATTTTAACATCAATTATGTCAATATTTCATTAATAAGATAATTAATGCATCATCATTGTGTCATAACTAAATTAAATTATTTAATGTCTAAAAATTACAAATAAAATACCATTATGTAGGAAATTCTTTTAGATATCTAATTAATATTTATAGTCTAAATTATCTTTTGTATAACCCCATATTAAAAATGATTTACTTATTAAACTTTTATTTTAACTATTTTAACCCTTCATTAAATAAATTAATAATAAATGTCCTAATCTAATCCATGTGGGCCTAAATGGTCATATTTTATTCCTAAGGTTATTTTTGGTCGAATTAAACTTATCCAATAGAATTAGGACATGTGTTAGGGTAATAATAATATCATTTTACCCATAATTACCCTATTTACTTTTAACCGTGGTAAAAAAAGTAAAAAGTTATTATTCACCAAAAATTATTTTCATCTCATTGAACCACATTTTAGTCCTTGATATTAACCGTGTCTCTCAGATTTTCAATATTCCACTCATAGAAGCAGTAAAATTAAGTTTTATGAAAAATTAAGGTTTTTTAACTACCACTTAGTGGTTTCACTATTCATCAAAAAATGAAAGTTTCCAGAAAAATATCAAAAATTAGGCCTATGATATATTTGATATTATGAATTAAAAAATGATGTCTATTTTACCAAATTAAAAACATATCAGTTTCATTAATTAATTTAAAAATTAATTCTCGTCGTCAAAACAAATAGCAT
Organism: Viscum album; assembly: GCA_963277665.1. NCBI lineage: Eukaryota > Viridiplantae > Streptophyta > Magnoliopsida > Santalales > Viscaceae > Viscum > Viscum album. The sequence goes on from OY728130.1 coordinate 1,626,816,498, forward strand.
GTTTTTAAGAGATAATAACTATCAAAAGATTGACATTTGTTTATGTCTGGTTTAAATGTGAAATTACATCCAATGACCAACATTGTATTAAATGGTAAAAAGATATTATAAATATACTTTAAAACCACTAAAATTAAAAATTTATCACTATTAATTATTTCGATTAAAAAAGTTGTTTTTAATTAAAATTTAATAATTTTCACTATTCATCAGAATATGAAAGTTATCTGAAAAGTACCAAAATTTCACCCTAAGATAATTTCGATATTCCGAATCCAAAAATGAAGTCCATTTTGAAAAATAAAATTTACAAAATTTCAAAAAGTGGTTATTACTATTTATAACAGCTAGTTTTAATAATATTTTAATAGCATATCGTTGTTTAGTGAAACTCGGTATTGCGTACGACGCAAACTATTGAGGAAGGTCGCGTTTGCGCGTAATGTAAGGAAAGTCAGGTATGCGTGTTATGAAAGCTCCTTTTGGGGTAGCATAAAACACAAGACATTAATGAAATATATATATATATATTTTCATAAAATCTCAGGGTATTACATTCTACCCCCCTTAAAATGAATTTCACCCTCGAAATTCGTCGGGGTTGTAAATGGTTTACTACTTGAAAGTTTCATTAATATAAACCCACATTGTAAAAATAAATACCAAAACTTGGCTTAAAAAATTAATGTATTAAACTTAACGGTTACCCAAATTAACTCGTCACTGGGTTTCCACGTAGGAGAACATAGGTGAAAATATGGATATGGAAGAAAAATATAACCATCATGTTCGGACGGAGAGTGGTAGAGAACATGGCTATGAAAAAGCCAAAAATCAAAAAGCCATAAATTTGTGATGATCTAAGGTACCATCTGATTCATCGGATATAAGGGCACTAGGAATTTTTTTTTGTTTTCAAGATCATTTCCCTAATGTTGAAGAATTTGAATTAGAATAAATACTTACATTATTTTGGTACAATCTCACTGTTGTTCGTGCCTTGAACAATTTCCACATCATCTATTAAAGAAATGATGTTGAATTTTTTATTCATGAAATGTTAGCAGATCATGTGACAGAATGACGGGTCATTCCATCTGTCTCAAACAAAAGGTTAGCAAAAGTTATTAAATATACATAAGTCGATCTATAGTGAGATTAATCATATACGGTTACTAAAATGGAATTATACTTCATATATCATAATTCTTAATATAATAAAACTAGTTTCTACAAAACAGGGACTTCCTATAGGCCAATGGTAGGCGATAAAGGCCAATCACACTTCGGTTGTGGGTTCGATTCCCACAGCCTTGTCCTATGCGATGGGTTGTCGCCCATCCTGTAGGTTTTCCTTTTTATTAAACTACATTACTATAAAATCCCATAAATAATATCGAAAAAACTTCTATCCTTAAACAATACTAACTTATGTCCATCATAATCCATTCCAATCTTTAGGCTTATCCAAAATACTACTGTCCAATCTCATATTATAGTGAAAATGATTACCAAAGAGTTCATACAACTAGCATGTTAATACCACTGTTGATCCCCTTATATCATGAGATATGTCTTGTTGGTCACATTCCAAAAATTCTAAGGCCTTAATCATGTATTATCTTGAAAAAAATACCCATTGAATCGTAGTGAAAACATGAGTGATGTCAAAAGTTAACTCTTTTCACATACCAAAACCTCGAACCATGATATAACTATTTCCTTATATCAATCATGAGCTCATGAATACTGTCAAACATTTCATTTTCTTCTTATCTCTTCATTATGCGCATATCATCTTTTTTCCAAAAATACCTCAATAACTTTCCATGGTTACTGGTACCATAAAATTATTGAAAACCACAATAGACCAATATATAAATATTCTAATATTCCATTATACTATATACAACATTATTTTGGAATCCCATTACCCAAACACTTAATCATTCCACCACATCGTTTTCATATTCAACATCGCCAATAGTGATCGCATGTGACTTCCCTTTGTCCTTTGCCTTAAGTGGTTGCTCATGTTAATCATCACTAACCCTTGGATTAGGGCATTTATTAGCATAATGCCCCCACTTCCTTTCACTTGAAGTATTGAAGTGTTGGTGGTGTGTTCTCTGCAGTCTTTTCATTATTCAGATCATTAGAAACCCTTTTTTCGTTACTTCGAAACTCAGCTGCTCGATGACCTTCTTTTCCACACATAAAACATTTTCTAGTCCCTTTAAGACAATCTCCACCATGCTTCTTTCCACACTTTGAGCATAAGGAAACATTCATCTTTTTTTCACCATTATTCTGAGATTTATCCTTGAACTCCATCTTTCGTTTCTTGTCAAAACCATGAGATGGATATGTAACACCAACTTCCATTTCTACCTTAATATCACAACGAACAATTTCTTCATAGCTACTGAAGTATCTTATAGCTAATGCCCTTCGAAGATTTGGTTTTAAGCCACTGAAGAATCGATCAACTTTACTTTCAGGTTGGATGATAATGCCAGATGCATAACTTGCAAGCCTTGTAAAATTCGCTTCATATATACCAATAGATTCATCATCCTTTTAATTTAGTTCAAGAAACTCCTTCTCCATATTTGTTTGATTAATACAAGGGAGGTACTTATTGAAAAATAAGTTTTTGAACTCGTCCCATTCCATGGACTCAAGTTCATTTCTTGGCCTCGTATTCTTGATAAGATTCCACCATTGATCAGCTTCACCTTCCAAACGATGTACTGATAAGATGACTTTATCATGTTCAGAACATTGAAGAACTGGAAATATCTTTCCAATGGTACTGATCCACTGTTCAGCAACAATTGGATCAGAAGACCCACTGAAAGAAGGTGGATGTTGCCTCAAGAAGGACTCAATAGAATATTGTTCCCTTCTCTGCTCATTTGGAAGTCCAGAATGATTCATAGCTTGTGTAAGTATAGCAATAAGATTTTTCACTCCATCTCCCATAACATTTGTTTGTTCAGGAGGACAATCATTGCATTTTCCATTACATTGATCAACACGGTTCTTTCGGGTTCCAGCCATCATCTAAAACCCAAAAAGAATAGTGTGAGAGGAAAAATTCATGCTAGGGAAAACAACATAATAAAGGGGGATTACCTTCAATATCTAACATCTTAGGTTTAATTCTAAGATTGTTACCATAATTCTAGGACTATAACCTATACATATAATAATCCTTAGGGACATCCCTAGACATACCTTAGAAATATATCTAGGGATTTCACTAAAGGTTTCGCATCCTAGTTTCCAAAGGTTGACTAAACCTTTCCTCTGATACCAACTGTAGAGACCCTAAGCTTGACGTACATGGACATTACATTAATTTTGCGGAATACTTAATACATAACAAAAACAGACACATAAGGACCATAATAGTTTAGTGTCTTTGGAAACTTGTAACGTAATCTTCTAATCGTAGTGAAAGATCTTCAACATCTCCCATAAAGATCTTCCACTTTTTGTTTCCTTACCTAAAACCTTTTTTTTAATCCTGGGGGAAAAGAAAACATAAAAAGGGTGAGCTCAAATGCTCAGTAAGGGTAAGCATGGATAAAATAAAACATAACATATACATTTGAACTAAAAAACAAGAACATAATGTTTAAACATCAAAATCTTGAGCAACGACATAAAACATGGAAGTACATAAGTCATAGATCATAATGGAACGTAAATCATGATAAAATAGCATGGGAATAAAACATGTAATTGTGGAAACCATTCAACACATGTCATGATTTCCATAGTAGCCAAGGAATTGCTGCCAAGACCATCTTAGTGGACAAAGTCCCTTTCTGAATCGAGTTCACTCCTCGTTTCAGTCCTGTAACACTGAACCAGATTAACATACCGTTCCAGCCATGTCAATCTCATGAGATATGAAATCTTTACACAATTCATTGGAGGGAGATATAGGTCCCACCCATCTCATAGTGATATCATTCTTACTTGTGCCACAAAATGAACTTAAAACATTCATCATAACCCAAAGAATAAAATGGGTTTCATAAACATCATCCCATTATATCATAATCCAAATAAAATAAATGGACATTTCATCATAAGAAAAGTGAAACCATTTAAATCATAGATACATTAAACTTGAAACCTACACATATTAAATAATGTCATCTTAGATGTAAAATGGTTTTGATATAACATTTGAAATGAATTCATGAGGAAAATATCCTATCTTCTTCAAAATCAATATCATTTCACAAAACGTATTGCAATTTTAAAAGAATAATATTTTGTTGAAAATAGTCATGAAATCTTTTGTAGGATTATTCATGAAAATAAGGCTTTATAAAACCGTAAAAAATCCTTTCATGCCGTATACGTTAAAAAAACATTCTTCTCGTACTTTTGTCGGAAAAGTCAAAAAGTACCTCATAACGTAAACAAAAGAAAGATTCCTTACCTACCATGTAGTAAAAGTCAAAAATGGGTAAAAATTAATTTAAACATACATGAATACACTTTTATAAATCATGGACATGGATGATATCAATGAACCTAGTAAATACTTTCAAATAAGAAATCTCGGATAAAAATGAGATTTGCACAATTATCTGTTACCTTACGTCCGATTTGCTTCGTAAGTGTCTGAACCTCCTGTATAATGATTTAAATAATGTCATTGAATTATTCAAGAATCATAATCATTGTTATGATATTATATATGGTTCACTTATGACTTTATATTACCCGTTCTTTTGTAAATTCCATGTTAAAGAGCGTTTTGGGTAAAATCGTTTCATTTGTCGTCCGTGTTTTGACTTGTAATTATTCATATGATTACTTAGATCATGATTACATAATTCCAGAATATAAAACATGATTTATATATAATATATATTCATAATATAAATATATATTATAAATCAATAAATGGAAAGAAATACACCGTTTATGGAGACGGTAGGTCGTACATACGCATGAACGCTGTTTTCGTTTCCTTATTGAGTTGAATGGAATTAAGTAGATGACATACATATATATACAAATAAATACAGTATCATTATTATGTCATATATTTCATGATTACTTATTATATATACTTTATAATCATTCTTGAATGGTTAACGTGGAGAATGAATCTTATCGCGTCGTGGAGACGGTATTCCGTACGTACGCACGAGCGATGATATCGTTCTCATGATCGTGGAATTGTATTGGATTGTATGTATACTATTTCATAATCACTATCACTTTACAATAATCATATATAGTTATTATGTACACTATTATACCCATCCAAGTAAGGTGGTGGTGGAAAATAGATTACACCACGACGTGGAGACGGTATTCCGTACGTACGCACGCGCAGTGATTTTGTTTTCCGTAGGGTGGATAGATGGTGAAATAGGGTTGTATCATACTTATAATAACATATCCATATATTAGTGATACTAATGTTATTACTTCATAATGAAACAACCTAAGAAGAAGAAGTGGAAGAATAAATAAAGTTGAAAGAATCGGTAATGGACATTACCTCTTCTTTGAAGCGCCTCTTTGAGTCCTCCTCTTAAAGCAGTAAAATTGGTCATTGAAGAAGACCAGGACCTCTAGGATGTTTCTAGGGAAGTGGAGAAGAGAATTTGTCAGGGGTTTCCCGAGCTTTAAGGCTCAAAGTGGTGTGAGGAAGGGAGGGAGGAGGAGCCCTTTTATAAGGGAGGAGAGGGGCACCTTTGGAATAACAAAAAATATTATTTTATTATAAAGTTAAATTCGGTTTTTAATAGATCCAAATTGATATATTTCAAAGATAAGGTAATTATGGGTCTAAATCATGTCATCCAATAGAATTTAGACAAGTTTAGGTATCAATTTTAACCTTATCATTTAGATTTAACTTTAAGTTAGATAATTTAACTTTTACCGTGTCTTCTTGTTTCCTTACACTATAAGGTTAATAAACTTACTATATCAAGCCAAAAGAACCCCAAGTTGTTTATTATTAATATATATAACCTTATATAAGTCATTTGGCCTAACCTTAGATTTTTAGGAATAAAATTACAATTAATAATATAATATTTGTTTTAAAAACTATTTTATATCAATTTTAACACTATTTAGTATTTGATTTTTTTGAAACTTATAACAGAATTATTAGTTCTAAAAAAGTTAATTAAATCAATACTAACATGTCATATTAACCTGGAAAATTAGTGGAATTCATAAAAAGTCTCAAATTACATTTATTTGGGTATTTTTAACATCAATTATGTAAATATTTCATTAATAAGATAATTATTGCATCATCGTTGTGTAATAAATAAATTAAATTATTTAATGTCTAAAAATTACAAATAAAATACCATTATGTAGGAAATTTTTTTAGATTTCTAATGAATATTTATAGTCTAATTTATCTTATAGATAACCCCATATTAAAAATGATTTTCTTATTAAACTTTGATTTTAACTATTTTAACCCTTCTTTAAATAAATTAATAATAAATGTCCTAATCTAATCCAAGCGATCCTAAATGGTCGTATTTTATTCCTAAGTTTTTTTTTGGTCGAATTACACTTATCCAATAGAATTAGGGCATGTTTTAGGGTAATAATAATATCATTTTTACCCATAATTACCCTATTTACTTTTAACCGTTGTAAAAAAAAGTAAAAAGTAACTATTGACCAAAAATTATTTTCATCTCATTGAACCAAATTTTAGTCCTTGATATTAACCGTGTCTCTCAGATTTTCAAAATTCTACTCACAGAAGCGGTAAAATTAAGTTTTATGAAAAATTAAGTTTTTTTAACTACCACTCAATGGTTTCACTATTCATCAAAAAATGAAAGTTTCCAGAAAAATACCAAAAATTAGGCCTAAGATATATTTGATATTATGAATTAAAAAATGATGTCTATTTTACCAAATTTAAAACATAACAGTTGCATTAATTAATTTAAAAATTAATTCTCGTAGTCAAAACAAATTGCGTGTTTTTAAGAGATAATAACTATCAAAAGATTGACACTTGTTTATGTCTGGTTTAAATGTGAAATTACATCTAATGACCAACATTTTATTAAATGGTAATCATATATTCTAAATATACTTTAAAACCCCTCAAATTAATAATTTATCACTATTAATTATTTCGATTAAAAAAGTTGTTTTTAATTAAAATATAATAATTTTCACTATTCATCAAAATATGAAAGTTATCCGAAAAGTACCAAAATTTCAACCTAAGATAATTTCGATATTCCAAATCCAAAAATTAAGTCCATTTTGAAAAATAAAATTTACAAAATTTTAAAAATTGGTTATTACTATTCATAGTGGCTAGTTTTAATAATACTTTAATAGCATATCGTTGTTTAGTGAAACTCGACATTGTGTACGACGCAAGCTATTGAGGAAGGTTGCGATTGCGTATAATGTAAGGCAAGTCAGGGATGCGTGTTGTGCAAGATCCTTTTGGTGTAGCGTACAACACAAGACATTAATGATATATATATATATATATATATATATATATATATATATATATTCATAAAATCTCGGGGTGTTACAAAAGTGACTCAACAGACTCAAACTAGAACCACCAATGGTGGAAGCCCAATAAAAAATAATCAATAGGAGTAGAATAATTAAATAAGTAGTGGAAATAAATAAACATACCAACATACCACTTATATCTAATAAAATAAAAAATCATGCATTCGTATTGGGTCATACAATACAATATACATTAATGGGTCGCCCATGGATGACCAATAGTACAATACATATATATAGGCATGTTGATACCAAAAACATAAAAAAAAACTCTAGCTGAAGAAGGACCTCAAGGTCTCATGAAAACAACCCCTTCCAATAGCTACTAAGGCCCAACTCCTAAATCCAACCCCTTTACAGAACATTACAACATAAATTCTAGAAGCATTCTGAAGGTATCAGGTGGGGTTTGAGAATGTGTATTAGTAGAATACCAACCATGTGTTCATACCCAACATAACTATTTAAGAATATGTTATATAAAAATAAATGAAGTAATCATGATGAAATTCATTTAAAAAAAGATTATCTGGTGCTCAATAGACACCATGAAGCTTTTACCTACCTTGACCAATGCTGAAATATCTGTAGAGGAGAGGAACCTTATCCCCTATCCCAAGGAAACCTCAGTAGTAGAATATCCTAGGTTAACCCTCAGGTTCTAATTCAATAAAGTAACTTGTCACAACATGCATCCTAACACCTTATGGCTCAAAATAATCATCGTCGCCCTGAAGGAACACCCATGAAAAACAATATGGCCCCTCAAACCCCTACTCAAAAGCACCCGTCAGCTCGTAGCCTGATGTACAGAGGCATTGTTATATTCGTCTTCAAATAACAGTCATTGTCTTCTCATAGTACATCATCCAATGGAATTATGATCCCCATCCTCCCAAAACATTCCAATTCCAACAACCTCAGAATGATAAGCCTTAGTGCCAAACCAATATCCTCAACGCCATCATCCAAAGAGTCCTCACCTTCCCCATGGATTTCTACAACAAGAACCCCCCAAAAAAATTCTTAAGCCACACTATTAGGGACCTCTACCCTCATGAGTAGTCAAAACCACCTCATACCAGAGTCAACCTATTTGTACATGACTCCAATCGTAACTTTTTCCACAATGGGTGAGAAGAAATCCCCAAATAATACCTAGTACACATTAACACTGACACCTCATTCCTAAGTGACCATGTCACACGAGTCCGATGTCCATGAAATCCAATATCACAAGCCTTATCCAAAACCTGATGGTCACACTGCCTCAATCCTCCATACATGACACCCAGACAGTGATCAAATCACCCAAATAATCTGAGTCAAGCCCAACTGGATAACCACATCACCTTAATCTTGATGGCCATGCCATCCAAATTCATCTAGTCATGCCTTTCAAGAACCCATAGTTTATATCACATTCAATTCAAGCATTTCATATATTTAATTCAAATTAATTCACTTTAAATAAGAAAATCAATTTAATACAATTGAATTTCACCTTCTAAACAACCATACCAATTCAATTCAATATAATTGAATATCACATATTCAAAAGAACAAATAAATTTAAATTAAATGGATTAATTTAAATGAATATAACACACTCGTCCAAACCACCCAAGGATAAAAAACCTTTAACCTAGCCTCACTCAAGGCAACATGGATTGGGAATTCCCCAACGACATACCATAAGATCATACCATCAATTTTACATCATGAAACTATATTTATAAGGGAATTGCTTAATTAACCAATTTCACACTAAATGTCACACCCCCAAAAATTATGCAAAAAACAAAGACAGGTATGCACCAATAACCTTGGACCCATAGAAATAGTCACATCTTGTATTGGCCTATAAATTGAAGCATTTTGGTGGAAATTGACAATTATTTCAGACACCCTGAAAAGGCGTAAAAAGGGAAAAATAGCTTTATCACTCTATAAGGTGAAATTAAAAAGAATAAGAGGCGTGGGTGTGATATTAATTACTGATATGGTTCTATTTTACTCAACAAATTTGATATCAGAGAATTGATAGAGGTGTTTGATCAAAATCTACTATAGGAGGAAAAGAGGAGGAACCCTCTACTGTCTGTAACTAATGGGAGAAAAAAGGGGAGTAAAGGGGGAGAAAAAGAACAATAGAAGAAGGAGAAAGAAATGAAAATTTACCTCTTTAATGGGAAATATTATTATCTATCATGGTTTTGTAAATCATGTGCCGACCGTTCGAGATACAGTGCATAAGTACTTCCTATATGGCATTACCCATGTGTCTTGTCACATAGTTTTCTCTAACTATAAAAAACCATGTGGAATTCCTCTATAAAAACAATAGATCTCATTGAATGTCTGTGCGCCTCACCCCATATAGTTTTTAAAACCATGTGGCAGTACAAAATATGGCACACTATTAGCTGAGAGATGCCGCAAAATTTGTCCCAAACCATGCACCTTCACCTGAAACTCTTAAACAGAGTTCTAGGGCCTCTGATTCTCTCGAAACCCTTACGAACACCCAAGGATTTAGATAAACTTATAAACTCTTCAAAAATAAGTATATTGGATTTAGAAAACTCTCAGAAATTGAGTTTCAATGCCCGAAACAGAATTTGGAACACCCACTAAACCAAAAATTCAAATGGGATAGGTTTTTGACTCGATTCAAAACCTGAGAAATTATACTCTACACAATTGTAGAAAAATTCCCTTCTATTCAATCAAGTAACAATGTATTTATTTCCACATGTATAAAATGTGAAAAAAAATATTTCCTTCCCTTATTACTAGTATCCAATTTTTTCTCTATCATCCTATTATTCTCTATCACTCATTTGAATACATAAGACTTTGAGAATTCATTCTAAGTCATGATAACAGATGATACCATGTCCTTGTATAATGATACAGTTTAGGATACAAGTTCCCCTTGAAGTATTTTCTCAATCCCATTAATGAAATGATCAATCTTTATTTTTGTATTGCATACGTTGTTCGTAGAATTCCTTGCTAAACTTATAAAGTTCGATTCATGCTTAGAAACATTTTCATGTTCCTTTTGACTAAAATTTATGAATTTTCCCTCAATATCTACTCATTTTTTAGAAGAAAAATACTTTTATAAGAAGAAAATATTAAAATCCATTCATTCCATGTTTTCTATTTCTTCTTCATCCTTGGTGTTTTGAATCAATGACCTCTATTGATTTAGATCTCTTGAGAGACGATAAACTTCCATAACAAATTTCTCCGTTTCATTACTACCGAGATCAAGAAATATCTTCTCTAAGGAACTTATCAATTTCATATATAATAATGGATTTATATTCCCATTTATTAATTGAGGTTTCTGACACATGAAGTGATCCAATATGGAGAATCACACTATGGAAGAGGTTTATCCAACCAGGAAAGGTTATTAGTCATAACCTAATTAAGATGTTCTAAAATAGACATACTTTTCTCAGTTACAATACATTATTTATTAGATTCACCAATTGGTAATTCTATTCATTTTCAATGAGTATTGATACACTTATTCCTTCCAGGTTCCATTTCTAAAAAATGGAATATACTGGATTATCTCATAAAATTGTGAACTTTTTATAATTATAAATATGATGTTACATAAAACATAAATTAAAAAATTTATACATAGATAATCTCATAATCATAAACAAGGTTTCATTGGGGATATATTTATCTTAAAACCCTTTATAATGGTTTGTAAAGAAAATTTGAATTAAACTAATCATATACCCCTTGGAGTGCTAAACCTGGTGGGCAGTATGACCCATTTTCATGCACCAAGTGATGATCAGGTGAAGAAATATGTTACCTTTTTTAAGTTATTACCCCTAGGTACCTTTGTTCTTGAACCACATCCATTTTTAGTATATAGATGGAGATGCATTTCCTGTAAAATATTTATAATATCTTCCTTACGAACACTTTATTATTTTCATCTATACCTACCCTCAAATTATATCATATTGTCAAGTTCCCTAATCTATGTTTTACTTAATCTAGTTCTGAAGGATTCTACTAAAATTTCTCTAATACCAACTTTAAATACCCAAAATCCAATAACCATGATCTAGTTTCTGATTTATTATATTAGCATAGATAAAATGGGTCAAATCCTATGGGACTGATTAATTTTGTAGTTTTAGAGAACCAAATACATACATTATAACCATATTACATTTTAAAATAGAAATTATTATTTTTTATAATAGTATTATTCCCTCTTGAATATTCTTGAATGTAAAACATAGTACAATTCATGGATTCCTAATAAAGGGAAACAAAATATGGGTGAGCTCAAATTCCTATTAATGTTTAATCACAATAGAAGCTATCATGAATCAATATGACTAGACATGGGAAGGTAAATAACTAAAAACAAAATCCACTTAAATAATCCTATTAGAATAATCAATATATAAAGATAAATAACTGAAAACACTTTCTATTTAATTAAAAACATGACCATTATAATTGGATAATATGTAATCAATATGCAAAGGTAAATACATGTTATTTAATTAACAAACTGTGAATTAAATGAATATAGAGATAATATCATGTTGAAAATATCATAGATAATAAGGTAACGAGACTCTAAATAAAAAATATTATTAATTATTGGATATAATTTCTTGGGAACATGAAATACCAAACTATAAAGATCTATCCACCAGATAGTTTAAAACTACATGTAAAAACTACTTTAATATGGACAACTGATTTGTCTCATGAGACATGTCGATACATCGAGGGGTTATTGATAACCAGAACTACCCATGTATACATTTCCAAATCATTCCTCATATATTGACTAATTAATTTAATTCATGAATCAAATTTTCTTATCATTAAACATCTATATTGATTAAAGGATACAGATTTGACAACAATTCCCCAATTAATCAAATAACTTTAATAGTAAAAAATAAATATAAAAATGGTATATGGTTTATTAAATAGTAATACCCATAATACAAGAATATTATATTTTAGATAAATTTAATTTCCAATTAAAAATGATTAAAATAATGTAATATCTTGAAGAAAAATTTAACAATAATAAAAGAAAGTGAGATTGTGCAATAACTATTACCACTTCATAATTTTAGAGTAAAATCCCCTTTGATGAAATGATTCAAAGTGAAACTTAAAATACCATGATGTATGAATTAATAATGATATTAAATATTAACGGTGAATTATATACACTAAATAAAAGTGAATAGGTCCATAATGACAAATAAGTCTCAATGTAGTGTAAATTGAGATGAAATCACTTACCTTGAGTCTGGTTTACCATGATTGTCCTTTATCTTCAAGAAAAATAAACTCATGTTAATTATATAATTTATTAATAAAAATTTTCAAGTTTATTATCAATTTTATTTCACTTATTACCATGTTATATACAATTACCTAATCTATTAAGTTTAAGTCTGGTGTTTCGATGATATTTGACTATGTGTCAAAAATGACTTCAGAAGGTGACTATTGGTCTAAGTTGTCAATATACAAAATTATATAAAATAATAATCATTAAATAATTATAATATTTATAGATAAATTATAATTTTAAGAAAACAATGAAATGTGGTTTTGAGAAATAGATTATGTCACGAACACAGACACCATAGACCATACGTACACAACAATAACGTTTCCATTTTTCAATGATCATCATGGAAAGAAGATAAGTGATATTTTATCATTAAATAATGATAATAGTATCATAAATAAAATATTTTTTCTTTAATTATACTTTTACATATCATCCATGTAGTGTGGTGATGAAAATAAAGAGTCACATTGTTTTGGGGAGGTGGTAGTTCACACGTACTCTTTCAATGAGTGAAAATGTAAGAAAGAAAATGATATTTTATATTTTAAGAATTATAATTTTTTAATTAATATCATAATTATGTCATATATATAACATATATCAATAATTTTTTTTCAATCCTTTTATGTAAATCGTCAGTGGAAACGAATCACATCGGTTCACATCGCGGTAGTCCACCGTACACACGAAAAATGTTATCGTACCCCTAAGGAATAAACAAAAATAATATATAATGACAAAATTGGTATAATAATTTTATAAATATCATACTTATACTATATATACATTATCATACCCAACCGTTAGAGGTGTTAATGGAAAACTGAATGACATCGGTTCACTATGAATTAGTCCACCGTACACATGAATGATGATTCAATAACCCATATGATGGATGTGGAGATATTTTTAGGTAATTAACATAACATAAAAACATATAATTATATGGAATATACTAAGGTTATTATATAATATTATTTTAATAATAATTGATGGATTTGGTGGAAGAAATAAAAAAATGATCGTGGAAGAACATTACATATTCTTCGAGTATCCTCTATAGGTCTGCAATAAATCCTTCCTAGGTTGAATTAATGTCAAAAACATGATTATAGTATGAAATGATGAATGTTTTTAAAGTATTTAGGTAGGTATTAGCATAATCAAAGAGGTTTTAATGTGTGAATAAGGGAGGACGGGGGGGGGGGGCTTTTAAAAGTGATGTGAGTGGGACACTTGTAATTTTTCAAAAGAAAAAGTGATGACCACGATTTTGACATGATAAAAGTATCCAAAATGGATTATTATATATAATTAGATATTATAGGGTCTACATATGTTCATATAGTATATTTAAGACATGTTTTAGGTCATTTTAACTGTTATTTTTTAGTTTAACCCCTGGGTATATCCATTTTTACCTTAACCACAATAATTAATTTTTTTCTGTATTTAGTATTAATTTTGGTCCAAAATTAAGTTCAACCTATTAAAAATTATAAATTATTCAGATTCCAAAAATTTAATCCATTTATCCAAATTAAATTCATATATGTGTAAAAATTCAATTTAGATTTAATCTCATAAATGCGAAGAGAAACCCGATTTTTTAAGAGAAAATGTTTGAAAGTTTATAAAAGTATTTATATCTAAATTAAATATTAAAAATATTAAAACAAAATAAATTGGATTAATTTATATATTATTTTACAAATTTAAATTTAAAAAAAATTCAAAATATAAATTTACTTTATAAACAATTTAAATGAAAAGGCAGTTTTCCATTAAAATTAAATATTTTTTACTATTCATCAAAAATGAAACTTATCCAAAAAATATATAAATTTACCGTTGGATAATTTGGAAATGATTTAAGAAAATTGTTTTATTAAATAAATTTTATAATTTTTTTAAATTTTATTTAAAATTATTTGTGCAATTCACGACTAAGCCTAATTTTAGAAACAAAATATAGTTTTTAGAAACATTTCTTTTTCTTTAAAATGATTGTTATTTTATTTCTAATTAGTAAATAACAATTGAGTTTAAATTTTACATATCTAATCATATAATTTTCATAATTTAGTTATTACTAATCATACCTGATAACTTAACAACTTTTTTATAATGATCATGTTCAAATAATAAGTTTCTAATGTAGTATCAGGTTTCATTCAAACCCATTCTTGTGTGCATTGAAAACTATATAAGAGAATAAATTATCTAAAAACAAATATATAATAAATTATTAAGATGTTATATTCCCTTCTAAGATAGTTTTTTGTGTCATATATGCTATCTAATACAATTTTCTTATTTTAAAATCTCACTGTGTTACATTCTACCCCTTAAATAAATTATGTCCTCACAATTTAATCTTGATATACATAATCAAGGGTTTGAAATTTGAGAGTACCTTCATTTAAAAATCACATCATAAAATGGTTTAATAAAAAATACTCTAAATAAGATATAAGGAGATGTATGAAGTTTATATATAATAATCACATAACTTGGTTTCCCTATTGGAGAACATAAGTGGGAAGTGAAGATATGAGCATGGAAAAAAAGCATAAATAATTATAGGAAGTGATAGAGATCATTGATAATAATAAATTGAATGATCATTGTAATGTTAAGGAATTTAAAATCATAAAACAATGATGATTTAAAACACCATTGGTTTAACATAAATAAAGGTATTAGGAAAACATTTTTTTAATATCCTTTTCACAGAGTTGAGGAAGTATTTAACCATCTTGACAAAGAATATATTAAAATATACTTACTTGATATATTTCTATTTCATTGGCACAATATCATATTTTAGTTGTTCTTTCATTATTTTCCACATTATTTATTACTGTAATAAAAGAATATCCAAGATGATTTTTATGCCTAAAGCACTAAAATTAATTTTAATCGATCATAAGATCCATTATAGAATGATACGTATTTCCTTAAATCTCAAGTTATCGTTATAAAAAATGGTTTTCACATATTATCCAATATAGACAAATCTTGATATGGTAATGTAATACATTAATATATAAAACCTAATCTAGAGTTCAACTAAAACTATTTCATAAATAGTTACCCTTATGACCATTTCAAAATATATTTGACCAAATTCAAAGTCTAAAAATTTAGAAGGAAGGGCACTAAGTCAACATTATATTCCCCATATAATATAAAGTGTTTCTTAATTTTAAATTCCCAATGGGTTAATATCTTTATTAACATTAAAACGTAATTAAAGAATGTCTTCTTTAATAAATAAAATCATAAAATATTGAATATATTCCATAAATTAATACTTTCTATAAAATCTAGAATATATGACATAAATTACTAACTAATTTCAGGGTTAGAAATACTGTCCAAAAAATATATATTTATCATTATTATCTCAAAATAGACTATATATTAAGGGTTATATTCCCTTAATCATGTGTTTTCTAATAATAATTTTCATGGTTATTGGTATTATTCATCATATATTCTAAAATCCTTTAAGAGATAGAACTACAGTGCATTCCTTATACATGTCATAGTTATTATAACTAGAATTCCATTGATAAAATACATTAAAACATAGTTAACAGATTAAAATTCAAAGGGAAATTAGTCATTCCACTTCATCTATATTAATAACAAAAGATTAACCTCGATCCCTTAGATTTTTCTGAGTTATATTCCCTTGATGTTTGGGGAAATCATTTGCGTAGTGACCCATTTCTTTATAGTGAAAGAATTTCACATTGGTATTCTATTTCTTTCCCTTAAAAACATGTTCTTGGTGGCCTTTATCTCCACACTTGTAGAAAATTCCCATTCAATTCACTAAATTACCACATTTTCTAATTCCACAAGTATCACATATGGGAAAATCATTCTTTTTCTTCTTCAAATTATCCAATTTTTTTCTTTTTCATCCTCTTATTCTCTGGATTCCCTTAAAATATATAAGACTTGGAGAATTATTTCTATGTCTTGATAGAATAAGATGTCATGTACTCATATTTAATGTCCATAAGACCTTGATTTTTATATTAGATAATTCCATGTTAACTAGGTTGAGAGGGAACCCTTACATGACCCATAGGACCAATTGAACAAGGCTCAATACATGACCCGATGGACCTGAGGAATAATTACCAATACATAACTTAAAGGCCCAACCAAACCACTAAAACTTCCCCTCCCAAATATCTACATCATTAAAGGATCCTAGCTCCCCACCTCACATTGCTGACCGACTAGCATTTCCCCATGCAGAGTTTCACGGTGCCTGGTACCAATGGCAGTCTCTATACTCTCTCATTCTTCCAATCCCATTAGCTATATTGGTGATTTCTACCTAATCTAATCCTCTTCAGGGTATACTATTGTGTGGTATTATTGGGATGATTCTTTTTGGGATTTGTGGTAGTAAGGCCCTATAGCTTGAAGTCCATTGGTGGCCCGAATGCCCGAAGACCCATAGGCCCAAATCGGTGGCCTAAAAGCCCAAATATGATGAATAATTCTAGCTTCTACAATACCAAATAGAACCTAATATATTACTACTATTGTAACCCATAAATTCACCTCCACCAATATTTTATCCTGGGACTTTTGGTTTCCTATAAGGAGCCTCTTCCACTTGGGTACAAGATTATTAGAAAGATACTTTTTCCTCTTATAATGAGAACATTTTATTGATAAATACCCTTTGAAGGTTTGTCTTATTTCAATAATATAAATGGATTATCATTCTATTTGGATTATATATGTAGTATATAACATGTATTTCTAACCTTGTAATGTTATCTTCATACTTAGTACCATTTTTATCATTATGTTTTCTTAAATTCAAGAATTGTATCTCCATATATGCTCATTTCCCATATGGAATATACTTTCCCAAGAATATTACCTTAAAATAATTACAATCCATGCTTTACATTTCTTCTTCATCCTTTTTATTTTGAATCTATGACCACCATTGATCCACATCTCTTGAGAAACAATAAAATTTCATGAAAAATTTCTCCCATTCATTACAACATAGAGTGAAAAATATTTTCTAAGGAACATATCCATTTCTCAGCAACAAATGAATTTGTATTCCTATTGAATGGTGGATGTCGCTGATGTATGAAGTGATCTAACATAATCGAATCAGACTGTGGATTAGGTTTCTCTATTCAATAAAGGTTATTTTTCATAAAACTATTAAGATTCCTAAAAGAGTCATAATTTGATGATTTCCAATACCAGCTGTATTGGCTTCCTCCATAAGGAAA
This sequence comes from Viscum album, assembly GCA_963277665.1. NCBI lineage: Eukaryota > Viridiplantae > Streptophyta > Magnoliopsida > Santalales > Viscaceae > Viscum > Viscum album. The sequence continues at coordinate 1,626,834,729 of OY728130.1, forward strand.
TATCTACATTGTCCATGAGTATTGATACACTTCTTCCTTCCAAGTTCCATTTCTAAATAATGAAATATAGTAGATTATCTCAAATGATTATTAACTTTGTATATTTCTAAATATGACACAAAAAATAACAAAAATTTAGAATTTTATGTATAGATAATAACATAATCGTAAACATAGTTGAGTTGGGGATATCTTTATCTATAAATAATTTATAATGTTTCTTAAATAATATGGGAATTATTATTAGTATATCCCCTAGGATTTTCAAATGAAGAGTGTAGTTAGGCCTATTTTCATACACCAGGAGACTATCACGTCAATCCAAACGTGCCCTTTTTGAAGTTATTACCACTAGGTACCTTTGTTCTAGAACCACGTCCAATTTTAGTATCCAAACAGGGATGTATTGTTTGAAAAAACCACATATTGTCTTCCTTACCAAAAAATTAGAATTTTCTTCTATACATATCCTGAAATTATATCATAGGGTTTTGTTCTATAATCTATGTTTACCGTAATTTATTTCTCAAAGTTATTACTAAACTTTATCTAATAATGACTATAATTACCTTTAATCTAGTATCTCTGAGCTGATGTATGTTTTATTATATTGGCATAGAAATAATCGGTCAAATACCAAGGGACTGATCAGATTAGTTATTTTAATGAACAAGATACATACATGATACTCATATTACATTTGAAAACCTAAATTATAACATATATTTTTTGAGAATCACATTATTCTCTCTAGTATATTTTCTATTATATAACATAGTAAACTTCATAGATTCCTTATAAAGGGAAAAAATATGGGTGAACTCCAATGATTAGTGAGGGTTAATTACAACAGAAGATATCATGAATCAATAAGAAAAAACATAGAAAATTAAATAACTAAAAATACATACAAATTAATTAATTTGATTAATATAATCAATATTTAAATGTAAATAACTAAAAACACATTACATTTAATCAACAACATGACCATCATAACTAGATAAGGCATAATCACTATGGCAAGGAAATTACATGTCATTTAATCAATAAAATGAGAATGAAATTCATCTAGATATAATATCATGAAGAAAATATAATTGATAATAAGAAAATTGAAATCTCAACAATGTAAATTCTAAATTATTGGACGTTATGTATCAAGAATATGAAAATATATACTATCAAGATCTATCCTCAAAACAGTTTGAAATTACAGGCATAAACCTGTATAATTGGGACAACTAATATGCCTCATGAGACCCATGGATGCATTTAGGGACAATGTATAACCAGACCATACCCAGTTATACATTTCCAAATAATTCCTCACATATTGAATAATTTATTTAATTCATGAATCAATATTCATTATCATCAAATATCTATATTGAGTAAAGGATATTGATTTATCAATATTTCCCCAGTTAATGAAATAAAATTCCAAGTACAAAACATATGTAAAAATGGTATATAGTTTAGTAAATAATCATACAAATAACAAAGGAATATATATATTTAATATAAATGTAAATTTCCAAGGAAACATAGTCACAAGAAAGTGATTATTTTAAGTGAATGTTATCAATCACAAAAGAATCATAGATTCTGCAATAACTTTTACCAAATGCTAATTTTTATGTCAAATCCCCTTTGATGAGATGATTTGAATGAAAAATTAAAATAACATGAAGTATGAATGAATCATGATATTAAATTTAATAATGGAGTTATATAAAACACATAAAAGAAAATTGGTGCATAAAGACAAATAATTATCAGTCGAATGTAAATTGAGACGATGTCCCTTACCTTGGGTCTGGTTCATCATTATTGTTCTTTATCTTACTTAATAATAAAATTATGTTAATTATTTACTATATTAAAAAACTATTTCATGTTTATTATTCCATTTATCTCATTTATTACCATGTTATACACAATTACTTAATCAATTGTGTTTATGTCAGGTGTTTTGATAATATTTGAATATGTGTCAAAAATGACTTCGAAAGGTGACTATTGGTCTAAGTGGTCATCATTTAAACATATCCAGAATAATAATCATAAAATAAACATCATATTCATAAATAAATTATTATTTTAAGAGTAATAATGAAATATGGTTTTGATAAATGAAATATTTTACGATCATGGAGACGGTAGGTCATACATAAGCTTGAGTAACATTTCCATTTATGAGTGATCATTATGGAATGAAGGTAAGTAATATTTTATAATTATATAATGATTATAGTATCATAAATAACATTTTAGTTTTTTAAATATACCTATACATGGCATCCATGTAGTGTGGTGATGAAAATAAAGAGTCACATTGTTTTGGGGAGGTGGTAGTCCACACAAACATGAACGATGTTATCATCTTTTAGTGAGCGGAAATGTAAGAAATAATCAGATATTGTAACACCAAATAATGATAAAGGGTTAAATTAATAAATTATATGACTTATTTAAATAAGGTGAAAATTCCTTTTCAGGATCCTAGCTGATTAGAACTCCAAAGTTAAGCATGCTTGGCTAGGAGTAGTGATCAGGATAGGTGACCTTCTAGGAAGTGTCCCGGGGTGTGTGTGGGTGTAGACAAAGCACACTATAAAGAAAAATTGTTGTCCTGTGGGGATATTCATTAGTCATATGACCTATTTTTACATGTGGGTGGTCCCTAAGGAGGGGGCCTTGTGTCTGTAACGAAATTAGTTGTACCTAGTGGACCATGACCTGACAACCATGTTAAGGAGGGTTGTTTGTATTGTCAGTGAGCCCTAGTTGTTACATATATATCATAATTATTTCATGTATATCACATATATTAATTAACATTATTCTTATCACCTTCCATGTAAATCATTAGTTATAATTAATCACATCACTACACGAGGTAGTATTCCACTGTACATGTTATGTGTGCTTGACCTGGAGTAGTGATCAGGATGGGTGACCTTATGGGAAGTTTCACAGGGTGTGTCTGAGTGAGGAAAAAGAACACTTGAAAGGACATGTGTTGGATTATGGGGGATATTTATTAATTATATGACCTGTTATGGATTGTGGGTGGTCCCTAGGGAGGGGACCATGTGTCTGCGAGGCAATTAGTGGTAAATGGTGGGTGAGGACCCGATTTTCCATGTTAAGGTGGGTGTTTGTACTATTATGAGGGCCCAATTGTTATAGATATATCATAATTATTTCATTTATATCACATATATTAATTAACGTAATTATTATCACATTTCATGTAATGTTTTAGAAAATATTAATTACATCACATCGCGAGGAGGTATTCCGCCGTACACACGAAAGACGTTATCATATCCCCTATAGAATTGAAAGTAAAAATGTTATATATGATATAATGACTCAAAAGGTAAAATTATGTTATAATATAATATATATACTTCATATACATAATTTATATCATGTATGTTAATTAAATTCAATCATATTACCTTCCATGTAAAGCGTTAGTGAAAATGAATCACATCACTTCCTGAGACGGTATTCCTCTGGACACACGAATAACGTTTCCATATCCCATATAGAATGGAAAGTAAATAAGTTAGATGTTATATAATGAATAAAAAGATAAAATTATGTTATAATATAATATATATACTTTATATCATTCATTATACCCAATTGTGAGAGGTGGTAATGAAAAAACAAATGACTTCGGTTCACAAGGCGATAATCTGCTGTACACATGAATGATTATTTGTAACCAATTCGATAGAAGTGGGGATGGTGGTCGGTCATAAACTTAATGTAAAAAAATTAAAATATTTAATATACTGAGGTTATTATATCATCATGGTTTAATAAAAATTTAAGGATGTGGAGGAAGAAATAAAATAGAAACACAAATTAAAGAATGCAACCCCTTCTTTTGGTGTCCTCCTAAGGCTTATACTAAAGCATTTATAGGTTGCATTTCTACCAAAAATAAGTATTCTATGGTACAATTATGGATGTTTTAATAGTATTTGGGTAGGTATTATCTGAACCAAATAGGTTTTAAGGTGTTAATAAGAGTGAATAGTGGGTGGTATTTTATAAGTGAGGTGAGCAGCACACTTGTAATTTATCCAAATAAAATATGATACCTTTGTTTTTTCACATGAAAAAAGGTTAAAAAATGGAGTATTATTGAGAATATTACATTATAGGGTACAAATAAATCTATAAAATATATTTTGGAAATTTTTTTAGTCTTCTTAACCCTAATAGTTTTGTTTAACTCCAGATAAATCCATTTTTACCTTATCTGTGTTAATATTTTTTTTACTATTTTCACTATTGATTTTGGTCAAAAATTAAGTTTACCTTTTTATAAATTATAAATTATTATGATTCTAAATATGGAATCCAATTTAACAAGTTCAATTCATTGAAGTGGAAAATTGTAATTTAAAATTAATCCCACAGACGCGACGAGAAAGTAGCGTTTAAAAGAGAAAATATTTCCATGTTTACAAACTTTTTTATATAAAAATTAAAAATTAAAATGATTATAATGGCCTAAATTGAGTTAATTAATATATAATTGAACTAATTTTACTTTAATAACAATTAAAAATATAATTTAACTTTATAAATAATTTAAACAAAATAGAAATTTTCATTTAAAATTCAATATTTTTCACTATTCATAAAAAAAACACCTCAGAAAAATCCCAAAAATTCAACCTAGGATAATTTTGAAATTAATATTTCAAAAATAAAGTTTAATTTTTCATATAAAGTTTCAAAAATTGTTAAAAATTAAATTTAAATTATGTGCGCGAAGCACGAATGAGCCTCTTTTTAGAAAATATACCTTTTTTTAAAAAACATTTATTTTTCATTAAAATGGTTCATATATTATTGATAATAAATATATAGCTATTGAGTTTATTTTATAAATATTTAAACTATATAATTTTTATAATTTAATTATTACTATTCATACCCTCTAAATTAATTGAAATGTTATAATGATCATGTTTAAATAATAACTTTTATTAGAGTATCATGTTTCCTTAAAACCTAGTGTTTCTTGCATTGGAAGATATCAAATATATTGAATTATTTAAAAATAAAAATTCCATAAAGTATTAGGATTTTATATTCCTTTCCATTTTTGGTTTTTTATGTCATACACACTATCAAATATGATGTTTATATTTTAAAATCATGGTGTGCTACAAAGACTAAATTCCAACAGAAGATTTCTAATATTTGGATAAATAAAATATATCCATAGGCGTTAACTAGAGTTATGATAAGGTAGAAAAATGGGTTTAATATTAAATAAAAATATTCTAATTATCCATTCCATATATAGTAGTAAGATCAAATAACTTTTTTAAATGTCGTGAGGCAGTAGGATTTTGATCCGGAATTATAGGTCCAAGAAATCATTGACTACATAACAAAAATAGTCCATCTACAGACATATTAAACCTCTTAAAAATGTCATATAGAAAAAAATAAAGAATAAAATTAAAACAATTCCATTACTTTTGTCCAAAGGTATTGATGAAACATTGAAAATATAAATTCCTTGTGAAACTATTGATTATTCATTTTATCACATCTATATAACTATCTAACAAACTGGAACTTAGAGTAGCACAAGGAACAATAAAAAAACTTATTTACCTTTGATTATAGCGTGAATTTCAAAAGGTTCAGTAAAATAATCCTATTCAGATGATGAGGAATTAGAATACTAATACCAATCAACAAAATAATGAATTTTGTAAAGACTCGTAATTTTCAAGGAATTTTTTTTCTTAAATTCTATGGGAGTTGTCAAAAAATGGTTTAAGTGTTATGTGAATAAAGTTGTTTCATAACTTTATTTTTCTATGAACTTTAACTTCCATGTGAGGGAATATCCTAACTCCTCTTGTTAGGATATTAGTGAGGTGGGGTCCACATGATCCCCACCCCCTTCAAAATCCCTAACTCCCCATTAAACCCCCTCTTGCATTTAATTTGTAACTCTCCCCTCTCCCCTCTTTAATTATGCCAATACACTTAATCATTTAAGTGAGATAAGAGTTTGAATTTTTGAATTCATGGAATGAGTTAATAAAATAAGGATGAACCTTATTTTATTTTGGTTGGTAGTTGTGTAGGGATAATTGAGGAGAGAGTTATTGTGTTTTTTCCTAAAGAACTTCATCTTCTTCGCAAAGAATGCCATGACTTCGACGAATAACGTCGTCACCGCAAGGAGAGATCGATGTGTCGTCTCTTCTCCTCTCCACAGTCAGTGTGTGATGCCAATCCTGAAGAATGACGATGTGCCCTCTTACAATCTTCTTCCCACATTAAAGGAAGGGAGACACTGCTCCTCCTCAGACGTTATTTGTCAACATATACTGAGCTTCACCTCGCGACGCTGTTTCCCGCGACGATCATCGTTCGACAACTTCTTCGAGGTAGGTCTTAAGTTCAAATCTAATCAATTAAATTTGCACATTGTTTGTCGATGAGATTACTCATTCTTTGGCATCCTATTATCAATATAATGGGAGGAGGTCAGACCACACAAACACGGTCGACCCTCCTCTCCTTTGTTGTGGAAATTCTTCATGGCTTGGAACGGGGACGGCGCGGTGCCGTATCACTGCACGGGAATGGAAGAACAGCGACCGGAGCGGGCCGCGGCGAAGGAGTGCAGCGCCGTCGCGTCGCGCCGGTGAAGCCGAAGGAAGCTGCGACCAAGGTCGGGCCACGAAGGAGGGGCGCGGAAACAGTTGGGGAAGAACCGTGGCCTTTGACCATAGCGGACCAGCAGGAGGCGGTCGACCTCACTGGCCGCCAACAACCAAGGAGACGGGACCCCCCACCGGTCCCGCATGGCACGACCAGCCGACCGTTTCCTGAAGACCGGGGGTTAGTAACCCTTGGAAGTCAACTAGGGAGGACCCTAGAGGGGTCCCCCGTTTTGGGAAAACAGGGGGGTAGTTCCCCCCCTTTCACGTCCGCTCAGCACGCGAGCGCCTGCTCAAGGCCGGACCGGCCGTACCGGGCCGAACCGCCATTGCTGGGCCGGGCCGCCCGCCCCGGGCCGGACCCCCGCGCCGGGCCGGGCTGCACCAGTTGGGCCGGACCATGCCAGTCGGGCCAAGCCGTGCCCAACCGGGCCAGACCCAGACCCGAGTCGGGTCGACCCTGTTCAGGCCGACCCAAGGGGTATTGGGTCGGGTCGGAGCGGGCCCAAACCCCCTGTTTTCAAACCAATCCGTTCAAACACCCATAACATGGGCTATGGAGCTCCAATCGACGGACCATCAGTTGCGTAGAAATCCATGGATCGAGAAGATATTTTTTGTTATATTACAATTAAGGTTTCAGAGAACTTTGGTTATGGATGGGTTGATTCGAACATGAAACCAACCTGGCCCTCGGAGTGGAAACACTTATAACATGAGCTTCGGACGTCCGATTGACGTGCCGTTGACTTTGTTGATTAACTCTTAGTGAGACTATTATTTTAGCTTACTACAATATAGGTTTTTATGCAACTAGAGTATGGTCAGGTTGGTTTTATATGAAAAACCAACCGGGCCCCTGGGACGAAAAATCCAATAACTCTCAGACCGGGCGTCTGATTGACGTGTCGTCTGTCGCATTGAGTTTATTTTGATGAGACGGAACTTTGGGATACGTAAACTCCAGAATACGTGTCAGTTGATGTATCGACCCCCTTTGCTCATGGAGCGGACCCTCCCAGAATTGAGCATGTCGTGTGCGGGTACCCTAGAGCTGGCTGCGACTGCGACGACGATGACGACTGTACTGGGATCCTCCATAGGTTCGGCAGCGACGACGACGATACTGGAATCCTCTATGGGTTCGACGAAGATGACTACTGTTCTTGTATCCTATGTGGGTCTGACAGTACTTGACTAATTTTCTTGTATCCTATGTGGGTCCGGCAGTATTTGACTCTATACTTGTATCCTACGTGGGTCAGGCAGAGTAGCTAGTCTTGTATCCTTTGTGGGTCCGACAGCTTAGCTGGTCTTGTATAATATGTGGGTCTGATAGCTTAGATGAATCAGTGGCTACAACTGATCATCTCTATCACCTTACGAAGAAGTATACCTATGTGAGATATGTCTTATCTTACAATCAATATCAACGATATGATTGTTGTTCTTTCTTGTGTGGATTGGGTTGTGATTTCTTGAGTGGATTGGGTTGTGAATTCCTATGTTGAATGGGTTATGTTTTCCTGTGTTGGCTGGGTTGTACTTGGGCTCGTGTGCTGGAGACGAGCTGTAATTGATGACTTAGGTATATGTATGGGAATATACCTAAGCTGAGTTGGTTGTTACTTCGTGATTGTACCATTCCTTTGTGGTTTATCCTTTGTGGATTCTAGGAGACCATCAGGGGTATCGGGGTCCCTACTGAGTAGCGTATACTCACCCCTGCACGGGCTATGCCTGCACTACGTTGTGTTGGATGCAGACGACGGACAATGCTGATCGAGGTAGGATCTCATGGAGCTGGACGGTACCTGGAGGTAGATCAGTAGACGGGACGTACACGGAGCGGACGGTTAGAGCTGAGGAGTGGAGGAGACTATCTGTACCCACCCTTCAGGTGGTATTTCTAGTGGATGGCTTGATGTTGCTGCTTTTCTTTACTGCTACTGTACTTTCTTTCTAGTTGTACTTTACTTTTAGTTGGGTTTGTATTCCGGCCCACTTACTTTCCAACAATTACTTTTGTACTCAGTTTACATAGTGTTTACTACAGCTTGTGTACTCTATGGTGTTTGTTTTACTTTATAAAGGCAATGAATTCCCTTTTATTTGGATTTACGCCTTTTGTGCTAGTCACCACCCCCTGGCCTATGGAAGGCGGGCTTGGGGTAGTCACGGCACAGGCCCTGAGGATGGGTCATGACAAATTGGTATCAGAGGAGTTCAGTTCTACCGCAGAACTTAGGACTCTGATCTTCTTCTATGTGAAGCAATAATGTTAAGGGTATTGAGTGTATTTATCAGTCCAGGGAGTCCAGTGTTTGTGCGGTGGCCGACGTATCCATACACCAGGACCCTGACTTCTGATTTCTGACTCAATGCACGAAAACATTGATTGCGTGTGTGTTTCAAAGTTTTCTTAGTGATTACTTGTGTCAGCTCACCAGGTATACTGTATTGACCATGGCACACTTGTCTCTTTTCAGGAAGGCCCCACAATGGCATCTAGATAGGGTTATGAGATTTATGAGAGACAATATCCTACCGAGCGACGAGGCCTCGGTGCAGGGCCATATTACAGTGGAGGCACCGACGGTACCTCTACCCACTAAGCCACCGATGCCACCAGCCCCAGCAGTTGAGAGTGCATGTCACCTTAGTGCACTGCATGAGTTTCGGTGTTAGAGACCACCCGGTTTTCATGGGGAGATGGACCCTCAGGCAGACGAGGATTGGATGGAGGATGTTGTACGAGTTTTCAGGTTAGTGGGGACACTAGCTGACCTCATGGTGATCCTTGCAGCGAGTCTCCTATACGCAGCAGCAGGTGGATGGTGGAGCCTGATGCTCCAGGTACATGACGAGGCATATCTTCTTTGGATGGACTTTGAGAGCATCTTCTGCTCAGAGTTCATTCCAGCCACCCTCCATGATGTGCGCCTTCAGGAGTTACTAAAGCTGCAGCAGGGAAAGATGACGGTATCCCATTACTCGACGAGATTTACCGATCTCTCACGCTATTCCACAGACATGGTACGAGACCCATTCTTTCGTGCCCGGACCATCGAGAAGGGACTGAGGCATGAGATCAGTGCATCGATGATATCCCTCAATATTCCGAGACAAGCAGGAGTACTGGAGAGAGCCCTTCTTGTGGAGAGATTTCTTGATGAGTCTACACCAGCAGCGAGACCTACCGCAAGGCGGCACGTAGCGGAGTCTTTTACAACTGGCAGTTGATGGATGTCACATGGGTCCAAGCGGACCAGACCATCAGGCGAATGACCTTAGGATACTAGCTCAGAGGTGTGGGGCACTCGGCATAGAGCCATTCTTACGAGGAGCAGACAATGCTATGCATGCGACGGGTAGGGCCACATGGCTCGTGACTGCCCGAACCGCCATGCAGAGGAGTAGCAGACGGTTGAGGGACCACCCAGGCATAGGCAGAGGTTCGACCATGGTGGTCCACATGGAGCAGGCGGACTAGGCAGAGGAGCTGGCCGAGAAGTAGTTGGTGGGTGATGCTTTGAGGCTCTACCAACACCACCACCCGGAGGTCCACCCCGACCACAGTGAGCTGGTGGATAGAGGCAGGCTTAGCTTCGAGCAGCGGAGGCCTATGACCACGGCGCACCTGAGATGATTTGAGGTACTATCTATGTCTACTATACCCTTTCTGTAGTTCTTATAGACACATGAGTGAGTCATTATTTCATTGCCGCTGCCCTTGTTCATAGTTCGAAGATTCTGATGGAGCTGTTGGCTCGATCTTATGGCTAGAGAATATTACGGGAGTAGACATGATGATTACGCACTAGTGTCGGCAGTGTTAGATTACTCTAGGAGGAGAGATCTTCGGCTGGAATCTTCTTGTAGTGATGTCGAGGCCTTACGACGTCATCTAGGGCATGGATTGGTTATCTACGGTTCATGATCAGATAGACTGTATTAGGCACAAGGTGCAGTGTGTCCACACCGATGGGAGCAAGTTTACTTTCACCGGCTAGAAGGGAGACTTTGCAGCGCAGGATGGACTCACGCATAGGAGAGGACAGCCAATCAGTCATCAGTTGGCTAGCCTCATCCTAGGAGCAGTCGATGTGCGGAGTCTGAGTTTCCCTGTTGTGGTGGATCAGTATGCAGACATTTTTCCTGACGACGTTCCAGGAATACCTCCTCGCAGAGAGGTAGACTTCTATATTGAATTGTACCCCGAGACAACCCCGATATCTACACCATCATATCGGATGGATCCCACTGAGCTTCGAGATCTACGGGTACAGATGGAGGACTTGTAGGGAAAGGGATTCATTTGACCTAGTGTTTCACCCTGGGCTTCCACGATTTTGTTAGCCAAGAAGGCGGACGGGAGCTTGCGACTGTGTATTGATTACCATCGCCTGAACTAGGTGACCGTGATGGAAAACTATCCACTTCTGAGGATCGAAGACCTCTTTGATCAGCTCAAGGGAGCATGTTGGTTCTCGAAGATAGACCTCAGGTCAGGCTATCATCAGCTCAGATTTCGAGACGAAGATGTGCAGAAGGCGACCTTCAGATGTCTGTATGGCCACTATGAGTTCTTGGTTATGCCTTTCGGTGTAACCAATGCTCCAGCAGTGTTCATGAGTCACATGAACAGGATCTTCCAGCCTTATCTCGATCTATTTTTTGTAGTCTTCATTGACGACATATTGATATACTCGACTACTAATGTGGAGCATGCCTACCACTTGCGGGTTGTTCTTGACACACTCTGAGAGCACCAGCTTTATTGTAATCTCTCGAAGTGTCAGTTATAGATACATGAGGTCCACTTCTTGGTACATGTCATCTCTGAGGAGGGAGTTGCAGTGGATCCTGCGAAGATTGAGGCAGTGCTAGCTTGGGAGCCACCCAAGAGCATGACAGAGGTGCATAGTTTCCTTAGTTTGGCTGGGTACTACTGGAGATTTGTGCCAAACTTCTCTAGAGTTTCAGCACTGGTTACATCTTTGAAGAAGAAGGAGAAACCCTTAGTGTGGTCAGACAAATGTCAGCAGAGCTTCCAAGTGCTAAGACAGAGATTGACCAGTGCACCCATCTTGAGGCTATCAGAGGTGGGAGTAGGGTACGTAGTCTACTACGATGCATTAGGGACCAGAATCGGGTGTGTCTTGATGTAGGAGTAGGCAGTGATCACCTATGGATCACGACAGTTGAGGAAGAATGAGCAGAACTACACTACCCATAACCTGAACCTGAGACAGTGGTGATAGCTCGAGTTCCTCCAGGACTATGAATTTGAGTTAGTATATACTTATGGAAAGGGAAACGTAGTAGCTGATGCTCTCAGCAAGAGGACGGGCATTCAACTACTTGGAGAGGTGACAAAGCAGCTAGCTGCTTTGCAGATATCCTTTTTGGATAGAGATAGAGTAGCCTTTCTTCAGTCACTCACAGTCACTCCTCCACTTCTTCAGCGGGTCAGAGAGGCACATCGTTAGGACGTTGAATGTGAGACGCGATGTGCATAGATATCCTCAGGACAGGCACCTGAGGGATTCTTTATAGGAGGAGAGCATGTAGTACTTTTTAGAGGACATACCATGGTACCAGCTGCTTTGTAGGAGGAGGTGCTGGGAGATTTTCACACTTCTCTATTAGCGGTACATCCAGGAGTGGCGAAGATGTACCAGGATCTCAGACGATAGCACTGGTGGCTAGGTATGAAGAAGGCTATAGCAGAGTTCGTTTCATGATGCCTCACCTGCCGGTAGGTGAAGGAAGAGCACCAGGTACTAGCAGGCTTGGTACAACCCTTGGAGGTCCCATAGTGGAAGTGGGATGGGATATATATGAATTTTGTGACTAGACTTCCGCGTACTACCAGAGGAAACAACTCCATTTGGGTGATCTTCGACTGACTCCCCAAGTCGGCCCACTTCTTACCCATCAGAGAGCATGGATTAGTGGAGAGCTTGGGGCGTCTCTACGTTTAGGAGATTGTACGACTTCATGGTGTGCCATCAACTATCGTCTCGGATCGAGATTCTCGTTTTACTTGCTGGCTTTGGAAGGGGTTGCAAGAGGGTTTTAGGATGCAGCTACGTCTGAGCACCGCCTTTCACCCTCAGAAGGATGGTCAGATGGAGAGGACCATTCAGACTCTTGAGGACATGCTCTGTGCATGTGTCCTCGAATTTGGTCACAGCTGGGAGGATCACCTACCCTTGGTGGAGTTTGCGTACAATAACAGCTACCACTCCACCATCAGGATGACACCATACGAAGTATTGTAAGAATGACCTTGCAGATCACCTCGGTGCTGGAAAAACCCTGGGGAGTCAGCACTTGTTTGACCAGATATGGTTCAGGCCATGAAAGAGAAGGTCCAGGTCATCCAGGAGTGGATGAGGACAACTCAGAGCTGACATAAGTCTTACGCTGGCAGGAGGCGTAGACCACTAGAGTTCGAGGATGGCGACCATGTTTTCTTACGGGTCTCACCTCGACGTGGATTATGGAGATTTTTCTAGGGTGGCACGTTATCTCCGCGCTTCATCGGACCATTCCAGGTTCTCAACATGACAGGCGAGGTGGCTTATCACCTGGCTCTACCACCTCAGTTGCACCGGGTGCACAACATCATCCACGTATATCAGCTGAGGAGATACGTGCACGACCCAATGAATATCATCGACCATGGGGAGTTGGACATTGATGACGAGGCTACTTTTGCAGAGGTCCTGGTGGATATCAAGTATCAATAGGAGCAGGTCCTAGGTGGATGGTCGATTCCTCTAGTGTGCATCAAGTGGAAGCATGAGAATCTCCAGGAGATCACATGGGATCGAGAGGCTCAGATACGTGCTCCATACCCTCATTTGTTTCCCTAGTTTTTTATTTATCTTTACAGGGACATAAATCTCTGAGGTGTGAGTAATGTAAAGACCAGTATTTTCAAGGAATATTTTTTCTTAAATCCTTTGGGAGTTGTTAAAAAATGGTTTAAGTGTTAAGTGAATAAAGTTGTGTCACAACATTATTTTTCTATGTGGTTTAACTTCAATGTGAGTGAATATCCTAACTCCTCTTGTTAGGATATTAGTGAGGTGGGGCCCATATGAGCCCCACCCCCTTCAAATTACCTAACTCCCCATTAAAACCCCTCTTGCATTTAATTTGTAACTCTCCACTCTCCCCTCTTTAATTATGCCAATACACTTAATCAATTTAGTGAGATAAGAGTTTGAATTTTTGAATTCATGTAATGAGTTAATAAAATAAGGATAAACCTTATTTTATTTTGGTTGGTTGTTGTGTGAGGATAATTTAGGAGAGATATATTGTGTGTATTCCTGAAGAACATCATCTTATTTGCAAAGAACACCAAGACTTTGACGAAGAATGTCGTCACCGCAAGGAGAGATCGACGTGTCGTCTCTTCTCCTCTCTGCAGTTGGTGTGTGACGCCTTTCTCAAAGAACAACGACGTGCCCTCTTTCAATCTTCTTCCCGCATCAAGGGAAGGGAGACACCGCTCTTCCTTGGATGTTCTCCGTCAACATATAAGGAGCTTCACCTCGTGATGCTATTTCCCGCGATGATCATCGTTCGCCAACTTCTTCGAGGTAGGGGTCAAGATTAAATTTAATAAATTAAATTTTCTCTTTGTTTGTCGATAAGATTACTTGTTCTTTGGCCGCCTGTTATCAATATAATAGGAGGAGGTCGGACCACACAAACACAGTCGACCATCCTCCCATTTGTTGTTGAATTTATTCGTGGCTTGGAAGGGGGATGACGCGGTGTCGTAGCACCGTGCGGGAACGATAGAACCGCTGCCGGAGCAGGCCATGACGAAGGAGCGCGGTGCCATCATGCCACGCTGGTGAAGCCGAAGGAAGCCGCGGCCAAGGGTGGTCCACGGCGGAGGGCCGCGGCGCCGTCGCGCCGCGCCGGTCGAAGAAGAGCCGCAGCCTTTGGCCACGACGGAGTAGCAGGAGGCAGCCGGCCTCGTCGGCCTCCGACAACCAAGGTGGCGAGACCTCCCATGGGTCCCGCATGGCATGACCGGCCGACCAGATTGGTCGGCCGTTTCCTGAAGACCGGGGGTTAGTAACCCCCGACGGTCAATTAGGGCAGACCCCACAGGGGTCCACCATTTTGGGAAAATAGGCAGGAAGTGCCCCCCCCCTTCTGCATCTGCTCAGCGCGCGGGCGCCTACACAGGGATGGACTAGCCGTTCTGGGCTAGACCGCCCGCGCCGGGCTGGACCACCAGCGCCGGGCCGGGTCGCCAGCGCTGGACCAGACCTCCGCGCCGGGTCGGGCCACACCGGTCGAGCCGTGCCGCGCCAGCCGGGCCAGGCCTTACCCAACCGGGCCGAACCCAGACCCGGGTCGGGTCTACCCGGTTCAGGCCAACCCAGGGGGTATTGGGCCGGGTCGTATCGGGCCCAAACCCCCTGTTTCCGAACAGATCCGTTCAAACGCCCATAACTTGGGCTACAGGTCTCTGATCGACGCACCGTCAGTTGTGTAACGATCCTTGGATTGAGATGGCCGTTTCAGTATATTACACTTATGTTTTAGAGAACTTTGAGTATGACCGAGTTGGTTCGAACATGAAACTAACCAGACCCTCGGAGCGAAAACACTTATAACTTGAGCTCCGGACGTCCGATTGACGTGCCGTTGACTTTGTTGGTTTCATCTTAGTGAGAAAATTCTTTTGGCTTACTCCACTCGAGGTTTGGATGCATCTGTAGTATGGTCTGGATTTTTTTAGCTTAAAAACCAACCGGGCCCCTGGGACGAAAAAGCCAATAACTCTCAGACCGGGCGTCCGATTGATGTGCCGTCTGTCGTGTTGAGTTCCTTTTGACGAGGCAGAACATTGGGAGACATTAACTCTAGACTACATGTCTGTTGATGTATCGATCCCCTTGGCTCATGGAGTAGACCCTCCCAGAATCGAGCGTGCTGTGTGCAGGAACCCTAGAGTTGGTTGCGACTACGATGACGATGTCGACTGTACTGGGATCCTCCGTGGGTTCGGCAGCAACGACAACCGTACTGGAATCCTCCATGGGTTCGATGACGATGACTACTGTTATTGTATCCTCTATGGGTACGACAATACTTGACTACTGTTCTTGTATCCTATGTGGGTCCGACAGTATTTTACTCTGTACTTGTAACCTACGTGGGTCCGGCAGAGTAGCTGGTCTTGTATCCTTTGTGGGTCCGACAGCTTAGCTGGTCTTGTATCCTATGTGGGTCCAAAAACATAGATGAATCAGTGGCTACATCTGATCATCTCTATCGCCCTACGAAGAAGTATACCTATGTGAGATGAGTCTTAACTTACAATAAATATCAACAATATGATTGTTTTTCTTTCCTGTGTGGATTGGGTTGGGCTTTCCTGAGTGGATTGGGTTGTGAATTCTTATGTGGAATGGGTTTTGTTTTCTAATGTGGACTGGGTTGTACTTGGGCTCGTGTGATGGAGTCGAGCTAGAATTGATGACTTAGGTATATGTATGGGTATATACCTAAGTTGAGTTAGTTCTTACTTCATGATTTTACCTTTCCTTTGTGGTTTATCCTTCGTGGATTCTGGGAGACCATCAGGGGTCTCGGGGTCCCTACTGTGTAGCGTATACTCACCCCTGCATGGGCTATGCCCGCACTACGTTGTGTTGGATGCAGACGACAGACAATGCTGATCGGGGTAGGAGTTCGTGGAGCTGGACTGTACCTGGAGGTGGATCACTAGACGAGACGTACACGAAGCGGATGACTAGAGACGAGGAGCGGAGGAGACTATCTGTACCCACCCTTCAGGTGGGATTTCCCGTGGATGGCTCGGCGTTGCTACTTTACTTTACTACTGTTGTAATTTCTTTCCATTTCTTCTTTACTTTCAGTTGGGTTTGTATTCTGGCCCACTTACTTTCCAGCACTTACTTTTTTACTCAGTTTACTTAGTGTTTACTACAACTTGTGTACTCTGTTGTGTTTGTTTTACTTTATAAAGGTAATTCCTTCCCTTTTATTGAGATTTACGCCTTTGGTGCTAGTCACCAGCCCCTGCCCTATGGAAGGCAGGCTTGGGGTAGTCACGGCACGAGCCCCGAGGATGGGTTGTGATAAATTTATTCAAGATTATCTTCCTAAAAAGAGAAGTTATTAGAAATAGAACCTTCCATATTTTAGAGACCAATTACAATAAAGATTTTATCCTCTTGGTTTTTAAATGAAATTGACTTTGAATAAGATATTTTTTTCCTAAAATGAACTTCCTAAATCATTCATATACTTTTTATGTCTTTGGAATGAACTTCTCTCAAAACCAAGAATACTTCAAATGTTTACAATGTGATCTCTTTTAACCTCTTGCAAGTTATCTAGAGAGATAATATTGTATTTCATTGAATATGTTTTATAGTGAGAGAGTCATGGATAATAAATATAGCTTCCTAATTCTATTCCATGGATGCTTAAGAAATACATCCTTCTTTGGATGGTCCAATAACTTTCACTCTCTAAGATGAATCCAAAAGAGATTGAACCATAGATTTTAAACCATAAAAATCATTATAGAGAGAAAATTTGATTGAATAGTTGGAATTATTTTGATATCATCAAATTGATATTCCAAGGCCTTATTTAAATAATCCAAATAGTCTTTAGATACTATGTTTTATTTAAGAAACCTAAGTTTATCTCTAGACACTAATAACACAACCATTAAATAATTTACTTCATCTAACATTCCATCAAACTGATACATAAATATATCACCACATTTCTTAATATTAGTAGTTTCATTATAAGAAAATATCCATTTAGCAGTGGTTTAAACCACCTAAAAATTATAATGTGATGGTTTCAAAAAACCACTGCAAAAGTTGGTGTTAACATCCAACATGTGGTGGTTCCTTCCATTTAGCAGCGATTTTAACTACTGATAAATCCTAAAGTTTTTTTACCAAAAAAATACCTCTAAAATGAGGAAAACTTATTCTAAATAACAGTGTGTCATATTTAGTAGTGGTTTTAACCACCACTAGAAAAACATCATCATATAGTGGCAGTTTAAGCTACCATGAAAAAAATTCCATATTTAACAGCATTTTAAACTGCCACTATATGATGATTTACAAAAAATCCAACTGGAGAATCTGTGTCCTCCGAAAAACCCTAGAATAAACAAACAATGCATATACCAAAACATTCCACCTTACAGTTATACCAAAATGTACATATCTTAAAATAAAAGTACACATAAATCATAACATAATTTGACAACAAATAAAACACGACATATTGACACAGGGTTATACAAAACATAAATAGGTCACCCATTATCCCGATCTCATCTAAAATACAATAAAAAGATAAAAAAATACCCAAATTTGACCTACCAAAATCCCTAGGACACATTGCCCTACCTCCAAGTACCTATCAAGATGATCTATTCTAATTCACTACACATCCTATGATCTAAAAGGAAAAAAATAAAAATAAGGCATGTATACAGACTAGGGTTCCTATGTAGGGTGTGAGGGAACATCTAAGTCGGGTCTCAGAATGTTTTCCAACTACACATATCATATACATTTATGCACAAAGTTAAAATAAACATATCACATAGGGAACTAAATTTAATTTTCTAAGATGGATACGTTGACTCTATTTTCATTAGGTCATTATGTGATGACTATGAAACTATTATAACTTATCATACCTATATCGATTTCATGAAAAAACCTCATAATTTCCTAACCTCATTCCATCGAACTCATAACTCGGTGCATACCTAAAGGCTCAGGGTGGGAATTGTATAAGTATTTTACCCAGTACCTAAAAAATAATCCTAAAATATTACATATGAATCCTAACCCACTACCTCATCAATCAAGGTAGTGTATGGCATCCATGAATCTCTTTATACCATGACCCAACCCTCTCACCTGGCATGGTCTAATATCAAAGCCTAATATTACTCAATGAATGTTCCAATATCCCAACATAAGACTACTTTGGGAAAGGTACTACATCATGACCATAAGGAATCCATCTCACCCATGATTGTTTAGGTAGATCCATCTCACTCATAGAGAGACCGGGCCTCAAGATCCTCCCCCCACCAAGTTTATTTCCTATCATAAGCATACAAAATCACAATAATGAAATAAAAAATATGGCATGAATCCAATAAAATAGCCCACAAAAAAATCCCATGGTGGTAGTCACTTGAGACCCAACCCCTCATCTCAAAGAAGGTCATTATTTTTGGGGCACCTACTATATCCCTAATACCCATCATGATCTAAGCTCATTGATATGATCTCATACATGTCACATGTCGGTCACACCACTACCAACAATCTCCCCTAACTCCAAACTCATGTCCTAGTGAAACTATACAAAATCCATCCTATCTCCTATTTCTACTACCCAGGTATCATCCCAACCTATCATGCTTTATAACCCTTGGAAACACAATGCCGTATATCAAAAAACAACAATGGACTACACTTGGGTTCCATTTCCCATATCTTCAGGAAGATATTTAAGCATTACACTAGGTTAGAACCCTTATCTATCACACATCATCTCACCCCAAAAGACCCATCCCACTCATAGTGTTTATTAAGCCTCAACCCACACTTATGAGGGAATTTATCATGAATCCTAATCCATATGGCCATCTCACCCATTTTTACTGGTCTTAATCCTCTCACACATATCAAACTAGCCTTAGAGAAACCAAACAAGGAATCCCAAATCAAGTAGCATATCTAGATACCACCTGAAAACTCCTTTCAACTTACAAAGTACCCTATAACTATGGTTACATGGTCATTGGAAAATTCTAATTACATATAGTGCTAAAGAGAACATATTCTGAACTTAAGAGGCCCAAAAAATCCTATATATTTCTCTATAGTTTTATTAGGCTATATTCATCTACATAGTACCCTAAAACATAAATGAAGGAAAGTAATCATATATAAAATAGTATATTAATTTACATGAACAATAACATTACACCATAAAAATTTACAAAAAAACATGACATAAATGGGTTTAGCCTCTTCAAACATGGGAAATTATGAAAATTACATGTGAATACTCTACACCACAAATGATACATGAACAAACCCTCTCTCTACATATTATTCCAAGAGATCAAAGAGACCACTAATCACCACCCATTGATGAACCCTATTCATCACTGTTTCGGTGCGGATGTGCGTCGGGTTACGCTGTTCCGCCAGGACGCGTTCGCGCGTGCACCCGTCAACCCGAGGGGATGGGCGCGCGGCTTGTGGTCCCGCAGTCCCGCTTTCCAAGGGCGGGCGGCATCCGTCCCTTATTCAGGGGCGTCTGCTCCTTGATCGAAACCGGGATGATGGGATGTCGGCTTCTCCTTCCTTGGACGTCTCCTCGGAACTTGTCGCCTAATCCGGGTCTCCCTCATAGACTTAAGAATGTTCGTGAATCTCGTTCCCGGCGCCATATCTTCATGGACACCGGTTAATTACGCTGCTTCCGCCCGGACGTTCCAAGGAGTCTGGGCGGGGCAGCAACCTGCGGTGAGAAGGCCGGGTGGCTCTGGGTGCTGGGGGCGTGTTGTAACACTGCGGCTCTGCACGTCTGTCTTCCGTCCCTAATAGGGCTTCTCGAAGGCACGATGGCCTGAGGCATCCCGTACTAGGTGCGGGGAACTGTGTCACCTGAGGTTTTCCTCAGCTTCCCGTGTTTAACACGGGGTATGCCGCGAGTTTAACGTCCAGCGGGGACGGCATCGGACCGATCAACACGAAAAGTGGATCAGATGACAGAACCCCTTGCGGGGAACCTCCGACGCTGGGGCCAGCACATGGGCGGCTTCCCAAGTAACGTGGAGTGAAGTGAAGTGGCATGACCCCACCGGGATGTGGCGGCCCGGGTAAGGATCAGGGTGGATGATGGAGTAAAGAGCTTGGACCCCAGAGGGGCTTCCTACGTACCGCGCGTTAACACGGATCAAAGTCAACGTAGTTCGGGCATACAGTTTAACGTCATGCTGGACGTTAAAAGGGGAAATGGAAAAGGGGGGCTGTGGGGAGGCACCGTGGAGATACACACGGGCAGTCTCCCACAGGGGCGGATTCATAGGTGAATCAACGCAAGCGTGAACCCTGGAGGGGTCCACTGATGGACGAACCGACGTAAATACGACCGGGACGACCAGGTGGTGGGCTTGGACCTCAGGGAGGCTTCCTACGTACCCTGTATAGAAGACAGGGATCAAAGTCCACGTAGTTCAATCTGTCAGGACTTACGCACTTGGGCGGCCCGGATACTGCAAAACTCAGTTGGAAGGGACTTGGACCGAAAGCAAAAGACACCTCGATCCCAGTCAGACCCTCTACTGGCTTCGGCAGTGGGGAGGTGCAATGGAGATACACATGTGCAGCCTCCCACGAGAAACTAGGGGTTTGTAATACCCTGCCCCCGTAGGGAAAAGCCACTCCCATTAAATCGTCCCAAAAGGGGGACAATCCCGACATCCCTGCAGAGACGAGCGGGTGGGGGCCACGTCCAAACCGGGGGAGACCCTGCGTGCGGAGCACGGGATCAGGTTGCGGACGGTTTAGCGTCTTGCCAGACGAAGTACAGTTTAACGTCATGTGTTGAGGACGAGGCACTTGGCAGTTTAACGTCTTGCAGCACGGACGATGGGGGCTAGGCAGTTTAATGTCGTGCAGCTTGGACGGGTGTGCAGTTTAACGTCATGCTGGGCATAGGTTGCCGGACGAAGCACTTGGCAGTTTAACGTCTTGCAGCGCGGACGATGTACAGTTTAACGTCGTGCAGGACGTATATGCAGTTTAACGTCATGCTGGACGAGTATGCAGTTTAACGTCATGCTGGACATAGGTGCGTGTCACTTCGCGCAAGCCTGGAGGGCCGCACGGGAAGACAACGCACGGTGCGGGCACCCGGGATGAGAATCATCGGGTGCCACACAGGCGGGTAACCTTAGGAGGTCAACGGGGACGACCCTGGCAGATTGCGCGCAAAAAGGAAGCTTTGCGCGCAACACTGCGGGCCGGCGCGCAATCGGGGCGGCTGGCGCGCAATTGGGCCAGCGCCTTGCGCGCGGATGCTTGAGATTGCTCACACCGGGCTTCGGATAGCGCGCGGGGGCAACGGCTCATTCTTTAACGAATGGCCACTTGAAAGAAGGGGGGGTGCGCGCAATCAGGCCGGATTGCGCGCACCCCGGGGGCAATTGCGCGCAAGCGGGTTCTTTTGCGCGCAAAGGCCTTAGGGTGAGTTTTTATTCAAATGAAAGGAGCCAGCGGGGATTGCGCGCGAAGGCGGACCCCGAGGCTTTCTTGCGCGAAAGAAAGGAGGTTACCTGAAGTTCGTCATTGCGCGCGGAAGGGGTTGAATTGCGCGCACGGGAGACGTTTCGACTTCCAGCAACCTTTGAAACGTTGGGGGTCGCCTTGTATTTATAGGCAACCCCGGGCGCGGAATCCAGGGTGCGAGCGCGAAATTCTTCTCGCGGGCGCGGAATCGGGCGCGGCGCGTAAGGGAGGCGCGCGGACCCGCGGCGCGCAGAATTGCGCGCCGAGCCGGCGCATTGCGCGCATCCCGGGGGTTTTCCGCGCGGGACATCTCCTTTGCGCGCGTGCCTCTGAAATTCCGCGCAAGGCCTCCGGGCCCTCCGAAACATCCTTCCGACTCCAAATATGACCTCGCTTTCCGCATCCGGAGCTTCGTTTGGGAGCAACGGACTTTTCCGGCGTCTACAAAAGCCCCCCCTCGGAATCTGATCGGCGAGAGGTCGCAACGATCGGGTTCCGAGGGAGACGCCGGAATGCCGAAGTCCTGGGCGGCGCGGGACTTAGGCGCGCCAAAAGGGGCACCGGTCGCGAAATTCGCCGCTGCGGTCGCGCAAAGTGCTTTCCGCGCAGCGCGGGCCTGGCCTCGCCTATAAATAGGGGCGCTGGGTCCCGCGTTCCGTACTCTGGCCTTCCGCGCGATAAGCTCCAAAGCTCTCGTGCGCGAAATTGCCTCTTCCGGTCGCGAAATTCGCCCGATCGGCGCGCAAAACCGTCCGGATTTCGCCTGCTTTTGCGCGAAAACCCGGAACTTTGCGCGACAGTCTTCCCAATTGCGCGCCGTCCACTTGGATTGCGCGCCAACCTTCAAACTTTTCCACCAGCCTCGTCCGATCCCGCACTCTTCATCCCTTAACCCGCACGACTCCCGAAACTTCTGAGATGGCCGCGCACAGAGGAAATGAGGGGGATGCCGCCACTCGCAGAGCTGAGATGGCGACGAACGAGGAGGTTTACGGAGCCAAGGAGATTGTTTCCAACAATCAATCCTTGTTCGACTTACTAACGCCGGCCCAGAAGACATATCCACTGTCGGACAACCTGCCGCTCTGGAACTTCGGCATCCTCGATGAGGTTCCGGTGCCAGAGTTCGAGATTGATGCGCCGCGAACCTGGGTGACTCGGGAGGACGAGCTTCACCGCTATAACATCACCAACAATGGGCATCCTGCCAGGGAAACCAGGCACTTGGATGTCTACGTCCTGAACCCGAGGACGCGAACCATTGATGGGGGTGAGCCTACAGCGGAGAATTCTCCAGCCCTCTACTCGAGCACATACCGTCAGAGTGTCACTGACGACACCAAGGGCTGGCTGAAGGACTGGGACTTGCGATCCGGGGGCAACTTTACCAGTGAATGGGCCTGGGCGTTCTGGGTACGCCACACTTGCGATCACTTCGCAGAGGAGCTGCGGTACATCGGCCTGTTCGAGGCGGTGTGGACGTCGCAGTTCCACTTCTACCAGCAGTCTGAGCTCGGGCCGGAGCTGTTCACTCGCTGGTCCCCGGATACCAACACCTTCCATCTTCACCATGGGGAGGTCGGCATCGGTCTCTGGGACATCCACTGCATCGGAGGTATCCCGCTGGAGGGCTACCAGTACGATGAGTTCCTGCCACCGAAGAACATCTGGGAGGACAGGTCACGGACTCCCATTCTGACCTGGCATCTTCTTGACCTGGCTACGCAGCGGCTCGGGATCCAAGACTTCCAGAAGGACATAGCCTACAAGGATTGGTTCGGCCAGTTCCTGGAGCATGACCCGGCGGTCAAGATGCCAGGCAGGGGGAAGCGGTGCCCGACCGCAGCTCAGAGGAGCCGGAACGGGTCGTACTGGCGGGTCCTGGAGACGGGCGATTACCGCTCATGGGGGTACCGCGTCATCGAGGCCCGGGACCCGAACGTCCGGTACGCGGCGTTCCTGGCCGCCTTTCTGAGCGGGTGGCTCCTGCCAGTGCGGGATGCGAGGATGGGCGTCCGTCCGGCGACGCTGGCGATGGCGGGCGCCATGGCTGCCAATAAGAGGTACAACCTCGGGGTCCCAGTACTGGCGAGGCTGTATGCCATTCTGGGACGCATCTCACGAGGGGGGTCGCCACGAAGGATCTGTGGGCCCTTTCAGTTCTTCCACGGCTGGGTGGCTGCTCACCTTGGTGGGTATACGTTCCCAAATGCCATCAGTCCTCCGGGCAACGGCCTGCGACCCTCCCTGCTGAACATTGCGGGGGTCGCTCCGATGACCCTCAGTGAGGAGGGCGTGAGGGTTCGGATTGGCAATCATGCCAATTTCAACTTCAGCCCGTTCCCCACTCCCGTCGGCCAGATGATCGACAACGGACAGGGCCCGCTGGAGCAGCATGAATACTTCCTGAACATGCGGGGCGGGGTGCTCGTGGCTCGGATCGACGGGAAGGTGATCTGCGAGCCTTACGTGCCGACCCGGTTCGCCAGGCAGTTCGGGTGCCTTCAGCGGATGCCGAAGAGGGTATTCACTGCTGTCCGGGAGGAGACGAACCCCGGCGTCCTTCGCCAGATGTGGCTGATGTTCGTCGCCTTCGGCTCTGGCGACGTCATCACCCTCCCTCCTACCGGAGTTAACGCAGGCTTGGCAACCGAGTACGCCGAACACTGGGCCATCGCGTACCCTGAGGGGCTCTTGCGGAAGCTAGTTCGGCGGCTCGAGGCTACCCGTGCGGAGACCGGGCGTCAAGGAAGGAGGCGAGGCGCCGCCACACGGGGGAGAACGGAGGCGCGCCAAGCAGCGGGGCCGGCGCGAGCAGGGACTTCGGCGGCGGGCGCATCGCAGGCTGCCGCTACGACCTCAGCGCCCAGAGAGGGGGCACATGCGGCGGTCGAGGAGCGGCCCGGGAAGCAGGTGAGACGTCTGCTCGAACCCTCCCACGATGCAGTCTTCCCGGCGCTGTGGTCGGCCTGGATGACCCTGCGGCAGTCACTGGGGACCGACGTCATCTGGCGAAAGATACTCAGAGAAGGAATCTATCTGCCAGAGGTCGGGCGCCTCCAGATCACCGACAGGGTGGACTTCAACCGGCAATATGCATATCTGACGGCCATGGACGAGTACGCGCGCCAACGTGGTCAGCGTGCGGAGCCATCCCTTCTGGTGAAGGTGATGCTCGGTCTCGAGCCCGCTCCGGAACAGATGCCGCCGGAAGAAGATGACAGTAACGACTCCGAGGAGGAGGAGGAGACGGGGGAGGATGAAGGCTCCGAGGGAAGGTCCCATCGGGGGAGCCCACGGGAGAGCGGCGAGGTGGCCGGCTCTGACAACGTTGATGTCACTGAGCTCCTCGAGGTCCGCTTCTATCCCTACTCAACTTGCTTCATCCATTCTCTTATGCAGCTTCTAACCCGTTTCTCCATCCTTCTCAGGAGCACACGGACGTCGGTCAGGCGTCCTCAACAGGAGTAGGAGAGGCGCCAGCAGGACAAGGCGGGGGCCAGGCACCCATTATCGAATTGACAAGCGCTAAGGGGTCCCCTGCTGCAACTGTTCCTGCGGCGACCGGGGTAGCGGAAGATGATGCTCCGAACTCCCGTAAGTCTCCCTACTTTACTGCTGGTGCTTGCCATTGACGATCCGTGACTAACCATGGCATGCCCTGCGCAGTGATCTCAACATCGGAGGCTCGTCGGGTTGCCGAACCCGGGCCATCTACGAGTGGACCAGTGGTGGACATGCCGCCTGCTCCGGAACAGGCTTCCCAAACCGAGCCGGCCCCACCAACTGCTGATCAAGGGGCTGCGGACGTCGGCGGTGCTGCCACCGGAGAGAGGTTGGGGGCTGACGAGGGTGTCAGCGCCGCTGGGGAGAGAGAAGAAGGTTGCCCGGATGTTGGGGAACCTATCCCTCGTGAGGACCTCCCAGGGGCGGACCCTGCAGCAGACCTGCTGGCTGCCTTCCCTTCCTACCGGCCTGCCGACCCAGAGGAGATGGATGACTCGGACGCGGAGGCGGTCGAGGATAGCCGGGTAACGCGACGCAGGGGGTGGAAGTGCATCCAGCGCTTCCTCAAGCGAGACCCATCGGAATGGCTGGGGCGCATGGGATCACTTCAGACCTGGCTGCGCTTCCTGTGTGCCGGGGGAGCTGATGCTCAACGCCTCCATCTGACGGTCCGTGATTTCATGGCCGAGAAGATGCGCGAGAGCCGCCGGCGTGCCGACGTCGCACAAAGTCGGGACATGTCGGAGAGCACGCAGGCGCTCATCGCGGCAAAGCAGGAAGTCCGGCGCCTCGAAGGGCAGGCGGCAGAGAAGGAGGCCTTCGTCGCAGCATGTACCGAGCTTGTGGAGCAACTATCGGCACAACTGATCGACGCTCAGGTACAGCTGACGGAGGCGGGCCAACAGATGGTCACACTCCAAGTCGAGCGGGAGCGTGCACAGGCCAGGATTGACGAACTGCGTGCTGCGACCGCCGACGAGGAGAGGGCACGCAGAGAACGAGAAGCAGCCCTGGAGGCCGCCAGCCAAAGGGTAGCGGCATTAGAAAGGCTCATTCAGCACGCTAATCCCTAAGGGCTGTTTTTTGCCATTCCCAGAACATTTGCTTCCGCTACTTAATATTTGATCCACTTGTACGAATCGCCATATTTATCTGCGTCTTTTGGTTTAACATGCTCAACCACAAATTGTCTCGTGGGAGCGTTAACCAAGCATCAGGCATCCATAATTGGGCCTGGGTTTCTGGAGAAAAGAGGGAGGTCATTCCTGGGAAAGGAGACCTCAGACCTAACCAATGTATCGTCCCCCAACTTGTTCCAACACACGAGCGGGACAACGCTAGGGGCGTTGAGATTTTATCCGAACATAGGGAAATGAGAAAGGGTGAATCGCGTGTCCCGAATCCAGACATCCACAACGATCGGCCTTCCAGGAAATGCCCAAGACGGTAGGCGGACAGTGGATCGACCATAACAACTGCAATAGACGGACCGAAAAAGGCCATCATTCATATTGCAGGAGGAGGACCACATGTCATCATGAATACCGCTTTGGGGTTCCTTCAGACACAAGGGTGGAAAATCCAGATCAACAGGGCATGCGAAGCGTGGGGCGAAGTGACGATTTGTTCGGACAGAATCCAACGCTCTCAAAATTGCGCCACCGTGGGGAAAGCGTATTGGGCGGATGCACTAATCTGGCCGTGAGTCACCTCAATTCTCAGACAGCACCTCTCTGACGAGGAAACTGTCGCTTCCCATCATTGCGATGGGGCATCCCGAGCTGAATCGGGGAGAATATCACAACTGCACCACTCTACCCGAAGTCAGGCCAGACGGCCGGCGACGAGGAGGGGCGGGACTTATCGATCCCTGAGGCTGGACCCGAGTCGAAATGCCCGGGCGTTCCTACGTACTCCATCAGGCTGGAGATCAAGCCACACGTAGTTCTGTGAGTGCAGTTTAACGTCATGCAGGACGTAGGACCCCATTTGGGGTAGATCTTAGTTTAGGGTCTTAGAGCTCGGACCATAAGGGCTGGATCTTAGTTTAAGGTCTTAGAGCTCGGACCATAAAGGTGGAGGATCTTAGTTTAAGGTCTTAGAGCTCGGACCATAAGGGCTAGAGGATCTTAGTTTAAGGTCTTAGAGCTCGGACCATAAGGGCTAGATCTTAGTTTAAGGTCTTAGAGCTCGGACCATAAGGGGAGATCTTAGTTTAAGGTCTTAGAGCTCGGACCATAAGGGCTCAAAGCACGCCACATCGTGGTCATATCCCCTGGATATGCGAAGATGCACTGAGGGATAGTGTCAAGAGTGTCGAGGTTTCGCCTGGTCAGAATGGGAGGTGGAAAATGTGAATCATGCGGCCATTCACTCGAGGACCGGGAGCACCGGCGTGACGATATGAGAATACTGCCGACCGTGGCGGAAAAGAAGCATCAACATCGCACCAACCGTTGGTGGAATGAGGCAGCAAACGAGCATCGACCGCTCAATCGCAGGATTTATATCGATTTGCTGCCCGAGGCCATTGGGGGTACCGGCCCGAGTCGGTGGGAGAGCACTGAGGCATTGTGTCCGAACCGTTCACGGGGGTTCCACCCAGGGCGTAGACGATGGGTCCGAATGAAAGGGAGCACGAAGCCTGAAAAGTGGAGGAAACCTGACCAAGCGGATCCTGACCCTCCTGGCAATAAACCAGAGTACTCTTGACACCGGTGGACCACGGCAAGGGGTCGGGGAACACGCCTTGAGGGTGACCTGAAGACGGCGGATTCCCCAGAGAAGGGGGAATCTCTAAGAGGTGGGGGGGCTGGACCCGAAGTTTCAAACATCCGGGCGTTCCTACGTATCCCATAAGGATGGGAATCAAGCCGCACGTAGTTCTTGAAGCGCGGTGCAACACAATCGGGCACCAGCGCGGGGAAGAGTGCGGGTCTGACTCTCGCACACAAAAGGAGCGGCATTTGATATTTCTTGTTTGTCCTTAAAGATGAATGGTTTTTCTTTGTGCGGCGACATGCCCGTGATTGAGAAATCTCTGGCGTCGCCACAATAATCAAGCCATGGAAGGCATTGATGAATGGCGTGGTCATTAACCAGCGCCCAACATGAGTGTCCCCTGAGGAGGACATCACGATGCAGTGCCGTTTCTCGTCGGGCGGCCAAGACGATCACAGTTTACGGTCGTGTGGTAGGACCAGACAACACAGTTTAAGGTCGTGTGGTTCGGACCATGGAGGAACCCGCTTATCGCGGTACGGCGGACACGGCGGAGGTGGGAACATACCCAGCCCTGCGGTCACGCGCGATTCCAGGAAAAGAGTCTTGGGATAGGGGTCTGCGTATGTCCATCACCCGAGGGGCAGAGATGCTAGCCTCCAGATATACTGGGCCCAGAACGCAATTGTTCGGGCGACTCCCTCCTCCTTATGGGGACGAGGGTCCAGCTACGCATGGCCCTTAGGGAGGATATCTGCATATATCCTTGGTGCTCAGATCATGGGAGCCTCGAACGACATCATTACCCTGGTTGGTCTGCCTAACGTGTAGAGGCGTACCGGAGGTCGGTATGAAGAGAGTGTCAAGATCCCACTACAACGCACAAAGGCGGAGTGTGATGAGGACTGCGCAACCAATGTTCAGAGCCCGAGAGAGCTGACATGGCGATCAAGGACGTTGCTGACGCATTCGCAACACAACATCCGATCGCGTCAGCCTAAGACGGGGCAAGCAAACGAGCATCAACCGCTCAATCGCAGGATTCATATCGATTTGCGGCCCAAGACCCGCCGGTAAATCGACCCGGAGCGGTGGGAGAGCACTGAGGCATCGTACCCAAACCGCTAACGAGGATCCCTTTGAGTGAAGGCTCGAACAAGAGGAAGCGCGAGGCCTGACAAGCAACACAGGACTTGTCGGGATTGAATCTGACACTACGAGTCATAGACCGAAGCACCCCAAAACATGTTAACAGATCTCCGGAAAGGGTCGGAGGACTCACCCTGAGAGCAGCCGAAGGGGGGCAGGTCCCCGTGATCAACCAAGAGACGGGGCTGGACCTGAGACACAAGCGTCCAGGCGGTCCTACGTATCCCATAAGGATGGGAATCAAGCCATACGTAGTTCTGGAAAGGCAGTTTAACGTCATGCAGGACGATGAGGGGTGTGAGGTAGTCCCACACACGGGGGAGGCGTACGGCGCGGCCAGTAGACCGACGCGAATGAGGACATAATCCCCCGCTCACGCGATACGCCTCGCACAAAAAGGAGGGGAACTGGGGCCAGAGGCCCAACGCGGGATAGGGATTCCCGGGAAATGGGGCTGGGCCTGAAACATGATGTCCAGGCGGTCCTACGTATCCCATAAGGATGGGAATCAAGCCATACGTAGTTCTTGAAGTGCAGTTTAACGTCATGCAGGACGATGAGGAAAAAAAGAAGGGGGGAGCAGAAGGCATCCCCAAACGTGGAGGGGGGCGTACAGCGTGACGAGCAAACCGACGTGAATGAGGGCATAACCCCACACTCACACCATACGCCGCACACCCCGGGGCAACTGGGCCAAGGGCCCGAGATGGGATGGAAATTCCCGAAGGATGGGGCTGGGCCTGAAACACGAGGGTTCAGGCGGTCCTACGTATCCCATAAGGATGGGAATCAAGCCATACGTAGTTCTGGAGAGGCAGTTTAACGTCATGCAGGACGAATGCTGAACAGTTTAACGTCTTGTAGCTCGGACGTAGTGCAGTTTAGCGTCATGCGGGACGAAGCACTTGGCAGTTTAACGTCTTGCAGCGCGGACGAATGCTAAACAGTTTAACGTCTTGTAGCCTGGACGAATGCAGTTTAACGTCGTGCAGGACGTGGTGACACTCAGGCAAAGTATTGCTTGAGGAACCTAGCGTTGGTGGGAGGAGTGACACGCTCACCATCCATAGTCGCTAGGGAGTACGCGCCATTGGGATAGACCTTGTGGACAACAAAAGGTCCCTCCCACTTGGGCTCCAACTTGGGCGGCTTCCTGCCGGGGATCATCGGTGCTCTTAGGGCTAGCACTAGATCACCCTGTAGGAAGGAGCGGAGGAGAACCTTCTTATTGAAAGCTCGAGCCATCCTGCTTTGATGCCTCTCCAAGTTGTGCAAAGCGCGAAGTCTATTCTCATCCAGTGCTTCCAACTCGACTAGACGGGCTTCAGCAACTCTGTCCGGCGCTTGCTGGTCGTAGACCGCAGTGCGCAAGGACGGTAACTGGATCTCGATGGGCAGGACGGCCTCAGCTCCATACACCAGGGAATAAGGGGTCATCTGGGTGGAATTGCGAGTCGTCGTCCGATAAGCCCAGAGGGCGTTGGGGAGCTTGTCCGGCCAACTCTTCTTGTTCTGACCAACCATCTTTTGCAGAATGTTAGAGAGGGTTTTGTTAAACGCCTCGATCTGTCCATTCGCCTGCGCATGATAGCGAGATGTATGGTTCGAGCGGATGTTATACTTGGCGTACAACTTCTTCAACTCGGCTGCTCGGAAATTGGTTCCGTTATCCGTGAGGATAGCGTGAGGCACTCCAAATCGATAGATGATGTTGGAGGTCACGAAGTCAGCGATCGAACAGGATTTGACCTCTCTGAGCGGAATCGCTTCTGCCCATTTGGAGAAGAAGTCCGTGGCGGTCAGAATGAACCGGCACTGGCGAGCTGTCGCCGGCGGGTAAGGTCCCACAACGTCCAGTCCCCAGACTGCAAAGGGCCAGGAATACCTTGTGGTATGGAGAGGCTCCGGCGGCCGATGCACAAAGTTCGCGTGAACCTGGCACGCATGGCACCTCCTGGCGTACTCGATGCAGTCATGGATCATAGAGGGCCAGAAGTATCCCAACCTCCGAATCTGGTGGGACAGCTTCGGCCCAGTTTGGTGGGCGCCGCATGAACCAGCATGAACCTCTTGCATGACTCGTGGGATCTCAACTCCCTGAAGGCAACGGAGGAGAACACCATCAAATCCGCGTTTGTAGAGGATCTGCTCCAGGCCGGGACTGCTCTGGAGGACGAACTGCGATGCGCGGCGTCGAACTCGCTCGCGCTCGGCCCGATCTGACGGAAGAATGCCATGTTGGAGGTACTCAACCAAAGGCGTCCTCCAATCAGGGGCTGATCCGACTGCTATATCTGGGGTACTCGGGGCTCCGGACATAGGGGCAACCGTGGTGAGATTACTTACCAACGGGCCGCGATCTTCTTCCGGGATAACGGGAGCGATGAGCCTGCGGCGCGTCACGCGGACGATCAGGTTGTCCTGTTCAGGTTCCGCAAGTGACGCAGCCAGGCTGGCCAAAGCATCTGCTCGACCGTTCTGCGACCGGGGAATATGGACAATTTCTGGCCGAGAAGGGAACCGGGCCATCAGAAGGAGGGTGCACTCCAACAATGGCACAAGTTCCGGCTTCCTGACAACATAGTCGCCATTGATCTGCTTAATGACCAGCTCGGAGTCCCCTTTCACACACAGATGGGGCACGTCGATCTCGAGAGCTAACTCGAGGCCGGTGATGAGGGCATGGTATTCCGCCTCATTGTTGGTACAGCCCTCTGACAACAGGAAAGAGTATGGCAGCACGGCTCGCTCCGGGGTAATGAAGACGATACCCAGGCCCACTCTGTTGAGCTTAGGATTATCGAGTCTTCTACCGGTGGGGCTCCGGGAGGCACCGTCAAAGTGCATCTGCCAGCATGGATCGGCTCGATCAACCGAGAGAATGGTCTCATCAGGAAAGCCTAGATCCAGCGGCTGATCCGCGGAGGTCGGGTGAGCGGCCAGAAAGTCTGCCAACGCTTGCCCTTTGATGGCCTTCTGAGACACATACCTGATGTCGAACTGCTGGAGAATCACAGCCCACCGCGCTAGACGGCCAGTCAACATAGGTCGGCTCAGGATATATTTCAACGGGTCTACCCGAGAAACCAACTGTACCTCATGGTGCTGCAAGTAGTGCCGTAATTTCTGTACGGCAAATACGAGCGCCAGGCAGCTCTTCTCGATGGGGGAATACCTAACCTCCGCATCGAGGAGCATGCGACTGAGGTAATAGAGGCTATTCTCTGTTCCCTCGTTGTTCTTCTGGGCGAGAAGGGCACCCAGGGACCGTTCCAGGGCGGTCACATAAAGGACCAGCGGCTTTCCGGATACGGGCGGCATCAGGACCGGAGGTTGAAGCAGGTACTGCTTGATTTCCTCGAAAGCGGTCTGACACTCTTTATCCCATACATAGGTGACACCCTTCTTCATAAGCCGAGAAAAGGGCTTACACTTGCCGGCCAGATTCGCGATGAATCGGCGTATATAGGCTAAGTGGCCTTGGAACCCTTGCAGTTCCCGGACGGTACCCGGGGGAGGCATCTGGCTAATCGCCCTGATTTTCTCTGGGTCGATCTCAATACCCCGGTATCTTACCACAAATCCAAGGAACTTTCCGGAGGTGACCCCAAAGGCACACTTCAACGGGTTCATCTTCAGGCAGCGAGACCGGAGGAAGCTGAACACTTTCTCAAGATCTTTGAGATGGTCCTGACGCTGGCGCGATTTGACAACCAAGTCGTCGACGTAGCATTCCACCAGTGTGCCGAGGATTGGCTTGAATATGCGGTGCATCGCCCGTTGGTAGGTGGCACCTGCATTCTTCAGGCCGAAGGGCATGACCCGGTAGCAAAAGGTACCTTGGGGGGCCCTGAAGGCAGTGAACTCCTCATCCTCAGGGGCCATCCGAATTTGGTTGTATCCGGAGTATCCATCCATGAAGGAGAGGGCTTGGAACCCTGCCGTGGCATCAATCAACAGCTCTGTCACTGGAAGGGGAAAATCATCCTTCGGACAGTGGCGGTTGAGATCGCGGAAGTCGATGCAGACTCTAATCTGCCCGTTCTTCTTCCTGACCGGCACAATGTTGGCCAGCCATTTGGGGTACTGAACTTCCCTCACGAAGTTGGCTTTGATAAGCTTGTCAACTTCGGCCTCAACCATGGCACCATGGGATGGGTGCATTTTCCTGGGAGGCTGCTTGAACCCGCGATGGTTCGCCGGGAGACCTAGGCGGTGGACGGCTACCTGAGGATCTAGCCCCGGCATCTCGTCATAGCCCCAAGCGAACACATCACGGTGCTGCCTGAGAAAGTCCACGTACTGCTGCCGCTCCTCAGAGGGCATGGCGGCACTAACCAACGTGGGTCTTGGATCGGCCTCGGTTCCAAGGTTCACCTGTATTAACTCATCGACCGTGGCGGGGACGCCCTCCTCAAAGGCTGGGGGTGCGTCTTCCATACCCTCTCCACTCGGGGAGGGATCATCCACGGGAGAGACTGCGTTGGAAACTGCATTGGGGCTACCAGATCCTGCTGGGCCACTGGTGCTGGCGCGGGCGGTCGCGGCCGTCTCATCAGGAGACTCGCGGACCGTCAAGACCATGGCGACGTCCAACCGGTGAATCGGGAGGACGTAAGCGTCATACAGACTTGCCCAGGGATCGCTTGCAACAGCGACAGGCTCAACCTCACCTGCCAGGATCTGCTTATCCTTGCTCTTGTAATAGTCCGCGTCCAGATAGCGGGCTTCACATGAGGCTAAAGGAGAGGCATCTCCTTGAAGCACGCCTACTCGACCATTAAGGGAGTATTTGAGGCATTGGTGGTATGACGAGGGAACCGCCGCATGAAGGTGAAGCCATGGCCTGCCCATCAATGCGTTATACGCAGTGTCCTGAGAGACTACCATGAATTCGGTGTTGGCAACCAAGTCACCGAACTGGGTCTTCAAACGTATCTTGCCGACCGGGGTTTGCTCGGTGCGGTCGTACCCCTGGATCCTGAGGTCGGAGGGAATCAAGTCATCCTCAGACAACCCCAATCTCCGGAGCGTCCGAGTTGGAATCAGATTAATCCCGGACCCCGTGTCGACAAGACAACGCCGGACTTCAAGGCCATTGAACTGGCCAGTGACATACAGCGGACGGATGTGTCCCTGTATAGGAGGGTCCTCATCCTTACCAGAGAACGAGATAACTGCCTGACATTCGGCGTCCTCGATCGTTTCGGCGTGGAAGGCCTCTGCAGCCGCAACCTCTGTCTCGAACTGGAGGGGGCTCTTCAGGGCTTCAGCGAGTGCCTCGCGCATCTCAGATGACATGCGCAGAGCCTCAAGGATGGAGAGCCTTGCTGGGATGTCGGCCAAGTGCTTCAGGACATCATACTTTTTGGCCAAGCGCGAGCTCCTGGTTGCAGGAGATTGCTCTGCGGTTGGTGGCATGACGGGCCTTACCGGTTGGATCGGCGGCCGACTGGTACTTGGCGCATCTCGCTGTTCACTGGTCGCAGTCCGGGAAATGGTCACCGTACTGGAGTCAGGAGGCCGGGATGGACTTGTGGCAGGGCGGAGCTGGTCGCGACGCGGCTGAGGCGGTTCTGCCCGGTCCCATACCACAAACAGTGGCGGAGGCGAATCCGTCATCCCCGGATGGGGAGCCTGCGTACGTTGAGCTCGATCTTGAGCCTGCCGCCTAGTCTCAGTGGCGTGCACGGCCTGGCCGGAGGTACCGACGGCTGTGCCCCGGCGACTCCTGCTGCTGCGGTTCTTCCGACGGTGGCGACGACCGGGGACGCTAGGGAGGTCCACCTGGTGTTCTTCAACGTCGGGAACCGAAAAGGGATTTACCAGCTCGACGGTGTTAACCGAAGCGTACCCAATACCGTCATCGGACGAATCATCCATCACCGGGCGGATCCGAGGAGGGACCCCCATCCCCGGGGGCATGAAATCGCCGAGAGTACGGGATAGTGGCGGAACTGGCGGGGCGCGCTCTTCCTTCTTGCGCTGCCGCCGTTTGCTCCTCTTGGAGGAGGCAGACTGGGATGACGATGCCGAAGCAGCACCCGCAGGTTCTGGGGGCTCAGGCTGATTCAAGCGCGCACGGATGATTCCCTGGGCGCGAATGGTCGTCTTGCGGGCCATCCAGTTATTATACTTCTGGGACCCGCGGTCGGAGACCAGTTGCCATTCGTCCTCGTTGCCACTATCGTCATCTGATCCCACGAACACGCCCGCTACATGTGCTGGAGCTGGGCCCAACCTGATTACATTGTTGTTAATCTGGTCTTGGAGCCAGTCCTTGAACACATAGCACCGCTGGATGGTGTGCCCCAGGGCCCGATGGTAGGGGCAGTAGCGGGGGTTATCCGTGAGATGTGCCTCCTCTGGCCTCCAGCACTCAGGCAATCGCACAATCCTCTGCTCCAGGGCGCTCCGGAAATAACCGGGGACCTGATCCTCATGGAATGAGTACGTCAGGTGTCGCGGGCCCCTGGGAGCGCGGTCTTGACGAGGGGCCGGAGGGGCCTGCCGAGGAGGTGGACCCTGATTATCTCGCCGGGGTTGCGGCGGTACATTACGCGGAGGGGCCGGCCGGTTCTGAGGCTGCCGTTGCTGGGCCGGGAACTGAGCCCGTGGAGGCGGATTCCTGTGAGGCTGCGGAGCTGGCCTCACCGGCAGCAGCTCCAACGGCCTGGGAGCCTCTATCTGGGCCACAGCAGCGGGCTCAGCCCTGCTGGCTCTCCTTGCAGGAATCATAGGAGGCAGCGGGTGTGCCTGGCTGGCCTGTTGCAGGGCTTCCTCAAGACGTTGAGCTTTGTCTGAGAAGTCCCTGAACCCTCCGGGGTAATTCTGAGTGATCAGGGAAGGGACCAGCTCGGTCTTGACGTTCCCGACGCACATTGTCAGCAACTGCTCCTGAGTCAATGGCATGTCAAGGGAATACGTGAGACCCTTCCATCGGGCGACGAAGTCCGCGACTCGCTCATCAGGCCTCTGCTTGCACTTGAAGAGGTCTGCGATACTCGTCTTCCGGGTCGTGGAACTGAACTGGTAGAGGAACTGTCTACGGAGGTCCTCCCAGCTGGTTACCGACCCGACGGGGAGCTGGCTGTACCAGACAAATGCTGGCCCTTCCAGTGTCTGGACAAAGCAGCGAAGCTTAGCGGCCTCTTGCTGCGCCGGAGTCCCCAACATAGGCCCGCACCTCGAGTTGAAATGGGCCAAATGTTGTGGCGGATCTCCGGTCCCGTTGAAGGGGGCGAAAGTGGGATTCCCGAATCCCGGAGGCGCCGGCATGTCATCCACCCATGCTGGGTATGGCTTGCCGTCCGGTGGGATCGCCACCTGCCGAGTCTCCAAGGCTTCCAAGCGGGCAATGAGTGCCGCCATCGGATCGTCCGGACATGGGTTCCAGTCCTGGCGAGGATCTCTAACCACGAGCGCATTGCATGGCCCTTCAATCGGGTCGTCGACCGGATCGTCGAACTCGGCAGCTCGTGGGATGGCTGGCGGAGCGGCCCTTGGGGCAGCGGGAGGAATCCGAGCGGGATCTCTCGGGTAGTCGCGCTGCTCGGGAGGGTGTGGCGAAACATACCGCGCCCTCTTGCCGTAGGCAATGGCCTCTCTCCTGTCGGCGAACACGGCGTAATCACGGTTGCCCGGGAGAGTCTCATCGAGGGGTGGTTGTTCCGGTCCCTGCTGCCCTGGCCTGGGATCACCGTAGTCAGGCCGCCGTTCTGCAGCGCGCTCGGCGAGGAGCTGGTCAACCAGCCTCTTCTGTTCGGCGAGCTGCTGACGTAGCGTAGCCTTCTCGGGATCCTCCTCTGCCTTCCGCATGGAGGCAGATGGGTCGGCGGGCCTTATAGCCTCGCTGTGCTCTTTTCCTTTGCTGACGTTTCGGCTCAACGTCAGTGCTTCAGTGGGTGCGGGGAGCCCCAGGAGGTTCCTCTGATGACGAGTAACTCTCACTGATGGGTCTGACGACGGCTTGTCTTCGGGGGGGAAGCCCCTGTCGAGAAGTTCCAAGTCGTTCCCCTCTCCCGGCAGGTCAGCCATATTGACTGTTCCTGTCCCTGGGGATATACCCTCAGGGCCACCCAACGAATCGGGCTGTCGGCGAATCACACTGAAGCGTAGGGCAGCGTACTGCCCCCATCCACGGATATACACGTGGGGAGTGGCTTCCTCGATAACTTTGCGGAGTACTTGAAAGCACTCAACGCATCGTTGTTGGAGGGCCTCGTGGTGCCCAAATGACCCGGGGTGCCGAACCGCGGGGAGCATGGCCAGGTCAATTTGACGGCACTGCTCACCAATATCCTCCAGGTGTAGTTGACTCCCGGGGTATGGCATTTGTAGGCAGTGAAGACGGGAGTGAGTCTCCCGGAGAGTTCGGCGGAAGCACTCGAACTCATCCGGGGTGAGCGATTCGGGTGCATCAAAGCCCGGTCCTGCGACTGGCCAAAACTTCTCAGGGAAGTGGCCCTCTGCAAGGACGGTCCAGAAGCTCCACGACTCAAACTCGGGACCCAGATCTCCTCGGTCCTCTTCCATGGCTGGGAACGGACGGGGAACTGGTAGTGGTGCCGAGGCGGGCCGTCGGGCCGACGGGCTGGCCGGCGGTGAATACGGCGAGCAGGCCGATTGGCCTCCATATCCCGGGCCTCCCCCTGAGGGTGGCGGTGCCCCAGCTACCACATCACGATAGGACGGGCCGGCGAGCGAACATCCTGCCGTAGCATCGGTGCTCGCCGAGGGCGCACCAGATCGTGGTTCGACCGTCGGTCCCCAGAAAAAGTCTCCGGCTTCTCTGATCGAGACGGAAGGCACTTCCGGAGGGGCCGGTACCAACCGCAAGTTTGATCCTTGGGGGTCTACCAGGCCCTCGTTACTCCGGATATACCTTCGGAGAGACGCGGGGATCACATCGATCTCGCTCTCGGGGAGCACGAGGCTGACGTGCCGCATTCCTACCCCTGCCCTTGACTGGCGGGATTGGGGAAGGGGCTCTGTCGCCGAATCGTACTCTGCCTCTGAGTCAGAGAAGCAAACCGGTCGGATCTCTGTCCGGAACTCCGCAACATTCTTCCCTCGGCGTCGACGCCTTGCCTTCCTGCCCCTGGGTGGTTCTTCGGGGCAGGGCTGATCTCTGTCCTGGCGTCCTCCGGCCGCACTGGTGCTGGGGCCGAGAGGACTGGGAACCAAGGTGCGAGGGGCACCGGGACAGATATCAAAGGGGACGCGGGGAGAGATGATCCCGGGCAGGACTCCGGGCCGGGATCGGGAGGTGGGATGACCCATGCCTCCTGGATCGGCCACACAGAGTAGATCCTGCCGGTGAATAGCGCTACCGCGAGGTGGTCCGCGGTGGCTACTGCCAGTGCCAGCAACCGGGAGAGTCAACCCAACCTGCCTTTGGGGCGGTCGGGGCCTCGATCCGGGTCGGGCATAGGAGTTCCCCCGCTCAGGATGCACAGAGGCCTGGCGACTGGAGCCAGCAGTGGCTTGGGCCAATGCGGCCGCTGTTGCTAGAGCCCCAAGGTGGGCATCCTCTTCCGCTCGTGCCCGACGTTGGCGTCGAGACAGACGAGCCGGGATGAGCGGCGCGGGCAGGTGGAGAGCCTGTTCCTCGACTTGAGGGGCCTGGCGGCGATGTCGCCGTGGCCTGGCGGGAGCCCTTATCGTGGATCCCTGGAGCGGACCTCGGATAGGGTGATCCTGGGCATCTTCCACTTCATCCGCATAGGGAAGGGAACTGTCAGAGCGCTCCGGGGATAAACTCCCGAAGCGATTGGACGTTGAGGTAGGCAGTGGTGCCTCCCTGCGCGGCCCTCGGGGGCGGTGGTGGTGGCGAGGCGCAGCCTCCTCAAGGTCTAGGCGAGCCATGTCCCTAGTGGGGATGACTCCCTCTTCCTCGTATCTCCGCACCAGGGTGTTGATCACCCTTCTCTGGATGACCTCCGAGGGGGAGAGAGGGCGTGGTCGTCCCGCAATTGCGGCTGCTGGGACGGCTGTGGAACGGGCGGGACCGCGCGGAGTAGCCGCGTCGGTGTTTCCCCTGTCCCTGCGCCAGTGGGCGGGTGGCGTTCGGGCACTAGATCGGGCGACCTGATTTCTGAAAGCAGGGAGAATGACCCATTAATACTGACAGGAAAAAGGAATCGACAACCAACCATTAGCGCCACGACGCCTTCCGTGGGGGGAACCCAGGCCCTCGACGTTGCGAGACGGAGTGCCCGATGTCCCTTCCCCAGCCCCTGGCGGGTAAGACTGAATGCTTGGCCGGGCAACACGCCGGTCTTCCAACACCTCTGAAAGCCATCGGTCTTCGTATCGAGGAGAAGAGATTCACGTCGGGTTCACCATTTTTCTGTTTCGGTGCGGATGTGCGTCGGGTTACGCTGTTCCGCCAGGACGCGTTCGCGCGTGCACCCGTCAACCCGAGGGGATGGGCGCGCGGCTTGTGGTCCCGCAGTCCCGCTTTCCAAGGGCGGGCGGCATCCGTCCCTTATTCAGGGGCGTCTGCTCCTTGATCGAAACCGGGATGATGGGATGTCGGCTTCTCCTTCCTTGGACGTCTCCTCGGAACTTGTCGCCTAATCCGGGTCTCCCTCATAGACTTAAGAATGTTCGTGAATCTCGTTCCCGGCGCCATATCTTCATGGACACCGGTTAATTACGCTGCTTCCGCCCGGACGTTCCAAGGAGTCTGGGCGGGGCAGCAACCTGCGGTGAGAAGGCCGGGTGGCTCTGGGTGCTGGGGGCGTGTTGTAACACTGCGGCTCTGCACGTCTGTCTTCCGTCCCTAATAGGGCTTCTCGAAGGCACGATGGCCTGAGGCATCCCGTACTAGGTGCGGGGAACTGTGTCACCTGAGGTTTTCCTCAGCTTCCCGTGTTTAACACGGGGTATGCCGCGAGTTTAACGTCCAGCGGGGACGGCATCGGACCGATCAACACGAAAAGTGGATCAGATGACAGAACCCCTTGCGGGGAACCTCCGACGCTGGGGCCAGCACATGGGCGGCTTCCCAAGTAACGTGGAGTGAAGTGAAGTGGCATGACCCCACCGGGATGTGGCGGCCCGGGTAAGGATCAGGGTGGATGATGGAGTAAAGAGCTTGGACCCCAGAGGGGCTTCCTACGTACCGCGCGTTAACACGGATCAAAGTCAACGTAGTTCGGGCATACAGTTTAACGTCATGCTGGACGTTAAAAGGGGAAATGGAAAAGGGGGGCTGTGGGGAGGCACCGTGGAGATACACACGGGCAGTCTCCCACAGGGGCGGATTCATAGGTGAATCAACGCAAGCGTGAACCCTGGAGGGGTCCACTGATGGACGAACCGACGTAAATACGACCGGGACGACCAGGTGGTGGGCTTGGACCTCAGGGAGGCTTCCTACGTACCCTGTATAGAAGACAGGGATCAAAGTCCATGTAGTTCAATCTGTCAGGACTTACGCACTTGGGCGGCCCGGATACTGCAAAACTCAGTTGGAAGGGACTTGGACCGAAAGCAAAAGACACCTCGATCCCAGTCAGACCCTCTACTGGCTTCGGCAGTGGGGAGGTGCAATGGAGATACACATGTGCAGCCTCCCACGAGAAACTAGGGGTTTGTAATACCCTGCCCCCGTAGGGAAAAGCCACTCCCATTAAATCGTCCCAAAAGGGGGACAATCCCGACATCCCTGCAGAGACGAGCGGGTGGGGGCCACGTCCAAACCGGGGGAGACCCTGCGTGCGGAGCACGGGATCAGGTTGCGGACGGTTTAGCGTCTTGCCAGACGAAGTACAGTTTAACGTCATGTGTTGAGGACGAGGCACTTGGCAGTTTAACGTCTTGCAGCACGGACGATGGGGGCTAGGCAGTTTAATGTCGTGCAGCTTGGACGGGTGTGCAGTTTAACGTCATGCTGGGCATAGGTTGCCGGACGAAGCACTTGGCAGTTTAACGTCTTGCAGCGCGGACGATGTACAGTTTAACGTCGTGCAGGACGTATATGCAGTTTAACGTCATGCTGGACGAGTATGCAGTTTAACGTCATGCTGGACATAGGTGCGTGTCACTTCGCGCAAGCCTGGAGGGCCGCACGGGAAGACAACGCACGGTGCGGGCACCCGGGATGAGAATCATCGGGTGCCACACAGGCGGGTAACCTTAGGAGGTCAACGGGGACGACCCTGGCAGATTGCGCGCAAAAAGGAAGCTTTGCGCGCAACACTGCGGGCCGGCGCGCAATCGGGGCGGCTGGCGCGCAATTGGGCCAGCGCCTTGCGCGCGGATGCTTGAGATTGCTCACACCGGGCTTCGGATAGCGCGCGGGGGCAACGGCTCATTCTTTAACGAATGGCCACTTGAAAGAAGGGGGGGTGCGCGCAATCAGGCCGGATTGCGCGCACCCCGGGGGCAATTGCGCGCAAGCGGGTTCTTTTGCGCGCAAAGGCCTTAGGGTGAGTTTTTATTCAAATGAAAGGAGCCAGCGGGGATTGCGCGCGAAGGCGGACCCCGAGGCTTTCTTGCGCGAAAGAAAGGAGGTTACCTGAAGTTCGTCATTGCGCGCGGAAGGGGTTGAATTGCGCGCACGGGAGACGTTTCGACTTCCAGCAACCTTTGAAACGTTGGGGGTCGCCTTGTATTTATAGGCAACCCCGGGCGCGGAATCCAGGGTGCGAGCGCGAAATTCTTCTCGCGGGCGCGGAATCGGGCGCGGCGCGTAAGGGAGGCGCGCGGACCCGCGGCGCGCAGAATTGCGCGCCGAGCCGGCGCATTGCGCGCATCCCGGGGGTTTTCCGCGCGGGACATCTCCTTTGCGCGCGTGCCTCTGAAATTCCGCGCAAGGCCTCCGGGCCCTCCGAAACATCCTTCCGACTCCAAATATGACCTCGCTTTCCGCATCCGGAGCTTCGTTTGGGAGCAACGGACTTTTCCGGCGTCTACAATCACCCTCTCCATTTATATCTATACTCCATGGCACCGACACCTATATAAAAATTATATTGAAAATTAAATAGTGTTGTATATTAATATTTAAACTTTAAACCAATAAAATTTTGAGAACTAAATGATTTTGAAGATGTTTGATTTACCTGGTCACCACCATTAATTGATACAATATCACTAGGTAGAATTCCTATTATCATATGATATAAATCAACCAATGCATTCTGGAAAGCAGATATCTGAGCCCCTATTCCTGAATTATGCTTCGCATATAAAAAAACTCTCTTAGAGAATCTTGGGGTAGGGAGTGACTACAAGTAAGAGTAGATGAAACTTTAATATCCAAAGGTCTCCTAAAGACCTCATATGGTAATGTTTCTAATCCCTTCCCATTCACTCGACCAGGTTGCTCCTCCCTAAGTACTTTACCAATTGGGTCATCCTGGGGGACTGAGAAGGACTTCTTGGGATTGAAATCCCATAGTTATTTAACTTTTACCTATTTAATAAATATCATTCATATTTGAAGCAATATATATTAACATTTTCACTACTGATAATAAGTTATTATAATGAAAAATGAATTTATATCCCAAATTCTTTAGTATTCTCGTTAACATAACTCCCATCAGATTTTTTATAGACATATAACCATAGTTATGTTCATGAAACTTTGTGCCCTAAATTTTGTAATTGTATTAAAAAATATAAATGAAAAAATTTAATATATGGAATAGATAATATTTTCTTATAAATATTTAAACTAATGAAAATATTACAAGAGTCAAATTGTATCTGAAAAAACTCTTTGACCCCGTAGTGTGAGGGATGACTTTCCTATCTCAACTTGATTCATTCTTCCCTTAAACATCCTGAAATAAATAAAATGTAATTTAATAGTAATTTATGCAATGTCATATCCTTTTCAAATGCATGTATAAATGTAAAATTAGAATAATATAATAATATATATTTAAATACCACGTTCTTTTTATCATGATGGCTATTGAAAAAAAACATTCCATTTCTCTCTAAGTACCCATTAGGTACGCTATAATAAAATTGTTGGGTTATCAATGAAGTATCATTAAATTTGTTCCATAATATCCATTTAAAATCTTTCTATTTGTTACCAAATGTTTTCAATGTCCACTTTCGTACTATAATATCATTAATGGGAAAGTAGGAAAATATATGTATAAATAGATTCATTTTGATAAGATTAGAATTTATTAACATAATTACATTCAATTAAGACATAACGTATTAAAATTATGTTTATCTGTGGATCAAAAAATTCAGTTTTTCCAAGATGAATGCAGATGCCTCCAATCATCATACATAATCAAAAGGGTAACTGACTCTGATTCCAGCTGGCCTAGAATTTGGGAAAATAATCCTATGGTGTTATCCACGGGGAACCCATATTAGTCCAATGGGACAACTATCTTTAGTCCATTTAGATTCCAAAAATCTATAGTTTACATATTTTTATCTGTTGTAGAATTTCTTCTTTGTTTTATGAAAAGGAAGTTAGTAGTATAAATAATGTATAATAGATTTGTTAATTTTTAAATTTGTACCAATAACTATCACC
Source organism: Viscum album (assembly GCA_963277665.1). Lineage (NCBI taxonomy): Eukaryota > Viridiplantae > Streptophyta > Magnoliopsida > Santalales > Viscaceae > Viscum > Viscum album. The sequence continues at coordinate 1,626,878,723 of OY728130.1, forward strand.
CTCTAATATCCCTATGACAAACCAAAAGTGGAGACCTGCTCCCTCACTATTGAAGTTGGGGAATGGGTAGGTTTTGGTTGAGCTAATGATGGGATTATGATAGAGGATGTGAGAGATGGTGAAGGGGGAAAATAGAGGGTATCTCAAATTCTATACGGAGGGATGGTGATGGATCAACATATTTTAGTATGGTAAAATGAATATTGACTGAGAGTAAATAAGCATCAATATAATTCTTCCTCCTTGGTATTCCTTTCATTTAATAAAATAAAATTTACATGAGAACATATATTTTGAAAAATTCATGTAGGAAAAAATTTAGAAATTATAACAGATGCATAGTACTGAAAAACAAAATATACATAACTATGATAATGAATGACTCCATAGATGAAAAGTGGTTGATAAATTAATGGATCCCTACACATATAATTATTTTCTCCTTCAATAATTTTGTTTCCCTGCTCCATCATTACATCATCTACATCATCCATCATTTCAAGACTAATATTTTCAATATCATGATGGAAAAATAAGATCGCTTCTTACTACTAATGGGATTCAATGTTAGAGGTCAAATCTTGAATTTCATCACCCATATCATACAAGTGTCCTTGTTTTACGTGAGAAACTATACTCCACCCTTCATCCACGAAATATTCCAAATAATATACCATTTTGTCTTGTGATGATAATATATATGGATCACGTAATTCATGTTCACCAACATCCATCAAGAGAGATATGTTCATAGAAGTAAATTGCAACGAATCGTTTAACACCCCTAATAATATCCAACCAATTTCATTTGAATAAAACAGCTAAAAAATGACTGTGGTATATTAATTCGATACTAGCAGTCTACTTTCCATATAATCCTATGTCAAAAAATGTAAATATACCACTATTCTATGTTTTAAAAACCTCTTCCGGATTTACTGTATGAAATTAAAATCCATTCACATTGTAATAATCAAAGTATATAGATAGTTTTAGAGGACATTGAGAACGAAACTTCAAATATTTTAACATATGAGCTTGAGTATCAGTATTCATGATCTAAAAAAAGTAATATACATTATTATATTCATAAAATATATGTGTCAACCTAATATCTATAATGATTTCAATATTTATGAACTTAAACTTCATGAAAATCATTTTATAAGATATTTATTAACATCTTTTGTTATATCTTTCTCATTTCCTGTTCAACCTCTCAATTTTCTCTTTTTTTGTATCCTCAACCCTTCTATAAATGAATATACAATTTCACTATTTAGCATCACATATCTATATGCCTCTAATAATTCCATTTCTTTTAGTGTAACTTTTGAGCTCCTCCCAACTGATTAGCAAATAATAGGAAATAATTTTGATTTCCTATGTAGTTGAGATTGATTCAATGTGTCATCAAAACGTCCAAATTGATTTAATATTATCTCAATATCATCCAAGTATCTAGAAAATAAGGTATGAAACTCCTATTCCAAATAGTATTAAAAAAGATATCCATATAATTGAGATTTATTTTTCACATATGATTTAAAATACCTATGATATTTTTGAAATAAAATAAAAAAACATAATTTTGTATTTTGTTAAGTTCCAAGAATTTTTACATAAATTAAAAAAAATATAAATAAAGTACCTCTCAATCCGATGCATCCATCGATAATGTATGGGGCCTCCTAATTTAGCATCCTTAACCAAATGTATAGTTAAATGCATCATGATAGTAAAAAAGAAGGGGGAAAGATCATCTCTATTGAAAAAGTGTCAAAACTAATATCTCCAAAAAGATTTAAATCTATAATGGTTTTATATTTTTCTCACATATTTTCCTAAAGAATGTGAAAAATTAAAGTACAATAGTAGTAACCTTTTTAGATTATAATGTATGCAATGCCAATGGTAGTAAATACTGTAAAAAAAATGCGAATCGTGAATTTTTAGTCCATGTAACCTATGATTATTTAAGTCAAAATACCTTTAGATGTTAATTGAATGCCCATAAAATACTTTCAAATGTTTTAAAGCTTCAGGGAAAATACCTTTATCCATATTTCTCTTTGAAATTTTTTTGGACCATACTTTCCATTCTTATCTATCTGGAGATCACGCTTTATGTTCATTGTCTATAAGTATTTCTAAGGATTGATATGGTACATAAATTTTCCATCCTCATTTTTCAATGTGAAGATCAAATTATCACAAAATTTTTTCCCAATATTCATAACATCATTATCATTCCACAACAAATTAAATTCCCAATACAAAAGTTTGAAGAATATATTTTTTTTCTTCAATTTTTGCATTCTGATTTCACTTGATGTTGCACTTTGTGCTCATTTCCCACTATCATTCAAATGATGCACCTTCCCAATTTTTTTTTCAACATTTCTAAGCTGTACCAATATTTCAGAACCTGTTGGAAACTTTAGAGGTGGTCTACGATTAATAGAACAATTTAATTTTGACATGTTCAATCGAAATCTATGAGATGCATCAAGAAATAATCTATGACACAAGAAACAACATTTTTTATAGCGTGGTAGTAATTCGAGATCAAAATCAATGTTTAAAATATGACAATAAAAAAAATGTGTATGTGTTCTAACCATCTAAATTCCCATGTCCAGGGAATTCACTAATGGTCCACATTAAAGAAGCTTGAATTTTGAACATTTTTCTAAATGTCTCAACATAGTTTCTCTATAACTCCTATAACTCTTCAACTGGAGGCTTCAAGTATACATCGATATCATTTCAAGGAATTCTTTCCAGTAATAATCATTAAAATGATAACAGAAGTCTGTTTCGTACATATCCACAGAGGAAAAATTTAAGGGATATATAAAATCAGCCAAATGCTATAACTGGTGCTCAAAGTCCCAAATGGGTTGAATCCATCGACAATTAAACACAATAGTATATTCTTAAGATTATATGAGAAATCTATAAGTAACTAATAAAATTTATTCCATGATTTTGAATCTCTTGGATGTCACATTAACCCATTAGTTTTATTATCTGTAGAATTCCACCTCATGTGTTCGGTGATTTTTGATGACATGAATAATCTTTGAAATCAAGGATTTATAGGAAAGAAACACAAAACATTTGTAGGTGTGTTACTTTTCTTATTCTTCATAGTATTATATTGATCTATACTTCCAAAATCACCCATTGAGTACCATCTAGAACAATTTTTTTTTCAATCCTTCTTCCTTGAATCCTCTCCTCAATGATGCATACAATCATTGGGACACCCATGCATATTTTTATAATTCAGAAAAATATTGTTAACCAATTTTTTCATATCATTAAAATACTAAGGGATATTTTATTTAGGAAATGCATCATGAAAAAATTCCAATATCATTTACATCACCTAATTTGTAATTCCAAGTATTCATTTGATATGGTACAACTTTAGCAAAAAATCATGTTTTGAGTATTTCAAACATCCACTAGAAAACTCTTTATTTTCATAATTAACTAAACCATGAAATGAATTTTTCTACTCAGTGATGTTTTTTCTTACATAAGTCTCCACAAAATCATGATGATGATACAATTATATGTTACAATCTTGATCTAGTTGTCCTATAGTATCAAAATCATCACTTGTCATGTTGTTATTTATAACACCCTCATTCGGCTGTTCTGATATGTTTTGATGTTGATGTTGGTGTCTTACAAAGATGAATTCATAATTTATAGGTTTTTTCATTTCAATTTTATTTTTCTATGAAGTTGGGAGCTCATTTTTTTATTGGAAATAGTAATAAATATTTCTATAATGTTTTATTCTCTATTCCAAATCCAACACAAATAAGTAGTAGGGAATTTCTTTAATATAAAGTGTCCATAAACCTCATCCGTTTTAACTATCTTATAAATTTACATTTTGGACATGGACATCTTATTTTCCCATTAATGGATCGATTAGAAATTTAAAAAATCTAAAAACTCTTCCAAACCCTTTGCATACTAAGGTGTGTTCCTCAGTAATTTTATCCAGCTTTTATTCATATATAACACAATGTGCCTATACTTTATTAATAAAAATTAAAATGCATAAGTATTACTAAGTATGAAAAGAGTTAAATGGAAGTGAAAATAATACAAACCAAGTAGTTATAAGAAGAGTCATATAATTAAAAATAAAGTCAAAGTAAAAAAAATGAAATCAATCATGGACAATATTAGGTAAAATATAAGAAAAATAAAAATCATATATTCAATAATTTAAAACAAGAATCATGGGATAAACATCCTAGTGTCACTAAGTCTAAGTGAACATACTAATTCTCTATCACCATTGCAGCAGATTTGGAGTTCTAACACATCTCAAGCTAGAGGGGGTTTCAATCCTAAAATAGGTTTTCTCATTTCCCAGCTCACTCATAGGTAGTGAGATCCTCATCTAGAAACTATGACTCTTATACTTCATAACTTTTGTAGTTTTTATATCAAATTTCCTAGAAATTTTAACTATTTTTTCAAAAATTAACATCAATTGATTGACCATGAGTTGTGTCCAACTATTTTTATTACCCAATGTTTTATCAAATATTATTTATTTCCAAAAATATTTTTTATTTTAATTATTTATGGAATAATATTATTGTTCGATCTATGTATATTCTATCAATCATTAATCTATGTAAGGGCATACTTATCTATATTATATTAGTAAATGTAAATAAATATCCTGATTTTCCCTCACATTCTTTTCAGTATACATTAATAAACACAAAGTATCAAATACTTTCATAGTTAGATTCCAAAAGTACCATAGATCCATGTAGAAGAAAAAAAATTTAAATAGATATATGTTGAAAATAAAATTATAAATATGATAAAAAATATCTGATAGTATCCCAGTTGGATTCTCATCCACGCAATAGGTATAGAAGATAAAAATGAGGCTTGATCATATATTATATTTTAATTTAAATTATATGATGTAAATTATTATCTGGATACATTTATTAATGATTAGAAAGTTATTTTATATTTAATGTATATAAAATAATTTATATATACATGATCCCAAATTAATATTTATTCATCATAAATTTTGTAAAAGAAATCCAAAATTTTAATTAATATGAATGTTAAATATATTTTTTTATCATTTTTGAGGAATTTAAATGTTTTTAAAATCCTATAATGAAGTAGTAAATTAATATATCCTTTTATCAATAGAATTCAAATAAATATATTGAATGAGGTTCTTATGAGAAATTTTTTATATCACATCTTATAAAGATCTTCTTCATAAAATGGTGGTGGGTTTATATAATTAGAAATATAATCTATGAGTGATCCAAATCTATATAGGTGTAATTTCAGAGTCAATTAGTTGATTAAATCTATCATTATGAATTCCAAGATATAGGATTCAACTCAATAAGTCCCAGATCTATGAATTATTTGTCTTTTTGAGTAAAAATACTACATTGAAACCCTTTATTTATATGTGTAATAATTGAATCAATTATAAATACACCTTATAATGATCATAGGACACTAATAAATTCTTATGACTAAAGATTCTGAATCTAATTATATGGGTAAATATGGATTTAATCAGTTTTTTTGTATATGAATTTCATGTGATATTTATTTTTGGTTTTTTAAATAAAATATAAAATCATTGAAAATAATATTGATGTTTTCAAAATATTTTTGGGGTTTTTAGAAACATGAGAATGGTTATTTTAGGTTCTCATTTGAATTAAATATGTATACATTTCAAATTTAATATCCTTATGTTTATAGAAAATTGGAAAATATATAAATAATATCTCTCTTGTAGTTGTTTGGAAGAGAACTATGGAATTAAATATTTGATATTGAATATTAACATCATGATTTGTAACATATCACAAATAATATGTAATATTAGTTTACATAAATATAATATTTTTCATTGAATAAATATGATCTTCCATTGAATATGTAAATGAAAATCAATGTTTCAAAATTACACATAAGTGTAACTCAAATTAAATATATGAATTTTTTTGTGGTATATATGATTAACTATAATGATCCACTAGTGAAAAGAATACATAAATGTTTAACAATTTATTGAAATAAGGTGGTTATAGAGGATAATTAAAGAAAACATTTAACTCATGTAAGTGTAACATGAGGATACATAATAGTAACATGTGGTTTAAATTGATATGTGTGATCTTTTATTTTATTATTAAAGAGAAACTTGTTTTTAGGGAATATATAATATTGATTATGATAATTATTATCAATTATTTAGTATTAAAATATCTTAAATATTTTACAATTTTATTATTGAATAATGATTAGATTGGCAAGGGATCTTATTATAGACGTTTTATCATGATAATTAGATTAAAATATCAATTATATTATTTTAGATAGTCATAAAAATGAGTAATTGAGGTTAAATTTTATTTAATCTTTATATAATAAAGATAATAATGAATATGGTGGGTCCTTGATCCATATTAAATCATAAATGTGGACAAAATTTACATTCATAATTGTTTTATTTGAATATGTAGGGGGTTATTATAAAATAGGATGTTGTAGACTTGTATAGATAAACTACACTTGATTTTTATATTTGATGTGTATGATTAATGACTTCATATAGAACCGTGATAATTACAAAGATTTTTTTGGATTTATATTGAATATAAGGTGGCCTCAATAAAATATTTGGAGGGGATTTTTTTATAATTTGAATGAGTGTAAATGTGTGAATAAGGTTATTAAGGGAGTATTTTTAAGGATTTCATGCTACTAATGAATTTCATGGTATCAAATTTCTCAAAGAATAGTAATCCTATATTAATGCATGATCATTAAGGGATTAAAGAGAAAATATAATATTGTTTTAGAGTAAACCAACTCATAAAAGATTTATTTTGTACTAAGGCATTGTAATATCATTTTAAATCTAGATTTATCCTAACTGCATTAATGTTTGGAGACTTTGATGTTGTAAAATAACTTATTGTATATGGGTTGATTCCTCCAACTCAGGCTGATGTAGAGGAAATAAATATAGCGGTAATATAACTTTTTTTATGGTTATACCATGGTTATGGGACAAAAAACATCCGATGTGATTTTGAATATGGTTGAAAATATTTTTGACTCAATTATTAATGTAAATAATCCATGAATAAGGACTAGAGTGATAATTAGTATTATAATCCAATTAATGATTATTAAATTAATGAAGACTTATTCATAAGAGTAAATTTTGAATATTAGAAACATCTATGGATATGGATATTCCTTGGATGATTGTTCCATTGTTGTGAAATTAGTTATAATCTTACCTGGTGGGTTTCTTAATGAAAATTAAGATTTTTAAGATAATAATGAGTTATCTCCTAATGTGATTTGTAAAATTACTATTTCATATCAAATTTAAAATTCTCATATTTAAGATTTGGATAAAATAGTGTAAAATGGTATTGAATTCAGTGCTATTAAAAAGATAAATATTAAGGTTATGTAATTAACAGACTTCTTAGGATTCTATGATAATTAAAATGATGATGAATATGATAGATTAATTAATCAAATTTTAATGAATTTCATGATGGGAATGGTTAAAACTAGAGGAAATAACCTATACAATATTTTTAATGTGTGGACATATTATACTTTTAACCTAGAATTCCTATGAATAAAATAAGTGATGTGATGATAATTAGAAAGAAATAGTTTCTAGATATAGAGATTTATTGAAATATCTAAATAAAACATTCAATTTACTATGAATGAGAAATGTAATAGAATATGATAGTAAAGAAGAATAGTGGGAAACATTGATTATGGTATATCTAATATATGTAATAATTCAGGTGCATATACTGTTGAATAGTTTAGAATCATTACATCACAAGTAGAAAAACAGAAATAGAAATCATTCATTTTTTTAGAAGTTCAATAGAGATACACCGATAACATGTTAAAATATAATCATGAGGCATGTATCACGAAAAAAATTATTATTAAAATGTATATCATTATCTTGAATAATGGGAATGAAAATTTAAAAGGAATGTGAATAGAATTTCTACAATAGGAATGATAACTTCATTTATGAACACATCTCCCCAATGTGAAAATTATTGATCAGAACAATATGTTAAATGATAATAATTAAAAATGATACTAATGATTAGACGTTGAAGATATTACAATCAATAATTATTGAGTTTGAGAAACTCATACAAAGATAAGATATTAATATAAATAATATAATGAAATAAAAAATAAATTTAAAAAAAACCCTAATTAAAATCAAGAAAAAAACTAACTTAAATTGAACCAAAATTGAATAAAAAACCAAAATACAACATAAAATCATTGGAGAAGCCATGGGGTAGTGACGTGGAAGGGTAAAAGAGGAGGAGGAGGAGAGGTGGGGCAGAGACTAGAGGTAGAAACACTTTGAGGGAGAGAGGGGTCGACAGCTAGGGATTGGGATCAGGGAGCTCGGGGGATAAGGGGGCATACAATGAGGTCAAGGATTTGGTGGAGTAGGGAATGAAGGGACTCTATAATGATGGAGAATGGGAATAGTGGTGAAGGGTACAAGGGGATAGTAATGATGGGTATTGGGTATTATTGGATTGAGGGAAGAGGGTGTGGGGTTATTAGGTTCAGGGGGGGGGGGTCAGGGAAGAAGTGTCACAGGTAAAAATAAAAACAAAAACATTAGTAGTGGTTTTTAAAAAACCGCTACTAATTGCTGATTTTGGTGTAGTGTGTACACATTAGTTATCCTACTATTAGAATATTCATGAGAAGTATATGTAACTTCTCCATTCCATTCCACTTCTTGATTTTCCAAAACTGCTTTATTTTCCAAAACTTCTTGATTTTCTTCTCTATTAGAGGGTTTAACTAAATATCTATTCTTTTTTATTTTTGTGATTAATGAAATGTCTTATTATTCCTTTTCATTGTAACCAAGTAAATCACCCAAGAAGACTTTTTTTCTTTTTTTATTATTCCTTCATAAAAAATAGGATTGGAGACTTTTAATAAGGGTGTTTCAATGGGAACTATAAAATGTTCATTCCTGACCAATATTGACATGCCCGATGATGGCCGCAACCAAACCTTCTCTAGTTGTGGAAAATGAAAAAACCAAATTTGTTACCTAATTTTTGAGATCCCCTTCTACAATAATTTGAGGAATGGAAGCTTTAATCATAGGTATCTAAAGTAATTCCTAATTCACCACTAATTTTTATCCCCAAGAAGTATCCTCATATCCAACAGTGACATCATGTTGAGTCACTTCTATGATAACCACTATAACTTCATTTCATTAATCAAGAAAATGTTAATTCATCCATGGGATCCTATAATACCACACTTTCAGAAACTCTTCCAGGTATTACAGTAATGATGATTGCTCAAGAATAATCCACCACAACCTGATTAGGGTCTACTTTAATATATTCCTTAGATATAATGGGTATAATTTTATTTATATATAAACTCTATAAGTATCCACTTATCTTTAAAACATCAATATTATGATTTTTCAACCCATGACGCATTCATCCAAAGAATAACTTTCAAAAAAATGAGTGTGAGAGTCCTTCCAAAAGGATATAATTTCATAATGTTTTTCTAAACATTAAAAATATATCTAATGATAATATTTCCATATTGATACAATTCTCTATAAAAACAAATAAATAAACACAATATATTTAAAGAGAATATTTTCAAGCTCACCAAATCGATGAGTAATTTCATATGGGAAGAAAATAATAAGAATATTCCTTTTCAGTTCTAGATCCTTTACTTAAATTTTCACTACATATGGAATTCAAAAAATAGATTTCATAATCTCTAGATTTCTTAATTCATGAGTGTAATCAAGTGAGGTATTGAAGTTGAGAACTCCCCTAAAAGGAAACAAGAAAACACTGTCCATTTCCCTAAATGACATTGGGAAATATTTTTGATATACTATCATGGTTATTAGGTTATAATGATCCCTAAAATTAAAAACCACATGCTCATATAATTCTCACACTTCTTTCTCAATGATTAACAATTAATAATTTTCATCACAGAAATATTACAAGCCTTTATGATTTATTACTTTCTTCAATATCTTATTTGTACTGTCCAACTATCTAAAAATGATTGCTTTTCCACTAACCAAATTTCTCAATAACCTCAATCTCTTTAACATACATGAAACAACACTATCAGATTGATTTATCATTCCCATTATTAAATAATTTTAAAGAAATAAGTTCATGGATTGAGGGAAAGAAATGTTTGATAATTAATTAAGAAAGATCAAAGGTTCATAAGGGTTTGATGTTTTAACATGTAATATTGATTTAGACTATCTATTTTATGTTATAATAAATTTTACACAGAATGATGTGAAAATTTATCTTAACAGAAACAAAAAATGTGTCACTTTATGAAACGTTGATAACCAAAATAGAAACTCTAAATACAACTGGTGAAAAATAAAAACTCTTAACTAAAAATATATTTTCACATATAAAAACAAAAAACAAATAATTAGAATTAAATCTATTAAAATAAAAAAAAATCTAAATTTTTATTTGAAAAAATCAAATCGATTAGAAGGTTGTGGAATAAGAAAAAAACTTGTTAATTGATTCTTTGTTTAAATGAATTCCAAAAGGTTATCTCATTTTTGTGAATGAGGTAATAGGAAGTGATTCCATAAATCTATGTTCATTATTCTTGAATGGTTTATTGGATTTTTGAAACATTGATAATAGTTGTGCTATCACATTTTACTATTATATGATCAAAATTAAATCTAAAATCCATTTGGGTGTGTTTCATCCACAAAATGTTTAAACAACAACATCCAGTTGTATTATATTCATATTTTTTAGTAGATAATGCAATAGATTGTTGCGTTTTACTAGCTTATGATACTATAGATTTTCCCATAAAATGACAGGTTCATGAGTTACTCATTCTATCTAGTCTACAGCAAAAAAAATCAACTTTTGAATATGAAGTTAAATTAAAGATAGACGTTTTGATGAAAAAAATCAAAGATAACTAACTTTTTCATTTCAAATATCTTAAATTTATTTTAATAGAAGTAAAATGATATTCTTTTGGGTTTGATTTAAATCAAGAACAAATACCTAGAAAACATAAGGTTTGGTTTACTTTTAGTGAGATGAATAAAGCTCCCAATTATTACCCTATATTTCTTGTTGTAAATTAGTTTTATATTTTCATCCAAGTCGACATTGATATTGGAATTGATAAGAGTTGAAATATTATTATGACCTCAAGTATAAATATTTAATGTAAATCGGGTAAGCATTTTCATAGGTTTAAAACTTTGTTAAAATATTTTTTGTAAATTTAAAATCCAAGTAAATTGTTGAACCCACCCATAATACCAATTTAAAACACTTTTTTCATGATTTTAAAAAAATATTTACATAGTTTTTAGTTTTTTGAACTGAAGATAACATCACCGATATAAATTTGTACAAGTAAAGTAACTCTTTATGAAGTCTTATTGAAAAGAGTTGGGTTTTCCAATCCCATGTTAAAACAATTTGATAAGATAAATGAACATAATATTTCATACCAAACTCTTGGTTTTTTTCTAAGACTATACATAGATTTGGTAATATTGAAAGAAAAATTTCAAAAATGTAGGTCTCCAAAACGATGAGGTTGTTTAAAAAATACATTATACATTAAAGATATATTTATATATTTATATTTAACATTCATTTTATATAATTTAAAATTTATATGAGATGAATATTTTAAAAGGAATATAATGGATTCTAATATAATAGAAGGGGAAATGTTTCCTCCTAATCTAATCCTTATTCTTGGTTATTATAATTGGAAAATAATGTATCCTTATTTATAGTAATCAAAACTTGACCATCCCTCTTTCCCTAAATACCCATTCATTTATAATTATAGGATATTCGAAGTACCTTTCTACTAATTCCCATACCTTATTTATATTGAAATGGTTTAACTCCTATTTTGTAACAACTACCCAACTTTCATCATTAAGGTATTATTTTAGGGTTTTAGATTCAAGCTAAGAAATAAAGATAAAAACTATATGAAGGTTTCACACACTTATCCTAGTCCAAACAAATACATATAGCTTTCCTATAATAATTTCTTGTTGATGGTGTTTAAGGGTTTTATGTTGTCTAAGAATTACACTTTCTCGTTATTCAGAATCAATTTTTCTCTGGTCTAGTTTTTTTTATCATATTCCAAATCATCTCCATTTTTATTTTCAAATATTCTTCAATTTGTAATTTTTTCATCAAATCGCGTAATTTTTCAATTTGAGTATTTTTGGTGATCAAAATTATTAATTTCATAAAATTTACCATGTGTAGATTATTTAACTACCTTTGTATTCATATTGAAAATACTATAAGCTTTAGATGTAGTAGAACATCATAGTAATATTCCTTTATCAACCTTTACATCTAAATTTCAAATATTATCTTTTGTGTTCAAGATATAAACATTACATCCAATAAATTCAAAGTTCCAAACCATTGGTTTCATATTATCCCATAGATCATAGGGTGTTTTACTTAAGATATGTCTTATTAGAACAATATTAATCAAATTAAATGCTATGTTAATATTTCATCCCATAAGTGATTGGTCATGCTATATTCCCATATCATTATTCTATAAATTTCTCGCAAGGTATTATTCCTCCTTTCAACAACTCCATTCTATTGAGGTGTTCTAGGGGAATAAAATGTTTTTTTAATGGAATAGTTTGGGAAACATGAATTAAATTCATGATTATCAAAATCCCCCCATGGTCACTCATCATGTTTACAACTTTTATATCCATTTCATTTTATAAAAGTTTTCAAAAATTAATAAAAATAATAAAAGTTTCAGTTTTGAGACTCCATAAATATACCCATGTAAATCGTGAAAAATAACCAATAAAGACTAAAATAAACGGTCTACCACATATTCTTAAATTATGGATGGTATGAATTGATCTACGAAGATAATTTCTAAGGTTATAAAAGTAGTAACATCTTTGATTTGTTTAGAATATGTTTTGGGTTTCTTTTCCCATTTTTCATGCATCACAAGTCAATTTTTCCCAATTTAAGGTTTGTAAAATCTAAAAATAAAATTATTTTTGACAACATTCTCAAGGAATAAACATTAAAATGTCCAATAATCTTATGAAAAATCTATGATTCAATTATTTGATCACTCTAATAGTTTACATTTATTCTACACAAAGAATTATTTTTGAAAACATATACATTTTTTGTTCTTGTTCCTTAAATTTAAGGGATATATCTTTGAAAACTAAATAATAATTTTTAGAAAAATAAATTCAATGATGTTCATCAAAAATTTGATAAATAATTATTAGGTTTTGATTTATGAATTTTAAAATGCGTACTTTACTAATGGGGATTGAATAAGTATTTCCAACCAATCCAATACCAAATATCTTCCCTTTGAAATTGTCACTAAATGTGACTTGTCCTCCATAAACATAGATAGTGAGTGTGCAGTGAACTAATCAAGGTTGAAACCAACTATTATTTCATATGACCAGAAGTGTGTTCTCGATCACCATGGGATAGAAAAAATCACCAGGGCATAATGAATAACCTACTAGGAATGGTTTCACCCATGGTAAATTAGTATGACCCATCCACAAATTTGGATGGACACACCAACATAATCAGTGTCAATAATACTAATAACAGAAATAGAGAAATTCCAGAATGAATAAAATTAACTACCAAAAATGACATCACATCACATACATAACATGTCATAAAAGAGACATATACATGGTATCTTAATTCAATAAATAAAAAACCAAAACATGGATCAAAGACATAAATGGAAAAAAAATACATCCCAAAGATAAAAAAAATCTCCAAAAAATCTCCTCATGAGCTAAACCTTTGAGAGAAAATATACTCTATAAAACCTGAGATAATGATAATTAAGAAGATCCAACTATATACACAGTTCCCTTTCCTTTACCTATGTATGGATAAAAAAAGTCTACATATTCCCAAACAAACATATAGTGTGTGAGGAAAAAATCCTAGTAAGATACCACCATAAATATATTGAAGGATTTTAAATAAATAATACCAATAAACTAGTTTGAAAAAACATTTTCCTAAAGTAATCCATTTTGAAAACATCTCACATGAACTCATTCCATTGAAATCCATTTGGGTTTAATTTAAAAAAAACATGTTCCAAAAAAATTTATCAACATAGATTAGGTAAATAAGTAAATCCATAGGACACAACATGCTCAATATACCAAAACATGGAATATACAAATTGGTAAGCATAAGAGTCTTCATATAACAACTTCTCAAGATCTTGGGATCCCCTATCACCATGGAAGACTAGTGGATTTTTTGTAATGAACTCTGGATCATTTTCTACTATTAATGTTTGCTCTTGACCTCCCTCGTGACCCAAGTATATCTTATGGATAAACGACTCCACCCAATATAGATCAATAGGAGGATTATACTATAGAACATGATCTTTAATACCCTCTACAGGACAAAAAGAGGTCTTTCTGGGAGTCATTGCCTAGAAAAAAAATTAAAGCTCATTAAAAATACAATTGAATATCAGAACTCAAAAATTCAACCAAAATAAACCCATATAAAAGGCTTCAATAAATATTGTTATCATAAATACTTATTTCAAAATGAGAAGGGGTCATTTTTTACAAACAAATAACCTCTTTACCCACTATGAATGGATTGGATTCATAGTTAGGTAAACCATGTGCCAACAATGCAAGTGCCACTGGAATTTAACAGATAAGTCTACATGGGTTGCACATTATTACTACTAAATATGTGTCTCATATTACCCTCCCCAATTCACCCTAAAACTCCAAACAACTCAATGTAATACCTTGTGACTCATATAAAACAAGAAACACATTTTTATCTCAATCAACCATCCCATAACTAGGCTCAAAATGTAAAAGAAATCCTTGAACACCCATGGAAACCAAAGTTTTTACACAAATAAGAGATTACTAGGAACTCCCCCACTCCTACCTCCCAATAACCGATGGTACAATATCCATTATAAAATTGATCCCCCAAAAAAGAAGGATTAGATACCATTTTGTAGAAAATCAACCAGGGTTGACCTGAGCAAGAAAGCCACAAGGATCAAAGAATGTTCTTGATCACTATGTGATAACAATAAGAACCCAAGTATAATGAATAAAATATTTTCAATGGTTTCACAAATGGTAAATTGGTATGTTCCATCTATAAAATTAAAAATCCATACATACATAATCAAATTCAATAATAATAAATATATAACTAGAATAATGAATAAATTAAAAAAATTAAATACCATGAATGAAATCACATCACATACATAACATGTCATAAAATAGATGTATACATGGATTTTAAGTCAAAAGATCAAAACCCAATAATAGTGATCATATAACTAAACAACCAAACATAAATACCAAATATCAAAAAATCCAAAACATCACCTCATGATCTAATCCTATGAGACCACATCTCCTTCATTTATCCTCAGACGATGGTAATCAAGAAGAGTAACCAATATAAATAGTTCCCTTATATTTTTATGTGTCCTACAAAACAAAGTTTACATATTCCCAAAGGAACGAGTAGTGTTTGAGGAAAAACACCTTGTATAATACCACCATGAATCAATTTAAGGATTTTAAACCATGAAAATTAATAATCATTTTTAAAAACCCATTTTACAAATCTAATAAACATTGAAAACATTTCACATGAAATCATTCCTTTTAAATATATTTGGTTTTATTCAAAAAAATAATTTTTACCTAAAATATTTATCAACATGGATCAAGTAAATAAATAATGTCATATGATTAAACATACACAATATACCAAAACAAGGTATTTTCAAATGGGTAAGAATAACCATCATCATATAACCAAGTAAATGGAAGTGGTCATAAAAAATGATTTCACAATAAAACAGGGAACTAAAAAAATCATACATGTATATAAATAAACTAGGCATAAGTGATGTTCTCAATGGTATCTAAACACAAGGGTATAGTGTGAGTGGGTCTAAAACACAATATGTTTTCTAGATAAACAAATCGGAAGCTCTATTGGTCTTCCATGGGCCCAGCTTCCAAGATCTCTCTGGGCATATTACTCAATATAAAAGAATATCTCTCACAATTTCTCCCCAAGGGCTCTCATGGTCCCTTGGGAAATAATATGGAATCTATATGAGTCTTCCTCCTAAAGGGTCTCATGGTACCTTGGACAATACATCCTCACTCCCCAAGCATCCCATGTGCTACTCAACTCTAAATACATCAACATCACCAGTTCCACACATAAATTCTATTTCAAATTAATTTTAGTAAATAAACATGACCATTTTAATAACACACCTCCCTCAAGGTAAAACACATTCTAAATAGTCTTTAGAAATAAAGTTACCACCATAAAAAAACATTGATACATTTTATCAAACACTTTGAGTGCACTTAAGACACACCCATTTTGAAAAACCCACTTTATAATATAAATTTCCAATATAGATCCATTTAAATCAACAAACCTGGATTAATAATCAACTATAAAGAAATAAAAGGTAAATTTAATAAAAAAACCAAAGGTGATAAGTAACTAAAAGGTTAAGAATGGAAAATTCCCTTAATTAAGATACCTTCCTTGAAAATAGTTCCATACTCATCACCTTTTTTTAAAACTTCCCAATTTTGGAATGAGAAGATATCACACGCCTAAAACACATAAAATCAAGAAACCCCCACATTATTTACCCTAGGATCATCTGACCCACCATCTAGGGTTTTTAAATCCCATGGAAATGGAAGAAAAAGGCATAAAAGGGTAAAGGATGAAGAAATATATTGGAAAAAGAGGCTTAACTCAAGCCAAAACACCTAATAATAAAATGTAGTATACAACCAAGGTGATAAAAGATTCTCTTTTACCAAGGTAAGGGGCTGCACATGAAATGAGAGAGAAAAAATTAAAATATCATAATGTCATTTTGGTAAATTGAAAAAAAAATTATGACCTTGTCAACTCACATGGTTTGGCCGCACGGTTTGGAAAACTGTGTGACAACCATGTGGGTGGAACTTTCTCCCAAGAACCCAAGCTATATGGTTACTAATGATCCTTTATAGTTTATAAAATAGGGTGAAAGCCATATGGAATAGCATTATCCCCCAAAACTCACTCTTACGCGACTAGTCATATAGTTATAAAAACTATGAACCAACAATGAACCGGCGTATTTTTCATCAAAAACCCAAATTTCTGACCCTTGGTACCACGAAAAAACAATAATGAAATAAAAAATAAATAAAAACTCAAAATAGATGTACCTGTAACCTAGAGGGTGTCACAAACCTCCCCACCATACCACTTTCTGAACCCAGAAAGTCCTCATACATTCTCATAAGAAAATAGGTGAGGCTACTGGTACCTCACCAAAGAATCCCCCTCCTATTTTTCAAGGATATTTGAACCACAATACTAAATTATATAGACTAATGAGACCAATTTCCCCAATATCATATTTTTATGATAATCCATGATACAAACATGCAGCTCTATAATGGTGACATCAGGCTCTAACTCCAAATACTACCACTCTATCACATGGGATGAATCAAGATAAAATCTATTAAAAATAGAACCATTAAAGAATTCATGGATCTTGGTCAACCATAGTGGAAGATAAAATGGTAATATATCTTCCCAAAATGTTATAGACTCTAAATATACTGACAAAACATCACACTTTCTCCCCTACCTTCCATATAGATAATGTCCCAGTTGAATAGATTCTTTAAGAAACACCTGATCAGAGACCTCAAACTCTAGCAGTTGATGACACCAATCAATATATGATTTCTAATGACTTTGAGCTATCTTCAACCATTTCTAAATTAGTTAAAAGTCTCTATCATCTCTCATATGAGAATCAACCCTAATAAGGAATTCTCACCCACACCAGCCTAAAAAATAGATTGGAATGACCACCCAAATAATTAATCAATTAAATCCATCCTAATTAATTATTAATTACAATTATCATAATAAAACTTCTAAAATTATAGGTGCCTTTCCCATGAACCTTTGAAACCGATTACACATGATCAGAGCATATCCTTGATATTCTGGATGGTCCGATTATACTAGCCATCAATTTGTGGGTGATACACAATGCTTAATTTCAACTTAGTTGTAAAATCCTACTAGATTAACTTCTAAAATTGGGAATTGAAATGGAAATCTTGGTATAAAACATTCACTAAGGTCACTCAAGAGAATCTAAAAACCTCTAAAAGATACAGGTGCCCAAGATCCTCCACCTTTATCCACTCTATGATGGGAAGAATGTGGGATGATTTCAAAAAATGATAAAAAATAGACCATACAGAATCTTTCCACTCATGGTATAAGGTTTACCAATCAGGAAATATATTGATATATCATCCCACTTCCACATGAGAATGGGAAGAGGATTAAATAACCCAACTTGTTTCTAGTACACATCTTTGATTCTTTGTTAATTAAAATATCATGAAAAAAGTCTGAAACTGAACGTATCATCCAAGGACACCAATAACAACCTATCATGGTATGATACATATTGTAATAACTGATATACATGAACCAACTATAATGATTTCCCTCATGCATCACCACCCACATCAATATCAATAGAACCGTTATCTGCTTCTTAAAAAGGAGAGAACCATTGAGATAATGAGAACAGTCACCCATGGTCTCCCCATAATTTAAAATATTGATAATCTATTAGCACTCAAGGTTAGATAAATTATCACTCCTAACTTAATATAAGAGAGTTTTCATGAAATACACACTAGTCAGTAACACCTGGTCTCTATTCTCCTATAACTCCAAATTCAGATTAGCAAACATACTCATCAACCCCCACTCATCTATTGACTCTAAAATAGATTGAACTGGAAACTTTATAATCAATGAATCAATGATAATATTCCCCTTAATATGGGTGTACGATATGTTGAAAAAAAATCTTGAGATACTATACAAAATTTCTCTATATGAGGTTTAAGTCCCTCTATGTGAAGTTATACTTTAGGATCCTTTGATCTGAATAGACAATAAAGAACTCCCTAAAGAGGTAATGACGCAACATCTTCAAATCATTCATAATATCTACCAATTATATGATGTGAATTGCGCAATTACACTCATGTGAGTGTATCAACCATGATCTATAGATCAACACATGGTCATCCTATATCAGTACGAATCCTGACCACTATAAGATCCCAATCTTTTGATGAGGTATGTTTTATTTTCATATTGGTTAAAATTATTTTCTAATTGTTGATGGAAATACTCATAAGATAAGGGAAGGTTTGAGGAGTATCATGGGTTTCAAAAAATGTAAATGGGGGAAAAGGTTCATACTGTGCATGAAGCACCGATAGTGTATGGTTAATACTAACCATGCACTATGACTATGCGATATGGAGGAGGTAGGAGAACAGTTGACAAACTATGCAAGGTGACCCATGAGACCATATTTCTTGAGCTCCCCTTGGATAGAGTTTACCACATGGCTACCACAAGATTTTTTAAGAATTTTTAGGTGGCAATGAGAAATTATGTAGCTCAATTTCACCATGAATAGAAGAAACTGGATTGCTATCACATAGTTTAGATAACCATGCGGCTAAACTACATGCCTCATTAAAAGTGGCCATTTTACCATTTCCCTCATAATATTATATCCAATTCACCAAAGTTTGACCCTCATTTATCCTCCAACATTATATGTTGAAAACATCCTTCTCCAAACTCTTCCAAGGATCTTTATCCTTCAATTAATAGGTGTTTGAGGAGCTTTTAATTATGATTCTAATCCCCGAGTAAGTCTCCAACTCCATTTCTTTTTATTTTATTGATCATTCACACCATGGTTTATATTATTCCAAATTTTATGAGCCTCAATTTCAATGAGTTCTTTACATTTAGGTTTTTTGGCTATTTTATCTTGAATCTAGGGCTGAATATAGATGAGTGTTTGACTAAGAGTATACATTTGGTGGTATACAATATTTCTATGATAGTATTTATGTTTTTCTTGTGTGTGTTTTGGTTTTGTTTCACTATCATATTAAAAATTTGTGTCCTTGACTAAGAAAAGTAATTTGATCCCTAAATTGACATGTGAGACCCTTCATAGACCTCATCGTGTCCATTGATGATTATGAGACTAGGATTATGGACACCCAAGGAGTGGGAAAATAATTGAAAATGGTGACATGATTTATTACATGACAAATTAGTGGTTTTATGAGATTAAAATGGTTTTACATGATGTTTGGAATATTAAAATTATATAAGGGGTAGTTTGGATTAACTTGGAAGGATTAAATGTGATATGATATGATGAAGGGAAGAAGTGGTAAATGGTTAAAGGGGAATGTACATGATGTTAAATGATTTTAAATGATTCATAATAGATGGATTAAATGAATAAATGGTAAATTAGTTTAATTATGTATGTGATTTAATAGAGTTATATAAAATAGACCTAGAAATATTGAAAAATTAAAAGGTTAACCCTTGTTGTTTAATGTACTAAAGAGGTAATGTTTTGTGACTTTAGAATTGGATTTTAATGAAATGGTTGAGGATGTTGGACATGGCTTTCCACATCGGTGATTAGTGTGGCTAAAAATGGTGCTCCATGCTCTATGGATTAGGATGTTTGACATGGTGTTCCACATAATTTATTGGGATTTTTGGAGATGGAGTTCTATAACCCAGGTTGGATTACTGGACTAATTGTCCTTGTATAAAATTTTTGAACCCTATGTTATATGGTTCAGATGAACTGGAAGGACCAATGTAGGTTTGATTGTCTTGAGTGTAACTTTGAACCCAACAAATATTGTGGTTTAATGTACACTACTAATAATATGAAACCTATTTATATTTATTTTCCTAATCCTTATTTCTCTTGTTCATCTACATACACTATTATTAAACTAGATATTTTTTCAAACACTATTGGCAGTGTCCTACTAAATTGTACCCACACCCTACTCAAGACAACATTGGTACCCAAGAAGACTTCATGGTTATACGATGAGATAAGGTAAAAGGCCCTATGTTAGATGGATAATGTGGGATTTGGGATAGAGTATGTATGAGGGGACTAATCATGATACTAGGATTCATTTTTTGGATTTTTAGTGTGTATTTATTTTGGGTTTTTTTTGAAACATGACACTATTATGACATGTCATGTTTACGGTATTGATTTTTTTGCATTTACTTAGTTTTTTGATCATGTCATGAGATGCATGGTCTATGATGGTTATTGATCATAAATATACTTGTTATCTATTTTTGTGATTTACATTATTTTCATACTCTAATAATGTCGGTATAGTCTCCCCACATACCTCATTAAACCTTTGTTATTAGTTGTCAAACTCTAGTATATGGGGAGGTGTTCTTGAGTTCATGTAAAAAACTAGATTTGGGTACTAGTATAGTGGAACTCAGGATGGGATGTTATAAACCCACACCAAAGTCATAACTAATCACTTTATTGGATTTATTAGGATTAAGAAGAATAAATTATCATGAAGATATTAGAAAATCCTCAAAAATAATGCTGGCACTTATCACTCTACTAGAACTTCACCACATTCCTAGTCAAATAAATAAAGGGAGAAGATAGCTTAGAGAATTCATATAAATAATGTCTGTAATACCCTTCCAAGCCCAAAAATCTAATAATAATGAGAAAATTATTTGTCCTCTCACAATTGATAAGTGCTCAAACATTCTCAAGATCTAGTGAAAATCCTATATCATAATACAAGTGGCCTAATGAAATTACCTCATAAGTCAAAAACTTATATTCAGATATCTTATCATATATATGATGGTCCCTCAATATCCCAAAAACAACCTCCAGGTGTTTAACATGGTCCTAATCCATCTTGCAATACATCAATATGTCATTCACAAACAAAATGATAATGGAGTACAAAAAGTGATTGAAGATATGGTTTATCAAGTCTATAATGACTAAATGAGCATTGGTAAGGCAAAACAACATAAAAAAATACTCAAAAGTGGTCATACCAACTTTTAAAGTTATTATTTGGGACATAGTAATACAAAAACCTAAAATAGTGGTTCCACAACCTCAATTAAATCTTTAATAACAAATGTTCTCCTATGAGTTAATCGAAAAGAACATCAATTATGGGAAACATGTATTTATTCCTTATAGTCCCCTAGTTGAAATTATGATAATATATGTAATGTTTTAGTAATAAATATACCTTCTTTGAAAATAGAAATAGTGATTCCCGTGCTGATAGGGTCAGATGAATAAACCCATTTCTCTTGAGATCCTCTAACTAATATTTAAGATCATGTAGCTCCGTTGGAGCCATTCAGTAAGAAAATAAGGAGATTTGGATCATCCTAGGGAGCATATCTATAGGAAAATCGACCTCTAATTAGGGTAGAAACCTCAATAAATCCTCTAAAAATATATTAGGGTGCCCTTCCATGACCATTAGTAGACAACCAATTTAACTCTACTATGAGGCATCAAAGAATAACCTAGGAAACTGACACAAAATCAAACCCAACTCTAAGTAAACAACCCCTACCCTTCCTAATTAAAAACCCCACTAACCCTGAAAGATGTTAGTACTCCAATCATGAGATATAAAATAGACCCTATGATGATAGAAATCAACATATTCCTTGAATATGACCAAGTATTCTATATCGATGATGAGGTCAAAAATATCCATGTATAATGCAAGGAAATCACAAACGACTTCCACATTAGTGATTGAAACCTGACATTATAGTTACATGAAACCATTTAATTGTTCCTAGAAAATAGGGTAAATAAATCCATGATAAAAGGAATCAACTCCACTAGTATACCCAAATAATCATGAAAATTTAGTCAGATAAATGAATGTGAAGCATCCATATCAAATAAAACAAATTCCTCGGAAGAAAAAAAATGAACAACTACCTTTCACGATGGAAAGATCCAACTTAGGGTCTTTGGGTTTATCATATTTTATATTAATAAATCATAACTTATACCTACCCTAATCCTTCTTTTCCTAGTGATTATCCACTTTACCCTAAGGGTGAGATCCTGCACCTTTGGAAGCATCAAATTACACTTGGGAACCCATAGAGAACCTTGAACCAATTCCACCCCCCAACACTCAATAATAATATATATATATATATGTATTAAATATGACCCAAATGACCAAAATAATACCACATTGTTAGATCCTCTTGGAAACAATGATTTGTTTGACCAACCTGTACATATTAATAACATACCATATGACTATAACCTAAAGAAAACATCAGTGTGATATCCGATGTCTACTGAGCACTCTTTCCATTTCCCTAGTGGGGTTCATCCCACTTTCACTTCTAACTAGATGTAGATATTTGGATACCACCAATTGATGGAAAACCACAAAGACATGTATTCATGGAAATATCTTCCCCTTCCTTGGATGCCTTGTCGAACACCCTAGCATAGGATATTAGGAAAATAAGACTAAGACAGGACCTAATGTCAGCCTTCAATACTATCTCAAAATGATGAGCCTTTAGGTAATCATTTGGAAGGAGTTTGGGAGAGAAATGAACCATCTTAGTAATCTGAACAATGCACTCTAACACCAAACATTCAACTTTATCCTACATCACAAACTCATGGGCCTTCACTTCCCTCAAGGTATTTGGGTATAAATGCCGATTGAAATTCTCTTTGAATGTAATACATGTGATATACTCATTCCAAATTAGTTATAACATAGATCACTACCATTTTATAAGTCGTCCTTCCAATATATAGGTAGAGAATACAACCTTTTTTGTTTCAAGTGTACTAAAAAAATCAAAGATTCACATGATCCATTCTAAAAACTTCTCATGATCTTAAGATCCCTTGTCACTAAGAAAGACTGTTGGATTTTTCTAATTTAATTTTCGAATGTGCTCTATAATCTATTTCTACTCCCAAATAACCACATAACCTATGTATTGGATCATATAGATCACTGACTCCACCAAATTTGGATCAATAAGCAGATTGACCTGTGGAACATGATCTGAAACACACTTATATTCCTAGTTGAGGTTCTTCTGGGTGGAATTTTCTAAAAAAACACAAAACACAAGCTTATTCAAAACATAATTGAATTTAAAACATAAACAATTAAATCAAAATAAACCCTTATAATAGTATTTCAAAAACAATATTATAACAAACAATTATTTCAAAAGGATAAGGGGTGAAGATTCAAAAAAAATAAACATTTACACACTACGGATGACTTTTTACCACGGTTAGAAAAATTATGTTCTAATCATTAAAGTGAAACTGGAAGTTAATAGAAAGGGAAAAAGTATTGTTCATGGTTACTAATAACCATGTTTCTAAACCACGTGTCTCCTTATACCCTCCCCATTTCACCTTGAAACTCAAAACAGCTCACAGACCCACCCCGTGACTGATTATAAATAATGAAACACATTATAATCTTAGTAAAACAACCCATAACCGAGATAAAATGTAAAAAAAAATCCCAGAACAACCATTAAAACCTAATATTTTACATAAAGAAGAGTTTTCTAGGAACTCACCAACTCCTACCTCTCAAGCAATGATGGTTCTAGATCCAGTATACCATTTACCTCCAACAAAATAAGGCTATGATACCATTTTATAAGGAAAAGACCTATATCGACATAAGATGGTGGGCCAAACAACCTGAAAATCATTACCAATCACCATGGGCTAGTGATAAGAACCAAGGAATAATTAATAAGCTCTTAGGAATAGTTTCACCCATGGTAAATTCGAATAACCCATCAAAAAATTGGATGAGCAGACAAAGATAATCAGATTCAGCAAGAATAAACATAAAACCAGAGTAATGGAGCAATGATTAAAAGTATATACCATAAAAGACATCACATAACATACGTAACATGTAAGAAAATATTCATATACCTATAATCCTAAGTCAAAATCTCAAAATCCGAAAAAAGGTATCAAATATGTAAACATCCAAACATAAATTACAAAGATACAAAAAAACTCTAAAATATCTCCTCATGAGATAAACCTATGAGACTAAATCTTTTCCATCAACTACAAGATAAAATTAATCAATAATATTCACCTATATAAAAATTGGCCTTTCCCTTACCAATGTCTTTCAAAAAGAATTCAAAATATAGCAAAAGGAACACATAGGGTATGAGGTAAAAGGATAGTATGATACCATCATGAATTTATTTAAGTATTCTTAACCATGAAAACTAATAAACTAGTTTTAAAACAGATTTTAAAAAACATATCCACTTTGAAAACATTTCACATGGAATGATTCCTTTGAAATCCATTTGGTTATCTTTTTTAAAAA
Source organism: Viscum album (assembly GCA_963277665.1). Lineage (NCBI taxonomy): Eukaryota > Viridiplantae > Streptophyta > Magnoliopsida > Santalales > Viscaceae > Viscum > Viscum album. Next base: position 1,626,904,329 of record OY728130.1, read on the forward strand.
CATGTTTCCCATAATATTTATCAACATGGATCAAGTAAAAAAATATGTTTGTGTGGTACAAAATGCTCAATATACCCAAACAAGACATATAAAAATCGGTAAAAATAATAATTATCATATAACCAACTAAATGTAAGTTGGAATAATACATGATATCACATTCAAATAAGGTACCAAATCAATTTGTATAAGAATATAAATAAACTAAGAATAAGTAATGTTCACCATGGGATCTAACTAAAAGGGTCTAATATAAGTGATTATAAAACACAATATGTTATATGTCTTAACAAAGTGTATGCTCTCACAGTCTTCCTAAGGCCAAACTCCAAAGATCTTCTTAGGTTATCTTGGTCAATAAAGTGGAATATCTCTGAATATTCATCCCCAAAGGAACTCATTGTCCCATGGAAAACAACATAGAATATCTCACAGTCCTCCTAAAAGTATTTTTGTGATCCCTTTTACAATACACCCTCACACCCTTGGTATCACTTGTATTACTCAATGAAAAATACATCAACCTCACAAGTTCTATAAACAAATTCTATTTTAAATCCATTTTTGTTAATAAACATTACAATTTTTATAAAACACCTTCCTCAAGGTAAAACCATTTCTAAAACCTCTATAAATCCATTTAAATCCATAAACCTACTTTTAGCCGTTTTATCAAACACTTGGAGCTCACATAAGATACCTCCTTTTGGGAAAACACATTTTATACCATAAATTTCACATATAGAACCATGTAACTCAACAAACATGGATTAAACATCAACCATAAAAATATTCAATGGAATTGTAATAAATAAAAACCAAATGTGATAATGAATTCAATTGATATCCATGAAAAACGCCCTTAAATTGAGATTCCTACCTCAAAAATGGTTCCAAACTCAACATCGTCAATGAAAACCACATAAATTAGGAATAGATGCACTTACGCACCTAAACCATAAGAAATAAAATAAAACCACCATTATTTACCTAGGTATTTTCCAATCCTTTGTCCAGAGTTTTCACCTCCCATGGAAATGGAATAACAAGGAATGAGAAGGGTAAAAATGAAAAAATCTTCAAGAAAGAGGATCACATCATGACAAAACACCTAGGAATAGAGGATAATCTACCTCCATATAGAAGGAATACACTATTAGGCCAAGGGTTGGGGATACACATTAAATTTGGGGGGTGGGGGCGGTAAATGGGAAAGAAGATCTTAAAATCCCATAAGGGTATTTTGGTAAGAAGACAAAATTTTAATGACCTGGACAACATGCATGGTCTGACCACACAGGTAGATAAACCATGTGACAACCAGTTGGGTTGCAATATCTCACAATTACCCAATCCACATGGTCACTAATGATCCTTAAATGGTTTGAAAATCCATGTTCAAACTATGAGAAAGTGCTATGTCCCCAACAAATCACCCTAACATGATTACCTTCTTGATTAGAAAAACCATGTACTAGGGTTTTTTTCCTCTAAAATTCCAGGTTTCCAACCCCATACCCCTATAAAAACCAAAAAAGAATTATAATATAAATAAAACTAAAAATAGATGTACCAGTGACCCAGTGGGTGTCAGAGAGTGAAAGTTGAAAAAATATCCACTCATATATCTTGAATAACCTCTTTCCACAAACAATTTTTATTTTTGTTGATGTTTATTTCTCTATATAAGATTAAATGAAAAAAAATACGTTTTGGTACCTAATTGATCTTGGGTCCAACAGTGTTAGCTACAAAATATTTGGAAATAAAAATCTCATTCTATTTTCAATAATGTTTAGAATTAGAATTTAACAACTTTATTGAAATAAAATACTTATTAATGCCCACCCTTAGAGGATTTATTACGAAATAATAATTTTCAAAATGAATATTTGTGATATAATAATGGTGGGTGGTATTATATATATTTTTATTATAGGAAGTAGGTGTAAAATAATTTTTATACAACTTGGGTTTCTCTCTCCAAACTTACTGCACCACATTTTTCATTATTTTCATTGTTCTTAATAAGGATTTTTTTAAATATACACCATTAGTAATAAAACGTGAAGAATAATTTATATTTTTATCTTGAAATTATAATTATTATATTTTACTATAATGTATGGAACAACTAGTAGCAGACTTATCTATTATAACATTGAGTTTACAAATACTTTTGTTTAGAACTTATTTTTCATTGAAGAAAATGTCATATGATTTGTTTAGAGTGTTATTAATTCTTTTAAAAAACATATTGTGGTATTATAATATGTAATGATACTCATTTAATTATTCATAAGAGCTGTTTTCAGGATCAGATTCAGAAGAAGAGTAATAGGAATAGTGCACCTCATCAATTTTCATCATAAAGCACATGTTTGAATTTTGATTTGATACTTCAACATTAGAATCAGAACTATAGTAATTACCAATGTCCTCATAGTAACTATATGAATCGATTATATAATTATTAGATTTCTTATTATAAATAACCTTTTTAAAGAACTTATTTTAAGACTTCTTATTACCTTGTCATTGAGGGTAGTCTGGCTTGTTGTGTTTGATCTTCTTACACTAATATAATCTAAATTGTTTGGTATTTCCATCATATTTTTTTACTTTTGAAAGAATTTTTTTAATCCTCAAAAAATATTCTATAAAATATTGATATTCTTAGAAAATTATTCAAACTCCTCACTTGACATTGAATTTATTAAATTCTCTTCATCAAATGAGCATAGAAATATTGTATTTTTTATTTTTCTTATCATCCTTTAAATCAGAAGCCTTTAAAGTAGAATTATATCATTTTAATATCTTATTATTTCTAGTTTCAAATTCCATATCATGTTCAAATATCATAAGTGTAATAATAATATCCTTTATTTATATTTTTTTCAATAGTATATTTCCTATTGGTTGTTTATATTCCACTCTATTTGGAGGAAAAAACACTAAGAACTTGAAGATCGCGATTGGGATTAGAAATAATAGTTCCTTAGGTAGCTTCATTGTTTATAATTTTAGTTAGCCTTCTATTCGTTTAAGTGATTCACTCACAAGAAATCATTATAAATGTATAAATTTTATTCTTTTTTGTGCTCTACCATAACTATATCACAGTCTCAGTACCATCATAAGCTACTGATATAGTTGTCTATATTTCATGTGCTGTAGAATATTGATAAAATATATTGAAATCATATAGACCAATTCAATATATGATATCATTCTTGGATTTTTAGTTCTGATCATAGTTGGAATCAGAAGTAGTATCCCATGTCTTGGGTTTAGTCTTGGGGATTCTATAGGGCTTAATAGCCTTTAGATAAACTATTAGATCACAATTTTTCAAATAGATAATCATTTTTGAATTCTATCATCAATATATTTCATTATTAAACTTGGTTGTTATTACAATATACATTCATTATTTTTTTCATCCATTGTATTCATTGGAAGATGATATTTACAACTTCAACCTTTTAGAGTTAAAAACACTAGTGTTTCCCTCCTTGGATTCCAATTTTTGTTCAAATAATGTATGCACAATGAATAAATAAGGGTGGTAAATTGAGTTCCTTAAAATTTTATTCACTTAAAAACTACCTCTCTTATGTAATTAATGATTTTGATATTCTATTTTCACAAATATGAAAAAGGATGAAAAATAGTGAGTGAAATATAGAACATAGATAATTTATAGTAGTTTGGGGTGAAAATATCCCATTTCCACTCCACCAACACTATACTCCTTGAGTTTAGTGATTTTCACTATGCTATCCCTTTTTAAGGACTTACCAGATGAGTGAAAATGGCTATTACTTGGTACAAGAGGTCCAAGAGCATTTAACAAGGATCTCTCTTTACAAGACCACTCTATAGTCTTAGAAAACTCACAATAATGAGTACATAATGATACAAAGATGAAAATAAATGTTGATATAAGTTCAGTACAAAATTATAAAAAATAACTGGAAGATGAAGAAGAAATATCTATAGAAGTAGAATATCTTCAACAATTTTCTTTGGTGTTTCATAGATTAAAAAATATATAATATTATAAGAATAATAATAGACATGATCAATAATTTTTTTATAATAGATAAAATACTATATGTATGCTTATATTTCACATTTTCTTTCTCTTTATATATTCAAAAATCCATGTGATCTCCTTTTTAATCTCTTATTTTTGAATTTGAACTCAGAATAATTGATAATCTCAATGGCTCATTGCATAATCCTTCTGAAATCTGAAGTGATTGGATCTTAATTATAAGGTGTCCTTCATTTCAAAATAAGGCATGAACACAAATTAAATGATTTAGCTATTTTCATCTTCATTTTAATTTTCCATCCATGGTAAATACACTCAGACCAAATAAAACATTCCTTTAAAAAAATCTTATTTGATGCACATGAAATCATAAGTTTACTTTTCAAAAGATACAGAAATAGTAGAGTCTTTATGAAAGATACTATAACTATGAGAATAAAATACCGATCCTCCATAAGAAAACTCAATCTGTATAAGATAAATGCATAGAAGAACTATTCTCATAATATAATTTCACAATCATATGATAGAAAACTTGCATAAGATAAAACAGCTATAATATATTTTACATTTTCACTATGTAAGATAATTTAAATACAATTTTTCTTTTCGAAATATAAATTGAAATCAGTGTAAGAGAATATAATTATATACAAATCAATATTCATTAACTTTCTAATATTTAATTCTTTATAAATAAAATTAATATATTCCATAAGATAAATTAATTTTGTCATTAGATGTTTTTTATGTAGGTATTCCATAAGATAAAATCCATTAATAAAAACAATAATTGAGTGTAGGTTATGAGACTATCCGAAAGAGAATTATTTAGTATATGATTTAAAATTAAACATTTAAGGGAAATTCCTTATATAAATTCATTTATTAAAACTCAAATAATTCAAACAAGTCAAGAATATAAGGTATGATCTTGAAACACATTATAAAAACATATTATTAAAACAAATGTGTATTTTTTTAGAATTAAAATAATGATGAGTTTATGAGATATGGTGGAACAAAATAATTGTTTCCAATGATCGGTATTATTTATATGAAAGACTTAATTTTTTGATGATTAGATTAATTATAATTAAAGATGTTTTTATAATGTAAGAGGTCTGAGTTTGAGATGTCCCCTATTGAATATTTACCATTTTTCCTTGGATTAAAAGTGAAAAAAAGATGTCATGAGATGATTACTTCTCAATCAAAATATACTAAAGAAATAATAAATAATTTTAGAATGGAGGATTCCGGGTTGATAAAAAAATTGGTAGTTACCTAGATGAAGTTATCAAGAGATTATGATGAGAAAATTTCAATGTAACAAAATATAGGCAAATTATTAGAAGGATTTCATACTTAATAATGACATGAATCAACATTATGATTTCCAATTTTGAAGACACACTATACAAATGATTTAACAAGGAAATATATTTATTAGAAATGAATATAAATCTTTTTTATACATAAATAATGAGAGATTTTATATTCTTTATCATGAATAATCATAGAAATAGTGATTGGGATAACTAGATAAAGATTTAGGCAGTGAATTTATTCTTATAGGTTTTTTATTTATTGGATGAGAAAGAAACATGACAATATTTCACAAATAATTGTGGAAGATAAGTATATTTTTGGTAATCATGTGTGTACTTAATTTCTATGGGTAAGTAAACAACTTCAAGATGATGTATTTTATGTGAAATCTCATCTTGCAATCAAGTGTGATAACTCGAGTGTTATCTATATTTGAAAAAATCCTATCCACAACATAGGGGAAAATGACACTACGAAAAAGTATCATTTCATTATGAAGAATGTTAAACCAGGGATGATGGAGTTATATTACATGTCAATACAGAATTAGGTTACATGAACCATGAAAATGATACTATCTAAGGCTGATTTTGAGAGGCATAAGTTCATTCTTAGTGTCTAACTGTCTTCATAAAACTAAATCGTTTTGATAAGGGAACCCCACTCCCCGATAGAATTTTCTATTTATAGTACAGTATGATGATTTTATTGAATTAATTATTTATATATATAACCCTATATTATTATATTTTTTATATGTTCTCCTTGGGTTCATTGAAAAATGGGGAGAAGATATCCATGAGTTTCTTTAGATAACTTTTCCATGATTAGACCTGCAGATGATTGGGAGTGTTTTTTATTATTGATATATAAGAAGATATACAATGTTGAAACACTGTAAATTGGGAGAGTATTTAAATTTTTATTCAATGGGAGGATCTTGGTTTAAAAATATTGAAGAGAAAAAAATTCAAGGTATTCTTTCATAAGGAATTTTTTATTTTATTCTTGTTTCTGACAATGATATTGAATAATTTGTGCATGGATCTGATGATTAATGAATCATTGATACATTATATTATTATATGAGGTTCTATATTATGTTTTAGGTTAGATCTAAAGTATTTTGATGAAGATGTGTTTAACCTATTTTGAATGAGTTTTTAACAAAACCATAAGGGGAGATTGTTAACAAAAATTCCCTTGGAGTATTATTGGGTTGTATTTTTTGAAAATTCTATTTAAGGGACTTCCAAAATATTTTATAAATTAATGAAAAAATTATAAAATGAAGTTTAAAGGATTTTTGGAAGGATATGAAAGAAAGTGTATAAATTATATCTATAGGATAGAAATCATGTCCTGACATCCTAGGTCATTCAATGAGTAGACTATATCAGAATGATCTATTTTGGTGGTTGGTACCATGGGGATAGATTCTTGTTGTGAAGGTTACCTCGTGAAATTTTGTATGCAATATATTTAAATCTATCTAAATATTTAATCCATAGAATCTTATGTCACAACATCAGTAAAAAGTTCCAAGAACAAATCATGGTGTAAGTAGAAGGATCATGTTGTGAGTGGAGTTGTAAGACACTAGGAAAATACAAAAATTAATATACATAAGTTTTCCTAGATTTGATATTTTATCTATGATACATAAGGGATCTTAAGTGAGGAAAAGTAAGGGTTTACTCATATGAAACCTTGAAACATGATGATAATTAATTTACCTCTACATTGTGCTATAAATATCATGTTGTAGGAATGATAGACATGTCATGAAGATATTTATAAAAATTTTAGTGGTTTTAACTATTTGAAGATATCCACACCATGGAAAAATTATTCTGTGAATGGTCCAATTTTGAGAAGGAATATATTGCACCATAGTGTTTCACAATTAATGAAATTGAAATGTTAGAATGTATATTATTTATATTGGAAGAGGACATGGGGTTTTTCATCATGAGGGAGTGTGTAGTGTTGTAATAGGCAATCACATTGAGAAGATATAGAGGATTACACAACAATATTTAAAGGGGTTAAATATAAGATATTGTGTAGATTTCATGGATTTGGTTTTTTACTAAGAATCATGAAATTAATAAGGAAATCATGACATGATCGAGAGGAGGTAAAATATCATTCTATAGTAAAGAAGTCATACCATTATATTGTTATTTCTAGAATATATAGAATATTTAGTTAATTTTTAAATTTAGGGTACATTTAATATTGTTTAGGTAGTTTACTTTCCCTAATTATAAGACTTTCTAAAATCTTCTCATAATATTTTCTACATATATAGAAGAAATAGAGAGAGCTTAAAAATTATTATATATATTTTTAGAGAAGAGTTGGAGAGGAATTATATATCTATATTGATAAGTTAGAGAGGAAAAATAAAGGAAATAAATGAGGATATCTCATTATAGGTATGTATATTTCATCATTTGGAATGATTTAGAGATAATTTATAGACCATTTTTTAGGTAAACTCATTTTTGGTTCATGGAGATTGAAAAAAATAAAGTACCAGTGAGAATTATGAGGGATTGAGAGTAGCAAGATCTCTATTTTGTAAAGGATATAAACATAGAGGGTCAAAGAGTCCACTATAAATTTTAATAAACAACCAGTTCACTTAGTGTTTCTTTTACATATAAACATCACCATTGTATTCTCCTTTTATTATTTAAGTTTAGGTTAATATAGTAGAGTTTATTGTGTCCATTTTTGTTTTCTTCACTACTTCAACTCTATCACAAGGGAGAGAGGTGTATCTATTAATAATGGAACATGATTATTAGAGAGGGTTTTTTAAAGAGATCTATACACCCTAATTCAACACCCTCTTAGGGTATTAACTTTTTTAGCACCAGCATGTCTCCACGTATCTCTAATGTTCTAAAGGAAACACGCATCTCTAATGATAATAGCTATATACATGTCTAGAAATTAGAGGAAATACAAATTTGGGGGCCAATGTGATATACTAAGATACTGGAGATAATAAAATTCTCCATGTTTACAACTATATATCAAATTATCTTAAGTCCTTAGGTTATGGGTAGGAGAAGATTTAATATTTAGTGTATCATCATCCACCTTGGTCCCATGTTTGTAAGTGAGGAAGAGTTTCACCGCTTAGGTGAACTATCATTTTATCATATTCTCACATCAATGATATTCTTGGTATTACCCACCTCCATACATCTCATACATTGTGTTCTTATATTAGGGATATTGGAGGAGTTTCCTATCTCAATATAACTCATATGAGAGAGGTTGGAGGAATTAATCATCTCCCACTATCTCCAAAAAATATATAGTCTATATTTTCCTAGAGTAGTGGGTGAGTAGTGATAGAAACATAAACAAGTCATCAACTGTATCTACCAAGATTAATTGGTGAGATAAGCAAGTCAACTATCAAACCAATCTATCCCTAATAAAAGGTTTCATGAAAATAAATATACAATTTTATCCTTTCACCATCAATATCCACCCTCAATAACCAACACCACATAACAGAGTAGATAAGTAAAAAAAATTACTTAATGCATAATAAAGGATCCTCCTATCAATCACACAAGAGATCCCATTTATCAATATATCTACTACACCATCCTTAATAGATTCCCATATTTAAATCTCTTAAGAAGTGAATTGTAATTCAATAATAGATAATATTAGTGTTCTGGGATACACTGCATGATACTATATAAAAATGATCAAAGATCAAATATCTTATATTTTTTTGTGATTCAAAATAGATGAGACAATTTATTTATTAATAGAAATAAAGAAATGGTTCATAAAAATATGATGATGAGTAAACCTCAGAAACCAAAAACGTGATGAAAAGAAAAAATAATTATGTATTTATGTGCTTCAACTTTATTTGGATTTATATCCATGTAAATGACATAACCTCTAACTATAATAGTGTTTAAATTATATATTTTCCTTTAAAACATAATGTTTTCAATAGATTTATTCACACACAAAACCAAACCAAATTGAACTATGAAATTCTATATAATTGTTAAGATATTGTCATTGAATTGGTGGGTAAAAATAAACATAATTCAATTATGAAATATATTTAAAAATAAAAATATTTGCCATTATTCATAAAAATTCATTGATAAAAATTCAATTAGTACACCTCATAACTATTACAACTAATTTATTCTTTAAAATGAAACCCTTCTAAAATTGTCTTTTTTGAACTTTATTTTAGGTTACTAAATATATTATAGATAAAATATATTATTTATATGAATAATATGATAAATCAAATTTGATTAGTAATCAATTGGAAATAAGAATAAGAATAATAAATATATTAAAAGGTCATTTTCATATGAAAAGAGTTTTCCCTTGAAAGCCACTCATTTTTTTTTGTTTTATAACAAACAAATTTTTATCCATAAAATTAAATACATTGATAATTTTACCTTTCATTTAAATTTTATGTTTAAAAGTACAATTTTTCTTAAAATAGGGGTTTTCATGGTACAAGTGATAATGTTAAGATTTAATTTTCTTACACATATAAATTTTACATGATAAAATAGATTTCAGATTTTGAATTAGTACATACAAATTATGTATTAAGGGATACTTTTATAGTTATAATTTTTTTTATTTTGGTCAAAATTAGTTACCATGGAAAAATATATTATGGTAAAAGTGAACATTCTAAGAGTAGAGGACTTAAAAAAGTTTAAGGAATGGATAAAATTGAATATTTTAGGTATTTTTAAACTTATCTCATCCCCCAATCCATTACTATCCATTTTATATACTTCTTGACATGTGAAACTTGTGATCTCATTAAACTAAGTTGAAATGTTATTAAAAATGTCATTCTCAGCACATATAAAAGGGAACTCTAACCACCCCTTCAATAACACCCAAAAATATTCATTCTACTCATTAAAATATGACCCTCTTCTTTCCCCTAGAACCCTATTTTTTCCCTTTATCCTATGTTCACAAGATAATATCTTAAGACCTCAATTTACAAAGATTAATCTATGGTGAATCCCAAATCCTCCACATGAATACTTCTTCTTCATTTTCTTCATTTTCTTTCTTAGTTTTCCAAATTTAATTTTCAAATCCCTATATAATCACATTGGAATTTTTTGTATAATGAATGTGATTATGGTTTTGGAATAATTATTAACTATTTTTCCTATGATATCCCCAACTCTAGTAACTGAGATATAGTGTTTAATTTATTATATAGAACAATATACACAGGATCACACCATGAAGGATTGATCATCCTAGTAGTCTTGGAAAACTAGGAAAATAATCGATTCCAATATTACGTTGGAAACATAAGATCATAGCAAGAGAAAAAGTCTTGCAGGCTTGAAATCATTCAAAATATCATTCTTTATATCCTTGGGAAAGTAAAACAAATAAAGGGTAAACTCAGATGCTCAATAAAGGTTATATAAAATGGAATGTATCATGAGTCAATGAAGAATAAACAATATGGAAGAGTAGATAATAAAAACACATGTCATTCAATAAAAAAACTTAGTCAAAAGAACATCCAAAGATAATTTCAATATATAAATCATATAGACAATGGAAACTAAATTATCACTAAAGGAAATTCATAAGTCTAGACATTCAGGAACTTTTTATCAAGGCCTCGAAAAAGTTATCATGAATCTTACCATCAAAGTCTCAACCAAGATATCATTCGTAATAAATGGGTAGGTGTAAACCAGATTCTCATCAAACATGGCATGCCCATTGTTTTGTCTCATTAGACCCGTCGATGCATCGAGGAGATCTCAATAACTAGTCCCCATATTTCACTTATATGTCCAATTCATTTCTCATATATTTAATGATCAATATAACTCATTCTCAAAACGACTTATAAACCAACATTTATCTATATTTAATCAATAATACATAATATTTTCTTAGATAATGAAATAAATTTCTTAATAAACTTCCTTCAACTGATACCATATATATAAATGGTATATAGTTGAGAAATCATCAAAGTAATGGAAATGTTACTGAATTCATCCATGATATTGAAAATATATATAAGAATTATAAAAATAAGTATTAATGAATAATGGGGAGTGATAGAGAACATGATCACAAGAAATTGAATGATCTCAAAATAATGTATAATCCATCATCAGTAAATAATGATATAAGACCATCTATTCATCAGAACTAAAGGTTTTTTTAGTAAAACAAAGACTTTAGAAAAGAAAATAGAAGCAATACATTAAAAATAACTTTTTTGTTACTTTGTGTAAGAATGGAGTTATAAATCACCTTTCAAAATTAGTTTCATTACATTTAGAAAATAATACCATTTTATTTTGATATAATTTTAATTAAAAATCACCAAAATACTAAGAAAAATATTTTATTTGAAAATAACCATGAAAACTTATAAACTTATCTTGATAATTTATAACAATTGTGATAGTGAGGAAGGAAAATCAAGCTATATACATTAAAAAAACTATTTAATTACTTTTGTAAAAAGTTGATAATAACCCACAATGAAAATATTGAAAATATTTATTTTAAATTAATTATTAAAATATAAAAAAAACTTTAAAAATGAACATTATTAACCTTCGAATCATAAATAATAATACTCTAAAAATATTTAACAGAACCTCAGCATGGAAGAAAAATAGTTTGAAGGAAGAATTTAAAACAATATTTCATTGAATAGAATGCCCCTTACATGAAACATACTTATTTATTCTTGATATAAAAAGAGAATAAATGGAAAATAAACATGTAAAACCCAAAAATAACATTAGGAGATGAAAATATATGGGTTTTAAGAGGATGTGATCATTTAATTTTAAAAAATGTAATCCGAACATAAACATTCTTGAAAGAGATTGTAGTAGAAATCCTTTACATTTGGTCTTTGATTAGTAGTACTTTTTTATCATTGTATATAATAAATTTAAATTTAATAAATACATTATTAAGAACTATTTTCATCTAAATTAAAATTTTAAGGTCCCTTTATAATCATTTAAAATCGATTCATTGAATAGTTCTAGATTACATTGACTATTTAAGGATGTTTGATTAATTTATAAACAATTATTTACATATATTGTTCATGGATAAATGTGTTATGAAATCGTTTCATCATATGTTTAATTTTAATAATGTCATGAATATTATTTTTATTCATTGTATATAATTTTATAATAATCCATTCATAGTGGTAATATAAAAACAAATCACATCACTTTGTAGAGGTGATAGTCCACACGTGTGCACGAATAATGTTATCATTTTCTAATGAATGGAAGGGTATGAATGTATTTGATATATTATATTTAAAGAATAATAATAATTTCATAAATATAATATATATTCATTATCTACACCTTATAACCATACTAGTAAAATATTGATGAAAATTGAATTACACCGTGATGTAGAGACGGTAGGTCATAAGTACACACAAGTGATATTTTCATTTTCCATTGGATATAAAGGAGGGGGAAAATGGTTTTAACATAATCATAATAACATCTCAATATATTTTTTATAATTGATTAATTATATTAGGATTTATATAATATAATTATAGGATAGTAGAATAATATATAAACTTTGAAAGATTCTGTAAAGACAATTACCCCATCTTTGAGATACATCCTTTTGATTACAACTTAAGACATCATAGAATGGTCTTCCAGAAATACTAAAAGCTCAAGAAATAAGGAAATGAGTCAATGACGTTTTTTGGGTGGGGATTGGCTGACCTATAGGAATAAATTCTTGTGAATAATTGGGGAGAATAAATTCCCTTTTATATGTAAGGGAAGGGACACACATGGAATTAATTAAAAGATTTAAATAATATAAAGTCATTTTCTTATGAAAGTGGAACATAATTTTAATATATTTGATGATGAAAAGGTTAAGGTTGAAGTTAATATAAATAATGTTGTATAGGAATGTGTTTTTTTGTTATATTGATTCCTTATACTTTTATTTTTAACCCTTTTAACTCATTTTATCCTTTAACATGGTGAAACATATTAACCATGGTTATTATTAATTATGATAAAAAAATAAGTCAGAATTATTACCCAATATTTATTATTATGATTCAAAATATGGAATTTATTTTAAATTATTAAAATACTAGAAGTGGTAGAAATTATATTTAATATAAATTTGAATAACACAATAAAACCTATCTTTAGAAAAAATTTAATTGAGGCATAAATTTTTTTTAGAGAAAAATAAAGTATAATGTTGATTATAATGGAATTAACAGAATTATGTTAATAAAAGGATACTTATTTTTATTTAAAAAAACTAAAAGAACCTTGTAAATAATTTATCAATAGAAAATAACTAAAAATAATTTTTATTTGAACAAAAACATTACTTAAATTTCCAAAATGTTAAGCACATATTTCTATATTCAAAATTATATGTTTATATACATTATATTACTTATTAAATATATATTTTATATTGAAAATAGGTTTCATTAAAATTCATGTGATTCTCACAACATTATAGTTTCATAAAGGGGATAGTTTTTTTGTAAAATTAGTATTTTTCAATATTCCCCAAAAAACAACTATTTTTCAATAATATCACAAATTCAACCTATGCTAATTTCAACCTGATTATATCGAAATAGAAATTAGTTTTATTAAATTGAATTTATAAAATTTTAGAGTTTGGTTTTTAAAATCATTCTTGAAAAAATCACAGTGCATTATGCTATTTTTTCTTTAGAAAGAAAATCTTACAATAATTGAATATTGGGCGTTACATTTCGCCTTTTCTATTATGAAAAACAAAACCATAATTCATGAAATATGTGGAATACTTCCTCTACAGAGTGACCAATTCCTTATTTCACTAATTCCTCTATTTAATGGTTATAATGATGAAATTAAATAATAAATATGACATATATAATATAATTATGATTCTAAAGAGAGAAATTATGATACATCTTATTTCCCTCTCATTCTTGAGGAAATGAAAATGTTAATCGTGTTTTGGTTGACTACCATATCCAAGAACTAGCGTATCTCATTTTTCATCTAGATTCTCTATTATTTATAAAAAACATCCCCAAATCCAATTCACCACCTTAAAAGTATCAAAAAAATAGCATTATTTTTTTTGTAATAATGACATTATGTCAACAGTAACCACTTTCATAATCATAATCATCCATTAATTATGGTATCCTCATACTTAGGTTGGTCTAACCACATACTCGATCAATAGTATACAATAATATCCTAGATAACTATGAGAACATAATTACTAATAATATATAATATAAATAAGAAAATAAATATATTAGTTTGGTTATGGAATGAAAATAACAATTTTAAACTCATTAATTAAGATACCGACATTTGTTTTTATAAAATCCTATACGGGAATAATAATTTTTTTTGTGAAGAGCTTTTTGCGAGCGACATATCGCCCATTGAAAATAGTCTATATCAAAAGAGTATTTACGATGAGAGTTGAGTCCCATCACAAATAGGATTAAATAAACACTTATTTGTGGTTGGAAAAGGTTCCCATTATTAATACTTTTGGGGAGGTTTCCCGTCACAAAGAATGAAAGAGTATTTGCGACGGGAGTAGGCTCCTGTCATAAATACCCTTGTTCATTTCTAATTATTAGTGATGATAGAAGGATCTCATCACCAATATACATTGTTATTTATTGTTATTTGTGACAGTTCAACAATACTTACTGAAAATACTTTGTTGGTAGATGAGTATTTGCGATGGTTCCCATCAAAAATAACTTTTTAACTATCACCTCGCTTAATTATGGTGTGTACTATTTGTGATAGGTACTATCACAAATTGTCTCATCGGTACTAATATAACCTATACACCCCCCTGAATTTTTCCATCCCCTCTTCAGTTGAACTCTCATTTGCTCAACTTTCCTCCTCTCCTCTTCAATTATTCAATTAAAAGTTTTAATTCTTATAGGGAATGAAATTTTGTGTTTTTTATTGCACAAAAACATCATATTTGAGGAATTTATGTAAACTTTTTTATTTTAATTTTATTTATTATATTGATATTTGAATTTAATATTATTAATTAGTAGTAATTTTCATTAATAAGATGTAATTATTTATAATTATAAGTAATTATTTAAAATTATAAGTAATTATTTATAATTATAAGTAATTATTTAAATTAGTAGTAGTTATTTTGAATTATAAATATTTTGTTTTAATTAGTAGTAATGTTTTCAATTAAAAGTAAATAGTTTTAAATTACAGTAATTAGTAAAAATTAGTGGTAATGACTATATATTAATAAAAATTAGCAGTTCTTAGTAAAAATTAGAAAAAATTAGTGGAATTGAATAAAAATTATTAAATATTAATGATAATTAGTAAAAATTAGCGGTAAATCACTATAATTATTAAATATCATTGGTAATTATTAAAAATTACTAATCATTACTATAAAAGTATAATTAATTAATAAAAATTAAAATATATTCACTACAATATTTAAAAATTTGCATTAATTAGTAAAAATTTACAGTAAATCATTATAATTATTAAAATTTTGTGGTAATTAGTAAAAATTAGTAAGATTTATCAGTAATTAGTATAGATTGGAAAAAATGAAAATTAAATCACTATAATTAGTAAAAATTAATGGTATTTGGTAAAACATATCTGTAATAAGAAAACATTAGTGATAAATCACTGTAATTATTAAAAATTAGTGTTCATTAGTAAAAATTAGTAAAAATATGCCGAAAATTAGTTTGATAAATAAATATTAGCAGTAATTAAAAATAATTATGGAAAATTACAGGTAAATTATTATAAATTAACATTAAATCACTTTAACTAGTAAAATTTACCTGTAAATTAGGAAAAATTAACTGTAAATCAATATAATTAGTGAACATTACTAGTAATTAGTAAAAATTAGTAAAAATAAGAGGCAAATCACAATAATTAATAAAAATTAGCTATAATTAGTAAAAGATAGTCAAAATACAGGTAAAATAGTAAAAATTAACGTTAAATCATTATAATTTTTTGAAAATAAGCAGTAATTAAGAAACATTTAGGGAAAATCATTATAATAATTAAAAATTAATGGTAATTATTAGAAAATGAAAAAATTACAGGTAAATTAGTAAAAATTAATATTAAATTACTGTAATTAGTAAAAATTAGCAGTAATTAGTAAGAATTAAAGTTAAATAACTATAATTATTCAAAAATTGAGGTATGTAGTAAAAATCGGTAAATATTAGCGGTAACTCACTATAATTAATAAAAACCATCGGTTATTATTTAAAATTAGTCAAAATTTTCCGTAAATTAGTAAAAATTGATATTAATCACTATAAATATTAAAAATTAGCACTAATTAGTGAAAAATAGTTAAAATTACCTGTAATTAGTAAATATTAGGTAGAATGACCATAAAATTACTATAATTAGTAAAATTAATGGAAATTTATAAAACTTATTGGTAATTAGTAAAAATTATTGATACATCACTATAAATATTAAAAATTAACAGTGATTTGTAAAAATTAGTAAAAATTAAAAGTAAATCACTATAACTAAGTTAAATTTTTCCAAAATTAGTAAAATATTGATGATAAATCAATATTATTATTAAAAATAGCTATAATTACTAATTTTTTTTAAAACTACTTGTTAATTAGTAAAAGCATTAAATTACTATAATTAGTGAAAATTAAAAGTAATTAGTATAAATTTAGAGGAAAACATTATAATTATAAAAAATCACTAGTTACTACTAAAATTAGTAAATATTACTAGAAAATTTGTAAATATTTGTAAAAAGTAGTTATAAATTAGTATAAATTAAAAACAGTTGATCACAATTGACCAAAATTGAAAAAATTGACCAAAATTGACTATAATTAACCACAATTAGTAATATAATGCTAACAAAGGGGCATGAACGAAGCATGCAGAAAATGGGATGAAGCTAGCATCAGAGTTAAAAACTTTCAAGGACCCTAAACCCAGTAATATTGAAATTCATTCCCTCTATGGTCACCTCCAACCCCTTCACTATTTTCTTACATTGAGGGAACAATAGTCTGGAAGAGATAAAGATGACGATAGACATAATGAATTTTAGTGACCCTATAATCAAAAAATTTGGAGGTGATACAACCATCAGTAAACCTGTGAGTTTACCAATGGTTTTATCTCCTACAAACCCTCTCAACACAGGGGCACTGTAATTAATTACCTCTTTCATCTCCTTAATCGCCCCACTTCATGATTCCCTCATGCCCCTTGGTTAGCCTCTTATTTCACTTACAAATAATTAATGGTAATTAGAAAAATATCATGATATATAATTAAAATGTAGAAATGGTAATTAGATATAATTTATAATAATTACTAGTAATTTTTTATTTTATAATTTTGTAGTCTTTTTTGGAGCATCATTTCCTTATATATAATTAATCATGTGTAATATTTTTTTAAAGAAAATGGAATTAGGAAGAAGAAAACAACCATTATTATAGGACCACGATTGATTAAATCTTCATAGGAATCCAAATGGTTCTGGTAGAAATATTGTATATATTGAGGGTGTTTAATATTATCAATCTTTTACATAATCAAAACAACATTTTTTAATAAGGAATAATTATGTGTCTATGTAAGAAATTCAATATGAGGATATTTGAAAATTTTCACAATGTTGGGGGTTGTCAATTGTATTTTGGTTTTTGAAAAGATTATATTTTATGGTATCAAAATGGTGAATTAATTTGTGGGGAAGATTCTAATAATTTGTTTACAGATCCATCATGGTTTAAAAATTTAGAACATGATGTGGATGGCCTATCTTTTCAACAAGATGAAACTCAAGATGATATTGATTTAAATCCTATGTTAGAACCATTTCAATTTTATATGTTGTTTGATTCTATTGAAGATTACTTATATCCTTGTTTCAAGATAAAAAAATATGTATCCATTGAAAAAATTATGGCTATTAAATCAGATAATGGAAGGTCAAATAGCTGTTATGATTAGATATTATCTTTTTTTAATCAATAATACTTGATGGAAATGTGTTGCCAATAAATTTCTTTGAGATTAAGAGGTTAGTTCATAATTTGGTCCTTCGTTATCAGAATATTCATTCATGTTCAAATTATTGAAACTTATATTATGGTGAAAATGAGCCAATAGTTAGTTTTTCTACATGTAGGAAATTCAGTTACAAGGAGGCTCAATAAATGAATGTTTAATTGGTCCCTGTAAAATTTTTGTGGTATTTCCTACTCACACCAGGATTACAGTGTTTATTTATGTATTAGAACATAGTGTCATTGATGTCATGGAACAAAACCAATATGTCAACCGGGTAAAACAGAAATCAACCCTGTGATGGTGATTCATGGAAACATTTTGACCAGGTATATACAACTTTTTCGTCAGAATCCCATAATGGACCTTTGGGTCTTTCTATTGATGGTTTCAATCCTTTTGGTTCTTACGATAATAAATATTAATGTTAGCCTATTTTTATAACTTCATAAAGCTTACCTACATTTATATTGATGATTAATCCATATATATTTTTTTAATTATTAATTCCAGGACATCCAAAAAGAATATTTAGTTTTATTTGAATACACTGATTAATTTGTTGAATTTATTATGGATTAATGGTGTCATTACATATGATATTGTTGCAATAAAGAATTTTTTAATGAAAGTATCATTATTGATGAAAGTTACTAAATTCCCAGTATGTGGCATGTTTTCTGGTTAGAGTACATATGGTCTAAAATCATTTCCTTATTATATGAGTGAAAGCAATGCATTTATGCTCGTTAAAGGAAGAAAACCTTTTTTTTACATTCATTGAATATTTCATCCCACTAGTCATTCTTTTTAGAGGAGTGGATATCATTTTAGGAAAGGTAAAATTAAAAGATATGGACCTACAATAATGGCCTTAGGTATTGAGTTAATTTTTTTGGCCTTTTCATTACCTCCCATTACGTTTGGAATGACTATAAACAAATTAAAAAAATAAACAACTTTAGGAAAGAAAAAATTTGATAAAACACATCATTTTTTTGGAATCATTCATATTGGTCTTATTTTTTGGTCTGTTACATGTTGGATTTAATGAATATTGAAAAGAAATATTTTGAAAATATATTTTATATAGTTTTAGAAACACCTGGTAAGAACAAAGATTATATAAAGGCATGATTATATCATTCCATCAATTTCAGAAGAACAGAACCTGAACTATTTGAAAATTACATATCACAAAATTTATTGAAAGAAAAATCATCTTATGTAGTTTTCAAAGAAAATAATTTATTATTTTTTCAGTGGATTGTAGATTTGAGGCTTTCAGATGGATATGTTTTCAATTTCGTTAGATGTGTCAGAAATGGTCATATTACCAGATTGTGAAGTCAGGATTATAATGTAATAATGGAAATAATTATACCAATTGGATTAAAATGTTTGTTTAATGTTATGATTTGTGAAGTGATAATAGAAATATAATAATTTTTTCAAGACATTTGTGTGGAGATAACACAATATGATGCACTAAGTAGACTGCAGAAGATATTAGTTTAATTTTATGTAAATTAGAAAAAAAATTACAGGATTTATTTGATTCAATGGAAGATTTGATATTAAATTTTTCACATAAAGAAAATAGTGGAGTGCTATTAAAATTTTTATTTATATACCCATATGAATTATTCATACATAAATTGAAGAAAAAGGTACATAAAAAGCATCGATTAAAGCATCAATTTACGAAGCGTATTTTCTGGAGGAATTGTTTTGTTCTCTCATTATTTTCAATATAAATATCCATCAAAACGTAACTGAATGGGACATAATGATGGAAATTTTGATAATGAAATTAATAATCCATTATTATTTTTTAATCATCTTGAACTTGGCTCTGGTGCAGTTCATAAATAAGGACTCTTAGATTATGAACATCACAACGAGCATATATATGTTCATATCAACTATAAAAAAACGAAAGCATTCATACATTGTGTGATACTATCAATTATTCAATATTTTTTTTCAAATTAAATTAATATTATTTTTTGTATATCATGTTATAATAATATCAAGAAACAGTTTCCAAAAATTATAGCATCTTCTCTTGATGAATGTCATAAAAATATTCTTTTTAACAGTTTTTAAAAATGGTAAAGTAAATTGTTTATATTTTAACATATAAAACTAATTCATTACATGTTATGTTGATAATTGTTTTTCAAATTTTCAATTATCTTAACATGTTTATAAAATTGATAATCGATTGTGTGTATTGAGTAACCCACCATCCAAAATGGTTAAATATTATAATTTATATGTGGTTAATAGTTTTAGATTTCATATATATATATGGGGAATGAAAAAAATCAATTAATATTGGAGTTTTATTAAGAGGATCTCATCATAGTTAAAGTGAAGTTGACTTTTATGGATTGTAGGAGGAAATAATTGAACTTAGTTATTTCGGACAGAATTACATAACGATGATTAAAATTCATTGATTCGATACTCATAGAGGCTTGCATTCTCATCCACACCATGTAATCATTTATATTAAATATAAAAGCATTCTTGTGGTAAATTAACATTTTTATTGGATCAATAGTAACATAAAATTTATTATTAAAATTATTGTGCTAATTCAATAGAGTTTAGTGTTTGGATGATCATAATAAATGTGAAATCTCTTGAAAATCAGTTTATCCGAAGTGAATGTGGTTCTTTTGAAGTGCAAGGAATTGAATTTTTTTATGTGGAAACTCCAAATGAATCTTTTCTATAAATAGAGATGAATATCGATGATGGCACCCCATAGTTAAGGTTTACGGTGATGATCATGTTGTTGACGTAACAAATGAATTTCTAATATAATGATATGTTGAAACTAAAAATCTTATGGAAATTGATGATACTGGGGAGGAATATCATGATATTGACACTATTATATACAAATATGTGGATAAAGATGAATATTGACACAATTAAATGATGTTTATAGTCATAAATAAAATATATCTATATATAATAATTGCTTTCAATTATTTACTGAAAGCAGTCATTTTTTGTTTTAGATAGCTGATGAATGTTTATCTCATTTGTTTCATGAGTTGGATGAGGCTACACTACCAAGTGAAGATCATGATGTTTCACCATCTGACCCTCAGGTCGTTGGTAGTTTAACATTGACACAGAGGGGTCATGGTCTTGCGAGATTAATTATTCCTGACCCTATCCCTCAGCGATGTCCAAATATTATGTTCAATGCATTCATGCTTAAGTATGTTATATTTTTTATTTTAGTTTGTTTTCCTGAATTCTCGTTAATTTTTTATATACTAATTTTTCAATTATTTGTTTTATTAATCATATATTTTTGCATATAGTTTTTGGATAGGGGAGTTATATATTATGGAATTACTTTTCTAGAGTATGAGTGATATGGGATCAAATTCTCATTGATGATTGGCACGAAATGTTGGATAATTGGATGGTATGTAAATAACTAATATTTATTTTTAAAATTTATTTAATTATTAATTTTATATTATTAATTATTGGTATGGTTTATGATATCCAATTGAGGATAGAATGAAGACCACTATATAGGAGGCTTGGTAGGTCAATTTTCATGAGTGTTTCCATTAGTTTTTTCAGAATATAAGGAGGCAAGACATGCGAAAAGTGGGAGTCACAGATTTTGATCAGTCTTATTGTATGCATAGACCCTATTATATCTCATAATAGGTTTGGATGGATTATGTTCATACTATATGGGAACCAGTTTTCGAAGAAGAGCATCATTAGGTCGGCATAACCAGGGGAGACATTAGATGACACATCGATCTGGTAGTCATATATTCAGTAATAATTGATGATATATGTCAAGTACATTTTTATTAATTTATATAGATTTAAATTTTAATTGTTTATTTTATATTCATCAAGGTAGTTGAACATCCTGATATTATGGAGTTCGACATTTACAAGGGAATGTATAACAACACTGTCACTATAAATATTATAGGTTGTTTCCAACATCATATTGTTGTCAATATTTTTTTTGAGTTTTAAAATTAATTTTAAATAATATTTTAACTATTTTAATTTTAAATTTTAAATGAAGGAATCATATGAGGCCATTAATTCTTAGACATAGGATGAGAGTCAGGACAAGACCACAGTTTTGAGTATCATTGTAGTATAATTTGATGATACAACATTGATGCCAGAAACTCAATATGCCTTCGAGAAAGGCTGAGTTATTGGTATCGTCTCATGATTGATGTTTGGGAGTTTTTATGGTACCGCTACGATTCCATCGTCTGGCTCAATGGGAGCTCGTGGAGAGTTTTTATCCTCTAGTGCATTGTATGACGAGCATCTGTGAGGTCAAAGTGAGATTATAGAGACCATATTTAGGGAGTAAAAAGATCTATATCGATAGCAGTAGTAGTAGTAGGAGGAAACGTTTCAATGGAAAGAGTAGCAACATGAGAAGATGATAGAGTACATGCGATGAGTGACTTAGGGTGTAGGGATGGAGTTCCATTCTACACCACCTATAGACAACCCTCCTACTCAGAGATTTATGTATTTTTTGTCATAATTATTTTGATAAATATTTTAATGAACATATTTTTTGTAATATTTTTATTAATTCATATATTTTAGTTTTATATAGTGCGTTTTTTTTATTATGGTGAATTTTTTTATTTTCTTTTTTATTTTTTTGATTTTTTGATTTTTTGATTTTTATTTTTTAAAACTTTTTTGTGACAAGAATATTCTTCCATCATAAATAATTATTTATGAGGAGTGAATATTCCCTTCTCAAAATATCTTTTTTATATATTGGGAAAGGTTATTTGTGATGGGAACCCTTCAAAAATAATGTTTTTCCAGTTCTCATCACTGAAAAATACTCATCAATGATTTGAAATTTATGTAGCATATCCAAAACTACCATAGAATAAAAATTTAACATAAAAAATAATTTAAAAACATCAATTATGATACCATGTATTATTTTAGAATAATGAACTTTTGGAGAATAATGAAAAACATCACTACTATTATGAAACCAGTTCAAAGTGATCAAGATTACTCACACCTGATATTGAAAGTATATAAAAAACAACTAATATGTGTAGTACCCCAAGACACCCTTAGAGGGGAGGGGTGAATCAGGGTGTCAAATTTTTATTTTAAGCATATGGGTCATGTTCCCACGTTGGTGGGAACTAGTTAAACCTATATAATGGATATGATCAGCAATCAAACATTCACATGTAAAGAGATAACAAAACACTTTTTACATAGTTCACTACTAAGGGATACATCCAAGGAAAGTACGGAAACAGTTTGTTAGTCATACCTAATTCAACTATTCTTCACTATTTGTGTATTAGAATGGTTTAGGAACAATCACTCCGCCCCAGACTCACTACCTTTACAAATGTTCTGGGATATCTCACTGCGTCCCTCGGGTCACTCCCGTTGACTCCCCCTGGATCACTACCTTTGGTGATGTCCCACATAGTTTATAGACATGAGTGTATTTTAAATAGATTCCCATTGAAGTCTTTGCCTTTCCTAAGCATGAGACTTTGCTTGTATCGAAGTCCAAAATTGATGATCTTTTGTATTCACTCTTCTACTTTATTGTAATAACTGAATGCAATAAATCTCCTTCTTCTCTTCCATTATTTTCTGATAGAAACACATTATTACATATGTATACATCCTTAGTTCTGTTTAGATATGAGTTCAGTTTCACTTATTGTTGTTGTTCTCTTCGCAAATCACAACGAGACTATTAAACACCAGTCGCGTGCGATACTATTTCTCTTCATAAAACCGAATAGTTCACAATACTTCCTACTTCACGAAGCCACTTTGAGGGTGCTAAGAACCTGTCAATGGCTTGTGGGACCCCCAAATTTTTCATGCACCCTTCTAGGTGTCTTGCACATAAAATTTAAGCCTTGCACGTAAAATTACATTTTGGATTGAAAAAGTCTTTTCACGCAACTCTTCTTTTTCCATGCAGAACCTCTCTCTTTCACCCAACATTTTCGTTTTTGCGTAACACTTATTCTTTTCGTGCACCACTCTATACTTCAATTTTTCTGCACGTCATAGCTTGGGATTTGTCTAAGGGTCTAGATCTCTGAAATTAGAGGGGTTTACCTCGTATTTATAGGAATTTTTGACCCTGTGCGTAAAACCCCTTCCTGCATGTAAAACTGTCTCTCAATTATTTATATTATGTGCACCTTATTTTTATTTTCGTGTGTCATCTGGATTTTTTGCACACCTAATGCCTTTTCCATTTTTCATCATTATAAACATGAAACCTCTCTTGTGCGTAAAACATCAAACACACATTTTGCACACATCCAACATTTCATGCAGAAGTTTGATTTTCCACACACATGGTACGAACTTCTCTGATTTTTTAAGCGCCTCTTGCCATTGCCAATTTTCATTATTTCTGATCTGAGACACTGCTTGCATAAAAAACTCACCCTGCAATTTCGCGCACATTCCCATTCTTTCATGCACAACTCTAGTTTTTCATGCCCCTCTTTCCTTTTACAAATATTGAAGTGATGATCTTAAAAATCCAATTGAGTTTAAAATTATAAACCATGTTTCATATTGCGCACAAAACCAATATTCTATATTGCCTCATTTTTCACGCACTTTTCCCAATTTTTCATGCACTTTATACCATTGCCAAATATTGATGCTCTGAACCTGAAACATGAATTGCATGCAAAATCCTTGTTGAAATTATCATGCAACTTTCTCTGTCAAAAAAAATTGTCTTTAATCTTCTGATTTTTAGGCCCAAAAATTTGGCAAACACTGGAGAACATCACCACCTTCAATATATGCTTTGGTCATAAACTTCATGCTTCTTTTTTGTGATTTGGCTTCTTCAGTAACTCTTATTCTTTCATCAAAAACTCCACTATCATGATATATATCCTTTTATAGATCAGATTTAACATCATCAGAGTTTGATACAATGTAAAATGCATGACCATATTAGAATGCCAAGCCCTTCTACACTGTCTTCTTCTTCAACCATCATTATCTACATCATGAAAAGCATATGATTCTATTCTTCAAGTAGGATCTTGCATGGTTCTCAGGCAATAATTATGAATTGCATGGTCTTCATCAAATCCCAATTCTTCTTCAATCATCCTCATATGGATTATACCTCACCATTCTTCACTACTGTAAACAATGTGTCACCTTTGACACATGTTCTTTAAATTTATGATCAGTACAATAATCATCTGAATTTCCATTCCTCCACTTCATTGAATTACTTCTTGATCTACTTAATTTTTATCTTCATTGAAAACTATTAATAACAAATAAAAACATATACACAAAGTGGTCCCAACAATCTCCCCCTTTTTATTTTCTTGTAAATGCCTCAAAATTCCCTAAAATGAATACGTCAATGTTAAAATGATAATCACCTCTCTCGTCTTTATCTATGAAACTTTCATTTCACTTTCTCTCCCCATTATTGAAAATAAATACAAAGATCATGCTAGAGATGGTATCAATATATACATAAGAATTGTGTCATCAATAATTTCACTCTAAGTCTACATGAGCAATGATCGATGTAGAAAACAATATGATATGATTTAGACAACAAGGCTATCCATTATTCACTGGACATGATACCACATGAGATGAGAACTTATATACTTATCTTATTGTTATTTCCGCTTTAATTCCAGGATGAGAATAATAAATATGATATGAGATTACACACCTAAAACACTTTCACTCACTTCAACACATAGATCAAAAAAATTCAAGTGAAATGGGCAGGATAAGTGACCTCGTGGCACTTCCATTTATCTTATGTCACTGATTAATTTTGTTACTCCCCCTTTGTAAAATAATTTTTATTTTGAGTAACCAAGGTTTAGAGATTACATAACATTTCCAATGACATGATCTTCAAGCAATTTACAAAGTAATTGAATTCAATACCAACTGAAGTTGATACTAAATGAAATAATAATTATAGAAACTTCTTCATTTGTCTCCCTCTCAAGGGAAACACTCCTCATCATCTTCAACAAGGGTGATCCTTCATTTTAAATATTGAATATCAATTTAAGAGTCTTTCAAGGATAGAAACTTCTTCTGCTTAGCTATCAAGAGATGACAACATTCACTACTTCTCAGGTTCTCCCCCTAAGAGCATGCTTTACCTTCAATTCCCTATATTATTACCAAAAATACAATACAAAAATGATTAATGGAATAAGGTGGTTCCTCCTTGCTTCATTAATATGAGTTTCATGGTTGAGGTTCTTTTCTCAACCATCTTCCTCCATTTACTCCAATCTTTAGGCTTACACATTTGAACATATGTTCTGATATCTATTGATGTGGCATGTCTCTCTTTACATTATCTTATTCTTTGGGTGGAGAATTTTCCAGCATAATATCCAACATTAATGATAAATTATTACTCCTCTGAAGGACTACTTCTTTCTATGTTATTAATGTTAGATAATCTTTTGCAATGTGACTAGATTTCATACATATCTCACACAGAATTTCTTTGACACATGTTTTTTTCAATGTTTTCAACATATCATGCACTTTATCTTCATCATGTGAAATTTTTCATTTACCTTTAGCAACAGCCTTGGATTTTTCATCTTCATGTTTCCTCATTATTTTCGAATCATCTGGCTACATGACTAATATGTCATTTGGAACTGTTGTAGAAGGTTTGGATCTTCCAAACAGATTCATATGAGTTTCATCCCTCTTAGTTTCTCTTTTGGATGAATTACCCTTCAATTTCATGGATCTAAAATCTTGGGTCTTCTCAGCTTCCCTACATGAGATGTTCTTGGGGAAATGTGTGTTCACAATATTCTTCTTATTTCTTCCCAAGGTACCTGCTTTATACTTGGATTGCATCAGAGATCTTCTTTTCTTATCGACAGTGAATTCATGTTGAGATGGACATGTACATACCTTGTCACCACTACCGTTGCACACATCACAGATGTTATCAAGAGTTCCCAATATGCTTGCGGTAGATAGATGCTTTTGGACCTCTGGATGTTTCTTCTTATTCTCTAGATTTATTTCCTTTGATATGGTCTTTCTTTGTGACTTTTTATTTAAGGGATTGTAACAACAATCCATTGCACAATGCCCAAAACTGTTGCATCACCGACATTGACCCACAAATATTTTCTTCTTTATATCTTATGTTTGAGGTTTTTGGGCCTTATTCTTAATTTTTTCTGCTCTATCTAAGGAACCATCTTCCTCCTTTTTCATCCTATAAATCCTAGCCATGGTGATCAGTTTCTTATCCTCACTTTCCCTCATCCATACTTGTTTAAAATTTTTCTTCCAACCAGCACTTTTTGTAGAAACATATTTATAAATAATAGTACATGTTTGTATGGATGATACCTTCACATTATTAGCTACTTGTGATAGATCAGTGCACGATTTCATGATCTTGTTATCACATTTTGGATGTCTTTTTATAGTATAATCCTACAATGAGCATTGAGTACCAACAAGGACTGATTATTGAGATGGATAATCAATAGTTTTCATAATCTACTTTTCACATGTTGGAGGTATTTTTTATTTTGAATCCTATAATGAACATTGAGTACTAGCATAACATGTTTAATTCTTTTGTGAAGTCTCAATATGTGTCTTCTCATGATTGGTAAACTGGGAATCCAATTTTTGACTTTCAATATTGAGGATGATCTTCTGATCATCAATCATTATCATATTCTCTTCACAAGTCTTCTTCAATCTTTTAACCACATCTTCATGCATCTTAACGTTGTTTTGAAACAAAGAGTCAAGTTACCAGAATATCATGGATGTTTATTCTAAACAAAAAATATTGATATTAGTGATCTTATTCAGTTCATCTTCAAGCACATGGATTTTTTCTTCTAGAGTCTTATTGACTCCCACTTTGTCTTCGAAGACTTTAATATTTTTGGTGAGATTTAAACATTCAAGAAATTTTTCATCCAAGACCTTTTCCACATTATTAACTTCTCTTTCTAATCAGTTGATCTCAACCTGCATGCATTGAAATATTCTAAAAATAGCAGCAACTCTTTCTTTAGGAATATAACACAGATAAATTATTAATTTTTCCTAATCAGTTGAGATAGAAGTGTCTTTCTTTCCATTGTTAGAAATCTGAGCCACCTGCTCGATACTTTCTAGGATTGATATTTCTTCATTATTAGAAGGGCATGGAGAAAAAGTCATTGTATCTTCTTTGTAAATGAGGGACTTCATAAACTACTTATTCTCTTTTGTTTTCATATTTTTCATGGTCTTTCTAGATGTATGATTCTGCTCAGAAATGACTAAATCCTGATTATGACTACACTTCATTGTTGACTTTAGGAAAGAAACTCAAATCCTGTTATGAATAGAATTACTGTAGAGTATCCATCATACGTGAACCATTGTACTCTGATACAACTTGTAGGACCCTAGGACACCCTAATAGGGGAGGGGTGAATTAGGGTGTTAACTATTTCTTTTAAACTGATAGATCTAGTTCCCATGTTGGTAGAAACTAGTTAAATCTATATGATTGATACGATTTGCAATGAAACATTCACATGCAAAGAGATGACAAAACACTTTTTACTTGGTTCACCACTAAGGGATATATCAAAGGAGAATATGCCAACAATTTATCATTCATACCAAATTCTACTATTCTTCACTAGTTATGGGTCAAAATGGTTCAAAAAAAATCCCTCTTTCCCAGGCTCACTGCCTTTAAAAATGTTCTGGGATAGCTCACTGCGTCCCTCGAGTCACTCCCATTGCCTCCACCTGGCTCGCTGACTTTGGTGATGTCCCAATTAGTTTATAGATGTGAAGGTCTCTTAAATAGATTCACATTGAAGTCTTTTCCTTTTCTCAGCATGAGACTCTGCTTGCATCAATGTCTTGAATTGATTCTATTTTGTACTCACTCTTGTACTTTAGTGCAATAGTTGAATGCACTAAATCTCTTTTTTCTCTTCCTTTAATTCCAGATATAAACACTTGATTGTATCAGTACACTTACTTTATTCTATACATATCTGAGTTTAGTTGCACGTATTGTTGTTCTTCTCTTCACAAAGCACAATGAGGGTGTTAAACACTAGTCGTGTGTGTGCGATACAACTTCTCTTTATAAAACCGAATGGTTCACAGTAATTCCTTCTTCATGAAGACTCTACGAGGGTTCTAAGTACATGCCAAAGGATTGTGGGACCCCCAAATTTTTTGAAAACCCTCTTAGGTGTCTTGCACGTAAAATTTAAGCCTTGTGCATCAAAACACCTTTTGGCGTGAAAAAGCCTTTTCGAATATCTCTTCTTTTTCCACGCAGAATTTCTCTCTTTCGTGCAAACACTTACTTTTTCGCGCAACAATTCTTCATTTCGTGCACCACTCTATACTTCAATTTTTTTCACATCAGAGCTAAGGATTTGTCTATGGTTCTAGCTCTTTGAAATGAGAGGGGTTCACCTAGTATTTATATGCATTTTGAACCTGCATGTAAAACCCCTTCCTGTGCGTAAAATTGTCTCTCAATTATTTATATTACAAGCACCTTCATTTTATTTTTGTGCATCACCTGGATTTTTCATGAAGATCGTGTATTTTCCATTTCTCATCATTCTAAATATAAATCCTCTCTTGATCATAAAACATCAATCCCACATTTTTCGCACAACCAACATTTAATGAAAAAGTTTGATTTTCGCCTACATGGTGCGAACATCTCGGATTTTTCACACACCTCTTGCCTTTGCTGATTTTACGTATTTCTAATCTCAGACACAACTTGCATGATAAACTCACCCATCATTTTTACGCACAACATTTTTCTTCACACATTCCCATTTTTTCATGCACAGCTTTAGTTTTTCGTGCACCTCTTTCCTTTTCCAAATATTGAATTGGTGATCTTAAAACTCCAATTACACGCAAAATTATAAACGTCATTCAATATTGTGCACAAAACCAATCTTCTATGTTGCCTCATTTTTCATGCAGTTTTCCTAATTTTTCGCGCACTCCATGCCATTGTAAAATTTTGATGTTCTGAACCTAAAACATGAATTGCGTGCAACCCCCCCCCCCTTGAATTTATCACACATCTTTCTCTATCAAAAACACATGTCTTTCATAATCTGATTTTTAGGCCCAAAAATTTGGAAATAATTGAATAAAAGCACCACCTATAATATATTCTTTGGCCATAACCATCATGATACTTTTCTGTGATTTGGATTCTTCAGAAACTCTTCTTCTCTCATAACATACTCCACTATCGTGATATATATCCTTTGATAGATCAGATTTATCATCGTCAGAGTTTGATATAATGTGAAATGCATGGCCATCTCATAATGCCAAGCCCTTCCACATTTTTTTCTTATTAAACCATTATTCTCTACTTCATGCAAATCATATGATTCTATTCTTCATGTAGGCTCTTGCATAGATCTCATGCTATCATGATGAATTTAATTTGTCTTCATCGACTCTTGATTCTTCATCAATAATCCTTTGATGGATTATACCTCACCATTCATCACTACTATGAATAATGTGTCAGCTTTGACACTAGTTGTTTCAACTTATGATCAGTACAACAATCATCTGAATTTCCATTCCTCCATTACATTGGAGTACTTCTTGATATCCTTCATTTTGATCTTTATTGACAACTATTGACAACAAATACAACCTTATAGACAATTTGGTCCTACCAATATACATGTAGATAACATTTTTAATTGATTTTTATATAAGTTTATATTTATGAAAATGGGTCTAAAATAGGTTTTTAATAAGTATTGTTTTTATATAGGAGATTCAAGTGCTTTAGTGGAATTAAATAATTAAGGTAAGGGTTTCTTTGTCAAATTTTAAATTCCATGGGGCATGTTTGATATTAAAAACAATATTGTTTTATATATAGTGTATAAAACGACCATTTTATACATTATATCATCATTTATATTTTATTCATGGTATTTTATGTTAAATTTAATCCCTCTCTTTTTTTAGTTTTTTAATAAACTGTTACTCAAACCGTAAGGGTTTCATTGAAAATATTATTTTCAAATTAGGATTGTTTTAGAAAGATAATCCATATGGGGAATTTGTATTATTTCTAAAATCTTTCATCTTTGTTTTTTGATATTATGTGGTATTACATGTCTACTAAATATCTCTTTTCCCCATGAATCATATCTTATTATAAGTGCATTGTAAGTGTCACTTACCCCATCTATTCTTCTCATTCAGAAACCTCCCATTACACATTCCCATGTTCGTTAGATACTTTTGAGAATTCCCTTATATATGTCTCAATAATTTACTAAGGTAATTTTATACTAATTTACTTTCTTTAAAAGTTTTAAATAAATTTTTAACATTTTTTATTGTTTATTCTCTTCAAAGAGTAAAAAAATATCTTTTTAACATTTTTCATGTGAAAACATATTTCCACCATCTTTTTCATTTTTGTGACAATTAATCTTTATGATTTTGTAATTTCTAAAAGAAATTATTACACTCCCAGTTTTATAAAATAAATATTTTCAAAAGATATTAAATATTTCTTATTTCCAAATTGACTTTTCTAAAACTACTAAAAAGTGTTTTTCATCTAAGTCATTTCCCTTTGTATATCTTATCCTTGATCAATGAAACTCTTCAAATGAAACCATTTACCTTATATCTCTATATGGACTATGTAACCATATTTTTTATAAAAAAACATATATCAATACCTTTGTCTTATCGATTCATCCTCTATTATTGGTATGGTTTTTCATCCAATGACCTTCTAATAGAACACTCTATATTTATTTTCATTTATTGAATGGTTTCAACTAGATTTCATAGGTAAAATAATTACGGAAATTATTTATTTAAACATATACCCCTAGATCTAAATAATGTTTGTTTGAGGGATTCTTATATAGAAATATATTCCATATAATCTTTGAAAAACTAATTAAATTAAAAATATTTATTATTAGAAATTTTTTTTATAGATTGCCCAATAAAGTTCATTATGTTTTGTTTAACCATAAAAAATCAATTTCTATATGGTTTATGATCATGTTATCCCATTTATTATGATGGGAAAAAATATTAATGTTCTGTATGTTTTTACCACGATACTGATGTTTATTGATTTCTTATGAAAATTTATTATACATTGTATTGATATTTATATCATCAATATGGTGAATTCATTAGACTTAAAGATATAATGGGTGGGGCCTAGTATCATATATACCCTTAATGCATCCGTTGATCTCATGAGATAAAACTTTGGGTGTTTGGTGTATGCCCAACCAATGAAATAATGATGTACTGGTTGTGACCATGATGACATGAATGATGTCTTGGATATGGACTTGATGAAATTAATAATATATTGTCTGAGGCCTTGCTGGTAAAATATGTTTGACACTTTACATTCTATCACCATGAATTCATTTATTGGTATACATGTGATTGCTTATATTTTTATTGAATCCATATATTTATTTCAAGATTTTGTGTTCAGTTTCATTACTTTATTTAACTCTTATTTGTTCCTGCCATATTATTCATGCCATGATAGCTTCTAATATATGTTTTCCATTACTAAATTTCATCCTTATTATGTTTCCATTTTCCTAGTTTATGAAGAATATTATAAAAAAATTTATTTCAAGAAGAAAATTTCATTTGTGGAGACTTATTATGGATTATGTAGTTTCTTATATAGTGGAAAAATTACCCTTTGGTTAAGAAAATACATGATATTTTTAGTTAGTGTGTTTTAGTCATTATCAAAATTTATAAACCTAAACGTTCATAAGAATATATGTAATTCAATAGTTGTTATAATTTATTTAATCATGGGATAGATATGTTCACTAATATATAGTTGGTATTCAAATCCAGAATATAAAGTATGAGTTATTCACACTGGATATGGGAGTATGGGACCAAGGTGCTACAGATAATATCAGATCATATTTAAGATAACTTTAGAGGTAATAATGTAACATTAGGATAAATTAATTCGTGATAAGTTAATGTTTATCATAATTTCAAAGGTATAGTTAATCCTTTTTCTTAGTTGAGGTAATGTGAATATTTTTTCAATAGGATAATATAAATTTAGTAAAAAAATCCTAGGGATAAGTATAGGGGATAATTCTTACTATATGATAACATCCTAATGTTTTTTAAATTAGATATTGTGTGGTTCTCTTAAAAATTACATTCTTGTTTGGATATTTGAAAATTTATCTTGATGTGACACAAATGAAACTAGGGGTAATCACCCTGAAAAATAATAGTTCAGTATCAAATCAATATTTACTCTAGTACACTATGAGTGGCCGTAAGATTACACACCTATATAGAAACTCCCTAACGATATGATTTGGATAATAAAAGTTTATATACAATCCATTAAAAAGGATTAATTATGTTAAAGAATTAGGTTAAGGAATATGAGAGAACACAAATTGAAACAAACTAGATTGAACTAAGAGTGATTTAGATTGAAATGAAAGCTAGTGTAATAATTTCAAAAAATAATACATTTTCATGGTTGAAATTTTCAGGTAATTATCACATAATAATCCTCTTATAGTGTTAATTTTCCTCACTAAATATAAACACCTTTTGGTTTTAGTAAAGCCTGAATCCCGAAGGAACCATGTTAATAATAGATTTCATAAACAATATGGATATTATCCCGATGAGTGGAAAAATGGGATAAGAGATAGAGTGAGAAATATTGGGAATATTCCATACTAACTATCAAGAATTAGGAATAAAAATTTGAAATTATTTTATTTTCCAAATAAACCAAATAAGAGAAGGATGAAGTCTCAGGGAATCTCAAGTGATAAAGATGATGAATGAAAAAAGAATCAATTTCCTTTATTTTGAAAATGTTGTTAGAATCAAAAATCGAAATACCTAAA
Organism: Viscum album; assembly: GCA_963277665.1. NCBI lineage: Eukaryota > Viridiplantae > Streptophyta > Magnoliopsida > Santalales > Viscaceae > Viscum > Viscum album. The sequence goes on from OY728130.1 coordinate 1,626,938,933, forward strand.
AGGAACCGGAATATACTTTACATACGGTAAAATAGGTCATAGAAAAAAATGTTTTAAATGAAAGATAAAATAAATGGTTAACATGAAGGATAAAAAATATGTGTCTCTTAGTCATACCTATTATATTAAGGTAGAAACCATATTTAAAATTATATCATGATTTAAATCTATATTTCAGATAAGCTTAAATAATTTTATAAGTGAGTATTAATTAAAATTGTTAGGCTGGAATTTATTTATGGGGATGTACCAACCTGATAATTTAAATTATATATTTTCCTATAATATCTAACGTGTTCAATGCCATGCTTAACGTGTAACATAAAACCAAAATAAACCGTGAAATATTATATAACTATTAAGATAAAGATATAGATTTGGTGAGAAAAAATAAATCTAAATGAATTATTAAATATATATATAGAAATGAAAATAAGTTAAATTATTAGTACTAATTCTTGATAAAAATTCAATTAGTGTCGATAAATAACTAATACAACTATTTTTTATTTAAAATTTTACACTTTTATTTTTTAAAGAATAATTTTAGGATTCTAAATATATTATAGATAAATTATATTATTTATTTGACTAATATTTTTTCAGTAAATTTTATTATCAATTGATAAGAAATAATAAAAATATTAGTTAATATATTAAAAAGGTTATTTGGCTTTAAAAAGGATTTTAATTATATATTTTTGTTTTTATTTTGAATTTACATTATTAAATTTAATTATTTTGTTTTTTCAAAATTTAATTCATTTGTTTATTTGTAATAAATAAAATTTCTTAGTTTAGATTTTTGGAATTTTTCTCAAATAGTTGAGTTTTAGGTGAATAGTCAAAATAATGTTTTTTACAAAAATTATAAACATTATGACTTTATAATTATATACAAAAGAAATATAAGTTTATAAAATCTTTTTATTGGTCAAATATGTATTTTATATTTAAAATTATACATTTTATAAACACTATGTTGAATTTAGAAAACCCACTATTAACAATTTAAGGACATAAGGAATATTTTCCAATAAAAACAATTTTTGATCTTTTCTTTAAATTAAATGGTATTTTGTAAAAATTTAGTTCTAGATTGATTTAAAAAAACATATTTTTTTTATAAAAAACCAATTTATATCATGAAAATAAAATACATTTATAATTTTAGCCTACACATGAATTTTAAACATAAAAATATAATTTTTTAAAAAATGGATTTTTACTTGTTACATATAGTATTGTTAAAATTGAGTTTTCTTACACATATAAATTTTTATGAAAAAATTAATTTCATATATGTAATCTTTAGGTCAAAATTATTTAATAAGTTACATTTTATTTTTATGTATACAAAATTATATACTTATGTAAAAACTAATTACCATAATAAAAAAAATAAAAAAGTGAAATTTCTTAGTGTAAAGTACTTTAAAACATGTGTTCAAATGAATAGTTGAGTTATGTTTGACCTTATCTCATGCCTTGCTCCAATATTTTCTATTTTAAGTCTTATTGACACATGAAAAATCTGCTCTATTTTTATTAAGTTGAGATATTAAAAAATTCCATTCTCATCACTTATCGAAGGAGCCTTTCATCACACCTTCATGACCACCCAAAAAAATCAGTTTACTTATAAAAAATAAACATTTTAATTCCCCTATAAATATATTCCTCTTACATGATAAATTTAGTCACAATATATTTCCTTAAGACCGCCATTTCCAAGAATTCATCCAATGGAAATTCCAAGTCCTTAAAACAATTATATTTTTCTTAAATTTTTCTTTTTCATTACCACTTTCCCAAATATAATGTTATAATTCCTATATAATTAAATTTTTATTGTTTATATAATGAATTATATTATGGTAAGTTAATAATTATTAACAACATCTACCCATTAATATTAAGAAAAAAATTAAACCCTCACTCATACATTGTGCATTCTATCTCCTCTACGAAGCAACAAATTCATTTTTCACAAATTAAAAATTAAAGAATAAATTTGAAATATATAATATTATTATTATTATTAATTGAACAATTATAATTCATGTTCTTTCCCTTTAAATATTTGAGAAATTAAAACATTAACCATTTGTTGTGGGGACTACTCTCTCCACAAAGAGACACATAATTTTTTTTATCTATTTTTATTATTATTAATTAAAACTTCTCAAAATACAATAAAAAGATTAAATGTGTATAAATAATATCAGTAATAGTATATAATAATGATATTATTTCAAAATAATCCACTTTCATAATCATAATGAATCATTACTTAATGTATGATCGTGTTTGGGCTGGTTTGACCACCTACTTAAACAATGCTGTAAAACAATATCATGGATAGCTATGAAAACATAATTTGTGATAATATATGATATATATATATATATAAGAAAATAAATACATTATTATGGTTTTGTAATAGAAATATCAATTTTAAACACATTAATTAATATATCAATATTAGTTCATGAGAAACCACTGAAACATGCTCATCGTTGGATTCATATTTAACGATTGTAACCAGAAATACCATTGAATGAAATTATAACATTATAAATTATTATAAAAATTCAATTATAATTCCATGTAATATATTATAATGATTAAATTTTGGAAAAAAATTAATAACAATGAAACTATTAAGAAGATAGTTTAAAACAATCAATATTAATCACACATGATATTGAAATTACATAATAAATTACTATTATACATGTGGGAAAGTTATAAATGATTTTTATAAAAAGTAATAGATATGAAAAAAGTTATAAAATAGGTGATTAAGATATTTATTTTTTTCATACAAGATATTCATGTGCTTTAGTGGAAGTGAGGAATTAATTTAGGAGTTTCTTTATCTCATTTTCAATTCCATAAGCCATGTTTGATATTGTGCACAATATTTTTTATATAGTGTATACAATGACCATTTTACATTTTTTATCATGGATTATATTTTATTCATGGTATTTTAATTTTAATTTCAATACATCTCATTAAATGTGTTTTGATAAAAATGTTACTCAAATTGTAAGTGTTTCATTTCCAATATTATTTTTAAATAAATATTTTTTCTAAAAGACAATCCATCTAGGTAAATTGTATTATTTATAAAACCCCTCTTCATTTTATTTTTATATTCTAGGGTTTTATATTTCCCCAAAAAAATTTATTTCATTTGACTGGTATTTTACTCAATGTGTTTCTTATAAGTGTAACTGTCCCTGTCTTCTCCTATCAGTCATGAACCTTCTTTTTACCATTTCCATATTTTGTTGAATGATATTGTGACTATCCTTATATATGAATCCATAATTTATTAAGTTCATTTTCAATTAATTTACCTAATTTAAATTTTTTAAATAAATTTTTATCATTTTCCATGTGGTTTGTTTTCATCAAAGTGTGAAAAGAATCTTTTTTGAAATTTTTCATGTAAACGCATCTTTCTGTTGCCTTTTTATTTTCTATGAAACTTAATCTCTACATATTCATAGGTTCTTAGAGAAATTCATAATCTCCTAGTTTAATAAAATTAATATTTTAAAAAGATCAATGATATTTCTTATTTCCAAAGTTATTTTTCATTAACCATTAAAAAGTATTTTCATCTAAGACAACTCATCTTGACATGTATTATAATTGATCAAGGAAAATATTCAAATGATAACATACTATGTTTTCCCAATATATATTATGTAATGTAATTTTCTATCAAAAAAATTATCTATCACTACCTTTTTCATTTCAAATCATCCTCTATTATAAGTATGATTTTCTTCAAATTTCATTCATATAAAAACAATCCAGATTTTATTCCTTTATTTTAAGGGTCTTCACCTACATTTCATAAATAAATTTGTTGGGTATGTTATTGACAAAAAATTACACTCAATATATACAGTTTTAGTTTGAGGGTTGATTTCATAGAAATGTATTACATTTATTGGTTAAGGAACTATTGAAAACCCATATATTTGTTTTTCTGATAAAAAGGTTTATTAATTACTTTAGAATGTTTATTATGTATTGTTTAAAAATTAATCTCTTATATTTGGATGAGTAATGATCATGTTTCCCTTATATTAACACGGGGAAAGTATTGAAATTATATATGTTTGTATCTCAATACGTATGTTTATTGATTCTTAATGTATGTTGATTATGCATTTCATTGATATCCATATCATTCATATGGTGAATGTATTGAACTTAAATTAATAATGATTGGGGATATGTATTATATAACCCTTCAATGCATTAGTTGTTCTCATAAGATAAAATGTATGGGTATTTGGTGTATGTCAATCCAATAAAATCATGATTTCTTAGTTTTTACCTTGATAGTAAGAATAACTTCATAGCTGTAGCTTTGACAAAAAAATGATGTCTTAGATGAGGCCTTGGTGATAATTATTTTTTCAACATTATGAATTCTTTCACTATGAATTTATTTATTATTTTCAAGTTACTATTTATAGTTTTTTATGTCATTTATGAATCTATTTAAATCTCATGTGTTTAGTTACATGACATTATTTAACCCTTATTTATTAATTACGTATTACTCATTCCAAGATAGATTTTGATATACATTTTTAATTACTGAGTGTTTTACCTCACCCTTCATATGTTTATACTTCACTAGGTTACGAATAAAAGTATTATAAATGATATTTATAGAATAAAATATCATATTCAGAGAATTTTAAAAGATATTAATGACTTATTATGGATTAAGTTGTTTCTTATATAGCGGGGAAAATTTCCTTTAGTTGAGAAAGGCATGCAATGATTTAGTTAATGGATTTTGTTAATTATCTAAAGCTCTAAAATTAATAGGTAATGGGAATATATATAATGAAATAATTTCTATAATTCATGGAATTATGGGATAATTATGTCCAAAAATATATAGTTGACATTCAAATATTGCATATGAAGTATGTGTTATTCGCACCAGATCTGAGAGTGTGGGTCTAGGGCACTACACCACTTCCAAAACCTATTTATTATGAAGAAAATAAAAAAATGTGAATAAAGAAATATAAAATAAATAATTCAATAGAGAAATATTATGTGGAAACATTCCTCATTGACCTAGGTAACAATAATAAAACCTTCCAAGAGGAATCAATATTACCTCCCTCCTAGATGGATCAACACAACACACTTGAATCTTAAATCATACACTAATCTACAATAGTTGAAACCACAAAAGGGGAGAAGACATTCATAATGTGACAAGTATTAATAACAAGACTAGTTTATGAGATAAAGATGTTGGAGCAACTACCTCTGACTCGACATTGTATGAATAAGACCACACTCCTTCAAGGTTTGATAAAATATTTCCCCAATATCCACCTAAATGTAGCATAGGGATTACATAGTATGATTATAGGTAATTAAACACTAGAGGATCATAAGTAATATTATATGACTAGATTAATATCCTGATATCTCTTTGTAATTATCAGTTAGTAGAATATAGCTATCTAAATGCTGAAGAAACAAAAACTAAATTCCTCACTCAAACAAAGGGATGATACAATAACGGATGGTAGGAGAGGAAACAAAGTGTTAGGAAGTGATGATGAATGTAGATTCATGGATGACCTAGATCAAATTGGTTGTTTTATTTCATTAGTATGGTCACAACCACGTATACACAAAAAAACAACTAATAAATCAAGTATGTTTAAATGCAGATGGAGTAAAAATATGAGAGGAAACAAATACAGTTGAAAAAACAAACTCAGGCATAAAAATATCCATTCAATCAAGATTACTTATGTATATGAAAGCCACTATGATAATCATGAATGGATCTAGAAAATTTAGGCCCATGGGGAGTAGTTCAAATCAATCCCCCCGCATAAGGGAAAAAAACCGAGTAAAATATAAATAATAAAATAGAATTTTAAAAAAAATACATGGTAAATAAACATTGAGCATGTAAGGTAATGAAATAATAAATTTAATTTCAAGCATCAAAAAATTATTTCAGAAAAATCTGTCTTTGTAATAAAAATTATTATAATATATTTTTTTCTTAAAAACCATGTTATTATAATAGGACTACATTTATTAAACCTAATAAATACCTAAAATTAGATAATAGTAAAACTCTAGAAAAACTATCTTCCAGGTTATTGGATGTTTGTATCTTATTAACAAACACTATCTTAGCCTCAATAACTTTCTACATGAAATTTTACCCAATTTCTATATAATTTGATCTACCCTGAAAAACATGTATTTTAGGGAAATGAAGGGTATGATGTCTATCATGGTAGACATAAATACTACCAGTAGATATATATAATTCATTTATCAAGACATTAAACCAAATAACCTCTTTAATAGATCCAGTTAAAGCAATGTATTCTTCTGTAGTTTTGGAAAAAGAAACAACTATCTGCATGTTGTATTTCAAAAACATAGGTCCACCATATGAAAGGAATATACATCCGATAATTTAGATACATATTCTAACGTTAATAGCATAGTAAGAATAAAAAAACCCAAAAACATCATTAACACAACTTCTTTTATTTCCAAAAATAAATCCACAAATCAGAGGTCATATGACCTATCACGATCCACCCACCGAGGCCCCACCTGGCTTAGAAGTAAGCCAAGAGTGTATCATAAATATTTATTTTAACAATATATGGGGTGGTGACTATAATGAAGTATGCTTATCACATAATATGGGGTGCCTTAGCCTATGTTAACCCACAACACACATATATCTATAATGCATAAATAATTTTTAATGCCAATAGAATATATATAAGTAACTAAATTGTATACAAGAAAAGCATGAGAAAAGAACTACAATTATAATTAAACATAGAGAAATAACAAATTAACTACACATTTGAAAATTCTCAAAATATTATAAAAAATTAGTCCTCGAAAAGATCCTCCTCTCGATTTTTACTCCTATATCAATCTACAGCTGTAACAGTCACTACATCTATCCTAAACCATCATGTTCCACATCCAATATGACCATCCATGAACTATGCACTATCCACATAGACACAATTTTTTTTAAAGAAATCCCTATAGGGTTGAGTATAAACATACCCCACAGGATTCCCAAAAACCATACAAGAAAAAAGAACAGTTAGCAAAAAACCCCTTGAATGAAAGAGTAACTAAGAGGGTGAAAAGAAAGGATAATATAGATACAATAAACTTATAAAAGTATTAGGGATAATCCCATGTTTAATCCATATAGGTCCCCATCTCATAAGAAACTAGGGGTTGTTATAGTACTGAAGAGTTTATAAAGACTATTGTTGATAGTCCAACTATACATCACATCTCAAAGGAAACTGAGGGGAGCTTGAGGAAATACTATACTAAAAACATATGATCTACTTAAGATATAAAACACCTAAAATGCTAATATAAACCATAAAAGAAGGATATTATCCTTGTTTAATTAAGTATATTGGTCAGTGGGGGCAACATACCTTATTATCCACAACCATAAATTTCATGCCATTGATCTAGAAACCCATGGGGAATCCACACCTTGTACAAGAATAGATCTCAATCAAGGGACCACTAACCTATACTATAATAACAACATAGGTATTCAATAAAAGATAAAACCTAGTATATATGAGAGTCTTTCTCTAAATAGCATAGTTGTGGGAGAAATATTCATGCAACATCAAGAATTTAAAATACCAAAATCTATGACCAACGTATCCTCTCTAAAACAATAGTGGATAATCCCATGCCTCGAATGACATATTAATAGTGGGGGGTGGGGGTAATGGGGTGTCTTCCAAATATGTAGATAGTGGATCTCAAGACCGTAGTATATGGGGGGGGGGATAACAACCCTTATTTGATCTAAAAGTATATGATTCCATGGACCAAGCATCATAGATGAATTAGTGGGTAACTAACCCAACTTGAGGATGGTGGGGGACCCATTTCCTAGCACAAAAATGACACCAGGGGACTCTAAAACCTAAATAACTCCCTAATAATCACACTTGAATCTATTCATTGACCCATACAATCTGAATCCAATACATCATATTTTTTCTTGAAAATGACCACAGATAGTTAAATGGGTCACGCCATTGGAGTCTACAAGGGAAAAAATAATTTGGTAGGATTTTTTATTTGTCCAAAATGGATACATGGTAAAGTTTTTATGGAAAACAGCTCACTAAGGCATGAGTGGTATGTGTGGTGGACCCATGGTGTGCAACATGGCATGTTAGGTGGTGGGTAGTAATGCCCAAAGTTGTAAGGATCATCAATTTTTTAAAACATTTTATAACAGTACTATCACAAAATAAGAACATCTTGAGAAAAACGCATGCATTACGTTAAGTGGATCATTGAACTAGATTTTACTTAAAAAGAGAAGACTAATCTTAGGAATGTATTATTATTACTGTTAATTAAAATAAATTTAGTCTCTTTTGACCTCTTATATAAAAAGGTTTTTCGTGTTTCATTTGATTTGGGAAAGGTTATCTTGTCACAAGGTGGCTTGTTTATTGGGAAAATGAATTTTTAAAATGGGGTGTATCAAATATCTATGAATGTGATCAAATATTCTTTTACTTACTCGGTTGAGTATTCTGACATGTCCCATGATAGTCTAACACACATTAGTTTTAATATAATAATGTTAATAAATTTTTTGAATATCCTTAATTTTGGAAATGAAATAGGTATATGTGAAATATATTTGAAGTCAAAAATGAGTAAGAATCCATTTAATAGTGTTAGAAAACATTTATAATTTCTATGTTTAATTCATTATGATATTTTTGTGATGAATGGTTTGTTGAATCATTGTTGTAAGAGGTATTTTATTACTTCTATAGATTATTTATTAGAGTTTTTCCCTAGATATATCTATATAATTTATATATTCCAATATCATAGTCTATGATATTAATATCTGATATGTTATGAGATATAGAAACCAAAACATATGATATTTTTTTTCTTAGGAATATCATATAAAATGATATATTAATATCATTTAACACTTCCTTACAAGGTATCTAGAAATTAATGTGTTAATAATCACTTCCACTAGCTATCCTTTATCTATATGTTTCATATAATGAAATTCCCAAGAGGAGTAATGATTTTATTTGATGAATGTACAGTAGGATATGGAATTAATTCATATTTTTTTAATGTATGGGATAATGAATTGTTGAGATTGGGATTATCTATTAGATAATAAAAAAAAGTTGAGGTAGGTTGTTCATATGTACCTAAATCCATTATGAATATATTCCAGCTTAGAATATCTCTCTTCTACTCCATTTCCCATTTTAAGATACTAGTATATCATGGGATAATGGAGACTTCTACATGAGCATATGGGGATTCAACATTAGGTTACAAATACACCACAAATGTGGCACATGTAACTCACCAACCCACTAGGGCCCACTTAGCGGGTGGAAGCCTGAGCCGCTACAACCCCAAGCCCGCCTCCAATAGGCCAGAGGATAGAAACTAGATCCAAGCAAGAATATCACACATGTGGGAGGAATTATATTAATATACCTACACACACACATTTCTATACACAATATAATAATTAAAAGAAAAACTATTTAAATATTCATGCATAACATCTATCCCATAATAGAGTATGATAAAAAAGGAAAGTATAAAAGGGACAAATACATGCCCATTAAAACTGAAAGGTACTTCAACCTGCTAAAAAAAGAGGGGACTACTATAAAATTCACTCATAGAACTAACTGTATCTTCATGATTACCGTGCTCTACCTACTCTCGGTCCTCCTATAACATTTTTAAACTATCAGTCATCTACATAAGACATGACATGTGTGGGAAGTTCCCATTCAAGGGTGAGTATAACATACCTAGTAGGACACCCCAAAATCACAAACATAAAACATAATATATGGGTAATATCAAAACCATGAATATATTATAATCTATATAAGTGAGACATATATAAAAAACACCTAGATATAGATATGATCAAAGTAAGAAACCAGGCTCAAAGGTATCAACCAAACCATGCATCATCCTAGGATTATAATCAAGGTTTCAATGACATGCCTAATTACTACAGAACTCACTCCTCAGGTGTAGATAACACTAATGGTGCCCATTAGAGTGGTCATGATCATAAAGAATATCCATTAAGAAGAAAAAATTGGAACTTAAAAGAGAAAAATACATAGATAAGGGATCTCATCTAGGGCCTCTAGGGGATACCATAACCCTAATAGATTAAACTTTCTATAGAGGTTATCGACGCCCGAGAAAATGTTGGTCATGCCAATTCAAAAGACCCTACCTAGGGAACATGATGGAACTCAAAATATCTTGAAACATAGTTTGGAAATATCACTATGTGCCTCCAATGGATATCACAACCCTATTTGATTGACATATTAGATAGGGGATCATGCATGTGTATGTTGGTCGCGTGATACCAAGAACCCCAACTAGGTATAGCAATGAGAATGAGGATCAACTATAGACCTCATGAAGGATAATGAATCTAGTCTATTGGGGGGATCTCAATATCTAATGTGAAGGAACATATTCCACACAAACCCACATAGAAGTGGACAGAGGAACTCATTGTAGAATCAGTGAAATCACCCATACTAATCTGAGAGAGGGAACACACCCAACCAATAAATGTTAAGTGTCAGCAAAATAAGTTACTCAATTATTTCACATATTTTTGTACCTTTGATTCTAAAATAAATGTCATCATCACATTCTATGTAGAAAACTTCTCATGATAGACTATTTATGAGCCCAAATTTGAGTCTATCCACACTTTTTGTGAATGTGTGAGGCTCATCGTCAGCTCGTTAGGCTAAAATTAAAATCCATTGATACATCACAAAAAATGGCCATGAATGGATAAATGGATCAAATCTTCACTATTATCATGTAAAAATACACTGGACATGCTATTTTGTTTCCCAAGAAATACGCCTGGTGAAGAATGATTTTTTATTGTAACAAAAATGAATGGAACTTCATGGGTCTGATACATGGGTCCAAATTTAATATCCATTATTGTTCTTGAATCTTAAACCTTAATGTCATGATCATGATGTTTCCAACGGATCACCAATCCAATGTTATACAAATAAGTTATGACCGAATCAAGTTTTTCACAATAACAAAAACAATAATATTAATATAACTATTATTATATAATTATATATGTTTAAAAGGGGAAGGGACTCTTTTTGGTGGGGGAGCGTACATGTACCCCTCCACCTCTCCAGGTGCCTCAAAGAAATCCTTTCTTCCATGTTTTAAAAAACATTATAATAATAATTTGATTTATAATATTATTATTATTATCATAATTATTAGTATAATAATATTATTATCCATGTTAAAGCACAATGCTCCCCCTATGAATACCCCCTAGCCTCCTCTTATTTTTATTTATTTTAATTTTAATATTCTCTTCAAACTCTCATATTCTTCCCAGAAACACATTGCAACACAAATAGTCCCCTTCAAATGCATCGCATACAGAACATGGTGTAACACCCCAATATTATATGGTATGTATCTATTAAATTTATAATCATCAATTGATTTTTTACATGAAACAGTGAGTTTAAAAACATGATATATTATTAAATATAATTATTTAAAATGTGGTTGTTATAATCTAGATGATAAATTGGAGGTTATGAATAGGAATAACTAATTTATAAATTATTATGAAAGAAAACCTGGTTGCCTAATGGTCGATTATAGGTGGTTGAGTAGTGTGCAATAATTCAAATTTGGATCACTATTTATGAATAGTTTCCAATAGGCTTGTTCTTAGAAGCAGAAACACATAATGGTTTTATATCCTTGGGGACCTACTTTCCAAATGAAGGTTATTTTTTGGGGAGTTTGGCCAATGATGATTAAGAACTCATATTGGTCGAGAGATGGGAGGTCAGGCTCGTCACACTCGTTTGGGGGAATTATTTCCTATTCTTGGACTCTATTATATATTTAAGATATATTCGTGAATACTTCATTAATTTCAAAGTATGGATAAGATCAATATTGAATAAAAAATAAATTATTGGCATGTATGGAGCTTTGAATCATCTATATGTATATGATGTTCTTCATCAATGGATTCATATATATGTTTATGAGGTTCTCCATTGACGGTATACTCTTATTTACTGATTAGATATTCTTTGTTCATTATTATAATGATTCTAATTTTCTATCCACAAAGGGTGGACCTCATGCTTATGTCATTATCTAGGGATATGATAGTTGTTTTGGTATCGGGATCATATCCAAGAATGATCTTCCTACGTATCCTTGTGAAAGGAATCAGAACTCACATAGTATTTTTCTAATTAAATGATGACATCATACCATTTAAGGTCATGTGAAAAGGACATAACTATATAGTTTAACGTCATGTGGAAAGGACATCTAGGTGAAAGATGTATAGTCAATGTTTAGTACGGGACTAATACTGAAGCATCTCAAGAAACAGAGAAGGGAAATAAATTTCTAGATTGAATTAGACCGTACTAGGAATGTGGCTCAGATATAATAGGGTTAATTTGGGGTGTTTTTATATAATATATGGGAGGATTCCTATATATTCTATTTGGATGGGAATCAAACCCCACATAGTTCAGTCATGAGGACCCATGCTTATGGATGCCCTTAGATTTTTCTCACAGCGGAGTATGACCATTTTAGAGGACAAAGCTGGGGATTCCTATTAAATAGGTTGCCCTGTGAAAGGGGTCCATGAAGAATGTATTTAATCATGGGGATTTTGAGACCTTTTTTGGGGATTATACCTAACGTGGAGGCCCATTGAGTTTGGGCCTTAGGTAGGCATCCTATATATCCATATTATAGGAGGAATTTGATTTTACATAGTTCAATAGTTTTAGGCTTACACACTAAGGTTTAATTTTTTGGGGTTATGTGGATCTCATGATTACAGTTAACCTCTAAGCCCACACAAGTGATGCTCGGTGTGAGAAACAAGAGGAAGTGAATGATATGAGAAACCACACAATCTGATTTTTCCCGAGGTTTGATACATGGACCTGAGGACTCACTACTAGGGAGGCACTCTAAAGGAAGGCGAGAGGTAGATCCAAAATAATGTTATCCACCAAAACATGAATCTAACCATGTGGGATCTAAGAACATGGACAGCCTATAATCCCACATGAGTCACAATGTGTCATTCTTGAATGTGAGTAACAATAGGGTGTGGAGGATCCGACACACCAAACACATATCCTTCTCATTTGGTGGAAGAGGATGGGGTGAAAAGATTTGGGAAGGGATCCAATAACCATCCCCTATCTGATATTTGTATTATGGATTTTCATATTGGACTAGCCACCTGGAAACGTCCTAGCAGACGATGAAGAGAAAGAGTGAATCATACCGCAAGAAAGGGTCTTACTCTGGTGGGATTCCCTAAGTTATGGTTGGAGATTATTTCTAGAGAGGATGTCCTTTTTTGTTTAGGGATTAAACCAAATAAGAGGCACTTCAGGTTAAACCTAGCATACGATTCGTGGGATGATGTTTTAAGAGTTTCCTGAGAAGTGTATTGAATGAAGGTACTCAAGGAATCCAAGAGGATAATCTTAAGTCATGACACGAGAAAGGAACCAAGATGAGTATGTAAGAATCAAGGAATTTTATTGACTATGAAGGATTATCTCAAATAAAAGTATTCTAGGGGTGTAAATTTAGCCCGTATAATGTGCACCAAAAAATGTCATCGACTCAACTCGAAATGTTCATGGTGAGACTAGCCATTTTTCATGGGGGTTAGTGATAGTAGTGAATGGGCTGACCTGGAAGGTTGAGACCACCGCTTAGAAGTGATCCCGAGTAGGGGTGCGAGGGAACAACCCTCACAGTATGGACTAGTAGGACTGCCTAGGTGGTTTTCCTAGGCAGTTCGTCCATGTGGTTCTCCGAGGAGGGTTGCCTAGGTGTGGGTCCCCTAGGTTTTTTGACAATGTATAGGTCACCCAAGTCTGGGTCACCCATGTGTAAGGATGGGGGCCTCTCCCTAGTGAAGGAAGGCCATGTTAGGTCAACCATGTAAGGATAGACTACATGGGTGAAGGAGCAACATGGCCAGATCCCTCTCCTAGATTCAACATCTATGAGTTCAGCTATCCTCTAAAACTTTAAGTTAGAGGGGTCTTTTTAGAGACCCACTGGTGGTCCTATGCGAATGGGCCTGCATTATGGACCTTCTCAAATGGCCATGTGTAGATAAACTATGACGTTACAAAAATTACTTTACCAATTTTTTCAGACTTTTGAGAGACATAAATTGTGATCTATGAGTCTGTTTGGGAACCGCGACCATTCAAATTGAAACATTCAAAGAGATAGACACTTCTTGATATAGTGAATACACAAAGTGTTCTAAAAAAATACCAAAATTTAATTTTAATTCAACCATAATGGTTTATCATTGATCTTTTAAATCCACATAATACTCTTGGAGAGTGGTTATTTCCACTTTTCCCTTATTATAGAGTATTCATGTGGTGAACAAAAACCCAGCTTTCATAATCTTTGGTCACAGAAACACATATCTACTCAAACTCAGCATTTATTGTCTAAGTGAGGGTCACAGATCAAATTCTTTGGTAAATTGAATGAAAAAACATTTATAGGGTCAAAAATGAATTAAATATATAGATCCTACTCAGTATAAATATATTGAAAAATGATTAGAATATAATAATAAATGTTTTAATAAATTCATTTTAAATCATCAGAAATTAGTTCTCTTTTAAAATGATATTTATTTTTCTTTATAATGAATATTATAAATAATTTAAACTTTTTTTATAAAAATTATATGAAAAAAATAACATAATTTTGGAAATAATAAATTAAAATTTAGTCTATGGTGAAATTTTGAGAATTTTTTAAAAAAGTTAAATTTTTTGTGAAAAGTAAAAGACAGTTTTCTATAAAATAGAGTATCTTTTGTGAAATCAAAAAGGTATAATTATAATAGAACAATTTATTATACTAATGTAATGAATAATATAATATATTATAATATAAATATTGAACAAAAATAATTCAGAATATTTAAATTGTAATTTATATCATGATAAATATGAAAATCATTTTCAGTACTGATTTAGTGCCTACGCAACATTAGAAAAGTCAAATTTGGTTCCTTATAGATAATGTTTGAGTGATAAACGTATTTTCATGCTTTTTTAATAATTATTATCCATAAATTATTCTTTTTATTAATATTTTCTATTAATTTACTAATGTAAGATGAATCTTATCCAAGTCCTTGTGCAATGCTTGAGTAAGGCAAGAAGAGTCATATTAACAAATTAAATATTTTTTCTTGACATGGATATAAGTAAATATTCATAATTAACAAATATATAATATTATATTGAGAATGATTAATTTATTTTTATTATATTAATTTTTTTTAATTTTTATAAATGATATAATTATTTTTAAT
The DNA here is from genome assembly GCA_963277665.1 of Viscum album. Taxonomy (NCBI): domain Eukaryota; kingdom Viridiplantae; phylum Streptophyta; class Magnoliopsida; order Santalales; family Viscaceae; genus Viscum; species Viscum album. The sequence continues at coordinate 1,626,954,498 of OY728130.1, forward strand.
GCTTATGAAACACTGACGTAGTGCTTGTGCAGGCAAAAAAATATCAATAAAATGATATTAATTAAAATTATAAGAACCATTAAATGACCCTAAAATTTGTATAAATATTAATATAAGTGTAGTCTTAGAACATAACCATCCTTGGTTCAAATTTAGGACTTTTTTAATCCACTTGTTTTACATTAATTCCCTTATAATATTTTATTTTAAAGAAACCCAAATTGTTTACACTTTGGTTTTTAATTATTATAAAATTTTAATATATTTTTCTAGAAGATATGTTAGAATATAAAAATTAATTGTATGTCTAAAAGATTTTTATTCTTCAAGAAAGTTTATTTTTAATTTTTAGGCAACAAATAAATACATTAAATTCTTGCAAAATGATGATGCAATAATTATTAAATTAATGTAAAATCAATTAAGTGATATTAAAAATATTAAAATAAATATAATTTGAGATAATTAAGATTATAAATGAATTATATTTATAAAATTGAAATTTATAGGATATAATAAAATAGTTTTCTATAATTTGAATCTTTTTTTGATGTTTTTAAAGTCATAGCAATGAATAGTATTACATTTGACAATAATTATTTTATAGGAATATAATATTTTATTGAATTATTTTATAATAATTGAAATATAAAATAAGAACTAAGGGGATAATATATGGTCTAAAATTTAATCCCCTATGATTTATAAGCCATTTTAAGTCATTAGACCAAAGATAGCCTTATTATATTTTAATATTTTATGAAATTCCTAAAATGACCCTCACCTCAATTATAAAAGGGAACTTCTTCCTTCACTTATTTTCATAACCTTGAGCCTTATATCATGACCATACTCTACCAAATTATATTCTCCTCATCCTTATCCACATTTTAGTGTTTTCCTCTCAGTAAAAGACCAATTTTAAGTGCCTTAAGGTGTATCTCAAGGAGACGATATTCAAGAAGTAAATATCTCCTTCCCATTTAATTTATTTCCCTCTTTTACCCTATACTCACCCCTATATGAATTTTAATGATAAATCCAGTGTCATATATATACTATAATTTTATTATGTTAATTTAATATCTATCATTAAAACTTTTTTCCTATCCTTTTTTTCTTAAAAACAAAATCATCATACATGGTATGAAAATTCACCACCTTCATGGATGATGCATTTTCATTTCCCTTTAACACATCCATGGAATGTTTAAATTCCATTATAATTATTTAAAATGACCTATATATATTATATATAGTCTCACATGTTGTAATTAATATATGATCATTATATCATGAAAATAACTACTTCTTGATGGTTAGAAAAACCACCGTAATAAAATGAACAATTGTCATTAAAGTTCTATCAAAAAAATAATCCCCATATCAGAAATAAAAATGATATATGGGAACATATGAATTTTTAAAGGTGTATTTATATCGTATAATTTAACATCTATTGTACTGATACAATTTTACAAAAACAACCATCAATATACACAAGTTAACAACCGTGAAATCGTGAAACAAATCCTCCTGTAACGGAAAAATTGATCATTATAACTCATTAAAATATCCAAAAAAGAAATTAATAAAAGTTTAATAAATAAATTATATGGAAAAGTTTCTTAATTAATTAATTAAGGAATATTATTTTATTATATAGGATGTTTTTTTCAAGTGCATAATGCATTCATACATAAGGTAAGAGAAATCATAACCCAATTTCTATTCATTGGGTTAAATTTATGCTATAATTATTATTTTATTCTGTGATTATGTGTGAAACACGTTTTGATTATCATATATTTTATTTAAAAATTTTTAATATCTATTTGTAATTGATACATATAAATTATTCATTTGGTTGATGCTCACACGTTCTTAAAAAAAATACTTTTTTGAATGTTTCTTTTTTTTTTTAATTTAAAAGGAATGTTTTCTTAATTTATATGACATGAGAGGATTTTACCACTTCCATTAAGCCTTAATTTTTTGAAGATTTATTTAAATTATTTTATGGTTGTTTTCGAAGTAAATTTTTTATTTTATAATTTGTCATATTTTTAGTAATTAGCGATTTCAAAGTGAAAACAGTATTTTACTCAAGAAATTTTCGTGATATTATTAAAGTATAAATGTAAAAATCCTTTTTTTTAAAGCTATAATTCATTTAGGTTTATCTCTAATGATAAAATTTACAATATTTTATTGAATTCTTTATGATCAGTTTGACTGGGGATGTACTACATTGATAATATTCACCATATTTCTCTAGACGGTTTATGATTATTTTTATTGAATGAGAAAAGTATTTACAATTCATTTATAGATTAAATATTAATTTTTATGTTGATTATGTTTCACCCATTTCATAAAAAGAATGAATTGGAATTACTAAGTGATGGGTGGGGCCTGATATAGCCCCTTAATGCAATGGTTGACCTCATGATACAAACTAGACCGGGTTGTTACCCATTTATGTATGGTTTATTGGACGATGCCTTGAAAATATGGTTATGTTGTCCCAAATTATTCATTCACTCATTATGAGATTATTTGTTGATAATCCATGTGATTATTTGATTATTAGAATATTCCTAGTTAATATTAATTCTCATGTGATTGCTTATATTGAATCATTTTATTATCATTTATTCCAGCCATATTATTCTCATGATTATGTTTTAATGGAATGTATTTTTAGTTATTAACCATTCCTTATTTCTTACATTTATGATAGATTCCACTACATTCTTACCCTTACTAAGTATCTAACCTCACCCCTTTATTATGTTTTATTTTTTCCAAGATGCCAATATATATGTTATGATTGATATATTGAGATAATCTAAGAGAATAGGGGTGTTTTCAATGGAGTTACTATATTGTATTTTATTTCAAGTTGTAGTGTAATATTTATTTTTATATCTAGTTTTCCAAAACTACTAAACTACTTGATCATATGGGATGAGATAATTTTTAGATAGTACCAATGTAATATAGTAACCAATAACCGTAGGCTACTAGGGTTGGGTTCATTACACGCAGTCTACCAACAATTATGAACGTGGATTATGAAAATCATTCCCATCATGTTGAACATGACCAAAAACCTTGCTAGAGATGAAAATTAGGCCACTTATAATCAATGTGAATGACCCTAGTGAGATTCCATTACAGTGTGCATTGTTGTGTATACTAATCCTCATTTCCAAGATGTCTTAGAACTCCCCCTTTCACCATGCTGATATCCCCACTTCACTACCCCTTGATGTCCTCGCTGACCATAGCTTGACTGGTGATAGGTGATGCTATCATGATAAACACAGACACACAAATATATATAGACACACACACACACACAGAGAGATATATATATATATATATATATATATATATATTAAAGATGTATAAAGGGAATATAAAATAGGGGATAGAATTCAATCACTTCAAATTTCACCAATCACGGTTTTGTTCAAGATTCAATAATAACATTTGTGTTATATGATTTAATTATAAAATTCATGGGATAAAATATATTCATCAATAATAAATCGATATTCAACCAACAAATAGATTTATTAAAATTGATTCATGTTCGATGTGCAATAACCAAACAATAAATTTAAATTAATCAAAATAAAGACATACATCAAGATTTGATCGTTCCTTCATGAAGAACATGTTCGCTGGTAATGAGGAACACCATTTGAGTTCATTGCCTCTCGATCCACCACAATCCAATCACTGGTAGTTCTCTAATCTAGATTCTCCAATGAATAATTCCCAAGCCTCCTCCCAAATCCTCTCAGGGTTATGTAGCTAACCCCATCAATTCTAAATAAAATGGTACTTATAGAAAACATTAGGTTTTGTGTAATAAATGAATTAATTAAATTAATTATTTAATTAATTCACATAACATACCAACCAATGACTATATCAACTAATCATCCTACACTAACCAATCTTAGATCATGCCTAGGGTAAACTCCGCATTCCAGAATAAACGAAAGTCTCATATTTTTTATATGAGACTCTATTTATATGTTATTCTACTAATTCTATAAATATTACTGTGTGTAATGTTAATATATTTAATTGTTTTAAAATATAAATTCGAAGATCACCTTTTCTTAGAATCTCACGTCATCTCAGAACCTGACATTTAAAATATTCCTAGAAATATTTCAATGTTTTACATAAATAAATAGAAAAGTTACATTCTCCCTACCTTATGAATTATTTTCCTAAAAAGTAAAAGGCCTACTCAAACTCATGAAGTTATTGAGTTCTCAACATAGTTTCGCAATCCCAGGTTCACTTCTAAAGGTTCTTGTGCTATCAAAAAACATATACCCAAGGGAAATACTTCCCTATAAAGTTTCTTCTCTCCTAACATTTCTCAAGAACCACTAGATATGTTGAAAGGGTAACAATTTCCTCTATGTTCAACTCATCCTGATCAACAAAATGCAATGAGTTGTGCACATATCTCATCAGATACAACTCATTGAATACATCATGTTCTTGGTTTGACTATGGTCATAGGTTCAAGAATTACACAACCTCACTAACAAAAAATAGCAATTGTTAAGAGGGTCTACGAACCATGGTGATAGCCTGCTACCACTACCAAAACTCTATAAACCATGATGAGGTGAGATCACTCAAAATACATGATCTCTTCATCAAACTCCAAAAATCTTCATCATTGGTCCACAAAGGATTGCTGATTTCTTGGGGCAGTCCCCATCATCCCCTGGATGAACTAAACCATTCACAACAATCACTAGTACCAACTATAGGCCCACAATATCTTTCTTTCATATGATCCAGCAAATACAATGGTGACATACAAGGTCTCCCATATGTTTCCTCAAATAGTGATACAGTAATGGAAGATTCATAAATATTATGATATGAAAGCTCCACCGTTGATATATGATCCTCCTAACTATGACTAAGAAACAATATGAATACCCAAATCATGAGAACCAAAAACAGAAATTTCTTCTCCACAATGCCATCTGTCTGGGGTAGAAACACTATACTCAACCATAACTGAGCCATAAAGGTCTCAAGAATCCTCTCCATAATCATGGAATGAAGTGAGAATCACAGTATAAAATAATTATCAAGGGAATTACATGAAGTTATACTACCTTTATCACATACATTCATCCTAAAAATTCCTCTAATATATTCTCTTGTATGGTTAGGGAGTGGCACAACATTGAGAGTTGGTATACGATTTCTCAGGTAGCATCATGAACTCTCACAAATTGTGCAAACCCTATCATGGAAACAAAAAATATATAATCCCATTTCCACTTAAATACAGTTTCCATGATCTCCAACTATTAAAATGTTATAGAACAAGTATCAAATTCACAAACAAGCTAAAATATCCTTGATCACCAATCCTAATGTCAAAGGATATTATAACATATACACCACTCCAATGTATTCTACTAAGGGAAATAAACCTCCTTAGAATATCCTCTCATAATATGACAAGTGTCGCCATCCGTTCATGAACAAGGATGATGTGATTCCAACCATTAGAAAATCTATAACAGTCCTAGACAATTGATATCTGCTCATTCAAGATATCACATTTGATATCCCTATGTTGTGACTCCCTTTATCACTAGATAAGTAAAGCGGGAAACAAACATCGATTGGAGATACACTATACCATCCTCACCCTCAAGTGATAAACTCAAGAGGTAAAGTGATCTATCAGATCACACAATAATATTGGATGAAAAACATCACTTTGAGTATCTTCTTCAATGAAAACACTCTTTGGTGTCTCTCTTGATGCAACTGACTTAAAATTTATTGGGTCCAATATCACTCCCATACCTAAGAAGACATATCCCAAGAAGTGGATCTCCCAAATATAGAACTGACTCTATGGATCTCTCCATAAAGATGGTACTCCGAGAGTATGTTATGAACCATCACCATGTGTATCACATGCTCCCCCACTGACCCCAAGTACATAAGGATGTCCCTAAAGGAGACTTATGAGAACCGATCTAATAAGATCTAAGGATCTAGTTTATATTTATCAAAACTCTTTCAGAGAACTCAACATGTTGATAGGTGTAATGAACCATAATTTTATCAATGAAATTTCCCTTATTATAATTATGTCATTTAATATAAAGCAGAAACATCATACAGAGACTGAGGAAGCATGACCATTATTTCTGTTTCTCTTTTGAAATGGCCTAGCCATGATTTTAGTGGATTCTTCCCCCAATCATTAAGGGAGTGGGGAGATTTTCCTACACCTTAATCTATGTATAAACCACCTTATCTTCCCTCTATCTATATTACTAGTTTCTTTTTGTATTTTTCATTAATATCCATTTTCTGTTAGTTTACAACCCTTTTGGATGGCTCACCTCAGATCTCACTTTCTCCTCCAGAGTTCATAAAATACTAGATCCTTATAGATTTGAATCTAGTCAGCCTATTTAGGTATCCACATCATCTGTGTTTTACATTTGAAAGGCTTTTCAATAATTCCTTGGGTTTTTAAGGATACGAAATTATGGTTATTCTATATAAGAAACATTTTATGGTTTAGTTTTATTCATAGGAGGAATTTATTTCAGCTTTTTCTAGTATTCCACTCAAAAGTAAAGTGTTTCATATCATTATTTTCTAGTGGTAATATTATTTCTATAATAAATCGTATTTCCCTTCAATATAATTGTGTGTAGGTTGTCATAAGCTTACATTACCCTTTTAATATCCTACTAGTATTCATTTACATTGAAACATGGTTGGTCTATTTAATTGTACAATAGTAGAAAGAACTTAGTATCTCATCTGATTCACCTCGTATATGTGTTGAATTAGATGTATCCAAATCTCTAGTGGAGTGGATTCAGTTCAACATTGGGGAAGAGTTCTGCTGTAAACAACATGTTGTGTTTGAGTATTAGCAAGATAATTGTATTTCCTTTAAACATATGGTTCATCTTCCTTCAAATTATTTTAAAGGATATAAATAGGGGTTTATGGTTCTCGATTCAATGACTCAATAGTTTCTCGATAAGGATAAGTCCACTTTCTCAATAGTGTAAAAGGTGGGTAATTGCAGTTTAGTTTTGGATGGCTCTACTCAGGATGATCAAAGACCTAAGAATGCTGATCCAATGGCTATAGACTTCTTCAACTATTTAAATAATGATCTGGTCGATCCCATGATAATATTTCATGATCCTTAAGGACCAGTGTAAATTGTAGAGGTGACTGATGATGCTTCCATGGATCCTTTCCTCATCACTTGGGTCGTGTGGTATGCAAGTGGAAATATTCATGAAGTGGTGAGTCAAGAATCATTCAATAGTGGTTCAATGGGATTTAAGGGTTAGGATACACCAATTAAGTGTGTAAATTAATAAATTAATGTTTTGAAATGGTGTAGTCCAAGAAGGATCTTGTATATATTAAATATGAGTAACTGTTTTGATGTATTGAGAAATGAAGACGGGGTTATGGACTAAGGTGATCCTGATGATGCCATTAAGAAAGGTCAAGGATTGACTGGAGTTGAATCAAGTGATGGTGAATCTATCAATTTATATGGAGATAATGTAGAGGGATCAATCGATAGAGGTATTCATAGAATAAAGAGGAAGATGGGAAGGAAGGGATTTAGGGACTTGGGGAGATGTATTTTGTCCAAGGGGTAGAAATCAAAAGGTAAGAAGTATCATAATTACATTTCTAAACCCATGGAGACCTTATCTTCCTCAAAGTTGAGGACCAAGAAGTTGTAATATGTATTCATTCTTAATGTGATGGAACATGAAGTTGGATTTTCTAAGGAACTAGAGAATGAAAGTTCTATGATGGGACATCCCAACTGGATATAGAGTGACTTTGTGGTGGAGGATCCTACCAATGGCGAGGCTTTTGTTTGGTTGGCAGACTAGTAAGAGAGGCAGGGAAAGAGGTTTCACATAAGGGTAAAACGTGGGAGCTTATCAACCATTCAGTGGAAAAAATGATGGAGGTGGCCTGTCCAATTAAGGACCCTATAGAGTTTTCAGACTAAATGTATGAGAGATTAATTTTCATGGACACAAATAAGGATCAATACTATTATATCAACATGAAAGAGATTATTCAGACAACATGATTCAATAAAAGGAAGATAAATGTGGAGGAGTTCATTTAGAAGTGGTACATCACGTCTTATTAGTTGAAAGAACCGGTCAAGGATGACCCGATAACAAAGGTAAATGGTTTTATGGGAAATTATATAAGGATAAGGCTTCTTAATATTCTCAAACATGATTTTAACGGTCCAACTATTTATTATGGTGCATGATGATTTGTGGTTTGGTATTGTGAGGATTCTGAATTTTTCCTTAAAAGTGTGTGAAAATGATAAAAATATAATTTTCAGGAAACTTTAGTTAGTAAATAAACAAATAATTATTCCAAATATGATAGTGGGACAATAAATAGAAAATAAGAGAATAATAATAGGATAATTTGGATATTCTCGATCCACCATAATGACCTCACTCATGAACAAAGATGTAGAAATAAAACATAAGGTTAATAATAAAATATTCACTATGAATATGAAAGTATATATAAACTTTAGAGAAAATAGAAGTGAGTGAAGAATGAATGGAATAATAGTTATTTATAGGAAGTAGTGAACTCATATGACCGTTATAAAATCTGACCGTTAGAATAGTAACTTGGTCGTTGGAATAGTAATATGATCATTATGAATAGTAGAATGACCATTAGAATAGTAACATCACTTATTGAAATGTATAATAATATTTAGGTATCTTATAAAATTAAAATATGACATATTTATATGATGGTATAAGTAAATAAATGTTTTAAAAATGATAAATTAATTATTAGTATTTTTATAAAATGTAAATGTTTTACTTGAAATTTTATAATGAATATAATGATTTAAAAGATAGTTTTTTTATAAAATAGAAAAATAAATTAATATTATGTTTTATTATAATTATAAGATAATTTTATGGGATCATAATTATTTTTTCAAAGGGTTATAAAATCGATTATAATATAAAAATAAGTATTTTTCAAAAAAAATGAGGATTTTAATTAAAAATTAAATTTATCATATTTATAATTTTATTTTCATAAAATTACCTCTATTTTTGAAATATACCATTTAAAAAATGTTTATGTTTAAATTTTTAGATTTTTCTAAAATATTTGAATTATTTCCGAATAGTGAATCACAATAATTTAAGTTATTTAACATTATTAGTCAAATAAATTAATATTTGTGTCATAAATGATGTAATCACACATTATTTTGGAATAACATGAACAATTTACTTAATATAGTCCCAATAATCAATAATATTGATATTCTTGAGCCAAAATAATAAACTAATGAATATAATAATAAAAAACACTCATCTCCTCCCCTTATAAATACCACACCTCGCCACACCTTATCCTCAAACCATTTATGCCATGAATATTTACAAACATCTACCAAACCCTATCCACCCAACTATCCTAATTTCCATGTGGTGCGGGTGCCACCAAAATACCAATTCCATGTTCCTTAATATGTTCTTTAAGGATGTGATATTTAAGAGGTAACATTCTCAAACTACTCCTTCTAATTTCTTTTCTTCTTATACCTTCTCCTAACCTCATTCATTGATAAAATAAAAATAAACCCAATATCATGTATATAATATAATTTCACATTTATTATGTAATATATTATATCCACCACTCCTCTCATATCCTCTTATTTTAGGAAAAATGAAATCATTTTCTATATTATGTTGGTTAATCACCGTCCTGGATCATGAGTTTCTGTATTCCATTAATTCCTTCATAGAAGGTATAAATTTTCTTATAATTGATCAAAATGAACTAATTATTTATATTATATTTTTTATCACATTCTAGAAATAGTATATGCACATAACATTAAATAAAACAAAACTAGTTTGGGATGGATGGAAAAACTGCCAAAATTAATAGAACATTTATTATTAACATTTTATCAATTGATTCATCCTCATGTCAAAAAAATGTTATATTGGATCATTTAAATTTTTTAAATTGAATTAATACAATTTAATTTCACTTTTTAAGTTTTATATTCATTTCTAATGAACATCCATAATAATAAACAAGTGAACGGACTATGAAACCATGAAACAAATGCTCCAAGAGAGGAAAAATTGAACTTTATAACTCATAAAAATGAACATAAATGAACATAATAAAATTATAACAATTAAATTATAAATAGGAGATATTCTGAACTAAATTATTAATAAATATAATTTTATTGAACGTGATATTAAGTGAAATTTCAAAACATATTCAGACATAAGTTAAGGGATCTCTCCAAACCTCCATGTTACCTTTGGGTTACACTTTCTCTCTCTTTGCCTCAATATACCTCTTAATTATTCTTACATACTTATCTTCTACTCTATAAATATGTTCCATATATATCTATCTATATTAATTCGTTTTTCGTTTATGGGTAAACACATGTTTTAAAAGATTCCCTTCTTAATTCATCTCGATAATCTAACCCGATTAAAAGTGAACTTCTTTGTTTCTTAGAAATTTTGAAGTACCCTAAAAAAAATTATTTAATACACCATTTTTTTCTAAAACAAGTAATTTTATCCTGAAAAAACAGTTTTAGTACATTTTTTATTGAAATAATTATGCCATTATCCTCTTTGAAGACTCAGTTATTTTCCCTAAAACCATATTTAAGTGGCACATGTCTAATGTTATCGAACCAATATTCTTCATGTTTTCACAGCATTTGTACATACTTATTCTTGATCAAATCTATTGAGAAGATATTTTCTATCCATCAATTATTATAAGAAGATAAATTCATACTGGTGGGCTATTATTTTGATAGGGAAGCTGATTAGTTGTGGAAACTGATAAAGAAAAAGAATTATAAAGAGGAAATTGATTACATGGAATCGGAAGGATTCATGAAATTATTTTTCAATAAATATTTTCCTAAAAAATCTAAATCTAAATATATAGAGTGAGTTCCTCAGACTGAATCAAAGGGAGATGAGTCTATTGGGGCATACAAGGAAAACTTCACAAGGATTGCACAATATTCCTATAGATTTTTCATTAACACTGAATGCAAGGGGAATCAATTATTTATTGTATTAAATATGAGTCTAAAAAAATCCAAGGTGGTTAGAGTCTTTGAAAACTGTGAATAGATTTTCATTTGTGCCCTTAAGGTTGAAATGGAGATTGGAGACACTCTGTGGTGTCATGGGCTCTGAGATAAAAATATAAAAATGGAATTTAATATTGGAGGATCAAAAGATAAATCCTATAGAAGAAAGAAAATCTGACATCCCACTTATAAAAAGTTTGGGAAGAATCATTCCAATAATTGTCTAAGTATTAATAGGAGATGGTTCAAATGTTGAAAAAGGGCATCATGCTAATCATTACTAAGGGTATATGAAGAATCCCACTAATATGGAATAATAATGGAGGTTTAAGATCAACACTCATCCTATAGAATATTGTTTCAACAACAAGGAACACGTCAATTTTTCTATCCAATTCCCCATGACTAGGGTTGTCAGAGATAATTAATGACAATAACCTCCAAGGTAGTAAGAAAGGGGATATTCTATCAGTACAACTGAGGTAGATTATGAAAATCATGATGTGATAAGTATGATGGTTGTTAATTAATGAATAGAAAACATAATTTTTTATTCTAATTACACACATTATTTCATATCTTATATGTTTAGTAGAACTATTCAAACACCACCGCAAAATCTGGAGGTTTAGTTATCTGTGAGAATAGTGAATGGAGAAATTATTTCATCTAATGTATATAAATTTTCCCTGGTAAAATTTTGTGGACTAAAAAAATTAGAAAATATCATCTAACTTCTTTTATTGAAGTTTGATGATATATTGGGCATGGATTGGATATCTTCATATGAATCTAACATCAACTATCGGGAGAGTGAGATCACTCTTCACATCCCTAGGAATCCTCAAACTCAATATAAGTGCAAGGAGGAGAATGAATCTCCTTAAGAGTCATAAACTCAAGTGTGTATATTATTTACATATGAGCAGACATATCTAGCTCAAATGATTGAGATAAATAAGAGGATAATTCTTGAATACATACCGATTATGAGCAACTACACTGATGTGTTCCCTAAAAAATTGTCTGATATTCATCCCAACTAAGAGGATTAGTTATCAATTGAAAATATATTTAGATATCTTCCCATATCAAATAATCCTTATAGGATGACCACCATTGAGTTATAAGAAGTAAAAAAATAGTTACAATAGAATTTCGGAAAGGGTTTTATATGCCCGAGTGCGTCTCTCTGGGGATTGACAGTCCTCATCCTCAAAAAAAGAATGGATCAATGTGATTCTACATTAATTATCTTTATCTCAAAAAAATCATGATAAATAACAAGTATACCCTACCATGGATAAATTTATATTTTTATCAACTATATGTGGATAAATATTTATCTATGGTGGATGTTTGGTTGGGATATCACCAATAAATGGTGAAGAAGGAAGATATAAACATGATTATCTTTTAATCAATGTATCGACACAATGATTTTATTGTGATTCCCTTCATACTTAATAATGATCCATCTATTTTTATGTACTTAATTAATATAATCTTTATATATTACCTTGAATTTTTTAGTAATTTTTATAAAATATATTCTTATATAATCCATGATCAAGGAGGAGTATGATGAGAATGTAAATATTGTGTTAAAGAATTTATTAAGGGAGAAAATATATGAAAATAATAGTAAATGTGAGTTATAGAAGGAGGAAATATCTTTATTAGATCATGTTATCACAAAAAATGTGATATATATAGATCATTCTGAGATAAATCCAATCAAAGAGTGGCCTAGACCTGTATATGCAACAGAGACCCATAGTTTCCATGGTCTATCTAGGTATTACCAATAATTTTGGAGGAACTTATCATGATTTTCAAAACCACTAACCAAGATAACTCAGAAGGGATTAATGTTTTTATGGACTAGTGAATGTAAATACTACTCCAAAGAGTTGAAAGAGAGGCTTATCACTGCACCTATACTTACATTATTAACAAGTGGGGAACACTTTGTGTTATACATAGATGCACCAAATAACGGATTAGTCTATTTATTGATGAAAAATTATAATATGGTATCCTAAACTTCAAGGAAGATGAAATTTTATGAGAAAAACTATCCCATACATGATTTAGAGTTGGCATCAATGATCTTTAATTTGAAAATGTGGTGGTATTTTCTCTATGGGGAAAAGTGTGAGATATATACTGATCACAAGAGCCTTAAATATATATTCACATGAAGGATGATAATATAATCAATTGAATATGGTTATGTTCCATCAAGTATTATAAATACTCAATCCACTACCATCATGGTAAAGAAAACAAAGCTGTATATGCTCTATATAGAAAGGATACTGCAACTTTATCAATGATAGGAATTGATAAGGATCTAATATTCATGGAATTAAAAATTATGAACAAGGAAATCATAATGGAAGAAACATCATGATTAATTTTTCAAATGATTTATCAACTATCACTTTTAGATAAGATAAAGGTTTCTCAAAGAGATGATGTGTAGATTTAGAATAAGGTGGAAGCTGTTAGAAATAGGAAATCCTTGGAGTTCAAAATTTATGAGGAAGGACACATAATATCTAGTTCATGACTATGTATACCATGAATTATTAATATAAAGTTAGATATTTTTGATGATTAACATAGTTGGACCTTATCCATCCACCCAGGGAGCACAAAGATGTATCGAGATCTCCGAGAGAGGTATTGGTAGGACAATATGAAGAAGGAGATTATTGAATTTACATCAAAGAATCTAGTATTTAAAAAGGTGAAGGTTTAAAGGAAAAAGTATAAGGGGATGATGAAACCATTGCCAATACCTAAATGGAAATGAGAAAAATAACCATATATTTTTTCACTATAATTATGAAGATATATAGAGGAAATAATGAAATATGGGTTGTTGTAGATCATCTTATATTGAATTCTCACGTTATCACAATTTTAGAGGACTTCTCACTCAATCTACTTGAATATATATATTATATAATTAGTGATTCTATATGTAGTACCATTGAAGATTGTATCTAATTGATATCCTAGATTTACCTTGATGTTTTGGAAAATTGTACAACATTCCCCAAACATCCTGGTGAATTTCCTTTTTAATTATCACCCCCAGACTGATGGCCAGTCTGAGAGGAAGATTTAGGCATTGGAAGATATGTGGAGAGTGTTCTTGATGGACTTCAAATGAGTTTGAGACTAAAATCTTCCTCTAGTCTAATTATCATACAACAATAGTTTCCACACAAGGATCCAAATAGATCCATATGAAGAACTTTATAGGAAATGATGTTTAACACCTACATGCTGGTATGATTATAGTGAACGTAACGTGTTGGGTCCTAAAATTGTCTATGAAATGGTAGAAAAGGTGAAGACTATTCTGCAGAACATCAAGGAATCCCAAATTTTATAAAATAGATATACAAATAATTGTCGATGGGACTTAGAGTTTGAGATTGTAGATAAGTTATTCCGATATATATATTCATGTAAGAGATTTGTGAGATTTTGGAAGAAGAGAAAGCTAAATCCTAGGTACATCGCCCCCTTGGAGATTCTTGATCGCATCAGATCTGTGGCATATTGAGTAGCAATTCCATTAACCATATCTCGAGTGCATGATATATTCCATGTATCTCTATTAAGTAAGAACATACCAAATCCAACACATTTTATGAATACATAGGTGGTACATCTATAAAATTTTATCTTTTACGAGGAGAAGCTGGTACAGATCTTGGACTACAGAGATAAATTTTTGTACAAAAAGACTACACTCTTTTACCAAATTACTATGATAGAACCCTAAATACAATGAGGATACATAGGATCCATAGGTATAGATGAAGGAGGAATAACCACACCTATTTTCACCTAATTATGTTAAAAAAATTCAAGGATTAAATTTCATATGTGGGTAACAATGTAACCACCCAAAATTTTATCAATGAAATTTCTTTTCTTATAATTATGTCATGTAGTATAAAGTACAAACATAACATATAGAATCCAATAAAACATTATTATCATAAATGAATAATGATAAATCATTCGGTAAATAAACCAATAAGTATTCCAAATATAATAGTGGGATAATAAATATAAAATAAGATAATATAAATAGGATAATTTGGATTTTCTCGATCAACTAGAATAACCGCACTCACGAACAAAGATGTAGAAATAAAACATAAGGTTATTGATAAAATATTAATTATGATTATGAAATTATATATAAACATGATATGAAATACCATTCAATGAATAATTAATGTAATAAGAGGTATTTATAGGATGTAGTGAACCCATATGACGGTTATAAATCTAAATGCGTGAATAGTAGCCTTACTGTTGAAATAGTAATCTGACCGTTAGGAATACTAGTCTAACCATTATAATAGTATCCACACCTATGTAAATGTAAAACAATATTTAGGTATCATATAAAACTAAAATATGATATATTTATATTATGGTATAAGTAAATAAATGTTTTAATAATGATAAACTAATTGTTGGTATTTTTGTATGAAATATAATTATTTTATTTACAAATTTATAATTAATATTATGATTTAAAATAAAATTTATCTTTATAGAATGGATTCATAAATTAATAATTTCTTATTATATTTTTCATATAATTTTATGGGAACAAAAGTAACTTTCTTGGGGTTATAAAATCGATTATAATATTAAAATTGGTATTTTACAAATAAATGAGGATTTTATTTAAAAATTTAATTTCCCATATTTCATAAATTATTTTTATAAAATTTATTAATTTTCTGAAATATACACATCAAAAAATGGTAAGGATTAATTTTTTAGATTTTTTTAAAACAGTTGAATTTTTTGGTGAATAATAAATACAGTAATTTGAGGTATTTTATAAGAAAAATACATGAATTTTTGAGTAGTGAATGTTGTAATAACCCATTAGTTCAAAATAAAATGTACCATTAATTTTTTATAGTCATAATAATTAATACTATTTTTATTCATGATCCAAAATAATAAACTGATGAAAATTATAATAAAAAACACCCTTATCCTCCCATTATAAATACCACAGTCACCACCCCTTCCCCTCAAACCATATAAGCCATAAATATTTCCAAATATCTACCAAACACTATCCTCTCCAATATTCCCACTTCCAAGTTCTTTTTTTCAATAATATACCAATTCCATGATTTTATAGGTTCTTTAAGGTGGTGATATTTAAGAGGTAACATTCCCAAACTAGCTCTTCAAATTTATTTTCTTATTTTACCTTACCATAACCTCATTAATCCATAAATGAATAATAAATATAGTATAATGTATTTAATATAATTTTATATTTATAATTTAATATAATATATCCACCCCTCCTCCCATCCCCTCTTATTCAATGAAAAATGAAATAATTGTCCATATTATGTCTATTAACCGCCATTATGGATGATGAGTTTAATTTTCCACTACTTATTTAATGGTTAATTTAAATTCACTTATAATTGATCTAAATGAACTAATTATTTATATTTTATTTATGTTGATTTTGTAAAGAATATATTCCTATAACCTTAAATAAAGAAAAACTAGTTCGAGATGGTCAAAAAATGCCAAATAAACTAAACATTTATCATTAACTTTTTATCAGATGAATCATCTTAACGTAATAAAATAATATATGAGACTATTTAAACCAATTTTAGTGCATTAAAACAATCTAATTTCACTTATAATGTTTTATTTCCCTTGTTAATGAACTTCCATAATTATATATAAGTGAACAAACCATGAAACCATGAAACGAACACTCTCAGAATGACGAAATTGAAATTTATAACTCATCAAAATGGCCATAAATGAAATTAAAAATTTATAGTAAATGAAATTTATGTGCAATAGGTTTTTAATTGAATTATTATTCAATATAATTTTTTATCGAATTAATTAGGTGCAAGTTTAGAACACATTCGCACATAAGGTACGGGATCTTTTTGAACATCCATATTACCATTGGGTAAAACTTTCTATTTATTTTCATCAATTTTACTCATCATTATAATTACATTATTATACTATATTCTTTAAAAATGTCCCAAACATTTGTATCTATCTCAATTAAACTTTATTTTATCGGTAAATACATGTTTTAATAGGTCCACTTCTCAATTCCTCTTAATAATCAAACCAAATTAAAAGAGAGCTTTTCTGTTTCATACGAATTTTTAATTAAACTACACAAAATTATTTAAGTGACCATTATTTTTATAAAATCAATCATTTTATCATGAAAAACCATTTTCGCTTATTTTTTTTGTTTTGCTGTAAATAATTATGTATTTTTCCTCTTTGAGGGCTCTTTATTCTTTTCCCTAAAACCACATTTAAGTGGCACATTTATAAGGTTACCTAACTAATAATCCTCATGTTTTCACTTTAGTTGGACATTTTTATTCTTTATCTGTTATTATATTTCGTTTATGAAAGTTAAATATTTATTTAAACCACTTCTTTCATGGATACTATTATGAAAATTCCTTTTGGTTTTTCCTTATGACATGATTACGATACCAATTACTTATGTTTGATTTCATTATGTGGGGCACATATACATGTACATGTTAATATGGGTGGTCCCAAATATCTCTCAAATGAAGAGGTTAATGTTTTATCTCATGATAAATTTTTATGGGATTAGGGAGTAAACCTAATCCATTATGGTATTATTTTCCACCATATGATATCATTTTGGTAGATAGCCATGACTCAGGTTTATGTCATGAAATATGTTACTATCACATTCCATTATTTCTATGATCATATGATTCCACGTTTTATATTTTCTTCATATATATTTTTAATCAAGATCCGTAACTTTTATGTTATCATGTTATTCCATATGACTCATGCGTTATGCTTCTATTCCATGCTTATTTCCTTACTTGGATTTATAGGTCATCCATTTTGTCTATGTATTCCCCAGGTTATCCTATGCAGATGTGGGGTCTAAAAGGATAATAGTATGTCATTATGAAGATTAATAAAAATATGGTTTATTCTAGAATCATATTTTATAATTATGTACCTAGTCCTACAAAGAAAGACGAATTTTATATCCTTGGTTTGAATTTTATGGATAATAATACATAAATATTGTAATAAAATGGGTAAAAGGATAGGGTCACTATAAAGGGTTTTACTATGAACTCAAAGAAACCATAGAAACTCTATTAATCCACTCTCGTTACATCCTCCTCTCAAACTTGAAGCCAGTGATAAATTTTCCTATGTCCGAACTCCTAGAACCATTGTTTCCTTTAACCACTAGGTGAAGAATACATTGATTCTCTATGGTGGATACTCCTCCCTAACATTCACCAAAGATCTGATGATGTCAATGCACACCTAACCTCATGTTCTTATCCATCATCTAGGGGAAAAACACTGGTATTCCAAGGAAAGAACATTGGTACTTTCAATGTCTTACCTCTGCAAACCATCCATGATCACTTTCAGATAGTCTAGATATACTCGTCCATTTGATATGCTAAAAAAATATCAGGTCATCCCTGGTGCAATTCCTTGTATAAAAAAAGTCACACCGGGGAGGTAAACATAGAAAATACCCTAGAAATATGTCCTCATAGCTATCCCACATCATTTGAACTGAAATATTATAACATATGCTACTCTAAGGGCCACATTATAGAATTGATAAAGATGACATATCATCATACAAATTAGCTCATCCTACTCTATATGGGAAATCTTATCACCAAAGAATGAAAACTCCATCCCAATAACTCAGGTACACTACAACCCCCACTCACAATATCCATCTGTGCATAGACAATAGGAAACCAATAAACACTAAGGAAAACATATTAGGTCATCACGGTAACTATAGAAATATTACATGTATGGATCTCTCCTCCCTAAGTAAGGTCACATAATCAGTAAAAGAGTACATTCACCGATCAAATTTGATCCTCCAACACAGGGGTTAAGCTAAGTGTCTCCACTACTATCACTAGGACTCAAATAGGTAATATGTTCAAGGAAATGTGGATTGTGATTGTCTACCAAAATTATAGCTGGAGAAGAGAATACACATGTCGTACCTTAAATCACACTCGAAGCCACTAGGTCAGAAGCTCATATCACCTAAATATGTCATTCACTTTTCCAACCTGTTTACCTCAACCATGTGTTTCTTTGACACCATAGCATGCTAAACAACCTCGAACACATAATTCAAATGAACTCAACTTCCACACATTCACCCAATCTTCTTAGTGTGGTACTGACTCGGCCTCCTAATTTTATATCATGTCACAAGAACAAATCTTGATGGGGGAAGTTTACCTATTTCTCATGTGTCCAAAGTCATGTAAAAAATCACTAACACAGGGATCTATCGATGCCCATCATCAACCTAGATAAGTCTTGATATCATGAGAACCACAGAGAGGGGTCTTAATCGAGTTGGATACTCACACCAAAAGATCGATCCAATCCTCTACCACATGATAAGGGTGTCTAGCTAACTAATAATCCCATAGAGATATATAACTCTAAAACTTGAAAAGTGTACACAACATAGGTGAATCATACTCTTATATCACAAGATCCAACTACTATTCCATAGAGGAGACACATTTTAGGAACAATCATCTAATCAATTGGGGTTCTGTACAAGATGAAAAACCTATTAAATTACCTTGATCCAATCCTCCAATGCATGAGGTTATGGCTCACTGAAAAACTTAAGATGGATCTATCATTGGAACTCATGTAATATGACAACCTTGCATGTATTATCATCCTAACCTACTAGAGAAAAAAACTACCCAGTACATCATTGATCATCCATCAGATCCACTAAAGGTTATAATCACCATTGAATAGGAGGTAACACGAATATGTTCCCACCTAGAGGAAAGACATCATGATTGGTCTCAGGAATTTAAACCTCATCACTCAATTGTTCGTCATCATGACAATGTCTCAGAATCTTGTTCAGATGTCATTGTGGAGAAATCTTGAAAGTTATTAAGATGAACCATGGTTAAAGAGTATATCAGAGGTGCTGACCTAAGAAAGAAATAGAAACCACAACCCATTACTATATGATGCATGTACCAAGGTTTTTCCCTAAAACCAGTTCTTATATGTTCCAATTCAACAAGAAGGTTATTAGAGTCTTAGTGAATGGATACATCATCCACCACACCTAAACTGGACACCGTGGCCTAAGAGACTAAATCAAAACACTTTAAAACTATTTACCTAGTTCCCAAACCAATCTCACAGACTCTGATACTGAGATAGAACTGACTACTCTAATAGTACTTTGTAACAACTGACCCACCAAGGCCCACCTACCCAGCATATGCCTGATCCACTATAACCCAAATACTTCCTACAATAGGAAAGAGGATAGCAAGTAGCACCTAGTAGGCATATCACAAATGTAATAATAATTATTCAAATATAACTACACATAGATATCTATACACCAGTATAATTTTTATCAAATATACTATGTAAAATTTCATGCATAACATATGTCCCATAATATAGTATGAAAATATTGAATGTATACAATGTCCAAATATAGTCCCGCTAAAATTGAAAATAATTCCAACCTGCTAAAAGTAAAGAGAGGACCGTTGTCAAATGCACTCATGGAACTAACCATCTCATCAAGATCACCATGCTTTGCCTCCTCCCAGTTCTCCTAGGACACTGTCAAACTGTTTTTCATCTACATAAGACATGACACGTGTGGGAATTTCATTTGATAGGTCTATTACAACTGTAACACCCCAAGCTTCCACGGTACGTTTCCCTTCGAATAATGCGATAGCGTGTGTTGTACGTAACCTCGAGTTCTAACACACACCACAACTAATTAAACTAGCCGTTGTGGATAGTAATACCTACTTTTTGAAATCATATATATTTTATATTTCAAAATGGACTTCAATTTTGGATTCGGAATATTGAAATTAGCCTAGGCTGAAATTTTGGTACTTTTCGGATAACTTTTATATTTTAATGAATAGTTAAAATTACTAAATTTTAATTAAAAACAACTTTTTTAATCAAAATAATTAATAGTGATAAATTGTGAATTTGAGTGGTTTTAAAGTATATTTAGAATATATTTTTACCATTTAATATAATGTTTATCATTGGGCATAATTTTACAATTAAACCGAACATAAACAAGTGTCAATCTTTTGATAGTTATTACCTCTTAAAAACACGCTTTTTGTTTTGACAGCGGCAATTAATTTTAAATTAATTTCTGCCACTTCTGTGTTTTGAATTTAGAAAAATGGATTCCATATTTGGAATCAGGATGTCCAAATTGTGTAAATAGGTAACTTTTATTTTTAGACATTTTGAATAATTACTGTGGTAAATATTTTATTTACCATGGTTAAGGGTAAATCCGGTAAATAAGGGTTAAAAAATAATATTATAATAATACAAACTTACCCTAAAACGTGTCCTAAACTTATTGGTGGACACATACCCGCCCATGAGAATCCTTGGGTCAATTTTGGGACCTCTTGGAGCCACTTGTATGTGGTAGGGACACTTTATATTAATAAAGTTAAAATAAAAATAAAAATGGCATAAGCTTACATCTTTTAGAAGAACAATTTTGACATAGGGTTATACATGTTGGAATTTCGATTATAAATATTCATTAGAAAGCTAAAAATATTCCCTAAATAAGGATATTTTATTTATAATTTTTAGACATCAAATAATTTAAATTATTAATGACACAATAATGATGCAATGTTTACCTCATTAATAAATCATTTAAATAAATAAGATTATAATGATTAAAATATTATCTAAAACCTGTCCAATTCTTATTGGTTGATGTTATTTAGAATATGAGTCATCTTATCTTCGACATAAATGATTTTTGGAACATTATAAACCGAATATAACTATATTATAATGTAATACTTTCACTCTTTCCTAAAGAGCCCCTCTTCTCCCTTATAAAAGGAGATCACTTCTACTCATTACTCACACCTCTCAAGACACTTGGCTCATCCAAACTCTGCCAAACTAATCTCCCCACATCCCTATCCTCATCCTTGAAGCTTCCCCTTAGGCAGAAATCATTTCAAGAAGTCCTTTGGTTCCAACCAAAGTGAGTTACCTAAATTAAAGGTAACGATTTCTCTTAAATTATTTTCATTTATTTTGCTTCTCCAACCCCCAAACTCTTTTTATTTCCTTTCTTTTGTAACAACACCAGTATCCAAAATATACTAGGATTCTGTTATAAGAAGGATTCAAACTACACATACACACAACTCCATCTAATGGATGATGAACATAATGTTTCTGTGGATGGCAAACTAACGCCTCACGAAACGATGATTGTTCAAATACATCTTACCGCCTCTCATGGTGGCCATTATGATGGAACTGTAATTAAATATGATATTAATGATATATATTTTATATATAAGCTTCTGTAATTCCATTTTATTTCATATCCTTATTTGTTTCATGTTGTATATACATACGATAATTTCATTTGAGGAAGTGCGGACTACCGCCCCCTTAAAATGATATGACTCGTTCATACCACACATGGAACGTATAAAGGATGGTGTTAATGAACTTAAGTAAAATATATAAAATATTATATTATACTGGAATAATAATATACCTATGTATCATTTGGATTCAATTCTTTTAAAATGAAAAATTAAATGGAAGTAGCGTTCGTGCGTACGTGCGGACTACCGTCTCCACGAACGCGATGAGATTCATTGTCCATCATATCCATTCAAGTATAATTATAATTTGATGATTTAAAAATAGTATCTAAGGACTTTATATAATTCTGGATATGAATAATATACATCCCATTAATAACGAATATGGCTCACATAACAAAGAATATAAAGTAAAATGAACCCGTTAACACCCGAAATGACGATAATTCTAAGATATTATTAACAAATAAATGTTAAAAGATCATATATGATATCATATTAAAGTAAATGATTCTTGTATTATTCAATAACAATTATTTCACCATTATACAGGAGGTAAACCTACCATCGACCAAGGAAAAATTACAAAGTAAGGGATTTTCTTATCTCACTTTCAATTCCGTGAGATTTCCATTGTTCACCACTTAATTATTGCATGTGGTGTACTGCCCATGATTGTATTCATTGTGTAATATAATTTAATTTATGGGTATTTACATCATCATGTTATGATACTTCTTTCATGGGTGTATGTTTCATAAGTTACCTAATTGATAAGGGAATTTGAGATTTCAATTTCCACTCATTTGGCTTTACACATATTTCATTGATTATATTACCCCAAGATTATGTGTGGAATCACTATTCATTTGATTATGTCATAATTTCCACTCCCCTTCCTGTGGATATAAGTTTTATACACATAATCACTCCATTGATAATTCTCAAGTCATTGATATGAATTTGATAAGAGTAATTTTAACTCATTCTCCATTTGTTGAGTTAAACATCCAATTCGTTGGTATTGTTTTTACAAGAATATGTGTGAATGTACTTTGATTGTTTTACACTGAATATCCAATAATATTTAGTGTATTTATATTTGTCACACATAATTATGTCATTGATTTATCCTTAACCTAAGGATACAACCTTTATGAGAGATTTCATATCAATTTACATTCCATTGAGACTTCTTTGATGATATACACCAAATCACTTTTATGTGGTGTATATAATGTACTTTGACATAGTATATAATGATTCCCTTTATTCTCATGATATTACAAAGTTTTGATTACCTCAATTATTTGTATTCAAGTGTCTCCTTTGGTTAGAATCTCTAACTAAAATACCATTTTTAAATGTTTTAAAGACTTATTCATATAAACCTTTCTCATTAATGTCCATGTTTTAAAAATGGTTTTAAGGATTTATTTATATGGACATTAAAGTTTAGAAATCAAAACTCCTTTTAAAAAGTTTCAAAGTGGTATGGGACACTTTGATTCAAAAATCTACTTTTAAATGGCTTCTTGACAAATAGTGTGACTTTTAAATGTTTTCAAGAAAAGGGGGATATTTCTCTCAAATAGTTTTGATGATTATTTTCATCTATGTCAACATCCTTCATTATTCTTTATTGAGGTGAATGTGATACAATACAATCTTCCATATTGTATCGAATGAGTTATGTTTGACTGTGGATGTGCTGTTTTTATACCATTCATGGTTTGTGGTAAAAGTATTGACATTTCGTATGCTAGTTTTAATACGAATGTTTATGTTATGTTTAAACATGTTAATATGAGGAATGCATTGGACTTAATAAGTGACGGTTGGAGCCCGCTATAGCTCCTCGATGCATCGGTAGGTCTCATGAGACAAACTAGTGTCTTGGCACAAGGCCTTGACAAAATCTTATTTGTAGTCTTGGCACGAGGCCTTGGCTAAGTGGTTATGATAGTCTGGCATTATGCATTCCAACATTATGAAAGTGGATATTGATATTGCATGTGATCATTCGACTAGTAGAATATCCATGTGAGTATGTAAATGGCATTATTTCATTTTACCTTTGCCATTTTATGCTGAAGTTCAAGTTTAAAAGGCTTTTGTTTTAGTTATAAATTGCCTTAAGTGTTTATGCTTATTTATGAAATCTTATGCTATAATGTTATCCTTACTGAGCATCTGAGCTCACCCCTTTCAATGTTTTATTTTTCCCAGGATTATGAAGAAGTAATTTATGAATGACCTGCAGGGATAGTATGAGGGGATATGAAGACAAGATGTTTTTTTATGATGTAATGTAAAAAAATTATGGATGTATCTAGTTATTCCAAGGCTACTAAACTAATAGATCTTTCGAGACTTGATCTTTCTCGTGATCATGCCAATGTAATGTAATAATGCACCGACTCTAGGTAACTAGGGTCGGGGCGTTACAGTTGGTATCAGAGGAAGTTTAGTACAAACCTTGGAAGCTAGATTTAGATAAACTCTGATTAGAGCACGTAAACCTAAGATGAACTTTGAGGATTAGTATAGAAGAACTTCCTAGAATTTTGGTATTGTAGATATTTTGTGAGTTTTCCGAGAAATACATCCCTGTCTGGATACGAGCAGGTAGAGGCGGCTCTGGCACAGATGTACCTAGGGGTAAAACCCGAAAACTCCGCTTTGAGCTAGACTCGAACGGGAACTGGTGCACGACAACGGGCCTTGCTGCACTCTTGGTTACGACACTCCCGGGGGATATGCTTTGGTAAATTCACAAGATTAGTATAAACCATTATTAAGGGAATACAAAAAAAATGCCCCTAAGAATATATGTCGGCAAATAGATAGTGGATAACCTAGATTTTAACATAGGGTACCCCAAGTTAGGATATATTGTTCAATTACAATATTATCCTATTATGTCTATTTTTTTACATTGTTATTAGATAAGTATTCAAAAAACCCTAATTGTATTTTCTTTTGTTAGATGAAACATGGAGGGAGCAAGATCACGAACAACTCTTCTCTCTCTTCCTGAAGAACTACTTACAATTATTATCCAGAAGTCATGCGCAGACGATGTTGAAACTTTTTCAAATGTCCAAGTTACATGCAAACAACTTTATGAGACATCCAATACCTCTAGCATTGCACGATTCTTTCAAGGATCAAGTACCGACTATGGGATAATGTTGCGCTCTCAACTTTCTTACCACGCTAAGCGTGGGAAGTACCATCAGGGTCTTTTCAAATTATTCACTTTATCTCAAAATTACGATGCACTAAATGATTTTCTAGATGCTGCAGAAGAGGGAGACCTTCGAGCAGCCTATATGTATCAAATTATATATTTATGTCTTTTGGGATATACGAAAACTGATTTACCAAAACCTTATTTTGAAATATTTGAAGATGAATCAGTGAGAATTTTTCTAAAAAAACATGTTAATGACGATGTCTCAAAATTATATATAAGAAATACCTATTTTTTTATGATGCATCGATGCTTCCATCGATATAATCCAAAATGGATGAGGAGTTTTTGGGTAAAGGAAGTAGATGATTTTGAAAAATTCCTAAGGTACCATTGTGACACATGAATGCATTCTACCAAAAGTCAAATCTGCCTAGTCTCTCCAGAGTTCATGTTGTGATCCACATACCTCTAGTGACAAAATACATGCCTGACCCAATGCATGTACTCACCTATGAAGAATTATAACTGGAACTCGATCTATCTTATTGTGAAGAGCCTATCAGAATTCTTCATACCAAAGATCAAGTGTTGAGAAACCGGATGACTTGTCTGGTAAAAGATCTATGGAGAAATCATAAGATGGAAGAGGCAATGTGGGAACCCGAGGAACATATGATGAAGAACCTATGTGGAAATAAATGGATGGTGAAATGTTTAAAAGTGTTAGTGCTCTTTATTTATGGGATTACTTTGGAATAATTTTCTCTTGTATGTGTAAACCTGCAATTTATCATGTGAAAATGATATCTGATGAAGAATTATCTTTTCTGTTGCGGATATAGTTATAAATAACCATTTGGTCTTATATGATCATTGGGTTTGAGTAAATTATAAGTTATTATAATTTTGGATGAAAATTCAAGGTATGATATAATATTTGTGGTTAAATTATGTTATTTTGAGGAATTTATCTCATTTTGGTAATATTATAAAATATATTTTTTGAAAAAGGACAACACTTAGACCGTGTGACAACCCGTCGCGTCGGACAAAGTTGTGGGAATCGAACCCACAACCAAAGTGCGATTGGGATTTATCGCCTACCACTGGACTACGTGATGTCCCTGGTTAGTGTGACTATTTTTTTTGTAAAATGATTTTATTGATCAATAATAAGATGATTTGGGTTCTTATGTCTTATCAAATGAATACCCTTGGTATAGGAAAATGATTTGGTGATTAAGTGATAAATGTTATTTTGGAAGATGTTCGCTTTGTTGGGAACACTATATGCCCAAGGAAAATAGAATACAATGGGGTTTCATTTGTAGAGTAATGGTGTATTTTTATCTACGTTTTTATTGTTGATTTATAGTGATTTGGGTTATTTATGGAAATGATTAATCTATAACAGAGAATATGTGATGATGTTAATTTCTTTTAAGTATGTGACTTTAAGAGTATTTGATGTCATTTGGAGATAAAATGTAACATGGGAGACTACATAATCAAATTCTTCTATGATTTGGGTTTCAATATTAGTTTGGATTATATTAAAGTATTTTAAGGACAATTGGTTATTGAATGGTATCTATTTAACTTTGGGGTATTGTTGGTTTAATTTTAGAAATTAAGATTAGTGCATATTTATCTCAATGAATATCCTTTTGGGGGATCATTAGATCAGTCACTTACCACTTTGGTTTTGATTAATCTTCAAAGACAATGTAAATATATGGTTTATCCTGCATGGATCATGTGATTCTATAGAAGTTTATTCTAGCTCTTCCAGTGTGACCAAGTCTTCTTGAATACTCATCGTTTAAAAAAAATTTATTTAGTGGTGGAAATTTATTAAAGAGTGAAAATTTACTTAAAATGTAAGTATATCTCATAATGTTCTTAGTCAATATCATAAATAAATTCCTCTTCCTTATGTAATGTAACTTTAAAAAAAAATGTTGTCCGTTTACTTTCCTACTAGGAGACTAATGGTTGTTTGTCCCAACACAAGTTTGTGGTTTTCTCATTGTTAACTTTCTCCTGATCATGATTTCTATCCCTCTCCATCAGAACTTGACACTTAGTTTATCATCCATATCCATGTTTTCTTACATGGAATCCTAGTATGGGTTATCTTGGATGACCCTTATACCTCTCTTTCTTTCTTTTAAAGTGATATTTTTATTGACTCTTTTTCGGATGTGGGACTTTCCATTATATTCCCAAGAAAAATTTTAAAAATTGCGAGGACGCAATTTATTGAAGGAGGGGAGAATGTAACACCCCAAGCTTCCACGGTACGTTTCCCTTCGAATAATGCGATAGCGTGTGTTGTACGCAACCTCGAGTTCTAACACACACCACAACTAATTAAACTAGCCGTTGTGGATAGTAATACCTAATTTTTGAAATCATATATATTTTATATTTCAAAATGGACTTCATTTTTGGATTCGGAATATTGAAATTAGCCTCGGCTGAAATTTTGGTACTTTTCGGATAACTTTTATATTTTAATGAATAGTGAAAATTACTAAATTTTAATTAAAAACAACTTTTTTAATCAAAATAATTAATAGTGATAAATTGTGAATTTGAGTGGTTTTAAAGAATATTTAGAATATATTTTTACCATTTAATATAATGTTTATCATTGGGCATAAGTTTACAATTAAACCGAACATAAACAAGTGTCAATCTTTTGATAGTTATTACCTCTTAAAAACACGCTTTTTGTTTTGACAGCGGGAATTAATTTTAAATTAATTTCTGACACTTCTGTGTTTTGAATTTAGAAAAATGGATTCCATATTTGGAATCAGGATGTCCAAATTGTGTAAATAGGTAACTTTTATTTTTAGACATTTTGAATAATTACTGTGGTAAATATTTTATTTACCATGGTTAAGGGTAAATCCGGTAAATAAGGGTTAAAAAATAATATTATAATAATACAAAATTTCCCTAAAACGTGTCCTAAACTTATTGGTGGACACATACCCGACCATGAGCATCCTTGGGTCAATTTGGGGACCTCTTGGAGCCACTTTTATGTGGTAGGGACACTTTATATTCATAAAGTTAAAATAAAAATAAAAATGGCATAAGCTTACATCTTTTAGAAGAACAATTTTTACATAGGGTTATACATGTTGGATTTTCGATTATAAATATTCATTAGAAAGCTAAAAAGATTCCCTAGATAAGGATATTTTATTTATTATTTTTAGACATCAAATAATTTAAATTATTAATGACACAATAATGATGCAATGTTTACCTCATTAATAAATCATTTAAATAAATAAGATTATAATGATTAAAATATTATCTTAAACCTATCCAATTATTATTGGTTGATGTTATTTAGAATATGAGTCATCGTATCTTCGACCTCAATGATTTTTGGACCATTATAAACAGAATATAACTATATTATAAAGTAATACTTTCACTCTTTCCTAAAGAGCCCCTCTTCTCCCTTATAAAAGGAGATCACTTCTACTCATTCCTCACACCTCTCAAGCCACTTGGCTCGTCCAAACTCTGCCAAAATAAGCTCCCAACATCCCTATCCTCATCCTTGAAGCTTCCCCTTAGGCAGAAATCATTTCAAGAAGTCCTTTGGTTCCAACCAAAGTGAGTTACCTAAATTAAAGGTAATGATTTCTCTTAAATTATTTTCATTTATTTTGCTTCTCCAACCCCCAAACTCTTTTTATTTCCTTTCTTTTGTAACAACACCAGTATCCAAAATATACTAGGATGTTGTTATAAGAAGGATTCAAACTACACATACACACAACTCCATCTAATGGATGATGAACATAATGTTTCTGTGGATGGAAAACTAACGCCTCACGGAACGATGATTGTTCAAATACATCTTACCACCTCTCATGGTGGCCATTATGATGGCACTGTAATTAAATATGATATTAATGATATATATTTTATATATAAGCTTCTGTAATTCCATTTTATTTCATATCCTTATTCGTTTCATGTTGTATATACATACGATAATTTCATTTGAGGAAGTGCGGACTACCGCCCCCTTAAAATGATACGACTCGTTCATACCACACATGGAACGTATAAAGGATGGTGTTAATGAACTTAAGTAACATATATAAAATATTATATTATACTGGAAAAATAATATACCTATGTATCATTTGGATTCAATTCTTTTAAAATGAAAAATTAAATGGAAGTAGCGTTCGTGCGTACGTGCGGACTACCGTCTCCACGAACGCGATGAGATTCATTGTCCATCATATCCATTCAAGTATAATTATAATTTGATGATTTAAAAATAGTATCTAAGGACTTTATATCATTCTGTATATGAATAATATACATCCCATTAATAACGAATATGGCTCACATAACAAAAAATATAAAGTAAAATGAACCCGTTAACACCCGAAATGACGATAATTCTAAGATATTATTAACAAATCAATGTTAAAAGATCATATATGATATCATATTAAAGTAAATGATTCTTGTATTATTCAATAAAAATTATTTCACCATTATACAGGAGGTAAACCTACCATCGACCAAGGAAAAATTACAAAGTAAGGGATTTTCTTATCTCACTTTCAATTCCGTGAGATTTCCATTGTTCACCACTTAATTATTGCATGTGGTGTACTGCCCATGATTGTATTCATTGTGTAATATAATTTAATTTATGGGTATTTACATCATCATGTTATGATACTTCTTTCATGGGTGTATGTTTCGTAAGTTACCTAATCGATAAGGGAATTTGAGATTTCAATTTCCACTCATTTGGCTTTACACATATTTCATTGATTATATTACCCCAAGATTATGTGTGGAATCACTATTCATTTGATTATGTCATAATTTCCACTCCCCTTCCTGTGGATATAAGTTTGATACACATAATCACTCCATTTATAATTCTCAAGTCATTGATATGAATTTGATAAGAGTAATTTTAACTCATTCTCCATTTGTTGAGTTAAACATCCAATTCGTTGGTATTGTTTTTACAATAATATGTGTGAATGTCCTTTGATTGTTTTACAATGAATATCCAATCATATTTAGTGTATTTATATTTTTCACACATAATTATGTCATTGATTTATCCTTAACCTAAGGATACAACCTTTATGAAAGATTTCATCTCAATTTACATTCCATTGAGACTTCTTTGATGATATACACCAAATCACTTTTATGTGGTGTATATAATGTACTTTGACATAGTATATCATGATTCCCTTTATTCTCATGATATTACAAAGTTTTGATTACCTCAATTATTTGTATTCAAGTGTCTCTTTTGGTTAGAATCTCTAACTAAAATACCATTTTTAAATGTTTTAAAGACTTATTCATCTAAACCTTTCTCATTAATGTCCATGTTTTAAAAATGGTTTTAAGGATTTATTTATATGGACATTAAAGTTTAGAAATCAAAACTCCTTTTAAAAAGTTTCAAAGTGGTATGGGACACTTTGATTCAAAAATCTACTTTTAAATGGCTTCTTGACAAATAGTGTGACTTTTAAATGTTTTCAAGAAAAGGGGGATATTTCTCTCAAATAGTTTTGATGATTATTTTCATCTATGTCAACATCCTTCATTATTCTTTATTGAGGTGAATGTGATACAGTACAATCTTCCATATTGTATCGAATGAGTTATGTTTGACTGTGGATGTGCTGTTTTTATACCATTCATGGTTTGTGGTAAAAGTATTGACATTTCGTATGCTAGTTTTAATACGAATGTTTATGTTATGTTTAAACATGTTCATATGAGGAATGCATTGGACTTAATAAGTGACGGGTGGAGCCCGCTATAGCTCCTCGATGCATCGGTAGGTCTCATGAGACAAACTAGTGTCTTGGCACAAGGCCTTGACAAAATCTTATTTGTAGTCTTGGCACGAGGCCTTGGCTAAGTGGTTATGATAGTCTGGCATTATGCATTCCAACATTATGAAAGTGGATATTGATATTGCATGTGATCATTCGACTAGTAGAATATCCATGTGAGTATGTAAATGGAATTATTTCATTTTACCTTTTCCATTTTATGCTGAAGTTCAAGTTTAAAAGGCTTTTGTTTTAGTTATAAATTGCCTTAAGTGTTTATTCTTATTTATGAAATCTTATGCTATAATGTTATCCTTACTGAGCATCTGAGCTCACCCCTTTCAATGTTTTATTTTTCCCAGGATTATGAAGAAGTAATTTATGAATGACCTGTAGGGATAGTATGAGGGGATATGAAGACAAGATGTTTTTTTATGATGTAATGTAAAAAAGTTATGGATGTATCTAGTTATTCCAAGGCTACTAAACTAATCGATCTTTCGAGACTTGATCTTTCTCGTGATCATGCCAATGTAATGTAATAATGCACCGACTCTAGGTAACTAGGGTCGGGGCGTTACAGCAACATACTCGGTAAGAATCCCAAAAATCACTATACACAAAACATCAAATATGGGTAAACTCATAACCATGAATATATATCAACCTTGATAAGAATGAAATAAATAAAAAACACCCAGAGTTAGATATACTAAGTAGGAAACTATTCTCAAAGGTCTCAACAAAAACATGAATCATCCTTGTATTCCACTCTAGGACTCAAGGTCACACTTTATTATAGGAGAACCCACTCCTAAAGTCTAGATAAAACTAAAGGATATCATCCAAGATTTAATTCTCATTGGGCCTCACAATTAAAAATAACTCATTGGAACATGAAAGAGAACAATACATAGATATGGTGTCTCACCTAGGGCTTCTAGGGGATAGTAAAACCCTATTGGATTAAATTTTCTAGACATTCAAACAATTCTTGAATAAATTTTGTTCATATAGATTCCAAAAACCAAACCTAGGGAACACTATAATAATAAAATGATCTTGATGCATAGATAGGTTATCTCACCTAGGGCCTCTAGGGGATACCAAAACCCTACTAGATTAATCAAATATATAGGGGATCACACTTGTGTATGGTGGTAACATGATTCCAAGAACCCATACTAGGGATAAAAATGGGAATGAGGATCATCATTGTGTTTCACCGGTACTAAATAAATTTATTTTAAAATCATTATAAAAATCCATTATAAGCACTAAAAATGCGATGCTGATCTAAGAATTGTTAAAAGTGGTCCACCATTATCAGTTTTAAAAAAATGTCGATGAAGGGGTAACATTATGAGTGCTAAAAATACTTGAAAAAAGTAGTCTTTTCTTAGTCATTATTTTAAGGCGGATAAAGGGAGCCATTTATTATCACTAAAAGAAGTGTTGATAAAGGATATATGAATGTAATGCACTATTAAAATTATAGAACACTATATTATTAAAATAAAACTATAATTGAAAATTAAAAACATAATTGAAATTAAAATCACATCACAAATACAAAACAAAAAAACACTATATTATAGACATTTAATACATTGTTTTGTAAAATTACTTTAAACATTAAAAAACATCAATTCTTTCAATATCTTTGGCACCTCACCCCTCTAAAAAGAGCCTGATCATGGTGTCTACTTTCAAAAAATATAACCCAACATGAGAACATTTATCCTCATATATAAGAAAACAATTATAATGTTTGTAATACTATAAGAAATATAATAAACATAAATATGAAAATATATAGTAATAAAATTTCAATTTTTAGTAAAATAACACAGTTAGAGTCATACCGATCACACTATGTATCATATTGACATGAGGTGTATTACTACATGTCACAAATGTCTTAAGGATCATTTTCCTAAATTATCAAGACAATGAAAAAGTTTTTTTTGAATATGTCTTGTGTCTTTTTTACTAAATTGTTAATTTAAACATAAAAAACAAATTTGGAGTCATACCAATCATATCTTATGTCAGTCTGATTTGATAATGATTCATGCATGTCACAAATTATTAATTAATAATTTTATTAAAGTATCATGTAAATATGAGTGATTTTTTTTGTAGTTTGTAGTGAGTGACACATGTTTTGAACTAAATTGTCAATTCTAAACTAATAATGGACAATTTGAGTCATACATAGAACACCATGTATCAGATTGAGGTGAGACTGATTTCTACACATTATAAATGAATTATGGATCATTTTAATAAAGTATAAAAACAATATAATTTTTTTATTCATTTTGAGTGTGTCATTTGTGTTTTGAACTAAAATGTAAATTTTAAATACAATGACATATATAGAGTCATACCAGCCACACTGTGTATCGAATTGGAATGTGGATGATTCCTACACATCATGAATTCATGAGGATAATTTTCTTAATGTATCATGTCAATCCAAATGTGATTTTTTATTTTTGAGTATGTTAAATCTATTTTTTACTAAAATGTCAATTTATACTGAAAATAAACACTTTGATTCATACCAATAATATAATGTGTTGGTTTGACATGAGACTGACTACTACACATAGAAAATGACTCATTAATCATTATAATAATGTATCAATGCAATATGAGGTTGTTTTCTTTGTTTTTAGTGTGTGACACCTATTTTGAACTAAATTGTAAATTTTAAACTGACAACAGACACTATGAGTCATACTAGGAACACTATATATGTGATTGAGGTGTAGATGATTCTAAAACATCAAAAATTACTTATGGATTATTTTACTAACATATCAAAATTATATGAATATATTCTCTTGATTTTGAGTATACAACTTGTGTTTTGAATTGAAATATCAATTTTAAACAAAAAAACACTTCGATTCATACCAGTTACACGATGCATTGAATTGGAATGTAGACAATTCATACGCGTTATAAATGAATTAATGACCACTTTTGAAAATTATCAAAACAATATGAATGTGAATTCTTGACATTGATTATGTTACATGTGTTTTGAACTAAAAATGTCAATTTAATATAAAAAGACACACTTGGGGTCATACCGGTCACACCGTGTGTCAGAATGAGGTGTGGATGATTCCTACACAAAAAATGAATTATGGATCATTTTAATAAATTATAAAACCAATAAAAATGTGTTTTATTGGTTTTGATTATGTGACATGTGTTTTGAACTCAAATGATAATTTAAATTGAAAACAAACACTTTGAGTTCTATCAGTCACATCATGTGTCAGTTTGACGTGAGACTGATTCGTACACATCAGAAATGGCTTATTAATAATATTACACATGTATGAAGACAATACAAGCATGTTTGAGTAGTTTTCAGTGAGTGAAAGATGTTTTAAACTAAATTTTTCATTTCAAACTAAAAACATACACTTTGAGTCGTACCGGACACACCATGTATCATCTTGAGGGGAAGATAATTACTATACAAAAAAAATGACTTATGGATAGTTTTTCTAAAGTATCAAAAGTCTCTAAATATGTCTGGTTTATTTTAGTTGGTTATGTGTGTTTTGAACTAAAATTATAGTTTTACATAAATGGAAAAACTTAATATCATACTGGTCACACCATGTGTCATATTGACATCCACCTAATTCATACATGTCAAAAATTTCATAAGGATCATTTTACTAAAGTATCAAGACAATATGAATGGGTTTTATTTGTTTTGAGAATTTAATGAGTGTTTTTTACTAAATTGTCAATTTTAAATGAAAACACACACTATGAGTCATACTAGTCACATCATGTATTAGCTTGATGTAAGACTAATTCCGACATGTTAAACATGACTTATGAATCATTTTTATAAAGTATCAAGATAATAAAAGTGTTTTTTTCTTGGTTTTTATAGAGTTACATATTTTAAAATGAATTATAAACATTAAAATGATAACAAAGACATTGAGTAATATCAAGAACACTATGTATCATATTGAAGTACAACTAATTCATAAAAATAAAAAGTAACATATGGATTATCTTACTAAAATATAAAAACAATTCGAACATGTTTTCAGGGTTTTGATTGTGTGATATGGGTTTTGAACTAAAATGTCAATTTTAAATAAAAATACACACTTATAGATATACCATTCACACCATGAATCAGATTGATGTGAAACTAATTTCTACACCTCAAAAATTACATAAGAATAATTTAACTAAATTTACATGAAAATCCGAATGTGCTTGCTCAGTTTTGATTATTTCATGTGTCTCTTTGACTAAATATTAAATTTAAACTAAAAAATTCACTTTAATTCATACCGGTGATATTGTTTTTTGGTTTTCCATGAGAATTAGTCATAAATGTCATAAATGACTTATGAATCATTTTCCTAAGGTATTAAGAAAATACGAGTGTGTTTTATTGGGTTTAAATGAGGGACACATGTTTTGAACTAAATTGAAAATTTTAAACTGATAATGGCCACATTGATTCATACCAGTAACACCATGTATCAGATTCAGGTGCGTCTGATTTCTATAATAAAAAAATTATGCATGGATTATTTTCTTAAAGTATAAAAATAATATGATTTAATTTGATCATTTTTTATTGTGTGATGTGTTTTTTGAAAAAACATGTAAATTTTAAACCAAAAACATGCACTTTGAGTCATACCAGACACCCCGTGTATTAGATAGAGGTTTGGTTGATTACTATATGTCACAAATTAATTGTGGATCATCTTCATAAAGTATCAAAATAAAAATAATGTGTTTTATTTATTTTGAGTTTTTGATGTGTTATTGAACTAAAATATAAATTATAAACTATAGATATAATCTTCATGTCATAGTGAGTACAATATATATCAGATTGA
This sequence comes from Viscum album, assembly GCA_963277665.1. NCBI lineage: Eukaryota > Viridiplantae > Streptophyta > Magnoliopsida > Santalales > Viscaceae > Viscum > Viscum album. The sequence goes on from OY728130.1 coordinate 1,626,991,238, forward strand.
GGTGCAATGGATTATAATGTGGTTGATTCCTATATGAGCACAAGCATCTTTGAACATGTTACTAGCTCTTTCATACTGAGTACACCATGTATTCGATTAAGGTGTGGCTGATTCCTACATGTCACAATTGACTTATGAATAATTTTCCTGATGTGTCAAAACAATATGAATGTGTTTTCTTGATTTAGAATATATAAAATCTATTTTTAACTAAAATATAAATTTTAAACTAATAACATAGACTATGAGTCAAATTGGGCATACCGTGTATTGGATTGAGTTATAGTTGATTCCCACACATCACACCATGCATTTTTATTCTTCAATGCATTCAACATTTATGGTTATCTAACAATATTTTTGTTTTATAATTTGGAATGTTGAATGTAATGTATAATAAAAATAAAAGTGCATCATCATGAGTGCATCATCCTCATTGATTGAATAATCATATTACATGATTAAATTATAGTGTATCATCCTTCTTCATGATATCTATGAAAACTAACAAAATGGGAATCCGATAAAAATGATAAAGATATTAACTAAAAATGTAGATAAAATGGTGATAAAATTGACTAAATAAGTAGTAGGAAGTCACCTCTTCCTGATTCCTATATACAACCTGTCACCATGTATTTTTATCGTTCATTTTTTAAAAAATATATTCCCTCTTGTGAATTTAAGGGTTGTCTATTGTCCTTATAGTATTAGATAAATATAAGTAAATAATGTTTTAGTAAATATTATATTTGAACTTATAATTATCATTGTAATTACCTCTTTAGGGATACTGGTTTGTTGATGTAATATGATATCTTTCATAAAATTTAAAACATAACAACAAAAAATATTTTCCATTAATTTGTTTTGAGGATTGTAGAAACATTAATAAAAATATGTAATTTAGTCTAATATATGTTTTGATAGTGGAGTATCATTATATATACCCTAATACTTATCCAATTTTAGGATTCAATTCACTTTTTATGCTCATGGACTATCCTCATGCCCTAATATTGATGATATATAAACACTGCCCTAAAAAACTGAATTTTCATTAAAATAGAATATAAAATGTTTAACATGATGTTTATTTGTAAAATATTTCTTACAGTATATTTATAATTGATAAATTCTATCATGTGTGGTTGGTTTGTTGGGTATCTGTGCATTGAATCCAGAAAATAAACCTTTGGAGTATCCAAATTGACTCAATGAGTAACCGATGTTTCCAAAAAAATGTTTTACGTAATGAAATGAATAAAAATATATTTTATATGATTAAATAGTATATTTTTACCCCTGAATCATGGGTATTAATAAGATTCTATCATCATTAATTATTCTATTAAATATTATGTCTAGTTTGGAATCTATCAATTCAATATTCTTTGGGTCCACTAGGAATAGTTGTGTAAAAGTGATGTGATGGCTAATGAGTTAAAATTCATGTTCATAGGGGTTTCCCTTCAAATATATTTAAAAAATAAACCTAAAAACAAGAATTTTATTTAGATATAATTAACATAGTATATCAGCTATTGGAAAAAGAAATTATGAAAACACAACTCAGGCATACATTTATACCTAAGAATTCTAGAAATTCATGGATGGGGATTTAATTCACATTATCAAGACCAATATAGTCTCTACTGGCCTCTCCATATATCTATATTTTATAATTTATTATGGTTGTATCACCACTTTCTAATGTTTTATCTATATTAACCATTAATTCTAGTAAATGTGTATGTGTAATGGGTGGGTTAAAGGTACTTTGGGAAGATATTTTCAACTTGTTGGTTTATCCTTTAGATCATTTTGATTCAACCATCAATTTCACCCCATCTCATTGTCTGCATATAATAAAATTCATCGATTCTGGTGTTTTTTTTGTTAATTTTTAAAGTGATTTCATTAAAAAATTAGATATTGTAAGAACCCGGATCTTTATCTCAGGTATGTACCTTGTTTTCAAGTGTTTTTTAGAAATATAAGAGAATATAAAAATATAAGGAGTACATGCCATGTACCCAGTTTTCGCAGGTGACTGTGTACTGGCTATGTAACAGCTGAGTACATGGCTGTGTGGGGTGACCTAGAGACCACCTAAAGAGGGGTCCAATTGAGGCAAGTACATTACATTTACATTAAATGAACACTCAGTGTTCTTTTCTTTTTATTTGTTAAATTAGAGCGAGGTCATGTTTAATTGGCATAAACATCTTCTTCTCAGCTCGTCTCGTCATAGAGCGACCGAGGCTGACGATTCCTCTCCAAGCCCTCAACCCGACATCTGTTCTCCGAATCAACCGCCATCAATTGTGTTTAAATCGCCATAGCGATTTCTTACTTATTCTAGATCCACATTCCTGGATTTATCCACTTTTGTGAGATATCCTTGATTGAACGTTTTAGACATTTCTATAGATCTGCATCATTCTAGGCTGATTCAAGGACTGATGCCAGATTATATTGATCGTACAACCCCGAGGTAGGCTGTTTGTGCATTTCCATAGTTAGCCTTTGAATATTATGTGAAAATTTTTCCAATACCCTTGAATGGGGTATTGTGTGTTTAGGGATTTTAACCCTATTGATATCTTCTTTTCTTGTCTTCTTGAGTTAGGTATCTTGTTTGTGAATATGGTTATTTTGAAATGATTCGGAGGTGTTTTCCCATGTTTTTTTGGTATTAACCATTTGTTCTAGTTTTTCCTATTAGGATTCTTTCTTTCCATGCTTAGTGCTGTTAGGATGGAGTGATATTATCTAAATTACTTGTGCCATTCCTTGTAGAAATTTATCCAGGTAGTATATTGTGATTTACTTTGGCTACAGAATATCGTTTGTGCACGATGGACTTACACAGGTCTATGGGAACTTAGTGTAGTTAGACCATAGGGGAAATAAATGCTAAGGTCTTTCCCAGAGTGTCGGTTATACTTTTTATGTTGTGAGACCATAGTGGGGATGGACGTGTGTGATTCCTCAGAGTGTATGTAGTTCCACGTTGCAAGACCATAGGGGGAATTGGACATTGAGTGCATATTCAGAGTTTCTATTGTTTACCATTTCTAGACCACATGGGGAATTGATGGAGAGTGGTTCCTTACAAAGACTTTGTTTATGATAAATCAGAGGGTTTAAACTATGAGTACTTCCAAGAGGGTTGGTTGTAATTTTTTGCCTGATTATGTTGATAAATGTAAATGAATGTAATTGAAACTATAGGACTGTTTACTTTTTTTTACTTCCTTGTTTATTGATTTATTTTTCCTACTGGATACCGAATATAATCAATGACTGTTAGGAACATATATTTGGGTGGTTTCCTATTGGGATTCATCTCACACCCTATTTGGGTCAGTATTATTGGACCAAAAATATTATATTGTTGCATGTATAGATAAGGGAAAGCTCCCTTCTACTTCAGGTACTTGATTGATGTGGAGCAGGAGAGAATGGTACTAAGATGAGGCTTGAGATACTACTGGAGTTATTTACTCATTTTCTTTGTACATTAGTTTAGTACTATATTCCATTATTGTGACTTGTTTGGATACTTTCCTATATTCTTGTGACATGCATAATTATATATATATATATATATATATATATATTCTCTAGTTGTTTATTTACATCCATTATTCCACTCTTTACTATTGTATGGTATTGTTATTGCTTCCGCTACTGTTATCTATTACTTTCTACTTCTTTACTCTACCAATGAGGGCATAGTTTCCCCACTATCACACTCAAGGACCTCACTGCTAGTTGGTAGACTTTGGCATTGGGGAAATACACTTAAGGCCATGTGGCCAACCAGGCACGGGGCACCTCTGGGCGACACCTAGAACCAGGATGTTACAAAGTGGTATCAAAGGGTTTATTTTCTTCATGACTTATTATTTAGAGCCCATAGCCAGATATTGGAAGGAATAGGTAGTTGCTAATAAGTTGTGCCTAGGAGTAACTAACCCATGTACAAGGAAAACCAATTTACCTCATATATTCCAATTTTGTTTTCTGGTTTGCAATTTCATAGTTGTTTTGATTTCACCATTGAGTGATTCACATGTATTGTGCTGCTATTGTTGATGTTATTGAGGTTCTATGTATATTTCATCCCAGTGAGATGAGGGTATTCCATATCATTCATCATATATTCCCTTGCTAGAGATAATATTTCATGCATTATTGACATGCCATTTAGGGTGCATTACGGATTGCATGTTGTTGTGATAGATGTTGTTCTAGATATACATGATGTTGTGATATATTCCTTGATAGAATACCTACTATTTGATAGGGTATTGGATTTTTTAATGCTTCATTTGAATGAACACCAAACATTGGTACTTGAGGTGTTATGGGACCTCATGGATCGGAATTTGGTGGATCATTGCACTGTTATGCTTGTATATGACATGTATAAGATTCCAAATGTTTATTCACGGGGAGTATGGTCCCTCACAGATCAGAATTTGGAACTTTAATGTAAATTTCAGTGTTTTTCTAGGTTCCAGAGTAGTTTTTAAGGATTAATGTTTGGAAGAAACCCAGAATACATGGTGTATATTGTTGAATACATGCCATGTATCCTTCTATCTTGGAACGAACTATTTTTCTTGATTACAAACTATGTATTGTATGTATACACCGTATAATCTATAATTTTTCCAATGGTTGTGTCGGCAGAGACACGGGGTTGGGAAATCAATAGTGGAACACTCCGTGTATCAGACGTACACATCATATTTTATAGACCATGTTTCCTGCTGTGTGAATAATGTCACGGATGGATGATGCTCAAATAGTGAACTCGGTGTCCAGCTCGAACACATCGTGTATAGTGGACCGTGTAACTGACCATGTGACTAACAACACGGGTCAGTAAAATCATTCTAGTACATGACATGTTAGGCATGAACACACCTTGTAGTCTCATTCTCGGAGAACCATGTGGGTTAGTGGTGTAGAAGAACCCGGGAAAGAGAAAACAATTCAAGCACACATCATGTCCTTGGGAGGAACTCGCCGTGTGTTGGGTTGTTACATGACTAGTTTTAGTAGATGTACTTACCCATGTAAAGGCTCAAGGGAACATGTTGTTTTGGAGTCATTCATGCCTTGTATCCCAGTTTTGAAAAACTTTATTGTTCTCTTCTCTTGTTCCTTTCCTGCACTTTAATGTTTTAGTTCTTGATAACCTTGAATAGAGGTGTTCACATGACCTTGAAGAGTCTTGCCACTGAGATGTCCTCCGATTATTTTCTAGATATAGGGCAATGATCAGACACCAGACATGGAAGATTAGGGACTACCAGCAGATCCTCCCATCATGCCTATCTTGGAAACCACCATTATCCTAGATAAAGGTGATAATGAATAGTTCTGAGAAGGCTTCATGAGGTTTATGTAGACCTTCAGGGGAGAACCGCATCATATCCCATCAATGTTAGAGTTGACGTGTGTCTTTCAGAAGAAGCATCCTCCCACATTCTTAGGGGATGGAGGACCTAAGGCTATAGAGTCATGGTCTAAATCCTTGATATTGATCTTCAAGCATCTGGAGATTCCTCCAAAGAGTAGGGTGAAGCTTTATACAAACATTCTTCGAGATTCTGCCAAGAGATGGTGGGATGTGATCTCGCAGGATGGACACGAGCAGGTTATGGCTTGGGGTGAGTTCCAGTGTTCCTTTTATGATTTATTCTACCCAGAAATTTTGAGGTTCAATTGATCCAGAGAGTTCCTATGTATAGAATATGGTACTATCTCTTTCATGGAGTATTCTTATTGCATGATAGAGTTGCAAAAATTTACACCCATTCTAGGAGGTGATGAGTTATTTATACTGAGGAAATTTGAGGATGGTGTCAGGCATGACATCAGATCTTAGTTTAAAATCATCATGTTGACTTCCATCACCCCTATAGTCAACCAAGCTCTAATAACAGAGAAGAATATGATTGATTCTTGGGTTGTGAGCCAAGGAGGATCGGAATCCGGAGTTGGTACCCCTCCGGCTGATAGCAGAAAGTTCCACAGGTAGTCTACATGCAGAGATCTGAGGATGTGGGATACATATTCTGGTGTCTAGGTGGTGTGGTACCAGTGTGTGATGAGCGGGCATATGAGGCCACATTTCCCAAGATACCCAGTTGAGTGCCGATATTGCAGCAAGAAGGGTAATCTTCAGCATTTATGTCAGATTTTTATTACCAGAAGTAGGTTATATGGGTTCTATTTCAACTCCTCATAACAGAGTTGGACCACCAGTCCCATATCATACTGGGAGCTAGAGTTCTTCAGGACATTCAAGACAAGGTGGAGGATATGGTAGTGGTATCTAGTTTCCAAGAATTCAGTGACAACAGGGTGGATCAGCTAAGGGTGGTCAGGCAAGGTTACAGGGCCGCGGTATAAGACAAAATATTTCATTGGTGTAGACCTAGTAGGAGCAGGAGCCCGGACCCTCTACAGTTCGAGGTATAATCCTATTTTCCTCAGTTTTAGCTTATGAACTTTTCAATATAGGGGCATCCCATCATTTTATATTTTTTTTCTATTGTGGAGAGCCTTGGTCTCTATATCTTTACTACTACTGATTTCTTGATGCTGGGTACTCCATTAGGGACAAGAATAGCTAGTGTACATCATTAAAAGTAGTAACCTCTTGAGATTGGCGGGTGTCACTTATTATAGGACATATATATCCTAGAGACGTTAGGCTATGATTTCATTCTCAATATGGACAAGTTGGTACCAAACCCGGTTATTGTCAACTACTGTCATCTTAAGGTGAGTTTTACTTCACGAGAGGGTGGTTTGTTCTTACATAAGGGAGAATGGGATGTCTAGGAAAGCATATCGAGACCCATGTATCATGGGTTGGGAGGAGTTACTGCCAAGATATCTAGTCTATATCTGGATGTCCAGGGGACTTCACAGTTGGATTTTCCTCCAGTGGTTAATCGTTTTAGTGATGTCTTTCTAGAGGACTTTTAAAGTTTTCCACTAGAGCAAGGCGTAGACTTTTCTATTGAGATTGTGCCATGAGAGGCATCAGTGTCCATTACTCCTTATTGGATAGCTACACCAGAGCTATAGGAGAGCAAGAAGTAGTTAGAGGAGTTACTAGAGAATGATTTCATCTGACCCAGAACTTCTCCTTGGGGTTCACCTGTCCGGTTTTCAAAGAAGGTGGATAGTACCCTCAGACTATATGTGGATTATTAGATGTTTATCTAGTTGGTGGTCAGGAACCGATATCACTTTCGGAGTATTGATGATCTCTTAGATTATATTTGAGGAGACCAAGTGTTCTCTATGATTGACATGAGATCTCGTTATCATTATTTTTTCGTTAGACCCTCTGATATACCTCCTACAACCTTTTAGAGAAGGTATTATAAGCCCCATCCTTAAACCTTACTTAATATTGAATTAAATGAATAATTCGCATTGAGGATCTTTTTAAGTTTAGAGTTTTAGAGACTTAGGACCTAACTATTAGATCTCAAAAGATTACAATGTAGACACTTCTACTATGTTTCTATAAAATAAAAACTCTTAAAAAGAAACATGTCTAGTTCCATGTTTTAGATAGCATGACTTTTCCTTGATCCCATCCTAGACCCTATTCCACATTAAGTCCTGTGACAAACATTTCAAAAACTTGGGATGAGCATAAAAAGCTCAGTAAGGGATATAAAAGTATGAAGTGAAAACATTAGTCCATGTATGAAATCATACTTTACTCATAAAACACAAGAATTTTAACATACCTCATCTAATCATGAATAAATCATAGAAATCATAAGACATAAAGGTAACATGAGGTATTCATAACATTTTTACGTAGGGAGTAACCCTCATGGTTACGTTTGGAATACCCATCAAAGTATATTCCCTAAATCACTTCAGAGAAACCTTAACATTTAACTCCTTCACGTTACCCAATTCATTGGAGAGCTATATCGTGCTCACCTTCCCTTCATTTATCATGGAACCACCCGTCGTCATAACAATGCCCAAGAACCATAACATAATCGTATCACGTAAAACATGCATAAAGGAAACATAACATTTCCTCATTTCTATCACAAGATATCAATACAACACACTGATATAATAAAAAAATTATGAAAAACATTTTCAAAACCAACATAAAAGAAAAGTAATACATGGTATTTATTTTTCATTTTTTTAAAAAAGTTAGGTTATGGCTTGTAGAGGAAGCCGATACTCAAATAATGGTCGCAACGGAGGAGAAGTCATTGTCGCCGCACACGTATGACAAAAAAACATTCCTTTTTTCGTTTAGTAAAACACTTCGTATAAAAAAAGTTTCATTTTGAATAAGTGTAAAATTCAAAGGGGTTTATACATCGTATAAAAGAAAGTTGCGTATAAAACAAAATATTCCTCAATGAATGGAGATTGAGACAAAGTCCCTTACAAAGATCATTTTTAAATATAATAGATCTATTATGTGTATTCACTATATGTACACATAAAGAAAGTAAAAATACAATATAGGACTTAATAATATCATGACATAATTTAAAAGTAGGAGATTAACCCAAAGAACGAAAATTGGGTTAAGAAGTTCCCTTACCTCGTGTCTGACGTGAGTCGATTTCTCTTTAATATCCTGAATAATAAAATTGAGATAATTTATACTTTCTTAATAACCTTTTTCTAGTTCATTATTCCTTTAATATCACTTATTACCATGTCATGAACACTATGTAATTATTTAGGTTAATAACGGTCATTTTAACGATCATTGGTACTTGAGTAAAAAATAAACTCTTTATAATTACAAGTTGTTCATGTATCCATTATATCCAGAGTTATATTCATTATGTACATATCATATATATCATATATATCCATAATATACATTCATTTATAATATTACATAACATTTAGAGGTAATAAATGAAATGCACCGTTCATGGAGACGGTAAGTCGTACGTACGCATGAACGCTACTTTCATTTCTATTTTGTATTTTATGGAATGGAATCATAATGAAATATAAGTATATTATAATTCCAGTATAATTTAATATATAATATCATTAACTCCATCCTTTATATGTCCCACATATGGCATTAACAACTCAAATCACTTTGAGGGGGCGGTAGTTCGTACTTCCAAAAATGAAGATATTGCGTATACCCATAATGGAAGCCATAAAGGTATGCCATAAATGAAAAATACAGAAGCATAAGGGAAACATAAACTTATTATATATCATATATAAATATAGTGTCATCTTATTGTCCACCTTTGAAGTTTTTAGAAGAATATTGAACAAACATCGTTTTGTGAGGCAGAAATTCTCCATCCACGAAAACAATATGCTCTTTAACCATTAGATGAAGGTGTGTGTAAGTGTAGCTCTAATGATTCTCATAAAAAAAATCCTAGTATATTGAAGATACTTTTGTTGTTACAAAATAAATGAATAAAAAGAGTTTATGGGGTTGGAGAAGATAAATAAAACATAAGAACACAAGAGAAGACACTACCTTTAAAACGGGTAACTCTTTTTCATTTGATCTCAAAGGATACATTGGAAAGACTTATGCCCGAAGTGAGGCTTATAGGAGTAAGAGAGGGATGTGGAGAGACAAAATAGGAAGGGTTTCTCTAAGCCAATGGCTTCAGAGGTGTGGGTAAGGTGGTAGAGGTGGGGGCCTTTTATAAGAGGAGAGGAGGGGAACTCTTGGAAAGTTATAAAAGGTTACTTTATTATAAAATGCTTTTTGGATTTTAAATGTCCCAAAATTATATATTTCTACGATAAGGTGATAAGAGTTATAAATACACCCATTATATAGGTTTTTGACAAGTGTAGGTCTTAGATTTTACATTATCTTTTCATTTTATTTAAATCGTTAAATAATGAGGTAATCGCTGCATCATCATGGTTTCATAAATAATTTAATTTATTTAATGTATAAAAATTATAAAAAAAATATAATGATGCAGGAAATTTCTTTTTCTTCATAAAGAATATTTATAGTCAAAAGTATGACTTGTATAACCCCATTTAAAAATTTATTTAGTAAAACAACACATGTTTGTGACATTTTTATTTTAACATTAAATAAAAAAGTTATTAATTTCATTTTCCTACCAAAGTGGCTCCATGGGGTCCCCAAGTTGACAAATGGATTGTCTTGGTCGCCCATGACACATCCAATAAGGGTAGGACATGTTTCATGGTCATTTCATATTATTAAAACATTATTTTTACCTTAAATTACACTAATTACCTCTTATTGCGATTAAAATCTTAAAAGTTACTATTCACAAAAAAAATTATTTTAATCCCATTGAACCAAATTTTAATCTCTAATGACAACCATGAATGTCGGATATTTGAAATTCAAAACACAAAGGTGGTAAAATTTCATTCAAATGAAAAATCATTTTTTTTAAGTACCACTTAGTGGTTTCACTATTCATCAAAAATTGAAGTTTTTCAGAAAAATACCAAAACTTCACCCTAAGCTATATTTGATATTCAAAATTAAAAAATGATGTCTATTTTACAAAATTAAAAACATATAAGTTGCATTAATTAATTTAATAATTAATTCCCGCTGTCAGAATAAATAAGGTGTTTTTATGAAACAATATATATCAAAATATTAACACTAGTTTAAGTACAATTTCAAAGTAAAATTAATTTCAACGACCACTATTGGATTAAATGGTAAAAATATATTCTAATTTTACTTTAAAACCAATTCAAAAGATAATATAATCATATAAGTAAATTATATTACAAATAGGTTTTGAATTAAAATACAACATTTTTTACTATTCATTAAAAAAATAAACTTTATCGGAAAAATACCAAAAATTTACACAAAGTAAATTTTGATGTACTAATTATAAAGATGAATTTTATTTGGTCCAAAAGAATCTATAAGGGTGACCAAAACTATATTTAAAGAGGGTTCTCCATCAAAAGGCGATAAGTGGACCTTTAGTGAAAATTAGAGTATATATGCCTAAAATTGAATTCTTTTCGTATTTTAAGATTTTATCCTTTATTGGATAAATGTAAGAACATTTAAAAAACATATTCAATCATATTTTAGTTATTTCTATTCATTCCCGCCATTACAATGACTATGTGTCAACTACCATTTAAAATAATATTATTTTATTACTAGTGTGCACCATAAGATTTCAAAGAAACTCTTTGTTGCGTATCGGGTACGCTATCGAACACAGCAACCCCTTTAAAGTAAAACTAATATTTAATTTGTAAATATTAATAAGTATGAAAATGTATTATTCTTTATTTACACGGGATGTTACATCCTTCCCCCCTTTTGGGAATTATGTCCTCGTAATTTTATTAACTTATCAAAATAAGTGGGGGTATTTATCCCTCATAGCATTTTTAGATTCCCATGTTGCCTCTTCAACCATATGGTTTTTACACAAAACCTTTAACTGATAAATTACTTTATTCCGCAACACTTTCTCTCTATGTTTGATAATCTGGACTGGTTGTTCTTCATAAGAGAGATTCTCTTCCAACCTAACTACCTCTGGGCTCAAAACATGAGATGGATCTGGAATATACTTTCTCAACATCGAAACATGAAAAACATTGTGTACCTGAGATAAAATCATAGGTAAAGCCACTCGGTAAGAAACTGATCCCACTTTCTCCCGAATTTCATATGGTCTAATGAACCTTGGACTCAGCTTCCTTTCTCACCAAATCACGTCACACTTTTCCATGGGGAAACGTTGAGAAAAACATTATCACCTACCTCGAATGATAGATCCTTCCTCCGGTTATCTGCATAACACTTCTGTCTGCTCTAAGGTATTCTCATGTGCTTCTAAATCAACTGAACTTTTTCTGCCATCTCTTCTACCAATTCTGGTCCCATAAGCTTCCTTTCACCCACTTCATCCCAAAAATATGGATTTCAACACCGCTTCCCATATAATGCCTCAAACGGTGTCATCTGTATACTGTAATGAAAACTATTATCATATGAAAATTCAACCAAAGAAATATGTTGGTCCCAACATCCCTGATAATCCATCGAACAAGCACGTAGCATATCCTCTAATGTCTGAATTGTTTGTTCTGACTGCCCATCTGATTGAGGATGAAAAGACGTACTAAAATTTAATTCAGTACCTAAAGTCTTCTGAAGGCCTTTAAAAAAGTTTGAAGTAAACCTGGGATCACGATCAGATACAATGGATAGGGGAACTCCATGAAACCTGATTATATTTTGAAGATACAATCGAGAAAGTTGATCTAGAGAGAAAGTATCTCGAATAGGAAGGAAATGAGCAGATTTAGTCAAGCGATCAACAATAAGCATCCCTTTCAGTAACTGTCACTCTGCTTTAACCTGGTGACAAGTCAAACACTTCATAGTAAAAGCAGAAATATCTCTTTTCATTCCATCCCACCAGTAACACTCCCACAGATCTCTGTACATCTTAGTACTGACAGGATGAACTGAAAATGGAGAACTATGAGCTTCACATAACAACTCTCTCTTCAAATGTGAATCACAAGTCACACACAATCTCTTACCAAATCTCAAAACACAATCATTATTTATATTGAATTTAGGCAACTTACCCTTCGGAACCAGCTCTACCTTTTTCTGCAACTCATTGTCTTACTTTTGTGCTTGCTTGATTCTATCTGATAGAGAATATTTCACTGATACCTAAAACAAAACAGAAGTAAATCATGCACCAACAACTTTTATGCCAAATTTCCTCAAATCCTTAACCAAAGGATCACATTCCAAACACAACATTGTTAATGAAGCATTAATTTTTCGACTCAAAACATCAGCCACTTTATTTGCATTTCCTTGATGTTAATGAATTGTACAAACATAATCATTGATTAATTCTAGCCATCTCCTCTGTCTCATGTTCAATTCATTCTGAGTCAATATATACTTTAAAATTTTGTGAGCGGTATATATTTCACACTTTACTCCATAAAAATGATGCCTCCAAAATTTTAAAGTGAAAACAACAGCAGCTAATTCCAAATCATGTGTAGGGTAATTTACCTCATGAAGTTTTCAAATGACGTGAAACATATGCAGTTACCCGATCATTCTACATAAGGACACATCCAAGTCCCTTCAACGAAGTATCACTGTATATAACAAACTCACCATTGCTGGATGGAACTGCCAAAACCGGAGCATTCACCAATCTTCTTTTAAACTCTTGAAAACAATCATCACATTCTTTTTTCCAGATAAACTTATCACCCTTTTAGGTTAGCTTAGTCATTGGACTAGATAACCATGAAAAATTTTCAACAAAACTTCGGTAGTAACCGGCCAAACCAAGAAAACTAAGGATCTCGGTTACATTTGTGTGTTTTGGCCATTCTTCAACAACTTTTGTTTTATCAGGATCAACAGTTATGCCATTTCTTAAAACAATGTGTCCAAGGAAAGAAATTTGTTGTAACCAAAACTCACACTTGCTGAATTTTCCATATAGTTTCTTTTCTTTTAAGGTTTGGAAGATAATGCTTAAATGAATTTAATTATCCTATTTACTTTTAGAAAACACCAAAATATCATCAAAAAACTCAACCAACATTTTTCACCTGAGTCAACTGATCCATCATTGCAACAAACTGTTTAGTTCTGATTCTGACCATCTCAGGATACTAATTTGAGAGGTCATTTCCCTCTGTATGCCTTCCCAGAAAATATTTTCTGTTTTTTCTATGAAAAACCATTCTTAACACAGAAATATCTTTGGAGAAGAAACATGGTAATATTTAAATGATATATCATTTCAATCATACCATAAATTAATTTATAATTTAAATTTTTTTGAACTCCTAAAGTTGTCTAAACCGACCTCTGATACCAACTATAAGGCCCCGACCTTAAACCTTACTTAATATTGAATTAAATGAATAATTCACATTATGGATATTTTCAGGTTTAAGGTTTTAGAGAATTAGGACATAACTATTACATCTCAAAATATTACAAAGTAGACACTTCTACAAAGTTTCCATAAAATAAAAACTCTTAAAAAGAAACATGTCTAGTTCCATGTTTTAGATACAATGTCTTTTCCTTGATCTCATCCTTGACCCTATTCCACATTAAGTCCTGTGAAAAAAATTCAAAAACTTGGGATGAGAATAAAAAGCTTAGTAAGGTATATAAAAGTACGAAATGAAAACATTAGTCCATGTATGAAATCATACTTTACTTATAAAACATAATAATTTTAACATACCCCATCAAATCATGAATAAATTAGAGAAATCATAAGACATAAAGGTAACTTGAGGCATTCATAACATTCTTACATAGGGAGTAACCCCCATGGATATGTTTGGAATACCCATCACATTATATTCCCTAAATATCTTCTGAGAAACCTTAACGTTTAACTCTTTCGTGTTACCCAATGAATTGGAGAGCTATATCGGGCTCACCCACCCTTCGTTTATCACAGAACCACTCATCTTCATAATAATTCCCATGAACCATAACATAATCATATCATATAAAACATGCATAAATGAAACATAACATTTCCACATTTCAATCACAAGATATCAATACAACACATTGATATAATAAAAACATTATGAAAACCATTTTCAATACCAAAATAAAATAAAATTAATACATGGTATTTATTTTTTATTTTAAAAAAATTAGGTTATGGCTTGTAGAGGTAGCCGAATATAAAATAATGGTCATGGCGATGGAGAAGTCGTTGTCTCTGCATACGTACGACAAAAAAACATTCATTTTTTCATTTAGTAATACGCTTCGTATAAAACAATATTCTTTTTGAATAAGCATAAAAGTCAAAGGGGTTTATACACCGTATGAAAGAAAGTTGTGTATAAAATAAAATATGCCTCAATGAATGGAGATTGAGACGAAGTCCCTTACAAAGATCATTTATAAATAAAATAGATCTATTATTTGTATTCACTATAAGTACACATAAGGAAAGTACAAATACAAGATAGGACATAATAATATCATGACATAATTTGAAAGTAGGAGATTAACCCAAAGAATGAAAATTGGGTTAAGAAGTTCCCTTACCTCATGTCCGACGTGACTCAATTTCTCTTTAATCTCCTACATAATAAACTTGAGTTAATTTCTACTTCCTTAAGAACCTTTTTAAAGTTCATTATTCCTTTTATATGACTTATTACCATGTCACGAACACTATGTAATTATTTAAGTTAATAACGGTCATTTTAACGATCATTGGTACATGAGTCTAAAATAAAATATTTATAATTACAAGTTTTTCATGTATCGATTATATCCAGAGTTATATTAATTATTTAGATATCATATATATCATATATATCCAGTATATACATTCATTTATAATATTACATAACATTTAGAGGTAAGAAATGAAATGCACCATTCATGGAGACGGTAAGCCGTACGTACGCATGAACGCTACTTTCATTTCTATTTTGTAATTTATGGAATGGATTAATAATTACATAAAGGTATATTATAATTCCAGTATAATTTCATATATAATATCATTAAATCCATCCCTTATACTTCCCACATATGGCATTAACGAATCAAATCACTTTGAGGGGGCGTTAGTCTGCACTTCCTAAAATGATGATATCGCGTATACCCATAATGGAAGCCATAAAGGTATGCCATAAATGAAAAATACAGAATATTAAGGAAAACATAAACATATTATATATCATATATAAATATAGTGTCATCTTAATGGCCACCTTTGAAGGTGTTAGAAGAAAATTGAACAATCTTTGTTTTGTGAGGCAGAAATTCGCCATCCACGGAAATTGTTTCCTATTTAACCATTAGATGAAGTTGTGTGTAAGTGTAGCTCTAATACTTCTCATAAAAACATCCTAGTATATTTAAGATACTGGTGTTTTTATAAAATAAGGGACTAAAAAGAGTTTAGGGGGTTGGAGAAGCAAAATAAAACATAAGAACATAAGAGAAGACACTACCTTTAAAACGGGTAACTCTTTTTGATTTGAGATCAATGGCTTCCTTAGAAATACTTCTGCCCAAAGTGAGGCTTCTAAAAGTAAGAGAGGGATTTGGAGAGAAACAATGGTCAGGGGTTGGCCGATCCAAAGGCTTTAGAGTTGTGGGTACGGTGGTAGAGGTGGGGGCCTTTTATAAGAGGAGAGGAGGGGCAGTCTTGGAAAATTATAAAAGGTTACTTTATGATAAAATGATTTTCGGATTTTAAAGGTCCCGAAATTATATATTTCTAGGATAAGATGATAAGAGTTCGAAATACACCCATCCAATAGGTTTTTGACAAGGGTAGGTCTTATATTTTACATTATCTTTTCATTTTATTTAAATCGTTAATTAATGAGGCAATCGCTGCATCATCATGGTGTAATAAATAATTTAATTTATTTAATGTCTAAAAATTATAAAAAAATATCATGATGTAGGAAATAGTTTTAGCTTCATAATTAATATTTATAGTCAAAATTATGACCTGTATAACCCAATTTGAAAATTGTTTTAGTAAAACAACACATGTTTGTGAAATTTTTATTTTAACATTAAATAAAAAGTTATTAATGTCATTTTCCTAACTAAGTCGCTCCATGGGGTCCCCAAGTTGACCCATGGACTGTCTTGGTCATACATGACACATACAATATGGGTAGGACATGTGTCAAGGTCATTTCATATTATTAAAACATTATTTTTACCTTAAATTACAATAATTACCTCTAATCGCGATTAAAAACATAAAAGTTACTATTCACTAAAAAATTATTTTAATCCCATTGAACCAAATTTTACTTCCAAATTAAAACCATGAATGTCGAATTTTTTAAATTCAAAATACGTAGGTGGTAAAATTTCATTTAAACGAAAAATCCGTTTTTTATGTACCACTTAGTGGTTTCACTATTCATTAAAAATTGAAGTTTTTCAGGAAAATACCAAAACATCACCCTATACTATATTTGATATTCCGAATTCAAAAATGATGTATATTTTAAAAAATTCAAAAAATATAATTTACATTAATTAATTTAATAATTAATTCCCGCTGTCAGAACAAATAGCGTATTTTTATGAAACAATATATATCAAAAGATTGACCCAAGTTTAAGTCCAATTTCAAAGTGAAATTAATTCCAACGACCACTATTGGATTAAAGGGTAAAAATATATTCTAATTTCACTTTAAAACCAATTAAAAATATAATATAATCATATAAATAAATTAGATTAAACATAGGTTTTGAATTAAAATACATCATTTTTCACTATTCATTAAAAATATATACTTTATCAGAAAAATACCAAAAATTTACACAAAGTAAATTCTGATGACCCGATTATAAAGAAGAATTTTATTTGGTCCAAAAGAATGTATAAGAGTGACCAAAACTATATTTAAAGAGGGTTCACCATCAAAAGGTGATAAGTGGACCTTTAGTGAAAAATAGAGTATATATGACTATAATTGAATTCTTTTCGTATTTTAAACGTTTATCCTTTATTGGAAAAATGTAAAAACATTAAACAAACATATATAATGATATTTTAGTTATTTCTATTCATTCTCTCCAATACAAAGGCTACATGTTATCTACCATTTAAAATAAAATTATTTTATTAATAATGTGCAACATAAGATTTCAAAGAAACTCTTTGTTGCATATCGGGTACGCTATCGAACATAGCAACCCCTTTAAAGTAAAATTAATTTTCAATCCGTAAATTTTAATAAGTATGAAATTGTATTATTCTTTATTTACCTGCGATGTTACAGGTATGGTTTATACGTGTATGTTATTATGCAGTTCGGTCTCACGAATGCCATTGCAGTTTACATGGAACTGATGAACTGAGTGTTCAATCCATACTTGGATTATTTTATGGTAGTATACATGGATGATATCTTGGTGTATTCTCTCACCCTATACAACCATTCCACCCATCTTGAGATTGTTTTGAGTACAGTGAGGGAGCATCAATTATATGATATGCTCTCAAAATGACACTTTTAGATGGACCAGATTAACATCATGGGTCATGTTATCTCAGAGATAGGAGTATAAGTAGACCCATATAAAGTTAAAGAAGTAGTTTTCTAAGACAAGACAAATAACGTCTTTTAGGTACCAAGTTTTCTAGGGGCGGATGGTTACTACAAGCGTTTCATACAGGACATCTTACTCTTAGCAGCACCACTGACGGGCATAACTAACAAAGGTGTGAATTACTTGTGGTATGATTCTTGGGAGTTAGCCTTTCAAGAGCTGAAAGGGAGGTTGAATTCATAATTGATACTAGTTTTTTTAGAGTGTGGAAATAGTTATACAGTTTACTATGATGCATCAGGTATTGGGCTAGGAGATGTGCCTATGCAGGGGGAGGGATTCGTTGCATATGAGTCTTAGCAGTTGAGGCCACAAGAGGTGAATTTCCAGACAAACGATCTCATGTTGTCAAAAGTTGTTCATTCATTAAACTATTGGAGAAATTATCTATTGGGAGATCATTTTGTGGTTTTCATCGATCACAAAAGTCTCAAGTACATCTTCACTCAGTGAGATATGAATTTGAGATAGCAAAGGTGGGTTGAGTACCTTCAGTCCTTTCACATTGGGCTTTCCTATATGCCTGGGAAAGACAACGCAGTGGCTGATGTGTTGAGGAGGAGGACTTAGATACAGGAAGTTCAGGAGGCCAGAAGTGAGTTGAAACAAATTTCTATGTTCCATGAGGTGCATTTGGAGGTGTGTGATAGACAGTCAGAAACCTTTAATTATTTTGTAGTTGTTACCTCTTCTCTACTTGACTGGGTGAGAATGAGGTAGCTATTAGATTCAGAAGGCCTAGATTTATGGGAGAGTGTGTCAATAGAGGACCCTATTCTTAGATGAATAGTAGGTGAGGATGAGATCTTGTGTTTTCATGGGTGTGTATGGGTGTCAACAGACATAGGCCAGGAGGTGATGCGGGACTTTCATTCTTCAGTTGGGGCGGTTCATCCTACTGTCACCAAGATGTATCGAGATCTAAAACGTCAGTATTGGTGTCCAAGAATGAAGAGAGATTTTGATGGTTTCGTGAGGAGGCGTTCTACATGGTTAGTAGGCGAAGGTAGAGAATCATAAACTATCCGGATTTTTCAGCAGTATCCATTCCTGAGTGGAAGTGGAACGATGTAGCGATGGATTTCATGATAGGCACACTGAGTGAGCCTCGAGGGAATGATGCACTTTTGGTTTTCATTGAAAGACTGATGAAGGTTTTACACTTCTTACCAATCAATGATACTTTTAGTGTTGATTATCTAGGATGGTTTTACATCCATGAGATTGTATGTTTACATCGGGTTTTGTACTCCATCGTATCAAATAGAGATGCATGTTTTACTTCTTGGGTCTGGAAGGGATTATAGAGTGCTTTGGGTACACAGGTACTTCTGAGTACAGCTTACCTCCACTAGATAGATGACTAGTCGAAGAAAACAGTTACGGTTCTAGAGTACATGCTTCAAGAATGTGTCCTATATTTTTCAGGTTCTTAGGAAAAGCACATACCTCTTTTGGAGTTTTCCAACAATAATAGTTTTCAAGAAACTATTTAGACGGCACCTTATGAGGATTTGTATGGGAGGACATAATGATCACCCCTATGTTGGCTGGAAGAAGGATAGGAAGCTATGCTGGGACCTAATCTTGTCTAGGAGACCACAGAGTAGATATAGTTGATTCAAAAGAGGATGGATGTTGCACAATCACGACAGAAGTCTTATGCTGATTGACGGAGACAACATATAGAGTTTGAGTTTGGAGATCAGGTTTTCCTATGTGTCACACCAAGGTTGGGACACATGTGTATTGGGAGATAGAGTAAACTTTCTCAGAGATATGTTGGACCGTTTGATGTTTTGAAAAGTGTCAGGCCAGTTTCCTATCAGTTGAAGTTTCCTCAGAGGTACTGGGCTATGCATGACAACTTCCACATTTCTCAGCTACGACGTTACTTATCATAACTATCTCATGTTTTTTAACCCGAGGAGGTTGAGTTGGAGGTTGACGCCTCATTCGAGGAGCATCTTATTCGTACTGTTGATCGAAGAATAAAGGTTCTCTGTTGTCAGTCTGTTCCTATGGTACGGGTGCTATGGCATCACAGGTGAGTATAAGATGAGACTTGGGAGAGGGAGACCGACATGAAATCACATTTACCAGATCTTTTCAAGGATTATTCTTCTTCTCCACCTTCTTAGGGAAATTTGGGGATGAATTTATTTAAGGGGTATGTTTTTATGAACCCAGATATTCATCTCAAGTATGGACCTTGTTTTTGATTTTTTTTTAAAAAATGGATAATTTATAAATTTAAGGAGTACACGCCATGTACTTTAGAGTAAACTCCATGTAACTGGTTTCCATAGGTGACAGTGTACTGGCCGTGTAATGGCCAAGTACACAGCTGTGTGGAGTGACCTACACACCGCCTAATGTGGGGGGAAATTAAGGAAAGTACATTGTGCGTACATTAATTGAATATGCTATATAATTTTCTTTTTATTTGTTAAATCGTTCTAGGGTCATGTCTAATTGGAAGAAACGTCTTCTTCTTAGCTCGTCTCATCCAGGAGTGACCGAATTCGATGATTCTTCTCTGAACCCTCAACTCACCATCCATTCTCTGAATCAACTGTTGTCGATTGTGTTGGAATCACCACAATGAGTTTTTCTTTATTCCAAAGTCTAATTCCTTGATTTCTCCTCTTTAGTGAGATATCCTTGGTTGAATTTTTTAGATTTCTTTGTAGATATATGTCATTCTAGGCCAATTCAAGGGCTGAAGCTTGAGTATATCGACCATACAACGCCAAGGTAGGTGGGTTGTGGCTTTCCATTTTTAGTCTTTTAATTGTATGTGCAAATGTTACCAATACCCTAGAATGGGGTATTACGTGTTTAGGGATTTTAACCATGTTGATGCCTAATTTGACTATTTTCATGATTTTGGGATCTTTTTTGTGAATAAGGTTATTTTTCCATGATTTTGAGGTGTTTCTCCATGTTAGTTTTGGTATTGACCTTTTGGTCTAGTTTTGCAGGTTAGGATGTTTTCTTTCCATGCCTAGTGCTGTTAGGATGGAG
This sequence comes from Viscum album, assembly GCA_963277665.1. NCBI lineage: Eukaryota > Viridiplantae > Streptophyta > Magnoliopsida > Santalales > Viscaceae > Viscum > Viscum album. The sequence goes on from OY728130.1 coordinate 1,627,012,460, forward strand.
TGATATTATCTGATATACTTGTTCCATGACTTGTATATGTTTATCCAAGTAGTATATTGCAATTTACTTTGGCTTCAGAATATCATTTTTGCACGATGGACTTACACAGGGATGTGGGAACCAGATGTAGTTATACCATTGGGGAAATGGATGCTGAGGGCTTTCCTAGAGTGCCTGCTATACTTTTTAAATTGAAAGACCATCGGGGTATGGACGTGTGTGCTCCCTCAGAGTGTCTATAGTTCCATATTGGGAGACTATAGGGGAAATTAGACATTGAGTGCTTCCTCAGAGTGTCTATAGTTTACTGTATCAATACCACATGGGGAATTGATGGAGAGTGCTTCCTCAGAGAGTCTTTGTTTAAGCTGAACAAGAGGGGTTAGACTGTGAGTACTTACCAGAGAGTTATTTGTGGTTGTTTGTTTGATTATTTTGATAAATGTAAATGAATGTAACTGAAACTGTCAGACTATTTACTTTTGAGTACTGCATTGTTTATTGCTTTATTTTTCCTATTTCCTACCATATATATTCACTGACTCATAGGCATAGCTCTTTTGGTGGATTTCTATTGGGATTCATCTCACACCTTGTTTGGGTCATGATTTTGGGCCCAAATAGATTATATTGTTGTAGGTATGTTGACACTCCATTCCATCAAAGAGTCTAAAAAATGAAAAAGGGAATCCCCTTAGAAAGAAATGGGAAAAATACAAGAAGAAAATCAAGATTTGAAAAGGCATGAGTTTTGGATCGCCTTAGTCAAACCAAAAGAGTGTCGGCGTGCAACCTACTTGCGCGCCCCAAAATGTCACGCAACGTATTTGCGCGCCCAAACTCCTTTCGCCCAGGGTCACATATTTTTCTACAAATAGACCCTTAGGGCCTCAATTTGTATGGATCAATTTCCCTGAATCCCAATTGCTTCTCTGGTCACCCTAGTGCTTCTCCCAAGTCTTCCTGAACTATCAAGGTTGTTCTTCAACACCATGAGCAGTGGATTTAAAGGATTATCATTGGACATAAGTGCTTTTAGTGTTTGAAAACCATAACACTTGAATTCCTAAAGAGGCCAACCTCCACAAATCAGAAGCACTTGTGCACCTCCTATTACATTCATAAGAACTTGAGCGCCCCAATCCTGGGACTACATGTGAATACTCTTGAAGTCTTGAGCCATGTATCGCCCATGTATTACCATACAGGTTGTTTTCCACTTATGTGAATATCAAGTCTCCCAAGTCTACTTGCACACCAATACATGCATTCCCTCATCTACTTGAGCGCTCCGCTTTGATTCACTTAGTCTATCTAGTTTACAAGGCATCAAGCCTTTATCAAATCCATTTGTGGCAAGGATTCCTGTTCATTAGCACCCTTATCTGAAAGGGATTCTGTTGAGACCTCCACCAAAACCTCCTGACTTATCAAACCTTTGGGAAAGGTACATTAGCATGTCCCCTATTTGGGTTTGTATTTACACAATCCAAGGTTTTTCACATTTTATTTATAAGGGAGTTAGGATACATATAATGTATGTGGGTTTGTATATCTACAGTCACATGGGACTTTCTCCTAGGAACAGTGTTGGGAAGTTCACAGTTTGTTGGGGGTTTTTGGTCTTGGCCTCTCCCTTCTCGAAGAGATGACCAGGAACCTCAGGTGTCTGGTAGGGAAGGTATATTTCACACCTAATTTCATTTCTTTTGAATAAAGTAGAAGGCTCCCTCCCCTACTAGGATAAATTTTAGGGAAACCATCCTGGTTTAAGCCCACAGATTTTCTTGATGAGGTAGTATCATTTCTCCTCTTATCTTCTTCAGTTCCATAGAACTAGAGGAGGGATGGGCACATGGACTTTCATTACCCTTTCCCTCTCTCGTTGATCATTGTCCTAATGGTCAGTCATCCTAGTGTAATCCCCTGACCTTCATCCCTTCTTTCTTTCATTGGACCCTTGTCCAATGTAAAGTGAATAGAGGGAGGGACTGTTTCCTCTCCCTCTTCTAGGTTCAACAAAGGCCTCATACACTACTGCCTCCATAGGAGCGCCCTCTTCCACTATTAGAGGATGAAAAGTGCATGTGTCATTGTTGAATCTTTCACCTACTCTTTTTTTCTTACACCGACCATGACTAATGTGGGATTAGTGATTTGAGATGATTACAACATGTGAACCCATACTCATGACTGAATCAACTACGAGAACTCTGATTCTTGTTGAAACCAGGATACGTTGGAATCCTTCTCATGGACCGAGATCACTGGATAGCCTCCATAGGAATCCAACCTTAATTATCTTAATCTAGGCATCCTTCTTAGAAATAATCCCTAAATTAAACCCCCCGATCATCCAGGGATTTTTTTCATTAAGTAATCCCAAAATAATTATCTCTCAAAAGACTATACACTTTTATGAGACTTACTGAACTATGTGGGCTTTGATTACCATACATATGGAATACATTGGAAGCCTCCTTGAGGTTCAAACCCAACACATCAAATCAACCATATTCTCCTTGGTCCATATTCCCAACAGGGTCTAATATTACATGTAAAACCATATCCTTTCCAAGTTCTTTGGGCTACATTAGCATAAATCCCACACTATGTTTTGACTAAGCACCTTCTGTTTAGAGGTACTTATCACATGACCATAAAAGGTATGATGTGTCCCATCAAGTGACACCGAACTTTGAGGGTTTGATTCCTTTTATAAGGATACGTAGGTAGCCCATCTTATCGGAATGACCCCAAGATCAAAACAAACATTCATCTCCCTGGATGACAATAAATTCCAGAGTTCCCCACTGAGTGGAATAAAAATTATTATCATTATAATGATGATTAAAAGAACCGTTAAATAGTATATTAAAGGACACAATTGATGGATAACATCGAATACATACAGACATTTCACTTAATGAAGATCCTTGAATATATACTAATGATTCTAATTTTTACACATGTTAATATGTGATTAAAAATTCCCTGGGAAACTTATGTTATACTTGGTGAATTAATATGGATTCGTGAAAATATCTTAAATTTATAAAGAGGGTCATAGAGTAGACAATAATTCCCCTCAAATGGGTGTGATGAGTCCGACTTCCCATCCTCTCGACCAATGAATGTTCCTAAGTACGGTAATGTTCATAATTAATGAACACCTGCCGTTGAAATGCAGGTCCCCTTTGGATAACAAATGTTGGATGTTTTCGTATCCATTAATAAATCTAATGGAAACCACCTGGAAGCAGTGTTTCTTAAAAATAGAACCCACATTTTAAGGATCTACGAAACAAAAAATGGTGAACTCAACGTGAATCCTTAAAAAATTTAATAATGTTACCCACATGTTAGGACTCTATTAATTGATACAGTAATCCTAGAAAAAGGAATATATCATGCATGTAACCATCTAAAAAGATGTTTCTTTAATGGAGTTGTTTTTTGTTTCAGGTGTTTATCTCATAACCCCCTTCAGTCTGAAATGGATCTCTTCAAGACAACATCTGTGAACTTCCTAGCTGCTGCTCAAGCTGGATCCCCATCCACAGAAAAGATACCATCACCTACATAGTGTCTTCAACACTGGTTCTCTAATGTGCGGTTAAACGATTATCACCGGCATGGTATAATCCCGACTTTGGAGGATGCCCGACATGCCCTCCAAGTCAATAACAATCCTCGATCATCTAGACAACGATAAATGATGAAAAAGAAGTAGAAGATGTCAATAACCATCTTCAACCATTTTGGGTCCTTATCCTCATAAAGCAACAACTAGTCCCTACCATACTATAGAGAGGTGGATCAAGAGGCCACTCAGGGCCATAATTCATGAATTCAAGGGTCCTTCCTGATGACTCCCACCAACAATCACCACCAACAGAATCACACGTTAGTGAACCCCCAACATGATGGGGGTGTTGCTCTGAACATTCGGAACAGGTCTCTTAGACCCGAGAACGCAATACGAACCTCTAGGGACAACGTACGATCATTATGGGGGCATGTTCTTACCTCCATATCCTCCGGAGAAGCCCAATAACCTAACTTGATGGAAAAAAATGAGTGGGCACATTCACCCATTTGTCCTAATTTTTCTACCTAGCAGACTCGTCTAGGAAAAACCCACCAATACCACCAGTCAAATCTTGTGGAGTACCATTAACAAGCACATACACTTGTTTAAAAAATATCATCCAGTCAGTAGGCTCGTCAGACTTCATTTAAAGAAGCCCTCCAATCCAATGTGGTGGCAATTGGTAAACATGGACATACATCTGCATACAACCCACAATTTTTCTAGCAGTCTCATCTACCATTATTGAAGGAAGTACGTAAACCATACTTGATGAGAAAACATTGTTAGGAACATACACCTACCGATGTTCGTCAATCCTTCCAACTATCTTGTTTGATAGCAGCTGTAGAAGTCAGTCAGAAAGCTCCGATGAAAAATCTGGGGAAGACCCAACTATCTTCCCCAATGGATGAGTACTGGCAATACCCATTGGCATGAAATAGAGGAATAGAGCGGGCACATACACCTAATCTTGATACGCAATAGACATATATTCTCATTTCGGCCTCTAGAGTCACCAACCACATCTTATCAATGGTGAAATGGAAGATGTAAATAACTACCCATATTCTGGAAGCATGTCAGGATATTATAATAATTACATCAGTAGTACCAAGGGAAAAATCACATAAATTTATCCCCACACATGGGATAAATCATCAGCATGACATCCCAGAGTAGATACACACCTCTATTCTAGACTAGGAGGGTCATGTATCATACTCCTCTATATCATACGGACAACAAGATCATGAACACACACCCTTTCCAGTTAGAGGTAATCGGTCTGTTCCGGTAACCAATACAAAGCAGGCACATACACCTACCCATGATAACCACTTTTCCCAGAAACTGGCCCCATCTAAGTATAAGAGAACATCTAAGAATAAGTATTTCCAAACACTTTAGGAAAATCAATAGTCAAGCTGTGATTTGGATCCTCTTAATACTGGAGTTATTGAAGCCCTTAGGCATTTATCTGTTATAGATCAAGATCATATCCTCTCATTACCAAATTATGGGACTGGTAGCAGTAATTCGGAAGTTCTCTATCAGACACTTCATCATGAAGTCTTTCTTTGTGAAAATTTGGTCAATCCATAGGAATTATCTCTAGAGAAGAGCCACAACAACCCTCCGTGTGGCCAGAAGACTAAGGATAAAGAGGATTCATCTCTTTCTGTCATCTACCATGGTGATCCTCTCCATGATGGAATTTGCTGATATAGTCCTCTCCACAATAGTATTTTTCAGTGTGAAGATAATTCTATAATTGATATTTTAGTGATGAGAAATCTATACTATCTCGATGCACTTGCAAGCACAAATCCCGTCATGTCTGATGCCTTTTCATTGATAGGTGAAACACTTTCTCCACCAGAAGACATTTTAATGGAACAATCATTCTCTGAACCTCCCTTGGGATATTTGTCTTCTAATACAGATCATCCACTTTTCCCAGACCAAGTGGAAAGACCTCTAGTGAAAGATAATGAGGATGTGTTAAACATGAGAAAACAATTGGCTAAAGGATAAATACCTACCATGTTCTGAAATTTGGAAAATTCTCAATATAATATTCCAGAAGTGATTGCAGAAGATTGCATTCATGAAATCCTCCTCAACTTATGGAAGACTCTTTGTAATTTGAAAACCAAACTATTACAATACAATGAATATAAAAATCAAGTAAAGATAATAGAAGGGTTGCAACGCCAAATTGACTTGGTATCTCTCTCAATTTCCAAACATCCAAATGTTGAAAAATAGTAGAGAACCCATCAGTGTGCATGCCTCAGTGCTCTAAAGAGTCTATGCCATTAAATTTATGATTCCCCTTCTAGTTCTTGTATCATAGGATGGGGTGCACATGGAGAATTACATTTCACTACACTCTATAATTTGTAATGTCTACCAAAATTGGTCTCATGCAATGTTATTTCCCACGGACAGTCACAATCAATAGATTTTGTATGTAATCAAATGTACACTCAAGAACAGACCTCAACCAACTCTCATCAGATTCAAGCCCAATGAAATGAAGTTGTTGAGTTACCTTAACATCAGGTATATGATAATCTTGAGTAGGTGTCCCAGTTAGAGGATGTCAGCCATCAGAGAATAAAAATTTATGAAATAGCGTAGTGATCTTATAAAATAGGTGACTTGAGTGGTTGTTGGATAATTCACCCATCTAATGTCTAAACCAAATTTCAAAAAAAATTACGAGATCAGTTTCACAAATTTCATCCATAACAGTTCAAGAATCACCCCATCTTGCAAGGCTGGGGGATAATTTAATTCAAACTTCAAGTTCATTAAACTAAGTTCATAATTTTGAAGAAGAAGAATAGGAATATCCCTTGCCTACAGGGTTGGGGGATTTTTCACATCTACAATCCCCTCCTCAACGGAAGTCAATTTTTTCCTCATTAGGGAAGAAGTCACAAAGAGAGCACACAACTGAACTATCCAAGGATTTCCTTTAGGTTACATTCCACCAAACAATTCCCAGGAATTGATCATATATGAGAACAAAGTATCATGAAATATGTAAGGGTAGACAATCTTACAAAGATACTGAAAAAATGCCATCAATGCATTATGCGTTAGTAAATTTCATTAACACCCTTGTAGAAGATCCTCCAGAAAATGAGTCTAGTTTAAGGGAATCATAAGATGATGTTCTTATCCATAATAAAGTACATAATTATGACTATGAAGAAGGTGTATGTACCCAAAATCAGAGGCTTACCCAAAATCTTGGTATCCCTTAAAATAACTAACACCCCTCTCTAAAAGGTATCTAATAAGGGGAAAGTTAAATGACATATTGTATATCACTTTTCTACTAGAGAAGGTCTATATTTAATGCTTGAAGAGATATTTTCTCATCAAGAAGAGGAAATTAATGAGTGTAGAAGACTCAATACAGAGTTACATCGAAACAGCATTTCGGCTAAACGCACTCCCCTGGAAAGTCCTCAACTTTCACATCCTATAGGAGCTCATCAGAAAAGAGGATTTGTAGTAACCACAGATGCAGATTTTAAATTCCCACCACTGGGTACACAACCAAGGCATGATCAAACATATCATAATATTTCTGTTCATATGGGTTATCCAAGGAAAATACCATAACCATCATCAGTAATTTAGTCGATCGTTGCACCAGATAAAGCTTCAGTTGTAGTACCTACACAGGTTCTAGCTCATCACGATATTCTCCAAATTATTATTAACACAATTGAGGCATTAACGACTTGATTGGAATCTATAGAGGAATGATGTGGGACAGTTCCACTAGAAAATAAAGCTTTCCCTAAATGGGTGGATACAATTCCCCCCCCCCACAACATTTTTTGAATAACACATTCCCAATCATTAATTGTTTGGGGGATCCAAAACAAAAATTAACAAATTTTATTTCTTGTTGTGATCCCATGATGGGAACTCCTCAACAATAAAAATCAATAAAGCTTAGTTATTTTGTGAAGCCATTACATGGATCATCTTTTGTCTAGTAGACAAGTTTACAATCTCGATCAATCACTGGATGGGAAGATCTCCATCAGAAATTAATTATTCAATTCAGATCAACCCTTCCAAAGATGAAATTTTTTTGTCTCACCAATTGTAAACAAAAATAGAATGAAAGAGTTTCATATTACATTATGCGATGGAAAGGATTAGAAAATTCCTTATGTTTGTCACTCCCTTAAGAAGAGTTTCTACCAATTTGGGTGGAAAATCTGCATGATGAGATACACACACCACTGATCCCAGGGAAATACACAGGTGGGTTTCAGTACCTTACTTAAATTTATCAACAGATAGAATATTCTATTATTGAAACTAAGGCTAAAACTCATGTATTTCCATAAACTATAGGAAATAGAATAGGGAAACCATAGGTAGCTACCGTTACACTCAGGCAAGCAACTTTAACTACTTCCACTTCAAAATCTTCATTGTATCGAAGGTCTCCACCTCCAGAGCATTATGAGTAATGACCTACACTTTAAGATGATTAAAGAGATCAAAATAGGAAAACATTTGTGTAATTAAAGAGGAAAGTTTATTACTTTCGGAGAGAACAAGTTCATGGTTACTTTATCTCAACTCTAAAGAAGAATTTGGTTCAGTTTCCAAGGCTGAAGAAACCAAATAAATAAGGAGATTAAGATCTTTCAAATTATTTTCACCTTCACCAGATGTTAGGGCTTCTCATTCAGGAGTGTTTTTCTTTTATGGACCTCCTAAAAATGGTAAACTCTAGACAAGTGAAATCGAAAATTTCGTCATCTCAAGTAGCATGTGTTACTGCTACTGATCGAGAGAAAAAAGGCGAATGGAAGGAAGTAAAATGTAAAAATGTGAAAAAATATAATCATTGGATGATCAGGAAAATGATCAACCAAACTCATAACAATTTAAAAACACAGTTGGAACAACCAACTGTGTCTTCCGCCACTCCCGCCATAGCAGACCCACCTTCATCAAAAGAGAAGTCTTCAAAAGGGAAGTCCTCAAAGTAACGACATGATGAAAAGGATAAAGAGTATTAACAAGAAGATGAGATCATGTCAAGGCATAATTTTTCCTTGACCCTGAATGATTTCATTCCATTTAATTTAAAAACATGGGCACCGTCCTACCAAATGGAATAACCATAATTGGCCAGTCATGGAGAATTTTCATCAGATAATGAATTGATATTTTGTTCTGTCAAAGTTATCCACATAACAGATATTTATGCCAAAGGTGATTCTGATTATAATGAGATGGAATTAATTGTACCTAACTAGGGAAATAGAGGAAGAAGCCATGGTCGAGGATACAATGGATGACAGGAGAATTATAGAAACCACCATTTTAACTCTAACCTTGCTCGAACCATTTATACGGCAGAAAATCGTAGAAGATCCCTTCAGCGGGATCAACAAGAAAAAGAAGTTTCTTCCATGAAATAGGTTTGGTTATGATACAATTATTTTGGAAGACTGATTATAATTCAAACGATCTTCCTTTAAGAAAGTAGATAGACCTAGACAGACTAATCTACCAAAGGCAGGAGTATTTCCAACTTCTACTCTGAAAAAGGGTACACCTACAACAGAATCATAAACATCCAAGGCACCTGAAAAACCACATCTTCATGGTGGGAAACTCAGAAATATAGACCAAAAGTGTGATATCTTAAATCAATTGGCCCATGTAACATTGAATTTATCATTTTTGGAATCTTTAAGCCTATCAAAAGATCTTCGAGAAGCACTTATTGAGGAATTGTCAAGTCCTCAAGAGTTTGAAACCAAAGTTACTACTACTGAGGTTTACCGTATTGAGAATGATCATAAAGAATGTCATGCATTCATATCATTTATAGATGAAGATGAAGGTGATGTTGTACATGGACATATCAAACCCTTGTATTTATCTATTAAGGTCAATGACATTGAAATTCGATGAGCCTTCATTGATAATGGCTCCGGAGTGAACCTCATTCTTGTTCTCACACTTCATCAATTGGGTCTGATAGAATCAAACATATCTTATTCCACTTTAATGTTTCAAGGATATGAAAAAATTAGAAAGATCCTCTGGGTGAGATTACATTCTTGACTCAATTTTGAGATCTTGTGTCTAATTCAGATTTCATGGTTGTTCGTCAGGACACAACCTTAAAAATTATACATGGAAGGCCTTGGATGCATCAAAATGTGGTCATACTTTCACCATACCACCAAAGTCTTAAGTAAATTTTCAATGGTAAAACTGGGATATTGTATGGTGATAAGGCTCTATTAAAAATGTGTGAATCTCAATACATTGAGGTAGAGTTTTATCACACAAAATGAATGAGGCCCAAGACAAAGGAGATAACCAGAGTTAATGCTTCGAATGGGCTGGAAAAGATCCCAGAAAATCCATTCATAAATTTGAGTATACATTATTTTTTACTCATTAATCAAATTGAAATGGTAAAACTGAATCCAAGAACTCGTAAAATAACTTCCATATTGTCAATTACGGTAACTGAGCCTGACAACAAGGGGAAAATTACTGATTCACTACATAGTGATAGAAGCTTTAATGTAGATATTTTAATTTCATCTGTCGAACTACAAAAAACCCCTAATTCATCAATCAGAGTAGAAGAAGTTGTACCAATTCTAGAGGAATACAAATATGTGGATTCCCAATCCATCATCTTCTCTTTATTACCCGAAGAAGATCCTTCATAATCAGTAGGGTCAGATATGGTGTCCTCTTCTTCAGGGTTTTCAAATACTAAATTCTCCACCAAATCTGATAGTTTTTCCTTGTGACCTACTATGAAAGTAGAAACATAATAAATAACACAAAATGAAGAAGAATAAGAAGATCTCAGGGATTCTCCTCTAGCATTTGAGTTAGGTGTCTCTACCACCATGGATGATCTCAGAGAAATAAATCTGGGTATAGAAGAAGATCCACGCCCCACTCTAATTAGTGTGGCCATGACTTCTAAAGAGAAAGAGGTGTGTACTTCATTTCTAATGAAACATTGAGATATATTTTCTTGGAATTATACTAAAATTCCAGGTTTTAATCCTGATGTAGCCACCCATCATTTGGGTGGTCTAGAAGAACATTACAGATTCAAGAAGGTAGCAAGAAAAACACACCCAACTCATGCCTCTAAAATTGAAGAAGAAGTTTTTAAGCTAACAATGGCTCGTTTTTTCAGAGAGGTTAAATATCCCAAATTCATGGAAAACATTGTCCCAGTGAAAAAAGAATAATGGAAAAATCATAGACTGCATTGATTTCAGAGATCTTAACCGCAATTGTCCTAAAGATGATTTTCTGGTCCGATTATAGAACTTTTAATTCATGTAACAGTTGGCTATGGAGCTCTTTCCATCATGTATGGTTACTTTAGGTATAATAAAATCCATGTGGCCCTAGAGGATGAATAATATACGGCCTTCAGATCCACTCGTGGTGTATTTTTCTATAGGGTAATTCCCTTTGTCTTAAAGAATGCTAGTGCAACATATCAACATTCCATGCATCATATCATCAATCACTTATTAGGAATTTTTTTTGAATGTTATGTGGATTATTTGGTGGTCAAATCCAAAAAAACGTTCCAATCACTTTGCTAATCTGGAGACCCTATTCAATAAACTTCAGCAACATAGTTTGAATATGAACCCCTTGAAATGTGATTTTGGGGTAACCTCAAGAAAATTTCTATCACTTCTTTGTACGCCATCGTGGTATCAAAGTTGATACTGAGAAAAAAAAATCAATCCTTTTCATGTCACCTCCTTGAAATTTGAGATAATTAAGAGGACTCTAAGGAAACATGGACTATATTCGATGATTTATCGCCAATTTGGTAGGCAAGTGTTCTCCCTTCATTAGATTAATAAATAAGGGAGTCACATATCAATGGACTGAATGCTATAAAGAAGCATTTGATAACATCATGAAATATCTATTCAGTCCACCAATATTAATTCCACTTGTTGAAGGAAGACCACTTATTCTATATGTGATTTATTTAGAGTGAATACTGGGTTCCTTCCTTGATCAGAAGAATGATCCTGGGAATGAAAATAGTCTTTACTATCTCAGCCAAAAAATGCTTGATGCGAAAAATCAGTATTCAAGTATTAAAAAGTACTATATGTCATTAATCATTATAGTTATGAAATTGATGCACTACCTGTAACATCATGAAGTACAATTGGTATCTTGTAGTAACCCACTCAAATTTATTCTCATTCGTCCTATGCTTATATGGCATCTGGCACGGTGGGAAGTTATTCTGCAACAGTTTGATACCCAGTTTGTGCTTCAAAAGGCAATAAAAGGCCAATCTCTAGCTGATTTTCTTACTGAACATCCATCGACAGAAGATACATCATTAAATACTGAACTTCCTGGTGAAGAGTTCTTCTCTATTTATGATAATTCCCAGACATGGGAAATATAATTTGATAGTGATTCCAGAAGTCCAACATGGAAGAGAATGGAAAACTATAAACTCAGCAATGTTGGGTTAGGAATTGTCCCCATTTCCACAGAAAATGACATTTTTCCTTATTCCTTCCTATTATCGGAAGGTGATTCCAACAATGAGGCAGAATATCAAGATTTCATCACAAGTTTAGAATTGGACCTTCAGGTGAAAGTGAATCACTTAAAAGTGAATGATGATTCAGAATTGGTAATCATGAAAATAAATGTGGAATATTCTATCAGAAAAGAAGAGTTAATCCCTTTGTGTTATTGCTTCATTGGGTTAATGGATGTATTTCCCTTAGATTTGACACTTTCTTATGTCCCGCGATCACAAAATTTCCAAGATAATGTATTGGATAATGCAGTTACAGCCCTGATAGATCCAAATCGGGATGAGATAATCATTAGAATAGCCCGTAATCATGTGTTATCACTTTTCATTCAACCCATGATGGAGGAAATTAATGAAATTATACCTATTACTGAGCCATATGGTCATACCACAGGATGGAGAACATCCATCTTGAAATATCATTAAAATGGAATAGTTCCGCCAGATCAGGCTGACAAAGAACAGATTTGATGCCGAGCATCCAATTTTACTCTTTATGATAGTCCAGACCACCAGAAGATCTTTTAAAAACTAGGCTTTGATGGAGTCCTCAGATGTATTGATGGAGAACAAACTACAGCTGTCATTAAAGAAGTTCATTCAGGAGCTTGTGGTGCTCATCAGTCTAGGCATAAGCTTTCTGATAAATTCTAAAGGCTTGGATACATTTAACCTTAAATAGCATAGGATTGTATATATTTTATTAAGAAATTTCATCCCTACCACGTGCATTCCAACTTCATTTATCAACCCCTAAATTTTCTACATACAACTAAATACTCCTGTCCATTTTCCACATGGGGAATGGAAATAGTAGGGCCTTATCCTCTAGCCACGGCTAAGCTGTTCAAGTATATTATTACTGCTACTGACTTCTTCTCTAAATTGGATGAGGCAATACCTCTCAAAGAATCTGGAGCGAAAATCATTGTTTGTTTTGACAAAACTAATATCATCATCATATTTTTTATCCCTCATACTATTTAGATGGACAATAACACCAATTTTTGTTTTGATGAGTTAAAAAAGTTATATTAAGAACATAATATCAAATACAACTATTCATCTCACTATTATGAAGTTTCCAATGGGTAGATAGAGCCCTTCAATAAGACCCTATCAAATATACTCCAAAAGATGGTATATAAAGATAAGAAATCATAGTCGCATAAACTTTTTAATGCTTTATGGGCCTATCAGACTACTACATATACTACCACACAAGAAACTCCTTATTTATTGTCATATAGAACCGATGTAGTTTTTCCAATTGAAATGTAATTTCCTTAACTTAGAGTTTAAAGCTATGACCAGTTACCTATAGATGAGAGGTCTCAGAAATGGATTAATGAGCTGGAGCGGTTAGACGAAATAAAATTCCATACATTTCATCATTTAGAATTCTATCAGAATAGAATAGCGTGTGATTTTAACAATAAATTTCACCTCTATTAATTTCTTCCAGGAGAATTGGTATTGGTCCTCAGTACTCAAATGATACCAGGAATTAAACCTCCAAATCTTGATCCAAAGTGAGAAATACCTTATTCTATACATAAGGTCTACTCAAATAGAGTTTATGCCTTAATCTCAATGGATGGAGAACTAATTACAACTCCAACCAATACGATATTCTTGAATAAAGACTTTTTGTAATTATACAGATAATTTTTCCTAGCTGCGAGACTAAAAACTGAAAAGTAAAAAGTCCTAGTTGGAAGACATTAGACTATATAACAACTATAACCATCCATGTTGTGTGACATTAAAATATGTACCATCTTTGTCCTTTTCGCACAACATTAAACTACATGACACTATTTTTACTCATAACATGACATAAGCTATATGGTTAACATCTTCTACACTTTATTTTCTCTTCCTTATGCCCAATTCGGATCTGCATAGGGTCCTAATTTCATGAACTACATATGTCTTGATTCTCATTTTCAATGAGATACATAGAGATGCCTAAATCCCTAATTTTGGGCCCAGTCGTAATCACAAAATCTTTTTATTTTCTTTTATCCTATTGTATATGAATCAAATCTATATAGAGTTTTTCCTTAAGATATATGGTTTGGTCTTTATACCATTTTATGTCTTAAGATTAGTTGTTCTCTCATAACATGTCAAAGACCACATTCTTCATGCCAAACTTGATTGTCGTAAGGAATGATTGTTTGAAGAACTACCTACGACTTGATTATCATCTAATTGAGATACATAGAGATGCCCAGATATCCAATCATGGGCCCAGCCATGATAAAAAACCATTTATTCCTTATATATGAATCAAACCTACATAAGGAATGTTTTAAGAACTATGCATGACTTGATTCTTACCCCAAAATGACACATAGTGACACATTGGTTTTATCCCTTAATCCAGTTTCAATATGTATTTCTCTTCACATCAATTAATCTTCATCCATACTACATGACATTAAACTTCATGGAAATCTAACACACTTATTCATCACTTGTGTCACCTTTGTATTGTAAAAGAAACCCTTACTACTCCTTGTTTCTCACACCGAGCATATTTCACATTGTCTTAGGAATTGGGTTAAAGGATTCTCTATATAAATAAGGTGTCTCAATTTCTTATGGGGTTAAATAATGTCCTCACTGAATAACATAAAACTGCACAGTATAATGCCCTTGCTGTATGAATTTAAACTTCACATCAAAATATTAATACAGAGGAAACAAAGAAAGTCTCCATTTTACATATGATTCAGATCTATGTAAAAAACGTCAAACTCATGACCAATATTGGTTCAAATATTTCTCATGTGTATTTAGTATAAACCCTTCCATATTTCACAATCATAATTTTCAATGTTTTCAGATCTTCATAATCATTCTTACAGTTTATAGTGACAGAGTTTCTAATACCTGAGGGATATTTTCCTTGACTATGCAGTAAATTACCATAGGTTTCCTTGCAAAAATTGCCTACATAATGGGCTAGTCAGTCAAAAGATTCCACTATTTGGCTATGCAGAATATGCATCAGCTAGCCCTACATAACACAGCCCCCATAATGGGTTTTTCAAATAATGGTAACTTTGTTCTTGGTTATAGTATCTTTTTCCCCTTTAAACTATGATGAAAATATACACGAATCAATATTTTAAAATAGTCATTCAAGTATACTTGTCCCATTATCATTCTCCCAATCTAAAAGTCATCAAGACCATGGTTTACACATTTCCTTCACCACGTGTTCAATTCAATATGAACTAAACATGGAATCACATGGCCCCATATCATATAATGTTTCCATTTCTGGCCCATGTTTTATGACCTAAAACTATAAACACCACACCTCATACGTTTGGGTCATACCTTCGTAGAAGTACTATTCCTCTGATTTGTTGGAAATCTTGGTTTGGAAATACCCTCTCCATATTCCATTACCATTCTCCATAAATCAAACTCTATACAAAGGAAAAAATGAATCTCCAAAAACTTTCTTCATTCTTTATCAATATAATTTCAAACTTATGAGATCTCTTTTACTTGACTATGTAGTACGTGCCCTTAGGTGGCCTTGCATAAGTTTCCTACATAATAGGATTTTCAACCAAAAGATTCCACTATTTGTCTATTCATCATATGCCCTAGTTGTCTCTTTATAACACAACCCCATAAAGGTTTTGTCAAATAATGGTATCTTTGTTCTTGTAAAAGACTTCCTCTAATGCTTTTGGCCCTTTTCCCATATCATCATCTGGATTTACAAATTCATAAATCACAGTTTCTAATTTTCCATTCCATACCTAGACATGGTTGTATATTTCTAAACAAATTATCAATAAATTGGGAGATTCTAAAACCTTTGGTCAGATCTAAAGACCTTAATTTAAATCCACACAATGTCCTCACAGCATGACTTAAAACTGCATAGTACAATGTCCTCACTGCCTAACCTATAACTGCACAATACAATGTCCTCAATGCATGACTTAAAACTGCACAGTACAATGTCCTCACTGCATGACATAAAAATGCACAGTACGATATCCTCATAGCATGACTTAACACTACACAGTACAATGTCATCACTGCACGACTTAAAACTTCACAGTATAATTTTCACACTGCATGACTTAAAACTACACAATATGATATCATAAATTCCCCTTTTTGATAATTTTTAACCATTCCTCATACACCAAATTTCAATAGAAATGGTTTTCCTATTCATGAAATATGTCGGTATAAAATATCCCTTTCATTTTAAAAATTAATTTCCTTGAAAAAACCATCCACTATGGTCTTGAGACACCCAAAAATTATTTTCCCTTATCTATCAGTTAAAAAATGTTAAATTCCTAAATAGATCTTTTTCTTGAATATGTAGTACATGCCCTTAGGTGGCCTTGCATAAGTTTCCTACATAATAGGATAGTCATCCAAAAGATTCCACTATTTGGCTATGTAGCATATGCCCCAGTTGGTCTTACATAACACAACCCCCGTAACAGGTTTTTCAAATAATGGTAACTTCATTCTTGGAAGAGACTCCCCTTATGTTGATATATGTTTTTAAATTTGGTGACTATAAAAATCATGGCTCAATATTCTCCTTGGAAATACTAAAGTATATTAAAGCAATTCTTAGCCACTAAGTCTTTTTTGGAATCTAATTTCAAATTTATGGTCAAAGTTGTTTTCCCTTAAATACTATCCCTTTATAGTCAAGCATGCATGACTCTAAATTGCTAAGAGACATGTTACTCACTTGATTGTGAACCCGCGAAGGGAACTCTAAATGAATGTTGATTCCCAACTCACTAAATGTATATTTTGTATTGTTTAGATAACATTGAGCAATAAAAAGTCAATGATATAAAGTTTGTGGGGTTTTACATATAACCCTAGAAAAAATCAAACTATGATTACTAGGAAAAATGGCCTAGGTAAAACAAAGGAAGATAGGTTCTTCAGGGAAAGTTGAAATGATACTTCTTCAAATATTTTTCTATGTCTAGAGGGGTGGTGTCACAAATGTCAAAGTAATCATGACAAACTACATTCACTAAGTCATCAATCCTCTTGCTGGAAATCTCATCAGTTGTTATAATTCATTTGGGATCCATTGAACATGAAAAAAGATAGAAATCAAAATTTTAATGTAAGATCATTTTTGGTGTTTTACAAAACAAAAATTGGAAAAGGCATTAAAGAGCACAAGTATAAACATGGAACGCAAGAATAAGTCGGTGTGCAAGTATGGTGTCCCACTTATATTGTGTAACTAAAAAACATACAAAAGAAGCGCAGTGAAACAAAATCATTTGAGTAAAAGAAGACTTGTGTGCTGAGAGCTGATATTTCAAAAGTCATGAGACTTTTCTCGGAAGTAACTCTACTATATATAGGTTATTCATGTTACCCTACACGCCAAAATCTTGCACACTTTTAGCTTTCATGACCAATTTTATCACAAGAATAACACTTGTGTGCCCCAGTGCTATTTTCTTTATCCTTAAATAATTTAAATCAATATAGGATCCTCTTTTCATTTTGGATCCAATTCTGATGGGATATTTTGTTGACACTCCACTCTGTCAAAGAATCCAAAAATGACAAAGGAAATCTCCTTAAAATGTAATGGGGGAAATACATGAAGAAAATAACGATTTGAAAAGCCATGATTTTTGGGTCGCCTTGGTCATATTGAAAGAGAGTCAGTGCACAACCTACTTGCACTCCCCAAAATGTCACACAACCTACTTTCACTTCCAAACTACTTTCACCCAAGGTTCTATATTTTCCTATAAATAGACACTTGGGGCTGCCATTTGTATGGAGAAATTTACCTGAAGCCCAGTTGCTGCCCTGGTCATCCTTGTGCATCTCCCAAGTCTTCATAAACATTCAAGGAAGTTCTTCAACACCTTGAGAGGAGGATTAAAGGAGGATCATTGGTCTTAAGTCCTTTTAGTGTTTGAAAACCATAACACTTGAGCGTCTAAAGCGCCCAACATCAATAAATCATAAACACTTGCATGCCACCTATTCCATTCATATGAACTTGAGCACCCCACTTCTAGGACTACCTATGAATTATCCTGATGTATTGATCCATGTCTCACCCAGGTATTACCAAACAGGTTATTCATTGCTTAAGTGAATAATAGGTTGCCCATGTCTACTTGTGAACCCTTATCTACTTGAGCGCTCCTCTTCGATTCACTTACTCTCTTCTGTTTACAAGCCCTAAAGCCTTCATCAAATACATTCATGGAAAGGATTCTTCTTCCATGGCTCCCTTGTCTGAAAGGTATTCTATTGAGACCTCTACTAAAACCTCCAGACTTAGCAAACCTATGGGAAAGGCACATTAGTGTGCCTCCTATTTGGGTTTTTATTTCCACAGTTAGAGGTTTCCCACATTTGTTTTATAAGGGAGTTAGGATACATGGAATGTTTGTGGGTTTGTATATCCACAGTCACATGGACCTTTCTCCCAGGAATAGTGTTGGGGAGATTCTAGTTTTGGGAGGGTTTTGGGTCTTGGTGTCTTCCTTCTCGAAGAGATGACCCGGAACCTCAGGTCTCTGGTAGGGAAGGTATGGTTCACACTTACTTTCCATCCTTTTGAACAAAGGAGAGGTCTCCCTCCCCTACCAGGATCAATTTTAAGGCAACCATCCTAGTATAAGCCCCTAGATTTTCTTGCAACAGGTAGCATCATTGCTCATCCTCTCTTCTTCGGTGACAAAAAACATAGGAGAGATGGGAATGAGGACTTTTGTTACCCTTTACTTCTTCTGTTGAGATTTTTCACCATGGGAAACCATCCAGGTGTAAGCCACTAACATTAATCACTTCTTCCTTTCATTGGATCCTTTTCCAATGTAAAGTTAATAGAGGGAGGGCTCATCGCCTCACTTTCTTCTCTGGTTAACTAAGGCCTCATCCACTCCTGCCGCCACAAGTGTTCCCTCTTCCACCAGTAGAGGAGGAACAATGCATGTGTCATTATTTAATTTTTCATCTCATCTTATTGCTCACACTGAGAATTACTTACGTGGGCTTAGAGATTCATGATGATTACAACATGTGCGCAAACACTGATGACTGAATGAACTATGAGAACTCTGATTCCTATTCAAACCAGGATATATAGGATGTCTTCTTAGGGCCCAAGCTCACTAGATATCCTCCTCAGAAATCCAGCCATAATTCTCTTAATCTGGGCATCCTCCTTAGGAATAACCCCCAAATTAAACCCCTAAATCATTAAGGCATAATTTTCAAGAAGTAAAACCAAAATCATTTTCTCTCAAATGACTATACTATCCTATAAGAATTATCAAACAACGTGGGCTTTTATTTCCATCCATAAGGGATACGTAGGAAGCCTCCTTGAGGTTCAAACCTAACAGTAAAAATTAACCCTATTCTCCTTAGGCCATATTCCAAATAGGGACTAATCTAACTTGGAAACCCATATCCATTCCATGTTCATTGGCATGTTTTCGGCATAATCCCCACACCAAACTTTGACTAAGCACTTTTCTCTTAGATATCCTTACCACATAACATTAAACTGTATGGTTTGATCTATATCACATGAACTTAAAAGTTATGATGTGTCCCATTAAGTTACACCAAACTACAAGAGTTATGATTCCTTTCACAAGGATACGTAGGTAGCCCATTTTATGGGCATGATCCTAAGATCAAAACAAACATTATTCTCAAGGGATGACTGTAATTTCTAGAGTGCCCCACTGAATGGCTTAAAAACTAGTATCATCACAACGTTGATTAAAAGAATCGCTAAATAGTATATGAAAGGGTACCATTGATGGAGAACCTCAAATACATATAGATATTTCCATTAATTAAGAACACTGAATATATACTGATGATTGAAAATTTTACACATGTTAATAAGTTATTGAAAATTCAAAGTAAAACTTATGTTATACTTGGTGAATTAGTTAGGATTCATGAAAATATATTAAATTTACAAACATAGTCCTAGTGTAGAGAATAATTCCCCCCTAAATGGTGTGATGAGTCCGACCTCCAATCCTATGTACCAATGCATGTTCCTAAGTATCATAATGTTCAAAATTGAGGAATTCCTACCTTTGGAAAGCAGGTCCCCTTTGGATAAATAACTATTGGAAGTTTCTTGTTCCATTAATAAATCCAATGGAAACCGCCTAGAAGCAGTGACTCTTAAAACTACAACTCACATTTCAAGGAACTACAAAACACGGTATATATAATGGAAGTTTCCCTTCTACTTTAGGTAAATGATTGTTGTGGAGATAGAGAGCATGGGACAAATCTGAGGCTTGTAATTTTGATGGAGTTATTTTCTCATTTTCTTTGTACTTTGGTTTAGTACTATATTCCAGCATTTCGACTTATTTTTTTGCTTCCCTAGATTTTTGTGACATGCATCACTATATATATATATATATATATATATATATGTTTTAGTTGTTTATTTAATTCTAGTCTTCTACTATTTACTATTGTAGGGTATTGTTATTGCTTTATGTACTATTATCTTTTTATTTCTGCTGAATTACTTTGACAATGAGGGCATAGTTTCCCCACTATCACACCAAAGGCCCTCGCTGCTAGTCGGCAGCCTCGGGTGTTTGGAGAAATGTTCTTGAAGACATGTGACCAACTGGGTATGGGGCACCTCTGGGAGGCACCTAAAACCGGGACATTAAAAAGTGGTATCAAAGGGTCTCTTATCTTCTTGACTTACAGTTTGGAGCTTTTAGCCATGGATACGAAGGAATAGGTAGTTGGTAATAATGTAACACCCCGACCCCTCTAGACTGTAGTTGGTGCATTACTTGTTACATTGGCATGGTTAGAAGGAATGGTATCCCGAAGGAATGATCAATTTAGTAGTCTTAAAGAAACAAGATACTTAGATGTAACTCAAATTACATTGGAAAAGGTTACAAAATACAATACAAAACAAAAACTAAAAACATCATCCATAGAAACTCAATAAATTACCTCCTCTTCATAACCTATTTAAGGTAAAAAAAATTAAAGGGGTGAGATATAATGATCAATAAGGGTTAAAAATATTGGAATCATGAATTAAATAATAAGTCAATAGTAAACAATTTGAAATAATCAATATGGTATGGTGAATAAATGAAAAACTCACGCCATTAATAAACTGAGAATGGAACTGCATCCATAGATTTTGTCATAGTAAAAACCACATTGATAGTTATAACTGATAATGAATGAAGACAATGATTATTAATTGGGCATAATGTATCTGGAACATGATACCATAATAATGTTAAAATGGTTTCGTTCTATGGGTAGAAACCCGTCTGATTTTTGGAAACAAACTTGAAGGGTTTGTCGCCAACTGATTTGTTTCTTGAGACCTATCGATGTATCAAGGGGATATAGTGGGCCCCACCCAACACTTCATGTACAAATAATTCTTAATACTTATATTTAATTCACGTACAATATTCCTTCTCAATAACTGTATAGAGTAGAGATTATGGATTCATCATTTTTTCCAGAGTTGAAATATCTTTCCAAACAAACACCGTATGTTAACGGGTATACAAATTATGACAGTACTCATATCCATGAAGATACATTATTGATATATATAATATATTTACAATTTAAAATGAATAATGATTTCAAATGGGAATTATATA
Source organism: Viscum album (assembly GCA_963277665.1). Taxonomy (NCBI): domain Eukaryota; kingdom Viridiplantae; phylum Streptophyta; class Magnoliopsida; order Santalales; family Viscaceae; genus Viscum; species Viscum album. The sequence continues at coordinate 1,627,034,379 of OY728130.1, forward strand.
CACCACATAATAAATATTCAGTGCACAAGGTCTCAAATAAATGGAAATTGAGACAATTTTCTTTACCATTGTTTCCCTCAGAATTTAGGGATTGACCTCCTTGATTGAAGGTTCAAACATTCCAATCGGTTTCTAACGGGTTTGTTCATAGAACTGGAAACATCCAATGATTCCACATCCATTTGGACCTACATTCCAAAGGTAGGCACTCATTAGTTTGTGGACTGGTGAGGCTTAGGAATTTTCATTGGTCGAGAGGATGGGAGGTCGGACTCATCACACCTTTTTTAGGGGAATTATTGTCTACTCTGGGACTCTCTTTATAGATTTAAGTTATGTTAGTGAATACTTATTACATTACCATGTATAAAAAGATCTTTCCTTTAGATCTGACAATCAATGATTAAATATGTAGGAAATTTAGAGAATCTTTTATATATATTCGAGGTTCTTCATCGATAGAGAATCATCTGTATTTATTAGAGATTATTGGTCAATGGTATCCTTCAATGAATTTATATAGAAGCCTCTTGGTCATTATGATGACCATGCTGGTTTTAAAGCCACTCAGTGGGGCACTTGATGTTTATTTTCATTCAGAAGGACATGGATTATTTTAGAGTTGGGATCGAACCCGTAGATGGGCTACCTACGTATCCTTTTTTTAGAAAAGTAATCAGAACCCACGTAGTTCGAGTATGGGAGTATGATGTTTATGCATGATTGATGGCTCAAAGAAATATTTCATGAATACTTTTACACTCTAAGCTCATGTGAGTCATGCTCGGTGTGAGAAACAAGAGGTATTGGTGAAACCAGACAATTGTTCCATGAAAGATGCAATGATGTGGGGCTTATGTGTTTATGACTGCCCAGATAAATGAAGATTAGAATTCAATTCAGGGAATAAATCCAGGAACATGGTCCATAAAGGTATATACGCTTCATAGAGATTTGAATACTCTAACATGGGGCTTACTTCTGAAAAGGAGGCCCAAATTAGGAGAGGAATTATGATTGGGCTTTACTCCTGAGAAGGAATCCCAGATCAAAGGTAAATTAGGACTGGTTAAGAGAGATTAAGATTGGGGCTTACTCCTGAGAAAGAGGCCCAGGTTAAGGGACTTGAAAAAATTAGAGGACTTGGGGCTTACTCCTAAGGAGGATGCCCATATTAAGATTTTATGACTGGGGATTATTCCTGAAAAGGAGGCCCAGATTAAGGGAATTATGGTTGGGGCTTACAATTGAGGAGGATGCCCATATTAAGATTTTATGACTGGGGCTTATTCCTGAAAAGGAGGCCCGGGTTAAGGGAATTATGGTTGGGGCTTACTCCGGAGGAGGATGCCCATATTAAAATTTTATGACTGGGGATTATTCCTGAAAAGGAGGTCCGGGTTAATGGAGTTATGGTTGGGGCTTACTCCTGAGGAGGATGTCCATATTAAGATTTTATGACTGGGGATTATTCCTGAAAAGGAGGCCGAGGTTAAGGGAATTATGGTTGGGGCTTACTCTTGAGGAGGATTCCCATATTAAGATTTTATGACTGGGTATTATTCCAAAAATGGAGGCATGGGTTAAGAAGTTCTCTCATCTTAAAGGATGAGGTTGAATGAATGAAATCTCAATCGTTAGTGACATAAAGATATATAAATCACTAGGTTTTGAGAGATACTCCATAGAATTCTTTTCAGATAAGGAAGTAAAATCAAGAAGTCATGCAATAAATAGATTTGAAGAGTGTCTTGAAGACTGAATCTTGAATAGGAGAGGTGGAATGACATAAGAGGGGTAAAATGGACAAGAAGGGCCCCCAAAAAGGAAGGGGCGCGCAAGTCCTGACAGGCGTGCAGGTACTGTGTGGGCGCGCAAGTCCTGGTCACGCAGGTATACCTACGCGACACATGGGTACTTGCGCGTTTGTAAACCAGCATGGTAATACTTGACCGATCCTGGACTAATGACTTTATAATTATCCTAAAGTACTTCCAGAAGAGAGGCACACAAGTTTTGGTGAGGAGGTAGGGAATCACGCAAGTATGTTCATTCCCCTTAAGGGTAAAACACCTTAGGCACGCAATTGTTAGTGAATTCTAACACATAGTCCTTACTCCTCTTCTTTAGACCTTCTATTCTAGGTAAAGAATTACCTTAGAAGTGTTCGGAAGACCTGGAGAAGAGACTTGGGCGTTCAGAGCTCTAAATCTGAATTCTAGAAAAAATCCTCCTTGAAATGGGGGACCCACAGGGTCTATTTATAGGCTGTAGAAGACCCCGGGCGGTTATCCTTTAGGGCGTGCAAGTGACTTGCGTGACCATTAAGCTTCGCGCAAGTGGACTTGCGTGACAGTGATGGAACATGCGCGACACATGTTATTTTGAAGCCTTGTTTATGACTTTATCAATTTTTGATGTTTTCTTCAAAGGATGAATCAATTTGTGCTAAGTATACTCCCTTTGCATTATTTTTAGACAATGTGATAAAAAAAAGAGCATCAATAAAAGTCCCCCCTTATAGTTGGATCCAAAAGAAATGAGGATTTTACTCTGAGAAAATCGAGAATCAAAAGTAAATTGGGGCATGCAAGGCTGGGTGTGCAAATGAGCTTTGGGTGTGCAGGGTCTGGGCGCAAGGGTACGGCCTGTAGTCGCGTCGGGTACATCACGCAGGGCTCTGGCTGCATCTATAAATAGGGGGCTTCATTCCGTACAAAGCATATGGATTTGAAACTTTCGAGCTCTCGCCGTGCAAGTTGCATTTAACGAGCAAGTTGCTCTGTTTCCCGCTGTTTCCTTGATGTCATGCTGCTTTCAATGTATATGGTCTTTCGTGGTGGTACTTGCGCGCCAAATACTTGGGTGGCACATCCGTACTTGCGCGCCTTAAATTCCTTTTCCGTTTTTCTGAATTCTTTCACAAATTTTATGAAAAATAAACCCATTTAAGAGTTAGTTTATTCAACTTTTGTGCTAATTGGATGGCTCTCAGGAGAATTGGAATGTCTGATAGCAAGCGGATTGATGACATGATGAACATTGTTGGCCATGATTACTATGATACCTGTGACAACACTCTCCCAGATTTGGATAAGTACTTGAAGAAATACCATCTTAATTTCCCACAGATAATATACCTATCACTGTATGGTCATGGTCATCTGCAAGGAGTCAATGTTCCGGATTCCAAGAACTATACGCCTGAAATGTAGCTGCACTACTACTCCTCTATTTCGGTTATGTTGTGCATTAATAGCAAGAACATTTGAGTGATCTTTCAAATTTTCCTTCCATGCCATTTCCTTGCAGATATGAAAATGGAAAACCCATGGGCCGAAATGTTTTTCGCTGCCGGTTGGTGGAGAGAATACAAACATGGCATTAGAGAAATATCTAAAAAGAGTACTCTCTCCATATGGATCTTTACTTCCAATGCTCCATTCACAAATCCATGTATCCATCTTCCAAGTCTCTTGGACATAAACAGTGTCACTGTTTGATCAGCAGAAAATTTTCTCCAACCGCACTCAAGAACATCCTTTTACAATTGTTCCAAGAAGATCTAGTACCACTACATCTCTTATTATATCCAATTGAATAAATGAATTCTAGGTGGTTGCTGATGAAGCTCGGGATGCTGTAAATCAAATGAAGAGATGTGTTGAAAGCCTTTTGTAATTCCTGAAAAAGGGAAGATACTCCAGTCTATGGATGTTCTTCTATCTCCTGTGTATCAATGAAAAATACTTTCATCTTCAATAATTTGTACTTGAATTATTTTTCTACATGCTTTAAATTTTACCTAAGCCAGTGGGCCTAGTAAGCATAGTTTTATTTTTTTACTAGGATTAATGTAAATAACCCTACAAACTTTGAATCTTTTAATTTCTCAATATTACCGGAATCATACAAAATGTATGTTTAGTGATATGGAACTTGACTTTTATTCAGATTTCCCTTGTCTTTTGTGGGCAGTTTAAATTCATGCACGTCGGACATAAAAAGGATAATGTTTAAGGTCAAAATAGCTTTGACCTAAATGGATTAAAATTGACTCAATTCCTTGACATTTTATCTGAAAACATATTACCATACTCAAGTATGAGGGAAAATATGTAAACAATGGCTTAAGAATATTTTAATATGAGGAATGATATGAAAAAGATCTAAAAGGCATCAGAAGAAGTAGTTTCCAAGAATAAAGATACTATTATTTAACAAACCCGTTAGGGGGTTGGATTTTGTAGGGCCACCTAAGGGAATTGGCTGCATAGTCAAATAAATAGAATCTTTTGGATGAAAAGTTTTTTATGTGGACTGTTTATACAAGGACGCCTAAGGGCACGTGCTGCATAGTCAGGAAAAAGAACTCTCAGAAATTTACCTTTCTATTGCTAAAAGCCAGTGAAAGTATATGGATATTCAAATTTTCTAAAGTATAGACTTTGTTGTATGGAAAGAGGTAGTTGAATATAGAGAAGATATTTCCAAACATGATTATCAAAGAACTGGATGGATATCACTTCTACGAAGGTATAACCCAAACTTAGGGAAGGAGAATATAAACCATAGACTTGAATACTTTCAGATCATGAAAAAGGATATGGGACAAATATATTAAGGATGGCAATTTTTGAGGATCCTTACATACTGTCATTTAAGACCAATAAGGACAAAAGAGGCTTTCTTCCTAAGAATGAATTTACCAGTATCCCACAAATCCATTAGGGGGTTGAATTATGCAGGGCCACCTAAGGGCATTGGCTGCATAGTCAGATAATAGTATCTTTTGGCTGACAAATCTGTTATGGAGATTGTTTATGCAAGGCAGCCTAAGGGAATGTGTTGCATAGTCAGGTAAAAGAACTCTTAGAAATTTGACATTTTTGTGACTAAAAGTCAAGAAAAGGGTTATAAAGATCTGAAAATATTTATGGATAGGATTACGACACATAAAGATGAGTATTTTCCAATGTATACAGAGATACACAGATCAATGCTAACCATAATCATGTTGTGGATGGGTCCTGAATTGAAATGTTTTACTTCACTAATTATCTCATAAGGATGGGAATCAAGCCATATGTAGTTATTAAACTAAATTTTAACGTCGTGTGGGACAAAAAGGATTAGACATCTTAGTTTAGGGTCATAGAGCTTGGAACATTATTAGAAATACACAGTGTGTGTTTTCATGGGGACTTTTCAGCCAAGGGACTAAAAGTGGAATTTGGGGTTAGGTCCAAAGACTTGGGGCTGGATTCGAGGGACAGTCGAACGTTCCTACATATCCCATAAGGATGGGAATCAATCCCACGTAGTTCTAGAAATACCCTATGTACAAATTTGGTTCGTACATGTGAAGGGTGAAAGGGGACTTTAGTACAATGATGGTTTAACCCAAGATAAAAGGTTTAGGAATTTCCATGTATGCACGCAGTCTTTGAAATGAAACATGATTGAAAAATAAATGTAAATAATGGTTCCCTCTTAGGTGAGGGTATCAAAGTATATTGTAGTTTACTGTCATACTGGACAAAAGTGTTGTATAGTTTAACGTCGTATAACAAAAACGAAAGTGAATCAATGTAAAGATATTGATTCTTGGGGCGGTTTCACGAATCAACATCGTATGAGATGGAGTTGAACCAATGTGAATAGATTATTTTTGTGCTTGAACCTTGGGAGGTTGCCTACATACCCAACCTGGAAGGCAAGGATCAAATTCTTCATAGTTCAATTAAAGAATGAATTAATAATCAAGTTGTTCTTGGGGACAACGACCTAAAAAAATGTTGTTGGGACTTACACATGGTTAGTATCCCAGAGTGAGTTTTATGGTTGAGGTTTTCTCTAAGCTCACGTGATTCATACTCGGTGTGAGAAACAAGAGGTAACAACAACTTTAACGATGCACAGTTTAATGTCATGTAGGAAACATAAAGGGACTATGCAGTTTTAAAGTCTTACAGTTAGGACTATTGGTGTTGCATAGTTTAATGTAATGTAGTAGGGAAAAAGTAAGGTTTAATGTCAAGTAACACGTATTAAAGGATTTTTTGTACAATTTAGCGTCATGTAGTTAGTACGATGGGGAAAAACAGTTTAATGTCATGTTGGACAAAAAGAGGACTGTGCAGTTTAATGTCATGTAGTGAGAACAAAAGAGTACACCATTTAACGTCATGTTGGTCAAAAGTGCGAATAGTTTAAGCTCATATGAATGGACCATGGATGGTTTAGTTTAATGTCATGAGGGACGGAAGGGGGATTGTGCAGTTTAATGTCATCCAGTGAGGACAAATTAGGGACTTTTTCACAGTTTAATGTCTTGCTGGACGTAAGGGACTTTCAAATAGTTTAGGGTCATATGCATGGACCATTAATGATGCAGTTTAATGTCTTGCTGGACAGTGGTGCAGTTTAAGGTCATACCAGATCATTTAGGGAACTTTTTCACAGTTTAACGTCATGTGGGATGAAAGTAAAAATAGTTTAAGGTCATATGTATGGACCATTGATGATGAAGTTTAACGTCTTGCTGGATGGTGGTGCAGTTTAAGGTCATACCAAACCGTTTAGATGATGGTGAAGTTTAAGGTCATACCAGACCATTTAGATGATGGTGTAGTTTAAGGTCATACCGGACCATTTAGATGATGGTACAGATTGAGTTCATACTGGACCATTTAGATGATGGTGCATTTTAAGGTCATACCGAACCATTTAGATGATAGTGCAATTTAAGGTCATACCAGACCATTTAGATGATAATGCAGTTTATGGTCATACCGGACCATGGATGATGTATTTTTTGTTTATACAAAATACTTCTTCAAATATCTGGCATTGGTTGGAGTAGTGATGAGTTCTCTGTCCATTGAGATTAAAGAATAAGCTCTATTAGAGTAGACCCTATGTATTGAGTAAGGTCCTTCCCATTTTGGCTCATGCTTGGGAGGTTTCATTCCTGGTATCATTGGAGTTCTGATAACTAATACCAATTCTCCCTGAGTGAATGAATGAAGACGAACTTTTTTGTTAAAACCTCGTGCTATTCTATTCTGATAGACTTCCAAGTGGTTCAAAGTGCACAATATTTTCTCATATAACTATTCCAATTCATTCAATCGCTTTTGAGATTGTTCATCTGTAGATGATTGATCACAAATGGCTACTCTGAGCAAAGGAAATTTAACTTCAATAGGCAAGATGGATTCCGTTCCATATACCAGTGAATATGGAGTTGACTGAGTTGGAGGGCGGGTGGTAGTCCGATAAGCCCATAAAGTATGAAAGAGTTTATCAGGCCATGACTTCTTATCTTTATCCACCATATTATTCAGTATATTTGAAAGAGTCTTGTTGAAGGCCTCTATCTGGCCATTGTCCACTGCATGATACTGATATGAATGGTTGGATTTGATGTTGTATTCTTGATACAACTTCTTCACCTCAGAGGAACAGAATTTTGTGCCATTGTCCGTCAATATGGTATGAGGGACACCAAATGTGGTAATGATGTTAGACTTGATGAAGCTAACAACGCATTTAGTATTGACTTTCTTGAGAGGTATTGCCTCTACCCATTTGGAAAAGACGTCAGTAGTAGTAAGAATGTACTTAAACTTCTTGGTCGTAGCCGAAGGGTAAGGTCCCACCATATCCATTCCCCATGTGGCAAATGGCCATGAGTATTTAGATGTATGAACCAACTATGGAGGTTGATAAATGAAGTTGTCATGTACTTGGCATGAATGACACTTCTTTGTGAAATCAACACAATCTTGTATCATTGAAGGCCAAAAGTATCCAAGCCTTCGAATCTGATCAGATAGTCTATGTCCAGACTGGTGGGCACCACAGACACCTGCATGCACTTCTTTCATGATAGCCATTGTCCCTTCACCATCAATGCATCTGAAGAGAACTCCATGAAAACCAAGTTTGTAAATAATTTTCTCAAGGTGATCTGGGCTATCATAAAGAGTAAAATTGACCACATGTCACCGTATTTGTTCTTTCTCAGCTCTATCAGGTGGAAGTGATCCATTTTGAAGGTATATCCTGATAGGTGACATCCATCCTGTAGTATGACCATACGGTTCAGGAATGGGACTAATTTCATTAATTTCCTCTGTTATGATTCGAAAATAAGGTGAAATTTCATGAAGGTGGGTAATACTGATGGTTTTCTTGTCCTGATTTGGATCTTCCAGTGTTGTGGCTATATTAGCCAGTGCATCAGCTTGAGCATTTTGTGATCTTGGGATGTATGAAAATGTCGGTTTTGAACGGAATTCTGCCATTAACTCTCTAACATAATCATACAAAGGGATTAGTTCTTCTTTTCTAATGGCATAATCCCCATTGACTTGTTTTATTACCAGGTCTGAATCAACTTTCACCTTTAAGTGATTCACTTGTTCTTAAAGCTCTAATTCCAAGCCTGCGATGAGATCTTGGTATTCTTCTTCATTATTGGTACCACCTTCCCACAATAAGAAAGAATAAGGTAACATTGACTTTTCTGGAAAAATGAGCACAATTCCTAAGCCAACTTTTTTGAATTTAGGATTTTCCATTTTTCTACCTGTTGGTCTTCTGGAAGCACCATAAAAATACATTTCCCATTCATGAGGACTTTCTTGAATAGAGAAGACTTCCTCATCAGGGAGTTCAATATCTGAAGATGTGTCCTCCACTAAAGGGTGTTCATCTAGGAAATCAGCTTGAGCATGGCCCTTTATTGCCTTTTGAGACACATAATGAATGTTGAATTGCTGCAAAATAACTGCCCACCTTTCCAGACGTCCTGTAAGCATTGGACGACTAAGGATGAATTTGATCGGGTTATTGCAAGATACCAATTGGACCTCGTGATGTTGCATGTAGTGTCTCAACTTCTGAACTGCAAAGATTAATGCCAGGAAGCACTTCTCAATACTTGAATACCAGGTTTCTTCTTCAAGCATAGTTCGATTGAGATAGTAGAGGTTGTTTTCATTCCCAGCATCATTATTTTGATTAAGGAAGGCACCCAATGATCGCTCTTGAGCTGTCACATAGAGGATAAGTGGTCTTCCTTCAATAGGTGGCATCAATACCAGTGGACTCAAGATGTATTTATTGAGAATATCAAATGATTCTTGACATTCTTTAGTCCACTGATAAGTGACTCCCTTCTTCATCAATTTGGTAAAGGGTAAAGTTCTGCCTGCCAAATTGGTGATGAAACGCCGAATATAGGCTAAGTGTTCTTGAAGACCTCTTAATTATTTCAAATTTCGAGGAGGTGACATACCAAGGATTGACTTGGTCTTCTCAGGATCGACTTCAATACCACTATGGTGTACAACAAAGCCAGGAAATTTTCGTGAGGATACCCCAAAAGCACATTTTAAGGGGTTCATCTTCAAATTATGTTGTCGAAGCTTGCGGAATATGACTTCCAAATCAGCCAAGTGATTAGAACGTTGTTTGGATTTTACCACCAAATTGTCTACATAGCATTCAACATACTTCCCTAATAAGGGTTTGAAGATATGATGCATGGCACATTGATATGTTCCACCTGCATTATTTAAGCCAAAGGGCATTACTCAGTAGAAAAACACACCCTGAGGGGCTCTGAAGGCTATGGATTCCTCGTCTTCTGGGGCCATTCGGATCTGATTATATCCAGAATATCCATCCATGAAGGAAAGTTCTTCATAGACAGCTCTTTCATTAATTAAAAGTTATGTAATCTGAACTGGGAAATCATCCTTAGGACAATGCTAATTAATATCTCTGAAGTCAATGCAAACTCTAATTTGTCCGTTCTTATTCTTTACAGGGACAATATTAGCCAACCACTTGGGATACTGAACTTCTATGATGAAGTTATCTTTTATAATCTTATCCACTTCAGCTCAAATTTTAGAAGCATGAGTTGGGTGTGTTCTTCTCGCGTCTTGCTTAAATCCTCGATGTTCTTCTGGTAAACCCAAATGATGAGTAGCAACATCAAGATCAAACCCGGGCACTTTTGTATAGTTTCAAGAAAATATATCTTTATTTCACTATAGAAAAGAAAAATATATCTCTTTCTCTACAAGAGTCATGGCCGCACTGATTAAAGTGGGGTGTGGATATTCTTTTTTACCCAGATTTATTTCTCTGTGTTAATCCACAGTGGTAGAGATACCCTCTTAAAATGATGGGGGAGCATCTCTGAGATCTTCCTCTTCTTATTCTTCATGTGTTATTACATCCATTTCTACTTGCATAGTAGATGATAAAGAAGAATTTTCATGATCAGAAGAGATGTCAAAATTTTCACATCTTGAAGAAGAAGCTTCCATTCCCGACCCAATTGATGATGAAGGGTCTTCTTTGGGTAATAAAGAGGAGATGATGGATTGAGAATCAACATCATTGTTCACCTCTGATGTTGCTATAACTTATTAGGGCCTAATTGGAGAAGTATATACTTGTTGGATTTTAGCAGATGAAATAAAGACGTCATCATTTTTTCTTTCATCACTACTTGGTGGGTTACGAATTTCTCCCATGTTGTCTGGCTTGATTGCCGTAATTGACATTATGGATCTTTCCATAAGAGTATTTTGATTTGGGTCTATCTTGTCACTTTGACTGATAGGCAACACATAATCTATACTCACATGTGTAAATGGATTTACTGGAATCTTATCCAAACCATATGGAGCATTAACTTTGGTAATATCCTTTGTTGTGGATTTCTCCCTTCCCTTCATGTGATAGAATTCCGCCTCAATGTATTGAGACTCACATGTCTTGAACGGGGAATCATCATCATACAATGTCCTAACTTGACCATCGAAATAATATTTGAGACATTGATGGTCTGATGAAGGGATAGTCGCATGTTGATGTAGCTAGGGTCTTCCAAGAAAGATGTTGAAAGCAGTGTCTTGATCAACAACCATGAAATCTGAATTGGATACAGGATCTCCAAACTGAGTTCTGAGTGTAACTTTGCCCAGTGGTGCTTGTTCATGTTTATCATATCCTTATAACATCATGGTTGAAGGAGATAAATCAGATTTCGTGAGGCCCAATCAATGAAGTGCACGAATGGGCATGAGGTTGACTCCTGAACCATTTTCAATGGAAGCTCTTCAGACATCTACGCCATTGACCTTTCCGGATAAGTACAAAGGTCTAATATTCCCATGCACAACATCATATTTATCATCATCAGTAAAAGATATTATTTCATGGCATTCTGCAGGATTATTCTCTATATGATAGACTTCAGCTACAGTAATTTCATTTTCAAACTCCTGAGGACTTGAAAATGCCTCGATGAGTGCTTCCCGAAGATCTTTTGACAGATTAAAAGCATCAAGAATTGATAACATGGATGGTACATGTGCCAAGTGTTTCAATACATCATACTTTTGATCTAGAGGTCTGCGTTTCCCAATAGGAATATGTGGTTTAGCAGGTACCTTGGAAGCATATGCTTTAGAAGTTGATGCATCTTGTAATGGGATAGGAGTTAACAATATTCCTGGTTTTGGAAGATTAGACCGATTAGATCCATTTACTTGCCGAGAGGAAGAATATAGAACCTTCAACCAGTCTTCCAAAATAACTGTTCCAGTACTGAATTTTCTATTGGTAGAAGAACTTTCTTGTTCTTTCTAAGCTCGCTGAAGGGATCTACCATGAGTTTCTACTACGTACATAGTTCTAGAAGGGGTAGAATTGGAATAGTGGCTTCTGAAAGATCTACGTCTTCCCCTGTATCCTGAGCCTCTGGAACTTCATCTCATTCCCCTATTTGATACAGGTAATCCAGGCTCATCGAAATCGAAACTGCGACTAGCATATGGATCTATTAATGGAATCATATTAACGGAAACGAAGATTAACTCTTCATCTGATGAAGACTCTACCTGATTAGAATTTTTAGGTTGTTCCATTTGGTGGGGCGGTGCTCGTGGCTTTGAAGTAGATGGCATGAAGTCTACCAGAGTCAAAGACAACTTAGGCTTTGACACATACTCATCTTCTTCTGATTATTTTTCTTTCTTTGAATCATGCCATTTCATTGAGGACTTTCCCTCTGATGAAGAGGGTTTTTCCGCAACATTCATGGAAGAAGACACAATCGGTTTCTTTAATTGTGTTTGCAAAATATCATGAGTTCGGTTGATTGTCTTTCTGACCATCCAATCATCATACTTCTGTATATTTTTGCTTTTGACTTCTTGTCATTTGCCTTCCTCCTCTGGGACTGTAGCAGTAACACATGCTAGCTGAGCTGGAAAACCTTTTAGTTTTACTTGTCCCGAGTCGACCATCTTTTGTAGGAGGACTTTGATGACAAAACACTCCTAGATGGGATGCCCCAACATTCGATGAAAGGGGAAATAATTGGGACGGTCTTCATCTCCTTCCTTGTTTTGCCTTTTGGGCCTTGGCAATTGAACCAGATTATTTTTCAAAGCTGAAATGAAGTAACCAAGAACCTGTTCATTTCAGAAATATTATGTTTTTCTCTTCAGATCCACAAATTGTTTTCTTCTTTGATCTCTTTGATCATCTGGATGAAACGGCCTCTGTTTTTGGTGCTCAAGAGGTGGAGCCCTTTGAGAAGATGAAGGTTTTGAAGTAGAAACAGGTACAAGTTCTTGTTTAAGCATAACTATAGCAGTTTATACTTTACCCATTCTCTTTCCTGGAGCTGATGGAATTACACGAGATTTATCCTTATCCTATATAATGGAATCTTAAATCTGGTGAGCGATTGAAGTAAGGTCTCAAAACCCTTCTGTATATTTCACAGGGATCAACGGCGTGAGTAATTCTTCACGCAGATTTTCCACAGAGATTGGAAACAATTCCACTTGAGGGAGTGCTAATCTTAGGGAATATGTTAATCCATTCCAGTGAGCAATGAAATATGAGACCCTTTCATTCTCTCTTTTCTTACAGTTTGTATGATCAAAAACTGTTGTCTTTGGCAAAGTTGAGCTGAACTAATGTAGGAATTTTTGGCAATGATCCTCTCATCCGATAATTGACTGGGATTGCAAGCTTTTATACCAGACAAAGGCTGGTCCTTGCAAGGTCCGTACGAAGCATCTAAGTTTTAATGCTTCTTGCTGCTCCAGATTTCCCATCATAGGATCACAACAAGACACATAATTTGTCAAATGCTGTTCAGGGTCACCTGATCCATTGAAAATATGGAATACAGGGTTTCCAAAACTGGATGGAGGAGAGATTGAATCTACCCATTCAGGGTAAACTTTATTTTTTGGTTGAACCTGCACATGTTTCCCTTCCATAGTTTCTAACTGAGCTGTTAATGACTCAATAGTAGTTATTAAATTTTGAGAAACATCTGGTTGAACTTGGACTTGGGTAGGTGCAATGACTGGATCTTGGATAGATGTGGTGGTTGGTGCTGCAACTGATGGTAGCACTACCAATTGTTGTTGAACTTGACCCATAGGTTTAGACCCGTGAGGGTGTAGTGATAGAGGAGGATATTATTGATCCAACTTAGTAGCTCTAACAAATTCCCTTGGCTGACTTTCTCCAGCACGCTTAAGAAGAAGACTACCCTGAAGTAGTTCTGCATTCAACCTCCTTAATTTATTCATTTTTTCCTCCTGTTGTGCAAACCATTGCTTTAGTGAGAGTGATTGGTCTTATCCAAAGGAAGGATCTGTAAACTGATTGTTTCCCCTCCCTTTGTTGGATCCTTTTCGGATAGGGGAAGTGGGTTACTCGAAGGATTACCTAGGTTTTGAGTGATACTTTGATTTTGTGTACGCACACCTTCTTCATTTTTGTCAGTGTGTACATTTTCTTGAGAAGGAACCTCTTCATCTGAGTCCCCTAAGTGAGCTACATCTGGTGGATCTACAACAACGGCATTGATGACATTGATTGATGCATAACGCATCACATCCCTTCTATTAGCATTTCTTTGATATTGTCTTCTTCCATGTCTTTGATGAGATATTTCCTTTTGTTGATTCGATCCCTCGGGATCTTCTTGACGAACCATAACTTGGAGGTAATTTCCTAATAATTTGGCTCTTCGTTCCTCTTGAGGCTTCTTCCCCAATCGAGAAAAGACCAACTTTCTCTGAGGAGGGGATTGATGATTTGAAAAAGTCCCCAGTTTGGTGGACTGCGGTTGTTCCTTTTATTCCCGCTCAACTCCTTGAATCCTATTTGTTGATTCTAAGGGTTGGTTTAAAAGAGTCCTCAGTCTGGAAAGCTAGGGAAGCTCTTAACATGCTATGTCTGAGACTTTCTTAAAAGATCTCCTGATCTTGCGGACCTTAGTCCGAATATTATCTGGATGCATTAACCAGTATCCATTTTTATCACCTGGTTCAAAAGACCATTGTATGATTTCTGACACTTCTATCACTTGGTAATGTCCTTTCTCCATACGAGAGGCCTATTCAATATTCTCGTTTTCTTGATGGAGGATTAATTCAACAACTTGTTCTCTATATGCTTGATTTTGAGAGGAACTAGTTGAAGCCTATTCTTGGGCAATATTTTGATTACAAACAAATCCCATTGACTGTGGCTGACCATAGGCAATAACATTGCATGAGACCATTTTCGGTAGGCTTTGCTGTCTGGAGAGCACAGTGAAATGTAGTGCTCCATGAACACCCCATCCTCTGGCATGAATACCAGATGGGGCATTGAGAATTAACTAACAAAATCTTCTTAGTGTGCCAAGGCATGAACATTGAAGGGCTCTCTGCTTCTTTTCAGCCTTCGGATATCGAGAGACTAAAAGAGATGCCAAATCAATATGGAGTTGTAACCCTTCTATTATCTTAGGATGATTTTCATATGAATCATAAGATAATACTTTCTTCTTCAACTGAAAAAGATTTTTCCATATGTTGAGACGAATATCATGGATTCCATCTTCCGTCAGCATCTTCGGAATGTCATAATGAGAGTGCCAGAGGCCAAAACATGACTGGTACATCACCTTTTTCCAGTTGTTTTCTCAGGTTCAGCATTTCCTCTTTATCATTAAATGAAGATTCTCCAACCTGATTTGACCAAAGCTAGTGCTTACTTATTGCTTCATCGGATTCAACATGATTGTTAGAGAAATCACTAATGAAACTAGAAGATGCATGACTTAGGGGTGGTTCGTAGAATGACCTACAACCTGGGCTATCTTCTGATTGATAATGTATTTGACCTACAAGCAATAAAGAATCAGACATGACTGGTTTCGCATTTGCAAGTGCCTCAAGATAAGAGGGCTTTCTCATCACTACATTGTCCAATGGAGCATTTTCCGGGCAATGTGAATCACTACTACATAGAGGAATTTCGCAGTGAAATTCATCATCATGGGGTGGACCACCATGGTGGGTTACATCAAAAGATGAGATCTCTTGCTCCTTGGTCTTCTGACCACACAGAGGGTTCCTGTGGCTCTCATCTGAAGATGAAACTTCAAGATCGACCGAATTGTCATGAAGAATGACTTCATGAGGAAGTGTCTCTTGAAGACCTTCGGAATTAATGTTTCCACTATTGGGAAATGAGGGAGTAGAATCTTGAATTCAAATAGATAACTATCTGAGGGCTTCAAGAACTCCACCATCGAGCAAGGCCGTGTTACAGATTGTCTCTTGATCTCCTGACTGTGTTGGGTGGGTCTTTTTCTTAGACGCCTTCTTACTTGCCTTGGAAACCACTTGTTGATGAAAGTGGCTGCTCTGAGCAGTTTTATGTGCCTAATCAGGAAAGATGGCCAAGTTAGGCTGACGATCTTCACTAAAATCACGTGTATGTGCCTGACTTGGTTGTCCGTATGATATGGCGGAGTACGCCCCACAACCCTCTTGGACTAGAACACATGTGTGTGTCTGTTCCGGAGTGAACTATTGATGTGTCACTCCACTGGTAGGGATAGATTTATGGGTCTTTCCCTGAGATGCTGCTGAAGCTGTTATAATATCCTAGCAAGCATCCGGAATATGAGTAGGGATTTTCTTCTTCTCTTTCACCATTGATAAAATATGTTTAGTGACTTCACCTGCCGGAATGGGGATATACGTCCATTCCATGCTTGGAGTAGGTGTATGTTCCTGCTCCTGTCCTCCTCTTCCTGTCAGTGAATCCTGACAATACTCAAGTGTGGGGGCCGAGAGTTGATTCTACCTCCTGTTTGTCACCTGGGCTTTCCGACTAACTTCTCCGAATGCTACCAAGTGAGACTGTTGGTAGGATCGATTAATCCTAGAAGGTGTATGTGCCTGCTGATTACACTTCACCGAACGTGGTTGACAAGCTCCTTCATATGTAGTCAGACGAGCCTACTGACTAGTTGCTGATGTATAAATAGGTGTATTTTCTGTCCTATAGTACTCTTCCGGAATTGCCTAGTGGGATTGGCGTGATGCTGCCAGACGATTCTGCTGGACATCGGAATTAAAACGGGCAAGTGTTTGTTCCCGCTCGTTGCTTTCCACCAAGTTAGGTTCGTGGACTTATCTGGAGATGACAGAGATGTGAACCTGCTCACTGTTGACCGGATTCTGCCTCTGGCTGTTCTTCTTGCCTGCTCGGGTTCGAGGAACCTGAGTCGAACACCTGGAGTCGGTACCCTCATCATGTTGAGGGCATACTGCCGCACGAGTCTAGTGGTGATTGTTGATAGGAGCCCTCAGGAAGTACTCCTTCTTTTAATTAAGGCCCTGAGGGACCTGCTCATTCACCTCCCCAAAATATGAGAGTGAATGATGATTGCGTTCCAGGGATAACGACCCGAAACGGTTGGAGACGGTGGTTAGCACCACCTACTTCTTGATCACTGGTAGTCATTGTTTGGATGACCGGTGTGAGTTGTTCACTTGTAGGGCTTGTCGGGCAGCCTCCAAAGTTGGGATGGTACCGTGTTGATGGTACTCCTTAACCAGCACATTTGATACCGAACGTTGAAGACGCTGAGTAGGTGCTGTCATCCTTAGAGAAGATGACAATCCAGTAGGAGTAGCAGCAGTGGCATTTGTAGCAGCAGTATTCACAGGTGTGAACTTGAGAGTAGCCATTCTGGAAATGCAGAAGATCTTGGAAAAGAGTGGCTGTTTGATATAACAGACGTAATCAAGATAAATTCATCCAGTACATCTTTTGGATGAGCACATATGTCAATGAATTTTTTTGTTGGCCCTCTCATTGAGTATTAAATAGGGGCCTAACAAATAGGAAAAGCATTATTTTAACTTGGTTAAGGATTCACGTCGGGTTCACCATTTTTTGTTTCCCTCAGAATTCGGGGATTGACCTCCTTGATTGAAGGTTCAAACATTCTGATCAGTTTCTAACGGGTTTGTTCGTAGAACCGGAAACATCCAATGATTCCACATCTATTTGGACCTACTTTCTAAAGGTAGGTGCTCATTAGTTTGTGGACTGATGAGGCTTAGGAATTTTCGTTGGTTGAGAGGATGGGAGGTCGGACTCATCACACCTTTTTTAGGGGAACTATTGTCTACTCCGGGACTCTCTTTATAGATTTAAGTAATGTTCATGAATCCTTATTACATTACCAAGTATAAAATGAACTTTCCTTCAGATCTGATAATCAATGATTAAATATGTAGGAAATTTAGAGAATATTTTATATGTATTCGAGGTTCTTCATCGATAGATAATCATTTGTATTTATTAGATATTCTTGGTCAATGGTATCCTTTGACACATTTATATAGAATTCTCTTCATAATTATGATGACCATGCTGGTTTTAAAGCCACTTAGTGGGGAAATTGAAGTTTCTTGTCATTCATAAGTACATGGATTATTTCAGAGTTGTGATCGAACCCATAGATGGGATACCTACGTATCCTTTGTTTAGAAAAAGAATCAGAACCCACGTAGTTCTATTAAGGGAGTATGATGTTTATGCATGATTGATGGCTCAAAGAAAGAAGTCATGATTACTTTTACACTCTAAACTCACGTGAGTCATGCTCAGTGTGAGAAATAAGAGGTATTGGTGAAACCAGAAAATTATGCCACGAAAGATTCAATGATGTGGGGCATATGTGTTTATGACTGCCCAGATAAATGAAGATTAGAATTCACTTCAGGGAAGAAATCTAGGAACATGGTCTATAAAGGTTTATATGCTTCATGTAGATTTGAATACTCTAACTTGGGGATTACTCCTGAAAAGGAGGCCCAAATTAGTAGAGGAATTATGATTGGGTTTTATTCCTGAGAAGGAATCCCAGATCAAAGGTAAATTAGGACTGTTTAAGAGAGATTAAGACTGGGGCTTACTCCTGAGAAGGATGCCTAGGTTCAGGGACTTTAAAAAATTAGATGACTCGGGGCTTACTCCTTAGGAGGATGCCTATATTAAGATTTTATGACTAGGGATTATTCTTCAAAAGGAGGCCCAGATTAATTGAATTATGGCTGGGGATTACTCGTGAGGAGGATGCCCATATTAAGATTTTATGACTGGGGCTTATTCCTGAAAAGGAGGCCTAGGATAAGGGAATTATGGTTGGGGCTTACTCTTGAGGAGGATGCCCATATTAAGATTTTATGACTGGGGATTATTCCTGAAAATGAGGCCCAGGTTAGGGGAATTATGGTTGGGGCATACTCCTGATGAGGATGCCCATATTAAGATTTTATGACTGTTGATTATTCCTGAAAAGGAGGCCCAGGTTAAGGGAATTATGGTTGGGGAATATTCTTGATGAGGATTCCCATATTAAGATTTTATGACTAGGGTTTATTCCTGAAAAGGAGGACCAGGTTAAGGGAATTATGGTTGGGGCTTACTCCTGAGGAGAATGCCCATATTAAGATTTTATGACTGGGGATTATTCCTGAAAATGAGGCCCAGGTTAATAGAATTATGGTTGGGGCTTACTCCTGAGGAGGATGCCCATATTAAGATTTTATGACTGGGGCTTATTCCTAAAATGGAGGCCTAGGTTAAGGGAATTATGCTTGGGGCTTACACTTGGAGAGGATGCCCATATTAAGATTTTATGACTGGGGCTTATTCCTAAAAAGGAGGCCCAGGTTAAGGAGTTCTCTCATCTTAAAGGATGAGGTTGAATGAATGAAATCCCTATCTTTAGTGACATAAATGTATATAAATCACTAGGTTTTGAGAGATATTCCACATAATTCCTTTCAGATAAGGAAGTCAAATATAGAAATCATTCCATAAATGGCTTTGAAGAGTGTCTTGAAGACTGAATCTTGAATAGGAGAGGTGGAATGGCATAAGAGGGGAGAAATGGGAAAGAAGGGCACCCAAAAAGGTAGTGGCATGCAAGTCCTTGTAGGCGCGCAGGTACTGCGTGGGTGCTCAAGTCCTGGTCGCGCAGGTATACCTGCGAGACACAAGGGTACTTGTGCTTTTGTAAACCAGCATGGTAATACTTGAGTGATCCTTGAACAATGCCTTTATAATTATCCTGAGGTACTTCCAGAAGAGTGGAGAGCAAGTTTTGGTGAGGAAGTAGGGCGGAGCGCATGTATGTTCATTCCCCTTAAGGGTAAAACACCTTAGGCACGAAAGTGTTAGTTAATTCTAACACATAGACATTACTCCTCTTGTTTAGACCTTCCATTCTAGGTAAAGAATTACCTTAGAAGTGTTCGGAAGACCTGGAGAAGACACTTGGGCGTTCAGATCTCTAAATATGAATTCTGGAAAAAATCCTCGCTGAAATGGGGGGCCAACAGGGTCTATTTATAGGCTGGAGAAGACCCTGGGCGGTTATCCTTTAGTGCGCGCAAGTGACTTGCGTGACTATTAAGCGTCGTGCAAGTGGACTTGCACGACAGTGATGGAACTTGCGCGACACATGTTGTTTTGAATCCTTGTTCATGACTTTGTCAATTTTTGATGTTTTCTTTTAAGGGTGAATCAATTTGTGCTAAGTCTATTCCCTTTACATTCTTTTTAGACAATGTGACGAAAATAGAGCGTCAAAAACCATATTGTAATCAATTGAATCATATGACCAAAAGTCAATTGTCACCAAATTAATCACATAATACTATGAATACAAATATAATCATTTTATTATATATCAAATGTCGATACACATATACCACATACAATAAATAAGTGGCGAATAGTGGAAATCACACCGAAATGAAAGTGCGATGAGAAACCCCTTACCTTATGTTTGACCATGTTCTTCATTTGTTTAAATGGCCTGAATAATAAAATTTGTCTTCATTAATTAATAATTCCGAAACCTCATATACATTTAATTTATGTATTAGAACCTTATTAGGTCCATTAATAGCCCTTTTATCGGTTCAAGAGTTTCATTTTTTTTGTTTTGGAAGCATTTTCTTCCTTGGTTTTCATGATCTGTTTATTTTAATTCATGAATGGAAGTTCTTTTGAAATGTGGTTAAAAATATATAATTATTAATATATATTATTAATGAAATTAAATATATATAAATGATATTATAATGATTTTGGTTTATATACCTTGATGATGATTCATTAGTTAAATGTTAATTATAAATGTTTGGATGAACTTTGTGGTTTGTTCATAATGAACTTGTTTTGTATTAATATGTTATATTATGAGTGTGTAAGGATTAGAGAAAATTAATGAGATTAAATACATATATTCCTATCTTCTTCAACAATAATTATGTTTTCATGACCATAATTGAAGATGGTAATGAATATTGAGACCCCGTCATCCTAGAATATGATAAATTAACACATCTCGAAAGGTGTTTTCATTTTTAGTATAAGAGGAGGGGGAAAGAGAGATGATGATGAAATATTTAATTAGCATAATATAATTCCAGATCATGTAGTGTAATTTAATTATTATATAATTTGGTTAAGGGGATATTAGGAAATAATTATAAAATAAAGGAACTCAAAATAGAAGAAAAAATGAGAAATCTCTCATGCAAATTCGGCAGCCTAACGGTGTCACTTAAAATTTAATAAAATAATTTGAGGAGAGAAAGGGGATATCACATAAATCTTAAATAATATGGGATGTAAGGGGAATATGGAATGACATATCCCAACATAATACAATTTAAAATAAAATAGAAATCATAAAATAAGTGTTGACTAAAAGAGGAGGGTGAAAGGTTCCCTTACCTTGCAGAGTAACTCCTAGAACCTTATGGTTGGGACTTTGGGGGCTCAATGAAACATTGGGAGGACTCATAGGGAGGTAAAACCACAGGATCTTCTAGGATAGGTTATTGGTAATGAAATAAAACTAATGGATGAGTGGGTATTTACAGAAAAGAGAGGGAGTTTTTTTAATAATTTCAAAGAGACACCTCATTAGTGGTTTTTGAAAAACCATGGGCATTCCCATGATATTTGCCCATATTTTTAACCAAATGGGACACCTCATGTAATATTTTAGTGTACATAAGTTGACCAGCCTTTTATTTTAATTATTATGTCATTATGTTGTCATTAAACAACCAAAAACTCAAAACTGTATTTTTACTATTCACAAAAAATTCTAGTATTTTAGAAAAATACCAATAAATCACTTTTACCATTTTTCTACATGTAGAATAAAAAAATTAACTATTTTTTTGGAAAAGAAAATTTTATATATATTTATTTAATTTTTAATCAAAATCTTAATTTATTGCAAAAAAAAACACTTAGAAACTATAACTCATTTTATAAGACCTTGAGAAATTAATCAAGGTCCTATAAAATTATATTATAATCATAAGAAATTAATGTAACAATTTGTGATTAAATTTTATGAAAATACATTTCCATTTTAAATTATTAAAATAATTATAAATTTTTAATTTAAATATTTATGTCATACAAAAATACTAGTACTTATACTATGATCATTTTTTCACTTTTTAAATATCTGAATTGTATGTATACATTCATGGTTGAAGTTTCTATTTTTTATATGATTTAATATTCATTACTATTCATTAATATTCATAAGGGTATGTCACTATTCAAAAGGTTTTGTTACTATTCACCAAAAATTAAGTTTGTCTTATCAGACTGTAAATATCTTACTGAACGCAACCTTATATTTCATGTTTTCAAAATTCTAATCACCGAGGAGGAAAAATTATGTTTACTTGACTAGGATATATTAAGTGGGTTTTTGTAGAGACTTAGTGTTTCATACATTATATAATAAATCTATTTGTAAATTTTTGTGGTGTTACATTATTTCCCCTTAAAAAAATTTCTTCCTCGAAATTTGAGATTGAACTTCAAAAGTTAATGGATGATACTTGAAAATTATCTTATGGGAAAACCACACCTAGAATATAAATAAAATATTCTATTAATAAGTGGAAAGGGAAAAGCATCATTTATTACAAAACAACCCATTCTAATTAGAAATCATGGTCAAGGAAGACTAACCAAACCATCATGTAGTGACATTAAACTCTAAAACCCATACAATGATCAACTTAAACCATTTTGTAAATGGTTAAAAATTTGAAAATATAATTATTCAACACATTATAATAAAGGCCTCTAAATTTCCAGGATGAACTTATCATTAACACTTAATCAAAAAGAAGCATCTCTAAAATTCACATCTACAAATGTGAATAAAATCATTATGTATCCTCTTGAAATATTGAAATAACTTGAATTACCATAAAAATCATATCAGAAACATGCAATCCTCTGTATTCCTTAAGCAAGATACATGTTATTAGATATATTACGTAATAAAAAAGTGGTTTAAACTCCATTGATGATAGCATAGACCACTTCTTGACAAGTGAATAATCAGTTCCAAGATAGTCAGTACTTAAATCAATCAATCATTTCATCATCATTATCTCAACATGAGATATATATATAAATATTAAGTGTGGTCTTTCCCCCAATCATGTGTTTTATAAAAAGATTTACTTTTTACAGAATCACTTTTCCTTTGTACCATTCACTATATGACCACAAATCATTAATGAAATAGTACTATAGTACAATAGTTTTAAATATCATAATTCTTACAACCAGTAAAATACTGAAAAAAATTTCAAATGACTTGATTATTTAATATGAATATTAATCATTCTACTTTCTCTACGGTAGCATCATAACTTGATCATTATCAAAAATCATCATTTGGGGTATATTTCTTTGACGCTTGGGACATTGATTCACATAATGTCCCATATCCTTGTAGTTGAAGCATTGAATATAGGTAAATTCATTCATTGTCTTACAATTGTGAGCATGATTTCCTTTTTATCCACAGATGACGTAAAGTCCTTTTTCCTTTCAAGCATATACCAAGGTGTTTCCTTAAAAAATTATCACATGTGGGAAAATACATCTTTCTCTTCTTCCCTTTATCCATGTTTTTCCCTACCATACTCTTCATCTTTTGCTTCCCTTCAAATCCATAAGACTCAGATAAGTTTTTACATACCTTGTAAACACATGATACTTTTTTTAATATGATGGGGATACTTGGGAGAAAATATTCCTTTGAAATGATGGATTAAGACCATCAGATATATGATCCTTTTTTCTATTTTCATCTCTTGAATTGGTGAATTTATCATTTCTTCTTATTGGTACCATTTTTAATCAATTCCATATTATATATTATCTAGTAACATTATTAACTATCTATGGCTCTAAACATGGTATAACATATAGCATAAATTTATGCATCGTAAATACCAGAACCATATACTTTGGTTACGTTGGGGGAATAAATCCATTATAATGGCGGGTAAATAAAATGTGAATTATCCTATGTATATTTATATGGGGTTGTCAATACTAAGATTGCAGCACATACCATTATCGTGTAATAGGATACCCTAAGTCAATCCCAAAACTCCTTGTCGGAGTTTTCACTCCTTGGTACATCTATTCCAGAGCCACCAATACCTATATGTATCCTGACATGGATTTAGTTTCTAGAAATATCCACATAATCTATTCCTTACCAAAAAACCAGGATGTTCTTGTGTTCTTATCCTCAAAGATCATTTTATGGCTCTGTTCCCTAACATATGTTTTCTAAATCTAGTTTTCAAGTTTCATACTGAACATTCTTTAATACCAACTGTAACATCCCGACCCCACTAGACCGCAGTTGGTCCATTGATTGTTACATTGGAATAGTTATAAGGAATCGAATCCTGATTTAACAATTAGTTTAGTAGTATTGAAGAACCTGGATACACATATACAACATTAATTACATTGGAAATGGTTACAAAATACAATACAGTACAAAAACTAAAAACTGAATCCATAAAAACACAATAAATGATATCTTCTAAATAACTTGATGAAGGTTAAAAAAAATGAAAGGGGTGAGATCAAATGATCAGTGAGGGTTAAAAATAGAGGAAACATGTATTAAATAATAAGTGAATCATATACAATTTTAGATAATCAATATGTCATGGTGAAAAATTGAAAAACTCACGCCATTAATAAAATTAGAATGAAACAACATCCCTATATTTTGTCATATTAAAATCCAAAATTATATTTATAACTAATAATGAGTAAATATAATTATTATTAATTGGACCTCAGGTATCTGGCATATGATACCATGATACCATTAAAATGGTTTTGTTATGGGGGTAGAACCCCGTCTGATTTTTAGAAACAAACTCGAAGTGTTTACCGCCAACTGATTTGTCTCATGAGACCTGTTGATGCATAAAGGGGCTATATCAGTCCCCACCTACCACTGAATGTAAAAATAATTCCTTATAAATAGATTTAATACAAGTAAAATATGCCTTCTCAATATCCGTATAGAGTAGAGAATACAAATTCATCAATTTTTCCATAGTTAAAATAACTTTCCAAAAAAACAACGTATGTAAAACGGTATACGACTTAAGAAAATACTCATATCCATGAAACCATATTATGGATATATAATATATATATAATTTAAAATGAAAATTTATTTCAAATGGTAGGTATATACACCACATATGGAAGAATATGTTCACAATACCAAGGTCTTAATGAAATGAAAATTGAGTAAAAGTCCCTTACCATATTGTAATCGATTGAATCATATTACCAAAGGTAAATATTCACCAAATTAATCATAGAGTACCATGAATACAAATAGAATCATGTTTTAATATATCAAATGTCATTACACATATACTACATACAAGAAATAAGTGGCGAATAATGGAAATCTCAAAGGAATAATAGTTAGATGAGAAACCCCTCACCTTATACTTGAGTGTGTTATTCATTTGTTTTAATGAACTGAATAATAAAATTATTCTTCATTAATTAAAAATTCAAAGCCTCCTATTAATTTAATTTATTTATTATAACATTATTAGGTTCATTCATGGTCCTTTTTATGGGTTTAAGAGGTTCATTTTTATTGTTTTGGAAGCATTTTCTTCCTTGGTTTTCATGATCTGTTTACTTGTATTCTTGAATGGAAGTTCATTTGAAATGTGTTTAAATGACCAAAATTGTTAATATATCTTATTATAAAAATTATATAGATATAAATTATCTTATGATTATTTTGGTTTATATACCATGATGATGATTCATTAGTTAAATTTTAATTACAAATGTTTGGATTAACTTGGCGGTTTGTTCATAATGAACTTGTTTTGTATTATTATTTTATATTTTGAGTATGTAAGTATTAAAGAACATTAATGAGATAAAATACATATATTATGATCTATTTCAACCATAAAATGGTTTCATGTCCAGAATTGAAGATGGTAATGAAAATAGAGAACCCTTTGACCTTGAATGTGATAAATTAATACATCTCGGTTGACGTTTTCATATTTAGTATAAGAGGAGGGGGAAAGAGATATGATGAGGAAATATTCTATTAGAATAAAATAATTCCATATCATGTAAGGTACAGTAATTATTATAGAATTTGCATGGGGGAGATGAGTAATGATGTATTAATGAAAGGAACTAAAAATAGATGAAATATTGAAAAATCTCTCACCAAAATTCGGCACCCTAACGACGTCACATAAAATTTCATAAAATAGTTTGATGGGAGAAAGGGGGTATATCAAAAATATTAAGAATATGGGAAGTAATATGAATATAGAATGAAATATCCCAACATAATACACTATAATATATATAAAAAAACATAAAATAAGTGTTGACTAAAAGTGGAGGGTGAAAGATTCCCTTACATTGTAGAGTAACTTCTAGAACCTTATGTTTGGGACCTTGTGGGATTAAGGACACCTTAGGAGGACTCCTAGGGAGGTAAAACCACAAGATCATCGAGGATGATGGATTTTTAATGAAGGAAAATGAATGGATGAGTGGGTATTTATAGAAAAGAGAGGGAGTTTTTTAATAATTTCAAAGGGACACCTCATTAGTTGTTTTTGCAAAACAATGGGCTTTCCCATGATATTTACCCATGGTTTTTTCCACATTGTACACCTCATGTAATATTTTACTTTACACAAGTCTACCAGCCTTTTATTTTAATTATTATGTCATTATGATTTCATTAAACTACCAAAAACTCAATACTGTATTTTTACTATTCACGAAAAATTCATTTATTTAGAACAATACCAAAAATTCACCCAAACCATTTGTCAACCTGTATAATTCAAAAATTAGCTATATTTGTTTTTAAAAAAATTCTAAATATTATTCCGTTAATTTTTCAATAAAATCATAATTTATTCCAAAAAAAAAACACATTAAAACTATAACTCGTTTTATAAGACCTTGAGAAATTAATCATGGTCCTGTGAAATTATATTATAATCATAAGACAAAAAAGTAACAATTTGTGATTACATTTTATGAAAATACATTTCCATTTTAAATTATTAAATTAATCATAAAATTGTAATTTAAATATTTATGTCATACAAAAATACCAATACTTATACTATGATTGTTTTTCCAATTTTAAGATATCTTAATTGTATTTATACATTAATGGGTGAAGTTTCTATTTTTTTATATGATTTACTATTCATAACTATTCATTAATATTCATAATGGAATTTCACTATTCATAAGGGTATGTTACTATTCACTAAAAATTAAGTTTGTCTTATCAGACTATAAATATCTTACTGAATGCAACCGTGTATGTCAGTTTTCAAAATTAAAATCATAGAGGAGGAAGCATTATCTTTAAATGACTAGGTTATAACAAATTAGTGTTTTGTCGAGACTCATTATTTCGTGCATTCTATAATAAATCTATTTGTAAATTCTTGGGGTGTTACAAATAAGTTGTGCCTGGGAGTAGCTAACTTGTGTATAGGGACAAGCCAATTTACCTCATATATTGCAATTTGTTTTTCTATTTTTCTATTTTATAGAGTTTTTTACTTCACCATTGGGTGATTCACATGTATTTTGTTATTATTGTTGATGTTATTGAGGTTTTATTTCTATTACAACCAGATGAGATGAGGGTATATCTTCTCATGCATCATATAGGCACTTTTTAGAGATCACATTTCATTCATTCTTTCCATGCCATTTAGGGATCATTACTGATTGCTTTCTGTTGTGATAGATGTTGTTCTAGATATGCATGTTGTTGTGATAGATTCCTTGTTAGAATACCTGCTATTTGATAGGGTATTGGATTGTGTAAGGTTTCGTTTGAATGAATTCCAAAAGTTAGTTATTGAGGTGTTTCGGGCCCTCATGGATTAGAATTTGGTGGATAATTTCACTATTATGCTTGTATATGACATGTATAATATTCCAAAATTTGATTTGTGGGGGAGTATGCACTACTGAAAAAATAGCCTATACCCACGGTTCAAAACCGTGGGTATAGCCCCCAAAACCATGCGTATAGCCTATACCGACGGTTTTGGGAACCGTGGGCTGGAAAGGAATCCCAATAGAGGTCCTCACCTATACCCACGATTTACTAAACCGTGGGAATAGTGATTGAACAGCGTGGCACAATGCTATTTTTAGGGTTTTCAAACCATAGTTAAAAAATGATGAAAATCACCCCTGGGCGGATTCGAACTCCCGCCTCCCGCATCCTACACACTCACGGCCGACCAACCGAGCTAATACAGTTATTGTTATATATAGATACTTTTATTTTAATATATTAATATAACTCCTATAATCTAAAAAAGAGGATTCACGGGGTTTCAAACCCGCGTCCTATACGGAAGGATTTCACAGACTAACCAACTAACCTAATAATATTATTGTTCTATATATATACTTCTCTTTACTTATATTAATATTACTCATATATTTGAAAATAATGAAGATGCCAGATTCGATCATGACACTTATTCATTCAAACCAAAGATCTCAACCAACCAACCTAAAGAATTTATATGATTTAATATTTTTATCCGTATAATTATATTATTCAAGATCGTCTTCCCACCAAAAAAAATTTCTGTCCCGCGGAATTTTTTGTTCCTTCCATAATGCGGGAAAGCTATACCCACGGTTTTTCAAAATCGTGGGTATAGGTCTCTAGCAAAAATACCACCTATACCCACGGTTTTCAAAAACCATCGGTATAGGTCTGCAGAACAACACCTTTACCCACGGTTTTTCCAAAACTGTGGGTATAGGTCTTCAAAAAAAACCTATACCGATGGTTTATCCAGGAACTGTTGGTATAGGGGACCTATACCCACAATTTTTTAGAATTGTGGGTATAGGTCCCCACACTATCCCAATACCCACGGTTTTGGGAAACCGTCGGTATAGGGGGGCCAATACCCATGGTTATGCATAGAACCGTGGGTATAGACCCATTTTCCAGTATTGATGGGCCCTCAAGGATTGGAATTTCGCAATTTAATGCTTCTTTCATTGTTTTCTATATTCTGTAGTTGTTTATGAGGCTTATTGTTGGAAAAAACCTAGAATACACGATGTTTTTTTTGTTAAATACATGTTGTGTATCCTTCTTTCTGAGAATGAACTATTTATCTTGAGTATACGCCGCGTACTATTTTTACACACCACGTGGTCTCTAAACATGTCACTGGTTGTGTGGATAGAGACATGGGGTTGGGAAATATGTTGTGGAACACTCCATGTACCTGACGTACACACCATGTTGTATAGACCATGTGGCCAGCCGTGTGACCAACAACACATATGGATGAAACATAGATAGTGTACACCATTTCCATCTCGAACACGCCATGTATAGTCGACCGTGTAACCGTTCACATGGCTAACAACATGGGTCAGTGAAATCCTTCTAGTACATGCCGTTTCTAGAACGAACATGCCCTGTAGTCTCGTTCTCATAGAACCATGTGGGTTAGTCATGTAAAAGAATTCAGGTAGGGTAAAATGATTCAAGTACATGAAGTATCCTTGGGAGGAACACGCCGTGTGTTGGAGTGTTACACGACTAGTTTTTGAAGAAGTACACTCCTATGTATTGGCTCAAGGGAACACGCCGTATAGGGGTTATACACTCAGTATAACCATATTTTAAAAAACATGATTGTTTTCTTCTCCTATTCATTTCCTACACTTATGAGTTTCTGTTCCTGATTATATTGAACTGGGGTGTTCACTTGACCTTGAAGAGTTATGCCACTGAGACTTAATCCAATTTTTTTCCAGATATAAGGAAACAACCAGAAACCAGACATGGTAGATCAGGGACTACCAACAGATCCTCCTGTCATGCCTATGTAGACACCAACTATTATCCCAGATACAGGTGACGATGCATAGTTCTAAGAAGGCTTCATGAGGTTTATGAATACCTTAAAGAGAGTACCGCATTCTACCCTATAACGCCCTGACCTTAGAAGCCTGGATCCATTGCATTATTTCAAAACATTGGCATGGTTACAATGAATCATGTCCCGAATAACCGATCAGTTTAGTAGTCTTGGAAAATAGATTACATACATGAACGTTACATTACACATTAAAACATAAAACACAACATAAATAAACTATTGAGAAGGCCATTATTCCCCATGATTAACCATGCATATCAAACATAATACACTTCTAGAAATCCTGGGGAAAAACATAAGAAAGGGGTGATCTCAAATGCCCAGTAAGGGTAAATAATTTAGAAAAAGCTATAAAATTATAAGGAAAGATGTGTAATAAAAATATAAGCCTTTTTAAAAATAATATTGAACATAATATGGAAAAAATAAATCTAACATTACCATATAAACATGAACATTGATATTCTACTAGTCTAATAATCGCATGTAATAACTAATTTCATAACGAGGGAATGTCTATGATGGACATCATTACCATATAGTCAAGGCCTCATGCCAAGACTACTAATAAAAGTTTTGTCATGGCCTTGTTCGAAGACACTAATTTGTCTCATGAGTCCTACATATGCATCAGGGAGCTATATCGGTCCCCACCCGTCACTTACTTACTCCACAACATTCCTCATATGAAAATGTTTGTACATAACATAAACATTCGTATTAAAACTATCATATGAAATGTCAATAATTTATCCATAAATCATTAATGGTATTAAAATACAACATTCACAGTAAAAAATATCATAACTCATTCAATACAATATTGAAGACTGTATTTATAATAAATCAACCTCAATCAAGAATAATATCCAAAAAGGATATTGACATAGTTGAAAATAATATGTAAAACCATTTGAGAGAAATATTATTTTTTTCATGAAATCATTTAAAAGTATCAAAATTTATAAATGAAGTCATTTAAAATATATTTTTGAATCAAAGAATCCCATACCACTTTGAATCTTTTGAACGGAATTTACATTTTAAAATAATTATGTCCATATGAATAAATACATAAAATCATTTTGAAAACATAGACATTAAGTAAATAGATTTAGAAAAATAAATCTTTAAAAAATTTAAAATGATGATCTAGTTAAATAGTCCCTTACATAAAACCTTAAAAGGTTCATTTTGAAAAATATTTATGAAACATGGATATGGTTGCTAAATATGTCCCAGTAAATACGTACAAATAAAAAATCTCGGATAATAATGAGATTGAGGAAATAACCCTTAACTTGCACTTTCCTTTGGTTAAGGGTACGTTTAACCTCGTATATAATTACCATAGTATGTTATTAAATTATAACATAACCATATTTATATTTATTATATCATAAATTATTCATTTATGACTTTATACTACCCATATAGTAATGATTTCAATGTTAAATTAATATTTTGGGTAATATTCGCTTTCTTTATCGTATGTGTTTTAACTTGTTATTATTGATCATGTCATTTAGATCATGATTTAAACACATAAAAATATAAAACATGATTTATATATAATATATATTTAGAATATAAATAGGTATAATATATAGATATTTGAAATGGAAAACACCGTTTATGAGACGGTATGCCATACATACGCATAATCATTGTTTCCGTTTTCATATCGTATTGAACAGAAGTAAGTGAATAAGATATATGTAAGTAAATATAAACATATATATATAGTAGAATTGTTATGTCATATATTATATATTTATTAATAATATATGTTTTTATAATATTTTTTGAATGGTGAACCTGGAAATGAATCTCATCGCATCGTGGAGACGGTAAGCCGTACGTACACACGAGCGATGATATCATTTCTTTAATGATTAAACTGTGTGTAACTGGATTGAATATTAATTTTATAGAGAAATTATCATGTTATTTTCATTATTTATATACATATTACTCACCATTATATCCATCCAAATAACATAGTGTTTAATAACAAATTACACCATGGCGTGGAGATGATAAGTCGTATGTACGCACGCATGGTAACATTATCATTCATAGGATGGATAGAATTATGAGTATGGTTGTACCATATTTATAATAACATCACAGTATGTATAAGGTACTATAGTTATTATTTTGGTATGGAAATAACAAAGAAGGAGAAAGTGTTTGAAGAAAATAACTATGAAAGAGGTGATAAAATAATTACCTCTTCTTTGGGTGTTCCCTTTTGATTTGAACAAAAGGGCTCCTTAGGTTGGATTTTTGCTCAGATGAAGGCCTCTAGGATGAATTTATGGAAGTATTGATGAGATTTTGGTAGGGTTTGGATGAGTTAAATGGCTTAGGAAGTGTGAAATTATGAGAATGGTATGTGCCCTTTTATAAGAGAGGTGGGGGTCACTTTTGGAAAAGTTTGAAATATTATTTTATTATAAAATCATTTTCAGTTTATGATGGCTCCAAATGGATTTATTTTGAAGATAAGGTAGGTATGGGTCGAAATACTCTCATCCAATAGGTTTTAGACGAGTTTAGTTCACCATATTAGCCCTATCTTTTAGACTTAACTCTTAGTAAAAATAGTTTATCATTTACCATGACCTCTTGTATTATTAAAATAAATGGTTAATAAACATACTATAAAAAGACAAGATAACCCAAAGTTGTTCATTATTGATATATCTAACCTTATATAATAACATTGACCTAACCTCATATTTTTAGAAATAATATATCAATTAATAATATATTATTTGTTTTAAAAACTCATATATGTCAATTTTGACACTATTTGGTATTTTGTTTTTGTTAAACTCATAAAAACTTTACCACTTCAAAAATGGTTATTTAATCAACCCTAAAAATTCATATTAACCTATAAAAGTCTTTTATGTTATAAAAAGCCTCAATTTACATTTATTTTTATATTTATAATATCAATTATATTTATCTTTCACCGATAAAGTAATTACTACATCATCATTGTGTCATAAATAAATTTAATTATATAATCTTTAAAAATTATAAATAAAATAAAAATTTTTTGGAAACCTTTTTATCTTTATAATTTATATTTATAGTCAAATTTATCTTATGTATAACCCCATATTAAAAATGGTTTTGTTATTAAACTTTGAATTTAACACTTTTAACTCTATTTTAAATAAAATTATAATAAATGTTGTAATCAAATTCACGTGCACCAAAAGGATAATATTTTTTTCCTAAGGGTGGTTTTGGTAGAAATACACTTATACAATAGAATTCAGACATGTGTTAGGGTAATTATATTATCTTTTTTACCTTTAATTACCCTATTTACTTTTAACTATGGTAAATAAAAGTCAAAAGTTACTATTCACCAAAAAATATTTTCATCTTGTTAAACCAAATTTCACTTTTTGATGTCAATAATGTTTCTAAAATTTTTGAAATTCAATTCACTGAAGCGGTAAAATTATGTTTTATGCAAATTTGCAAATGTGTCTAGAAGGTGGGTAAAAGACGTTAAAAATATAGATAACATTTTATACATATAACTTTGTTATAAAGTAAATTAAATGAATTATATTGAAATTAAATAATAATTATATATCTATTTTTACTTAAAATAAGTTTAATTAAAATAAATAATTATTTAAATAAAAAAGTCAGTTCTAAACAATAACAAAGTGTTTTTCAGTATTCATCAAAAATTGAATGTTTTTAGAAAAATACCAAAAATTCACCATAAGATAATTTTGATATCCCTATTTAAAAAATGAATTTTATTTTACCAAATTTAAAACATATAATTAGCATTAATTAATTTGAAATTAATTCTCGTTGTCAAAACCAAAAAAGTGGGTTTTTAAAAATGTAAAAACTATCAAAAGATTGGCATGTGTTTATGTCAAAAGTAAATGTAATATTTTTTATAATGACTTAAATTCTATTAAATGATAAAAATATAATCTAGTTACACTTCCAAACTATTAAAATTTATAATTTAACACTATACATTATTTTTATTATTATTATTTCAATTAATATTTAGTATTTTTCATTATTCACCAAAATATGAATGTTATCAGAAAACACCAAAAATTTATAAAAACTAAATTTATATGTCCCTATTCTAAATAATTGGTTTATTTTATCAAATTTAATATATAAAAGTGTCAAATATTTGATTTAAAAAGGATTTTCCATTAAAAGGCGGTAAAAATTAATTTTCTGAAAAAATACTTCCTTTATCTGAAAAAATTGATTTTTTTACTATATTATTTATAAAAAACACATAATATGGATTTTAAAAACATATAGAGTATATAAAATTCTAAATTCAGTTACTATTATTCATAATGGTTTTTTAAACGGCTAGATTGGTAAGTCATGGTGCGCTCGAACTCGGTGTTGCATGTAGCACAAGTTAATGAATTACTTTGAAGAGATAACGTACTATGAAATATTGGGGTGTTACATTCCCCATCAATGGAGGAGTTGATGCATGTATTTCAATTGTATAATCTCCCCACTTTCTCAGGGAATGGAGGACCTCAGGCTGCAGAGTAATGGTTTGATGCCATGCTATCAATCTTCGAGCATCTAGAGATACCTCTAGAGAGGAGGGTGAATCTTGCTACATACATGATTCAAGATTCTGCCAAGAGATGGTGGGATGTGATTTCATAGGCAGGACACCAGTAGGTTGTGTCTTGGGATGAGTTCCAACATGCCTTCTATGAATACTTCGAACCGGAGACGTTGAGGGCCTATCGAGCCCGAGAGTTCAGAAGTCTGGAACATGGTACTCTCTCGGCCATGAAATATTTTTCTTGATTCATAGAGCGGCAGTTCTTTACACCGATTCCAGAAGGTGATGAGTTATTTATGGTGAGGAAATTTGAGGATGGTATCAGGCATGAAATCCTATCTTTGGTGAACATCTCCAGGTTAACTTCTATAACCTCTATAGTCAAACAAATGCTAATCACAGAGCACAATCTAATGTATTATGGGGATGTGAGCCATGGAGGCTCAACATTCAGAGTTGGTACCCCTCTAACTAATAATAGTAAGCGTCGTAGGGAGTCTATGCATGAATATCCAAGGAAGCAGGATACTTCTTCTGGTGGTCATGTGGCGTGCTACTAGTGTGGGAAGAGTAGTCATATGGGGCCTCATTTCCCAAGAGCCCCAGTTGAGTGCCGATATTCCGACAAGATGGGTCATCTTAAGAATTTTTGTCATATTTTTCTCACCATAAGATGGTGATAGGGGTTTTATTTTTACTCCTCGTACTGGGGCGAGACCACTATTCTTACATCATACTGGGAGCTATAGTTATTTAGGTTGTTCAGTTCGAGGTGGAGGTCGTGGCCATGGTAGTCAGTCGCCAGGCTTTCAGCGACAACAGGGTTGATTAGATCAAGGTGGGAAGGTAGGATCACAGGGCCGTAGTACAGGCCACCGTTTTTCTGTGGAGTAGACCCACCAAGAGTATGATCCTGAACCCTCTACAGTTTGAGGTACGATCCTAGTTGCCTCATTTTTAGATTTTTCACTTTTTGATAGAGGGGCTTCCCATAGTTTTATATTTGCTGCTATTATAGAGATCCTTGGCCTCTGTATCTTTACTTATACTGATGTCTTGACAATGTACACTCTGTTGAGGACAAGAATGGATAGTGTACGTTAGTGCAAAGAGTTCCCTCTTGAGGTTGCTGGGGGTCCCTTTTTATGGGACCTCTATGTCCTAGAGATGACAGGTTATGATGTCCTTCTTGGGATGAACTGGTTGGTTCCCTAGGAGGCTTTTGTCAATAGATATCATCTTAGGGTGAGTTTTACTTTACTATAGGGTGGTTTGTTCTTACATAAGGGTGAATGGGATGTCCAGGAAAGCAGAGAAGGACCTAGGGATCCTGGGTTGGGAGGAGTTACATCCCAGATTTGTAGTCTATATCTGGATGAACAGGGGAATTCACAGTTAGAATTTCCTCCAATGGTCAATCATTTCAGTAATGTCTTTCTGGAAAACATTTTAGGTTTTACAATGGAGCGAGATGTAGACATTTCTATTGAGCTTGTTCCAGGAGACACACTAGTGTCCATTCCTCCTTATAGGATGGCTACACCAGACCTACAAGAGCTCAAGAAGTAGTTAGAAAAGTTACAGGAAAATGGATTCATCTGACCCAGTACTTCTCAATGGTGTTCACCTATCCTATTTGTAATAAGGTGGATGGTACACTCACACTGTTTGTGGATTATCAAACGTTCAACCAGTTGATGCCCAAGAACTGATATCCCTTACTCAGGATTCATGATTTCATTGATCAGCTTCGAGGATCCAGAGTGTTCTCAAAGATTTTCTTGAGATCCAGTTACCATCAGTTTCATGTTAGACCATCTAATATAACTCTTACAACCTTTTGGAGTTGGTATGGTCTATACGAGTATGTGATTCTGCTGTTAGGTCTAATGAATGCACATGTAGTTTTTAAGGCACTAATGAACCGACTATTCCATCCAAACATGGATTCTTTCGTTGTAGTCTTTGTGGAAGATAACTTGGTATAATCTCACACTTGACATGACCATTCTACCCATCTTGATATTGTTCTGAGTACACTGAGAGAGTATCAGTTACATGATAAGCTCTGAAAATTCCACTTTTGGATTGACCAGATTCACTTATTAGGTCATGTTATCTCAAATACATGAGTATCAGTAGACCAAGAGAAAGTGAGTGTAGTAGTTTACTTGGAGAACCCAAATAACATCTTTGAGGTACATAGTTTTCTAAGTCTGTCGGGTTACTACAAGTGTTTCATACATGAATTCTCATGCTTAGTGGTTCCAATGACGAGCTTGACTAGGATGGGTGTGAAGTACATGTGGTCAGATTCTTGTGAGTAAGCCATTGAGTATCAGAAAGGCAGGTTGAATTTAGTACTGATTCTTGTTTTTCTAGATCCAATAAAGCAATATACAGTTTACTATGATGCATCAGGTATCGGGATGGGAGATTTTCTTGTGCAAGGGGATGGAGTCGTTGAGTACGAGTCTCGGATGTTGAGGCCACATGGATGGAATTACCCGATGCATGATCTCGAGTTAGCTGTAGTTTTTCATGCTCTATATTGTTGGGGAGAGAATTTTTTGGTTTTCACCAATCACAAAATTATAAAGTACATATTCACTCAGCATGATCTGAATTTGAGACAACGAATATGGGTTGAGTACCTTCAGTCCTTTGACATTGAACTTGCCTATATGACTGGGAAAGGAAACACAGTGGCTGATGTGTTGAGTAAGAAGACTCAAGTACAAGTAGTTTATGAGGCCAACAGTGAGTGGTAGCTTATGGCTCAGTTCTCTGAGATGAATTTGGAGGTTCACGACAGAAAGGGGAAGACTCTTCTTTATTCTGTAGATGTTACCTCTTATCTACTTGATCGGGTTAGAATGGGGAATCTACTTGATTCTAAAGGCTTAGTTCTACGGGAGAGTGTGTCAGGAGAGTACCCTATTCCTAGATGGATAGCATGCGAGGATAAGATCTTGCATTTTCACAGGTGCCTACAAGTTTCAGCATAAATATGAGAGGATTTTATGTGGGACATTCATTCTTCAGCTGGGGCAGTTCTTCCTGGTTTCACCATGATGTATTGAGATCTACACAGTCAGTATTGGTGGCAATGCATGAAGAGAGATGTTGCTGGTTTTGTGATGAGGTGTTCTACCTGTGTGAAGATGAAGTCAGAACATCAGCGACTAGAATTGATTTTTGAGAAGTTTCCTATTCTCAAGTGGAAGTGGAACGATGTCGTGACAGATTTCTTTATAGGATTACTGAGGTCTTCTGGAGGGAATGATGCACATTGGGTTTTTATTTATAGACTCACGAAGGTTGAACACTTCTTACTGATCAAGGATAATTGTAGTGTTGATGAGCTAGGAAGGTTGTACATCTGAGAGATTTTATGTTTACATGGGGTTCCACACACCATCATTTCAGACAGAGACTCTTATTTTACATCTTGGGTTTGGCAGGGATTACAGAGGGCTTTCGGTACACATTTACTTCTGAGTACAACTTACCACCCCCATACAGATGGCTAGTTCGAGCATACAATTTAGGTTCTATAGAACATACTTTAAGCATGAATCCTATATTTTGGAGGTTCTTGGGAGAAGAACATACCTCTCATGGATTTTTCCTACAATAATTGTTTTCAAGCAACTATTCAGATGGAACCTTATGATGATTTTTACGGTAGGCCATGCCGATCAACTCTATGTTGGCTGGAAGTAGGAGATGCAGCTAAGCTGGGACCTCATCTTGTCCAGGATACCACAAAGAAGAGAGAGTTGATTTGAAAGTGGATAGCTATGCATAGTCATGACATAAGTCTTACGCTAATTGAGGGAGATGACCTCTAGAGTTTTAGGTTGGATATCAGGTTTTACTACATGTCACACCGAGGTTGGGAAACAGGAAGATTAGGAGACAGAGTAAACGTTCGCTGAGATATGTTGGAATGTTTGAGGTTTCGGAGATTTTTGGGCCGGTTGCCTATTGGTTGCAGTTACCTGAGAGGTACCAGGCTATGCATGATGTATTTTATGTTTCTTGACTACGATGTTACTTCTCAGACCAATCTCATGTTTTTCAAACCGAGGAGGTTGTGTTGGAGGTGGATACCTGATCGTACCACGATTCCCTGTTTCATTTTCACCCTTACACTACTTTGCTAAACATATTTTGTATTAAAAATTATAAAAATATTATCAAATTTTACTTCATGTTTGATTCAATAATTTTGTGTTTATCACTATTAAATAGGGCAATGATACTTGTTTTGAAAATTACAATGTAGGTGGAGGTGATTTGGAGGGCCCTTGATGAAGTGAAAGAAAACTGGGCCAAAATTGCATGGATCCATGGACATCTGTACACGTTTTTGAATAGTACACAAAATCCGTGCATCCAAATGGGCTGACCTTTTTTTTTCCTGTCCGAAATTTAATATTCTACATTTCATATGAAGGAATCCAATCCTGATTCGGCTTGTATGGGGCCCATCCGAACTGATCTGTCCAAGCCACCGAATTTGGACCAAGTGAAATGCGGTGTTCTGTATTTTATCAATATCTTCAGTTGTAGTTGTCCAAATGGTTCCAAACGTTCCGTGGAGACAGCCAAGAGGTAGGGCTACAACCTTTCTATTTTCTCCAAAGCTAGATAAGACTTTCTGAAGGCCGAAACGCGTCGTGCAAGTGGATTGATGAAATCTGTGTGCCCAAAACCACCTCCCACATATCCTATAAAAGGGCACCTTGGGCTCCTCATTTGGAAGTTCGGCCAAGGAGTGAAGTGCTGACAATTTGGAGTCCTAGAGGATTCTCCTAATCAACTTGTAGGTTCTGGAGTCCCCTATCCTCATAGGGGGATCAACAATGAAGAAGGAGTTCAACCCGAGCTTCCTCCTCCTCCCGATGTCGAGCTAAAAGTTGGGTGTTCGTTGTGAGGGAGCTACACACATGTCAAGGGAGTTCCGATGCATAAACTAGCTAATGGTTTGGAGTAATTTGTGTTTTTAAACATTTCATTCCATGTATCTTATTTTATTTCAGATTTGAATGCTTGATTTGATACATGCGAGTGTTATGCTCTTAATTTCTAACCGATCAGTATGCGGTTTTGAGTGCGTGACTTCTGTTGTTCCGATTGGACATCACAAGAGTCCTTTTCATAACCAACTTATTGAGATTTCAAAATGACTTGGAAGCTCTTATTCCATGCATAAGTACTGGACCTTGACAGTACAATTGTTACATCAAGGTTTGGTCCTTAAAGCATTGAAATAAAAGCTTAGGAATTAATCAGGATTCCAATTAATTCCAACCAAAGAATTACTCTAAACCTAAGATTAATCTCTATGAACTATGAACTTGATATGTGTGTAGTGAAATCTGTAACACCCCGACCCCAGCTACCCAGAGTCGGTGCATTACTTCTTAACATTGGCATGATAACAAAAGATCAAGTCTCGAAAGACCGATTAGTTTAGTAGCCTTAGAAACACTAGATACATTCATAAATGTTACATTACATCATAAAGTGAAAAACTAATAACAAAGTCTTCATAGTCTACACTCATATCCTCTTCTGACTATCCCTGCAGGTCATTCATAAAATACTTCTTCACATCCTAGAAAATATTAAAACATTGAATGGGGTGAGCTCAGATGCTCAGTAAGGATAATAATATTGCGGAAGATTTCATAAATAAACATAAACATTTAAGGCAATGTATAACTAAAACAAAAGCCTTTTAAACTTGAACATCAACATAATATGGCAAAAGTAAAATGAGATAATGTCATTTACTTCTTCACATGGATATTCTACTGGTCGAATAATCACATGCAATATCAATAACCACTTTCATAATGATGGAATGCATAATGCCAGACTATCATAACCACGTAGCCAAGGCCTCGTGCCAAGACCACAAATAAGATTTTGTCAAAGCCTTGTTCCAAGACACTAGTTTGTCTCATGAGACCTGTCGATGCATCGAGGAGCTATAGCGGGCTCCACCCGTCACTTATTAAGTCCAATGCATTCCTCATAGGAATAGGTTTAAACATTTTAATAAACCATAACATAATCGTATCACATAAAACATGCATAAAGGTAACATAATATTTCCACATTTCAATCACAAGATATCAATACAACACATTGATATAATAAAAATTCTTTCAAAACCATTTTCAATACCAAAATAAAAGAAAGTTAAAACTTTGTATTTATTTTTCATTAAAAAAAAGTGATGGCATGTAGAGGAAGCCGAAACTCAAATAATGGTCACGGCGGTGGAGAAGTCGTTGTCTCCGCATATGTACGGAAAGAAAAACATTCCCTTTTTGTCGTTTAGTAAAACACTTTGTATAAAAAAAGATTCCTTTTGAATAAATGTAAAAGTCAAAGGGGTTTATACACCGTATAAAAGAAAGTTGTGTATAAAACTAAATATGCCTCAATGAAAGGAGATTGAGATGAAGTCCATAAAAAGATCATTTTTAAAATAAAATAGATATATTATGTGTATTCACTATAGGTACACATAAAGAAAGTAAAAATACAAAATAAGACATAACAATATCATGACATAATTAGAAAGTAGGAGATTAACCCAAAGAATAGAAGTTGGTTTAAGGAATCCCCTTACCTTGTGTCCGACTTGATTCGACCATTCTTTAACCTCCTGAATAATAAACTAGAGTTAATATCTACCATTTTCAATTTCATTATCCTTTTTATATCACTTATTACAATGTTATGGACATTATGTAATTTTTTTATGTTAATAACGGTCGTTTTGTCGATTTTTAGTACTTGAGTCAACAATAAACTTCTTATAATTACAAGTTGTTTAGGTGGTATAATATCCATTATATCCAGAATTATATTCATGATTTAGATTTCATACATATCATATATATCCAGTATATACATTCATTCATAATATTACGTAACATTTAGATGTAAGAAATGAAATGCACCGTTCATGGAGACGGTAAGCCGTACGTACGCATGAACGCTACTTTCATTTCTATTTCGTATTTAATGGAATGAAATCATAATTATATAAAGGTATAATATAGTTCCAGTATAATATCATATATAATATCATTTACTACATCCTTTATACATCCCACATATGGCATTAATGATTCACATCACTTTGAGGGGGCGGTAGTCCGCACTTCCTAAAATGAAATTATCGCGTTTACCCATAATGGAAATCATAAAGTATGCCATAAATGAGAAATACAGAAGCATAAGGAAAACATAAACATATTATATATCATATATAAATATAGTGACATCTTAATGGCCACCTTTTAAGGTGTTTTATGAGTGTTGAACAATCATCGTTTCGTGAGGCAGAAATTCTCCATCCACAGAAACCGTATGTTCTTTAACCATTAGATGTAGGTGTGTGTAATTTTAGCTCTAATACATCTTATAACAACATCCTAGTATATTGATGATACTTGTGTTGTTACAAAAGAAATGAATAAAAAGAGTTTATGGGGTTGGAGAAGCAAAATAAAACAAAACGACATTAGAGAAGACATTACCTAAAAATCGGGTAACTCTTTTTGATTTGAGCCAAAGGCTTCCTTGGGAAGAGTTCTGCCCAAAGTGAGGCTTCTAGGAGTAATAGGGGGAAGTTGGTAGAGTATTTGGGCAGAGGTTGGCCGAGCCAAATGGCTTGAATGTGTGAATAAGGTGGGAGTGGTGGGGGCCTTTTATAAGTGGAGAGGAGGGGCACTCTTGGAAAGTAAAGTAAAGTCACTTTATTATAAAATGAGTTTCGGATTTTAGAGGTCACAAACTTATATAATTCTAGGATAAGGTGATAAGGGTTCGAAATCTACTCATCCAATAGGTTTTGGACATGTGTAGGTCTTAGATATTACATTATCTTTCCATTTTATTTAAATCGTTAAATAATGAGGTCATTGTTGCATCATCATGATGTCATAAATAATTTAATTTATTTAATGTATAAAAATTATAAAAAAAATAATATGATGTAGGAAATCTTTTTAGATTTCTAATGACTATTTATAGTCAAAAATATGTCTTTTATAACCCCATGTAAATTTTTTTTACTACAACATTTCATGTTTCTGTCATTTTTTACTTTAACATTAAATAAAAGGTATTTATGTCATTTTCCAACTAAAGTGGCTCCATGGGGTCCCCAAGTTGACCCATGGATTGTCTTGGTCGGCCATGACACATCCAATTAGGTTAGGACATGTGTCAAGCTCATCTCATATTATTAAAACATTATTTTTACCTTAAACTACACTAATTACCTCTAATCGCGATTAAGAACTTAAAAGTTACTATTCACCAAAAATTATTTTAATCTCATTGAACCACATTTTACTTCTTAATGACAACCATGTATTTCGGATTTTTAAAAATCAAATCACAGAAGTGGTAATATTTCATTTAAATGAAAAATCGGTTATTTAACTACCACTTAGTGGTTTCACTATTCATCAAAAATTGAAGTTTTTCAGAACAATGCCAAAATTTCACCCTAAGCTATAATTGATATTCCGAATTCAAAAATGATGTCTATTTTAAAAAATTCCAAACATATAAGTTGCATTAATTAATTTTATAATTAATTCCCGCAGTCACAACAAATAGCGTGTTTTTAAGAAACAATTTATATCAAAAGATTGACAATTGTTCATGCCCAATTTCAATGTTAAGTTAATTCTAATGACCACCATTGGATAAAATGGTAAAAATATATTCTAATTATACTACAAAACCACTAAATAGTATAATTTATCAATATAAATTATTTTGATTTAAAAAGTTGTTTTTAAGTATTTTTCAATATTCATAAAAAATGGAAGTTCTCAGAAAAATACCAAAAATTCAACATAGGATAATTTCGATATTCCGAATCCAAAAATGAAGTCCATTTTGAAATATAAAATTTCTATAATTTTAAAAAGTGGTTATTACTATTCATAACGGCTACTTTGATTAGTCATAGTGTTTTAGAACTCGAAGTTGCATACAATGCAAGCTATTGCATTATTGAATGAGAAGCGTATCGTGGAAGCTCGGGGTGTTACATTCTCCCCTCTTTCAACAAATTGCGTCCTCGCAATTTGAAATTTTTTTCTTTGAAAATAAAAGGTTGAAAAGAGAAAATACCTTTGTGAAAAACCCACATCGGAAATAAGATTAATAAAATTTAGCCTTAATAAGAGGGAAAGGGAAATGAAAAAGTCACCAACCAATTATGATCTTGATTAGGAGAACATTGGTGGAAATTAGAGACATATAATTGGAGGAAAAACGTAAATATTCGTAGGGATTGACTGATGTCATCAATCACAATCAACTGTCAAATTGAGGACCTCAAAGCCTTCAATCAATGTTGATTTAAAATATCACCAGTTCAACAAGACATAAGGTATTAGGATAACACATTTTTTTGTTTTAATATCCCTTTACTAAAGTTTAAGAATTAATTTATTCATTGAATAAGAGATATGTATATATATATTTATGCTTGACAATTAGAGTTTCAACCTTCAACTCATCTTTCACTTAAAAAGATAATAGAACTCAAAAATATTATACTTATCCTAATTGTATAAGGTTCAAAATGTTAACACATACCATTTAGATTAGTAAAATTATTTTGTAATAACCAGGGACTTCCTGTAGGCTAGTGGTAGGAAATAAAGGCATGTCGCACTATGGTTGTGGGTTCGATTCTTACAGCTTTGTCCGACGTGACGGGTAATTCCCCACCCTGTAGGTTGTCCTTTTCCTAAAACTATAGTATTATAATATTCCAAAAATAATCTTCATAAATTTTTTAACCTTAAACAATACTATCCAAAGATCAACTTAATCCACTGTAACCTTTATAGTTATCCAAAATACCTCTGTCCAGACTTTCTCTAAAAGGTCTCTTAATTCCAAAATCAATTTATCAGATTACCCAAACAAAGTAAAGTTTCTCTTATTGTCACATTCTAATCATATTAAAACCTTACTGAAATCAACAAGTACTACAGTACAATCCTTATATATATATATATATCACATTATTCTAATAACCAGAATATAATCCATGAGTCCAAAAGCATCAATATATTAATTATTCCCCTTCAACTGTAGTATCAACATAAGATTGTCCTTGATCCCTTGGCCTTTTCAGAGATAATTTTCCCTGACGCTTAGGACATTCATTTTCATAATGCCCCATTTCCCTACAATTGTAGCATTCAACATTGATAG
Organism: Viscum album; assembly: GCA_963277665.1. Taxonomy (NCBI): domain Eukaryota; kingdom Viridiplantae; phylum Streptophyta; class Magnoliopsida; order Santalales; family Viscaceae; genus Viscum; species Viscum album. Next base: position 1,627,079,022 of record OY728130.1, read on the forward strand.
CCACTTTCCTTCCCTTGCAATCACGCGCGTGGTGACCTTTTTCTCCTCATTTATAACAAACTCCCATTTCTTTTAGGCAAGTACCAGGGTGATTCTTCCCACAATTATCACATAATGGAAAATCCTTGTTTCCCTTTTTCCCTTTATCTGTCTCTTGTTCCACCGTTCTCTTCTTCTCTTGCTTTACTTTGTTGTCATAAGACTTAGAGAATTCTTTTTCTGTCTTGATAGCACATGAGACAATATCTTCGTATGTTGAGAAAGATTGTGATACTAAAGCTCTACAGAGAAATGGTTTTAACCCATCAAAGAAACGATCAATATTACCTCTTGGGTTACGTATATAATCTGCAGCATACCTCGCCAACCTTGTAATGTTGGCCTCATACTTTGCGACATTCTCATCCTCCTTTTGTCTCAGACTTAGAAATTTCCTTTCCATATCTGCTCGATGGTCATGAGGAAAGTATTTTTCTATGAAAAGCTCTTTGAACTCCCTCCATTCCATATTCGATACGTCATCATCTTCCTTTGTATTTTGAATCAATAACCACCATTGATCGGCATCTCCAGTGAGGCGGTAAACTTCCATGATAACGTTCTCCCTTTCGCTACTCCCCAAGGCGTGGAATATTATTTCTAAGGTGTTTATCCATTTCTCTCTACTAATGGATTTGTACCCCCATTAAATGTTGGTGGTTGTTGCCTCATGAAGCGGTCTAACATTGATCCTCCACGTTGTGGATCAGGGTGATCCATATGAGTAAGGTTATTATTCATAAACTGAGTGAGTTGTCCCAGTATGGTAATAAGTTGATCAGCCCCAGTTGTATCTCCAGATCCACAATAATTATCTTGAGCAGGAGGGAAATCCCTACACAGAGTGCGTGCATTGATACAGTTTCCATTCCTTCCACTAGGTGCCATTTCTAAACAATGGCATAAACTATATTAGTTTATGAATCAAAATTTATAATTCCTTACTTGTAAGATAATTAACATAAATTGAACTATTTATGGATATAATCCATAAAAATGTTTTCTTTGAGGAAGTATATACTCATAACCCTTCATAGTGGTTTATAGAGAAAATGAGAATTATCCAAAGCAAATCCCCCGGGAGTGTCGTAACCAAGAGTGCAGCAAGGCCCGTTGTCATGCACCCATTCCCGTTCGAGTCTAGCTCAAAGCGGTGTTTTCGGGTTTTACCCCTTGGTACATCTGTGCTAGAGCCGTCACTACCTGCTCGTATCCAGACAGGGATGTATTGTTCGAAAAACTCACAAAATATCTAAAATAACAAAATTTTAGGAAGTTATTCTATACTAATCCTCAAAGTATATCTTTGGGATATGTGCTCTAATCAGAGTTTATCTAAATCTAGCTTCCAAGGTTAGTACTAAACTGTCTCTGATACTAACTGTAACGCCCCGATCCCAGCTACCCAGAGTCGGTGCATTACTTCGTAACATTGTCATGATCACAAAAGATCAAGTCTCGAAAGACCGATTAGTTTAGTAGCCTTGGAAACACTAGATACATTCATAAATGTTACATTACATCATAAAGTGAAAAACTAATAACAAAGTCTTCATAGTCCACACTCATATCATCTTCTGACTATCCCTGCAAGTCATTCATAAAATACTGCTTCACATCTAGGAAAATATTAAAACATTGAAAGGGGTGAGCTCAGATGCTCAGTAAGGATAACAATATTGCGGAAGATTTCATAAATAAACATAAACATTTAAGTTAATGTATAACTAAAACAAAAGACTTTTAAACTTGAACATCAACATATTATGGAAAAAGTAAAATGAGATAATGTCATTTACTTCTTCACATGGATATTCTACTGGTCGAATAATCACATGCAATATGAATAACCACTTTCATAATGATGGAATGTATAATGCCAGACTATCCTAACCACGTAGCCAAGGCCTCGTGCCAAGACCACAAAAAAGATTTTGTCAAGGCCTCGTGCCAAGACACTAGTTTTTATCATGAGACCTGCCGATGCATCGAGGAGCTATAGCGGGCTCCACCCGTCTCTTATTAAGTCCAATGCATTCCTCATATGAATAGGTTTAAACATTTCATAAACCATAACATAATCGTATCACATAAAACATGCATAAAGGAAACATAACATTTACACATTTCAATCACAAGATATCAATACAACACATTGATATAATAAAAACGCTTTCAAAACCATTTTCAATACCAAAATAAAAGAATGTTAAAACTTTGTATTTATTTTTCATTAAAAAAAGTGATGGCTTGTAGAGGAAGCCAAAACTCAAATAATGGTCACGGCGGTGGAGAAGTCGTTGTCGCCACATATGTACGGAAAGAAAAACGTTCCGTTTTTGTCATTTAGTAAAATGCTTCGTATAAAAAATATTCCTTTTGAATAAACGTAAAAGTCAAAGGGGTTTATACACTGTATAAATGAAAGTTGTGTATAAAACCAAATATGCCTTAATGAAAGGAGATTGAGACGAAGTCTTTAAAAAGATCATTTTTAAAATAAAATAGATCTATTATGTGTATTAACTATAGGTACACATAAAGAAAGTAAAAATACAAAATAAGACATAATAATATCATGACATAATTTGAAAGTAGGAGATTAAACCACAGAATGGAAGTTGGGTTAAGGAATCCCCTTACCTTGTGTCCGACTTGATTCGACCGTTCTTTAACCTCCCGAATAATAAACTAGATTTAATATCTACCATTTTCAAATTTCATTATCCTTTTTATATCACGTATTACAATGCTATGAACATTATGTAATTTTTTTTAAGTTAATTACGGTCGTTTTGTCAATTTTTGGTACTTGAGTCAACAATAAACTTCTTATAATTACAAGTTGTTTATGTGGTAGAATATACATTATCTACAGAATTATATTCATGATTTAGATGTCATATATATCATATATATCCAGTATATACATTCATTCATAATATTACGTAACATTTAGAGGTAAGAAATGAAATGCACCGTTCATGGAGACGGTAAGCCGTACGTACGCATGAACGCTACTTTCATTTATATTTCATATTTAATGGAATGAAATCATAATTATATATAGTTATAATATAGTTCCAGTATAATATAATATATAATATCATTTACTCCATCCTTTATACATCCCACATATGGCATTAACGTTTCACATCACTTTGAGGGGGCGGTAGTCCGCACTTCCAAAAATGAAATGATCGCATTTACCCATAATGGAAATCATAAAGTATGCCATAAATGAGAAATACAGAAGAATAAGGAAAACCTAAACATATTATATATCATATATAAATATAGTGACATCTTAATGGCCACCTTTGAAGGTGTTTTATGAGCGTTGAACAATCATCGTTTCGTGAGGCAGAAATTCACCATCCACAGAAACCGTATGTTATTTAACCATTAGATCTAGGTGTGTGTAAGTGTAGCTCGAATCCTTCTTATAACAACATACTAGTATATTGAGGATACTGGTGTTGTTACAAAATAAATGAATAAAAAGAGTTTATGGGGTTGGAGAAGCAAAATAACACAAAACAACATTAGAGAAGACATTACCTAAAAATCGGGTAACTCATTTTGATTTGAGCCAAAGGCTTCCTTGGGAAGAGTTCTGCCCAAGGTGAGGATTATAGGAGTAAGAGGGGGAAGTTGGTAGAGTATTTCGGCAGAGGTTGGCCGAGCAAAATGTCTTTAATGTTTGAATAAGGTGGGAGTGGTGGGGGCCTTTTATAAGTGGAGAGGAGGGGCACTCTTGGAAAGTAAAGAAAAGTAACTTTATTATAAAATGAGTTTCGGGTTTTATAGGTCCCACACTTATATAATTCGAGGATAAGGTGATAAGGGTTCGAAATCTACTCATCCAATAGGTTTTGGACATGTGTTGGTCTTAGATATTACATTATCTTTCCATTTTATTTAAATCGTTAAATAATGAGGTCATCACTGCATCATCATGATGTCATAAATAATTTAATTTATTTCATGACTAAAAATTATAAAACAAATACTATGATGTAGGAAATATTTTTAGTTTTCTAATGACTATTTATAGTAAAAAATATGACTTGTATAACCCCATGTAAAAATTGTTTTATTAAAACATTTCATGTTTGTGTCATTTTTTACTTTATCATTAAATAAAAGGTATTTATGTCATTTTCCGACTAAAGTGGCTCCATGGGGTCCCCAAGTTGACCCATGGATTTTCTTGGTTGTCCATGACACATCCAATGAAGTTATGACATGTGTAAAGCTCATCTCATATTATTAAAACATTATTTTTACCTTAAACTACACTAATTACCTCTAATCGCGATTAAGAACTTAAAAGTTACTATTCACCAAAAATTATTTTAATCTCATTGAACCACATTTTACTTCTTAATGAAAACCATGTATGTCGGATTTTTGAAAATCAAATCACAGAAGTGGTAATATTTCATTTAACCGAAAAATTAGTTATTTAACTACCACTTAGTGGTTTCACTATTCATCAAAAATTGAAGTTTTTCAGAACAATGCCAAAATTTCACCCTAAGCTATAATTGATATTCCGAATTAAAAAATGATGTCTATTTTACAAAATTCCAAACATATAAGTTTAATTAATTAAATTTATAATTAATTCCCACTGTCACAACAAATAGCGTGTTTTTAAGAAACAATTTATATTAAAAGATTGACAATTGGTCATGCCCAATTTCAATGTTAAGTTAATTCTAATGAACACCATTGGATAAAATGGTAAAAATATATTCTAATTATACTCTAAAACCACTGAATAGTATAATTTATCACTATAAATTATTTTGATTAAAAAAGTTGTTTTTAAGTATTTTTCACTATTCATAAAAAATGGAAGTTCTCAGAAAAATACCAAAAATTCAACATTGACTAATTTCGATATTATGAATCCAAAAATGAAGTCCATTTTGAAATATAAAATTTATATAATTTTAAAAAGTGGTTATTACTATTCATAAGGGCTACTTTGATTAGTCGCGATGTTTTAGAACTCGGAGTTGCGTACAATGCAAGCTATTGCATTATTGAATGAGAAGAGTATCGTGGAAGCTCGGGGTGTTACAAAATCACATTGACACTTTTATCTCATATTTCTCAAAATCCACTTAGGCACTCATCCTTTAAGTTATTTCAACTAAGTCATTGTTTTAAACTATTTTCAAAACCACCCCCTCTCTTAGTCATTTTTATTAAAAATACACACTCTAAACCTACCAACGCTCCTTGAGAGACGACCTAGGGTTTACCCTAGATTATAAATCAACCTTAAAAATATAATCAATTTGACGTGTCATGACAGCGCGGTCAAATTTTGGCGCCGTTGCCGGGGAGCGCTTTGGTTTTTAGTGCGTGTTTTTTATAAAGTAGTTTTAAATTTTGTGAATATTTGTTTGTTTGTTTTTCTACCTTTTATTTATTCTTGTGTTCTGATCTATATCTTGTGTAGGTTCTTTGTATGACGTGTTCTACTCTGGGAGACCTACAAACTTTCGAACCCGAACCGGATAGGATCCTACATCAACGAAACCGAGACATACAAGACCACACTTTGAAGGAGGAGACATCAAATCTTAAAATTCTTCTTGATCCTTCTTCTTCTTCTGAATCCAAAGTTAAAACTGAACATAACTTGTATAACATGGCTGAAAATAATAGAACACTAAAAGAACTAACCTCACCTGATGTTGATATCCAACCCACTTACATTCAATTACACGGCGAGGCACCCAATTTTGAACTAAAATCTGGTTTAATTCATTTATTACCAAAATTTCATGGACTGCCTGGAGAAGATCCACATAAGCATTTAAAAGAATTTCATACTGTGTGTTCAACATTAAATCCTGCTAATGTGGATGAAGAACAAGTAAAACTCAGGGCATTTCCATTTTCATTAGAAGACACAGTTAAATATTGGTTGTATTATGTTAATTCACCTATTAGAGGTTGGGCAGACATGAAACGACTTTTTCTTGAAAAATACTTCCCAGCCTCTCGAACTGCAACAATAAGGAAATAAATATGTGGGATAAGACAATATCAAGGAGAAACCCTTCATGAATATTGGAAACTATTTAAAATATTGTGTTCAAGTTGTCCACATCACCAAATAAGTGATCAACTTTTAATTTAGTATTTTTATGAAGGTTTAATCCCTATTGATCGAAACATGATTGATGCTGCTGCAGGTGGTGCACTAGTGGATAAAACCCCAATTGCTGCAAGGACCCTAATTGAGACCATGGCACAGAACACTCAACAATTCAATTCAAGGTCCAGTGTACCCATTCGAGGTGTCCATGAGGTGCAATGTACTGAGTTTGAGAAGAAGGTGGACATGAAGTTTGAAGATGTAAGTACCCTTCTACGACAACTTGCTCTCTCCCAAGGGAAATCTAAATCTCCTCCTCCCATCCATTGTGGAATCTGCTCTTCTGACACCCACTATTCTGACCAATGTCCTCAATTGAGAGAAACTTATGAGAGTTGTGAGGCAATATTTCCAGGACGCCCCTTTAACCAACCCTTTAGGCAAGAACCATACTATCCATCCAACCAAGGGTGGAAGGACAACCAATCCTACAGGAAAGGGGGGGTATTCAAACCAACCTCAACCGTAATGGAACCAACAGGGTCAGAGTAGTCATCCACCACCACCCAGAAATCCTCAACCACCCCAAAGGCCATTCCAACCACCCCCTCCAAAAACTGATCCTAGCCTAGCAGATATGATGAAGAAAATGGCTGCCAATAATATCCAATTCCAACAAACCACCCAAGAATCCATACAAGACCTAAAGACCCAACTAGGCCAACTTGCCAACTCGGTGGGGAAATCCAAAGTCATGGGTCGGGTAAACTACCATCTCAACCAGTAGTAAACCCTAGGGATAAAGGAAATGTTAGTGCCATCACCCATAGGAGTGGGACAAAACTCAAAAGCCAAATGAACCATCCATTAGAGTCTTCCCATCAAAAGGAAACCACCATCCCAACTGCTGAAAATGGTCCAAGAGAAGAAAACCATTTTCCTGAGAGAAGCCCTTCCAAAGGAAAGACTGTGGCTGTTGATGAGTCACCTATCCCAACCATTCCTCTTCCATTTCCTCAAAGGTCTGCCCAACCTAGGAAACAAAGAGAAACTGAACTTGATAAAGAAATCTTGGAGACTTTCAAAAAAGTGCAGGACATTCCTTTGATTGATGCTGTGAAGCAAATTCCAAGATATGCCAAGTTTCTGAAAGAGATGTGTACACACCGAAGGAGGATTTGTGGTGATGAGAAGGTGAGCCTAGGGAGGAATGTTTCAGCATTGATAGAGCCATCACTTCCCACCAAGTGCAACGATCCTAGGACATTCTCGATTCCGTGCACCATAGGGGAGTATTCATGTTCCAACGCTATGCTTGATTTGGGTGCTTCTATTAATGTGATGCCTCACTCCATATACTCTTCTTTGCAGGTCGGTGAACTAAATCCCACTGGTATTGTCGTTCAGTTAACAAATCGGAGTACAGCACACCCCTCTGGTGTGCTAGAGGATGTTCTTGTGAGGGTCCAAAATTTAATTTTTCCTGCTGATTTTTACGTGCATAAAATGGAAGATGATAGGATGAATGGACATGTCTCAATTATATTGGGGAGACCTTTCTTGAAAACCACCAAAACCATAATTAATGTCTATAATGGTACATTATCTATGGAGTTTGGTGGTAATATTGTCCACTTCAATATCCTTGATGCCATGAAGCACCCCTCAGAAGAACAATCCTCTCTCTCTATCAATTCAATTGATGTTCTACCTTCCCTTGAAACAACTTATTTTCATTCACCTGATCCCCTTTCTGAGTTTTCTTCATTGATTGAAATGTTAGGTAATGAATCATGCATTTATTGTGGTAGCGGTCTAGAGAAATGTCATGCATGTTTGTTAATTGATGATTTCTTGAACACGGAGGATCACATGACCATCAATGATACTGATACGCTTGTAAAATCTCATTCCTCATCTGAGGATGTTCCCATTGAGCAGTTAGATGAGATCAGTGACTTCTCACTTTCACACACACTTCCGTAAATCCAAAATCCCCTTGAATTGGAACTGAAACAACTGCCTAAAGATTTAAAATACTCATATCTTGAGAATGGAAACATGTTGCCCGTCATCATTGCTAGTTCACTCCCCCCTGAGCATGAATTGCGACTGCTTGATATTTTGAGGGAGTATGAAAAAGCTTTGGGACAGACACTTGCTGACATTCCTGGCATTATCCCATCAATTTGTACACATCATATTTTATTAAATTATGAGGCTAAACCAGTGAGGCAGTCACAACGTCGACTAAACCCAAACCTACATGATGTTGTTAAAAAAGAAGTAACAAAATTGTTGGCTACTGGAATCATTTACCCTATCTCTGACAACCAATGGGTTAGTCCTGTTCAAGTAGTTCCTAAAAAAACTGGCCTTACTGTAGTTAAAAATGAAAACAATGAATTGGTTCCAACTCGTGTGCAGAATAGTTGACGTGTCTGTATACACTATCGCCGACTAAACCAACACACTAGGAAGGACCATTTCCCATTGCGATTCATTGACCAGATGCTAGAGAGGCTAGCAGGGAAGTCCCATTACTGTTTCCTTGAGGGGTATTCTGGATACTTTCAGATCCATATTGCCCCTGAGGACCAGGAAAAGACAACCTTAACTTGCCCCTTTGGAACATTTTCTTATAGAAGGATGCCATTTGGTCTGTTCAATGCTCTGGGTACTTTCCAACTATGTATGGTTAGTATTTTTTCGGATTACCTAGAGAATTTCATGGAGGTTTTTATGGATGATTTTACTATTTTTGGATCCTCTTTTGATGAATGTTTGAGTAGTCTTGCTTCTATCCAACATCGCTGTATTGAAAAGAATCTCGTATTAAATTATGAGAAATGCCATTTCATGGTACGACAAGGCATAGTCTTGGGAAATGTCATTTCTGGGGAAGGTATCCAAGTGGAAAAATCATAAGTAGATATCATTTCCTCCCTACAATTCCCTAAAAATATTCGTGATGTGCGGTCTTTCTTGGGTCATGCTGGATTTTATCGACATTTCATTTGTGACTTTAGTAAAATTGCATTTCCCCTCTCCCGATTACTCCAAAAAGAAAAAGAATTTCATTTTGATAAAAAATGTGAGGAAGCTTTCAATAAGTTAAAATGGAGTCTCACGTCACCCCTGGTAATCCAACCACCTCTGTGGGATTAACCATTTGATCTCATGTGTGACGCCTCTAACTATGCAGTCGGGGAAGTCTTGTCACAAAGGGTCGATCGAGCTCCACATGTCATTGCCTATGCCTCACGTACTTTGGACCCTACCCAAGTAAACTACAACATAACTGAAAAATAATTTCTTACCATTGTGTTTGCCTTGGATAAATTTAGGTCATACCTTTTAGGGTCCAAAGTTATTGTGTTCTCAGACCATGCAGCCCTCTGGTATCTCCTTAAGAAACCGGAAGCCAAACCACGTCTCATTCGCTGGATGCTCCTCCTTCAGGAATTTGATCTAGAAATTAGGGATAAAAAAGGAGCAGAGAATGTGGTTTCTGACCATATCAGTAGGATTCTCCCATCCTCGGACATTGACTCATCCCCCTGTATTCCCATAAATGAATTGTTTCCTGATGAGCAATTGTACCGAGTGCAAGATGTTATTCCTTGGCATGCTGAAATTGTAAATTATTTAGTAGCATCTTTCATTCCTGCTGATTTCACCAAAAACCAGGGCGACCGTCTAAAACATGAGTCTCGTTGGTACATTTGGGATGACCCCTAACTCTGGCGCACATGTAGTGATCAAGTTATTAGGCGTTGTGTTCCCGATAGTGAGTTTCAGTCTATCCTTAGGTTCTTCCACACACTTGCTTGTGGGGGCCACTTTGGTCCCCAACGGATTGCTCGCAAGATCTTAGATTCTGGTCTCTTTTGGCCCACATTGTTTAGGGATGCCCATGAATTCTGTAAATCTTGTCCTCGCTGTCAAAGAATAGGGAATGTCTCTAAACGAAATGAGATGCCCCAACAACCCTTACTCTTCCATAAAATTTTTAATGTTTGGGGCATTGACTTTATGGGACCATTCCCCAATTCATTTGGGAACCTTTAAATTCTTCTGGCAGTGGATTATGTTTCAAAGTGGGTAGAGGCACGAGCCACGAGGACAGATGATTCCAAGACAGTTGTGGAATTTTTGAGAACCCATATATTCTGTAGGTTTGGATTACCTAGGTTTATCATCAGTGATCAGGGTTCTCATTTCTGCAACCGCACAATGCAATCTCTTTTGCGCAGGTATGGGGTTGGGCATCGAGTGTCTACTGCTTATTACCCACAAACAAATGGTCAAGCTGAATTATCAAATAGAGAGGTAAAATAGATTCTTGAGAAAACGGTTCAGCCAAACAAAAAATACTGGAGTCTTAGACTCGATGGTTCATTATGGGCTTACCGTACTGCATTCAAAACTTCAATTGGCATGTCACCATATCGTCTAGTTTTTGGGAAGAGTTGTCACCTCCCTATTGAGGTAGAGCACCGGGCCTACTGGGCTATTAAAAAATGCAATTATAATCTTTCTGGTGCAGGTATTCAAAGGAAGTTGTAGATTCAGGAGTTGGAGGAAATGCGAAGAGATTCATATGAGAACTCCCGAATTTATAATGAGTGAACAAAGGCTGCCCATGACCGTCTCATCCTTCATTGTCAATTCCACATCAGGAAGAAGGTCCTCCTCTACAATGCAAGGCTGAAGTTGCACCCTAGTAAGCTTCGTTCCCGTTGGTTTGGACCTTACATTGTTACTAATGTCGCTCCATTTGGTGTTTTCCAGGTTCAAAATGAAGACACCAAGCAAACCTTCACTGTCAATGGGCAGCGGCTGAAGCACTTCCATGAAGCCATTCCAGAGTCCCCAATGGAGGAACTCCATGTTCAAGAAGCAGTCTATGAATAACACTCACTAGGTTTTATCCTTCCTTCCCACAGTCTCTTTTATTACAGTGAGGACACTGCACACTCTAGGTGTGGGGGGGGGGGGGGGTGGATACATTCTTGGGTTAGTTAGGAATTTTCATCGTTTTCTCCATTTTTTTTTTTGCCTTCTTTATGGTATTTTCATTTTTCCCCAACAACAATTTTGAAATTCCATGATGTGGTGACCATAAAGTGGGGAAAGTAAAAATACCATAACGAAGGCTAAAAAGAATATTTGTATGAATTTAACATCAGGGAGTGATTTTTAGTGAATTGGTTTTCTGTCAATAATATAAATGGTCGTATCTATGTGAAACCTTTGAGATGATTGATGCCCATTGTGTGAGTAGTTTTTGGGACAACTGTGTCACTAATATCTCCAAAAAAAATTTGCACCAAACCACAAATTGTGATTATTTCTTACTTAATATTAGGTAAATATATGTTGGGTTAATATTTTTCAGCTTTAAATGATATTTCCATACGTTCGTTCCTTATCCGATCTATTTCATTACTATACCAGATTGACCTATGTGTGTTTACCTAATATCCGACTGTTGTACACCCTCAAAAAAATTTTTTGTGTCTTGGGCAGGTCAAAAACCACTCCTCCTCAACCTTTGATCTTGTTATAACTATTGCAATTAGTGTCGTGAGGAGATCAAACAAGGGTTGAGAGATGAGTGTAAGATTTGTTCCAATTGCAACATCAAAAAAAATGAGGGGAGTGATGAAATGTGCAACATATGGGGATATCTTGGTCGGGAGCTTATGGTTTGACTTTTGGGAATGCTTAAATGAGTGGGTCTTGAAATATGATTGCAAAGGATGTAGGACATGTTCGGTGACAAAATCATTTAAGCTGAAAAATGTTAAAATAACATATATTTATTGGATAGCAAGTGGAAAAAAATAGCATGGAATGGTTTTCACACACACACATGGAGAGTTAGTGTCATGGATTACTTATTAATTCCTTTCTCAATTGGGTATCATGAATCTTTTTAATTTCGCTTTGATATGATTTATGAGAAAGCTTTTTCTATTTTCACTAGGAAGAACTCCTTGGTGTGATTCGTGCATCGATAAATAGAATTTCCTCAAATGATAAATCTTCAGGATGTTGGAAATGTATATATATTATTCATCAATTTATTTGGATATATTTCTTTTCCCAGGAGTGCAAATGTTTAGGTGTGGGGGTGTGATCGTACCATGATTCACTATTTCATTTTCATCCCTACACTGATGTGCTAAACATATTTTGTATTAAACATTATGAAAATATTATCAAATTGTACTTCATGTTTGATTCAATAATTTTGTGTTTATCACTATTAAATAGGGAAATGATACTTGTTTTTAAAATTACAATGTAGGTGGAGGTGATTTGGAGGGCCCTTGATGAAGTGAAAGAAAACTGGGCCAAAATTGCATGGATCCATGGACATCTGTCCACTGTTTTGAATAGTACACCAAATCCGTGCATCCAAATGGGCTGAAATTTTGTGGGTCTATCCAAAATTCAATAGGCTACATTTAATATGAAGTAACCCAATACTTATTCGGATTTTAAGGGGCCCATACGAACTGATCTGTCCAAGACACCAAATTTGGACCAAGTCAAATGCGGTGTTCTGTATTTTATCACTATCGTGAGCTGTAGCTGTCCAAATGGTGCCGAACATTCGTTGGAGACAGGAAAGAGGTAGGGATAATACTTTTCTATTTTTTCCAATGCAATATAAGACTTTCTGAAGGCCGAAACGCGTCTTGCAAGTGGATTGATGAAATCTATGTTCCCAAAACCACCTCCCACATTTCCTATAAAAGGGCACCTTGGGCTCCTCAATTGGAAGTTCGGCCAAGGAGTGAAGTTCTGCCAATTTGGAGTCCTAGAGGAGTCTCCTAATCAACTTGGAGGTTTTGGAGGCCCCTATCCTCATAGGGGGATCAACAATGAAGAAAGAGTTCAACCCGAGCTTCCTCCTCCTCCCGATGTCGAGCTAAAAGTTGGGTGTTCGTTGTGAGGGAGCTACACACATGTCAAGGGAGTTCCGATGCATAAACTAGCTACTAGTTTGGAGTAATTTGGGTGTTTAAACATTTCATTCCATGTATCTTATTTTATTTCAGATTTGAATGCTTGATTTGATACATGTGAGTGTTATTCTCTTAATTTCTAACCGATCGGTGTGAGGTTTTGAGTGCGTGACTTGTGTTGTTCCAATTGGACATCACAAGAATCCTTTTCATACCCAAATTATTGAGATTTCAATACTATTTGGAAGCTCTTATTCGATGCATAAGTACTGGACCTTGACAATATGATTGTTACATCAAGGTTTGGTCCTTAAATAATTGAAATAAAAGCTTAGGAATTAATCGGGATTCCAATTAATTCCAACCAAAGAATTACTCTAAACCTAAGATGAATCTCTATGAACAATGAACTTGATATGTGTGTAGTGAAATCACATTGACACTTTTATCTCATATTTCTCAAAATCCACTTAGGCACTCATCCTTTATGTTATTTCAACTAAGTCATTGTTTTAAACTGTTTTCAAAACCACCCCCTCTCTTAGTCATTTTTATTAAAAATACACACTCTAAACCTACCAACGCTCCTTGAGAGACGACCTAGGGTTTACCCTAGACTATAAATCAACCTTAAAAATATAATCAATTTGACATGTCATGACAGCGCGGCCAATACCTCATTCGAGGAGCATCCTATCCAAGTTTGTTGATCAAATCATGAATTTTCTTTGTGTCTAGTTTGTTCCTATTGTACAGGTGCTATGGCGGCACGACCGAGTATAGGATGAGACTTGGGAGAGGGAGACTGATGTGTGATCATAGTGGTCTAAGTAGTTAATGGATTATTCTTATTTTCCACATTCATAGAGAATTTTTGGGATCAATTTATTTAAGGGAGGAAGTTTGTAAGAACCCAGATCTTTATCTCAGATATTGACATTTTTTCAAGTATTTTTTAGAAAAAGAGGAGAATTTAGAAATTTAAGGAGTACATGTCGTGTACTTTGGAGTACATGTCATGTACCTGGTTGTCGTAGGTGACAGTTTACAAGCTGTGTAATGACTGAGTACATGTCTGTGTGGGGTGACCTGGTGACCTCCTAAAGAGGGGGCTAGTTAAGGCAAGTACACTACATGTACATTAAATGAACACATTGTGCACTTCTCTTTTTATTTGTTAAATCGGACTGGGATCACATCTAATTGGTAGAAATTTTTTCTTCTCAATTCGTCTCATCAAGGAGTGACTGAAGCCAAAAATTATTCTTCGAGCCATCGACCTGTCATCCTTTCTCCGAATGAACCGCTGTGATTGCATTGGAATCACCACAGTGAGTTCTTCTTCATGATAGAGCCTTGTTCTTTAATTTCTCCTCTTTAATGAGATATCCTTGGTTGAAAGTTTTATAGATTTTTGTAGATCTAAATCATTCTTGGATGATTAGAGGGCTAAAGAGGGAGTATATTGATCTTGTAATGGAAAGGTAGGTGGTTTGTGCTTTTCTAGAGTTAGTCTTTGAATATTATGTGCCAATGTGCCCAACACCCTCGAATGGGGTATTGCGGGTTTATGGATTTTAACCCTGTTGTTGCCTTATTTTCTTGTTTTCTTGAGTTAGGGATTTTCTTTGTGAATAGTGTTATTTTTTCCAGGAGATGGAGGTGTTTGACCATTTTTGTTTTGGTATTCATCGTTTGGTCTTGTTTTTCTTGTTAGGCTACTTTCTTTCCATGCCTAGTGCTGTTAGGACAGAGTGATATTATCTGACTTACGTGTGCCATGCCTTGTAGCTATTTAGTCAAGTAGTATATTGTGATTTACTTTGGCTAAAGAATATAATTTGTGGATTATGGACTTACATAGGGCTATGGGAACCTTATGTAGTTAGACCATAAGGAAAATATATGTTAAGTGCTTTCCCAGAGTGTCTATTGTACATTTTACATTTCAAGACCATAAGGGGGATGGACATGTGTGATCCCTCAGAGTGTCTGAAGTTCCACATTGTGAGACCACATGGGGAACTGGATGTTGAGTGCTTCCTCATAGTGTCTATAGATTACAGTTGTGAGAACACAGGGGGAATTGACAGTGAGTACTTCCTTAGAGAGTCTTTGTTTAAGCTGAACCAGAGGGGTTAGATTGTGAGTACTTCCAGAATGGTTTCTTGTTATTGTTTGTTTTATTATGTTGATAAATATATATTAATGTATTTGAAATTGTAGGACTATTTAATTTTGATTACTTTTATTTTTTAATTCCTCATTTTACCAATTGCATTCTATTTATATTGACTAACTATTAGGAACAGATCATTGGGTGGATGCTTACTAGGATATATCTCACACCCTGTTTGGGACATGTTTTTGGGCCCATACGGATTATATTATTGTAGGTATAGATAATGGAAAGTTCTCATCTACTTCAGGAACTTGATTGTTGTGGATCTGGAGATCATGAGACCAAGCTAAGGATTTGGAAACTACTGGAGTTATTTACCCATTTTCGTTATACTTTGTTTTAGTACAATATTCCAGCATTGTGACTTGTTTGGCTGATTTCCAAGATAATTGTGACATGCATCATTATATATATATGATACAGTTGTTTATTTACTTCTATTACTCTGCTATTTACTGTTTTATGGTATTGTTATTTCTTCCAATATTGTTATCTGTTTCTTTCTGCTACATTACTCTGCCAATGAGGGCATAATTTCCCCACTATCACACTCAAGTCCCTCACTTCTATTCGAAAGCCTCTGACATTTTGGGAAATGTGCTTGAGGCCATGTTACCAACCGGGTACGGGGTACCTCTGGGCGGTACCTGGAACTGGGACGTTACATATATGAATACAATTTTATCGATATGTATTTTTACAAGTTCTAATGTCCATTATATGAAAGTTACATCAGCATGATCAACCATATGAATATTCATATCATCATGTTGAACAATTATCTTGATGCTCAGCTCATGAACTACATGAATCCCAACTCTCACATGACCTATTGGAAGTTGTTTGATGAGTAGAATATATCCTCAAATATTAAACATAGTACCCCTCACAACAAGGTGATGAGTGGTGTTGATAGATATTAATCAGAATCATTTTCACCTTATACAATATTCTTACAGGAAAGATATACATATTTTTATCATAAAAATTTTATAGAAAAAAATTGTGGTAATGTTTATTACTTCTTTTAATTATTTTTTTGAGGGGAATGGCTCGACTCAAAGTTGGTGGGGTGGGGGGATCTTTATGTCCGAGTTTTTCTTACATTGTTTCTTATCTTTGATTCCTTCCCATAAAATATTCTAACAAATATGATTGAAAATTATGTTTTTCTTCAAGAGAATATAATAATTCCTAAAACTCTTCCATTTCCATATCATTATCCCCTTGTTCATTTCTTTTCTCAAAATATGTTCAAGGTGACACCCCAAAACCCACACCTTTGATGTGGTCATACTATTCAGGACCTTTTAAGGTCATTGATAGTTGTTGTTCATCAGGTACATATGATGATTATTATTGTGTCTAAGTCAGATAACAAATGTGGGAAATATTTAATAATTATTATCTCATACAGATTTAAATAAAAATAAATTTTTATTACATCATACATACACATTCTTCCCACACTTTTTG
The DNA here is from genome assembly GCA_963277665.1 of Viscum album. NCBI lineage: Eukaryota > Viridiplantae > Streptophyta > Magnoliopsida > Santalales > Viscaceae > Viscum > Viscum album. The sequence continues at coordinate 1,627,095,820 of OY728130.1, forward strand.
TGTGTTTTCATCTCTTAGTATCCCTTATTTATTTTCATTTTCTTCCTTACATAGTACAGGACATATGATGGACGTGGATTTGGATTTGGATTTATTATTCTGAAAATAAATAGAGAAACATAATTATATTTTTGTTTCATGTCACATAAAAGTTTCACTGTAGAATTAAAATTCTTACCATTTTTTTCAAGTGAAGTATACTCTATCCTTGCATTATGGTAGGGGTATATTGGTTTTTCTCCTAATTTCTTATTTTCCACACTCTGTTGTTGTATTATAAAATAAAAATTATTATTCAATGTGATTAATAGATGTATTTTCAAGAAATTTAGCACCATTCACAATGTACCTAAAATGATGTTTCCTCGTGATGACCAATAAACGCATCCCACACATGTTGGTTTATAAGGTATACATATATATTTGGGGGGGTGAATGTTTTTTTCCCTTTAACATATTTTATATGATACTTCATAATAATTTTATGAAAGAAACTATGATCCTTTTTATAAATAATTAATATAAATTTCTTTCAGGAGTGATCTTATATAAAATCACTTTATAAGAGATAATAAAGAGTAATTCAATATTTCATTATTTTATACTTTAGTAAAATAATGTATGTATATCATAATGTTTCCATAATTTATTCTCAAATTAGAGTCTTAAGCATGGACACAAAATTGTTCCATGAATCAATATTAATTGACACACGCATTTGAGTGGGGAGCCTAATGTAACTAATGAACAAGGAATTAATTGGGTTAACAAGTTGGCCATATACAATCCATCAATCCTATAATATTATTCCTTTTTTTCTCTCCTTAACAATTTTTTATAATTTTTCACACGACGATGATTCTATTCTTTCTAGTACATAGATTATTCACCATCTAAATTTTCCTTTGATTCAACATATTCAATATGTTGTTCCTTTAGATTGTTAGAATCATCATGCATTGAATGTTGTTATTCCTCTACATTGGGAGCACAAGCTTGTTACTAAAACTATTGTTTATCATGATTGGGATAATCATCATGTCCCGAAGACGATATCTATTGAAGTGTATAAACATTTAATTTTGATTACATAAATGAAGTAGTGAAAAAATAATAATATGAGGTAAGGCAATGTTTATTACAAAAATATAACCTGATTATTGATTTTTTTAATATTGAAGATATTTTACCCCTCTATCGAGTATCCAAATCCCTTCATTATGGTCTTCTCTAACATATAAGACCCCATCTACATTAAGACCATTAAAAAATGTTTTTGATGTCCCATTGAAAGGTTCATCCATAGTTGAATTGAAATATGACCCTTTAGTGGGTTTTTTTCAATAATAGAACAATTCCCCACATTCATTTTGAAGTATATATAATATTAAATACTTGTACTACATGCGATTCCATTATAAATGGTTCTTTTTTGTACCCTTTATTACTGAAATCCACTTTCACAAATCCTAATTCATCTATTTTAACTGCACTCATGTTACCAACCCATTTTCATTGAAAAATCATCACTTGTAATGTTGTATAATCCAACTCCCATATTTTTCGATGATACCAATGAATGAAAAATTTGTATAAATTGGATTTTTATCCTTAGTACCAGATACATACATCACTTCACCCAGAGGTCTAACTCCACAATTTTTCATGGTACTGTGTTCATCATGTTCATTTGTATAGATTGTATAACCATTAATTACTTAACCATTATAAGATAATACATGAAAAATGAGTCCCATATAAATCCATCAAAATCATTATAATATTAAGTTCGGATTTTTAGTTGACTCCTTAAAAATATGGTCTTGAAACCATTTTATATACTGTTAATTATGTGACTTTGATATCCATATTTTATCCCTTGATGGATTAAAATCTATAAGGATAAAGTTGCGGGTTTGAATATATGGAACAACCTCCAAAATGTTATAAAAAATGTAAAGGTGGTCCTGATCCCACTCCATAATAGTAATTGTCACAGTATTTATTCCAAAAATTCTTTCACCAATAATCCGCTCAGTGTAATGAGATTTTTGTAGACCAAGGATTTCTACATTCGATAGGCAGTGAGTAGAGAATTCAATAGCATACTCAATAACATATCACTATTTAATACAAATTTTTTTCTAACTTATAATTTTGACATACCCTTTAAAAACCATCAAATATTGCTCAATGGGGTACATCCATATATAATGTAAAATACCACATAGTCAAATATCTCTTCCCAAGTAAACCATCAAGTGAACCATCATATTAACGAATTTCAGTAGGAAGAACATCTATAATTCATATAATACGATAGAAATTTCCTATTCCATAGGTGACAATTTCAACACGTCTAAAACTTTGCTGAAAATAGCTTTGAAAAAGAAACTGAGCTTGATTAATGTATGAAGTTGATTCTTTGAAAAAATGTAAGGTAAATCTACATGCATTAGAAAGTTCATCAAAACATGAAATTTATGTGATTTCAGAACCTTTAACATTAAATAGTTCATTGAAATGATATTCTTGATAATTGTTGAATAATCCTATAGAAATTTTACACCATTCAAGAAGTTTCAAAACTAATATATCACTATCCTAGAAAGAGTGAAAAATTGGAGGAAGAAAATTCTTTTTGTCACTCTTTAGTGGTTCAAAATCTTCCTGTATTCCCATGTTAATAATGTCCAACCTATACTTAATTAAATATTTTGTTTTTATAGGTGCATTTAATAATTTTCAAATCATACTATCAGATACATTTTTTTAAAAGGAATAAAATTTGTATAATTTTTGGCATACAAATAATTCCATTATAGTAATTCCAAAAAAATACCTTTTTCAAATCATTTTTTATAAGGTTTTCAAAAAGTGGTTTTCCAAAATAAATGTCTATATATTTTACTTTCTCAAGTAGTTTATCACCTATTAGTGGAGTCAGTGTTGTATGTTCTTCTAAAATCCCATAAAATTATGTCATTCAAGATTAGTATTTATGTCACCAGGGTAGAAATCTACGATGTCCTAGAAATACAATCTTCAATGAATATTTCAATCTAATTGACTATGTACCTTATTCCAAAATGGGAAAACCTTGAGTTATTTTAATTCTATATCCTAAAAAATTTATATAAGTAAAAAAGTCAATAATCATCCCACAAAAAATATATCCCAATGTGAAATATTCATTTCTATTATCACTATACAATGTAACACTTGAATCCAAAAACAATTTGAAATATTCTATCAATAGATACAAATAAAAAATAATATCATTAAGTAATTTTTTTGGTCCTAATATAAGTAGAGATAACATAATGAAATTTAATTTCATGTATAACCTTGGTGGTAAGTTATAATTTACCAGTATAACAATCGTGTAATATGAAAACTTATTTAAAAACCATAAGGACTCACTCCATATATAGATTGTTCAAGATGATGGATTCTCATCTCAATTCCATATTCAAGATACCTGTGATCAATTATTTTCTACTGAGGAGAGTCTATTGGGTGATGATGTTTCCCATCTTTATTTATTATATCTACGTGTCATGCCAATTGTATTACAGAATGATCATTTCCATAGAGGTACCTAAACATTGGAATGATTGGAGATCACCACATAGCTTTCATAGGACCAAATCCATCTTTATTGTATCACAAAGCACCATAATTTGGGAATTTTTTAAATTATTTTTTATCCTTGGGAAATTGTATAAAGTCATTTGGATGGACATGTATTCTTTCAATTACCACTTCCATTTAACATAGAATTTGTTTAGCATCATATTTTCAGAAAGTAGGCTCATTATCTTTAGGGAACATATCACTCAAGAGAGAAACTACTTCAGTAAAACTAGTGTCACTCCCTTAGTTGTCATCTTTTAAATTATATACATTCAGTATGGATGAAAATGTTGTATATTTAGTAAAACTAATATATAATGGTGTATTTTCATAAAGACTTAACTTCTAATACAGTTTTTTACAATCATTAAGTTCATCTTCATCTAGCATTTTTATTTTCTCAATATGATATTCATTATCATTCAAACTTTTAATCACACCCTTGAAATTCTATTCATCATTGTACACACTTGTAATCATATCAGATGATCTATAAAACATGACCTTATCCCAGTCACTAGCTATATTATGTTTTCCCTCTGTTTAGTTTAACATTTTTAACTTTGAACTATTCTGTGATAGAATAAGTGTTCTTACAAATACATTGTACTAATTAGTCTTTAATAACAACTTTATAAACATTGAAAAAGGATTTTAGAATGGTTATATGCATGATATTTTGCAAACATGATGAACTCTTTCACCCCATCCTCATATGATTTTTTCATAAAACTAGCATCTATCGATTTTTGATTCATATTGATCCCTATAGATTATGTAATATTAATATTTATTAAAATGAATAAATGCAAAAATTGTTCAAGATTAGAACCCATAAAGGATATTCAGAAAGAATCATTTAAGATACATGAAGTCATTATTCTATGACAATAAGATCTAAATGATGGGTATTCATATTGTTTTATTGTAGTGTCAATCATTTAAAGAATGTAATTTGTGATATCTATAAAGATACAAATAATTTAATTAAATTTTCAACTATTTCAAAAATTAATGATATTGTATAGGATTAATCCAATGATATCTCATATGATTAAATATATATACATGATCCATAAAAATTAGTGTAAAATTGAAATCAAGAAGAGGTAAAAGTTGGTGTTTATTCATTAATTCACTTGGTACATGGTAGGCTAGTTTATTTTTCAATGACATGATGCTCAGGAGTCAAAGTTGATCTTTTTTAGATGATGAAAACATTGATAGGACCCAATCCCATGGTCTTGAGAACTCAATATTTTAAGAAACACTTGAATTTAAATCAAACGGACCAAAAGACTTGAGCTGCGGTTCCCATGTTCCAATCTCATTTCTGATAGTTACACATATTATCAAAAGAGACGTTAAATAACCCATGCCAAGAAATCAAATTAATTAAACACCACACGCCACTTTAAAACATTGAATTTCTTAAATCAAAATAAAAATTTTAAACAACCCACGAGGAATAAAAACCATTACTATCATCATAAAATGGATTTAAAAAATTAAATCACGTTTTATAATACATGGAATGAATGTAAATCAAGACAATTAGGTCATTGTAATTTGAAAGGATTACCATTATTCAAAAAAACCAACTAGAAAATATCATTTAAAATAATAACATTTAAAAACTATGTTCAATATATGGAACTTGAGTTCCTGAACCACCCTTTATCCTAACACATGTATGAATTTATAAATATAAAAACAACTTATCCCATTGCACATATTTACAAATCATTTTGTGAAGATATGAAATAATTTTTCATATATTTATATCTATGTAGTCTCCATTTAATTCCATCATTAACAAGAAATGAATTTTTTTTTTCAACTTGTTAAAGCACTGTATGGATCAAATATCATTTTCATGAACTATAAAAATCTATTGAACCTGAATCATCACATATAAACGGATTCAAGTACCATTAATTTTTATAAAATAAATAACACTATAAAGAATATAAAGTATAAATAAATACTTATAATTTAGTGTAGTAGGTTGGATTTTAAAAATAGTATAGGATTTGAGCATCACAATGCTTATTAGCATGGATTGATTTTGTTAGCTATGTCGGCATTAGAGTAATGACATATCTTGTGTTGAAATTATCATAATCCATTAGTGGCTATGTAATATGATTCAGGATATGCTTTAATATAAACATCTAATGTACTGTAAGAAATTGATGCCACCAATGTTTTGGTTATATCATAATTTCATGTTTTTTCACACACGATAGTTCATTCTATATCCATAATCCATGTATATAACCCATGCATTCACACCATATCACATGTGTAAAATATATAAAAAGTTGGTATCCATAAAAAATAGATAATAAGAATTTTTAAAAATATTTAAAAATATTAAAAAAATACAAAAAAATATTGTTTCTAAAACAAGATAAAATTATTAGGAAAAAATATAAAACAAAAAATAAAGATTATAAATAAAGAGTATGTGTATAAGTATCAAAAGTATAATGAAATAGTTTTTATCAATCATTATAAATATAAAAAACTAGAACAAATAATACAAAATAAATTAAACAAATTTCATAATTCCTATAAAAATTAAAATCAAATCAAGAGATATTAAAATGATTGAAGTTCTCATGTCTGGAAATGGAAGGAAATTGGGCAAAATTGTTTGATTTTAATTCATGGGATGGATATGGGTACTTGGAAATTAGATTAAATTACCATATGTTCAATGAAAAACATCTTCCTACTTATCATGTTCTGTGACCACCTTACCTAATAAGTGGAAATGTTTTTTATGGTGCACAACTGGGAGCTCCATGCAATCATAGTGAGAAATAATGATGAATGAGTGAAATGAACGTGAAGGAAAGGGAGAGGGTGAACCAACAATGGATCAAGGAAAGGAAGATTTAGTGGGTAATCAGTGAGGTAGATTGAGCATAATAAGACTGTTATGTATCCTGTTATAGAACACAGATTAGGATAAGAGTAGGGCCAAAAAAAATATAGCCCAAAAAAACAAAATATGTTGAAAGGGAGTTTGTAGGTACGATATGCATCTAGGAAAAGTTATAAAAACAAAGTTGTTTAATAGGGAGCGATGAATCATAAGATATCACATACCTTGGATTTTTTAGGTGCCAATTCATCTGAAATGATCAATGGGGACTGACACCAGAGATTTAGTTCCATGAGAGGTTGAACAACACGAGTGAGGAAAACATGGTTAGGGTTATATTTTAACGATTGGGAAGGGTTTTAACTGTGTTTTCGAAAAAGCGCTGATAAAGAGCGGTTTAAATAGAGCTAAAATGGTATATGCTGATAAAACTAATCTTTATCAGTGATTTCTTAATGATGATAAAGATACATCTTTATCACCGCAAAAAAATACGATGATAAAACATATATTTATCCACACCAAAATTCTAGCGCAAATAAAGATATGTTTTATCAGTGATAACAAAGCGTTGATATGGACCAAATTTTAATAATTTAATTAATATAAATAAAATTTTGAAGATATATAAATATAAATAAATATAACTATATATAATCAATTTTTTATAAAGAATTGTAATTGTGCATTTATAAATATAATTATAAATATATTTATAAATAAATATAAATTTATATAATAATAAATAAATACATATGAATATAATTATATTTTTTTTTATAATTATATATATATATATATTTATTAATATCTAAATATATAAACTTATAAATATAATAAATATATTTATTATTTAAATAAATTTATTAAATTTTTTTATTATTTAAATAAATAAAAATATATATAATTATAATTATAAATAAATATATTTAAAAATATTTGTATATAATTATAAATATATTTAAATAATTATGTATATTTATTAATATATAAATGAATATAATTATAAATATAATAAATATATTTATTATTTAAATATATTTTTTTAATTTTATAATTATTGAAATATGTATATATTTATTTATAATTATAATTATATATATATATATATAATTTTTTATAAATTTATAATAAATATATATTTATAGAATTATATATATATTTATTAATATATAAATATACATTATTTCTGGATGACGGAATGTCACTTTTTATGACCTCATCCAAAATATTCCTTGCATGCTTTCTTTTTTATTCAATTTTAATTTAATGTCAGGGAATTCTACTTCTCACTTTACCTTTTTGGTATTTAAGTATATTTATTATAATATTATAATTATATATATAGGTCATGATCTTTCTAATTGTAGGATGTCAATTTTTTGTGAGGTTTTCCATACTTGCACTCATGATATGGTTTCTTGTTTCAAAAGGATCTGGAAATCTGGTGTTTCTGATACTCTAAAGACTAGTCAGTTAGAGGATGTCTCTAATATTGATGCAGGACATGATGTTGGTCAATCTGTTGAAAAAATAGCTAATGTATTTCGGTTAGTGGATGTGGAGGGCACCCAAAAGTCAGTTGATTTTCTTTTGGAGGGCTCTAGTAAGCAGAGGAGTTGGTAGGATATTGTTATTGAGGTAACTCATGATGATGATGGGCAAAGCGCAATGGTGAAAAGAGACAGAATTCCCCTTGACAAAAAAATGGGTAGTTCTTCTTATCTTGAAAAATCCCCTGGCGAGGAAGGCATCAACGAGTCACTGGTCTTTTGTTTACCTTTAATGGTTGAGGCAACCACTTTCTCATACATAATTTGATCATTAACTATATCTTTGGATGCTTCTACTTTGTCAAACATATTGGAGTCTATCGAGAGGGAAGCAGCTGCACAAGCCATGGATGATATGCATGAGGGAATTATCTCATGTAGCAGTAAAACTAAGAAGATTGTGGATAATGAAGGTTCCCTAATGGTTCCAAGGAAAATTGGATTTCCAAAGTCACATAAAGTTTCTGATCAGAAATTTGATAAGTCAAATAATGTCATATAGGGTAACTGTTTTGAGGCACTTGTTCCTGATGATGTCAGTTCTAAAGAAATGCTTTGATGAAATGGGTGATCATGATGTAATGATGCATCAAAAAACATAGAGACAGGGTAGGAATCAAAAAGGTCGAAGCTGGGGTGGCTGTGATGTTGCAAATCAAGGGTATGGGAGAATCATGTCTTCTAAATCGACTCATCTCAATCCAGATGAGGTAATGATTAAAGAGACGTATATTTCTCTTTTTAATCATAAGAATTCATAGTCAGAGTGAGATTCAATTAATGATGCTAAAGATTTTGATCATAACACGGATCTTGATTATGGTGATTCTTGAGTTTTTATTTTTACTTACGGATGTGAGATTTCCCTTTTTTGACCTCATCCATCTTTCATGTGCTTGTTTATTTTTCTTTAATTTTAATAATATGGGGATTGACCCTGATATTTTTTAGTATATATATTTATATAAAGATATATATTTATATTATTATAGATATTTATATAAATTTATAAATTTATTAATATATAAATATAATAAATATATTTATTATTTAAATATATTTATTATAATTTTATAATTATTGAAATATAAATATTTCTTATTTATAATTTCATGATTTTTTTAATAATTATATATATTTATATTTTTACAATTTACTAAATAAATTATAAAACTATTGAAAAATTCACTTAAATAAATTATTTATATAAATTTCAGACATATTTTAAATGTTAAAACTTAATAAATAAAAACTAATAAATATTATTCATATAAATTACAAACATATTGAAAATATTACATGTATTTTAAGTAAATATATGTATATATAAATATTACAAAATGATTAAAAATTCCAAAAAAATATAAAAATCATTAAATATTAAAAAAAATTGATAAAATTAAATTAAAGAAATATTAAAAAAGAATAAAATATTTTTAATAGAAAAAAATTATTTAAAAAAATGAATCCATATAATATTATTTACATTAATTGGAAACACGTACAGAAATGAAGAAAATATTAAAAAATGTATTTAAATATTTTAATTATATAAATTTCAAGCATTTCAAAATATCACAAATTAATAAATATAATTTAATAAATACTAACCATATAGATTAAAATTATTTTTAAAAATTATACTTAGTAAAATATAGATATGTATAATAAATGAATAAGAAGGAGAGTCTCTCTCTATGTCCTTAGCGATTAGGGTTTTTATCGGTGATTTTTGTGATGACTCCGTTAGATGAATACTTTAATCTCGTGGATGTGTTCGTCGAAAATTTGAAGAGGATGGATGTTGGCTTTGGTTCGTAGTCAATTCACGCTGATTCAGGTGATCTCTCTCGAACGAACGTGTTATAGGTTAGGGGCACTGGTCGATTCTTTACTAGTTCTCGAAATGGTGACTCTGTCTCTAACAACCAGATCTCGCAAAATGGTGCACGAGAAGTTGTTGAAGCGAATCCGTGAGTTTTTCAAGAGTGTATTGACGCTTGTAAACATTCTATGATTGGTCATTTGAGTTCACAGATGAACGTCTCGTGAAAGCTTAAGGATATTCGAAAATGCATTCTGTTGATATGGGGTTTTAATGAATGGAAAGTGGTATCACTTGGTATGAACTTTTACCAGTTTATTTTATGTTCAAATGATATGAAGATGAAGGCATGGAGTCATGGGTTTATCAATATTAATCCATGGGTCCTCAAGTTTCAGAACTGGGATCCCTAGTTTGACTTGTTTCAGGCCAAGAACACAGTATCTCAATCCTGGATTCACATCAAGGGATTGAACTAGGAACTATGGCATCATAGTATCCTTGGGACGTTGCACTTGTAGTGGGAACTCCTATTATGATTGATAAAGAAACTGGGATAGTTCGTTATGGTCATTTTTCTCACATTATCATTGAATATGATATGTCATTGACACTTGTTGAGACAGTGTTGTTGATTGCTGGTGATTTTAAATTTGAACATTAGAGTGAATTCAAGCATGTTCCTGATTTCTGTTTAAATTGATCAACTATTGGACATGTTCATGTAACTGTAATAGGGGTTTCTGTTGCTACAATTGTAAATGCTATGGGAATCTCGCTAAATGTTGTAAATTTAAATTAGCTCTTGTGCCATCCATTCCTATGAGGAGAGGTCTCCCAGATAATGGAAAGGTTATCTTATCTAGATTTAATGGTGGGGAGGTTCCATCTTCTATCATAAGGTAATATTTTGAGCAAGGTAATGGAATGTGGGGTCCCTTTCTTTTTCATATGTTGTTGCTGGTAAGGAAGAAAGGCCTCTTGATGGTAATATGAGTGGAGGTATGATTCCTGATGGTGATGGTGCACCTCCACCTTACACTTTTGAACACGGGGAGCCCTCTAAGTGGGGTGATGTATCTGATGGTGATAGTGATGCGGATGTTGCTATTATTTTGGAAGAGCAGTTTCATTCAAAGGGGAAATTGAGTGGCAATTCCATGCCGGTTTGTTATGATGGGTGTGGTCCATCTGATCCTACTAAAAAAATAGTGTACAAACCTCCGTACCTGATACTGTGTGCATAGCAGGTGATCCTTTTGGTCTTGATGATCCTGATACACAAAAATGTGTGAAGAATTTTGCTTCTCCTGCTGTGTGCACAGCTGGTGATTCTGCTGATGTGAGCAGAGTTGATACTTATCTATTTTCATCTGGGTAGGTTACTCCTCATCATACTACTATCCTAGTGGTATCCCCTTTGTGGGACTTCACCGTGAAGGCATCTGGTCTGTCTCCTGCTGCAGTACGGGGCCTTTCTGCCCTATGTAATGATGGCTCAATGCTGTCAGTTTCTCATCAACTGACAATGGATGATCCAGTTTCCATAGTATTGGTGTCTCCAACCAATGTTGTTGCAGAATTTGATTTATTTTCGATGCTTGAATCAATCAACTCTCCAGATTTTGACCTGTTATATATGGATAGTCGTGAAAAGACTAACTCTCGATTGAAAAAGTCTCTTGAGACATCTTCTTCTTTGTTAGTTGTACAGGATGGAAGTCACCAGATTGGACAACTTGATGGTGTAGATCAGTTAGATGATGGTGCTCAAGGAATGGCATACAAGGAGCATGTAGTAACTCATGGTGGCTCTAGGGATAATGATGATGGTGAAGAGGGAAACATTCCAGGAAGCGCGGTGGTGACTGTGGAAGGGGTGATGGTGGCCAATGTGGATCATAATGATGATTAAGTTGATGATCTGGTGGAGATTATTGATGCATGTGGTGCTTGGAAGACCCCTAAATAGAGGCAAAGGGGAAGACATCCATGAGGAAGAGGTGGACCTCATGGACGGGGCTGTGGAAGGAAATGTTAACTTTGTTGTCAGTATTTCTAGATGCTGGGGTACACTCCATTCTACCCTCAACTTTGTTTACAATTTATTTTCTTTTATAATAATTTTTGGTGACCATGTTTTATCCATGGCCTCCAGTTTTGATATAATAAATGAATAAATTCCTGAAAAATTATATAAAAAATAAAAAAAATCTATGTACAAGTCATACATACGCATGTACACATGTTATATATGTGGGTATATCCCACGTATATGTCAATGTATATACATTCACATAGATATATTCTTACACATACAACATCTATATATGCATATATATTAGGTTTTTAGGGGTTGAATTACAAATAAACACACACACACAACATGCCAAGGTCATAGCCCAGTCTATATACCCCCTGGGATTGAACAAACTAAGCCATAATCTTTATTTATATATATCATATTTACATTAATTATATACCTGAATTATGTAAATAATGTACATAAATAAAAAATAATTTTTTAATATAAATAGTACAAAAATATATATATTAATAATGTTTTTTAAAAAATATATAAAAAGCTATGAAAAGTGCCGATAGAGATGCACCTTTATCAGTGCTAAAAAATACTCTGATAAAGGTAAAAATTTTATCAACAATTTATGTTTAGCACTGATAAAATTCCACACTGGATAAAGTGTGATTTGGGGTAGTACATGGAAGATACATGCTATAGTCCACTGACGGATCTCAACGTCGAATTCATAAAAGTAAATTCTGCACTAAACCTCATAGGAGTGGACCAAGGAAGTCATAAAACAATAAGGGAAATCACCCACTCTAATATAAGATAGAGACAAAACCTAATTAATACTTGTTAATAATCGATGAAATAAGTGTCCCACTTATGTCACCTCACATTGTACCTCTCATGAAAAAATTAAGTTCATCATCACATTCTATGCAGATAATTTCTCATGATAGACTATTAATGGGCCCAAATATAAATTTGGAGACAAGTGTGGAGAATGCATGAGGCTAGTCGTCGATCCATCAGGCTAAAATTTGAATCCCCTGATATTTCACTACAAATGTCCATGAATGGATAAATGGATCATGCTATCATGATCCTCCTAATAAATACTCGAGATAGGATATTTACATGCCCTAAACGGATGTTTGGTAAAAAACACATTTTTTTCATAACACATACGTACTATCTTTTGTGGGCCCAATCCACAAGTCCTAATTTAATATCCATCATTGGTATTGAATCTACGACCTCTATATCAAAATTTTGATATCATCAATGGATCATCAATTCAATGTTTCTTGAAGAAGTTACGACTGAATCATGGTTTCTATAATAATAATAATGATTTTATTATTATTATAATTGTTATTTTTATCATTATACAATTATATATTCTTAGAAGGGAAAGGTAATCACTTTTTTTAGGCATGTACAGGTCCTCCTACACCTCTCTAGGGGCCTAACAAAATTCCCTCCCTCCTCATTTTACAAAACATTATAACACTAATATTAATTATCCAAATATTATTATAATAAATATTATTATAATATTATTATTATTTTCCAAGATAAAGATCCCTAATACACACATCAATTATCCCCCACCCGACCTCATTTTATTATTATTTTCATCATAGGAAGAACATGTGGCATAAAAAGTCATGCCCACCACATTTAGCATGAACAAACACCTTGCTAAAAATCCAAATCCAGCCATAGTTCATTGAATCAAAGGACCCTAACAAGATTACATTTTCACACACATCATTATCCATGCTGATCCACAATACCAATCTATCATGGACCTCCCACTTTCACCATGTTTGCATCCCCTTAATGTCCTTGCAGACCATATCTTGGCTGGATAACGTTCACCCCATCACAATATATATATATATATATATATATCTAAAAGATGGATAAAGGGAATATAAATTCAGGAATATGATTTGATCACATTAAACTTCACCGATCATAGTCATGTTCAAGAATCAATAATAATATTGGGATTAAATGATTTAATTCATGAATTCATTGGATTAAATAAATTCATCAACCTTAAATCAACATTTTACATACAAATCAATTTATTAAAATCAATTCACGTTCCACATGGAATAACCCAAATGTGATTTAAGGAGATTAAAAAAAATCCCTACATCGATTTTGAATTGTTCTTTGGTGAATAATTTTTTTCAACTAATTAAGAACACCTACTATATTCGATGCCTCTTTATCCACCTCGATCCAATTTCCTATCATTATCCAATCTCTACACGCCAACAAAAAATGCCCAAGAATCCTCTAAAATCATCTTAGGGTTATGAATATGACCCTATAAATTCTATATAAGAGAGTATTTATAGAGAAAATTAAGTTATGGTTATTAAATATATTAATTAATCCACTTAAGATACATGTCAATAACTACCGTAATATAATGTCCTTCACTGACCAATCTTAGGTCGTGTTTAGGGTAAACCCCAAGTTCTGAAATCAATAGAGGTCTCAGATTACCATTCCAAGACACCATTTTGAAGTTATTAAAATTATTCCAGAAAATTAGGCTCTTGTGATATTAATATAATTATTATTTTTATAATTTTAATTTTGGGTGCACTGTGTCTCAGAATCTTGCACTGTCTCGACATGTGGCTCTAAAAAACGTTCGAGAAATATTTAAATGTCATATATATAAAAATACATATGTTATAGACATATTTAGGCTATATAATTCTTTATCTTCATCAACCAAATATGATTAATATGGATCTTCATTAGAAATAATGTATGGTATACAAGCAGTTTCTTCATTTTATACAGTATCATGATTTCAGGTATTCTTGCACAGTTGATATTGGTTTAGGTTTCTTTAATACTTATTATATGATAAAATATTATTATTATATCCCATGAAACACACAAGTGTTATCATATTAGTGACATTCATTTTTATTTTAACACCCCAATATTTTATGGGGTTTCTCTTTTTAAATTTAACTTCTTTGATATCTTACATTACACAAAACACCGAGTTGAAAGAAATGATTAAATATTATTGTGATAATTATCACATAGACTTTTTATTGGAGAGAATGAATGAGACTAAGTAAACTATGAAAATATATATTACAGAAGTTTTTAAAATTAATTCATTGGTTACTAATTAATTAGAAATTATGATAAAAAATAATTGAACGTAAATGATGTGTTTTTGTAAAAAACTATTTTTATTACCACAATAACATTTTATCATAATATATTAAATTAGTCACTATTAGTGAAAGATAATAATTAAATGTTATATATTCAATCAATTTTTTTTAAATTCAACCAATGAGTTTGATAGGCTTAAGATAAGAATAAAACCAATTTTAGCATAAAAATATATATTTTATAAAAGTTCATTTTATGACATTTTAAGGACACACTTTTTTAAATATAAATTTTTACAATTTTACAAATTTTATCTGAAAAAATAAACTTCATTTTTAAAATATGAATATCTAAATTTACTTTTGTTAAACTTTTACGTTTTGATATGTTTCATTTTTTGATGAATAGTAAAAAATAGTATGTTTTAATTGAAAGCTCACTTTTCATCTAGATAAATTATAATGTAAAATTACATTTTAATTTGGTTTTAAATTAATATTAGATAAATAATAATAAAATAAATCCAATTTATGTCATTTTAATAAATTTCACTTTGAAATTGGATATAAAAGCCTTTCAATCTTTTGAATTTTTTTCTTTAAAAACCATTTATTTCATCCCATATACAGGATTAATTTAAATTAAATTCTACAAATAATTTGTTTTGAATATTGAAATATTGATTCTATATTTGGATTCATAATTTCAAAATTTATTAAATATGCCCCTCTTAAATTTTACCAATATGAATTGTAACATTGGTAATTTTTGTTACCACGATAAATGGTAAATTGGAGAATTTTGATTAAAAAGAAATTGATAAGAAATAGGAATTTACCCTAAAACAATTCCAAATATTAATGGATGATTTATATTCTACCATTAACTCTTAATGTATTAATTTGAGTTATTTAATGTACACTTGTCCATGAAAATGACTTTGATATTCTTGAAATTCAAAAAAGTCACAAAATGTCACATTCAAATTTTTAATAACTATATTTTTTTTAATACTGTTTAATTAAGAAGATATCTTCAACTATAGATATTATTTTTAATTCAAAAATATTTATCTACATCATGGTATTTTATTTTTAATTCTTAATGAAGGAATAATTACCTTAAATAATTATACAATGTTGATGTAATAACTATTTTTTAATGAAACAATAAAATAAATAATGAGTTTAATTAAAAAGGAAATTTATGATATTTAAAAAATTATTTTCATAATATGGAGTTAATTTTTTAAATTTACATTTAAAAAAAATTTACAATGATTTTTTGGGATTTTTCTAAAATGAGTGAATTTTTAGTGAATAACGAAATATTATAATTTATGGTATTTAACATTATAAGTAAATAAATGAATTATTAAGTCCTGTATGATGTATGGATGAGCTAAGAACACATTAGTTCAAACTAACATGTAATATTTACTGTATTTAGTCACAAAAATAAATAATATTGATATTTTTTAGGAAAAATAAGACACTAATTAATAAAATAATAAAAAAATACCCCTATCCTCTATTGTAAATATCCCCCTAACCACCCCCACTCCTCACACCTTATAATATCTGGATCATGCTTATATTCTTCCCAATTCCTCACCTAACTCTATTCCCCACTTTTTGGTATTTCTAGTCACACCAAAAAACAATTTCCAAGTGTCTCAAAGGGATTCCGAAGGAGACGACACTCAAGAGGACATCAAGTACATGTGTAGAATGATTTTGAACATAAGCTAGGGGTTTCTCATCTTAATTTTATTTCTGAGAGAAATGCCTTATTGGACACTTATTTCTGATTTTTAGTGTATTTATACTTCCTTTTTATATGTCATATCATGAATCTATTTATCTTCATTATAGTCAATGTTTCATTTGATGATCATTAATTTTATGGGGCATATGGTTTGATTGTTTTCATAGTGGTAAGAGAATTATTAACACAATTTCCATTTTTTCGGGTTAAAGATTTACTCCAATGAGGATTTCATGTTATGATTATGTGTTTAATTAATTTTTATTATCTTAATATTTTTTTAACCTTTTTATGGGGATTTAAAACCAAAACACATAATTAAGTCATTTCATTAAAGATCATAATTTATTTTAAAAATACTCTTCTAAATATTTCCTTTTTTACAAAATTGAAAAGAAATGTTATTTTAAACTTATACAGAATGAAACGAATTTATCAATTGTATGAAGCCTTAATTTCTTCCTGAATCCTTTACAAGTATATAAGTTTATTTCCAAATTAAATATTTCTTTTATAATTTCATGGCTATTTAAATAAATGATTTCAATGTAAAAAGGGTGTTTCTGTCACGAAATTTCGATGATTTGTTAAAAGTATTTTTATCTATGTTGACACCCTATTTTGAATATTATTCTTAATTGATGTTTACCTCTTAGGATACCATCTACCATATTATATTTAATGGTTTACGATCATTTTGACTGGGGGTGTACTATCTTGATACCATTCTCCATATTAAACTAGATAGTTTATGATTATGTTTAGTGATTGAGGAGATAATTTACATTTCATATGAAAGTTTCAATATGAATGTATTTGTTGTTTATGTTTCAAATCTTTCATATGATGTATGCATTGGACTTAGTAAGTGTCGGGTGTGGCCCACTATAGCCCCTTGATGCTTCATTATAACTCTTTAGACAAACAAGATTGGGTTTTGGTTGAGTCCTTACCCATTTATGTATAAATCTTTTCTGAGGCCTTGATGGTATGTTTATGATGTCCAACATTATGCATTACCTCATTACAGGACCAGTTATTGATAATCCATGTAACTATTTGACTAGTAGAATATCCATAGGTAAGTATCATTTTTAGGTGATTATTTATATGGAATTATTTGATCGGTTAATATTTTTACTATATTATTCTAAAGATTATGTTTTAATGGAATTTTATTATTTATTCACCTTAAATTGTTATTTATAATTATTTATGTCAGCTTATGTTTTTTTATTTCCCTTATAGAGTTTTTTATCTCACCCCTTTCCTATGTTTTATTTTTCCTCAAGATGACATAATGTATATTATAATTGACATGAAGTGTTAATTTAGTAGAATAAGGGTGTCTCTAATAGAGTTACTTTGTTGAATATAATTTCTAGATATAATGTAATGAATTTTTTGTATTTAGTTTTATAAAGATATTAATCTATTTTGTTCTTCGGGATTTGATTTCCTTGTTTATTATTCCAATGTAATAAAGTAAGGAACCATCTCCAGGCCACTAGGGTCAAGGTCTTTGAAATTGGTATCATAGTAATTTTAGTAGAAACTTTGGGAACTAGATTTAGGAAATCCTAGATTCGGGACCATAATTATAATATTGAATTTGAGTATAAATATAGAATAACACCCCAAAAAAACCATGTTTATGAGAATAGCTATGCCTAAAATTTTCAATTTATGTTATGTGTTTCACTAGTATTGTGATTATAAATTATGTTTAATAATTATATGATCTAATATGGAATATTAAAACATTTAGAAATGAAACATTTCAGAAGGAATGGGAACCTCATCAATTCACATGATCCAAAGTGAAATGATGATAAAATCTTTTACGGTCTTATTCCAATATTTCTAAGTAAAAAATCTCCACAAAATTATCATTATATGAGGACTTAGTATCACGTGTTATGTAGATAATGAAATAATTTTCTAATAATTATAGATTCATAGTGAAGAATGAGAAAAACAATACAACTAGGAATAAGTTGGATAAAGTAAGTAAGAGAACGAAGTATTTTCCCACATGTGATAATTGTCAAAAGGAACACCTCAGCACTTTTTTAAAAGGAATGAGAGTTTTTTAAAAGTGTGGAGAGAAATAACACCATGATTTTTATTGTGAAGGCTTGAAATTTGTTTCCAATGTATAATACTTATATTTCAAGGATATAGGATACTGCAAAAATAAACGTTTGAAGTGTTAAAGGAATATACACTAAAAGAGGATAATGGATCATGGTCAAGCTTATTCTACTACCATAGACGAAGTGGAATGATTAATATGCTAGTTTTTGGATTCATGAATTTTTTCATTTGACTATTTTATAATTAATACTTCAGTTATAATAATCAAGAGATATATAAGTATTTGACTACAATACTTATTATTTATGGAATTTGAAGCATGTGATGAATGACACCAGTAATCAAGAGAAGTGATTCTATTATAAGTTATCTTATTAAAAACGAAATAATTAGGAAAAATAACCCTAAACATGTGCTGTATGTTGAGATAATAATAAATTTATGTTTATGGGATAATATTGGTGACCATGAAGGTTGTTAGTGATCTTATTGTTTATGTTACACTGGAATTATTAGATGTTTGGATTTAAGGAATATTCAACAACCTGAGATTTTACTATTAGAGTCATGCATGTTTCATAAATTATTAAATGGGATTAAGGTATTAATATATTTGGTTTGTGATGATAAGCGTTACATTATTTGGGGAAATAATATCTTAAATTTATTTTGTAAATTTAATGACCTTGATTATAAATTTTTGGTCTTTGAATTTATATAGACATATTTTAGATGAGTCTTATGGTTAACTACTTATGGAATGGATTAAGGATATTACTGATTAATATTAAATTATTATTTATCATATTTGATAACTTCTAGTAACTATTTTGGTTTCAGTAAACATTTAAAGGCTGAAGGAATGACATGTGGATCTTATGATTCATAAAAGTGATTCTAATATAAAACATTGTCTTGAATATCTATCTCTAGATATAATAAATAAAGTGTATATGGACTAAAGCACAACCAAATAATTAGATTATGGTAAAATGATAGAAATCAAGTAGGTTTATTTTCTCAATTTCCTATCTATAGAGTAAAATAATCCCTAAACCCTAGGAAAATGATTTTGAAATAAAAATATTATCTGTTTACTTTTAATACATAGAAATCAATATTCTTTCAACTGATCAAAACATTTATGGTTTTATAATGGTAGAATTTCTAATGACCATTTTCTATTGTAAGAACCTGGACCTTCTTTTCAGGTATGTTTTTCCCTTTCTGGTCGTTTTTTAGAAAAAGGGGAAAATCAGGAAATTTTCAAAGTACACGTCGTGAACTTTATAAGTACACGTCGTTTACTTCAATGTCATGTGAGGCCGTGTGCTGGTCAAGTCCAGGACACCCACACGGTCGTGTGGGGTGATTAGGAGGCCACTTAAAGCGGAGTACGGAAAATCCTAGTACACGCCATATACTCCAAATATACATGCCCTGTACTTTTTTTCATTAAATGGACTGAGGTTGTGTCTCAACCCCAGAACCATCTTCTTCTCCAGCTTCTTCGACCGAGAGCATCACGTACAGCCGCAGATCTCCTTCAATCCCCCGAGCCTCCATCCGTTCTCCAAATCGACCGTCGTCAATTGCGTTGGAACCGCAGTGGTAAGCTCTTCCTTCTCCAAGAGTATCGTTTTCCAATTCCTCCTATTTTCAATGTTATCGTGGGTTGAAAATTTTAGGCATTTTCGTAGATCTTCGAAGTTATAAGGAGAATCATGCCTTGTGGTTCATGTATTCTGATCTCCTAGCATCCAAGTAGGTTATTTGTGCCTTTTTGTCCGATGTATTTGAGTATTTTTTGAAAATTCCACCAATACCCTTGAACGGGGTATTGCGTGATTACTATTTTTCCCCTATTGTTCTTCCTACCTTTCTTGTATGCTTTTGTAGAGGTAATTTAGTTATGTATGAGGATAATTGTTGTGATTGATTGTTTTTCACATTCCTTGTTCTGTTTACGACCTTTTGGTCTTGTTCAGCCTTTGGTCGTTATACCTGTTTTCCATGCCTTGTGACCATAGGATGGAGTACTATTACCTAACATGCTTGTTATTCTATAGACCGGTTAACGATGTAGCTCTGTAGGTTTACTTTGTCCTTATACCATTATTACGCACTGACTGGGAGGGGGCTGTGAGAACCTGGTACTATAGACTAAAAGAGGATAGACTGAGTGAGCTTCCTCCAAGAGTCTTAGACATTATAGACTATAGGGGATAGACCGAGTGAGCTTCCCAGAGAGTCTTGGATATTATAGACCATAGGTGGATAGACTGAGTGAGCTTCTTCAGAGAGCCTTGAGCTTTATAGACTACAGGAGGATAGATTGAGTGGGCTTCCTCAGAGAGGCTTTGTTTTTGGTTGAATTTCCTTAAACCACTCCAGGCTATAGGAAGAATTGATCGAGTGAGATTACTCAAAGAGTTCGTGGTAGACCTAAGGCTATAGGAGGGATTGACGGAGTGAGCTTCCTCATAGAGTCTCTAGACCTTGGGGCTATAAGGGGATTATACCGCATGATCTTCCTCAGAGAGTCCCTGACTACCTTATACTATAAGGGGAATTGACTGGGCGTGCTTCCTCAGAGAGTCATATAATTTTTGTATGACCAAAATTGAGGGGTTAGGCTGAGTGTACCACCCAAAAAGTTGTTTTTACTTATTGGATCAAACTAGAGGGGTTGGCTGTGAGTACATCCAAGATGGGTTCTTGTTTGTGGTTAGCTGTTTGCTTCACTGCTTCTTGTTGATCTGTGGATTTTTTACTATTGTGTATCATTCTGTTTACTATTTATTGTTCACTATTTAGTATTTACTGCTTACTATATTATTACCTTCCAGATACTCACTGACTGTTAGGCATAGATCTTCGGGTGGTTTCCTATTGGGATTTAGTCTCACACCCTGTTTGGGTCATGATTTTGGGCCCCAAAAGATTATATTGAGGTAGGTATAGACAAGGGAAAGCACCCTTCGACTTCAGGTACTTGATTGCATTGGAGCAAGAGAGAATGGGACCAAGCCGAGTCTTGCAATGCTGAGGACTTTCTTATCTTTTTTCTTTTTTTTACTTTGGTTTAGTATTGTATTCAGCATTGTGACATGTTTGGATGATTTCCTAGACATACGTATCATGAATCATTTCATATATACATATGTGTGCTCCAGTTGTTTATTGTTTTAGTCTCTCGGTGGTTATTGTGTTGTATATTTACTGCTTTAGCTATTGCTTTAGTTTATTTTTCATTGTGTGCTCTGGCAATAAGGGCTTAGTTTCCCCACTATCACACCCATGGCGCTTGTTTCTAGTCGGAAACCTCTGGCATTTAGGGAAATGTGCTTGAGTCCATGTGACCAACCGGGTACGGGGCACCTCTGGGTGGCTTCCGGAACCGGGACATTACAAGGTGGTATCAGAGGAATTATTTTCTCTTAACTTACTATTTGGAGCCTTTAGCTAGGGATAGGATTGATTGGGTACTTGGTATTAAGCTATTCCCAGGAGTAGCTAACCTGTGTACAGGGAAAAGCCAATCTACCCCTCTTATTGCATTTTTCTGGTTTGTCTATGTTACAGTTGATTTGATTTCACCTAGAGTGATTCACATGCTTTGTGTTGTTACCGTTGTTGTTATTGTGGTTCTATTTCTATCACAACCCGATGAGATGAGGGTATGCCATCTCATGCATCATATAGGCACTTGTTAGAAATCACATGCCATGCATTATTGCCATGCCATATAGGATGCATTAGCAATTGAATGTTGTTGTGATAGACATTTTGTAGATTATTCAAGATGTTGTGATAGATGCTTTGATAGAATCTCTGCTGTTTGATAGAGAATTTTGTCAGAATTGTACTTTGCTTAAATGGAGGCCAAAATTTATTTCTTGAGGTGTTATGGGCCCTCATGGACCATAATTTGGTTTTGTTAGAACCATGGTCTTCTATGCATGATTTGGATTATGGTTTGTGTTTGTTGTCAATCATCAGTGGATGTTCAGAATGTGTACCCACAAAGAGATCATACAGTTTATGGAGACAACGGTATTGAAGGAAGCACTGTTTCCCAGTGTTTGCCTAATTTTTGGGCCTGAAAATCGACAAATGGAGAAAAGTGTTTTTAGAAAAGAGTCTTGCGCGCCGTGTACTAGATGGAGAGGAAACTAGTGCGCCATATGTTTTTCATGTTTAGAAAATGGGAAAATGACAAAGGGATAAGGGTCGCGCAAGTTTTGGGCTTGTCACACAAGTGACCTGCGCGCCGTAAAGAGACTTGGGTGCCGATTCCTAGGAAGACTGGAAACTTGCGTGCCTACTGTTATTCAATATCATAACTTCAATATATGGTAAAGGAAAGAAGGTCGCGCAAGTGTTTGTGTAGGTCACACATGTGAGTAGCGCGACAGAGGCTAGGGAGATGTGTTGCGCGCTGAGACTTGCGCACCAAGGAGTGAATTGTGCACCACCGCACATGGGATCCAGTTTGCCTATAAATAGAGGACCCCTCCTCATTTGTAACGAAGTTTAAGAATTAGAGATTTTTCGAGCTCTCGTCACGCAAGTCTTTGAGTCGCGCAAGTGGTTGTTTGGTCGCGCAAGTAGAGGCTGCGCGCCAATTGTTGGCTGCGCGACCAAGGCAGTTGGGGAGTTAAAGGCGCAATGTTGCGCAAGTTTTGCATTGAAGGAGGCAGTGTCGCACGAGTTATTTGGTGTCACCTGCGCACCAATTTTTTACCGCGCAAGTGACTTGCACGCCGGGATTGTGACTTGCGCGCCAGGCTTGGATAAACATTCCGAGGTTGTTAAAGTTCATCTGTCGTTTTTAAGCCGCACGAAAGCTGGAAGATCACCCGATACCGTCTGCGCAAAGTGGGATTCATCTTCTGGTGAGAGTTGGACTTCAACAGAGCATCTACATACGATAGAGGATGCATTCTTATTCAATGGTGACGAGACCTTTACGTCTATAAACTGAGTGGGACTTCACCAATGGCAGTGAGCCAGGGGGAGTCAACGGGAGTGACCCGAGGGAAGCAGTGAGCTATCCCTGAACCTTTGTAAAGGCAGTGAGCCTAGGACCGAGTGATTGTGCCCAAAGATTTGTAATCCACATCTAGTGAAGATTAGTGGAATTTGTTACGACCGACAACTTGTCAGCGTATGCTCCTTGGACATAGCCCTTAGTGGTGAACCAAGTAAAAAGTGATGTGTCTTCTCTGTGCGTGCGAATGTTTGATTTCTGATCATATTCATCATACAGGTTCAACAAGTTCCTACCAATGTGGGAACAAGATCCATCACATTAAAAGAGAAATTGTTCACACTCATTCACCCCTCCCCTCTCAGGGTGTCCCAGGGTCCTTCAAGTGGTATCAGAGGGTAAAGGTTGCTGGTTTTGAATCTGTCCTTTATCGTCATAGAGAATGTAGTCAATGTCAGGGGAGTCCCTCACTTCAATGGAATCAATTTCTAGATCTAGAATAACAGAATGATATCTCATCTAAGATCTCTTGGAATGGATGTTCTATTTTCTACTATTCAAGGAATACAAGTCACTGATCCAACAGGCCTGGCTATGACTGAAACAGACAAGAAAATTCTTGATGTAGATGCTAAAGCACAAAATGCACTCACTGCAGCTCTTTCTGATCATATCTACCTAATGGTGATGAATTGCACCTCAGCAAAATCCATGTGGGATAAACTCTAGAATATTTATGAAGGAGATATCAAAGTGAAGGAGGCAAAACTGCAAGTGATGCACAATCGGTTTGATGATTTGACGATGCATCCAGAAGAGAATGCAGACTCTTTCTTCAATCGAATTACTGAAGTGGTTGGAGTAATTGGGGGCCTAGGAGAAGAAATCAAAGACATTGATATTGTAAATAAAATATTAAGAAGACTTCCACCTCTGTACAATGAAAATGTGTCAGCTCTTGAGGAAAGATATCTTTCCAAACTTTCTCTAGATGATTTACTGAGCAGCTTGGTAGCATATGAAATGAGAGTCAAACCAGAATATGCTATGACTCATGTGAGCAAGGAAATGGCATTCAAAGCCATGGATAAACTAAAAATGTCAAAAGATAGTAGCAGAGAAGATAACAAAGAAAAATAAATTCTTTCTCTAATTTAAAAGAAGTTCCAGAAGGGGAAATGGAAATTAAAAGAGAAGTTACCTCTCGCATGTTTCCATTGTGGAAAAGTTGGGAACGCTGCCTCTCAGTGCTTAAAAAAGACCAATGATGAAGATAGTGAAGATGAAAGCTTCAAGAAGCCTCTGAGAAGGTTCTTCAAAAATGGAGACTTCAAATCTGGAAATAAAATGCAAAAGAAGAGTTTTTTCTGTGAAGAGGAAGAAGATGATAATGAATTCTGTGATGAAGAAGAACCATAATTCAAAACTGGGAACCATGCTTCTATGATGGCCACTGTTGAAAAGTTAGAAGATACTGGTGGAGAAAAACAACTGAGAACTTGTATAGATCCCAAGATGCAACTTAAGGATGCGGTTAGTAAGCTTAAGATTAAATGTAAGAGTTTCAATAAGTGGAAATCAATTTTAGAAGAATCAACTGAATATGTTGATCAACGTGAAGCTGAAATTGAATGACTGGAAGAATTTGTGAAGTTACAGTCTAAAATAATTGAAAGCAATGATGATGTAGTAGATCTGAAGCTGAGAATTGAAGAGCAGGAAAAGGTCATCAATGACCTCACCTCCAGACTTGATGAAAAATCCAAGACTACTAAGGGTCTTGAGGAGGAAGTTGTTACTCTAAGGAGTAAACTGGAGACTGAATCAATTCCAAAAGAATCGAGGAAGAAAATACAGTTTGGAAGATTCTCAGATGCAGAATTACTAACAAGAGCCAAGTGTGGTTCAGATGGGGTTGGAAAAATCATGAGTGATCAAAGACCCGCTTTCATGGGAAAGAGTGTAATTGGCTGTGAAGCTGAGACATCAACTGCTAGAAGTGAAAATATCCAAAAGAAAGAAAAGATGAAAGTTGAACATGTTGAAACATTTCCTAAAGTTCTGAAAAAGTAACCCTCAATCCAATCTAAAAGGAGAACTGAAAATTATCCTCAAACATTTAGATATGACGGACAGTCTAACTTTTCTCCCAAAGAAGAAGGAATGAGGAGAAATTCAAGTGAGAATAGATTTCCTCTCATGAAGTGTCAGTTCTGTGGCTATTTGGGCCATACCATGTCTTATTGCGAAGAGGCAAGAAGCTATCTCAATAGAGAAGATATAGAAGTTCAACAAAGGAGAAAAAACTCATATCCTAATTCTTATAGAAGAAAAAATTTCTATGGATATTGTTTTCATTGTTCTAACTTTGGTCATAAGGCAGCTAATTGCAGGCAGAAAAGGGACATGGACACCTCATACCAAAGTTCAAGACAAGTCATGTCTCGTCACCAAGACAGTTTTTCTCTTTCAAACAGGTTTTCTCCTCTCAAAGAAGATTTTGACTACGAAGAACCTGGGTATGTGGAAGAGATAATTGAAAGGCCATCGGTACTATATACTCAATCCAATGTCTCATGGAAGGAAAGGAAGAAGATTGAAAAATCCAACCTTGCAGAGGTGGACCTCAAAGCTACGAAGAAAAACTGTACGTGGATTCTGGATAGTGGTGTTCATCTCATATGACAGGTAATGTCGGCCTGTTAACAGATATCAATAAAGGTTGATGGTACAGTACGATTTGGAAATGATGGATCTCTGAAAATCAAAGGGAGTGAAAGTACCGAATTAGCAAAT
Source organism: Viscum album (assembly GCA_963277665.1). Lineage (NCBI taxonomy): Eukaryota > Viridiplantae > Streptophyta > Magnoliopsida > Santalales > Viscaceae > Viscum > Viscum album. The sequence goes on from OY728130.1 coordinate 1,627,122,574, forward strand.
GGAGAACTAAAGAAGACTGAAGTCCTTTACGTAGATGGCCTACGTCATAATCTCCTTAGTGTGAGTCAACTTTTTGAATCAGGACTTATAGTTACTTTTAATCAGAAAGGCTGCACCATCAAGGGACAAACATGAAATTCACTTATGAAGGGATGCAGAACAGAAGGCAAATTGTATCAGGTTGATAGTGAAGAAAATGTATGTTAAATGACTATTGAAGAAGAAAACAATTTGTGGCATCGAAGACTGGGACACATCAATCAACAAGACATGGAGAAAATATCAAAATTGAGAATTGTCATGGACATTCCCAACCTGAAGCGTGAGCGTGAAAAATATTGTGATGCCTGCATTCGTGGGAAGCTGGTCTGCAGTTCATATCGGCCAAAGAAGAAAAGGGCATCTCACCTTCTTGATCTGATTCATACAGATGTATGTGGGTCGATAAATGTTTCCGGAACTCATGGAGAAAGGTACTTTGTCCTTTTCATAGATGATTATAGTAGAATGGAATGTGTGATGGTCATTCACAGGAAAAGACAAGTCCTTGACTGTATGAAAACATATCGGCGAATCGCCGAGAATGATACTAGATGAACAATCAAAGTGTTGTGATCTGACAATGGAGGATAATACACGTCCATTGAATTTGAAAATTATACGGAGAAGCATGGGATACAACATGAGGTAGCTTCTGTGAGAACTCCACAACAAAATGGAGTTGTTGAACGTAGGAATCGATAGGTGAACAACATGGCACGAACTATGCTGATTGAGAGTTGTATTCTACGACATTATTGGAAAGAGGTTGTTCAAGCTGTAGTGTACATTCAAAATCGAACAGAACTTTATATGGATGAGATGAAGACATCATATGAATTGTGGCATGGACAGAAGCCTTATTTAAAATATTTTCGTGTCTTTGGAAGTTAATTCTTCATCAGGAACAGAGAAGGAAATCAAGGGAAATATGAAGACAATGCAGATGAAAGAATTTTTCATGGTTACTCAATGAACATAAAAGCCTAAAAATGTTTCAACAATCATTTAGGAAGGATTGTGGAAAGCAGTGGAGTTAAGATAATTGAAGAGAAAACCACAAATGCTTCAAGGACGTCATATGCTGATGTGATAGAAAGTCCGGAAGAAAGTGAACATGAAGAAAATAAAAATGTAGATATAGAGGAAGTTGTTCAAAACACTCAGAAGTCACATCATGATGTTGACTCAGAAGAAGAATCTGAAGAAGAAACTATGGCTGAAGATAATGCTACTGAATCTCGCAGGAGAAATTGAAGAGCTGAGATTGATCCATCCAATATAATTGGGGACATGAGTGAACCCAATCAAACAAGAAGGATGAGGAATAACACCCAATCTACATTTCTATCAGTTATAGAGCTATCCTCATTTGAATAAGCTGCAAATGATGAATCTTGGGTGAAAGCCATGAATGATGAATTAGATTAGATTGACAAGAATTAGACATGGGATCTTGTCTAGAGACCCGAAGTTCAAAATGTGATTGGTACCAAATGATTCTTAAAAAATAAGTTTGAGGAGAATGGAAATGTCATTAGAAACAAGGCACGACTGGTATGTAAAGGATACTCCCAGATTGAAGGTATTAATGTTGAAGAAACCTTTGCTCCAGTGTCTAGACTGGAGTCAATCAGGCTTTTCCTTTCCATGGCACTCCAAAGAGGATATAAAGTATATCAAATGGATGTCAATACAACATTCTTGAATGGTGTACTCGAAGAAGAAGTCTACATTGAACAACTCATGGGCTTTGTTTTGGGTACTATGAAACAAAGGTATGCAAACTGAAGAAAGCCTTATATGGTTTGAAGTAGGCACCACGGGCGTGGTACTCACGGATGGATTCATATCTCAAGAAGTTGGAATTCGAAAGAGGAGGGGTGGATCACAATCTCTATGTGAAGAATTCTCCAAAAGATCAATTCATGGTTCTAGTCTACGCTGATGATATCATATTTGGTGGCAGTATGAAGAAATTAGTGGACGAATTTTCCAACCACATGAAATCAGAATTTGAAATGTCTATGATTGGGGAGGTCACATATTTCTTGGGGCTGCAGGTGATTCAAAAGAAGGAATACACTTTCATTTATTAGGAAAAATATGTAAGAGAGCTGTTGAAGAAGTTTAATATGCAATACTCCAAACCAATGTCAACCCGATTGCAGTTGTAACTAAACTTAGAAAGCATGAGGACGAGGAATCTGTTGATCCCACCATGTACAAGAGGATCATTGGAAGCCTACTTTACCTGACAGCGACACGACCAGATATTGTCTTTGCCACATGCCTTGTGGCCCACTTTTAGAGTAATCAAAAGGAGGAACATATGGCAGCAGTAAAAAGAATCATGAGGTACATTCAAGGTACACATAACTTCAGGTTATTTTTTGCTGTAGGCAGGGACAATGAATTATCAGCATTTGCTGATGCTGACTGGGATGGTGATGTAGTAGACATAAAGTCTACTAGTGGTAGAGCTTTCTATATTTGGAAGAAATGTGTTGGATGGTTGAGCAAGAAACAAGAAAGTACTTCTCTTAGTACTGCTGAAGCTGAGTATATCTCTGCCACAAAGGCATGCACTCAACTACTATGGATGAAGCTACAATTAACAGATATTGGTGATGAGGTAAAGTAACCTATGTTGATTTACTACGATAACAAGAGCACAATTGATCTTACGTAGAATCATGTTCATCATTCCTGTACGAAACATATTGAAATCAGGTGTCACTTTATCAAAGAAAAAGTGGACCAAGGGGTGATTAGAATGGATTATGTGGGAACTGATTAGAAAGTGGCTGATATCCAAACCAAACCACTATCTGCGGCTGTGTTTGAGAAGCATCGGTTGAACCTCGGTTTTCAGCTACCTCCCAGTGCATAAGGAGGTTACGCATTACACCTCTCCCCAATTGTGATAACTATTTTATCTGTTTATGGATATGATGCATGTTTATGGGGGAGATACTATATAGGGGGAGTATGGTTTGAGCTGAACGTTGCACAAATTATTGGCCTTTGGGTTTATTGTCAATGGGGGAGAAAGTAATAAATTCAGGCACGTAATTCTTCTGTGATGAGAAGAACGAGAAGGAAAAAATTGGAACCCAATTATGAGAAGAATGAGAAGGAAAACATTGGAACCAAAATTAAGCATCCTCTCTTGTTTTCTACACTGAGCATTGCTCACGTAGACTTAGAGTATTGGATGAGTTGATTCTTTCGTTTTTGGTTTTCACATGGTTGGAGCACTATTGAATTTATTTTCTAATTGCCAACAAACCCAAAGGGGGATATTGTTAGAACCATGGTCTTCTATGAATGATTTGGAGTATGGTTTGTGTTTGTCTTCAATCAGTAGTGGAAGTTCAGAATGTGTACCCGCAAAGAGATCATACAGTTCAAGCAGACAACAGTATTGAAGGTGGCGTCGTTTCCTAGTGTTTGCCAAATTTTTGGGCCTGAAAATCGACAAATGGAGAAAAGTGTTTTTGGAAAAGAGACTTGTGCGACGTGTACTGGATGAAGAGGAAACTTGCATGCCATATGTTTTTCAAGATCAGAAAATAAGAAAATGACAAAGGGATAAGGGCCGCGCAAGTTTTGGGCTGGTCGTGCAAGTGACCTGCGCGCCGTGAAGAGACTTGGGCACTGATTCCTAAGAATACTAGAAACTTGCGCACCTATTGTTTTTAAATATCATAACCTCAAAATATGGTAAAGGAAAGAAGGTCACGCAAGTATTTGCGTAGGTCGCGCAAGTGAGTAGCGTAACAAAGGCTAGGGAGATGTGCTGCGCGCCGAGACTTGCGCGCCAAGGAGTGAGTTGTGTGCCACCACGCAGGGGATCCATTTTTCCTATAAATATAGGACCCCCTCCTCATTTGTAACAAAGTTCAAGACTTAGATATTTTTCAAGCTCTCGTCGCACAAGTGGTTGAGTCGCGCAAGTGGTTGTTGGGTGGTGCAAGTAGAGGTTGCACGCCAATTTTTGGCTGCGCGACCAAGGCAGTTGGGGAGTTAAAGGCGCAACGTCGCTCAAGTTTGGTGTTGAAGGAGGAAGTGTCGCGCAAGTTGATTGGTGACACCTATGCGCCAATTTTTTACCTCTCAAGTTACTTGAGCACCGGTATTGTGACTTTTGTGTCGGGCTTGGATAAGCACATCGAGGATGTTAAAGTTCATCTATCCTTTTTAAGCTGCACGAAAGCTGGAAAATTGCCCGGTACCCTTAGCACAAAGTGGGATTCATCTTCTGGTGAGAGTTGGACATCAAAATAGCATCTACATATGACAGAGGATGCATTCTTATGCAATGGTGATGAGACCTTCAGGTCTATAAACTGAGTGGGACTTCACCAACGACAGTGATCCTGTAGAGACCCGAAGCTTGACGTACATGGACATTACATTACTTTTGCGGAATACTTAGTACATAACAAAAACACACACACAAGGATCATAATAGTTTAGTGTCTTTGGAAACTCGGAATATAATCTTCTAATCGTGATGAAATATCTTAAACATCTCCCATAAAGATATTCATTTTTTTTACCTAAAACCATTCTTTATATCCTGGGGAAAAGAAAACATAGAAGGGTGAGCTCAAATGATCAGTAAGGTTAAAAAAAAGAAATATCAATCACATCATTTTCATAAGAACATAACATTTTGGAAATTTTAACCTGCAAAAGAGAGCATAATTTCATAACATGGGATAAATCATAGTAGTGAAATGAAATCCCAATAATCATAACTTAAAACATGAAACTTTGTGGCATACACACATAATCATAGAGAATCATATCTTATTAGTCAAGACTCATTGCCAAGACTATCTTAGTGTACAAAGACCATTTCTGAACCGAGTCACCCTCGTTTCAGTCATGTTTCACTGAACCGGTATAACCTACCGTTCCAGCCATGCCTATCTCATGAGATATAAAATCTTTACCCAATGCATTGGAGGGAGATATAGGTCCCACACATCTCATAATGATTCCATTCTTATGTGTGCCACAAAATCATAAATCATAAATCATTGCATAACACATGAAAAAAATGGGAATCTTAAACATTGTGACATCATAAAACAATTCATATAAGATAAAGGAATTCATAAAAATAATTCCATCAAGACATAATCAATTCAATGTAATAATAAGGATAGAAACAGAACCCTTTATTATCTTAGATGGAAAATAATTTTGATAAAACACTTGAACTCCATTCTTGAGGAAAATATCATTTTTGCTTCAAAAACACTTTTCCTTTCGTAACATGTCCTACAATTATAAACTAAAAGAAGTTGATTAAAAAGAAACTTAAAAACTTGTAAAGGAAGCTTCTTCGAAATAATGTTTTAAAAATCCATTTATGCCGTATAAGTTAAAAAAAACATTCTTCGTACTTTTGTTGGAAAAGTCAAAAAGTACCTCGTACGAAAAATGACAAAAGATTACTTTCATATCCTTTACTAGAAACTCACCAAAGGGTAAAATTAGATTTAAACAATTTTATGTGGATGGAAATAATATTACATATTGAGGAAACATGTATTTGGATGATAAAATACACCCCAGTAAATACTAAAGTATAAACAATCTCGGATAAAAATGAGATTGTGATATTTCCCTTACCTTTGGTCCGATATTCTTTGTACGTGTCCGAAACTCCTGTATAATGATTTAAATAATGTTATTGACTTATTACAAAGTCAAAATTATTTTTATGATATCATATATGGTCATATTATTAGCTTATTATTAGTAATATTTCATTACTACTTGTTATTCGGGTGTTTATTACTTTTTGTTCTTATGCGTGTTTTGTCGAATAAATTCTTATTCCTCTCTTTAGGTTATAGATACCTCATTTACAGAATGGTATTAGTGTAATATATATCATATTCATTCATTCAATTCATTTATATAATCATTATGAAATGAAGATCATTTTGAATGAGTCGCATCACATCGTGGATATGGTATTCCGTTCGTACGCATGAGTGATGATATCGTTCCTATGATCGTGGAATTGTATTGGAGTGTATTTATAATATTTCAGAATAAATATCACTTTATAATAGTAATATATAGTCATTATTTACACCATTATACCCATCCAAGTAAGGTGGTGGTGGAAAATAGATTACACCACGGCGTGGAGACGGTATTCCGTACGTACACACGCGCGGTGATTTCTTTTTCTGTAGGATGGATAGATGGTGAAATAGGGTTGTTTCATACTTATAATAACATATCAGTATATTAGTGATACTGATTTTATTACTTCATAATGAAACAACTAAAGAAGAATAAGTGGAAGAAGAAATAAAGATGAAAGAAGCGGTAACAGACATTACCTCTTCATCGAAGTGCTTCTTTGAGACCTCCTTTTAGGGCACTAAAATAGGTCTTTGAAGAAGACCAAAACCTCTAGGATGTTTATAGGGAAGTGGAGAGAAGAAATTGGCAGGGGTTGGCCGAGCTTGAAGGCTCAAAGTGGTGTAAGGAAGAGGGGGAGGAGGTGCCCTTTTATAAGGGAGGAGAGGGGCACCTTTGGAATAACTAAAAATATTATTTTATTATAAAGTCAAGTTCGGTTTGAAATAGCTCTAAATTGAGTTATTTCGAAGATAAGGTGGGGATGGGTCGAAATCCTCTCATACAATATAATTTAGACAAGTTTAGGTCATTATATTAACCTTATATTTTAGTTTTAACTCTTAGTTAATTAGATTGACATTTACCATGTCACTTTGTATTTTTATATTATATATTTAATAAACTTACCATATAAATCCAATCAAACATTATAGGATTCTAAAGAAAATATTGATATACCTGGCCAAAATGTTTCTATGAATCAATATCATAAGAATGATTTAAGATTTTACTATTGGAAATATTATTTTTTTTCCATGACATTAATGACCTTGTGTTCTGAGATATAAACAATATCGGTGTAAATGATAAATAAATAATGTATTTAAAATGAATCAATCTAAACTTTCCTAGTTGAGCCTCTTTGTACCTTGATTTTACACACATATGGAAACTAACTAAGGAACCATTTTCACTATAATATAAGATTTAATCATTTGAACAGGTGTGATTTTCCTGATATCCAAGACCCAAATTACGAACTGGCCTCTTGCTCTCATAGAAATTTTTAGGCAACACATTTCCTTCTTATAACATTGAATTAACCAAAGAGAATATCTGATCAAAAAATCTTTTTGAAATTCCATTATCTGATTTAATAGAAATAAATTTTTCAAGTACTTCAAATACTATTGTCTTACAACTAAGATATAAGGATTCCTTAGCAGACATCAGCAAGTCATAAAATTGAGATGGTTCCAACTCATGAGTGAAATTAATATCATCCAGATTTTATATCTTATTAAAAATATGTACCCAAAACATCATATAATAATGTTTGAAATATATATGGATCTAGAACCAAATTATTAATATATTCTTTAGAACTGTGTTCACCATGTTTATAACAAAAAACATAATATTATCAAAACAAAATGCAATAGATGACCCCCAACATTGTAAAACCTATCAAACCAAATCATATCACATTTCTTACATGGACACTTAATGGACCCTTCTGAAACAAATTCTTGTTTTGATGATTAAAATGATAAAAAAGTTTCAATACCTTCAATATATACATGATTGATACAAGAACTATTCGTATTATTACATTGATTTATCTAATAATGATTATTTAATAATGGTTTTTTAGCTTCATTGATTCGTATATCTCTAAAAAATATTAAATAAAAAAATTGCATATGTGATTAAGTTGATAAAAGAAAAATACATTAAAAAATGGATTATAAAATTAAAAAAGTAAAAATTTCATGTAAATATTATCAATTTTACCTATTTACCACTAATGTTTCGTAACTAGCACTATTTTTAGTGATTACCAGTATTTATTACCAATTAACACTAATTATTTCTAATTACGGAAAATTATCCCTTATTACTACTTATTATTCCTAATTACCACAAATCATTCCTATGTACAACTAACTGCAACTAATTATTACTAATTATTACTACTTACTAATAATTATTACGAAGTACCACTAATTATAATTATGAACTAATAACTATTTCTATTTACCATTAATTATTAATATGTACCAATAATTATTATTAATTAGTACAATTTTTTACTAAATACCACAAATTACCACTAATATTTACTAATTTTTACTAATTACCATTAAATTTTACTAATTACCACTAATTTTTATTAATAATTACTATTTTTTATTCATGCTGACTTATTATTACATATTTAAAAAAAAATTAACAAATATTTACTAATATTTACTAATTATTTCTAATTATTGTTAATTATTAAAAATTATTAAGAATTATTTCTATTTATTCTAATTATTGCTAATTATGACTAATTTTTGCTAATTACTACAAATTATTTCTAATTACCCTAATTTTCACTAATTTTTACTAATTATAACTAATTATGACTAATTATTACTAATTACCACTAATTAGCACGAATTATTACCAATTATTTTTAATTTTTACTAATTACCATTAATTATTACAAATTACAACTAATTATTACTAATTACAATTAATTATTTCTAATTAACACTAATTACCACTAATTATAACTAATTATCACTAATTAGTACTAATTATCACTAATTAGTACTAATTAGCTCTAATTATTACTAATTATTACTAATTACCACCAATTGCCACTAATTTTTACTATTTATTACTAATTACTACAAATTATTGTCAATTATTACTAATCAAGACTAATTATTTCTACTTATTACTAATTATTGCTAATTACCACTAATTATTTCTAAATACCACTAATTTTACTAATCATTTCTATGTACCACTAATTATTACTAAATTATTTGTAATTATTACTAATTATTGCTAATTATTGCTAATTATTGCTAATTATTACTAATTGTTACAAATTATTACAAATTATTACCAATTATTACCAATTATTACTAATTATTAATAACTAATACTAATTTTTACTAATTACTACAAATTAGTGATAATTATTACTAATTGGTACTAATTACTACTAATTATTTCTAATTATTTCTAATTAGAACTAATTACCACTAATTACCACTAATTACCACTAATTATATCTAATTGTTACTAGTTGGTACTAATTATGTCAAATTACCACAAATTAGTTATAATTAACTTGAATAATCACCAATTACCACTAATTATTGGTGATTAACACAAATGATCACTAATTGTTACTAATTATTACTATATATCACTAATTATTTCTAATTATCACTAATTACAGCTAATTACCACCAATTATTACTAATTATTTTTTTACTAATTACCAATAATTATTATTAATTATTACTAATTATCACTAATTATTACTAATTACTACTAAGTACTACAAATTATTACTAATTATTACTAATTAATACTAATTACTAGTAATTACTACTTATTATTACATATTAATACTAATTATTACTAAGTACCACTAATTATTACTAATTATTACCAATTAGTACTAATTATTACAAATTACTACTAATTATTACTATGTACCATTAATTTATAGTAATTATTAATAATTAAAACTAATTAAAACTAATTATTTTTAATTACAACAAATTATTACTATGTACCACTAATTGTTTCTAATTATTACTCATTATTACTCATTACCACTAATTATTAATAATTACACTAATAATTACTAATTTCTACTAATTATTACGAATTATTACTAATTATCATTAATTACCACTGTTTATTACCAATTACCACTAATTATTACTAACTACCACTAATTGTTACTACTTACCACTAATTATTACTAATTACCACTAATTATTACAAACTATTAATAATTATTACTAATTATTACTAATTACATAAAAATAATTAAAACTAATTACTACGAATTTAAACTAATTACTTCTAATTAGAAATAATTATTAACAATTAAAACTAAATACTCATAATTAAAAATTATTACTCTTACTTAAAACATATGTTTGAAAAATTAAAGTAGGTAATTCTAATTAAAAATAATTACTTCCAATTAATAATAATAATTATGAACATACAAAAAATAAATTAATTAAAAATTAAAAACATTAAATCAATACCTTAAAACGAAACTTATTATCAGATGCAAAGCGAAAAATCTGTTTTCCTATGAAATTTAAAACTCTTAAAAGATTTAGGAGAAAAAGAGTAGAGGGGATGAAGAGAAGGGAGATAGAAGGAGGAGAGAATGAAAAAATATTGGGTGGGGGTGGGGTTATATATAGGTTAGATTATTAGCAACATGGGTAATTGGAACAGGTTTCTCATAAAAAATAGTATTAGTTGCGACGAGACCCATCATAATTAGTACACGAAATTAATAACCATCTTGGTGATTGAAAATGTATTTACGACGGGTCCCATCACAAATACCTTTCTGCCAAAAATTTATTTGCAACGAGAATTAATGGCTATCACAAATAACAATAATAAGAAAAGATATTTTCAAAGGAGGGTATATTCTCGTCGCAAATACCTTTCCTACTATTTGGAATGCATACATGCTAAAGGTATTTGCAACGAGCCAATTTTCCTATCAAAAATAGTCCATCACAAAAGCCTATTTTTCCTGTAGTGAAGGAAGGACATTGTTTTCATAAAATTGAATCTTTAGAATACCAAAAGGGGTTTGTGAAACGGTATGGAATATCCATGTCAGGTATTACTGTAATATAAATTAATTCTTCAGCTTTGAAGGGAATTTGAGATAAAATGTATACTTCTCAAATGTTATAAATATAGATGTGTTTAAAATCAAGGAAAACATTGATAAAACATGTTGTTTACATTCATGTGATGAAGAAAAGAGTTGGTACACCAATAATGTGAATATAAAGAAATATGTCAAGCTCAAAAGGATATACGTAAAGGATGCGTATATTTATCTCATTTCTCTTATTTGGTAAAGAGATTATTTGTTAATAAAGAGTTTTTATGAACAATCTGAGATATTACATGTGGTTTATGATTCATCGGATTCTATAACATACATGAGAAAAAGAGGATAAATTTTTTTGTGTCCATGTTAAAGATGGTTTTTCGGGATGTTTTTCAAAATATGATGAATTGAGTTTCCCCTACCATTTGTGAAATAATTTAAATTATAATATTATTTTCAAGAATATACTTCAAATACATAGAATACCGTATATGATATGGATGTAAAATTTCATTTGTTAAGTATTCCAACTAAAGTAAATAAGATTTAATTCCTTAACAAGAATATTTTATGTATCTTAGCATGGCATTCTTAAAATAACATAGTGTTTAAGAGGCTAGTGGGAGTATGTATGGACTTAGAGAAGTTCAAAGATAAAAAATAAAAGATTATACCAGTCAAAATAAAAAGTGAATTTCACATTATCCTAAATGAGTTTTGGATATGATGGTGAAGTTATAATATAAATAGAAATATCAAATTTCAAAAAAAAAGTTTAGTGGAAAGGTTTCCAAGAATGATGATGATGCACTTAGTAAGAGTTCTAAGTAAAAAAATAAAATTCATTAACATTGTAACATTTTATGTTGTGAGTTTAAAGAGTTTGAATATATTCAAGGAGTTAAACATTATAGATATGATTCCTATATCTCAAAATTATTCAAATTAGATTACTTCATAGATGTTACTCAATAAAGAGTTTAGTGGGATGGTTTTGTCAAGTGGTCACATAGAGATATGGAAGGGATTTCATAAAGACATAACAAGTTTAACAAAACCCCTAAAGAAGTAGTCAACATAATGTTGGTCTGATAGTCCCTCATATATGATATGTTAGAATATTGTTTATATTTGGTTTTTTATATATTCTCAATGGAGTTTACGAATAGGAAATATGTCATATTATACAGATTGTAATCTCTAATTTATCATTCATTCACATTAGATTCCTATATGTATATATTTATGCACATTTATGAAGTGAAATGATAACTAACCTCTCAATGTATGACTTTAAGTTATTCGTAATCAGTATTTTTCATAGAGTATTTTAGGTTTTGATTAAATTTCAAGGTTAGCGTGAGTATGATTCATGTATTGATGTTTAAAGTATTTTATGAGGCATAAAGTAAGTTTTATACGATGGGTGACCGATGAAGTATAACAAATGGAGTGTAATACACTGTATTTGGTATACTAGTGGCGTATGGATAATATTTGTAGTCCCTACTACCTATGTTTGGAAAAACCCTAATATGATAACCTTTATACTTTGGTACGTTTCTTATAGAATCCATGGATCATAGTTAATGTGATGATGGTTGGGTATGTTGTTGATCATTTTTTTGGTTAGAGATTAACCAAAATGATTTTTTTTCATATCATATGAAGAGTGTGACATCTAGGTCCTCAATTGAGATATACTGAGGAAGTGTATGAAAAAACCTAGATAATACTTATGATTTACTTTTATTTTCGAGTGAGGGGAATCTGATGAAATTATCTATAAAGGTGAATGACATGTGACATATTCATCGACCTTTCTAGTATATACTAAAAGAATAACAAATGTATGATAAGGATATATGGGATCTACATACTCCCTTTCCCATAGTCACTCTATGTCTGGGAAAAGGAATCATATGAAAATGCATGCTTCCAAAGTTACGATGGGAAAAATAATAGAGATACATGTGTTTGATGAAGATCATGAGACATCTCATTTTATATTGAGTAAGAATGATTCTTTTCTAGAGACTACTCTTTTCTTACATTTATTATTATAGTGATTTATATTTGTTGAAAATACTAGAAAGGGTCATGGGGTTACACTTTTTGGTTGTGTGAATATGGTTTGAGATTGACTGATAGTGATTCTCTAAAATCGTTTTAACATTTATCCAAAAAAATTAATTGGGTTTTCAAAAAGTATTGAATATGATTTTATACATTGTTATGTTAATGATAACAATAATTTCTTTTGGAATATATGCGAAAGGAAATTTTCATATGGTTTCACAATTTGTTGTATATGATAAAAACTGAGTTGAAATATGAAAAAGTCTACAAGGACTAAATAAAAGTTTGTGATTGTTGAATTTATTCCCTAAATCCTTATATATATATAATTTACACATTCCAAAATAATTGTTTATGATATTGATATGTTATATTCTATAAAATATTAAAACTAATGCATCAATTATATATTAGTTTTGGGGACATCATATAAAATGATACGATGGTAATATTTAACTTTTCCTTGTATGGTAGTATAATGCTAATATGTTAAGTTCACTTCCACTAGCTATCATTAATATATCCATTTCATAATATTAATTTTTCTATAGGAGTGATGCATTTATATGATGAATTCATGTTAGGTTGTGACATTAACTCATATGTTATTAATGTATGAGTTTATGCACGGATGAGCCCAAGAGTACCTTGTGGATCATAAAAGGAAGCTTAGGAAAGGTGTTCATGTGTAAACATCTCCCTACTAAATATATCCCCACCAAGAAGCTCTATATTCTCATCCCTTTCCATATGAATATACTAGCATATCATGGGAGGATAGAGTCTCATACCAAATTATCGAGTGATTTTGCATAATCATATGGATATAAAATAGAGGATGGATCTCTTCAAAATTAATATTTTATGATCTTCATAAATAAAAAATGATGAAGATAGAGTAACAACAGTATTGGTGTATGGTACATATACAATTCCTTCATTTTATACAATATCATGATTACAAATATTCTCTCATGGTCGATATTATTTTGGGTTTCATTATTGATTTTTTTTGTGTTTAACAGGTGCAAATAGATCCTATGAAAACCAAAATGAATACAATAAATACTTTTATTTTTATATACATAGATTAAATGATAATGTTTTACCACATTTAAGAAATATAGACTGGAATTTTAAAATCCATTAGATAAGAAAATTAAAATTTGGAACACAGTTAGTGGTGGGGAGTATTTTAGGATTGTGTTTAATTATTATTGTGAGATAAATGGTGTTGTAAATAAATTCAAGACACCATACACCCCACAAAAATGTTTTAGTGGTAATAAAGAACCATATATTGGAAGAAATAGTGAATTGTATGCTTAATAGATCAAATTTTCAAATGTAATTTTATTTCGAAACGTTGCTTACTTCTTGTTACATTCACCATAGAATTGATTCAAGGAAATCTATATTAATCCTTCATAAAATATGGAAGGGAAGGATATATAATCATTCATATATTAATGTGTGTGGGCCTTTTCCATATTATAGTGTTCTTGATCCTAAATGGTCTAAGTTGGGATCTAAGGCTATTAAAGGCATCCTTGTTGGATATTTAGCGAACAATAATGTGTATAGATTTTGGGATTCAAAAGATAATTTTATTATTGAATATTTAGATTTACAATTATTTAAAGATAAATTTTATAAAGAAAACATGATATAGGAATTTTCTTATATTTACCATTCATGCAGTCAATTATACAAAAAACCTAGATGTGGACAGTAATGTTGACACTCAGGTTGATTCTAAAATGAGTGTCTAAACAAGAAAAATAGAAGGACCATTATTTGGATTTTATATCTCTGTATTAATTACATTTTCTATTTTAAGTTGTCTAAAATAAAAATCATATAAACAAAAACTAAATGGTTTTAACCTTATATGATGATCTAAAATCATATAAGGAATTCATGAATTATAGAAATGAAGCATTTTGAAAAGATTATATAAATAATGAGATGGATTTTGTTATAGTAAACGATACATGGATCATCATAGAGTTTCTATAAGGTTAAAATAGTATTGTGTAAGTGGGTATTTAGAACAAAACTTGATTACAATGGAAACATACAAGCGTTTAAAGAAAGATTGTTTTCTAAAGGATTCAAAAAAATGGAAGGTATTGATTATTTTGACTCTTAATCTTCAGTGTGTGCAATTAATTTGATACATATTTTATTTTCATTAAAGTTTATCCATCATGTACGGGTTAATAAAATGTTTTTTAAAATAACCATTATAAATGATGATTAAATGAAGAAATTTACATGGTTCAACTAGAGAGATTTATTTTAGAAGGAAATGAACATAAGGTTTATACATTAGTTAAACATATATATTGTGTAAAGTAAGGAGAAAAATGTTTTCATGAATGTTTGTTTCTATTTTTTCAATTATTTTAGAGATAATACTGTTGATAAGTACATCCACTAAAAATTTAACAGTGAATATGGATTCTTGGTCTGTCTCTATGTAGATGTTTTGTAATTTTTTTATAACTGATATGATTGATATAAGTGAGACCAAAGGGTATTTTTATTTTAAATTTAAGTTATTGAATATTAATGTTTTTAATACTATTATAGGAATCAAAATTGGGAAACATAGTGTGGGATATTCCTTGTTTTAATCAAATTATATCAGTAAAATATTGAATAAATTCAATAATATTGGTATCAAATACATTAAAAGTCTATTTAACTCAATTTTTAATTTGATTACTAATAAAAAACTCTATATCATAACATGAATATACTATTATAATTGGTTTTATCATATATGCAATGCATTACAGTAGGCCAGATATTACTCATGCTATTTGTAAACTAAATAAATATACTAGTAATCAATACTAGGATCACTGGAAGTGTGTAATAAGGGACTTTAGATACTTGAATAAGACCATATATATAAGTTTATTTTTCAATAGTTTCTATACTGTAGTATAAGGACACATGGATACATGCTATATTACAAATGTGGGAGATAATTAATCTACTTATGTTTGTTAATTACCTCTTGGATGAGGTGTGCATTCTTGGGAAAGAAATAAACTAACATGAATTTCATAGTCGACCCTAGAGTCAAAAGTTATTGCATTATTTTAATGTTGGAATGAGGTAGAGTGGATTGGGAATCTATTATTAGATATTCATTTGTGAAATAATATAATGATTATTATTTCCATTCATTGTGATAGCAAATAAATATTATCGAGATCATATAGTAACATGTATAATTGGAATTCTATACACATCATCTTAAAATTTTAATATATGAGGAAACCACTATTTTATGTCACTATAAAAATAATTTATGTTAAATCAGGAAATAATATACCTGATAATTTTATAAAATCCATTTTAGAGGGATTCTATGTTCAAATAATAGATAAATGGTCCTAAAACCCATTTATTAATCATATGGAAATGCTAACCCAACACTATTTTTATCTTGATAATAATTAAGTGTTTAATGGGTCAAAGAATTTACTATAATTATTAATAATATAGATTATCTTTTCCAATATGATTTATTTCAATATCATATTTTATGTTTGAATGTGGAGTAGTATCTCTTAATGAATAAATATTATTCTTAGATTCATGTGGAGATAATAATGGGTTTACATTGTAATGTTTCACCTTTATAAACATTGAAGTGGTGTCGCTTCTTATAGTGGTTTATGAGTTTATATACAAAGAGTGTTCATAAAAGGATCAATGGACATGTCTATAATAGTGATACAAATTTTTAATGTTATGATGAATTATAAATTGTTATATTTTTTTACCTTTTTGGTGGTGATATAAATATTTGTAGTCTAATTCCTAGTCCACATCAAATCTGATGTCATTTTAGATGTGTATACTAAGTAAAGGTTTATATATTTACTATGTAATCTAATTTTTCTGTAAATTTGGATATTTAATAATTTTAAAATATTGAGAAATAGTGGGATAATCTTATATTTTATACATATATACTGTTTTTCTTAAAATTAAAAAATTCAATTAATTAATTTGGGATTCTAATGGTTGGTCTATCAAAGGGTGTGACTCTTCATTCAAAAAAATTATGGCTCTATAAATTGTGATAGAAAACCAATCTTTTTTAATATCCATAAAATCATTTACCATCATCATAGTGAAGAATCAAATCAACATTCTATTGTGTTTCTTCTTTTAGTGTTTTTTGTAGTCATTTAGGAAAAATGAATTTTCCACTAATGAATCAGTGCAAGGAGGATTAAAACCTTTACGATAGTGTTCTTGGACAACTCAAAATGAAACTATATTCCATCATATTTTCTCAAAATTCCCAAGACAACATCAATAAGTATAACCCATAATTTATTATTAAAAACTAAACATTAAAAATATTCTCCTCCATTCTAACTAGGCATATACATGTGTCAATCCTATTAGTTTCAAGCTGAAAAACCTGACCCATTTATTAATTGGGCTTGGACAAACTGACCCAATCCTAACATGTTTTTTAATCGGTCCTTGAAAAAAATGATTAATGTCCCATTTAATTTTTTATCCCATTTATTAACAAGGACATAAAATATTACTAAATAAAATAAAATTTATATTTAACAATAAGTATTTTCAAATAATAAATAACTAATATTATATTTTTTTAAAACATTATAATATAACATAATTGGGTTGTGAAGTTCACGTACTAAAGTTTGATCCCAACAATATTTTTAATCGATAATTAAAAATAGAATTGTTTAATATTTTAGTTAAGACCCTTATATTCAATAATAGCTTTTTACGAGGTTGGTATTATCAAGCCCGGTGTGTCCCATGTTCCATGTATTGGTCTAATTCAAACATATAACATTGTATTACCATATTTAAACACATTGACCATGCTCCCTAAAACATTTTCAATTTAAAAAATATTCCAATGATGACTAATTTTATAGTAATTCCATATATTTACTACCAAATAATAATTCATTTTTTCTTTCAATAAATATATTCCATCCTTTAATAAATAACACCCACTATAATATTGTCATAAAAAATAATTATTTTCCCTTAATAAAATTATATCATAATATTTATAATCTTAAAAATAATTATTTAAATTCCCTCATGTTTAAAAATTATTACTCAAAACATCTATACCAAAATAAAAATTTTGTTTTAATTAAACCAAAATCACCATTTTATTCAATTTTAATAACATTTCAAAATACCATAAAAATTTTTATAATTAAAAAACATGATTTTTTAGGTTTATATAATAGAAAGTAATTTAAAAATTATCATCCTCAAAAATACAAACCCATACTGTATAATGAATTAATAACTCATTATAATATATTAAACAACACTTAATAAACCAATTATTTACCAAATTATCATTTATTTTAAAGAACATTAACCGAACATCAGTAATTAATTCAAATATAACCAAATCATAACTATTATCTAAATATACCAATCCACATTGACATATAAAACAAAATTTACCATGGAAATTTTCCTTTTCCATTTCATATTAAATTTTTTAAATAATTCTCACACTTCAAATGATGGTTAAATAAATAAATTTTATTTTTTCCAAATAATACTAAAAATATATTTTTATTATTAATATATTATAATTTAAAAAAATAATCTTTTTAAATTGATATTTCATGAGTATATTTTGAAATCATACCACTTCACTTTTGTAATTTCATATAAAAATCATTAATATTATTAATATTTATGATTATTTTGTTTTCGCTACTATAATCATAATATCTATACAAAAATAGTCGTTAACTCTAAAAATCATACAAATTAATAATTTATAGACAATGAAATATTAATGTACAAATTAAACCAATCAATTATTTCATGAAATAATATGACCATTTTTTAAATAGGAATAACTACTCATGAAAATACAAGTTTTCCAACTACAAAAATACTAACCAATTCTCTTTCACATCAAAACAATTGACAATCCTATGCCATTAAATTCATAAAAAATATATTTAGTAAAAAAATAGGTTAAAATATTAGTGTAAATAAGTATAATTATTTTGATAAATACTTAACAATTCTCCTCCACCAAAAAAATCCAAAATAACATTAATATACCAACTATTCACTGAACACATAGATATTTATTTAGCATTTCGTAACATAAAATACTATTTATCTATTACATAAATATTTAAACATATTCATTAATCCTGTTTAGTATCAAATATTAACGGCCAAAAATTAATTCTTTAGTAGTCATTCTTCATTATTTCACCAAAATAATAATATTATTATTTACACAATAATTATACTAATAACATACACCTATAAAAGGAATGAAACTTTAATTTTTTTCTTAAATGTTCAAATCCTTATATTCGGTTATTATAAATAATCACTTACTCATTTTGTAATAATAATATATTATTTTAACTATAATATTTCATTTATCATGAATCTAAATAATAACATTCCAATAAAACACATTTAATCAAAACAATAATAATCAATGTGTTCTTAATAAACATTTTTATCATAATAAACTCGGTTATTATAATCAATCAACATGTTCCAAAGAAGTCTATTTTTTTATTCCCATTCCAATAAATTTATTCCATAAAAATTCACATGTTATTTTATGCTCAAATTTAATTATATTATTTCACTACATAAAATCACTATAAAAACTCTTTTGGACCCATTTCACTGCAAGAAAAGTTAACTACTCATGTATTCTTACGAGTGAGTTACAAGGATTAAATAAATAAAACACAAAATCGTCCTAACCCATGTAATACTACATTATTAATGATATCATACATATAAGTATACTTTACAATTAGAAAACTTTTATTTAATAAAGATTTATAGGAAATCAAATTCATTTTTTCAAACCATAGGGTCACATGGGGTTCATAAACGACTCCATTTTCCTACTTCACATACTAGGTTGAAATAATATAACTACCTCACCAAAAAAATTAATACTCACGAGAGCCTACTATGAACTATAAAATAAACCAAGTTCTAATAGCATTATTTCATGACTTGACCATGCCAAGACCCCACTCGGTATAATGACATGATCAAGAGTGAAAACCTAAGGATACCTTTAGTAGGTCAGGGTTGGAAGACATGTTTTATATGTATAATATTTAATATGGAAGGTATTACCCATTTTAAATACATCTTAATAAAACAATACAATTTAAATAAAATGAAAAATCATTGAACAATACACTATTAAATATGAATATGAAAGACCACATGAATGATGGTCATACAAACACCCATTCAATACCCAAATAAGATAATGAAAAATTACTATATATAAAAACTTCAATATGACACAAATAACATAAATAAAATAACACAAATTATAATTTAACTAAATCTTTATTTTGTCGAGTTACGATTATCCAATATCACCATCATTATGATCCTATGAATCTGAAAATAATTTATAGAATATAGAGGTGAGCATATAAATATAATCAATGGGTTACTCCCTTAAACCATCAGGTGTCCATATTTGATAAATATACTAATGAAAATAAGAATGATATAGATATAATAATATAAACACGACATGTTCTGACAAAAATTTAATATCTACCACATAAATTACATCAAAATTGAAAACCAATATATATAAATAATACCACATTTAATATTCACATAAACTTTCTTTATCTAAACATTTCATATTTATAATCCATAATCATCATCTAACCATCACCACATACAAACCACATTAGATTACCATATTCATAGACAATAAAACTATAACTACAATACCCACATGTAAATATGACAATAAAAAACAACAATATATTTACATATAAAAGACAATATAGCTATAACCACAAAAAACGCATGCCAATATGACAAAAAAAACAAGAATCATTCATTCTCATCACATATTCTGCAATGACATCCAAATAAACATAATTTAGAAAATAAATAATAAACACACTTCTATATTTTCACATTTAATAACATTAACACATCTCATAAAAATAAAATTTTAATTTATATTCATTACTAATCCAATAAATTTTTTTGGGAATTTGAGCACTAATCTACTTAATGAATATAAAATCATATTCCATCCATTCCTCAGAATTGTTTTTTAGAAATAATTCATAAAATTCACATATTTTGGGAACAATCATAATATAAATACAAATCTACCTTGTAAATAAATTTTCAATATTATTAGTATCTAAATTCTCTATTCATAACTTGTTATCAAAATACTATCCATACACAATATATTTCAATGATATTAGTGTTGGAGTTGGTTACCTATAAAAAAATGTTATAATGTAGTTTTTATTAGCATATAAAATTCTCATCATATACTGAATTTAATTCAATTTAATTTATATAATAATATTTGTAGAATATTTTTCAAATCAATAGGTTATAACAATTCCTCACTATAATGAGAACTTGAATTTCCATGGTGATATTATTAAAAATATATCTTGTGTGAAAGTGGGTGTATTAAAACCAACATGAGTTGTATTTTTTGATTACCATATCATGTATATAGAGATCTATGTGTGATGTATTCTTACCACAAGTGTGTTGACCCTTCTGAATCCACTATTTACATAGAAATTTACTTATATTATATATTATATCAAAGGTTTATAATATTTACCAAATATAATGATAACCTCGATATACTATGATAGTAATCTTAAATCATATGTCTTGTAGTCAAGATACATCAAACTGATGTGATAGGTATGATTTATGACTATTAAGTGCTAATTTCCCATAAATATTGAGACTTCTTCTCATAAATCTCATACATAGGGAATTCAATTAGTAGAGATCATGAGGACTAACCCTCTAGTAGGAACACCATAGGTTTCAAGTGTCATTGATTGTTAATATTTATAAGTATATGCATTAGTGTATTGAATTGATTTAATTATCAGTGTATACATTTTTATATTATACTTTCATAAAATTTTAAAACCATGCCAATTATTTTTTGGATAGGTATATTGTGTTATGTGCGTCATTACTGGTATGAAATTGAGTGAATAATAAAGATAAAATTTCTCACTTTTGAAAGTAAGAGATATCTTATGAATAGTTGACTTGGATAGTAATACAATTAATTAATCAATTTATATGGTTGAAGAATTTAAGTCTATCTAATATGGTAAAAACTAATAAAACATATTATGATAATAATAGAAAGTGTGCATCACACTTTATGAGATATGATGAGAATAATATATTATATTACAAAAAGTGTGTTTATAGGAGGTGTATGTATCTATGAATTATCATTATCTCCATAGGGGACATTATTTGTTTCTCGATACCACTCTTGGTCAATGGGTATGACTCAGTTGTATCACGATAAGGGTCTAGATGGTCACACACAAAGTGTATCAACAGTACCACCTATTCAGATGAATACGATTTTAGGATAGAGTGGGACCCACATGCTAGGGGCGATGAATGTGAGTGTAAAGGAGAAAATATTAATTTAATCAATTAAATTATTATATTTCAAAATAATAATAATTGAATCTATTTATCAAGATATTCATACATGACATAAGTATAATATTGATTATGAGAAAATATTATTTTTTAAACAAACTGTATGTGTTCAAGGTTCGTTAAGTAAGTACGGGAGGAACGAGATGAGTTCATGGTTAAATTATTCTCTGATGACATGTTAGTAATTGTAAAAGGTAGTGATAAAATATTCATGACATTTATAACACATATATTATGTTATTTGTATTATTAAAGGCTGGTATAAGAGGATAAACATGTCCAGGATCATAAGTGAAATTTTGAAAAGTTTATCCTACCATTTAAGCTCTTTTTCAAGATGTGAATAGTATTCCTAACAATTTTTAATAATTTAGAGAGATATGTTATCATCTCCTCCATCTTTCAAGATCTATATAGAGAAAATAATTGATGAAAAGGCCAGATCAATCATGATTTTTCAGATCAAGTCCAAATTATTCATATGATTGAAGGGACATTGTAGAGCACTATGATATAAAATAATAAAACCTAATAATCATAGAATGATGGTATATAATATGTGGTGAATGTGTGGATGATCTAGAGGATGTATTACATAGTGCCTCTAAATTATGAAACACTAACAATGAGAATATCTAATTAGTATTGACGAACAAACAATGTAAAATTTATAGTTTCATTCAATTTCATTATTCATACTTAAATTAAATTCCACACAATCCATGGGTTTATATGGGTAGGGTTACACTATATTTAATGTATCAACATGAATCTTAAAATTCAAATATTATACTTCCTAAAAATCCCAGGTTCTTTCAACCAGTATTAGAGATGTTGATAAATAATTTATGTAGTAATTTAAATTAGGGTTTTTAGAATTAAAATAGAGGGCATTGATAGGGTCCAAATGTTACTGATGATTCATCAATCAATGTTTGAATGATCAAGTTATGATTTGTCTAATATTGAGGAGTTTATCGAAATAAATAAATGAAATATTACACACACAAAAAAATTCAATTCATTGGGTGGTTTTGTAAGTATATATGAGGATGAATTAAAGAGAATATTATATATATATATATATATAATAGCGTTGACTGGTTGGGTATTGATGAACATGGAAACCATTTGTAACAAAAATAACAAAAATTCTTTATCATGCCTATTAGGAATGTAAAGATAAAGGGAAATTTTTATTTATAAAAACACTTCTCCACATGGGTCCAGCTTAGAAGAATCTCCCTTCAGTTGATTTGGGTGGAGTAAGGTGTTGGGAAACCCACACGGATGTCATTTTTTTAAAAAAATATCTTTTTGAATGGATCAATGCACATATGAATTCGACATAAATGAAATAGTAGATCCTAAAAGGGTATCGTACACATGACTTAGCACTATTTCGAGTTACTTGAACCAGGTCAGATTGGTCCAAACCTAGCCCACCCATGCTTGTTGACCCTCCCCAACTCTATTATTAATTCCGATGGCAGTTTTTGGTCCAAATTGACCCAAAAAAAATTCTACAAAAATTTAATAAATCAAATCTAATTGTCTAGAATTTTATAAAATTTTAAGGTGATACAAGACATATTGATAATTAATGAAAAATGTTTTAAAGTGAGTTTAATGAATTAAAATTTATCTATAGTTTAATTTTGTAAATTTTTATATTTTTTAAAATTTTATAACTAATATATGTACCTTACCTCTATATTTAAATGTTTAAGGGCCTCTGTGACTATTATTTGAGTGATAAAAATGTCTTCCTACATACTGATTACCCCCTCACCTATGCATGAGTATAAATTATGAAAATGGGAGGAGTTAGTGATAATGCGATTCAAGTCGATAGATGAAATAAAAGTAAATAAAAAAAATGATTGGGAGTTCTATGGGTGTTGATAGTTTAATAGGTGCATGGATCAAGAATTTTCCCTTGTATCTCATTTTATCCATTGTTATCTTAATAGGACAACTAGTATAAACAACTTATGATCACATTGTTATTTTTTGTTTTTTTATTATACATGGTGAATTGTTTGTGAATGGCGGGCTAATACATGATCACATAGAAAATTTAATGATTATGAATAGATAAAATAAATTAACATGTTCTATAAATTTATTCTTTTGATTCTCTTCTAAATTTGCTAATTAAATTACATTGTAACAAGAAAGATAAATGGAATTTTATTTAAATCACAAAGAAAATAAAAAAACAAGAAATTAATAAAAATAAATATTAATTTATTAAATTCCTTACATCAAATTAGTTTGAACAAACCCATATGATTCAGGTGTTCTTCATCCCTAGCTGAGGGCGCCTCTTACTACTGAGGTATTGCTATGAAAGAGGTTAGTCAGTTTAGTTAAATTTGGTAGAAAATAAATAATTATATCTAGTTTGTTTCAACATTATAGGTAAAACATTTAGTAAATATAATAATTCATTAAAGGATATGATAATCCACTCAACAGTTCAAGGAGCAACGAGTTAATGTAGTTGGATATCTAAAAAACCACATTAGACTCATGGCTATGTCACAGCTCAGAATGTGTAAGAGAGTTTTAAGGATATTTCCACTCGAATACTTAATATATTAATTATTATTAATATAATATTTTAGGAATACTAGTAATTTATAAAATAGAATTAGACATTTAATATTATTAAATATATAATGATTAATAATTGTTAATCATGTCAGAAGTACTTATCTTCTAAAGTTCTATTTTTTGGAAATATGGAATATAGTACTAAAAGTTCACTGTAATAAATTTTGGGCAAAGAACATGTCCTAAAAAACATGAATTTCTAGGATTACTGTAGGATATTTCCCAAAGTACTATGATATTAAAAGGAATTCTATATTCTAGAGTTTACACTACCTGTTGATCCACCTCAGGAAGTGATGGTTAAATTGAATTTATATGAGACACAATTTAGGTTTACACCATAATACTATACTCGATATTCAATAAATCGTAAATACTATATCAGGATATGGATAGTTTCACATATTTTCTCATCTATGAGAAGTTAGTGAGGAAAAAGTGAAGCTATAAATTATTGAGATTATCTCATTTTTACATTCTTATCACCCAGTTATTTCAATTTAATTTAGGATTATAGAAACAATAATGAATAAAATACATTAATAACTTTTGGATAAGGTTATTTAAGAATATAATAACAAAAAAAAGATTAATATTTAGACTTTTTAGTGAAAAAGTTGACAATAAATAAAAAAACTACAATGGGAAGTGTGATACTAAAGGAACCTTAAAACATACTTCAAAGGAATTGTAGAAGAGAAAAGAACATTAAAATTTTTACTTTACGTTTATAAAAATATTATTCTATTGAATAGAAACTATAATGGATTGAAATAGAAGAAATCAGTGGATTTTATTTAAAATATAATATCATTGGAATTTATATTTCTATTTAATTTCATGGGTATTAGATATAGTACGTGTGTCTCAATTTTTTATCAAAAATAATTTACCAGGATGTTCTAAAATATTATGAGAAGTATGATGAATTATATAATTATATGAGGAAGGGTGATTATTATGCTATCAGTGAGAAAAACATGATTTTTTTGGTAATGTTTATTGATTTTACATGAACTATTATTTAATTTTTAGTATTGATAAAACATTTATCTCATGTCTCCATTGGACATGGTGGGACATTATTTCTTTTTTCAATGAATATTGTTTGTGGTGTTACATTCTCTACCAATAATTTTTTTAATACTTTAATCATTAGTGACAACAGATAAATGTCAAATGTAAGACTAAAATACCCCATTGTGTAAGGATAATTTTTTTTTCTAGTAAATATAAAATTAGTTTTCAAGGATATACCCGGTACAGTTTCTAGAATATATGGATCGCAAAACATTATGTATTATTGACATACTTATTTATAAACTTTTAGACAAAGAAACTTATAAAGGTAAGTCATAAACCATCCATGTTCGGTTCAACATAATCTCTTTAATAATTCTAAGGGAAGATAAAGATAATATTATATAATTTATAAGATACATATAATAAATTTAAGGAATGTAAAAGTTAACTATGGAACTTTCATAGTTAAAATATGTGAGTGGATTCAGGCCTTTGAGCTGAATAATATATTGATAAAGCATTCATCAGTCATGAAAATTTAGAGTATATTAATTCTTAAACTCAAATTTTCTTATAAACATCGATGGCATGATGTGAGTAAAATGATGATCTATGTTAAATGGATATCATAGAGAGTGGATTTATTCCTAAACTCACATTTCATTATAAAAATGAGATCCATGATATTAGAAAAAGGAGGATCAATGATGAATCACATAATCCTCAAAATATATTACATTGGGTTTTCAAGATATGTTTCAAAAATAGAATTTTTAACCCATAAAAATATAGAAACTATAATAAATTGATATCATATGAGTTGTAGTGTAAAGAAAATATATTATTTCATAATATCACGTGTTTAAATACAAAGTGTTTTTTAAGGCTATTCCAATTTAAAAAAATTCATCGAAGGTAATTATCCTAAAATTTTTATAGAATATTTCATAAATATTTTAAAATAGAAACGTTATAGTTAATATATACTATATATTTCTATAAGAGGATTCATATCACTATTTTAGATTGTATTATAAAAATTATCTCAGATAAATTCAAAGCACTAGATGCATATGGAGTTGGAATTGGAATAAGTTCCACAAGGGCTCATAGAAAATGAATGATCAAAAGGAACATACTGTATAGGAATGTTAAAACCATATTATTTGTATTACATTCATTGTGGTGGGTGATATATTATTTATTAATAATAGTGTATCCTCTAATGAAGTGATAAATTAAAAAAATTATGATTGAAAAATTCATAAGAATTCATAAAAATAGATTTCATGTACAAAAATCAAGTCTATATTTTGGTAGCTTCTCCAATTGATGTAAAGTAATTAGTGATTATTCAAGAGAAAATATACATGGGTTTTATAGGTGTGGTATTTATAAGACTTTATTAGAAATATGAAATTATTGTGGTTAAATCCATTTGAATTTTATTTTTCAAAACAAATTATTATGATCATAATATTGTGCATTAGATTTCATGAGCACATTTCTTGGAATTTGTTCAAACAATGAAATAAAAAATCATTGGTGACCCCATAGAATCATAATAAAGGGTTCAAGTTGTAGATATACAATTTTGGATTAAATTATGCTTTATGATAATATAATATTCATTTGGAATGATAGTTGTAATCATGGATATAAAATTATAGAGGGAGCACCATAATTTCCCATGTAAAATATATTGGTTACATTTGTAAGATAGTTATTTATATTATAATTATAAAAGAATATATTTAAACAAACTCTCCAGATATAGAATTAATGTATCAACCCAAGTTATTTTGAACAAGATCTTCTGAGGTATGTTTAATGGGTTAATCAGACCTATTCAAGGTATATATATTGAAATAGTATTGAAAAATACCAATTAGAACAATTTTAGAGTGAATTATTTCCAATGTGACAAGAAATAAATCTCTCAAAGTAGACAAGCATAATACAAAATAGGATATTATAATTGTGATTAGTACTCAAAACACAATGATGATGGATCTATCATGGAATCCATGCTATGTAATGGATATAATACTTCCAACACACACATAATAGTAGTAAAATATCAAATAAATCGTAGAGAATTTCATGGGATGTAGCTTGAGCTATCTAATAGTACATGAGAAATTTCAATAGATATAATAATGGTACTATAAGTGGAAGTAATTATAGTTATAAAGGGACACTAACTACTCTTTCTAAAGATAAATTGATTTGGTATCAAAGTTAAGATAAGGATGCGATAAAGAATAACTCATTTAAGCTAATGGTAGAAACATCTATAAATAAGAATTTTTTACGAATTCTAATGTAGCTTAAGAATATGTATATTATATGAAATTATTCTTTCCAATTATTGGAATCATACCAAATTTACTTTTCAAGATATTAATATTTATAATGAGAAAAAGCAATACATTGCATTGTCATCTCTTGAGTGGTTTCACTAGAGGAGATACAGTCACAAATAAAAAAGTATCCTTATCAGGAATCATTGAATAACCAACGATCAAATCTATAACTCAGTAGAATCATGATATAATTACTTGAGTGCTAACTAGATAATTTTTATCATGTTGGATATAATGAAAGGGAAGTGCCGTGAAATTGGGTTCCCCAGACCTAACTTAAATAATACTTTTCAGTTACCATATCATGCATACAAAGAGTCATGTATGATGTATTTTTACAATAATGGTGTTGATAAATTTTCATCCACTATTTATATGGTAATGTTATTAGATTTGTTTTTGTGTCAAAATTCTATCACCATTTCTATCTATTATGAGAAGATAGAGTTATTGTGATTGTAATCATAAAACATATGTCCTATGGTCAGGATACACCATACTGATGGGAAACTGATGATGTATGCCTATCAGGTTCTAAGGGATCTTAATCATTATGAATTATTCTCAGGAAATTAATACTTGATGATATCAATTAGTGGAGATCATAATGACTGACCTTCTAACAGAATCACCATATGTTTCAGGTGTCATTGGTTGTTACTATTTATGAGAATTAATATTAGTCTCTTGAATTGAGATCATTATCATTTTGTACCATTTGATTGTGTAATTTTATGTAAGGTTAAAATCATGAAAATTATTTTATGGATTGGTAGATTGATTTGGGATCATCATAGGTGGTATATCATTGATTGAAGGATGAAGTCATAATTTTTCCCCTCTTAAAAGAAGAGATATCTAATACTTAGTAGATGAGGATGGTTTTACTTTTACCAAATTTATAGACATGGTTTAAGAATTTTAGTCTATATAGTAAGGTTATAAAATAAAAAATCATTTAGGGATGATGAAATAATGTGTGCATCACCCTTTACGATATATCATGAGAAAAACATATTATATTACACTAAGAATTTTCATAGGAGGTAGTCATAGCTATGACTTATCCTTTTATCCTTAGGGAACATGATATGTTGAATGATAATAATCTTGGTCCTTGGGTATGACTCATTTCTATTGATATATGTTCTTAGAGGGTCACACAAAAAGTGTATCCTCATGTTCCACCTATTCAGATGAATAGAATTTTAGGATGAAGTGGGCCCCACATTCTAAGGTCGGTGAATGTTCGGGTGTGAACAATTGCATGTTAATTTATTCAATTAAATTATTAAAATTTTGAGTAATAATAATTAAATTCATTTTTCAATGTATTCAACTATGATATAAGTTAAAAAGTGAATATGTGAAAATATTATTTTTTGAATGAACATTATGAATTCAATGTTTGTCAAGTAATTAAAGGAGGAAAAAACAGAGTTATGGTTGAATTTTTATCATGTTATTTTTTATTAATGTTAAAACATAGTGATAAAATATTTTTGAAATTTAAAACATGTCTACTAAGCTATTATTTTCATTCAAGGCTGCTTTAAGAAGTTAAAATTATCTTGATGATTATGTGCAATTTTAGAAAGCTTAACCTACTATTTTTGAACTTTTTTGTGAAATGAATATTATCCCTATTCATTGATAATAATTTAGAGAAATATTATCTTATATCCCCTCCTTCAATTTATATAGTGATATAATGAGAGAATTATAAGGAAAAATTGATCTCATTTCCTCATATTGAGTTAGCGTTCATCATACAATCGAGGGAAGAATACAAATTACTTTGAATTCCCATATTGAAACACGTAAATTGAAGAAATAAACTCAATGAGTTGTGATGAAAGTGTGGATGATATAGAGGATTCATCTGTTATTCTTAAATCTATAACACACCAATAATGATCAGATCAAATTTTCATCAATGAACAAACATGGAACTACTTATAGTTTCATTTGATTATGTTCATCATGATTATGTTAAACATCACTCAATAAATTGGTGAATTCAAGACGGGGTATACCAAATTTTATTTCCTAACATAAATTTGAAAAAAAAAATTTATTTCAAATTTTATACTATAGTAAATCCCTAAGTTCCTTTATTATTTTCATGACATATAAAACTGATAGGGCACTAAAATTTTCTAACTATGAAGTGTTAGGGGATAAGAAGAATTAAGACTTATTCCCATAATATTTTAACTTTGTGTTATCTAGGAAGATAATTAATGATCGTTGAGACTAATTCTAATGAAATTCACTATTGGTGATCTCTAAGAAGGGAGGTCCCAAAGAAAAAACCTGCTAATAAGAGTACCATGTTCTTAACATGTCATTGGATGTTCTTATATACAAGTGTGTGTATTGGTCCTTATACATGAGATCATTGTCAATGTATATCATAATTTTCATACTTAGTTATATATTTAAAATGATAATGTATTTATATATGGTAAAATATATTGAGTTAGGTTCATCATGACTTTTATGATGTTGATTAATTATTCATGCTTTAATTTATCCCTTACAAGTTATGGAAGAAGATATATTCAGAACATTGATTAGGATAGAAGTGGTTGGATAAAATTATAAAACCCTTAGATTTTATAGGTCTCTATTTTTTATTTATTTAATATCTTACATTTCATGCGTAATGTACCTTGATTTGATTCTCTCTCATGTAGATGAAACAGGTTGGTTACATGACCACAAGTGCACCTTCTAGTATGCCAGACGATGACAATTAGATGTGGGGGTGTGATAAGTATACTAAGGAGACTATACCCCTGGTTATTTAGTTAAAAAAATTTCGGAATAACCATATAATAATAAATAGCATACTAGTGGAAAAAGTGGAATTAATAAAACAGAAAAAAAATCAAACAATAAATCCAACAGAATAATCCAATAAATAATAAATGAATAATTTAATGACAAGTTGAAATTTAACTAAATTTCATGCTAGAAGTAAAAAAATAAAATAATAGTAGACTCAAATAAAGACGCAAAATTCTCCAGTCCCAATCCACTTATTGATCCTATCTCTAAAATCTATTCCATCCAGCAAGCAATAATTAATAGTAAGGTCCCTTGTCCTTGTCAAATCATATATCCATTTAATCATCTCGGGTACCAAATGGTGAGATGAATATAGTGTGGGTATAACTCAGAAGGTTCACACCACCATGTTTAAACATTACCAGTCTAATTATAATTTCATGGTGTAATGCAATAAACAAGTTTATTAATTAATTAAACAATTAAATTAATACTATATCAACCTACTTCGGTACCATGCTGAAATGTCTATGATCTTGTCTCATGTCTAGGCCTACTAAAACCATATAACCATGGTAAAACATAAATTTCCTAGATATGATGCTGGAATATCTCCGGGCATTTATAACTACCATTCCAACCATAAGCATATAACCATGGTATAAATCAAAAAAATATAGGTGAAAACTTTTATATAATCATTTCAATAATAAATCAGGTATGGGCCTATAATATAATAATTTAAGCATGGATCAGGTCCATGCCTGAAATATAATCATTTTAGAATGAATCACTAGGCATAACCCATTATATAAGAATTATAACCTGTATGAGGGCTATACCTGATATATAAAAATTAGAAAATGTATCACTAGGAACAGAAGCAAGGATATTACAATATCACATCATAAGTCTCAATGGTTAATTATTCAAATTACCATTTATCATTCAATTACACATTTTGTTTATCATTTAGGCCTAAAACAATATCATGATGGTCATTTCAATAATAAATCTAATCCAATGTGAATTTATTTCAAGAAATAACCAAAAAACCATGTCATGATAAACACACTTTAAACCATTGGTCAATTCATTTTTAATAAATGGTTCGCTAACACGAACAATTTCAATAATCCTGGTAAAAAAATTGGATTCAAAGGGATTCTAACGAACAATATAATCCATTATTTATATAATTTAGGCACACATTATGTTGGAACAGTTACAATATTTCATATAATTGCAATTAAACAAACCATAGGGCTATGTTTTAGACCCCTACCTATATCCAGTGATTAATGTAAAGCTTCCTAATGGATTGTTAAACATGAAAAAAGTTTTAGATGATCATAATAAGGATCCTAGATCATAACTGATCAAGATCAAAACCAATAATGACCAAGGTCAAGAGATTACAATAAATAGGATGGAGAACAAAGGGAGAGATGTGAAAACTGAAATAGAATGTATTACCCGGGATTTGTTTGATCAAATATGACATCTATAAGGGAGTACGACACATAAAAATAATCTTGGAGACACACTAGGGTGGAGAGGAGGAAGGATTTAGTGGATGGAATTAAAAATCACCCACATGGAACCTTTAAAAATTACTACTTGGAATATTAAACAGTGTGTAACTATTTTTCATGTCATATATTTGTTTTTATGGGGATATGATAAAAACACCACTACAGGAGGTTAATATTTACCCTACTAGACTTTCAAATGATGTGTATGGTTTACTTGACCTGTAACTGTTTTGTGCCCTGTATTGGTTCCCAAAATGTTATTGGAAGAATTTCTACATCTTTTAATACCTTTATATGGTGTGTGAATCCTCTATAGATAAAATTCATCATAATTTCAAAAAAAGGACCTGAACCACCTCCAAGGACTTCCAAAGTAAGGATAACCCCTGTAAACACATTTAACACATATATACATAGACTCTATTAATTCAAACAATCTTATATCCCAAAACATTAGTTCATTTTACCCAAAAAATGATCTCCATATCTAAATAAGACTCTGCCACCAAGGATCAACAAAAAAATGTAAAGAGGGACATAAATGGAAAAAAGAAGGGGTATTACAACCTCCCTAACATATAATAGTTCATCCAGTACCTGATCCAAGAATCACTATGTGGTCTCATCAAATAGTACTAGACACTTTTCTCACATGTCAGACTCCCTCCCCTAGGTTTCCTCCATAACATTCCCATTATGCCACTATGCTCAAACTAAAGGAATCACCCTACACTAGAGATACTTCTCACTAAGGTCCACAATATGTTTCATATTCTTCTTAAATGACACATCAACAATAATATCAATGTCTACTACATCTATCACATGATTAGAGTCTATAAAATATCTCTAAATCCATGAAATATGAAACACATCATTCATGGAACTGAAGCATTTTGGAAGCGCCAATAGGCACACCACGAGAAAAAACCTATCCACTATCTCAAACAAACAAGAAAATATGGGTTCTTGCTTTACCTATTTCCAAACATGGCATTTCCTCAACCTAGATAACACATGATGGAAAGCATGATGACCAAAATAAAACTCCATACGTTATCTCTGATTTTCAAAATATTATTTTTACCTAATAAATTTTGTCACCAAACACCTCCTGATAAATTGAACCTAATTAGATCTCTCTTGCAGAAGACTGGGTCCAACAAGAACTAAATCTCCTGCCTCCAACCTACAAAGAGGTAAGTGACATGAATTTCCATATAATGCTTCGAATGGTTCCATCTAGATTAATGCATTGAAGCTACTGTTAAATGAAAACTCCATGAGTTCAATATGATACTCCCACAAACCACTTAAATCCAAAACACAGTCTTGTATCATATCCAAAAAAACATGAATAGTTCACTCAGATTGACCATCAATTGGAAAATGATTGTCCATACTCAAAATAACCTAAAATCCTCGAGCCTTCAAAATAATTTACCAAAATCGCAATGTGAAATGAATATCTGTATCAGAAATGGCACTCCTTGGAACACTATGAAGTCATACTACCTTAAAAATGTAATGACTACCAAGATAATATACTGTAAGGTCTCTTTAATGGGAAAAAGTTATCTAACTTCATCATTTAATACAAAATCACCCATAATACATATTTATTATAGTTTTTCCTACGTAATAATGTCAAAATATCCATAGTGAAATCATCACATTTCAACTTAGGAATTGAAAAAGGCTGTAAAATACCAACTGGTCTATGCAACAATGCTTTCACCCACTAATAAGTGAAACATATAACCAAAAATCATTCTACTTATTTCTTCATTCCTAAAAACTAGTAATATCAACAAATATCATGATACATCATTGATAAACCAAGACATTCCACGCATCTAGAAGCATGAAACTCTTTCATCATCTCCTTTTATAGGCTCATAAGAACTCATACTCAGCCACATAAAAGAAGAGAAGTGACACCTCCACGAGACCATCTTGCTGGTGTCTCCCAACCATATAATATGGCTCTAAAAAATAACCCATCTAGATAACATAATTGATTGGTGTTGATCTTGTAAAAAATCAAGGGTATAATAAATTTTGAAGTCCAATATTCTTGTCATTGAGAATCATGAAAATCTAAATGCATGTTTGTAAAGAGTTTTATCATTTGAAACTCATCACAAGAGGCCCTCAATACCTCTTGCTATGTCTTCCTTCTCAATGAATCATCAATGATGTTTACATTTCCTAGTATATAAGACAACTTGAAGTATAATGACTGATGATACTTGACCCTCCACCTATAACAAAGGTTCAAGTGCTTCTGAGAAAATATGTACATGATACTATTGTAGTCCATGTATACTAAAAACCTCTAACCAATGAGATAATTACTCCAAAATCACAGGACATTTAACACTACTATTAACTCCAAATTGTGAGTAGGGAAATTACACTCATGTTGTATCACCTGTCTAGATCCATAAGCAACCACTCGTTCCTCCTACATCAAGACTACTCCGATTCTAACTCCAAATACATCACAATACACTATATATGATTTACTTGAAATAGGTAGAGTGAGGATGGGTGCTGAGTGTAATATATCAGTTCTTGTTTGAGGTAATAATCCTTTAATTTCCATCAATTTTATATTTAAATGATTAAAAATGGACAAATGTGAATTCCCTTTGATGTCATGGAGGTATTGGGGGTTTCTGGGGCTAGTTTGGATCTTGGAACCCATATTTTGGGTGAAAAAGGCTTGGTGTATGGTTAGAATAAACTGTGTGGGGGTAGCATGCATGGTTAGATAAAATCATGAAAGGCTGGATAGTGGAATCCAATAGGTTTCATGATTATAGAAATCCATGAGATTTGGGGAACACAGTAGTGTGACCCTATTGTCAATTTTGACGATGGAGTTTTTCATGGTTTTTTTATGATTAGTCAAACCATGTGAGGAAACTGTGCGATGGGCCCTTCCATATAGATAAGAATGCTGGGTAGGCACATAGTTTGTCTAACCCTATGGCCAAACTATTTGGACCTATTTTTTTGGTGAATTTACCATTTTCTCTTATTAAATCTATTAAACCTATGACACTTTTCCTATTTCATCAATTGAAAAAACATTGATCTGTTGAGAGCTCCCTTGGATGACTATTTAATGTTTTTTCACCGAATCTTAATCTAATCAACATTTCAAGAACTGTTTTTCTTATTGGATCTATATCAGTATGTTCTTGATTCCATTTTTACCATTCTTCATTCTTCATGGTATTGGTTATGCTATTTAGGTGCAAGATAATTTTCCCTATTATTAGGTTATTTGTTCGTTCATCTATTTTCTCCTGATGTGAGTAAAATCATAAGCTGATACTGGATGATCAATTCTCTATGTAGCTATGGTACGTGGAGCGAGAATGTGATTAATAAGGAAATTAGTAACTTCTATATCTCCAATAGAGGCACTGCCACCTAGATCCCCATCATTCAGCGTAGCCTGGACATTCATAGGAGGACGTTCCCTATAGGGTACATGGGTGCCCCATATCCCTAGGGAAGCTTCATTTATGTGACTTCGAAACCATCATCTATAGAATTACGGACTGGATCCTCAACTGGAAGAACTTATACCTCTCATTCAGGGGCCAGATAATACTGGATAATAGTGTGATCCTCACCACCCTCATCCATTCTATTTCATCCATTAAAGTCCCACTGAGCATCATTAATAAGATAGATAAGATCCTTGCAGGCTTTATCTGGGACCCGCTTTTGGATGAAAGGCATCGTTGGGCTTCCTAGAACATGGTGGAGAGACTTTCAATAGAGGGTGGAATCAACATATGTAGGCTTGAGGATACTCTTCTCTATATGCATGAGAAGCTTCCCTGGGAAGTTCTGTAGCAAGGAACACTTTGGGGGATCGCTATGAACAAATCCATTTCTGGTCCTGAGGCTCAAACCTCTGACCAAGCCTCACCATTCTGGTCTGTTATTTATCCTATTATCATTGCCATGAAACCTCAATCCAAATGGATCATAGGGAGGGGGAGGTCTCTTTCTAAAATTAGAACTGGGCCAGGATGTTCCTTGGCTTCCCTAGGTACCCAGCCACTTCGATCTACTTTAAAGAGGCTATCTCCCATTCGGAGTTCATCGCCGTGATTCTAGACATAGGCCAGAAGGACATATTTAATCTCATTGAGATCAACACTGAACCAGATAGTTGTGTCTTCTCTCACTCTTCCTAAGGGGCCTTCTCTTATCGATAATTTTGGCACACTATGGCTACTGAATTAAAGATCATTACATGGGATGAGATCATCTAGCCAAAATTTACTCCCCTTAAATAGAACATTCTAATCTATAGGATTTGGCACAAATCCATTCCCATTGAGGATAACATCAAATGATGTGGCATCCCACTAGCTTCAATATGTCATTACTGCATGATCCACTAGGAGGAGAGTGTAGAGCACATATTGTTTGAAGGAGACTGGGAAAGGGCGGTGTGGTATTATTTTTGTGAGTTTACTTGTATTAAAGATAACCGCTTCGATGTTTTTCCCATTCTCAATCAATTGATCCATTGTGCGTGGGAGAGGGGTCCATAGAAGAAGGTTCTTGCCATGGTATTCCACGCTGGTTGATGGTCGATCTAGCAAGCGAGGAATAGGTCCAGACACAAAGTGACCTTCACCTCAATCTAGGGTGTCATTCAATTAACTAAATATCTCCTTCTCGATATGGATATATCTTCTGGCTACTGGAAGGAATCTCCTACCCTTTTGGAAGCTTCAAGTCCGCAACGATTCTACTACTCCGGGTAGCAGGCTGACTTGAGGTTACTAGGTATGTTGGACTTCGACAAGTAGGGGGATCAAACTCAATACTGATGGGTCATGAAATAGGGGTCTTATACGTGGAGGAGGGTTGGTATGTAATCCCTCTAGATTGGTTATCATGGCGTTCTCAGTGCGCCTGGATTTTGGATCTTCCTTTCAGGCAGAGGCTAAGGCAATGTTTGTTGGCCTCCTCTTATTTCATCAAAAGGGGATCTTCTTATCAATGGTTGAAACTGACTCCCATATTCTCCCCAACACCATTCAAGGCAATGTTTCCATCCCTAGGTCTATTCATTACATTATCGAAAACTTCATGGTCATGATCATCACAAATACTAGTGTGGTCCATACATAGCATGAGGGGAACATGGTCGTGAAACACCATGCCTCTCTTGATGTTCCTGGTTTTGATCCCATTTTTATTCAGAATGTGTCCACCATGAAATCATAGGGAGTCAATCTGGTTAGAGTGGATGCCATTTTCCTTTACTACTTTTGGAAAACTTAGGACTCTCATCCAGGACCTTTGGGCATGTCCTCTTTTGTCGCCCTTTTCCTTGTTTCGTTGAATAAAATGTACATGATGATGA
The DNA here is from genome assembly GCA_963277665.1 of Viscum album. NCBI lineage: Eukaryota > Viridiplantae > Streptophyta > Magnoliopsida > Santalales > Viscaceae > Viscum > Viscum album. The sequence goes on from OY728130.1 coordinate 1,627,160,758, forward strand.
TTAATTGATAGGTATAGCTTATGTAGTTAATGAGGTCCATTTATAAATGTTAAATGGTTGAGATCATTGAATTAAAGCCACCCCATGGGTGTGTTAATTATATGTAAATGGACCACCATTGGTGGCTTGTGAAATTTTGATAACTTTTAAGTGTCCCCCTTAACCCTTATCATGGGATGTTTGATACTGAATTGAAAATTATAATTGGAATGAATTATACATGGAAATATAATTTAATTGATAAAGAAGAGGTAATGGTTTCCATTTACCTATATAATTTCCTTGTATTTGGTTTTAATGCATGAAATGATTGATATAATGAGTTACCATGTGACTATTTATGAGGAAAGCCTTCTAAGATTGTCTAATATCTTGGGTCACCTTATGAGGTGAGTTTGAATAATATTGTTATTGGTGTAACCATGACATGTACTAAACGAAATTGATAAATGGTATTGAATGATATTGAATGATTATATTTTTTGCGTCACACATGTATTATATAAGAATTACATGGATGGTCTCATTTGGATTTGACCTTGCTTATATGCCCAAGTGACACTTGGACTCATTATACTATTTTCTAAGGACAAACTATTAGGGGATGACTATTATATTTCATGTGATATGTGGACTACATATTCATTTCCAATGATGAACTCAAAATGAATTTGACCATATATTTTATGGGTGATACATGGGCTCCCTTAGTGAACCGCGAAGGAAGGACTCGAATGGCATTAACTTTATTGCACACCTAGATAGATACCTAGGTTCATAGGAGAATCTCCATTGATGGGATTGTAGGTTGTTGGTTTACATTATACTTGGATTCTAAATTAGTAATGACAAGTATTATCATAGGTTTTAAATTGAATAATGAATGGAATTAGTTATATGACATGTCTCTAAACCAAATAAAATGCATGGATTCAGTATTTTTTTATACTTTATAGATGGTCTGTTTAGGCATACTTTGGTTACCTATTTTCATGGGGGATGCTGGGTTAGACATTGGGTCTCTAGAATTATTACTTAAATGGAATTAATTATTAAATGAGAACATGGAATTTATAGGATGTTCACTTTCAATACTTTCTTTCATATTACATTACTTCCTATATACTATTAATGTTATATATATTCATTGACTTGTCGGGACTTGACCTCAGGTGGTTGGATACTGAGATATAGTCTCACACCCTATTCAAGACACCTTGTCTACCCAGAGAAAATATATGATTGCAAGTATGGATAAGGGAAAGTTCCGTACTATAGGTTCTTGATTTATACTTAAGAGTAGGGGAACACATGACTGAGGCGAGACTCATGATTCTAGATGGGATACTTTTGGACTTTTATGTACTTTTGAATCATGTATTGTATTGATGCTAGGTATAATAGTTTTGGATGTTTTGAAGATTCATATGAAATATATCACCCTCATTTTTATATGATATTCCTTTCAAGTATTGTTTATTCTATTTATTCAGTTTGTTATATCTTCTATTGTTTATATAATACTTCCTCCATTGAATGATATTTAGATTCTGCAATGCTACACACTGGTCAAAGGTAATAGTCTCTCCACAAATACACCCTTGGCCCCTGTTGATAGTCGTAGCCTTTGACATTTGGGGGGATGTTCTTGAGGCCATGAGGCCATCGGGTCTCGAGGCACCTTCCAGTGGCATTTGGGTTTGAGACGTTACAAAGTGGTATTAATGAAAACTTATTTTTTGGTTTTCTTTACTATTTTGAGACAATTGAAAGGGATAGGAAGGAAATTGAGTTTTCTAATGAGATATGCTTTGGCGTATCTAACCCATGTATAGTAAAAATACAAATTGCCTCAAATGAAATTTTTATTTTCTGTATTTTGAAAATTATAGTTGATTTGATTCCACCATTGGGTGACACAATAGAATTGTGATATTATTATTGTTATTATTTTGGGTTCTATTTGTTAAAATCCAATGATATGAGGGTATGAAATCTCATGTATCATATAGTAAGTTATTATATTTCACATTCCATGCATTGTGCCATTCCATATAGAGTAAATTTCTCAATTTCATGATGTTGTGATAGGTTTCATGATTGATATACCTTCTATTGTGATAGGTATTATGGAATGTATTTTGGTGTGGATTAAGTGGGAGATGAATTTTGATTCATGATGTGTATGAGACATTATGTATTAGAATCTGCTGTACCATTGGTTAAACCTTTTAAAATGAATTGAGATATAAATTTGAAATGAGTATGAATTTTAATGTGAATCAATATATTAATTAAATTGAAAATTAAATGCAAGATGAAATTATTTATAACATAGAAATTGACACAAAATCGACCTTAGTAGTGGGAAGTTGGTAGTATCTCTTACTTTTAAATGATATGTATGTATCATAGACCTGACTCAAGGAGAAGGCATAGGGGTGTGTTCTTATATAGGAACGATTGTACCTATATTATTCCTATATCTATGCCTCTGAGCTAAAAACATTGATGATGGTATTGTACTGAAGCGTGCACTTGACATTTGTAGAGGTATACCATAGTGATGTCCTCTAGTCGTGTGCATGGAGGGAAGTGAATAACACATTATAGAGGTGGTGGGACATAAGACACTAGTGGATTCTATATTAGTGAGATCTAATAAACCATTATTTTTACCCAACATAGGTACCAAGGAACAATTCCATAAGGTATTTTTGAACACTATGCAGACTATTTAGGGAGCACCGTGACCTGTCACAACTATGGAAGAGTTGATGTGTGAGTTTCAATAGTATCATTTTCCCTCATTTTTAGTGTATGGTATTCCATAGGATATAGAGTAACAGAATGAGTCTGTGTTATCAATCATTGAGCATCTAGATATGCATCCTAATAGGAGAGTAAATCTTGTTGTGTATATGCTACATTATTCCTTCATGAAATGGTGGGATGTCATTACTCAGATAGATCGTTACCAATATTTGGATGAGAGGGTTTTTCATATGTACTTCTATGATTAATTTTATCTCATGAAATTTAGGTATAATAGATCCTAAGAGTTCATGCACTTGGAACAGAGTGCGTTTTGAGTTATGGTTTATTCAGCCCATTGACTAGAGCTCCTGTGCTTCACATGTATTCGAATGGGTGATGAGTTATGTAAAGCTAGAATATTAGAGGATGGTATTAGGCACAAAATATGATTTCAAGTGATTGTATTTTGGAAGACTACTATTTTGGAATAGTGAATCAGGTTCTTATCAAAGTGTGTAACCTGAGAGAGGCTAGAGCTACAAGCCAGGGAAGTTTGGCATCTAGACATGGTACCACCTTGATAGGTAGTATGAAGCATCATATAGAGCTTCCACGTAGTGATATTAGTAGTCAGATCATATACTCATGTATCCGGGTGAGGTGATTCCCACACTATAGGCTGGGAAATATGATGCCATAGTGTATGATGGACCTAGTTGACTACTGATCATGTGGTAAGTTGGGCCATCTACAATGATTTTGCATAAAAATTCTTCTGGAAGCTAGTGAGAGAGGGTATTCACTAAATCCATATTCAATATTGGTGTCAACAGCTTCTCATCAAACTGGGAGATAGGGTAAAATTGGATGATCTGACAAAGATAATGGTTGTGGCTATGGTATTCAGCCCCCATTTTTATAGTGACACTGGAGTATATCTACTCTGGGTAGCTAGATAGTATAACAGTGCTATAGTTTAGGCCAGATATACGTAGTGCAACAGACCCATGAGGGGCATGATCCCATCCCTTCTACTGTCATAGGTACTATTCTAGTAGCCTATACATTAGCTTCCACACTTTTTGATACAGAAGATTCTCATAACATTATTTCTATTCACGTTGTAGACAACCATAGGATAATGATTTGGTGGTTTAATGGAGTTATGATGATTGAAATTCTATTGGGGATTAGAATGGAGGATATATGTCAGTGTAGGGAGAACCCCCTTGATATTGGTGGGTGCCACTCTGCATGGTACCTTTTTTTCCTCAAAATGATTGGTTTTGACATAATTCTCAGGGTGGAATGGATTGTTCCCTTTCATTATTTCATTGATTTCTATCGTCAAAGGGTGACCGTCACATCACTAAAGAGTAGAGAGTTTATTCACAAAGGGGAATGAGATTTCTAGGTGAGGGGAACTGGAAAAAGAATCGTTGGATAAGTGGGATGATAGCCCAGATTTTGAGTTTATATCTGGATGATCTGGGAAAATGTAAGGTTGATTTTTCTCAAGTGGTAGATATTTTTATGGATGTTTTCCCAGATTAATTTTCTTGATTACCTCTAGTACGAGAGGTAGATTTATATATTGAGCTATTTCCAAGAGCTTTACCAGTGTCCATTCATCCATACAGGATTACTACTATTGAGATACAAGAGCTCAAGAGGAAGCTAGAGAATTTAGATGCAAAGGGTTTAATCCAAACCAATATTTTTTTATGGGGTTCACCAGTTCTTTCTATAAGAAAGGTAGTATAAAATCTTTGACTATGTGTGTATTACATAAAATTAAACCAAATGATGGTTAGGAAATAGTATCATCATTCATGGATAGATTATCTCTTCAGCTAGGTAAGAGGATCTCAGGTCTTCTCAAGAAAATTTAAGATCTGATTGTAATTAGGTTCGTGTTAGAGAATCAAACATAACTTTCATAGACTTTCATAAAATGTATGTTCTATATGATTATTTTATTGTTCCATTCGGTATTACGAATGTGCCATCTATATTTATGGATCTGATGAACTGTGTCTTCCATTCTTATCTTGATTCATTTGTGTTGTGTTTTATAGATGATAATTTTTTGTATTATCATAATTGATACGAACAAAATCATGAGATCATATTGAATACACTGAGAGAGAATCTTTTATAAGTGAATCCCATAAAGTTCCACTTTAGGATGGATCAAATTTACTTCCTAGGTCATATTATCTCAAATAGAAGAGTATCATTTAACCTAGTGAAGTTGAGAGCTATAGTTTCTTAAGAGCATCCCAAGAACATATTTGAGGTACAATGTTTCTTGGGGCTAGCCATATATTTTAGGTGGTTTGTATAGGACTTATCATACTTACAAATGAAATTGATTGGCCTAAATAAGTTGGGTGTGAGGTTTGTATAGTCAGATACTTTCCAGATAACCTTTCAAGATATTAAAGGGAGATAGACCTCATCACTAATACTAATTATTCCAAATCCAAATAGGAGTTACACTTCGTACTGTGATGCATCAAGTATCGGGCTAGGAGTAGTTATTATGTATGGAGATTGAGTTGTAGCCTATGGATCTCGAATGTTGAGCCCACAGGAGAAGAATTACTCGACACACAATATTGAGTTACTTGTAGTTGTTCACACATTGTTTTGTTAGAGACATTTCTTAGTTGGAGAGTATTTTTTGGTGTACATGGACCACAAAAGACTCAATTACATATTTACACATCATGATATTAATCTGAGGTAGTGATGGTGGGTTGAATACCTATATTATTTTGACTTTGATCATGCATATATTCTTAGTAATGTAAATGCAGTAGTTGATTCACTTAGAAAGAGGAATCAGATACATGAAGTGAATTAGGACAGCAATGAGTGGAATCTTATGGATTTTTTCTTTGAGATTCACTTGGAGGTTTATGATTGCCAGGGGAAGAATTTTCTATTATCCTTAGTCATCACATCTACCCATCTTGATTAATTTAGGTTAAGAAAACCATTAGATTCTATGAGGCTAGTAATATATAAGAGTTTATAAGGTGAGCTACCTCCTCCTTATTAGACCATAAGTACCGATTAAATTCTGGATTTACTTGGTCTTGTATGGGTTTTAGTTGGCATGTGCAAGGATATAATGCAAAATTTTTACACTTCATTTGGGTTAGTGCACCCTGAAGTTACCATGATTTATTGTGATTTACATTGATAGTACTGGTGGCCCTATATGAAAAGTGATGTAGCTGGTTTTTTCATGAGATGTTCCACCTATCAGCAGGTGAAGGCAGAACACCAATGATCAGCTAGCTTTTATAAGAGCTACGCTTTCCCGTGTGGAAATGGAATGATGTGGTGATGGATTTCTTGATAGCTTTACCAAGTTCACATCGAGGTAATGATGTCGTATGGGTTTTTATAGGCTCACAATGGTCTCCCATTTCATACTTATCAAGGATACCTTTTCCGTAGATAATCATGGGGGGTTGTATATCCATGAGATAATATGACTTCATGGGGTTCCAAATACTCTCATTTTAGATAGGGACACCTGGTTTACTCCACATTATTGGGAAGGTCTACAGAGGTTGTTAGGTATACAGGTGCTTCTGAGAATTACATACCACCCCTCGACATATGGCTAGTTAGACTGCACGATTCAGGTTCTTGAGGATATTTTACGGCCATGCATCTTAGATTTTAGGGGATCTTCTGAGAGGAATATATCCATGGATAAATTTTTCTACAACAATATATTTTAGGCTACTATAAAGAAAATTCCTTATATTTATTTTATTGTAGGCCATGTCGATCACCCTTGTATTGGTTAGAGGTAGGGAGAAAACTATTCTTGTACCTCATCATATTCAGGAAACCATAGAGCATGTGCAGTTGATTCATAGGTGGATGGATAATACATAGTCTCAAAATAAATCTTATGTTGAGCCCCACAGATGTCCTATAGAGTTTGATGTTTGGGATCATAAATTTTTAGGTGTCACACTGAGGTTGGGACACATGAGGATTACGAAATAGGGTAATCTTGCATCATGATATGTCAGACTATTTGAGATTTTGGAGGGAGTTAGACCGATAGCCTATCGATTGTAGTTAACTCAGAGGTATTGGGCCATTCACGATATATTCCATGTATCTCAACTTTACTACTATTATTTAGACTCTTATCATGCCTTTCAGCCCGAGGAGGAATAGTTACATGATGAATCATCCTTTGAATGGCACCCTATATGTATTGTGGATCATAAAACAGAGATTATCAAAGGCTGGTTAGTTCCTATAGTATGGGTTCTATGGTAGCACAACCTTGTATATGATTAGACCTAGGAGCAGGAGGCCAATGTACATGCATAGTGACCATAGTTATTCTCAGAAAATATTGACCACCCTTGAGATGGAAATCCAGGGACAAATTGATTTATGGACAGATGTTTATAATAACATAGTTCTTCTGTGACATAGATATGCTTTAACTTCTATAAATTTTTTATTTAAATGTTTGAAATGACCTATTGTGAATTCCCTTTGAGGTCATCGAGTTATTGGGGGTGTCTGGGGCTTGTTGGAAGCTAGGAAACCCATCCTTTGGGTGAAAAGGGCCAAGGACATGACTAGAATAAACTGTATAGGGTAGACTACATGGTTAGATAAAACCATGTGAGGTTGGAAAATGTATTTCTACAGACCACATGGTTAGATCAAACTTTTCAATTTGGGCTGCACGGCCATGCAACCCAATATGAAATTTTGAGAGTGGATTTTTTTATGGTCTCCACATAGTTAATCAAACTGTGTGAGGAAATCATGCGATGTTTCCTTCCCTATAAAAAAGAATACACGATTGGTGAATGGGTTGGAAAAACATGTGGCTAAACCATGTAAACTAATGTTTTTAAATAATTTACAATTTTACCTTATTAAATGTATTAATCCTAATCCTATTTTCCTTTTTTTTCAACAATCAGAACCTTGATCTTATAAGATCTCCCTTGGATGAATATTAATCTATTTTCTACTGACTATCCATATGATATCCAATTCATGAACTATTTGTCTCGTTGGATCCCTATTGGTATGTTATTGATTACTTTTAATGCAATTATTTTCTCTTATTAGTATCTGTTGTGCTATTTAGGTGCAATATAATTTTCCTTATCATTAGGTTCTTCATCTGTTTTTTATTTTTATTCTTATCTGAGTCAAATAAAAAGATTATACTAGATGATATATCCTATACAAACCTATTATAATTAGCCTCATTCCTTTTGTTTAAAGTCTATGTTTTTATATATATCTTTGTTACACACACCCAATTCTTGTAGTGTCACCCGTGAAATAAATATTAATCCGCGAATTGAATTAATAGGTATATCCTATGAAATTAATGAGGCCTATTTATAAATATTTAATGGTTGAGATCCTTGAATTTAAACAACCCCATGGGGTGAATTAATTATATTTAAATAGATAACCATCGATGGAATGTGAAATTCGGATGCCTTTGAGGTGTTCCCTTTACCCCTTGTTATGTAATTTTGGTAATGAATTGAGAATTATAATTATAATGAATTATAATAGGAATTGTAATATCAACTATAATTGGTTTCTTAAGCCTGAAATTTTTGATATAATGAATTTCCACATGATTCGTTAAGAGGAAATCCCTCTAATCTTGGCCAATGCATTGAGTCACCTTTTGAGGTGAGTTTGAATTGAAATAATATTGGTGATGAAAGTGAAATGTTTTAAATGAAATTGATTAAATTAACTTGATTAAATGGTATTTAATGATATTGAATTCTTATATTTATTGGGCGACACATGGATTTATATAATAATTCCATGGACCGACTCATTTGTCTTTTAACTTGCTTATATGTCGGATTGACATTTAGGATCCTTATACTATTTTCGAAGGAATAAATCGTAAGGGTTAAATATTATATATTGAGTGATAATTGGACTCCATATGGAATAATAAGGAATGAATCAAAGAGAATTTGACCATATATTCCATGGGTGATACTTGGGATTCCTTATTGGACCACTAAGGACAGACATGAATGGAATTGATGCCACACCACACCTAGAGCGATCCCTGGGTTCTAGTGAGGATATAAATGGATGATATTGTTGGGTGTTGGTTTATAATATACCTAGAGTGATACCTAGATTTGAAATTATCAATGAAAATTATGGGCTTAGGATCTAAATTGAATAATGAATGAAATGATTTATATGACGCGTTTACCAAGAGAATACACACACTTGGATTTAGTATTTATTTATACTTGATGGAATACCTATTTAGGAATCCATTGAATACCTATTTTCTTAGGGGATTCAGGGTTATTCCCTGGGCATTGAGACATATAAATTAAATGGAATTGAATCATTAAATGGATTTTATTATTTAATGAGAACCTGGAATTTATAGGATGCTCACTTTGAGTACTTACTTGTGTATTACATTACTACTAGGACATTGTTGATGCTCTATATATTCACTTACTAGACAAAACATGACCTTGGGTGGTTTTATATTGGCATTTAGTTTCACACCCTATTTTTGACACCTTGGGTACCCAGACAAACTAGATGATTGTAGGTATGGCTAAGGTAAAGCACCCTACTATAGGTTTTTGATTGATGGTTAGGATTACGGTGCATAAGACCGAGATGAGACTCATGATACTAGCTGGAATACATTTTTACTTTTTTTAAATTTGAATCATTTATTATAATGATTATATGGATACATGTTCTGGCTATTTTTAGTGACATACAAAATATATCATAATCATCATATGTACCTGAGAGTACCTTCTGGTATTATTTATTGTATTTATTCCAGATTTTATTTATTATTTGGTTGTTATTTTTCTTCTAATTTTGACTGCTATTTTTATTCCTCTATGTAATACTCTAGGAATAGGGAATATTCTATCCATGTATATACCCAAGTCCATCACTATGAGTCAATGCGCTCTAAAATTTGGGGAGACGCGCTTAAGGACATGTGGCCAACCTGGCTCTAGGAACCTTCTAGCGGAATCTACGTATGGGATGTTACACTGAGTTCATCCTACCTTAATAATCCTAAAAAGATCTCTAAAAATCATCTAACCAAACAAAATTCACCCCTTTCTTGGTTATCCTAGACATCAGTGATACTAGATTGTTGAAATCCTAGAAAAAGTGACGATAACAACCTATTAAGACCAGGAATCTCTGAATTGCAAAGTCATTCTTGGGTGGATACCAATATTACAAAACGTCAAACATCTATAGGTCCACTAAAACTCATACCTCCGAGATGAAAAAGCCCAAGAAGTTCACTTTAGAAATCCATAAACTACATTTGGTTAGCTTGGTGTAGTGTTGATGCACTCTCAATGTACTCAAGATTATGTCAAGATGTTGGGAATGATAATCTACTAATTTGGAGTAAACTAAGATTTCATCGACAAAAACAACCTTAAACTAGTGTAAAAATGGTGAAATCCTATTATTAAAGTCTATGAATACCATTAGTGCATTAGTCAAGAAAAATGAAATCACTAAAAAATTATTCAAGTAATACATTCTCTTAAAAGTAGTCTGAGGAATGTTTAATGGCCTTTCCCTCTAATGATGGTATCTAAATCTCAAATTGATCTTTTAGAATATCTTATCACTCCTCTAATTATTTAATAGATGTTTGATTCATTATAGAGGATACCGGTTCATGAACTTCATCTGGTTTAATCTCTGATAATCCATACATAAGCGCAATGTCCGATAAGCCTTCTTGGTGAAGAGAACTGGGGAACCCCTATGTGTCATACATTGCCATATGAAACCATTACTATCTATATATTCCTAATAAAAATTCAAATCATGGATCTCTACTAGTGACATTATATATGGTGTTATAGAAACTGGATCTTCTCTTAGAATCAACTCGATCGTAAAATCAATCTCTTGCTCATGAGGTAAGCCATAGAACATGATAGTAAAAAAATCCTAAAATTGTTCTACCACTAGAGGATAAGAATCACCATTCATTCCATCATCATCTATAGAAATACTGGATATATGAGCCATGAGACAATAAAATCTACATTAAATTGGTCCTATACAACTAGTATAAATATCCCAGTCACTTGGTGAGAATAACTGCCTCCTTATGAAGATAGGAAGGTAGATCTAATCTAGTAGTAGTCAATCTTTAGAACTAGCCAGTCCATACCATGAATAATATTGAAACCTATAATTTCTATCACAAATAGTTCCAAAAAAAGTTAAACCACTAATCCTTAGAAAACATGCCTTGAAACATTAGATTTTATCTGACCGCACTCCCAATTATTTATCGATGGACAAAACCCTATCTATGATTTCCACAGAGAAGCCCAAACCATTTACAAAAATATTGGAGAAAAAGAAATGTGATTTTCATGTATCAAACAAATCAGAAGAAAGGGTAGATGATATAAGAATCATACCTCTAATGGTAGATGGTCTTATATACACAATAGCTGGAGTAGTTTGTATAACATGTAGCTGACCAACCCTTCTACCCCAGGCTCTAGCCAGATTACCCTGCGGTATTCCATTTTCCTTGAACTACCGCTCCTTCAATGAGGTTCCATGTCCCCTGACATGACCAGAATATCTTGTGGAACTATAGTTACTTGTCCACTGAGAATTAGGTAATTCATTCCTAGACTCTGGTACTTATCCTACTCCCCTACCACACCCACAATCATACATTCCCCTATAAAACCTCTACAAGTGGCCCATTATAATGCAATCATGACACTCTAAATTAGAGTACACAAACTAAGGCTATTTTTTGTCTATATTTCCACAATAATAACAGTATAAAGAAACACAATCTTGAGATGGATTCCCACATTCCTGACTACTCTAACCACTGTTGACTTGGTAAAAAACATCATAGTGACACATATTTACAATAGAATATGATTTCATAGTTTTCTCTTTTTAAATAGCATTTCATTTTCTTAAGGACTCTCTCAGATCAACTTTTGGGATGAGATATTAATTCTTCACATCTGTAAAATTAATTAGATGAAACACATTCACCTATGACCTCATATCATAGAAAAGGACATCCTGAAAACATCTTACCGTAGAGATTTCAATATCCACCAAATATGGTGAAAAGCACTATAGACCAGTGAAACATTTATCATAGTCTAGCACTAAAACCCCCCTCTGTGTCTTGTGAATAAACCAATGATCCTTCGCATACCTTAACATCTCAGGATAGAAATGGATTAAGAACTTTGTCTCAAAGTCCTTGAAATATAGCTCATCTTACCGCCCACATTTCTCTAGAATGTCCCACAAATGTTTGTCTAGTCCATAAAGCATATATAAAACAAGATTCACCCTCTAATATGTGGGTGTTTCAAGATTCATAAAGATCATATAGACTAACTTAATCCAAAAATCAACTACTTGGGGGCCTCTATCTCCCGTAAACGTTATTAGATGATACATCTAGTTTTCTCTCGTTATCTTAGACATCAAAGGATCAATGTTAATAGTCTCTCTTTCAATGGATTTTATAAACCTCAAGAAGTTTTTGTAACACCCCGAGATTTTATGTGAAATTTATTTTTTAATTTTATTGATGTATTGTGTTGTACGCTTCACCATAATTTTCTAGAACTCTACGCAACAACATATTAGCTTGTAGTATACACAAACACTATTCTTGGATTGTGTTTCATGCCAGATCATCCTTCCCCAATCTCGTGTGTTGTACGCAATACCAGTTTCACTAAACGAGATATTATTATTATATTATTATGAAGTAGCTGTTATGAATAGTAATACCCACTTTTTGAAATTTTATAGATTTTATCTTTAAAAATGGATTTAATTTTTGGATTTGGAATATTGAAATTAGCTTATGGTGAATTTTGGGTATTTTTTTGAAAATATTCAATTTTTGATAAATAGTGAAAAAACACTGAGTTATAATTTAAAACCCAATTTTTATTTTAATAATTATTTATTTTATTTAAATTTATTTAAGGTCAATATAGAAACATAATACCTATATAATTTCAATGTAATTTATTGGAGTCATTCTATAATAATTTTAGATATATAAAAATTTTATTGAACTTTTTACCGTCTTTTACCCACCTCGTAGGAGAATTTGAAAAATTACATAAAACATAATTTAACCACTTCTGTGAGTGGAATTTCAAAAATCCAAGAGACACGATTGATATCAGTAAGTAAAATGTTGTTCAATAAGATAATTTTTTTAGTGAATAGTAACTTTTTTACTTTTATTCAGCACAGTTAAAAGTAAATAGGGTAATTAAGGTTAAAATGATATTATTATTACCATAACACATGTCATAATTCTATTTGATAAGTATAATTCGACCAAAAACAACCTTAGGAATAAAATATGACCATTTAGGACCACTTGGATTAGATTATGACATTTATTATTGTTTAATTCAAAGAAGATTAAAAGAGTTAAAATCAAAGTTTAATAACTAAAACATTTTTAATATAGGGTTATACATAAGATAAATTCGACAATAAATATTAATTATAAATATAAATGTATTTTTTACATAATGGTATTTTATTTATAATTTTTAGATATTAAATAATTTAATTTATTTATGACACAATGATGATGCAAGAATTACCTTATTAATGAAATATTAACATAATTGATATTATAAATACCCAAATAAATGTACATAGACTCTTTTTATGAATTAAAGAAATTTTATAGGTTAATATAATATATTAGGGTTGTTTAGATGAATTTTTTCAAAGTAATAATTCGGTTATGAATTTAGAAAAAACAGAATACCAAATAGTGTCAAAATTGACATAAAATAGTTTTTAAAACAAGTATTATATTATTAATTGATATAATCGTTGTAAAAATCTATGGTTCATCAAAAATACATATATAATGATATATATGACATTAATAAACCAATTGGGGTTCGATTGACTGTTTATAGTAAGTTTATTAACCATATAGTGTAAGAATACATGAAGACATGGTAAAAGGTAAATTATTTAACTTATAGTTAAATCTAAATTATAAGGTTAATATTGTAACCAAAACTTATCTAAAACCTATTGGTTGAGAGGATTGCGATCCATAACCACCCTATCCTCGAAATAAGTCAAATTTTATCCATTATAAATCTAATATGACTTTATTATAAAATAATATTTTAATTATTTCCTAAGGTGTCCCTCACCCCTCTTATAAAAGGGGACTCCTTATTCTCTCAAATTCAGTTCTCCCAAGCCATTTGGATCTGCCAACCCATGCCCAAATACCATATAAACTGTCATAACTTCATCCTAGAGGCCTTCCTTTAGTAATAAAGCCAACATATGGAGCCCTTTGGATCAAATCAAAAGAAAGAACCCGAAGAGGAGGTAAATATCTCACCACCTATTTCAAGTTCCTTTCTTCTTATTCTTCCACTTACTCCTTCTTTGTTGTTTCCATTCTAAAATAATAACTCCATTATATACTATATAATATGAGTTTATTATAAAATTTTTACAACCTTATTATTTATTTTATCCATCCTATGAATGAAAAAGTCACCACACATGCGTACGTACGGCTTACCGTCTCCACGTCGTGGTGTGGTTTGTTATTCAAACATTTCTCATTTGGATGTGTATAATAATGAGTTAAAATGATATAAATAACAAATATAAAATTATTATAATTATATATATATTATACACCATCCAATTATATACTATTTTAATATCAAAAGAATGATATTTTCGCTCGTGCGTACGTACGGACTATCGTCTCCACGAACAAGATGAGATTCATTCTTCATGTTAACTATTCAAGAATGATTATAAAGTATATATTGAATAATAATGAAATATATGACATAATAATTCTACTATATTTATGTATATATATATATATTTGTGTAATATTCTTACTTTCATTCAATTCAATAAGGAAATGAAAACAACGTTCATGCGTACGTATGGCCTACCGTCTCCATGAACGGTGTGTTTCATTTCATTTGACTATCTATTATGTATATATATATGTATATACTGAATACATATGATATATAAATCATTTTTTTTCATTTTTTAAGAATTTTAATCATTTTATAATTAATAATAATATCAATAACAACAACTCCAAACACATATAATAAATTAAATGTTTATTACCCAAAACGTTTCTTTAACATGGAATTGACAAATAAACGGTTAATATAAAGACCAAAGTGAGTCATATATGATATCATAAATATTATTGTGGTTCTTTGAAAAGTTAATAATATGTTTAAACCCACTATACAGGAGTCTCAGACACATACATAAGAAACTAGAATAAGGTAAGGGATTATTTCGTCTCACTTTTATTTTTGTGAGACATATGCCTTAATCACCATCAATTTTTTTATATGGTTTCTATGCTTTACATGAATGTTTTATGATATTTATTTAAAAGGATATTATATTTACATATAAATTTAATTTTCTTTATTTTATGACATTTATGATTCCACTGATCATAAATGTTAACGGATAATTATTCCAATCTCGTTCTTATCCGAGATTGTTTATTCTTAAGTATTTATTGTGGTTATGTTTATCATCCATGTCAATATGTTCTCAAAATGTGTTCATAAAATGTTTATTATTCTTCCATGTATGTTTAAAGTCATTTATACCCTTTTTTACTTTTATCACATGGTATGGAAGGAATCAATCTTTTGTTTACCATACAAGGTACATTTTGAATTTTCCAGCAAAGTACGAGAAGAATTTTTTTAACATATACAGCATGAACATATTTCTATGCTTTTAAATAATATTTTTCCATGAAGATTACTTTACTAGTTTTCATGTTTATTTTCAATTAACTTATTTTAAATTAAAATTGTCTAATGTGTTGATAGAGGAAAAATGTTTTTGGCGTAGAAAGGTTATTTTCCACAGGAATGGAGTTCCAGTGTTTTTTCAAAATTATTTTCCATATAATATATTATAGGGTTCTGTTTCTATCCATATTATTGCATTTATTTGATTATTTTATGATAAAATTATTTTTATGAAGTTATTTTAGCTTTTATAGAATATGTTATGATGAAATGAATTTTATGAATCCCATTTTTATTACATGGATTATGCTATGATTTATGATTTTGTGGCACAAATAAGAATGGTTTCATTATGAGATGGGTGTGACCTATATCTCCCTCCAATGAATTGGGTAAAGATTTATATCTCATGAGATAGTCATGGATGGAATGGAAAGTGAATCTGGTTCAGTATACAGGGCTGTAATGACAAGTAAACCCGATTCAGTAATTGAATTTGTCCACTATGATGGTCTTGGTAGAAATGCCTTGAAAACAATGGAAATCATATCATGTGATTACTGGTTTTCCACAAATAAAATGTTTTATTCCCATTCTATTTTATCATGATTAATGTTCCTTTATGATCTATTCCTTATGTACTCCTAAGATTTATGTCATGTTCATGTTTTTACATTCAAATGTTTATGGGTTGTTTTATGTTCTCCATGTTTACCCTTACTGAGAATTTGAGTTCACCATTTTTATGTTTTCTTTTCCATAGGATATAAAGAAAGGTTTTAGGTAAGAAAACAAAAGGGGAAGATCATTTTGGGATATTTTGAAGATCTTTCACTATGATTAGAAGATTATATTCTGAGTTTCCAAAGAAACTAAAATATTACGGTCCATGAGTGTTTGTTTTTGTTATGTATTAAGTATTTTGCAAAAGTAATGTAATGTCCATGTACGTCAAGTATGGGTCTCTACAGTAGGTATCTGAGGAAAGGTTTAGTTAACCTTTGGAAACTAGGATGAAAAAACTTTAGTGATATCCCTAGAGATATTACTAAGGTATGTCTAGTGATGTCTCTAAGGTTAAGTATAAGTATAGGTTATAGTCCTAGAATTAAGGTAACGATCTTAGAATAAAACATATGATGTTAGATATTGAAGGTACTCCCTCTTTATTATATTACTTTCCTAGAATTATATTTTTCACTCACATTATTCTTTTTGGGTTTTATAAAAATGGCTGGAAACATGCAGATTCATGATAATTGAGGATATGATGGATAATGAAATGATATTCTTCATGAGAAACCAAATGAAACGGGATTTGGAAGGCACAACATCAGTATTATGACTAATCAGAAATCTCATACTATAATAAATAATCTCATCTTTGTTAAGTTTACTTACTCAGTTAATAAGAGAAAGATGGATTTTCATGATGATCATAGGGGAAATAAAGTTCAATTTCCCTCACGTATATTATGTAGGAAGAGGCATCAAGGAGAACGTTTCAATGGAACTGGAAGATTCTTTTATTGTAGAAAACAGGGAAACAAATCCAGTAATTGCAAAGGAAAATGGTCAGTTAACACTTTGGACAAGGATAATGGTATTTCTAAGACATCAACAACAGTTAAATATTTTAAATGTGGAATGTATGGGCATTATGCAAACCAATTACCTAAGGTAAAATCTCTTGGAGAGAATCATCATGGTCTTATGGGTAGTATTTATGTTGATGATGATGAAGAGACTACAAATGATATATGAGATGAAAGATGTTTTGAGGAATAAAATGATGAATCTCGGTCAATAGTTTAAGAAGATAGTGGAATTATTGTATGTTTATCAAGAGTTATGTTGTATAGGTAATTTAATGGTACTATGAAATAAAGACACATCTAAGGATTGTTAAACTATTTTTTTCCCTAAAGTATTTGAAAGTATTTGTTTAATGCTACCGATAACCATGAAAGTTATTCATATATTTTTGGAAGGTAGATGATCTGCACATAATGAATGGAAAATGAGATAATGAGATGTTTCATAGTATTAATGAGATCATGACTGGTATAAGGAAAAAGTGACATCATGGTTCGAGTGTATAGAAATTTTTGGATTTTGGAATGTAACAATAGTTAACTTTTGATAGCATTCATGTTTTCACTAAGGTTCAATGGGTATTCATTTTTCAAGAGAATACATGATTAAGGTATTCACAAGTTTGGAATGTGACCAACAAAAAGATATATCTTATGATATACGAGGGATAAATGAAGGTATTCACATGGTCAGTAGATGACATTTCTAGTAATCAGATTGAAGTATTTTCGACAAGCCTAAAGGATGGAATGGATTAATTTAGACATCAGATAGTGTTGCTTAAGGATATCACCTTTTTATTTTATTTCTGAAATGTTATAATAGTATAGTTTTAGAAAAAGGACAACCCATAGGACAGGCGACAACCCATTGCGTCGGACAAGGCTGTGGGAATCGAACCCACAACTGAAGTGCGACAGGAATTTATCACCTATCAGTGGCCTACATGAAGTGCCTGGTTTGTAGAAATTAGTTTTATTTTATTAATTGGTGTTATATATGAATTATAAAATCATTTTAGGAACCATATACGATTAGTCTCAGCATATATGGACTTATGTATATTTAATAAATTCTGTTAATATTCTTGTGATAAAGATAGATGGAATGACCCATAATTATATAACATGATCTGGTAACACTTCAAGAATGAAAAATTCATACTCACTTATTTCAATAAGATATGAAGTGGAAATTGTTCATTGAATTACCAACTATAACATTAGACTGAAATCAAGTAAGTATTTCTCCTTGTGCAAATATTTATCAACTTTAGGGAAATGATCTTGAAAACCAAAAACATTGTCCTAGTACCCACATATCTGATGAATTAGATGGTACCTTAGATAATCAAAAATTTATGGCTTTGTGATTGTTTGATTTTTCATAGCCATGTCCTCTACCACTCTCCATCATAACTTGATGGTTAGATTTTTCATCCATATCCATATTTTCACCTATGTTCTTCTATGTGGAAACCCAGTGATGAGTAACTTTGGGAAATCGTTATGTTTCATTCTTATGTTTTTTAAAAAAAGTTTTAGAATTCCTTTTTACAATGTGGGTTTCTATGAAAAAAACCTACAAGTACTAAATGATTTATAACCCTGATGAATTTCGAGGGAGAAATTCATTTTAACAGGGGTAGAATGTAACACCCAGAGATTTTATGAGAATTTTTTTTAATTTCATTGATGTCTAGTGTTGTACTCTACACCATGATTAGCTAGCACTATACAGAAAAAAATATTATATTGTAGTAAAGGAAAACACTATTCTAGGCTTGTGTTGCATGCCAGAGCAACCTTCCTCGATAGTGTGTGTTTTACGCAATATCGGTTTCACTAAACGAGATATTATTATAATATTATTATGAACTAGTTGTTATAAATAGTAATATGCAATTTTTGAAATTTTATCTTTTAAAATGGACTTCATTTTTGGATTCAGAATATTGAAATTATCTTAGGGTGAATTTTTGGTATTTTTCTGAAAACATACAATTTTGATGAATAGTGAAAAACACTAAGTTATAGTTTAAAACCCAATTTTTATTTAAATAATAATTTATTTTATTTAAATTTATTTTAGGTCAAAATAGATACATAATACCTGTATGAGTTCAATGTAATTTATTGGAGTCATAATATAATAATTTTAGATATATAAAAGTTTTATTGAACTTTTTACCATATTTCACCCACCTCCCAGGAGAATTTAAAAATTTGCATAAAACATATTTTTACCACTTCTGTGAGTGGAATTTCAAAAATCTGAGAGCCACTGTTGAAATTAGTAAGTAAAATGTGGTTCAATAAGATAATATTTTTTGATAAATAGTAACTTTTTACTTTTATTTACCACGGTTAAAAGTGAATAGGGTAATTAAGAGTAAAAATGATATTATTATTACCACAACACAAGTTCTAATTCTATTGGATAAGTTTAATTGGACCAAAAACAACCTTAGGAATAAAATATTACCATTTAGGTCCACTTCCATTATATTAGGACATTTATTATTATTTAATTCAAAGAAGAGTTAAAAGAGATAAAATCAAAGTTTAATAACTAAAACATTTTTCATACATGGTTATACAAAAGATAAATTAGATAATAAATATTCATTAGAAAGATAAAAAGGATTTCCTACATAATTTTATTTTAATTATAATTATTAGATATTGAATAATTTAATTTATTTATGACACAATGATGATGCAATAATTACCTTATTAATGAAATATTAATATAATTGATATTATAAATACCCAAATAAATGTAATTTGAGACTTTTTATGAATTAAACTAATTTTATAGGTTAATATAATATATTAGGGTTTGTTAGATAAATTTTTTTTGAATTAATTATACTGTTATGAATTTAGAAAAAACAAAATACCAAATAGTGTCAAAATTGAAATAAAATAGTAATCAAAATAAATATTATATTATTAATTGATATAATTGTCCTAAAAATATAATGTTTGGTCAAAAGACATATATAGTAATATATATGATATTAATGAACCAATTGGGCTTTGATTGACAGTTTATAGTATGTTTATTAACCATATAGTCTAAGAATACAAGAAGACACAGTAAAAGTTAAATTATTTAACGTAGAGTTAAATCAAAATGATAAAGTTAAAATGGTAACCCAAACTTGTATAAAGTGTATTTTTTGAGTGGATTGGGACCCATCCCCAAGCTATCCTCGAAATAAGTCACTTTGGAGCCCTTATAAACCGAATGTGACTTTATTATAAAATAATATTTTAAGTTTTTTCTAAGGTGCCCCTCACCCCTCTTATAAAAGGTCACTCCCTCTTCTCTCAAATTCACTCCTCCCAAGCCATTTTAATTTTCTAAAACATTCCCAAATACACTCTAAATTTTCATCCCTTTATCCTAGAGGCTTTCCTTTTGTCATAATGATATTGTCTCTCTTGCGTATGTACGGACTACCGTCTCCAGGAACACTATGAGATTCAATCTTCATGTTAACTATTCAAGAATTATTATAAAGTATATATTAAATAATAATGAAACATTTGACATAATAATGGTAATATATATATATATACATGTCATATTCTTACTTCCATTCAATTCAATAAGGAAATGAAAACAGCTTTCATGCGTAAGTACGGCCTACCGTCTCCATGAACGGTGTGTTTTATTTCATTTAAGTATCTATTATGTATATATATATATACTGAATACATATGATTAATAAATAATATTTTACATTTTGGAAGTAAGTAAATCATTATATAAGTAATAATAATATCAAGAATGACAAGTATAAACACATATGATAAATGAAACGATTATTACCTAATAAGTTGCTTTAACATAGAATTGACAAATAAACGGGTAATATAAAGACCTAAGTGAATCATATATGATATCATAAATATTATTATGGTTCTTTTAGAAGTTAATAATATGTTTAAACCCGTTATACTTGAGTCTCGGATAGATACAGTAGAAATTTTACATAAGGAAAGGGATTATTTCGTCTCACTTTTATTTCTGTGAGACATATGCCTTAATCACCATCTATTTCTTTTGTATGGTTTCTATGATTTACATGAATGTTTTATGATATTTATTTTAAATGATATTATATTTACATATACATTTAATTTTCTTTATTTTACGACACTTATGATTCCATCGATCATAAATGGTAAGGGATAATTATTCCAATCTAATTCTCATCCGAGATTGTTTATTCGCAAGTATTTACTGGGGTTATGTTTATAATCCTTGTCCATATGTTCTCAAAATGTTTTCATAAAATGTTTATTATTCCTTCATGTATGTTTAAATTCATTTTTACACTTTTTTACTTTTACCACATGGTATGGAAGGAATCCTTCTTTTGTTTACCATACGAGGTACTTTTTGACTTTTCCAGAAAAGTACGTGAAGAATGTTTTTTTAACTTATACGGCATGAATGATTTTTTTATGCTTTCATACAAAATTTTTCCATGAAGAATCCTTTACATGTTTTTCATGTTTATTTTCAATTAACTTCTTTTAGTTTAAAATTGTCTAACATGTTGAGAAAGGAAAAATATTTTTGGAGTAGAAAGGATATTTTCATTAGGAATGGAGTTCAAGTGTTTTATCAAAATTATTTTCCATATAAGATAATATAGGGTTCTGTTTCTATCCTTATTATTAAATTGATTTGATTATTTTATGATGAAATTATTTTTATGAAGTTATTTTATCTTTTATGGATTATGTTATGATGGAATGATGTTTAAGAATCCCATTTTTATTACATGGGTTATGCTATGATTTATTATTTTGTGGCACACATAATAATGGTTTCATTATGAGATGGGTGGGACCTATATCTCCCTTCAATGTGTTGGGTAAATATTTATATCTCATGAGATAGACATGGATGGAACAGAAAGTGAATCTGGTTCAGTAATACAGGTCTGGAATGACAAGTGAACTCGATTCAGTAATGGTCTTTGTCCACTATGATGGTCTTGGCAGCAATGTCTTGGCTAATATGGAAATTATATCACGTGCTTAATGGTTTGACACAAATTAATTTTTTAATTCCCATGATATTTTATCATGATTTATGTTCCTTTATGATCCATGCTTTATGTACTGATAAGATTTATGTCATGTAAAAGTTTTTACGTTCAAATGTTTATGGGTTGTTTTATGTTCTCCATGTTTACCCTTAATGAGCATTTGAGCTCAACCTTATTATGTTTTATTTTCCACAGGATATAAGGAAATGTTTTAGGTAAGAAAAAAAGGGGAAGATATTTATGGGAGATGTTGAATATCTTTCACAATGATTAGAAGATTATATTTCGAGTTTCCAAAGACACTAAACTATTACGGTCCTTGGGTGTTTGTTTTTGTTATATATTAAGTATTCCAAAAAAGTAATGTGATGACCATGTACATCAAGTATGGGTCTCTACAGTTTTTCTAAATCTGAGCATCCATATTATCCTCAGAATCTAAAGGACGCTCAAGTTCAACTGTCTTAGGATCATACTAATTTCTACTCTCATGAATCTCAACTCAAAGAGGATAAGGAATAATTTTCTCTATAATACAAACACCCTCTTGAGTACACTATCTATAATAATAAGGAAAACATCAACAGATGACAAAAATATAGAATCATTGACTCCTATTCTCTATAAACATGTATTAAAGGTATTTTATCCTGACATAACATTTCATTTCATTCCATTTATCAGATATAATAGCTACTCCCATGTAAAAATCTCATTATCATGTCACGACACATCCTAGTATCCATTATAACATTACAAAATAGTAAAGAAATAAAAAAGTAACCCAGTACAATTTAATAAAACATTCTAACGTACCCTAATTTTTCTCTCTCTCATCTGGACACAATGAGTTGGTTAATAGTCCTCAAGTATGCCTCCCTATATTCTAAAGGTCATCGAATAGTAGTGGGGGTGTGATAAGTACAGTGGAGAGACTATACCTCTTGGTTACAAAGCTAAAACATAGAAGAAAAATCATATAAAAATAAATATCAGAGTAACAAAAAAATGGAAACAATATAATACAACAAAATATAAAACAATAAAGTCAAACAAATAATCAAAAAAATAATAAAGGAATAATTTAATAATAGATTTATATGTAACCAAATTTCATGTTATAAGTAAAAAAAATAAAAGACCAAAAAACTCAAATAAATACTCAAAAGTCATGGGTCCTGATCCCTATGTCAGTCCCATATCTAAATTCCAACCCATCCGGAAGGAAATAAACACCAACAAGGCCCCTTTCTGTTTTCAAACCTTGCATCCATGTAATCTTATCGAGTACAAAACATCATCTTGAATAGGGTGTGAGTATAACATATTATGTTGACACCACCGTGTCTAGACATATATAGTTTGATAATAAGTGCATGAAATAATGCAATAAATAGGTGTATTAATTAATTAAAAAATTAAATTAATAATGAATCAACCTACTTCAACACAATGAAAGAATATATCTTATCATGTATCATGATAAAAAAAACTAAAACCCTAACCATGGTTAAACATAACTTGCCTTGGTTCCCTACCAAAATATCTATGAGAATGTATCATAACCAAACCAACCATATAAATATAACCATGGTATAAATCACAAAAATCTAAGTCAAAACGTATATATAATCATTTCAGAAATAAATCACTGGAAATCTTGGTATATAATCATTTCATCATTTATTAGAGTAAAGATCAGTATATAATCATTTCAACATGTGTCACTAAGCATAGACTTGTATATAAGTATTACAACATTTATTAGAGAAAAACCTAAAATATAATCCTTACAACAAGTATCAATAGGTATAACAGTAAGGATATAATAATATCACATCATAAAACTCAATGGTTAAATATTAAAATTACCATTTATCATTCAATTACACATTTTGTTTATCATTTGGTCTTATACTAAAAACATGAGAGTTATTTCTATAATCAATCTAAGAAAAGGTGAATCTATATCAATAAATCACCCAAAAAACAATTCATTCTAAACACAATTTTTGCTATTAGATAATTAATTTATAATCAAGGAATCTATCACCCAAATACTATCCATAAGCCAGATTATAATCAATTGGATCCTAATAGATTCGAAGGAATAACACAATTCATCATTTATTTAATTTAAGCACCTGTAATGATGGAATAGTTTCAATATTTCATATACTCGTAATTAAATAGACCATAGGGTTAAGGATTAGACCCCCACCTTTAGCTGAGGATTAATGAAACACTTCCAAAAAGAATCACCAACAATAATGAAGGTTCAAACGACCACAAGAAGGATCATAGATCATAACTGATCATGATCAAAACCATCAACGAACAAGGTCAAGATATTAAACCACAATGGTAGAATAATAAAGGGATAGAAGGGAAAAAATAAATAGAATGACTTACCAGGGATTGGTATTTTCATATGGGACATTTGAAAGGGAGTATGACAATCTAAAATCGTTTGGGAGACACCCTAGGGTCGAGAGGAGGAAGGATGAAGAGGATGGAATGAAATGAAAGAATTAAAAATTTATTATCATGATATTGCATAGTATGTAACTCTTTTACACATCATGTATTTATTTTTAGAGGGATACACCAAAAAACTGATTTCCTTGGGCTAATATTTATCCCTCTCGACATTTTAATGATGTGTATGGTTTACATGATGTGTAACCATTTCATGCCATGTAATGGTTCCTGACATGTTCCTGATAGATTTTAAATAACATGTAATACCTTTACATAGTGTGTAAATCTCCTATATACAACTTTCAGACCTGTTTCTACAAAAGACCCAAACCAATTCCAAGGCCTTTCAAAATAAATAAAACCCTTGTAAACAGATTTAATACATTTATACCAAGACTCTATTAATTCATAAAGACACATATCCGTAAAAATTAATTAATTTTCCCAAATAATGGATGTATATCTCCAAAAAAGAATCAACCACCAAAGGTTAATGAAAATAAAAAAAATATTGACATACTTAGAAAAAATATGGGATCTTATAGCAAGAATCTTCGAGTATAAATGAACGAAGATATACTATTAAAATATTATTATTTAATTCTACAATTATTTCATAGCTACTAGATTTGATGATATGAATATGATTAAAAAAAATATGAAAAATTATGGTTTACACATTTATAAAATGGATTCATTGGTCATCAATTAACTATAAACTAAAATAAAAATCATTTTAAAATAAAGGAGATTTTTTTTTTGAAAAACGGTTTTTAGGCATGTAATGTGTTTTTATCATAATAAATTAAATTGATCACTATTTATTAATCATTTAAGTAAAATTTATATATTATATATTCAATAAAATGTTTCAAATTTTAATTTCTTTTCTAGGAAGGGGATAATAAATAATCTTGTGTTATGCTTAAAAATATTTTTTTCTTCTAAAAAGTGTGTTTGTTCTCATTTTTCACACATATTTTAAAATGAATTTATGCCAATTATAGAAATTGAATCATAAAAAATGTATTCCATAATTATAATTAGTAGGACTAAATTTTTCAAAATGGTATCTTTTATTTATTTTTCATTATTAATAGTAACCATAGTAAATTTTTGTCACATTTATAAGGGTAAAAAGGGTAAATAAGTTTCAAATATTGGGATAAATATTTAAAATTTATCTCAGATATACCTTTATCCTATTTTATTAATGGATTTAAAACATTTTTATCCATGTATTCAATATATTTTCACTTATTTCCATATTTCTTTGAATTTGAACTTTATATTAATTTGGGAAAAGAATAAATACAAAATGTCACTCTCTTGAATTTCATTTACTTAAATTTTTTAAATAAGGTTTCAAGGATGATAATTTTGGTTTTAAATATATAATTAAAATAAAAATTATAATTTTTTTGAAATAATTTATTTCTAATTTTTAGTTTTTAAATAATTAACTTAAATGCTTATACCACACTGACACAATATTTACCCAATTAATAGAAAAATAAAATAAATGATTTTTAAAATACTAAATGTAATACAACTTAAGTGAATTATTTTTTTCCATGGGTTTTTTGAATAATTTTACATATTAGGGATGTGTGAGAAGATTATATTTAAATTACATCTTTTCCTAGATGTCGTTAAAGTCAAATTAAATGAATAGTTCCAAAATCGACATTAATGACAGTTTAAAATAAATAATATTTTATAAAATGATTTAAAATTCCTAAAAATATTATCATCAATCAATTAAATGTAATATTTTTAAAAATTTAAACATTGTTCCTTTTTTTTCATTTGTTAATTTATGTTAATAATCTTAACCCTTCAATATTGAAATAGTTGTTGTCGTAGTGAAGGTAAAAAATAATTATCAATGGGTTTAATAAAAACATATGGTTTAAAATGAAAAAAATTGATGTATGAATTTCATAGAATGATTATATTTTAACCATATAATCACTTAATTAAATTAATTTTCTCTTAGAAGAATTTTTCTTTGTAATGGATTTATAATATTTTAATATTATATGAAATTCTATTTGTACCCACTCCCTCTCTTTTAAATGGATGACAAACCATTCTCATTATTACACCACTTTGAGCCTTATATCTCAAAAAATACCTTCTCTAGTATCATAATATATTCCATAATAACATTTAATAAGTTTTTTTATTATCAAAATACCAACCCTATTTTCATTAAGAGGATATGTAAAGCAGTTCTTTCAAAGAAGGGGTAATTACATTAATCAATCACCTTCTTTTTAATTCTTCTTTTACCTCCTAAAAATATGTGGTATTTTTAATAAAATAATAAATTTTTTATCCTCAATATACCTAAATGTTATTATTATCATGAAACCAATATTTTCCACCCTCTTTCCCATCAAATGGAATGTAAAAGTATAACCCATGCGTACATACGGTTTATCTTCTCCATGTAGCGATATTATTTATTTTTTATCACCATATTTTATAAATGAGTGTTATGATGGGTTTAATTTTATAATTTATATTTATGATATAATAATTATTATTTAATGATAATATAATATCTATCTTTTGACCTTCCAACCCATTAAGAAGATTATAATTTTTCTCAAGTGTATGTGTGAACTACCACCTCTATGAAGCGATGTGATATATTTTTCCATATCCACTTTACATGGATGGAAATAATGATATATTTAATGTATATATATATTCATTATATTATATAATTATTATTATTAAATTAAAAAACTATTATTTACCTTTCTTTCATTCCATCTGTTGAAAAATGGAAATTACATTCATGAGTGCGTCAGGCCTACCGTCTACATTAACAGTGTAATTCATTTTTCTATCTACAAATTATATGTATAAATATACATATATGTAATGAATATATATTATTTTAATATCATTATTAAAATTCTTTATATGATGTAATCATGATCAAAAAACAATAATCCAGACTATTGGACTGAAACATGCATGAAAAATGAGACTGTTATCACCCAAAACAATTATTTTAATAATGATTTGTCAGTAAATGGGTGATAAGATGTCATAAAGAAATAATACATTGTATGATATATATTAATACGGTTAAATATTACATGTTTAATAAATCTAGATTTATTATACATTATTCCCAAATGCAATGTAGAAATTTGAGACATGAGTTAAGAGTTTTATGTTTCAAACCTATTTTTAATCAGGATTATTTATGATAAATTTCATTTGAGGAAATTACATGAACTTTTTTTGATAAATAAATTTTATTTTTATTATCATATTATTTTTTATAAAGTATTAATTTTTTTCCTTTTATTTTATTCAATTTAATTACTCGATATATCAAAGGAATGTTTTTAAGTAAAACATACATTATTTCACTCTTCGGTCAAAACAACTCTTTCTTCCATAACAATATTTACTAAAAACATTTTCAGGACCATTTTTAATATTTTAATATAATTTCTTCAAGAAATTGTTTCCAATTATTGAATTATAATAAAACTTTTTACAAGGGATATATTTTAATTCTAGAAATGATATTTTTTTTCTTTTTTCTAAAGCATGAAATGAATATTTTCTGTTAACATATATGACATGAAAAAAATATATTTCCATCATAAAAGATCAATGATTTCAAGATTGATTTAAAATTTTCCATAATTTTTTTCAAAGAATTTTTTTCTATAATATTTTGTATTTTTTTTGTATTTTAACTACATTATTTCAAAATGAAAATGTTATTTTCTCAAAGAAATATTCTAGTTAATATTTTAACGGAATTTTCATCTATGATAACATACCATGATGTAAATTATGTTTCACTGGGGAAATCATCCAATGATACCATCCTTATTATTTCTCCAAATGGTTTATGATTATGATGATGAGGTCTTTATGAAACATTTTTATTTTCCATGGGTTATGCTATGATGATATGATGAATGTTGTATGATCTTGTGTCACAAATTTGTATTGTTTTCATTATGTGATGGGTGGTATAGGAATTATAATTCCCTTTAATTAATTATGTATAGTTTAACTTATCATTAGATAGATATTTGAAACAAGTCGAAGTTTTTGATCTACTATAGGAAGAAAATCAACATGCTTTGTCCACTATGGGAGATATGTGATGATGCATGATCCACTATGATATAGGAAACATGTTTTGCTTCCAAATACATTATGATTTCATGATATCAGATGTTATCATTGAAATATGAATTGGTGTCTATACTTAAAATTGTACCACACTCTTATGACAAAAAATATGTTCTAGGATTGGTCTCTGATGATTTCTTACTCTTAGGATTCATGTATATTGAAACAATAATGTTTTATGACATGGATCTTGTTTATGATCCTTGATATATTTGGTATGATATTTGTAAGTTATATTCGTGATCTCATACCTTTATTTTTATCTTCTAATTTCATTAACTGATATCTCTCATATTTACCCTTACTGAGCATCTGAGATAAGTATTTGTTATATTTTATTTTCCCAGGTTATGAAGAAAGGATTAAGTAGGTTTTTTCCATGAAGAGTACTATATGGGAAGATCTTTATGGGGTTTGTTTAAGATCATTCATTAAATATGAATATTATATATGTTGTCTCTAAAATAAAAAACCTTTATTGTCTTTAGGTGTATATTTTGAAAAATGTATTGAATATTCAAATAAAAATATACAATATATATGTATGAAAAGATTGGGTTTCTATATTTGGTATCAGAGGATTGTTCTAGTAAATATTTAACAATTATGATCATATCAATTTAGTGAAAACCTTGGGTATATGTTTAGGTATAGGATAACATCCTAATGTTTTGGTTAGGAAGAGAATATGTATTTTTTTATAGCATTACATCCCTTTTTGGATAATACAAGTAGACATGGTTTTGAAACATATGAACCTCAAGGTAATAACCCTAAAAAGAGTATCTTGAGTATATCTCATCCAATATTCTAATGAAAGTTGAGTGTGACCTTACCATGCACATAGTTTGACACTTTTAGGTGATATTCTTAGAATAATTCATGATTTCTTAATATAACATTTTGTAGGATTTGAATAGTTTATGAATATGGATGGATTAGGTAAAATCTAATGATTGATATTGTGAAAATAAGGTTTCATGATTTAGAAATCCTATAAATTATTTTTCATAATTGTATGGTTTCCCACTATTATTATTTTTTCTCATACTATGCATTTTTATTTTAGTTAATGGTTAGAACCTGAAGGAACCACGTTAACACTAAATGTTAAAGATAATGCAACAATTTCCTCTTAAGTAACCAAATATTATGAGAGATGGAATTAAAATCCTTTTTCTATAAAAACATAACTTTCTAGGCCTAGGAATAATATATACATTTCAAACAATCAATGGAGGGAGCATCGTAATGTTGAGACTTTCATTAGGAAATATAAACATTTTTAGTGGGTTTTTTGATACACTAGTGGATGAGTGATAGATCAAAATAATTGAAAAAATATTTCATATTTTCCAATTCTTATAAGATGAATACATTATCTAATTTGTTTATCATATAGTAGGTGAAATATATCAATTTTGGACACTTATAAAGAGCATGGGGAAACATGAATAAATTGACTTCATTTAATTGGATGAATCTAAGGGGATATTTTTCAGAAATTACTTCTTTTTTATTCTATATAAAAATATGGAGAATGAATTCCATAATCATATAGAAAATGATGATTAAAAAATTGGTGATTATAAGGTATATTTTTTAAGACTTTCTTGGTATTATTTTGGTTTAATCATTATCACTGAATGAAAAAGTGATTGATTCTTTGGTGGATTTAAAAAATTTATCTAAAAGGTGTTTTCTATAAGAAAATTTGGTAGCTATAAATTTTTTTTCTATGTAAACTCAATTTAGAAATATAAATTTCTGATTCCCACTATTACTGTAGATTTTTTAAGAAAAGGAATATCGAGTATCATAAAAATGTGAATAAATCCCATGGTTGAAATAAACTATGGCCATCTACATGCCAAAAATGCAGGAAGAAACATCAAGGTAATTTCTTGAATAGAATTGGGTTGTGATTTAATTGTAGAAAGGTGTGTTATAAATCCCATGAATACTGAAAAGTGATTAATTGGATGGTTAATGTAATGACTGAATAAAATATTCTAACAAATGAATAATCCAAGCTTTAATGCTTCAAATAATATCATTATGTGAATCATTCTAATCAGTGGAAAAATATGACGGTTTTTTATGATGATAGAAACTGAAAACCTCTTAATCACAAGGAAATAGGGAAATGTCATGCAATCATGACTACTGAAGTAGGTTATGAGAATGAATTTGTGAATGGTAAACTTATCATCCACACTATAATAGCTAATGTCTTATTTTATTATGGATCTACCAACTATTATATATATAAAGAATATTTAAAAGGGAATCAAGTTAACACCACAAGGATTATAAGTTGAGTTAACACTGATAACTTCTAATGGTACTATGGTTGCTTATCAAGTCTATAGTTCTCCTCTAATTGAATTTGTGGGAGAGAGATTCTAGAAAATATTGTGATTCTACCTTAATTTTAATTCAATTTGATTCTAGAAATGGATTGGATTTCTTTATATAGATCCAATATCAATTTCCAAGAATGTTACGCCATATTTTATAATCCAAATGAACCTATGATAATTTATTAAAACAAGGATGAATATTAACTTCCAATAGAAATTACATCTATATTATGGGTTTTAATTATTATCTATGAAGTTTATTTATCTCATATGGTTGTGGATAGAATAAATATCGAAGATATTCCTATTGTTTAGATGTTTTTTGTGTATTTATAGAATAATTTCATGGTCATACTTTAAATAATGATATTGAGTTTTCAATATAACTCATACTTGGTCTTACACCTATTTCAAAGACTCCTTAATGAATTACACTAATTGGGTAGCATGAATTGAAGAAGTAACTCCAAGGGAATCATGATAATGGATTTATATTTCTTAGTACATTACCATGGGGTGAAACTATTCTTTTGTTAAGAATAAATATGGGTCAACATGTATTTTCATTGATTTTTAAGAACTTAACTAAATTAATATCAAGAAAAAGTATCATCTACCCCATATTGATGACTCGTTTGATCAACTGCACAAATATCAACACATCTCAAAGATTTATCTTCATTATGGATGTCATTAATTAAGGGTAACGATAGAGGATATACCCAAGATGAAATTATGTACAATTTTTAAACACTGTGAATTTATAGTGATGCAATTTGGACCTACTAATTCCCTGACTATCTTAATGGATTTAATGAATAATGTATTTAGAGTTTACATTGATCAGTTTTTCATAGTAATTATAGAAAATATTATTATATAACAATATATAATGGAGTATAATTAAAATAATTTGAGAAATCTGATGAAGACATCGATGAAGGATATGTTTTATGAAAAAATTTCAAAATTTTAAATTTTGGATTTAGAAACTCTCATTACTAGGTCATATAATCTCAAGTGACAGTATATTAGTAGATTATTCAAAGATATAA
The DNA here is from genome assembly GCA_963277665.1 of Viscum album. NCBI lineage: Eukaryota > Viridiplantae > Streptophyta > Magnoliopsida > Santalales > Viscaceae > Viscum > Viscum album. The sequence continues at coordinate 1,627,193,156 of OY728130.1, forward strand.
GTTATTTCTAAATAGCCCAGAATAACCATGATTAATGAGATCTATAGTTTTCTTAGTTTGTATGGATATTTCCAATTCATTATGAATATTTATCATAGATTTCTAATCCACTAACCAAGTTTACTAGGATGGGGGTGATGTTCTTGGGAATAGAGTAATGTCATGATAATTTCATGGAAACGAAGAAATGGTTGTCTAGTGAACCTGTGTGCACACTACCTTGTACTGGAGAAGGGTTTGTGATCTATAGTGATGCATCAAATAAGGTATTGGGATATATCCTCATCTAGAATGATATGGTAATAGAATATGCCTAAAGAAAATTTAAAATTAATGAGAAAAAAATACCCGACTAATGATTTGGAGATTGTAGTGGTAATTTTGGTATTGAAGATATGGATTCATTATCTTTGTAGTTAATAGTGTGACATATATACAAATTATAAAAGATTGAAGTATATATTCAATAATAAAATTATAAATATATTCCGTATTATATGGTTGGAGTTCATTAATGATTATGACTACTCAATACATTACTAAACTAAGAAAGAAAACATGGTGTATAATGCTTTGAGTTAGAAATACAATGCTAGTTTTTTCCATGATAATAATTTAATGGGACCCAATACTTGTAGATTCATTGAATATGGAAATTGAAATCCTAATAAAAGGGGATGGATCCCATCTTTCTAAGATGAAATTTCAACCATCTACCCTTGTTATGATTAAAGATTCATAAAAAGAATATATGGTGCAACAAAAGAAGGCGATGAATGTTCTTAACTTCAACCTTGATTATAATGGAATGATAAGTTTCATTAACATTTCATGTGTTCCATACATACCAGATTTAAAGGAGTTGTTGGATGAAACTCATATTTTTTCATTCTTTATCCATATTGGAAGTATAAAGTTATATAGAGAGATGAAACAATATTTTTAGTGGGGAAATGTGAAAAAGGGAAATGAAATATATATATATATATATATCGATGCCTGGTATGAAAAATAGTTAAACATGAAAGATATAATTATAAGGATATTTTATAACTATTACCCATACATGAATGTAAATGGGAAAAAATCACCATGGATTTTTTCATTAGATTTCCCAAAACATCTAAAGGCCATAATGCTATTTGGGTTGTAGTCAATCACCTAAAAAATCAAAATAATTCATTACTATTAGATAATATTTTGCTCCTGATTATCTTATAATAATATATATTAAGGAAGTGGTGGGGTTTCTTGTATTACAACATTCTATTTTATCTAACAATGAAATGATATTTATCTTGAAGTTATGAATAATTATTTAGCATGATTTGGATACAGAGCTATCTTTTAGTACGACTTATCATCCATAGAAATATTTTCAGTATAAGAGAACCATTAATACAACAAATGATATACTAAGATATATATTTATGTATTTTCAAGGTATTTTTTATCAACCCCTTCCTCTTATCGAATTCTATTATAATAATATCTTTCACTCGAGTATTCATATGGATCCTTATGAATCCCTTTATGGAATGATGTTTAGAACTACAACATGCTAGAATTAAGTTGGAGTAAGAAATATATTGAGACCAAAGATAGATAATTAACGTGAAGATAAAGTTATAGATATTCAGTATCACATCAAGTAAGCTCCTATCTGGAAGAAAATTCATAATGACAATCATTGATGTGATCTAGAATTTGATGTATGTGAGAAGGTATTCCTATGAAATTTTTTAATAGAATAAGGTTATGATATTCAAAAAGAAGGGAGAGATGAGACTAAGGTATATTTTACTTTTCAATATTCTTTATCACATATGTGTGATATATTATTGCTTGATGCTTCCACTGAACCTCTCTCAAGTTCATGTTCTATTCCATTTATCTTTATCAAGAAAGTAAATACCCGGTTATTCATATATACATAACTCAGATTACATACCACTATAGGATGATCTCTCATATGAAGAAAAACTAGTAGAAATATTGAATCATATAGATAAAATTCTACAAAACAATACTACTCTGTTGTTTAATATTATCTGGAGGAATCAAAAATTTGATGAAGCTACTTAAGAACCCAAGGAGGTAATTACATAGAGATATCCAAATTTATTTGTATCATAGTGATGAATTTTTATAGCTGAAATTAAATTTATGGGGTTTAGAATGTAACACCCAAATATTTTATATTTATCAATAAAAAATTTAGTTCTTTAATAACTTTATTTGGGTACAACACTAAGATTTAATAAACCATGAAATATAATTAAAATATCATGTTTTTTACTATTATAGTTATAGACTAACCATTGTATTAGAGGGTATTAATATGAAAAATAATGAATGAAAAATTATGGTTTACAAATGTATAAATTAAATTATTTGGTTATAAATTACTTAAAAATAAAAATAAAAATCATTTACTATCTGCTAGACTATTACATAAGGAAGGTGTTAGCAGTGTGTCTGCATCATTATAGATAGAACATTTCAAAGAATTTTAAATACTACATTCATGTAGGTAGTAGAAAAACAAAAAATAACAATTTGGAGGGATCCTATATATGACATAAAAAAATTAATGTTAAAAAGGAAGAGAAATGCTATTGTTAACCTTTTGAAAACAAATAAATAGGTGAAGTTAACTACAAATTTGAAGAAATTTATCCCACACTAATTGGTTGGATACTGATAACCAGTGCCCATGTGGCATTGGTGTTAAAAACACAATATTTTTTATTAACTTGTGGAACCCTTTGTGGGTTACTTCTATATGACCAATACACCCCACACACTGACCTGACTACTAGTTGTGTAGGGTCTATCTTGACCCATTGGACATTCCAAGACAATTTTGGGTTTGGAACTGCACTAAAGTAAGGTAAAATAAATACTCAAGAGCTAATTTTTTTTATAAAAAATCATCTTTAAGGAGATTGAGTGAAATATAATTGTTTTTGGGACTTTACAACTTGTATATAGTGAATTAAAAATATTTTAATTTATTTTAATTCATGAATAATACCATTTATTTGGATTAATTTTAAATTTATTTTTTTATAAAATATTATTACATTTTTGATTTATGATGAGATGAGACAGTACCTATGTATGTTTTATTTTTTAAATTTAATTTAATTATTGTATTTAAGTTTTAAAAATAAAATAAATATTTATTAAATAATATTTTAGATGGTATATGAATCATCCAACAATTATTATTTATATAAAGTAATATGTGTCCACATTTTGAGTGAAAAAATGAAAAGTCGACATCTTGAGAACCCCCTCACATATGTGTTAATATATATTGTAAAATGGAGTTCTTCACAATGGTTCATACAAGTTGATATATGGTGTCGAATAAGAAAAGAAAAAAATATGGGGAACATTAAATTCACTAAAACATGAGTTGGATCATGGATCAATTAGTTCTCCTAGGGTCTTGGTAAATCCATTACTTTCCCAATGGATCAACTAGTAGAAATAGATCATGGTCATGTCATGGTCTGTTTATTTAATTTTCCATGGTTAATTATTTGTGAATGTGTTGGTGATACATGATCACATAAAATAGTTAACAATAATTCACATATAAAATAAATTAACACATGCATTAAATGTATTTTATTTATGTTTTGTGAAATTTGTGTGTGTCATCACATAGTAATAGGCAAGATAAATAGTATCGAATTTCAATTTCAATAAAAATAAAATCACAAAATCTATTAATGTAAATATTAATTCAATAAAAACATTCCATTACATGATTTTGAACAAAACCATATGTTTTAAGTGGTTTTTATCCTTAGTTGAGGGTGTATCATACTATTGTGAAAATCTTATGAAACTGGCAGTTGGATTAACTAATATTGAAAAAAATGAATTAGTGATAGCTAGATTATTGAAAATTTAGAGGCAACACATTGATTAATACAAGGTCACAATTTTCATGAGATGATAATCCACTCAAAAGATCAATGATCTTAGAGTTAACGCAATTGGAAAGTTAAAATCCTAAATTTAAACTCTTCCAGTAGATGAATATCCATTACTTGGACTATGTTGAGAGGGTTTAAGGAATATTTCAACTAGAATAGCCAAGATACTTTTTATTATAAATATAGTAGTTAATGGATACTATAATTTGAGAAAATAAAGAGAAAAAATTAAGATTAATGAATCTATAATTTCTAATAATTGGTAATTAATATAAAATTACCAATCTACTTATGATTTAATTTTTATAAAATTAAAAGTAATATGTCATTAAAACTGTGAACAATACTGGATAATGAAAACTTCATAACCAATAATAATATCAATGAGTGGTATATGAATATGAATATAGTAATATGATATGAATGGAAATTATGTGTGCTGGTGTACACACCACCTTATGAGACACATTAGGAAGTGAGGGTGAAACGAAAGAATATAAGAGAAACATGGAAGACAAATTCGATATTTACAACATAATGATATCATCAATGTACAGTGAGTGGTAAATTTATATCAGGACATGGATGATTATTCCATGTTCTATTATCTATAATATAATTAAAAATAGGATGTGGATCAAGAAATGAATGATGTTATGATTACATTGAAGACGTGTAAAATGAAAGATAAATCATGATCTTTCAATACATATCATTATTCCATCTTTATCACCCAGTTAATCTATTTTCATTGAGAATTATAAAATGTAATGTACAGAGAAACCAAATAAATATCATTTGGTTAAGCTTCAATAATAATATAAAAACATAAATATATAAAAATTTAGTTCATATAGTGAAATAGAAGAAAGAAAAGGAAAAATTTTAATCACACTTTAACTTTAACATCCCAAGAGTTTATGACATATATTTTCATTGAAATTAATTTAAATTATTTTAAATATTGTGTTACACATAAAAACAAGTTTATCTTGTGTTCCACACAATAATGAGTTTCTTCAAAATCATGTATTCCATGAAAGACTAAGTTATACTGAACTGTAATATACTATTATTATAATTATTTAATATAGTAGATATCGCCAAGCAGTTATATTTGTGTTTATTAATTGGAATAATTATATTATGTCTAAAAATGTTTATAAATCGTTTTTATATCTATCCAATATATTTTATAGGATTCAAATAAGAATAAATCCAATTTTATGCACTAAAAGCGGTATTTTTCTACAAGGCGGTTTTATTTCCTTCTACGAGAAGAATTTTTTTAAAAAATAAATTTTGAAACATTAATAAATTTTATTTTATAAAAAAATTCTTTTTTAATTGGAAGGTTAAAATTATCTTACTTTTAATTTTTTTTATCTTTCTAGGAGTTTTCATTTTTTGATGAATAGTTAAAACAGTGAATTTTATTTGAAAACATATTTTTTGTCTAATTAAATTATATAGTTAAAATATATTTTTAATTGTTTTTAAAGTCTTATTAGATGAAATATAAATCTATTAATCCAATTTAATTAATTTTAACCATTTTTAATTTAATTTAGACATAAATATATAGTAAATTTTTGGACATTTTCGCATTAAAAACCCGATTTCTCACCATGTTTGCGGGATTAGATTTAAATTTAATTTTTCCACGACTTTGAATTGACTATTTTAAAGAGGAATAATTATATATAATCATTAAAATATTGATATTATAAAAATTTTAACCTAATTTTTTACCAGAATAATTAGAGAAAACAACTTAAATTAATTGTTGCGATTAAAGTTAAAATAGGGTTTTACTCATGAAATGTGTTTATATTAAAATTAATTTTACACACATATAATATTAATATATAATTAAATTTAAATAATATTCATAATCTTAAGGTCTAAATTATCCAATAAATATATTCTTAATTTTATTTTTAAAGGATAAATTACCTAGGTAAATAAAAAGATACAAGTTACCTTAGTAAAAACTATAATGTTAAAATTGAGTCAACTTAATGACTAAAAAATGAAAAAAATGCATTCATTTTTATGTGGTGTAAATTTTTATCGACCATAATTTCCCTCCAATCCATTAGTGTTTAATGTTGGAGGTAAATTATGTAGGTTATAACTCCCAATAGTGTTTATCTTTTTGTATTTACAAGAATTCCACTCCTCCTCCACTATAAAAGGGCACTCACACCACTCACTTATTTACACCTCTCAAGCCCATTTAATCATAAAAAAACATTAAAAATATATCATAATATAATTAATCTAATCATATAATCCTCAATTTGGTAATAAATAAATACAAATAAGTACTTTGGTGCAAACCAAACGGTGTTACCTGAAGAATGGGTAACCGTTTTCAACAAGCATTTTGTTTTATTTCATTCTCTACCCCTTAAATTATTTGTATATCATGATAATATAATAATCTTAGTATCATAAATATACTTATAATTTTTTATGTTAAGCGTTATACATAAACATGCACTCACGTGCATCAAATGGGTAATGAAATTACCTTTCGTGTGTATGAAGAACTAGCACCTCGCGAAATGACGTCGTTCGTTTTTTTCTTTACCACTCATCACAGTTTGTAATTATGATAAAAATACTAATTTTATTTGGTATATATGATATATATGATTTATTAATATTTATTTAATTATTATATAACACCTACCTTCATGATTTCCATTTTGTGGGAATAGGATAAAATCTTTTGTGGACATGTGAACTACCGCCTAATCAAATTGATGTGATTCATTCAAACATTAAATTAAATGTATTAAGGATGGATTTAATAAAAATATATGATATAAATTGAATTTATATTATATTCATTAAATAATTTAATTTCTGTAAATATAATATATCAATTTATTTAATATCTTTTCACAGAATGAAAAAGTGATAACGTCCTTTTTAGATGTATGAACTACCGCCTCCTCGAAGCGATGCGATTCATTTTACATCATAATAATTATATATATATATATAAGTGTATATGATTAAAAAATATTTTATTTATGATATATTTATAATTCTATAAAATTTAATCTTACTTAACTTTGTTTTATAATGATCATTGAAAAATTGGATCGTTACTCATGCGTACGTGCGACCTACCATCTCCATAATTGCAATGTTAGTTAATTTTACTTAAAAAACATACATGATTGGTTTTAAATTTATTTTTTATGTATAAATTTAATAATTATTGCGTGACTATTATTCATTATATGTTTAAATAATTACCTCTTCAACCATAGTCATCCTACCAAAGTTATTTTGACACATAAGCTAAATAGGGTCAAAACGTCAAACTTAATATTAATTCATTAATAAATTGTATATTACATGATAAAAAGTGAAATAAAAGTAATAATAAAAATTTAAAGGGATATCAATAAAGTAAATAGTTAACATATGTTTGTTATTTAGGAAGGTAAAGACATATGTGGCACGTTAGACTCAAGGGAAGAGACTTTATCTCAATCTCCTTTCATTGAGGCATATTTTGTTGTTATACAAAAAAATGCTTTTATGAGGTGTATATAAAGATCTTTTGAAATATAAAATCATGAAATTTATTTTTTAAAATGTTATTATTTCATTGGGATTACGGTTTAAATGTATCAAAGTGGTATTGGATTCAATGAATATCTAAATATTCTATTTCAAAATCAATATTATTTATATTATTTTATATGTTTATTTATATAGATATAAATAGATTATGATGAAAATTTTGGAATATTTTTAATTTCATTCCAATGTTTTCCAAAGGAATATTTTTACCTATTTTATACTAAATTTTTTGAAAAATGGAAAAACAAATGATCTATTCATAACGTATACAGTGACAATGAATTTTATGTCACCCAATTTTTTTTTTAATTTGTAGATTCCATTAAAAGAATAAATGTGTTATTAAATGAAAATAATTAATTACATTTTTTGTAAATTTTGTTATGGAAAATGGGTTTTCAAATAAATGGGTGTCATTATATTGAAAATGGATTTTAAAAAAAAAATGGTTTTTTTTAATGTGTTCTGTATGAATATAAAAGAGTTTTTAAAAATGATTTATGAGGAAAGTGTTTTATTTATAACGTTGTAAATGATAATAAAATGATGGGGTGGACCAGATGGTGTTGGGTGATCTTATTACATCTTACATGATGGGGAGGCCCAAAGAGTGCTGAATGATCCCATTACATCTTTTATGATGGGGAAACACATATAACGCCTTGTTAGCCCATTGTAACTTACATTATGGGGATGCCTTGATAGATCCTAGTCAAACTGTTATATCTTACCTGATTGGGCGTCCTAGATAGCATCGGGTGATCCTATTATAGCTTACATGATGGGGCATCCCAGACAGTATCAGGTTGGCCTATCACAACTTACCCGATTTAGATGCCTATATAGCACCAAGTGAGCTGATTAAAAATTATATGAAGGGTGAGGACCAAATATAGTTAGGTGATCCCATTATAGCTTAGATAATGGGATGTCCCAGATAGTGTTGGTTGAGCCCGTTATATCTCTCTAATTGGGTAATGATAATATTGAATGTCGGGTGTATGGTTTTTACAATTGAAAGGTATTTTGAAAGGTTTTTGAAAGGGTTATAAATATATGAATCTCTAAGTCACTTTAAGGAGTTCTAATTTCTTAATATGGGTTAAAATGATTTTATTTGAGAAAAAATGTGTTCTTTGTTTTCATGTGAAATGTTTTTATTTCATATTATCCAAGAAAAATGAAGATAAAGGTAAATATTATATGTGTTTTTATGTTTTTACTTAGCTAATGGTTTAGTTTTTTTATTATATACCTTATTGAGATTTTTTGCTCATCCCATGTTTTTAAATTGATTTCATAGGGTCTATGGATAGGTAAGGGAATGGAATAAGACAAGTTAAAAGTCATAGATATTTTCCATCAAAATAATTCATGATTTAATTTAATAGTTTTATGTTATAGATGAAATAAATACTGATATGAAGTGTCTAATTTTCATTTCATGGGGTTTTAGGTATGGTTTATAGCTTCATTCTCTGAAAATATTAACTTTAAAAGATCCCCAATGTGAAAGAAAGTAAATTCTTTACAAAAACTCAAGAGAATGTAATGTTCAAGGCTTGGTCCTTGTATTTGGTATTAATGGAAATTTTTAGACAAAATTATAGGCCAGGATAGTGTTATAATTTCCTTAGAGTATTTTACTTCATGGTTTTGTTTAAATGACATAGATTTTTGATATTGCAATGAGGATTCATCTAATGTATGTTTGTTTAGAATGGTTTTCCACATATGAAAATGGGAATATGTAGTGGGAGGGGATTGAGAGTAAACTATCCTTCCGAATAATAATCTTGAGATGTATGGAATTAGAATAGAATATTTATTTTGAAATTATAGATCATTTGACACATGCTTTTAATGATGGTAGTATCCATGCTAGAGAGGAACCCTATCTACCCCCATTGAATCATGTTAATAGTTGTTAATTTAATGAGGCAACTTCCCCCATTATTCATTAGAATATATGACCTAATGGTATTCGAATGATGGATAAATTTCAAGGAGAAGATAATTTGGGTCATGGTATGTTCAGAATGTCAAAAGTCAACCCTTTACATTTATCATTTTGAAGGTAAAACTTACCAATGATGGAATTTTTTGAATAATACTAGAGAGAATGATGATCTTGATGCCAAAGAATGAGAAACATTCTAGATATTTTCCATGAGAAATATTTACCTTTGTTTTTAAGCTTAGGGTGGATAAACAATTCTTGTATATTGGTAAAAAGGATGACTATTTGGCATCCACACTTGAATAAAATCATTCAAGGCCTGATAGGCACGTATCAAATTTTTCTCAAGACATTGATAGTGAAATTTAAATATTTTACTTAGGATTAAAACCAATCTAATGAAGAGATTTTTCAGCATGATAAATTAAAAGTTACGATAATGTTTAGAATGGTGAGGTAATTTTTTCCAACTCCTATTTGAAATAAGATGAGAAATGTAAGAAATGGTAAAAGTGTCAATAAATATAAAATAAATTAACTATGAATTCTGGAGTTAATTCCAAAACTTATTCCAAGTGTAGTGAAATACATTTTTTTGAATGTATGTCAGGGTATATAATGTTTTTATTGTGTGTTTATTCTAGTCATAAGGCTAGTGTATATAAAATAAAAGAGTCATTAAGAACCAAATAACAGGGTAACCAATATCTATCCAATGGTGTGGTGTTTTAGTTGTAATGAGATGGATCATTATGATAATTCATGTCTGAAGTTAGTTTCATAGGATGTAAAACATGATGATTACAAACAAAAAGGTGGATAAAATTTATTTTCTACTAATATAGTGGATGTTGGTCCATCAAATGAAGTTGTGATAGCTCTTGGGGGCACAATTTTTTTATAAGTATAACCCAAAGTTCATGGTTTTTGACACACCTTCTAAGGTTTTAAGTGATGTGAGATTAAAATGATTAAGGAATATATGGGAGATGTTTAGTTTAGTTTATGGTTATTTAAGGATTAAAAGAATTATTCTTTTACTTTTGGACATGAGTTTCAAGGTATTTACAACTTTTAGGGTTTATATAATATTTGATTATTAAGGTTATTTTTATGGATTTTCATCATATTTCAGTGAATGTTATGAATTTGTGATTTTGAAATAGAAATATATCAAGTAAGTATACTTCCCTTAAAATATTAGTATTTGGTAACTAAATTCGTAAACCCTAATCAAAGGGTAATTAAATAAAAGTTTAAACAAAAATGTATAGCATTTTTTCTTAAATAGATATTCTTTCCAAATCCATGTTATCACTTCCCACCAATTTTTTCCCTTTTGGAAACCTAATTATGGGATAAAATTCATATTTTAAAATAATTTTTTAGATAATGTTTCATTGACTCTTATTAAAATGTGGTTTTATATGAAGTAATTTTAAAAATGTTAAACCATTGATAACCAAGATGAATTTTGAGGGTGAAATTCATTTTAAGGTGGTATGATGTATCATCCTGAGATTTAATGAAATATATTTTCATTCAAATTATTTTAAATTATTTATATATTTCATTACCTGAATTTTTTTAACTTATTTCACACACAACAACAATTTTTTATTGCATTATATGCAACAATTAATTTCTTCAAAATCTTGTGTTTCACGAAAGACTATGTTTTAACGAACAATAATATATTATTTTTATTATTATTTAATATGATAGCTATTGCCTAGTTGTTATATTGGTGGTTTGTATATGACTAAATATATTATGTTTACACTTATTTATACTTTTTTTACATTAATACAATACATTTTATAGGCATAAGATAAGAATAAATCTAATTTTATGCATAAAAAGTTGTACTGTTCTAAAAGTTAGTTTTACTGCCTTTTAATTTTGATCATTGTCTTAAAAATAAATTTGGAAACTTTTATAAATTTTATTTGAAAAAATAAAATTATTTTTTAGAATATCAATTTCAAAATTTTCATAGGGAAAATATTTGGCATTTTTCAAAGATGTTTCATTTTTTGATGAATATTGAAAAACATTAAATTTTAATTGAAAAATGATTTTTCCTCTAATTTATTAATATAGTTAAATTATATTTTTAATTGGTTTTAAATTTAAATTAGATAAATTATAAATCTATTAAAAAATTTATGTTATTTTAATCATTTTTATATTTAATTTGTACATAAATACTGAGTAAAATGTTAGACATTTTCAATTTAAAAACCCATTTTTTCATCATGTCTATAGGATTAGATTTAAATTAAAATTTGACAATATTATGAATTTAATTTGTAAAAATGGGTATATATATTTTAAATTAGTATAATATTCATACTATAAATATATTGAATTAATTAATGGCCACTATAATGAGTGAAAATAGTTAAAATTAATTATTGCGACTAAGGTTAAAACGAGGTTTTGCACATGACATGTGATTGTATTAAAATTAATGTTACAAACATAAGATTTTTATTTAATGAATTGGAATTCATATTTATAATCATTTTTTATAAAATATAAAATAAATAACTTTTTAATTATATTCGTAAATGATAAATTACTTAAGTAAATAAAAAGATACATGTTACATACGTAAAAGCTATAATGAAAAAATTTAGTAAAATTACAAATTAATGAAAAAAATGAAAAAAAATAATTTTTTTATGGTGTAATTTTTTATAAACCATAATTTTGATAAAATCTATTATTTTTCAATTTTTGAGTCACATGGTGTAAGGGAGACCTCGTAATAGTGTTCACATTTTTGTATTTACAAGAATGCCACTCCTTCTCCACTATAAAAGGGCGCACTACCCCCTCAATTGTTCACACCTATCCATAACTATGGATCATCCAAAAATAGACCAAATAATCTACCATAATCCCTAAAATCATTCTATAATCATTAATTTGGGAAAAAAACAATCCAGGGATGTACTTTGGTGAAAATAAAAAGGAGTTACCTGAAGAAGGGGAAACATTCTTTATTGAGAAATTTTTTCTTATTTACTTATCCACCAATTAAATTATTTTTATATAATGATTATATAAAAAACCAATTATAAAACATATAATTATGTTTTTTTATGCTAAGTATTAAACTTACCCCTATACACACTTCCATCTAATGGGTAACGAAAAAACCGTTCATGTGTATAGCAAACTACTGCCCTACATAACGATGTCATTCATTTTTTTATTTTATCAACTATCATGGTCATAAATTATTATTTACATACTATTTTTATATCATATATATGATATTTATTATTTATTAATACTTATGTAATTATTATATAACATATATCTTCATACCTTCCATTTTGTGGGAATATGATAACATCCTTTGTGGACGTGTGGACTACTGCCTGCTCAAAGTGATGTGATTCATTCACACTATACATGGAATATATTAAGGACAGATTTAATATAAATATATTATATAAATGAAATATATTTGATATTAAATGCATAATTTATATTTATTAAATATAATATATGATTTTATTTATTACCTTTTCATACACCGGAAAAGTGATAACAATTTTTGTGGATGTGTGGACTATCGCCTCCTCGAAACAATGTTATTCGTTTTACATCTTAATAATTATATATATAATTATATAGTATTAATTAATATGTTATTTATTATATAATTATAATTATCCAAAGATTACTTACCTTTATTCCAAAATTATCGTTGAAAAATGGGAATGTAACTCATGGCATGTACAACCCACCATCTCCATGATTGTAACGCTGGTTCATTTTTCATAACCAAATTTGATGATTTTTTAAAAAAAAATTGATATATAAATATTATAATTATTTCATTATTATTATTATTATGATTTTTAAATAATGATCTCTTTGACCATAGTCAACCTACTAAATTCGTTTTGACACATAAGATGAATAGGGTCATAACATCCAATATAATATTAATTGACTAAGTAATTGTATATACCATGAAAATAAGTTAAATAAATGTAATAATAAACTTAAAAAGGTTCTCAGGAGAATAAATAGTTTACATAAAAGATTATTATTTAAAACCATAAATACACACATGACAAGTTTGACTCAATGCAAGGGACATCATCTTAATTTGTTTTCATTGAGGTGTATTTTGATGTTATACACCCACCTTCATTTATGAGGTGTATATACAACCCATTTTAATTATTATATCATTATTTTTTATTTAATGTATTCTGAATGTTATTATTTCATAGGGTGTATGATTTCAATTTTTTAAAGTATTATAGGACGGTTTGAATTTTTAAATATTTTATTTCAAAATCAATATTATTGATAGTGTTTTATATGAATATTTATATGGATATAAAAGAATTATAAAAGAAATTTTATATCTATTTTGAATTTCCTTAAATGTGTTTTAGAAGGAATATTTTTACATGTTTTGTATGGAATGTTTTTAAAAATGAGAAAATAAATGTTCTATTCTCAATGTATATGATGATAATGACTTTTCTATCATCGTAACTATTAGTTAATTTCTATATTCGATTGAAAGATAAAATGTTTTATTAAATGAAAATCATTATTCACCTTTTTTTTGGAAATATTGGTATTAAAAATAGGTTTTTAATGAAATGGGAATCTTGGTATTGAAAATGGGTTTTTTTTAAAAAAATGGTATTGTATTTTTAAAAGTGATTCATATATGTTTAAAAGATTTTTTCAAAGTTTATTATGATGAAAGTGTTTTATTCAAGATGTGGTAAGTGAGAATTACATGATCAGGAGACCCATAAAGAATTAGGTGATTCTGTTATAATTTACATGATGGGGCATCCCAAATAGAACTTGGTGAGACCATTAAAACTTACATGATGGGGCATCCCTGATAGTGTTGGGTGATCCCTTAACAACTTATATTATGGGGAGGACAAAATAGAATCGGGTTAGTTTGTTATAGCTTATATAATGGGGAGTCATAAATAGTTCCATCTGAGTCCATTAATGTTTAAACTCTGGGGTGGGCCCGATAGGGTTGGGTCATCCTGTTACAACATACATGATGGGAATACCAGATATCACCAGGTGAGACCTTTACATCTTTAATGATGGGGAATCCCAAATAGCGCTCGGTGATCCCATTACATATTATATGATGGGGAGTCCCAAATAACACTTAGTGGGCCTATTACAGTTCACCAATGTATTCGGTAATGATAATATTAGAAGTTGGTCATATGTTTCTTCTAATTAGAAGGGTATTTAAAGGGGTTTGATAATGGTTTTATGTATATGATTCTCTAAGTCACCTAAAGGAGTTTTAAGTTATTGATATGAGTTTTAATGATTTTTTTGAGAAAAATGTGTTCATGTTTTTCAGGGGAATATGTATTATTTCATATTATGTAAGATATTTCATATTATGTAAGAACATTTATTATAATGGTATATGTTGTATTATTTTTATGTTTTTACAGAACTAAATGATTTCATTCTTTTAATATCCCTCACTGATCTTTTTTTTTCTCATCCTATTTTTTTTAAAATGTTATCAAAGTGTTTAATGTTGGGTAAGGGAAATGAAGAATTCAAGTTGAAATTCATGGTTATTTTCCAAAAAAATAACTCATGATTTATTTTAAGAGTTTTATATTATAGAAAAAATGGATACTTATCAAAAGTTCCCACTTTTTATTTTATGGTTTTGTTATGTATATATTATTGCCAAATTATCTGAAACTCAAAACTTGAAAAGATAATCAAAGTGGAAGAAAGTAAATTCCTGACTAAAACTCAATATAATGTAATTTTTAAAGGTAGGTACTTATATTCACATAATTATTATAATAAACAAAAGTTAAATAAATATATATAACATTGAACAAGAGGATATTTTCTTTATATTTGTCAAGGAAGGTCAGTTATAGGGAATATAAAATAAATTGAAGTAGAAGTAAGAATAGGGTTAAACTTTATATATATCTATTATTATATATAATATTTCTATTTTACCTCTTTGGTATTAGATACTCTATGCATGTTAGACATTTTTTTCTAAATATATTTACCAAGTAAATTCAAAAATATTATTAAATATTAAGGGAATTATATATGTTCTTAAGGAAGTTTTATTAATATATCAATAGGGAGAAAAACAAAAATTATATTTTTACTAGATCATAAATTCAAGTTTAACTGTTATTTTATGTTTAGTATTACTGAAAACATTATCTCATGTTTATATTGGACACAATAAAAAAATATTTCATTATGTAATGAATATTTTTTCAGTGTCTCATACATAACTACGAGTTTTGTAATACTTTAAGAATTCGTATTAAATGATGAATATAATATATAATACATAATAATATCTAGTTTCACCAAGATAATTATTTGTAAATTAAAACTATAAGTATATATCAATCATATACTCAGTAAAATTTCTAGATTCTTTTATGTTAAAAACCATAAGTATTATAGATATACATACAAATCAGGTTTTAGACAAGGAAACATTTTTAGATAAATGTTATCAAAAAATATTCAAGATTTATTTTGGATTGACCACATAAATGATTTTAATAAGAAATTATAGGTGAGATTATATACTTTATAAAATTCCCTTAATAAATTTATGGAATATAAACATGAAGTAAAGAACATGCCTGGTTAAATGATATGAGTTGCATTGATCCTATTAGCCGAA
Organism: Viscum album; assembly: GCA_963277665.1. Classification (NCBI taxonomy): domain Eukaryota; kingdom Viridiplantae; phylum Streptophyta; class Magnoliopsida; order Santalales; family Viscaceae; genus Viscum; species Viscum album. The sequence continues at coordinate 1,627,209,390 of OY728130.1, forward strand.
GAATATCTTGACTAAGCATTGATCAATCATGAACAATGTAGATTGGATTTATTACTAAACTCACATTTCCTCATACACATCAAACATATGTTATAATTAAAGGAATGATCAATGATGAGACTTTCATTAATTGATTGATAATTAATATGTATGGTGGATTTAATTGTAAAATCACATATCTTTCTACACATAAAATCCACGATGAAAGTAAAAGGATGATCAATAATTAATTTTTTATGTCATGAAATGTATTCCATTATATATTAATGAAATGAAAATATTATAGTTAACCCATAAAAATATGCCAAATATAATGAAAATTGGATATTAAATATGGTATAGTATAAAATAAATCCATTATATCATAAAACATGTGTTTATATGTAAATAGATTGTCATTTTCAAGTCAATAAAATAGCTTTCATAAAAAAAACTGAAAGTGAATCTATGTAGTCAGTCTAATTTTTATATAGTATATTATATAAATATATGAGATTGAAATCTTATAGTAATGTTTTAAACAATATTTCAATAAAATGGTGCACATACCTATTAGATATTGTGGGAGAAATATTGGATCGAATAAATTCAAGGATTGATGTATATAAATAGTTTACATTCGGAAAAGTTCCCCAAGATGTCCTGGAATGAAACTTTTCTAGTGACATATAATTCATAGTAAAGATAAACCAAAGTTTTATTGGTTTTATGATCTTCATGTCATTGTGATATATTATTCAATAATAACAATGAATCTTCATCCTATACTGAATCAGAAAATGGAAATAATCAATAATTAAATAGCTCATATGAATTCAGAAAAATGGATCCCATGTACCAAAATCAAGTATGTGTTTTTTTAGTTTCTCCAATTGATGTAAATCCATTGGTGATAATTCAAGAGAAACTATACATGGGTTATAACATCATGGAAGAAATAATTCTTGATTGGTTATATGAAATGATCATGCTTAAATCCATTATAATTCTATTTTTCATAGAAACTATATATTCTCATAATAATTGGCATTATATAACAAAAGGAAATTTCTTGGAATGTTTTTATATGATGCAACTAGAAAGGATTAAATATACCATATAATTATAATAAGTAAAGAATTTTATATAGATCCATATATGGATTATTGTATGCATTGTGATAATAGAATATTCATTTGGAGAAAAATTATACCATGTATCTATAAGAGGTTAGTAGGAGTGACATTGTTTTCTAAGTAAAAACATATTGAAAAAAATTATCAATATTATAGTATATTGAGATTGGATTAAAATAACCTCTCTAAATATTGACTTTATATAGTGAAAAAAGTTCTTGGGAACCAGATTTACTAAGGTGGATATAATGGGTTACTTGGAAAACGTTAAAGTACATATACTTAAAATGTATTAAAAATGAAATTTTGAAAAATTCAAGGGACAATTATTGCCAATATCACATGGTATAAAGCTCTCTAAGAATACATATATAAGAACTATGATGAGATTAAATGGTGAGTATAATTTTATAAGATTAATTGATGGATCCATCACATATTCCACACTATCTACTATATATGATATTTCTAATATATACATTATGGTAGGAAAATATCATACAAATCTTTAAAACTACATGAGAAGAAGTCAAAGCTATACAATAGTACATGAGAAAGTACAATGAATATATAAATAGTACAAAGAGAGGTAGAAAAACTATTTTTAATAAGGATAAGAATAATATTCCCAAATATAAATTTATATAATATCATAGTTAGGCTAAGGTATTGTGAAAGAGTAGCTCATTGAAGCCAATGTTATCCATATATTTAAATACTAACTATGTTGAGTCTTTTGAGATAGATAATTAAGTAGTATACTAAATATAATGATTTATTAAAATTAAATGAATCATACCTAAAAACTAAAATCTAGAGAATTTTTATTATCAATGGAATTGAACCTAATGGACTTGAATTGTATTTCTTGTCAACAAAGGGTCAATATGTATTAGAGATTATATGAAGATATTTCGAGGTGTTAGTAAAGAAGCATGAATAATTTTTAATCTCAATATTAATTTTGATGATTTCTTAGTTGATCTTAAATATAATGTAAATGTGTTAATAATGATTAATGATATGATATAATGTTTCAAAATTTTTAAGTCAGGATTTTAAATTAGTGTAATTTAATGAATACTATAAGAAATATAATTTTTCATTATGAGTTATGGATAATTGAAAACATTTTACTTTCATAAAATTTATGGTGATAAATAGGTTGATTTTATAAATTCAATACTTAAGATTTAACTATGTTTTTATGATGGGCCTTATACAAAAAATAGACCAACTACACATGCTATAAGGCTAACTAGATCTAAATATTTGTGGGAGAAAGATCAACCACATGGGAGAGCCAACCCAAGTGGATCACATGATGATATGGATGAGCAAAAATATAGGTATGAGAGTGTGAAGATAGAGGAACATAAGACCACACAAGTGAGCATGCATGGTGGTGGGTAGGTGGACCATAGTAGGAAGGTGTGACCTATAGAAGCTAGTGTGTGTATAATGTGGTTATGAGATACGAAATTTAGCTACTCTCAACTAAGCCTCTAAAAGAACCTGATCATTATACAATGGATCATGAATAAAGAGATCATCAATGTGGTATGAGTGAATGTAGTTTAATATTCAATCAAATTAAAAACATTTTAATATAATTCTGATGTATGATCTAAAGTGATCTAACAACCACGAATCCTCAACATCATCGTATTCCTCCTTGAGTTATCAAGGGTTCTGACACATGAAATATTCAGGTAGTGGTGATCACTAATCTATCCATAGACCATCAATAAATTATTAATAAATAATGGATTAATTCTCAATATAAATATTATGTGATGAAATTGTTATAATCTCCATTGGTCATGCATGGAATATTTTTTAGGTTTATCCATAGACAAATGTAAAATAATGGTGCCGAAGGATGTATGTGTGTATCGATGAGTTTGTGATTTTGAAATATGAGTTGAATCATATTATCCAAATCACATGAACATGAGGATTTCATTGAAAATGAGAATATTCCATGTTTATTTTGAATCAAAATATTTGATAAATTTTGAGAACATTCATGTTCATAAAATATACTGGACACAATATCTTTTTTTGGGAGGTTAAAATCCAACTATTAAGCAACATGAAATGTGAAGCTAAGGTAGTGTAACATGCCTGTAAAATGAGATTTTGAAACCTTAGATAGTATATTGAAATTATTCAATGATATCATTTTGTAGTTAAAAATTTAGCACTATGAAATACTACTTTATTTTAAAAAGAATTAGATACCATGGTATATTACTTGTGCATCACAAACTCAAGATTTTGGTGATGAAATTGAGATTCCAAATGAATTTTATTGTGTTACAAACATTCAAAGTGTTTCAAAAAGAACTGGTTTTATGATGCCTTCATGGTTTGTATAAAGCTACTTGGATAATGTAAAGACAAGAATAATTTCTTCATCATATACAATATGTTTCATGAAATACACTTTTTCACATGAAGATATCTCACGATGGCAGTAGGATTGAAGAAGAGAGGTCATATCATGTTTTTACTATTTGACAATGGATGAGAGTGCAAAAATAAATAATAATATGTTGTTAATGAACATGTGAATTTATGCATACAAGAATGTATATTCACTTGCAGAAATAACCAATACTAAATACATAAATTGATATTGAACATAAAATAATAATTATAGGAATATTATGTGCTAGGTTTTCACCACTAAACATACATTATTCATATTTCATGAAGCTAAGTTGGAAAATTACATTGAGGATTAAATAGGGGAATAAATTGAGATTATGTATGTTATTTCTTAAATAAAATAATATATAATTGAGTAAATCTCTTTTACACATCCATATGAGGCCATACCTTCATCTAAATGAAGAAAACATTTCATGAGCATTATTAAACCATGGAAACTAATAATATACAGGTGATCATAATTATTATGAATGACTAAAATACATTTTTAGTGGATATTGAAGGTAATTGCAGTTATATACGAGAAGAGTATATTGAATACTATCATAGTGGAATATTACTCTAAAAATGGAATAATAATTTCAACTTCATGAAAAATATTGGGAATTTGAAGACTATGTAATGTAGTATAAAGATCCTCTTATGTGGTTCAAGAGTTTTTGGGCTAGTGTGGACTCTGGTAACACAATAAAATGTAGTATAAATATCATCATGTGTGACTTAAGAGTGTGATGGTCTGTGTAGACTCTAGTAACACCATGTAAAGTAATCTAATGATATTCTATATATATTCAAAAGTTAAGACAAAAGTTGACTCTATATCAACCATTATAATTGAATAAAAGTTTATAGTAAATAATCCATATTAGGGGGTCTAACCAACATGGAAAATAGTATTTAATTCCACAAAACCTTTTAAATACCATGTGACTAGAAATATATTATCATTTCTATAGAAAATTTGGGAATGTGAGATATTATTTTAACAGAAATAGTGGATCAGATCTTTAACCCACTATAGAGGTTGAGTTTAAAAATAAAAAATTCATAAAATGAAAAAGAAATAAATGAGTCACACCAACCCCACTCAGTGATCTCACATATGTCTAGTCTCTACATAGTATAATAAGTACGGTGATTAATTCAAATTCATTGAAATATACCTATAAAGTAATTTATTATAATAATATAAATTATGATAATCTTATGGTAATGGTACTAGAGAATAAGATAAAGGTTATGATTGAAGGAAAAAGAGATATAATTGGGGATATAATCTCTTAATTAGTTTTACTCATGTAGGTGAAGTCACAGATAATAGAGTATCCTTACATGAGAATGTGGAATTCTCGATGACTAAATCTATAACTTAGCAGATGTATGATTTTATCATGTGAGATCTAACAGGTTGATAATTAGCAAGTTGGATCTAGTGTAAGTGGGAGTTTTGTAAAATTTGGTTCCATAGACCAAAAATAAGTAGTAATGTTCTATTTATATATCAACTATTTGAGAGTTATGTATGATGTATTTATACCATAATAGTGTTGAAACCTCTACATAAAATTTTTATAGGGTAATCTTCTTAGATTTTTTCCATACCGAAAAGGTTTAGAAATTCCTATTTATAAAAAGAATCATAAGATACTATAACATTTGTTGTTCATAAGGATCATAGAATAACATAGCTGGGGGAGGGGATTGAATCAGATGTTGTCTTTTTACATGTTTTTAGCTTTAAGAAACCCAACCCCTATCACTTGTTGGTGTTATTTAATTATCAATTCAGTGAACTTATATGGATGTAAAATAAGTAAATTAAGAAAATGACACAATATTTACAAGGTTTTTCCTTAGTGTGAGAACCTAAATCCTTAACACGGACATTACCACGGGTCTATAGAAATTCACTATTAGAAATAAGTGAATAAAAATTTTGATTCAACCAAAATTGGCCTCCTTCTATATCCTGATTGATGTTATTATACTATCTACCATAAGATTAAAAACATTTAGGACAAAATTTGATCTAAAATAAATGTAAAAGAACATTGAAACTATATGATCTACAAAGGATCATTTAGAATTCTATTTCTGATCTACCTCTATCCAATCATCTCTATCTGAAAAACCACTATATGGAAATCTCTATCCATTTCTCATTTTCTCATACTATTATTGAATCAAATTTATATTTTCCCAATTAAAATGTCTTGGAACCTCAAAAACTTCTGGTCAAAACACTATCCATTCCTCTCTGTCCATTTCTCTATATCTAGTAATATGAACATTCTTATACCCAATCTACTAATTGAAACATCTTTCTAGAAAACTCATCTGACACAAAAGTTTCAGCATTTCATTTTTTTATCATCAAGCAGTGTTAATTATGATTTACTTTCCAACCTCTATTTATAAAACCATTATAGTATGAAAGGAGGGAAACTAGAAAGGTTATATTCTCATTTAAATTCATGAATCCAAATTTCTCAGTTATTTGATTTTCATTTTCATGCTTCTCATGTCTTATCATATCTTCTTAACTCTTCTAGTGTCTTCTCTGATCTTTGTGAATTATCCATAACATCAACATTTTCAACATTATTATCTTTATAACATTTCAATATTTTACAATATGATCTATCTAGAAATTTATTTTCTAGAACTTCTCTATCCAGAAGACTATATCTAAAATTATCTAGTTCTCTAGATCCACTTTAAATGAACATATGTTTAAGGAGACTAAACACAAAATTTAATCTTATTACAAACATTCTGGATATAAGTATCTTTAATGAACGCATTTTTTGAAACTTATCCTCTTATTATGTCTACTCTTACAAACTATATGTAGATGGTTGACTACATTGTTACAACTTCTAAAGACTTCAAACACTTGTATCTACTGTCTAGTAGAAACATCAACATTTCTAACACTTTCATTGTCTAGAGGATCTACCCATTCTTTTATGCGAGTTCATATATTTCTACAAAACTACATCTGATTAAAAACATTAACTTCAATTACTTCTTACGACTACTCCAACTAAATGTATTCTATATATTATATCATCTTTATACTTCATCATAAATCTCTATATAGAAGAGTTAGTCCAGAATTTTTTGTTTAGAACCACATATGATGTCTCCTTTTGTTTTCTAAAAAATCAGCTACTTTATTTCTTAGTTAAAAACTCATGCATTATAATCCTGACTGAAATCCAAAATATTTATTTTCTCACATTTTAGAACAACTCAGTTACTTGAAAAAATATAAAATTTCAACCAAAAGCTTCATCAGAACATAATATCTTGAAGGTTGTGTCCATTAAACAAGGTTCTGCTTCATCAAACATCACCAAATTCATACTTATATATTTATTGTATTTTCTTTGTCGATAGAAATTTTTCTAGAAATTTATGTCTGAAAACATAAAATTTGAATAAATTCCAATCTAAAGTTGTTATATCTAGTAATCTGCATCTGAAGCTCTATTCCAGGAAAGTTATGTCTGAATTACTATGTACATAACTATATATCCAAAAAACATCAAGATCCTCCTTTATTTAAAGTATTTTATCATGAGGTTTTCATGATGAATAGAATTTTTAAATCTATATATCATCTCATGAATATAGGTTAGAATTTTTAGAAGTTTATATCTTCCCAGCTTTCTCACTTTCTTATTCTTTAAAAACATCACAACAAACGTTTTTTATCTTAATAAAAATCATATTTTCATATTTTATAAAAACAATTAATAAAAAAAATTGTCAAAAACAATTATTAGCAAAACATCACAAAGTATATTAAATGTACACCTTTGTATTTTTTGAAAACATTGGTTTTTTTTACCACCCATCATTTTTTATCACTCATACATTTTTCAAAAATCATTTTTATAACAACTCAAAATTTTCACTTTTACCAAAACATATCCTTTCTCAAAAGAGAGTCTCTTGAAACCCTAGTGTTGGATAAAGAAATAGTTTTGAATGAATTTCGTCCCTTGGTGAAAAGATAATTTTTTTACATATTAAGATAATCTTCCCATCACTTTGATCTTTTCAATTTTTAGATTTCAATTTTTCACACTCCACATTTTTATTCTCTCCCCCATTTTATGATATCCACATATTAGGATTCATTGTAGAAATAATATTAAAAACATCTTAAAATGTTGTGACTTTATCTCTCCCCTTATTCAACATAAACAAAAACATAGTAGTGGAATTCATTTTAAACATTAACAATTCATTGGTGGACGATGAATATAAAGTTATGACCTCAAATCAAAAAATCTAAATTTTGTCATATATATGGAACTATATTGAAAATTTGATACTTCCTTGAAATATATTCTACAAAAAAACCCCACCAACAACTTTCCATTTTATGAATTGAAACTTATTATCATTATTATTTGATCTTGATTACAAGACATGATTTTTAAAAAGATAAATTTAACCATGATTATTACAAAGTATTTAAATGGTGTAGAAACTTTCACCTTCAAATATTCTAGTAGAAGGTTCATCCACAATATTTGAGTGATGGACTAGGTAACAATAATAGATTTGGATTTTTGTTGTGCTAAAAGTTACTGAACTTTGTTTATAAAAATTAAAACTCAGATGCAATTATCATAAGAAGAATGTTCCTCCTAAAGTTGATAGTATATAATTGAAATCAAAATCCCAATCAGCATTAGTATAACCATTAATGTTCATATCACAACTTCATTTATACACCATACCATATGAAGTTGTTCATTTAACATATCACAGAATTCTATTTGATTCCAATATATGAGATAATTTAGGATCACTTTGATATATGGTACATAAAATCATATATAAAACAATATCAGAACACATGACTATAAGTAAATTAATACATCCCACTAGCTTTTGAAAATATTTTTTATTTAATATTTATTCATTTTCATCTTTTCTCAAATTTTTTCGAACTAAAATCAGAGTAGAAACTTATTTAGAATCTTCCATACCACACTTTCTTAAAAAAATATCTAGAATAATTATCTTAAGATAGAAAAATGTATATTTATCTTTTTTTAACTTTTAAGACCAATATTAAAGTTAGTTATCCTAAAATTTAAATATAAAAATTCTTCATCATTAGTTAGAAATTTTTTTAGAAAAATTTTCTCTATCCCCCCAAAAAATTATATCATCAACATAATCAATTAAATTCAGTGTGTATGGATCCAATTAATTCACATAAAAGTTGTTGTTAACATTAAATTTAAAAAAATTAAACTTTTTTGGAATACAATAATGTTTTGAGTTCCAAAAATGTGGAGATTTTTTTAACCAATAAAATGATTTAATCAATTTACAAACCTTTATTTAAATTTTATAATGAAGAAAACAAAAAGGTATATGAATTTAAACTTGTTATTCAAAATCCCCATTCAAGAATGATGAATTTACATCCATATAATAATCTTTATAACACCAATGTAAAGAATCTGCTAAAAGAATTTTGAAGTACACTAATCATGAAATTGGGGGAAATTTTACTTCAATGTCTACACCTTCCACCTATGCATAATTCTCAAAAAAAGTACTGATTTTTTTCATTAAACTTAACCTTGTTCATTCAACAATTTTCTGTACACCAATTATTTTCCAATAACATTTTTATCTACTAGATATATAATAAGTTCCCAGATTTTATTTTTCTCAATTTGATCCAACTTTTTAATTCATACATTCACCCATTCATTTTGGTTCACTACTTTTTAAATTGACTCTAGTTCAATCTGTGAAATGAGATATGTTTGATTTTCAAATATCAACCCTATTCTAGTCTAAATTGAGTCTTTTTTATTTCTTATTATATTTAATTTTTATCATATTTTTTAGGGTAGTAAATATCAATGTTTATCTTCCAACTTCACTTTTATCATCACAAGATTCCTATAAATCTTGATATCTTAGTTTTGGTTCAGTTTCACATTATTTGGGAAAATTCAGTTTTTATTCCTCAACATTTTCAACATCATTTATAAAGGAACTTGTCTTTTAAATAATTTTCACATTATAGGAATACACTAACTTTTGAAAATCATTTCCAAACATTTATAACTTCTTTAATTTGGTTAATATCCCATGAAAGATAATTTCTCATATTTTTCATCAGATTTTCCAGGATCCAGATTTTATATTTTTAGTAAATAGGGAATATAAAAAACTTTAAATATATTAATAAATGTTATTTATTATAAAAAATTTCATAAGAAGTCAATTTTCATTTAAGCCATAAAAAAATCAGTTTTTCACGTGTATAGTAGTGCTAATGGATTTTATCCAGTACAAATTTAAATGTTTTAACTCTACCAACATGCATATTTCCATTTCCACTAAAGATAAATTTTGTTGATGGTTGTATGGATCACTATATTTATGTTTGATTCCCTACACATCTAGATAATATCCAAAAAATGTTCATGTAAATTCTATAGAATTATCAGATCTCACCATATTTATATAAACCCATATCACTCTCTCAAAATATCTTAAAAATATATGAGAATTTATACAGCCTATGATTTATGTTTCATAAACATGATGTTGTCCATCCAAGTGAAACCATAAATAAATGTTATATAGAAAATAAAATAATTTTGTTTGTTGATGTCTAATCATTCCTAAATGATACAAGTAAATAATCTCAATAGGCCAAGTAGATTGAATTTCTACTTTTTTATTCATATTACTAACTATCATTCCATTTTGAAAAGTTATAAAAAATCATCTTATCTTTTTCTCAATGTTGTAAGATTTCATACAACATTAAATTTTTAAATATTATTCATAATTTACTACCCAATATGCCCAACTCTATGATTAGAAAACTTGTTCTAATCTTTAACAATCATGTAACATGAGTTACAAAGTTCTACAATATGGAAAATATTTCCACTGGTTCTTTATTATCATGTGACAAAATTATTACCTTCCTCACATCTATTGATGATGGAATATTTTATAAATATAACTTCTTTTTCATCATCAAAAAGTAGACTCATGCTAAAAAGGTTATCTTTATCCCGTCAACAAATATAACTTCTTTTTTATTTTAGTTTTTGAGGTTCTTTATTAGTGGTTCATATTCCCATTTTTTAAAAGGAACTATAATTTCCAAATTTATCTTCTCATCCATAATGTCTTCCAACATCTTTCAATATTTTTATATCCCCCATAATGTGTGAGGAATAACCACTATTAAGAATCCATGGTTTTTATTTGTTTTAGAGTTGTCTTAACAACAAAAGATATTTTTTCAACTTTCTCTATTTCATCATACTTTTATTTTCTAGTATATGAAATTTTCCCTAGATGTTTATCCATATGTTCATTAGAAAGGTGACCCATTTTATCATATCTTCCACACACTTCTTCCAAAAATTCAATCTAATTATTTCTTGATTATTTTATAATATCTTGATATTTTACTTTTATTAATTCTTATTGATTAGGAAAGTTTCTCATTCCACTTACACTATTTCATCCCCTATGTTCATATGTATTTCTCTGAAGTTACAAGTTATGCCATAGTTTTACGCTTTTTGACCATCAATTCCCCAACACTAGAAAAAACCATCAAATCTTGGTTTTTTGTAGAAGTATGATTTCCTTATATAGATATTTTATTGAGGTTCCTAACTTCTTAATATTATTAATTTCACTATGAATGGTCTATCTTTCTTATAGATGGAAATTTTCAAATTTTGTGGATGTGATAGGTTTCTAACATCCCTTCATAACTCATTATTTAAAAAAAGAGACATTCTTATCACATGAAATTTTATAAATATTATATAATATTTTCTATTTAGTGGGTAAAGATTTCACTGAATTCTTGAAGTGTGTTTTTATGTATCTTTAGATGTTTCATAATTTAAATTTGAAGCCTTGATGAAATATTCATTGAAATTTATTAAGGTAATTCTATATAGAAAGATTTTTTATTGAGTTTTGGTAAATTCATATTTACTAGCATCGAAATTATTACTGAGGTCTGAAACCATCTTTCGTTATTCAAAAAATATCAATTTATAGTTTCATATTTCATGGATATAAATTTATTTTTTCTTATGTATATAATTAATCCTTTAACACATTTTCCATATTCATTATTTATTATTCATATTTCTTTATTGAGTATTCAATTTTTATTAGGGTATGATATAAGTTCTGATCTGAGTTGACACTCTCTATAAGATTCTTCACATCTACTTATTTATAAAGCTTCATTTTTCTCAACATTTGAAAAGAAAGTTCAGATTCCTTCTAAAATTTCATATTTTAATTAATCAGTCTGATCAAAGTCAGATTATAATTTCTTAATCAGCATTCTTCTTTTATTTCGAAGGAACATTTTCTTTCCACCACTGTAATTATTTTCTTCCATAAAAGTTTTTTACAGATTCTTTCATGAATTATTTTCTTTATAACTGTCTTAAAATTCACTATCTTTATTAATAGGTCAATTCATTTAAAATTGACCAATTCCACCACACTCAATACATTTGAGAATATGTTTTCCTCCAAAATTTTCCCTTCCTCTTTGATATTTATTAGAGATAATAGATAAGATTTGTTTCCCTTCAAATAATCATCTTACATAACTTCATAATCACGAGGATTAACATATTCATCATCTTGAATTTTTATCTTTCACATTGATTTATAATCTATTTCATCTTTGATCTTATTTTGGAATGTTTAAAATGTTCTCATTTCATAGTAAATAGTAACTTTATAAAATTAATCCTTTTATGAATCTTATTTATCATCTAAAGATATTATTTTAGAATCAAAACAATTTGGAAATTTTCTCATTAGTTTCTTAAAAATTTTAGAATCTTCGAAGACATATTCGAAACCTCTAATGATGCAAAAATCTTCATTCACTTTGGTAAAGTACTCATCAATAGTTTCTTTATCTCTCATTATTATGTCTTCATACTTTCTATTATATATTTTTATCTTTGTATAAAAAATACTACTCTTTATTACACACATAAACATGATTTATTAAATAAACATGTACCTAATAAAACTCTAAGGATCGAAATGTCTAGTGTCTTGGGAAAATTAGGAACATTACATAACAACTTAGAAAAAAAACACCACAACTTTATTGAAAACTACTTTTACAGGACCCCAACATTCTTTTGTACTTATCATTGCATGTGATAACCTGAAGACATGCATAAGAAAAGGGGGTGATATAATGATCATTAAAGGAGTAAGAAAGGAATAGGAAGGATAAAGTACAGGTTAGGAAATAGGCATATCAATGGAACATAAAACAAAAATGAACATAAATCCATGATATATCATGATTTCATAACATGGAAATGTGGAAACAACATTTAACATGATATTAGCATGAGACAAGGCTCATTGCACATTGAGAATGAGTAAACCATAATTTCACTTGAATTAGCATTTTTAAACCCTCATTTTACTTCAAGTATCATGATACTTATATTTACCCAATGCATTGGATCACTATCAGGGCACACCCTTCATAAAAATATCATTTCATGCATAAGTGTTATTCAAGGATCATATAACATGGGTTAATTAAGTAGCAGCACTTATTACATGATAAAAGAATGTATAATTCATACATGAAACTCCATGATTAATATTCAAATGTCCATAAAGTCGAGTACCCTTGATAGAGAAATGGTAATGGTATTCACTACACAATGACTTTGGCTTGGAAAATCTCAGTGCAATTTCAGTAGCATAATGACGTGACATAAGAATTCATAAAAATGGTTGGTGACAGATAAAGGGGTGTATAATCATATGTAAATTAAATAGAAATTAATGTTAGTAATATAAACGTCCCAATATATGTAATGGTATTTAGATTCATAATACAAAATAATTGCTTGAAGTTAAATGAGAAGAGAGAAATTCCTTACGGAATTTCGGCATGGTAATAGGTGTACATGAGTGGAATTAGTGAGATAGAAAGAGGTATATCATCATTAAAAAATAATTATGTAATTATGGGCGATGTGATAAATCATACCCCAACATTTTTAATTGAAAATAAAAAGGTATAAAATCATAAGGAAACATTGAAAAAAATGAGAAGGGATGAAACCCCTTACTTGGAAGTGTGATCCCAAAGGATTGGGAGGGGCTTTAGAGAGGCTTATTGGGAGCTTGTGGAGACTTGGGAGGACATTAGAGAGTGGAGGGAAGGGTTTTAACTAGATCTAAAGGTTATAAGTTAATATAAGTGGGATATTGGGTGAGTTTATGCAGGGAAAGGGAGGGAATTCTTTATTATTTAGGTTTTGTACACCACACATTAAACTAATGAAAACTACAAACCAACTCATTTTTTTGCCCATGTTTTTTTTTCAAATTTTAGTGGAAAAAATTATTATATAAGTCCAATTTCCGAACATATTAAAATATTAGGCTTGATTATGTGGAGGTGAGTCACACTCTCGTGGAAATCATTTTAAAATGTTAAAATGTTTAATATATTTTTGAGGGTCCATGAAAGCATGGTAAAATAAATCAAAGAAACCTAAAATATAATTATTTTAAAGGTAAAACATATATTGGATGAAAATACCTTTTATAGTATATTATTACACCATTAATAGGTCATTATTTTGTCATAAAACACATTATATATTTAAACATTATTTAATTTTTACCCAAAAATTCGACTATATCAGAAAATTATGAAAATTTCAGCATTGGATAATTTGGACATCCTGAATCCAAAAATAATATTTACTTTATCTAAAAAATTTTCTAAATATGAAAATTTTCACTTTTAAAAAAAACATACATTTATAAAAAATTCATGGGTTTTGACAAAAACAGTTTTCAAACCTTAATAAAAATAACATTGGTATTCATATAAAATATATGATAATTTATATTTAATAAAATGTAATTTCATAATGAAATTTTATTAAAATATTATTTAATTAAAAAATCCATTGTTTCATCAAAATATAATTATTAATTGAATATTAAATAAAAATTCTATTTTTTTCTTAAAAAACCATTTACAAAGTAAAAAATAATAAAATGAACGTATATTGTTTATTCAGTACAAAAATAATGCACATAATCATAGTTGTAAAATATTTTTTAATAACCCCTTATAACACTTGTATAAGACCAAAGGGTACGGTGTGCGATGGTGATAGACTCTTGGGGAGGCTCAGATAACATTGCTCGGGTGGTAATCTCTATTAACTTCCACTTCTACCATAAGAGATTCCATTCAAGATTAACACATTGAAGCATAGATTGGGCTTGGTCATGTGTGATGCCCAATGATTCTACCTAATTTTGGATCTTCAACAAATGTTCTTTATACGTTTCTATTCTACAAGATGAGGTCATTGCTTCCTTTTTCTGAGTAAATTGGATTTGTTAAATCCTGATATTTATACTAACCATCTGATCATTGTTCAATGGATATATAATCAACGGTCACAATTCATAACGATATTTTAAAATCCAAAAACATACAACCAAGGATGTTCATATGTTATATAACCATTTTATATAAGAATAAATTTAATTAGATAAAGAGTAATTTTCATTAGTAAAAGTTTTGGTCATTACAATCACCCCATTTAAGAAATTTCTTCCTTGAAAATTCCTTTTCCCACACTAAAACAAATTCGATTAACTCTGCTTCATCACATCCTCTAATTCCCACATTTCCTCTTCAAACTTGTGGTTTCTCCATAACACCTTGACGAGGGGAATTGTATTATTTCGTAGAACTGTTTCCATATGATATAAGATCTTCACCAGATTCTCTTTATAGGATAATAAATTCTCAAATTGTACCACCTATGGATTGAATAAATGCGATGGGTCAGGTATGTACTTTCACAAGATTGATTCATGGAGTACATCATGTACAAGCGATTGGTTTGGTGGGAGTGCTAGTTGATAGGCCACTTCTCCAATGTGATCATGGATCTCAAAAGGGATAATGTACCTTGGAATAAGCATTCACACCTTCCCAAATCACATAATTCGATTCCACGGTGATATGTAGAGTAATTCCATGTCTCCAAAATCAAAATCTAGGTCTCGTCGAAGATTATCATTATATCTCTTTTGTTGACTTTGAGAAGCTTTAATGGGATACTGGATGGTCTTAACCTTCTCCACCATTTTGTCGACCATTTTTGGACCTAGGAGTTTTCGCACCCCAACGTCATCCCAAAATGCCAGTGTTCTGAACCTATTCCCATAAAAGGCTTCATAAGTATCCATTTATATTCTTGAGTTGAAATTTTTATTGTAAGAGAACTCAACCAGTAGAGGATGTTGATCTCATCCTCCTTTTAAGTCTATTGAGTATGCTATCAAAAATGTTCTCATGTATTTGGATAGTCCGTTCAGATTGGCCATCTGTTTGAGGATGATAAGCTGTACTGAAGTGTATCCCAGTATTCAGAGTATGTTGAAGAGTCTTCCAGAATTTAGAAGTGAATCTTGGATCTCAATTGAATACAATAGATAGTAGTAATCCATGCAGTCTTACTACTTCCCTGATATATACCTGTTCCAGTTGATCCAATGGGAAATTTTATTTAATTTCTATTAAGTGTGCAGTCCTTGTAAGATGATCCAAAACAACCAAGATATCATTATTTCCTTTGGATGTCTTATGATGTCCAGAGACAAATTCCATTGTGATGTTCTCCCATTTCCATGCTGGTATGCGTAATGGTTTCATCATCTCATTAGACTTCTACCTCATAGACTTCACTTGTGGACATACTAGTCACTTTGATGTAAACTCAATGATCTCATTCTTCATGTTATCCCACCAATAATTCTCTTGGAGATCTCGACACATCTATTTGTTTCCTGAGTTAATAGTGAAATTTGAACTATCTTCATCATCCAAAATTTCATTCTTTTACTATGGATTTGATGGAACACATAGTCTTATCCCAAATCTCATAATTCCTTCTTCATTAACATTAAACTTCAAGGATTTAACTTTCCTGATAATTTCCACTTTCTTCTGAATTATCACATCATCATTTTGATCATCTTTAACCTTTAAAAAATATACGGCTGAGAAATAAATTGTGAAAGGATTGATGATGTTCCCTTATTTATTATCACCATGTCCATCATTATCAAATTTAAGAATATAGCATCCTTTTCAATTCTTATCAATGATAAAATCACTAGGTCCTTTCTACTTAGAGCCTCGTCCACCTTGTTTTCTTTCCCAGGGTGGTAATGGATTGAGCATTCATAGTCTTTGATCAGCTCAAACAATGTTCATTGGTGCATGTTCAACTACTTCTGTGTGAATATATACTTGAGGATTTTGCGGCTGTAAATATTTCACGCATCTCCCCAAAGAGGTAATGTTACCAAATTTTTAAAGAAAAGATCATTACAGCCAAATCCATATCATGTGTTGGATAGTTTTTCTCATGAACTTTCAATTTCCATGAAGAATAGGAAATGAATTTTTTATTTTTTATCAACACACAGCCCAAACCCTTCTTCCAAGAATCATTGAAAATCACAAAAATTTCTCCACTTGTGGGTAGTGTGAGCACATGCACAATGATAATCCTACTTTTTAAATCTTTGAATCTCTCTTCACATTCATCACTCTAGAAAAACATTACTCCATTCTGATTTATCATGGTAAGAAGTTTGGACAATCATGAGAAATTTCTCACAAATAGCGATAATATTCATCTATCCCCAAGAAGAAATGGATATCTATTACCAAATTTGGCCTTGGCCATCCCTCAATTATAGCTATCATGGAAAGATACACATATATCCCATTTATTATGATTATATGACCCAAAAATGAGACTTAATTCAACCATTACTCACACTTACTATACTTTTCATAGAGATTCTCCTTTCTCAAGGTCTCTAGTAAGGTGCTTAGATTCTCTTCATGCTCCTCCTTGGTTTTAAAGTATATTATAAGATCATATATAAATACTACCAAAAATTTGATGATGTAGTCTCTAAATACTCTATTCATCATGTCTATGATGATTTCTGGGGAATTAGTGAGTTTAAAAGGAATTACTATGAATTCATAGTTCGCGTACCTTGTACGAAAATGAGTCCAAGGGATATCCTCCTTCTTCAACCTTACTAGGTAATATCCCAACCATAAATCCACCTTGGAGAAGTATTGTGCTCCATGTAGCTAATTGAACAAGTCATTAATTAACGGTAGAGGATACTTGTTCTATATCATGATTTTTTCGAGATCACGACAATCAATACATAGGCACATTGACCAATCCTTCTTCTTGATGAAGAGGAATGGTGCACCCCATGGTGAAGAACATGGATGTATAAACCCTTTATCTAGATTCTACGGTAGTTGTTTATTCAGTTTCTCAAGCCCCACAACAACCATTCTATATTGAGTCTTGGATATTGTCAATTCCCTAGTTATAAGATCATGTGAGAATTCAACATGTCTTCTAGAAGGAAGACTAGGTAGTTTCTCAGGAAACACTTCGGAGAATTCTATCACAATAGGAATTTCTTCAAGGATGGTTTCTTCCATAGACCCAATCATCCGTGAATGATATGCATGTTCATAGGGCGGTAATATCCATGCTTGAGATGATGGTTCAAAAGAATATTCAACCTCCACCGTACACTTGTATAGAATATGGGGTCCATTCTCCATATGAAGAGTGATTTACCTCTCATGAAAATTTATGTTGGATATATATAGGGAAATACAATCCATAATAATAATCAAATCAAATTACACTAGAGTAAGTATTATGAGGTTTTCCATAAAGTTCAATCCACAAATTATTATAGGGGAGGAGTTAAATCCTTGGGATGCAATGATCTCCTCATTTTCCATTCTCACCGACATCATTGCTTTCATGATTTTTAGTGGTGTTGGGATTATTCTAATAGAAATTTGGGATATAAAAGAATGAATAGAACCAAGATCAAAACATTCATTATACATTATAGAATGAATAACTAGTGTACATATCCCCACATTGTTTTCAGGGATCAATTCAGTGGTAGTGATGGAAAAAGATCACCCTTACTTCCTTGGAGGTTTTTGGTTGCCTCCTAAAACCATTGGCTCAGAAAATTGGTTTTAAATGTGCCCCAATTATTTGTAGTTGAAGTAATGAACAATGTGTTGAGGGTAAAATGGAGCGTTACACTCCACCGTTACAGTAATAGGTTTTTATTGTCGGTAGTTAATATCCAGGTGCCCTTCTCTTCCACACATAAAGCATTTCCTTGTCCCCATTAGGCAATTTCTGGGGTGCTTCATTCTATATCTTTGGAAAGTGGGGTTCTAGATTTGTATATTATCATTGGATTTATCCATCGTACATATAGAATTAAAGTCCAAATTCCACTTCAACCTTTAATTTGTGTGTAATGACAAAGCCACAGTCATATTGTGCAATACTTGTGAAGTTTTCCTCATATGCACCAATGGATTCATCTTTTTTTTTCTTAAGGGAAAGGAAGTCCCTTTCTATATTAATTCGTAGGGTGCAAGGAAAATATTTATCAAAAAAATTGTGTGGAAATCCTTCTATTAAAACACCTCGATGTATTACTTTGGCTTTTTATTTTTTATAAATGTCCAGCATAGGTCAACTTCACCCTCCATGTGATAAGTATCCAGAAGAAGCCTCTCTTGTTCAGAACATTTAAGGATGGAGAAGATCCTTTCAATGTAGTTGATCCATTATTCTACAATTGATAGATCAAATGATCCATTAAAAGTTAGAGGACTTTTTCTTATTAATCTGTCAAATGTGGAATAATATTTCTTGGGGGGGGGGGTGAACGTTCCTCCTGACCCATGTTTCTATTAAAAACATGAGTTAACTGAGAGAGTATCATGACAAAGATCACGATTCTCACTCCCATTGGATTGAGGATCTCATTAGAACAATCATCATATTGAACTTCACATCAGTTATTATCCTGAGTCCTCCTATTACCAAAAATTGGAGGGAATAAAAGGAATGTTAGGGGTAAAACTTAAATGGAAATCCAAAGACAAAAATTGATAACTTATAAATGCACTTTATTTACTTATCATATGAATTTATAGGGTTCAATATATGTTATCCAGGAACTACTTCCCAACATATATTCATTGGGGAATTTTTTTATTCCCTTAACAATGGTTCATACTATGATTGGGAATTTTCCAAATTATATCCCTTGGGAGTTTCATAACCAACTGTCCAGCAAGGCCCATTGTCGTGCACCAGTTCCCATTTAAGTCCAGCTCAATACGGTGTTTTTGGGTTCTACCCCTAGATACATTTGTTCAAGAGCCGCCTCTACCTACTCGTATCCATACATGTATGTATTTTATTAATAAACCATTTGCTCATCACTCACCAAAATTTAGGTATGTTTTTATTATACTTAGTCTTATCCCAAAGGCTTTCACTATGGTTTTCTAATCCTAATCCCAAAAATAACTAAACCTATCTGTTGATACCAACTATAACAACCTATCTCTTTATTATAAAATTAAAAATGATTTATTATATAAACATTCACTTATGAGAAATTTGAATATTGGGAGGTCCAGTGTCTTGTGAAAATTATTAACATTACATAACAACTTAGAACATAAAACACCACAACTTTACTAAAAACATTATTTACATTACCACAACATTCCTTACTACACAGCATTGCATGGGATAACCTAAGGACATGCATAAGAAAAGGGTGAGCTATAAAGACTAGTAAGGGAGTAAACAATTCATATGTAGGATAAATTATATGTTAGTCAATAGGTATATCAATGGATCATAAGATAAACAAGAATATAAAGGCATGATATAGCATGATTATCATAACATGGAAATGTGGCAACAACATTTTACATGATATTAGCAAGAGATAATGATCATTGCACATGGAGAATGATTAAACCCTAATTTCACATGAATTAGAATGAGTAAAATCTAATTGTACTTGTCATATCATGATAATAATCCTTACCTAATGCATTGGAGTGCTATCATAGTGCACCTTTATTAATCATTCCATTTCATGTACAAGTGTGCCACAAGAATAATATAAAATGGATTCATTAAACATAATGACTTATTCCATGAAAAATGAATTTGTCACACATAAATGAAATCCAATAATAAATAAGTAAATGTGCATAAATTTGAATACCCTTAATAGAAAAATGGGCATGGTATTCACCACATAATGACTTTGTCTCGGAAAACTGTGGTGAAATTTCTGCAGCATAACAGCGTGACAAAATAATTCATAAAAATGGTTGATAAGAGAAAAAGGGGTGTCTCATTATGTTTACATGAAATGTACATTATGAGTATCATATAGATACATTTCCCAACTTATGTAATAGAATTTATATTCATAATAAAAAATAATTTGTTGAATGTAAATGAGAAGAGAGAAATTACTTACAGAATTTTTGCATGGTAATGAGTGTACATGGGAGGCATTAGTGAGATAGAAAGAGGTATATCATCATTAAAACATACATATGGAATATATTTGGAGGCTATAAATCATACCCCAACATTTTTAATTGAAAATAATAAAGTATAACATTATAAAGAAACATGGACAAAAATTAGAAAAGAAGAAATCCCTTAATTTGAAGTGTGATCCCAAAGGCTTGGGTGGGGATTGAAAGAGGATTATTGGGAGCTTAGGGTTCCTTGGGAGGATTTTAGAGAGTTGAGGGTAATGGTTGGTTGAGATTTAAAGGTTTTATGTGAATATAATTGGGATCTTGGGTGGTTTTATATAGGGAAAGAGAGGTAATTGTTTATTATATAGGTTGTGGACACCAGACATTAAACTAATCAAAACCACAAACCATCCCATTTTTTTACCATTGTTTTTTCCAAAGTGGAGTGAAAAAAATTATTTTATAAGTACAATTTCTGAACTTATTAATATACTATGCTTTCTTATGTGGAGGTGAGTTACACTCTCAAGGAAATGATTTTAAAATGTAAAAATGTTTTATAAGTCATGGGGGGTCCACTAAAGCTTTGTAAAATAAATAAAAAAAAGAATAAAATCACATTATTTTAAATTTAAAACATATATTTTACAAAAAACACATTTATTTTATTTTATTAAATCACTATTGAGTAATTATGATGTAATAAAACAGATTATATATTTAAACGGTATTTAATTTTTATCCAAAAATTCAACTGTGTCAAAAAATTATGAAAAATTAACCATTGGATAATTTTTACATCCTGAATCCAAAAATTATATTCATTTTATATAAATAAATTAATAATTATATTAATTTTAACTTTTAATATAAAAACTTTTATTTATCATAAACTATTGGGTTTTGACAAAAACAATTTTCAAACCTTAATAAAAAATATATTTGTATTCATAAAAATAATATGATCATTTGTATTTAATAAAAATTAATTTAGTAAGAATATTTTTATTAAAATATTAGTTAATTAAGAAATACATTAATTAATCTAAACAGAATTGTAAAATTAATATTAACCAAAAATATTATTTGTGCTTTAATATCAATTTACAAAGTAACAATAATAAAATGAATGTATATTATTTATTCTATATAAAAATAATGCAGATAAACATAGTTCTAGGGTCTTATTACATAACCCACTATAACACCCACATTAGACCGAATGGTAAGGTGTGAGATGGTGATAGAATCTTGCGGAGGCTCAAATAAGATCCCTTGAGTGGTAATCTCTATTAACTTCCACTTCTATCATAGGAAATTCCGTTCATGCATAACGTGTTGAATCTAGGCTTGGGATTGTTCAAGAGAAAAACCTAGTGACTCTACCTGCTTTTTGGAATCTAATAAATGGGCTTCATATGGATCAATTCTACTAGATGAGGCCATTTCTTTCTTTGTTTGAGTACATTTTATTTTTTAAAGCCCTCTAGTTATACTAATAATGTGATCACTACACAAAGGTTATATTAACAACGACCACAATTAATAATGGTATTTTAAAATCCAAATACATAAAGAAATGGATTTCATATGTTATTTATCCATTTTACATAATAATACATTTAATTAGATCAAGAGGAATTTCCATTAATAAAATTTGGGATCATTACTCTTTGTACCCATCACTTTATTATTTCCTTCAAAAATAATTTCAATCGGTTACCACATTATATTTACTATTTTGAGACTCATCACCTTCATGTGTTTGTTTGACAAATATATAATAATAGAATATCTATTCATTCCATAAAGATCAATGTTTCTTTTATTTGAAACAGTCATGGGATAATCTTTCTAAAAGGGTGGAAAACCAATACATACAACACCTACAACTGCTAAACCAAGAGATAAAATATAGAGTATAAATCTATTTTTCCATACAAAATATTTTTTTCCATAAAATAATAGAATACCTCTACTATTGATGAAATTGAGATTTTCCATGATAAGGATTTGAAAGGAGAAACATCCCTCCCACACAACTTGAATTTTTCAAGGATCATAGAAAACTGAGGGGGGTGAATCAATTTTTATATTTTTAAAAATTTAAATATTTATGAAACATATCCCCTATATCTTTTTATAGTTATTTCCTTATCTCTTTTTAGTAAACTACCATGCCTGAAAAATTAGGAAATTAAAAAAATCATGCATGATTTAAAAGGTTATGCCTTGATGTGAGAAACTACATCCATACCATGGACACTGTCAAGGGACCATGGAAATTCACTATTAGAAAGTAGTGAAAATATATTTTGATCTAACACTTTCCATTATCCTTCTATCTTCATATAGTTATGATTAAAATAACAACCATAAGTTTAAAAAAATTCTTACCAAATTTGATGAACAAAAATGTAAAATAAATTTAAAATATATGATGCACAAAGGTTTTTTTGGAATTATGTGTCTGATATTCCTCTATTTGATTTTCTCTATCAGAAAATATTTTATATATTAATATATATCTATTGAAAATTTTCTCAAACTATGCCATAATAAACATGCAGTTCTACACAATTAACAGAAAATAGTTCCTGGAAAACTTATACTCAGAAATCTATCTTATCCTATCTATCTATTTCTATAGTAGGATGATATTTCTATTGCATAATCTTATGATTAGAACCTATATTTGGAAACCTCCTCCAAGAAAACATTTTATAATTTCAACTTTATCTCTCTCTCTCTCTCTAAATAGTGTAAATACCCGGACAATAATAGCATAGAGATGATGCCTCACTTTATTATATTAGCATATATATAATACTTGAATCCCAAAAGGCCAACCATTTAACCAGTTTTAGAATCAATATTACATATATGAGCTTTAAATTACAATTTAAAATATTAAATAAAACATATAAAATCATTTGAGAATTCCATTTTCTTCATTGGTTAACCCTGCATGTCAGTCACAATACTCATCTTGACATACTAGGAATATAAATAATAATAAAGGGGTGAGATAAAAGGCTCAATACGGGTTGGCATACAATGGAATCTATTGTGAATAATAAGAATAAACATTAAGGCAAGGTGTATAACTAAAACAAAATCCATTTAACCATAATCGTGAGCAAAATATCGAAAGAATTTATGAAAATAATATAATACCATGTAAATAATATCATGGATATTTTAATAATAGAATATTCAAATGGAATATCATTAAATAATCTCATAATGAGAGAAGGCATAATTCCATACATCATAAACATACCGTTAAGGCTTCGACCAAGACGCCATACATAAATAGGTAAGGTTTTGGCCAATACCAAAACTATTTTGACCCCCCTTTTATCAATTCTTAGTGGATCCCCTCCCTCTCACCACCCATTGCACTTTCCCGTGAAACCCCCACCCACATTCCTGCATTCCCATGCTTCTACCAGAACTTGAACTTGAGACCTCCCTCCTTGCACAAATTCACCTTGACCACAAATCCATTTAGTTTTTTTCTCCATTAAATGATATATCTATTTATATACATATGTATATATAGTTGCATTTATTCGTATATTAATATAGATTCATATTAATATAAATATATTTAGTTATATTAAAACACATTTATTTACTCATATATTAATATATATTTATTCATATATTAATATATATATTTATTCGTATATTAATATATATTAATATATATTAATATATATAATTTTAGTCATAATTTTTATCCATATATTTATTCTTATATTAATATATATTTATAAGAATTGTTTTAAATACATTTATAAAATTTGTTTTTATGTGTGTTTATAAATAAATAAAAACATACATATATACAACACACAGCCACACATAGACACACATGAACAGACACACACAAAGACACAGATATATATATATATATACATATATTTATATACATATATTTACAAATAAATACATATATTAGTGTTTCTGAAAAGCTATAGAGTGTTAAAATGACCATAACTTCTAATCCCAAAGTCTATTCCAACTCCACAACCAGTAAACATGAAGAAACTGAAACAATATTTGATATGATATGTGGTACAATCCTAGAGGACATCTGGATCACAAGTTATAGTTTTTTGAATGTTAAAAAACATGGGTACCTCGACTAGAAAATCAGTTTTGGAGGCATTCATGGATTTTTTGGCCTCGAAAAATGTGAAAAGAAGGTTTTTTGGGTCCCCAATGTGTAGATCTCATCATAGGATTTGATTTCACATGTTATGGTGATCAAAGGGACACCCAGATAAAAATTTATTATTGTTTGAAGTTTGAGTTACATTTTCAACTTATTTAAGATGTTTTATAATTTTTATTATTTATTTGTCTTCAAATTGTGATTAAATGATTGTTAGTCAATGATAATTAGAAAATTATTAAATAATAATATTTTTTAAAATAGTTTAAAGACATTTTCACTAATTTTATTATATATTGAATGTAATATTCTATTTATACTTATCAAATACATATTAAAAATATATATATTATATTTGTATCAATATAAATATATTTATATATCAATATATTATTTTTCTTAGAAACATAATTTTTTTTAAATATAAACTTTATCCGTGCTAGGAAATAGTGATGATAAATCCCCCATTTATCAGCACTACTAAAAAAAAGCACTGATAAAGGGGTCCCCTTTAACTGTGATAAAAAAGCACTAAAAGGGGGGGGGTGCCTTTATCAACTCTAAAAAAGAACTGATAAAGGGTCACTTATAACAGTACCATTTTTAGTGTTGTTAAAAGTGCCTATATTTAGTGTTTTTTTTCATTGATAAAGGGTGGTGCTGCGAAAACCTAGTTCTATGGTTCTGGCGATTACTACTTTTAAAAACTCCAAAAATATTAAATTAATAAAAATGTATTTTTACTTAAAAATTGCTCCAATGTGATTTATTTATAATAAAAGTTTATTATGGGCCTAAATAATCTCAACCAATAATGTGTAGACAATTTTTTGTCACATTCTTATACTAATATTTTTTCTTTAACCCTAATTTAATTTCTTTAACTCTTACCATGACTAAATATCTTTTTACTACTTAATGGTTAATATAATTACTATAAAAAGCCAAAAACAAATAAAATGAGTCTGGGATGAAATTTTTAACATTATACTAAAATGTTGGAAGAATTTAATATTTTTATTAATATTATATATTTTAATACAATATTATTTATTTTATTATGAAATTAATGGCAATTTTGATACGATTCATTACATGAATTTTCTAAAATATCATAAAACATGATATATTCAGAAAAACCATTATTACGGCCCTAATATTTCTAGGTCATTTATAAAATTTTCACATGACATTAATTATATCAAATTATATTTATGTTAATATTTTTTATATTATTTGTATGATATTTCCATTAATTAAATAATTACTATAGCATCATTGTATAAGCCTTTAAGATAATTTTTTATTTATTAAAACTAAAAAATAAATTTTCATGATTAATATAAACATTTTATATTTTAATTGAATATTTCTTTTCTAATTTATATTATATAAACCAATATTAAAACTGATATAGTTATTAAAGACATGAGTATGTCATCTTTAACCTCTCTTTGAATAAAATGTAATAAATGTCATACTATCATAAAAATGGATTCCAAAAGGTATTGTCTCATAAAAAGGATTATTTTGTTCTAAAAACACATATACAATGAGATTTGGACATGTGTTAGGATAATTTTATAATATTTATAATATTATTTTTACCCATAATTCAACAATTTACCTTTAACGGTGTTAATAAAAAATTACTATAGCTACTATTCATAAATCCCAAAAAAAGTTACATATTTACATAATATGGAACCACTGATACCGAATAATTAATTAATTTTTCAAAATTAAAATCACATAACTTTCAATATTTAATATAAAATTAATCTCGTTGATGGAACAATAAAACATATTTTTAATGTGAAACACTAAAAATATTGAAATTTTCCTATATCAAAATTCATTGTGAAATTTATTGAAATGACCAAAGTTGGATTAAATGATAAAAATGTAATATCATTATACTTTAAAACCAATTTAAAAAATAATTTAACAATATAAATAATTTAGGCAAAAATCTGTTTTCAATTAAAATTCCATATTTTATCAGTATTCATCAAAACATAAAACTTATTAGTAAAATACAAAAATATAAACCAAAGTGAATTTTGAAATTACAATTTAGATTAATATGTTTATTGTGTCAAATAGAATTTATAAAAGTTTCAAAAAATTAGATTAAAAATAAGTGCACCATCAAATGGCGGTAAAACTACCTTTAAAAAAATATAGCTTTTTAATGCATAAAATTGGATTCATTCTTATATTATACCAATAAATTATTTTGGATAAATATAAAACTATTAAATTTTAAAATTTCATAATGTGTTTAATACTATCCATTCTAACCATTTTAACGGCTAGGTTATAACAGTCATTAATTAATAGATCATGGTGAATTCAAACTCGGTTGTTCGTGCAATGCACACTATTAAATTTATTTAAAAAGAAAAAATACTGTAATATCATGGGGTGTTACATTATTCCAAAATTCAAAAAATTTCATCCTTGAAATTTCCAGAATATCACCTCATAAAATGATTTGGGTAGTTCCTCATCATAATTTTCTCTGGTTCCCACATCATCTTTTCTGTTTTATGATTTCTCTACAATACCTTTAGCAGTATAGTCATCTGATTCATAGACCTTATTCTCTAGTTTCTAGAATCTGTATAGGATCTTCATCATAAGATTAATCAGGTTTAAATTATATTTAATCATAATTGAGAATATGCATTGGGTCTATCAAGTACTTCCTTAGGAAATATATGTGGAACACATCATGAACTTCAAAAAGGCTAGAGGCATTTCTAAGTAATAAGCCACAAATTCAATTAATTCTTGAATGTCAAAAGGTCCGATTACACAGGGAATAATTTTCCATTATTAATGAATATTATAACACCCTTACATGGAGATAAATTCATGAAAACATGATCTCCCACTTTAAATTCAAAATCCCTCCTTTGGTTATCGACATAGTTCATTTTTTTACTTATAGATTATTTGATATGGTTTTTAATTATCTTCACCTTTTCTATTATTTCCCTAACATGTTTTGGGACTAAAAGTTTCCTTTAACCAACTTCATTCCAATAAGTTGGTGTACGACATCTATTTACATATATAACATTATAAGGTTCCATTTGAATACTAGAATGAAAGCTATTATTATAGGAATATTCTATCAAAGCTAAATACTGGTCCTACATACCTCGAAATTCAAGTGAGTAGGACGTCAACATGTCTTATAAAGTTCGTATTTTCCATTTTGACTACCTTCCTATTTGATGGTGGTAGGTGGTTTTCAAATAAAGATTAATATGTAGATCATTTCAAAGACGTTTTTAGAATATTGATTTAAATCGTGGATCATGATCATAAAAAATTAAAAGAGGTGAACCATTAATCCTTACAACTTCATTAATATATAACCTTTCTAGGTGTTCAAGAGGTAAATCTTTTCTTATAGTAATAAAATGTTCTAATTTGGTAAGGTGATACAAAAATAACTAATATCACATCATTCCCTCTAAAATTCCTTGTTAGTATAGTGAAAAATTCCATTGTAATATCATCAAATTTACACATAGGTATTGGAAGAGGTTTCATGACTCCTCTATGATGTTGTCTCTCTGCCTTACCTTATTTGAAAACCAGACATCTTGAAGAATTTTCAACAATTTCACACATTATATTATCCCAACATAAATGTTAATTCAAATATCTATATACATCTTGGTTCCACTAGGGTGTATTATGAAATTTGAGTTTTGAACATCATCCAATAACTTCCTTTTTAGCCTGGGTATAGAGAAAACACAAAGAATTTTTATAGAAATCAAAATACCATCTTCATATATGAAGTCTTCCAATTTCCCATCACTCATAGCTTTAATTTTCATTTGAAAATTTACATCATCAAACTAATAAATTTGTATCCTTTCCAATAAATATGGTTTGGAAACCATTTGCAAAAGTATTGAACTTTCACTTTTCTTGATACATCCCATATCCATTATTATTATATCAATAAACACAAGATTCATTTCAATTCCCATTTTGATTAGAAATCCATGATCCTTCCTACTCAATGTATCTTCCAACTTATTTTCCTTTTCTGGGTGGAAATTTATTGATTAATCATAATCCATGAGTAGTTAAATCCATCTCATTTTCCACATATTAAGTTCTTTATATGATAATATATATTTTATACACTTGTGATCTATATATATCTCATATCTTTAACCATAGATATATTGTATCCACATAATAAAATAAAATATCAGAACTACTAACACAAGATTATATGTTGAATATCTATTCTCATGAGTTTTTAACTATCTGAATGCATATGAAATAACTCTATCATTTTTCATAAGGATACAACCAAGTCCTTTCTTTGATGCATCAATGTAAATCACAATTCCAACATTTCCGGATGGAAAAGTTAAGATCGTGTCATTGAACGATATTCTCTTTACATCATCAAAATATTCTTCAAATTCATTTTTCCATAAAAACATCACCCCTTCACGTGTGAGCATGGTTAATGGGTTATATAATTGGGGAAAATTATTAACAAAACATCGATAGTAACATGCTAAACCAATGAAACTATGTACCTTTGTTATGCTCATTGGTGAAAGACATTATTGGATTTCCTTTGTATTTATAGGATCAACATAGATTCCATTCATAGATAATATATAGTCAAGAAAAGAAATTTCCTATAGCTATAATTCACACTTTCTAAATTTACCATATAAATATTTCCTTACGAGAGTATCAATAAAGACCTGTAAGTGATCATCAAGGTCTTCATAGATTCTTGAATAAACAAGAATATCATCAATGAATACCCAAAAAAATAATCAATATATTCCTTGATTACTATATTCATTATATCCATAAAAATAAAGGGTGAATTAGTCAATCCAACTCACAATACCACAAACATATAATATTCATACCTCATCTGAAAAGATGTGTTTGGAATGTCTTTTTTTATACTCATAGTTGATGATATCCAAAACGAATGTAAATCATTGAAAGAAATTGATCTCTATGATGTTGATAAAATAAATCATCAATGATAGATATATGATAATTGTTCATTATTGCGATAGCATTTATTTCCCTATAGTCAATACATGGTATCATGGAAACATATTTCTTCTTACGAAATAAAATAGGGACTCCTTATAGTGAAACACTAGGGTGAATAAATCCATTTTACTCAACTATTAAAGTTGTTTCTTTAGATATACTAATTCCACTATGGAAATTCTATAATGACACTATGATATTGGGTCATGAATTAGGGGTGAAATCAATATAAAACTCAACTTCACAATCTGGGGGTGCTACGGTAATTCCTCAAGAAAAAATCAATGTATTCCTTTACAACATGTACATCTACAATTTGAAGAATAAATTTTTCATACCTAGATTTATTTTACTCTTACTCCCAAATAATTTTATTCATTAGAGATAATAGGGGTGGATTTAGATAAGAATCATATGATGATGTTTCTCTATAAATACAAGGGATTCTTCTTCCACCCCACAAATCAAAATTTTCTTCTTCCTAATTTTTTTTTACATATCATATTTTTTTTAAAATACATAATTATTATTATATCAAAGTCGAACTTAGTTATAATGATAAGGTAAACAAGTAAATTAAGGTAATTTGATAAAATGGGGACTAACTGACATATCATTGTTTTAATGAGACTTACTTTAAATGATTTAACTGTAAAATACTTTATCCAATCAAAAAAGAAATGTATAATTTTTTTTGGAAATTGGGAAGATAAAAAATATTGACATTATCCATAATAAAATAAATAATTATCTAAGTTCGAGGAGATAATGAAGGTACCTACCACCACATCACTAGGAACATTAACATCAAAATTTGTTATCACATAAACTCAGCCATGATCAAATTTATTTTTCTAGGGAATGATTCTTTATTGCATAATAAAATAATTTTCATAGTGTCCCATCTTCTTATAGTTAAAACACTGCACATTATCGACTTATTTAATTCCCTTGTAGTCATTGGCTTGATGGCCTTTTTATCAACACATGTTATAGATTTCCATCCCCAAGAGTCATGTTCCATGATATTTTTTCCACAATTATTACAGGATGGAAATTCAACTTTTCCATTCTTCCCCTTTTCCTTATTTCCATTCCCAAAGTGTTCAGTATCCCTATTCTTTTATTTTTTTTCTCTTATAGTAATAAGACATAGATAATTATTTTTCTATCTTGATAACACATTAGACTATATATTAGTATGATGAGAAATTTTGGGAGACTAGTACCATTTAGGGGAATGGTTTTTACCAATAAATGAATTGATAAATCTTTATATTTGGATTACATACATAATACATAGAATGAATTTCTATACTTATAATGTTAGATTCATTTTTGGAAACATTCTCATCTTTATTTTTCCTCATATTCAAGAATTGTCTCTCCATATCCACTCACTATTCACAGGAGAAATATTTTTCCAATAAAATTTCCATAATATCCTTCCATTACATGTTTAATATTTTTTATTCCTCCTTTGGGTTTTGAATTAGTGAACACAGTTGATCTACATCTCTGGAGAGATGATAAAATACCATGAAAACCTTATCCCTTTTGTTGCCTCTCTAACAAAGAAATATCTTCTCTAAAGTACTTATACATTATTTTTCTATAAATGGATTTGTAGTCTAATTAAATGATGGAGGATATTGTCACATAATGTGGTATAACATTGTTCCTCCATGTTGTGGATCATGATTCTCCATATAGGCAAGGTCATTGTTCATAACCTGAGTCAGTTGTCCCAATATGGTTTTATGTTTTTCAACACCACCTTCAGATCTATCTACAACATCATTATCTTTTATTGGAGGGAAATAACTACATGGATTATGTGAATTGATTCAATTTTAATTCCTTATACTATGTACCATTTCTAAATAATGGCATAAATTATAATAGGTTATAAATCATAATGAATAAACTTGAACTACTAAAACACCTATCATAAGTTGATCATTCATGTATAACTAATCTCATAATAATAATCATGGTTTATTTGGGGATATATTTAATAATAAATCCTCTATAATGGTTTATAAATTTCTGTAATAACCATAATAAGGTCCTTTGGGAGTGTCAAACAAGGTGAGTAGTAAGGCTTGTTTTCGTGTACTAAGTTACACTGATTTCGGTCTGATGTAACTTTTTTGAGTTGTTACACCTAGGTACATATATTCCCAAACTACATCCACTTATAGTATCTAGATATGGATATATTTATATGAATAACCACATAATAAGTACCTTAACAAAATTCTATGATGTTCTTCTATAATTATCATCAAAGTATATCTAAGGGTTATGTTCCCTAATATATGTTTTCTAAATCTAGTTTCCAAGGTTTCCACTAAACTTTCTCTGATACAAACTGCAAACACCCTGACCCCAGTATCCCTAAGCCGGTGGATCATTTTATTAAATTGTAAAATATATTATACCAGAATGCCAAAATACCAACCAATTTGGATTTTTGATGCCATATTATATACATTAAACCTACATTACTATTTTAAACATCAAATACAACATATTATATCATTTGATAACACCATTATTATATCATATTAACCCATCATAATAGTCATAATACACATCTTGTAATTCTAGGAAAATAAAACATATTAAATGGGTGAGTTATGATACTCATTAATGGTAGGCATATAGTCTAAGCTATTATGAATAATAATAATAAACATTAAAGAATATTTAATAACTAAATCAAAATTATTTTAAACATAATCTTTAGAATAATATGGTAAAAATTAATGCAAACAATATAATTCCATATAAATAGTCACATGGATATTATAATTATATAATAATATCATGTAATATCAATATATAATCTCATAATTAGGGAATGCTTAAGGCTGGACATCATAAAAATATCTTCAAGGCTTACTAAGGGGATATAGTGGCCTATACCATAACTTAATAATTCCAATTCATTCCTCATATGATAAGGGAGAAACATTAAAAACATAAACATTCATATTAAAAAACTATCTTATGGAATATAGAGACTTTATCTATAAACCATGAATGGTATTAAAATATCACATCAACATTAAATATGGTCATAAACCCATAAATAAAATATGTTATACGGAATAATAAGATATCAAACTCAATCAAACATAATATCCAATAATGTATGTTGACATGGATGAAAATAATCTAAAAAAATCATTGATTGTTTTAGAGAAATTCCATTATTACATTGAAAATCATTTATTTAAAAGGCCACATAGTTATAAATGAAAAAATTTGTTTGAAAATATCCTTATAAATTTATAAATTAATATTAAAAACATTAAGGCATCTTTACGGTGGAAAAGGACACTCATGCTGTATATGTAAAAAACATTCTTAATGTATTTTGGTCAAAAATTCATAAAAGATCTCGTTTTGAAAATGACAAAAAGATTCATTTCAAAATGTTTTATAAAAACTAAAATAAGGGTAAAATAATGACTTAGAAAAATCATAGGATAATAATAATAACTTTTTGAAAACATATTTAGAGAACATTGAAATGGAAGAGAAATATTTCCCCATGGAGACTTAAATAAGAACAATGTTGATTAATGATGAGATTGTGAATTAAATCCTTACCTTATAAATTCTATTAGTTGAATATTATTTGAACTCTTTTATAATGGTTTAGAAAATGATATTAATTTATACCATATCTATATCCATATTTCTGATATCATATATGATCTTCTTGTATCATTATGTTAATAATATTTCATTATTACCCTTGTTTCGGGTGATAACTGCTTCATTTTCCTATGCATATTTTGTCATGTCAGTCCTATTTGTTATGCATAATATATATTTACTTCATATCCAGAATAATATTGATTTTATAGATATTATATTTTAGAATTATATACATGTCTAAAATCATTCTTGAATGGTTAACCTGGAAAATGAATTAGATCGCGTCATGGAGATAGTAGGTCGTACGCACGCATAAGCGACGATATCATCCCCTTAATGGTGAAAATGAAATTAATTCGATTATATTTTAATTATATAGAATAAATATAACATCATATGTATTATTAATATCCATTATATCCATATTTATACCCATCCAATTAATTTAACAATGAAAAATAGAATACATCACCTCGTGGAGATGGTAGGCCATATGTATGCACGCCTGATTCTTTAGTTTTTTATGAGATAGATAGTAGGTGGAAAATAGTTTTCCTATAATATTAATAGCATATCATAATATAGATGATACTTTATTTATTACATTATCATGAAAACTTAACTTCAATAGGATGTAGATTAATAAATGAACTTAAATGAGTTGGTAAAACAATTACCTCTTTTTCAATGGAATTCCATTAGATCTATTCTAAATTGATATACTATAGTTATTTTTTTCATAATAAGACCTCAAGAAGCTATATAAGGATGTTTTAAAGAGACATTTTTAGGATTTTTTTTGATATATACGGCTCAAAGTGGTTTGAATAAGTGAGTAAGGAGGTTCCCATTTATAATTAAGGTGAGAGACACTTTTGGAAACTCCTAAAACATTAAATTAATATTAATTAATTTTTAACTCAAAATAGATCCAAAGTGAGTTATTTAGAATATAAAATGAAAATGGTTCTAAATCCTCTCAACCAATAATTATTATACAATTTTAGGTCACATTCTTACCCAGATATTTTTTCTTTCACCCTTATTTAATTTCTTTAACTATTACAGGTGTTTTCACTACTTAAGGGTGAATGTAGTTAATATAAAATATCAAAAGAATCTAAAATTAGTCATGGATGAAAGATTTAACTTTATCCTAATAATTTGGTCTAATTTCATATTTTTATGAATTTTATATAATTTAAGAAAATATTATTTATTTTAATATAAAATTAATGTCAATTTTGATACTATTCATTACTTGAGTTTTTTAATGTATCATTAAAACATAATATATTTGGAAAAAACCATTAATAAATCCATAATTTTCATATTCAATCAATAAATTCTTGTATGAAATTAATTATCTCAAATTATATTTATTTTAATATTTTATAAATCATTTATTTGATATTTCCATTAATTAAATAATAACTAAATCATCATTATATAAGACTTTAAAGTAATTATTTTTTATTAAAAATTTAAAATAAATTATAATTATTAAGATAAAATTCTTATATTTCCAAATAATATTTATAGTCTAATTTATATTCTATATTAACCTATATTAAAAATGAAATAATTTTTACAAATATGATTATGAAATCTTTAACATCTCTTTAAATAAAATATAATAAATGTCATACTATCATACAAGTGGCTTAAAAAGGTTATAATCTCATCCCAATGATTATTTTAGTTGAAATACACTTATCAAAAATTATTTTTAAAATTGATATCGCAATTCTATAATATTTATAATATTATTTTTACTCATAGTTACCCAATTTGACTTTAATTGTGTTAATAAAAAAAGTTCTAAAGTCACTATTCATAATGCCCAAAAATAAAAGAAAAAAATTACATAATGTGGACCATATAATTAAAAATATATAATCAATTTTTTAAAATTTAAAATATAGGATATATAGTAATTAATTTAAAATTAATCACTTTGACGGAACTAGAAAATGTTTTTTACAGTGAAACGTTCATAATATTTAACAGTTTTTATATCCAAATTCAATGTAAAATTTATTCTAATGAAATAAATCAGATTAAATTATAATAATTTAATTTAATTGCATATTAATTTTTTTTAAATATAATTTAACACTATAAATTATTTATTGTAAAATATTTTTTCAATTAAAATGCAGTATTTTATCACTATCCAAAAAAACATAAAAATTATTATAAAAATATAAAAAATTCAACCAAAGTATATTTTAATATTAAAATTTCAATGGGAATTTTTATTTTCTCAAATATAATTTATAAAAGTGTCCAAAACTATATTTAAAACAAGAATACCAGTAAATGTTGATAAAATTGTCTTAAAAAAATACGGCATTCAATGCATAAAATTGGATTCACTATTATCTGATGACTGTAAAATCATTTGGGTGAATGTAAAAATATTAAATATAAAAATTTAATAATGTATTTAAGGCTATTCATTCTCTATATTTTAACAGTTAGGTTATAACATTCATTTTTTAAAAGATCATTGTGTGTTCGAACTTGGTGTTGTGTGCCACACAAGCTATTAAATTTATTTAAAAATGAAACATACTATAAATATTGGGGTAATAAAAATTGTGTTAAGTATGATGTAATTTAAAACCACTTTTATATAATCCTCAGAATATAAAACAGTGGAAAACAAGAAATTTTGTCCCACTTAGTTAATTCATGAATCTAAATTTCGTAGATATTTGAATTTTATTTGATTACTTTTCATGTTTTATCAGATATTAATGACTATTCCCATATCTTATTGAATTATTTATTACATAATAATTTTTAACTTTTCCTATCTTTATAAATTTTCAATGTTCTCCAAAAATATCTGTCCAAAAATTGAGTTTTCAAAACATCTCTTTCCATAAATCTCTATCCAAAAATCTATGGTTATCTTGACACACTTTAAATGAACATCGGTTTTAGAGGACTAATCTCAAACATCTATATTATTACAAATATATTTTCTCAAAATGTATTTTTGGATGATTTTTTAAAAACCTATCTTCCACATCGGTCTGTTAATCAAAACTATATGAAGATGGTTGACTATATTTTTGCAATTTCTAAATACATTAGATACCTAAAACTATTCTCTGGTAAAATCATAATTATTTAAAAATTTTCCTTTCTCTGGAGTCTCTATAGATTATTTTTCATGAATTCTTATATGTCCAGAAAACTATATCTGAATACAAACTTGAAAATTCCTCACTTCTTTTTAAATCTTCACTTGAACATCTTTTTTCCATTCATGTATCTTAATACTTCTTTAAAAATATGTTACAGAAGTTGTCATCTAGAAATTTGTGTCTAGAACCATATATTATCTATCCCTTTGGTTTCTCAAAAAATCACCAGCCTACCTTGTCAGTTAAAAACTTCTTCCTTATTTTCCTGACTAAAAACCAACATCTTCATTTTATAACATTTTTTGGAAACTTATTGACTTTGATAAACTTTTAGTTTTTTCCAAATTCTTCATGAAAACTTTCTATATGAAAAGTTGTGTCCAATCAGCAAGGATAGAATTCATTGCACATCATAAAAATCATTCATAAATCTCTCTTTCATTTTTTATATACCTAGAAATGTGTTTAGAAATCTGATTATAGACAGTTAATCTTTGAAAAAACTTTTTACATTTTTTTTCTATTTTGTAATATTCATCCAAATCTATTCATCAAAATAGTTGTTTTTAGACCACTGGGTCAAGATCTTTCTTTTTAAAAAACATTAACATCCTCATTTCTTCAAAATATATTATCATGAAGTCTTCAAGATGCACCAATGTTTGAGATATTCCTAGAATTATATTACTATAGGATTGAAAGTTGATAACTTTATATATTCTTAACATTATCAATCTATTCTTATTCTATAACTTTTATCAAAAGTTTGCTAATTTATAAAGACATTATTCCTTTTTTCCATAAATATTCTTTAATGAATGTTAGTTTTCAAAAAATAAATAACTTCATTAGAAAAACATCATTAAAAATCTTCAATAGTAATCTTAAAACATATTTCCCATGGCCTAGATACATGATAATGGTATGAGAGAGATGATGTATGAATATCAGGCGATGAGAGATCATATGTTGAGGTGGTCATGAGGACTGACCAACCAATAATATCAGAGGTTTTGTGTGTAATTGGTTGTTCCCATGTTCAATCACATTTATTGGTCTCTCGACTTGAGATCATTTTCTGGGTGTATAATTTAATATCATACTTTTATGCTAGAAAAAGACCATAAAACTTATATTTGGGAAATATATGTTACGTTGGGTGTATCAGTAGTGGTTTGAAATTAATTCAATGATTAGGACAATATTTGTTTCCTTTAAAAGTGAAGAGATATTTCAGAACATGATAACAAGGATAGTAATACTTTTACTAAATCAATGGTTGTGGTAGATGAAGCCAACTCTATCTAATAAGGACATAAAATAATAAATTAAGGAAGTGTGATGACATAATGTGGGCATCATGTTTTATGTGACATTGATCGGCAAGGCTATTATACTACTTGATGTGTGTTCTTAGGAGGTTGTCATAACTATGACTAATACATTACTCTTCATCCCCATGTGCAGAGGTTGGTGAAATTCCAAGTGTGAATGATAAAAAGTTAATTAATTTAATATTATTATTTTATTTTAGAATTATAATTTATTTTATTTCACCAGGTATTCATAAGTTATTTAATTACATCGGTGAAAAAATGAAAATAATATTCTTTGAACAAATGTAAAGAATTAAAGGGTCATTAAATAATTAAGGTGAGATTATTAACCAAGGAAATGGTTTATATTTTATTATATGACATGTTATTAATTTCATAAGATAGTGATGAAATATTTGTTTCACCTAAGATGCATTAACTATATCTTTAGTTGTGTAATGAGTTGGTTTTTAAGGGTCTTCTCTTTTAAAGGATTGAGTAAATTTTTTAAGAGTTTAAAATTGATTTTTAAAAAAAATTAATCCCAAAATGATCAATGGAAGGGATTGATCTAATTTTTAGCCCAATATCTATTCATAATCTCCTTATCAATGTTTATAGTGATAAAATGAAGAAATAACAAGATATGATAAATTGTATATCATGAATATATCTTGTGTTCATCCCTTATTAAAATATTTTTTTGAAATACTTAGGTTTCCTATGATATCACTTGTGTATCAAATAAAAATTACCCAATAGGTTTATTAAAAATGTGTATTAGAGGATGCCTCTCTTGGTGGATTGGATCTATGACATGCCGAAAAGGAACAGATCATATAGGCATTTATGAATGAACAAGGAACCATTTATGGTTTCATTTGTTTTTTTGTTTTCATAGTTATATTAAATTCATGTAGATTTTTGGGTGAATCTGGTAATTAGTATTCGAGAATAAGTGTTTCAACATGAATCAAGATGCATATGATTTAAAAATTTGCATTTTGTATCTATTCATAAAGCCCAGGTTCCTACAAAGAACCACAACAACAACTATATATTATCTCATTAATCATTTAATCATCCAATTATAGATTTACGGCTTAACACCCATATTATATTCACAAATCCATTCATATATCATATTTAATGAAAAAACATAAACAATACGACACCCATATTCTTTCCATCCATTTTTCATTTCCATTTATTTTCATAACTATTATTAATCATTACCAAATATTAAATTCTAACATGCTACCCATCTTTTATTAGTCATTTTCTATCATATTATATTTCATTGTATACCACTAGACATTGGCTATCTTTGATCCACATTACAAAACTATATCTCACAACCACCTCTATAAGACCCATTCCAACAAGCACCATAATTTTCTCAGAACTGATCTATTTCCATAAAACCAACTATCCATTATCTCCAAAAAATTCACATCGTCTCATGCCAAGACCATTTTATTCAGAGAAAAAACAATCGGTATATATTGCTGTATTAAATCATAAAAATTGCATTAATTAGTTGACTTTTATGGAATTATTTCCAAGTAGATTATTTAGGCCAACTTGAGCATCATCATAGTTCCATATTATCCAAAAAATGCATTAATTACATAATTAAATTATCATCTAATTATGAGAGTTGTTTCAAGTAGTTAATCATAAGAATAAGATAATAAATCACAACAAAAATTAAAACATAATGGTATATTTACACACAAACAAATTTAAAGGAACAACATTATCTATCCTCTAAAATAACATGTAATAATATAAATATTATATTATACACTTCTTACCTCTATCATTGTTATTCAAGTAATTATCTATCTTAACTAAATTAACACAATTTATTCAAATGAAAAATTAGTATAATAATTTCATGATTTAAATAAAATAAATGATAGATTTCATGAATCCCTTACATTGTCTAATACTTCACCAACTCATTACACTTGAGCATGAAGGAAATGGAAAGGTTTATATGACTGAAAAATCATTAGGGAAATTCTTCCTAGTCTATTATAGATGATCTATCCAATTCAGGTTATGAGACAAATAAAATATCACTCAATGGTCTCCAAGAAGGGATGTCAGGTTGTTTAGGATTTTAGAAATAATAATTACTAATTAGGGATGTACTATTTAAATTTTAAATGATATAACAAAATAACCATGCATCGATTCTTCCCAACATTCTCACCCTATTAAAATCTAATTAAACCACTTAATTTAAATTTAAAATGATCATTAACATTTATAAACATTTAAGAGAATTGAAATTACTTAAAATGTGGTTTTATTCTCATATATATGAAGAAATTTTATTTACTCTTCAAAATATTGATGTTTAAGGTTTTTTGATTTAAAATCACATTTAAAATAATAAAATTTTATTATGGATCAATTAAATAAAATTATAAATTTAATTAAGGAAACATCCCTTATGCATCAAATAATTATCCTAATTTTTATATATTTACTTTAATAAAAAAAATAAAAGAACTTATCGAAATCAAAAATACTCTTATGTTTTCAAAAGGAATATTACATTTTATAGTGACTCTTATGAAATAGAAAATGAATATTATAAAAATTATAAAGACTATTATAAAAATTAAATGACACTTATAGAATTGAAAAAGACCCTTTTGAAATGGAAAATGACTCTTACCTCAATGATATTTACTATTACAATATCAAAATTGCAGTCTTACAAAAATTAGAGGCTTAATAAAAAATTACAATGTTCATTATGAAAATAGAAAAAGACTCTTTAGTGAATGAAAATTAATATTAAATTCAAAAAATATGGCATTTTCAAAATTTAAGGGTAATTTTTTAAGGAAATAACATAATGAACATCTCTATGGAAAAGGAAAAACATATAGGTAAATATAAACATAGATGAAATCAATTATAAATACAAAAAAACCATAATCATTTAAAATTATTTTTGAGTTAAACATTATTTTATAAAAAAAATTACATTACAAAAAGGTAATAACTAATTTTGTAAATCTTTAGAAAGGTATCCAGTTCCTTTCACTAGTTATAGAAAGATATCCTAAAAATAAACTGGTTATTGAAGGGTAATCTCAAATGTACCCTATCTATGTAAGGGATGATTTAGATTTTTTAGTAGTGTAAAGGTAACATAAATCTAAAATAAGATATGTAATTATAGGTTGGTATAGATAAGTTCTATGTAAAAGTAGTTTTAAAGTTCCTCTACCCATGAGAGAGTAACTCTAGAGAACCAAGAACAATGAAAAATTATGATGGGATGGAACTAAGCAGTACAATTGTAGGGTTTGATTTAAATGATATAAATTATGGTAATGAGGGAGTTTTGAAGGCTATAAATGATAAAATATTGATTCTATATGAAAGTAGTATTAGGAATGGTCAATTTACATATGGTCAATCCACTGACTGTATGCGTTAGTTTGTTTATTCTGTTGATTGAGCATGGTCAATTCAGTATCGTTGATCTATAAGTACACATGAGGTTATTAAAGAATAAGACATAGAGTTGATCCATATTAATAGTTTATCCAAAAACATGGTTAATGATCATAGTTTATGTGAAATTAATTCGAAGATCTGAGGATATGTTCTTCATAATTAAATATTATAGTCAATCAAATGATCATAATAAGATCTAAGAATAAATGAAAACCAAGTGAGGATGAAGTAATGGATGATGATAAGATATACATACATAAGGATAAGGAGACACACCATACTACTATTAATTATATTATTCAGCATACATGTATTGAAATATTAAGAGTTTAAATGTGACAAATTTTGGGGAAGATTTCAAGAAGAAATATCATGTATTTAAAAAAGTCTTAAAAATAATTAAAAGTCTTAGTTTTTATTGACTATGAGATTATTATATTTAATTATAAATTGGGTTAGAAAATAATACCAAGCCTTTTGGTGATTTAATAGTAGATTTAGATTTGGAATATAAATGAGTTTAATAAAGAGGGTATATATGAATCTATTTTTCTGATTTAAAAGAGATTACCACATCTACATCCGAAGAACATAGAGTTTACATATTTATAATATGGAAAATATTTTTCATGATGTTATTTGTGATTATAGATTTGTAGGAATGTGTATAAGAATTATTGAATGTTTTTGAGATAATTTTCATAGACTGTTCAAGAATTTTGAGAGATCCTGATACTGTA
This sequence comes from Viscum album, assembly GCA_963277665.1. Taxonomy (NCBI): domain Eukaryota; kingdom Viridiplantae; phylum Streptophyta; class Magnoliopsida; order Santalales; family Viscaceae; genus Viscum; species Viscum album. Next base: position 1,627,252,108 of record OY728130.1, read on the forward strand.
ACCCAAGAGAATATATTATGTATTGGAGATAAATAAGGCCAACACGAATGAAATTGTGTTATATAAATGGAAGAAATGAGAAGAAGGAAACCTTTACTACTAACTATGGTATTAATATATAATTATGAGATATATGAGAAGCTTGAAGAAATACTCATAATAATGTGTACTTGTAGACTTGAAGAAGAACAAGGCTAACTGTCTTCAATAAGAGAAGATATAACAAAGACCTGTTTGAAGGAAGAGATAGGAGGGCCCTGGAGGAAATTTTAGGAGTAAGTATAAATACAACACTAGGTTGTGGAAAGTAGAAACTCTTCAGTATATGGATTCAACTGAAAGGATTTCATTAAAAAAACATGTCTAAAGGCAACTATTATGAATACATAAATACCAGATATTTTATAGAATTTTATAATAGGAATTTCAAGATATTTATCATTATTATTTTCAATAGATACCTAGTTCATTGTACTGAAGTGATTCACAGTGGAGAAAAATGGTCCCCTAAAATCATTATCATTGAGTTGTATTTGAAGGTAGAACATTATAAACCATTGTGTCTTGTGTTTTTTATATTCTTCTTTCTCGAGTAAGGCCGAGAGAAAACAGGAAGAGTACATTGAAACATTAACCAGCTAAAGTTGTTTAATAAAAATGAATATTCAAAAAATAAAAAGTTTTCACTGATTCACTTTAACATCCTGATATTTTATAATATATTTCACTTTACATAAATATAATTTAATTGATATCTTTCGTTATACACAACACCAAGTTTAAACAAAGTGTGATATAATATTAAAATATTATTATTGAATATTTTCATCTAGATAATAAAATTACCAGTATTAATAGGAATAATAAAATATTATAAAATTTATATTGGTTTTATATGACATAATAATATTATTAGTAAAGTCATTATATGATTTAAAAATACATTTTTCTTAAAAAATGGCTTGTATTCCTTTTTGTGAATAAAGAATACACTTAATGTTTCTAGTTTTAGACATTATATTTTATAAAAAGAACACAATATTTTAAATATTCTTATGAAAATCTATTTAGGGTTAAATATTTGGATTTTTATCGAAGTGATTTCTTTTTCTGAGAATAGTGTAAAACCCGGTTTTACAAATACTTTCATTTTTTAATTTAAATCAAGTGATTTAAGAGGACCATTATATTTTGGATATAATATTAAATTTATATATATTAAATTTTATTTATAATAATAATATTAATCCCATTTTAATCATAAAAATTCATGATTTTGATATACATTAATTTTTTTTCTTAAAAACACATTTGTCAAAAAACTATTTTTCATTGCATTTTAGGAATTTATATTAATATTTATTTCTTCAAATTATATATATTGAATCTTGAAAAATTGATACCATATTTGGAATCATTAGGTTCAAATTTGGTAAATAAGTCCCTTTTATTTTTGGCCATTATGAAAAGTAAAAGTGGTAAATATTTTCCACCTCAGTAAGGGTAAAATGGGTAAATTTTTGATAAAACTACGAGATAAGGTTTCAAAATCCTCCCATCACCTACCATTATCATAGTTTATTAGTTTATTTCGGCTATATCCACATAATTAACAAATATATTTCCACTTTTGGCGATTTTTCTTTGATTATGACTTTTATATTAATTTAAGAAATTAAAAAAATACAAAATTCACTCTCTTGTATTTAATATCTCTAAACTTTTACATAAGGATAAAAAGACGATAATTTTAGTAATTTTTTTTAAATATAATTTATTTTTTAAATATAAAATTATTCTTTATCATAATTATTTATTTTAAATTTTTATTTTTGAAAAAATTTCCTTTAATGCTTATAGGTAACACTAACACAATATTTATTCAATTAATTGAAAAATAAAATAAATTATTTTAAAAATATTAAATGTAATACAATTTGTATGAATTATTATGTTCAATATTTTTTTGAAATTAATATTATATACTTAGTATGTCTGAAAGTTTCATATTTGAATTCCATTGCTGCTATGTGTTTTTCAAAGTCTAATTATGTGAATAGTTCTCAAAATGACATTAAAAGTATTTTATGATAAAAATATTTTATTATATTATTTAAAAAACATAATGTTGTTTCAAGAGGACAAGTATAATTATAAATGGTCTAAAATTTCATCCCTTGTTCATTTTTGGGACAATTTTTACCTTATAAGTAAAAATATAACACTTTGACATCCAAAAGGTTATTACCGATGTTATGATTAAAATTGGTTACTAAATGTCTTAAACCACAAGATAACGTCTAAAAAACACTAAAAACATTATATGTTTCATTTTAATATGATATTTTGGCATTATCCTATTTTTACATGAATATCTATCCATTTAGAATAATTTGAATATAGAATTAATTTGTTATATTTTAATCTTTTTAGTACTTTCAAGTGTGTCATTTCCTTCCCTTATAAATAGACACACATTCTCACTTTTATTTACACAAATTGGAGAAAATATCTCAACAAAATCATTCCAATTTCTCTTTTAAATATAATTATAAATATTATGAAGGTTATTTCTTCTCAATAGACAAACCCTATATCCCTAAATATATTTTTTTTAAAAGGTTGGTGCTGAAGCCTCATTTTTATTATTAAATCAAAGAAAAGTACTCTTTTAACTGGGTAAAGGGAAACCCATTACATAGCCCGAAGGCCCAGTGGGCTTGTAGCCTTTTACATAGCCCATGGGCCCAATGTTTTGGCCCAATTCACATTCTGTAAATAGTAACCCCACCTAATACAGTCATGCACAGTACCACCACCGCTAAAGTGCCCTACCGCCGCTACAGTACCGGCTGATGAACAGTGCCGCCACTGCTACAGTACTGCTACAATACTACTATAGTAACCTGTGCCCAATGGGTTTTGAACCCCCATTTTTCATGTAGTATTATGGAGTTCTTACCACTAAGACAAACCCCAACTACCCCTATATCCCTAAATATGAGATCTAAATGAATTATACTGAAGAAGAGGTAATCATGTTTACCAAATCTTTCAAATTTATTTTCTTCTTCTACTTACTTTAAATATACTGTGACCATAACAAAATGAAAAATTAATTATCAAAAATATACTGATATTGTTTTATGATTATTCTACATCCATTTTCCATATCTTTTCTATCCATGGAAAAATGAAAACATCACTCTTGCGTACGTACGACCTACTGTTTCCACACAACGGTGAATTTATCTTTCAAAACTTTTTCAATTAGATGGTTATAAAGATGAAAATAATGAATTTACATTTTATTTATGAAATAATTATTCTTCTATAATTATAATATCATATATACCGTCTTACCTTCTTATTCGTTGGAGAACGATAACATCCCTCTTGAATATGTGTCGGCTACGACCTCCACATAGTGATGTGATTTGTTTTAAATTTAAAATTTAAATATTTTGTGATAAAGATAGATTTAATTAATATATATGATATATATGATATAATAATGATTCAACAAAGGTGAATTATTAGGTTAATTTATTTTGTTCCATCAATAAAAAAGTGAAAACATTATTCATTCTTACATATGACCTACCATCTCCATGAATGTTGTGATTCATTTTCTGATATCTATATTTAAAGGATGATTATAAATATTTATATAATTAATATATATTATAATTAAATAGTAATACTAAATAACATTGTGGAAATTATTTATCCATGATTAAAGTACATGTACCAAAATTATTGAACTAAAACATACATGAAATACGAAGCAGTTATCGTCGAGAACAATAATTTTAATATTGATTTATTAATGAATGGGTGTTGAAATGTAATAAGTGTATAATATATGATATTATAAATATGTATATGGATTTCTTATAAATTATTAACATGTGTAATACCATTATACATGAACTTAAAGAATGTGCAACTACGTGGACATGTGATGTAAGGGTTTCTCACTTCACTTTTACTCAAGTGAGAAATATTCCATATTCACCACTTATTTATTTTGTGAGGTATACAAAAAAACCATATGATATATTATATCATTAATATATTTATTTTCAAGGTATTTAATGTTTAATTTGATGTTATATCTCTCATTAGGGTTATCATTCAAAAGTCACCACAATATTAAGGGGTTTTGTTAACTTAATATCCATTCATTGGGTTATATATATACTTTATTGAATATATTATGACATGATTATGTGTGAAATGACATATGATTTTGTTATTTTTTATTTCCACATGATTTTTTGGATTTAAATTTGTTACATGGAATAAATTTGTTGATTAATTCTCACTTCAATTATATGATCTTTTTATGGTATTTTGTCTAAATTTTTACTCCATTGAGAGCCATTTGGTATTATAAACCTATTTACATTTATGGGTATATATAATTCCTATTTTATGTATTTAACATGAAAATCTATTTTTTCAAGAATATTAAGGTTTTAATTCAAGTTTACTCTTTCATTAGGTTACAATTTTAAGGTCACTAAAGAAGTATGGACTTATTTTAACAATCTCATTTTTTGGATTGCCTTTATTTACATTAAATGAATCTTATAATGTTTACTAAATAATAATCATCTATATTATTAACCTATAGATGTCTAAGGAGTTTTCATATTTTCTTCCAATCTTTTGGTGGCGCCTGCTCCTCACATACCCTTGGTCCCGGCCCTGGACCTGACCTCTCCTTCCATCCCTTGTTCCACTTCTTCCTCCATCTCTCCTCCCTTGCTTTATTCCCACCTCTTCCTCCCCAATGAATGGACCTTATACCATTCTTTCCGTAAACACTCTACTCCATGGATTCTTCAATTTTCCCCTTCTCTCCCAATATTATCTACCCCTATCATTCTCCTCCACTTCCCTCATTATTGTCTATCCCCCTTTAGACTCCATCAACAAGGTCTACTTTATGGATTCCCCCAATTTCTTCATCTCTGGTTAGTAAGCCTGCTCTTTCCCCCTCTTATCTCTCTATCCAACTCTTATGAGTCTCTTCTACATGTGTAATATCATTCCTCCCAGATCCTGTTAGTGGGAGGAAGAGGCCACCAAATCACCCCTATCATGAATTTCCTCATCAAACATGTTTTATACTAGACCTCAATCCATAATATCCTTAGCTTCTTCAATGTAGCTTTTCAAGAATCATTACTTTCCTAGGGATTGTTCCAGAAATACCCTCATCTCATGATATTGCTAATAATTTGTTTTCCCATGGCCTCAGGGCCAGGGTGAAAATATATTTCCTCTCATCAGAGGCATCACAATATGTGGCCTCTATTTTTGTGATTCTGTAACCAAAAAAGTGTTCATCTATGATTGATGTGTTTGAAAATTATATGGTCATGTTGTTATTTATGAATTGTTATCCCTTAAATAACCATATTTGTTTTTTAAGGATTTGATTATAATTGACCCTTTGGTGGCCTATGACCAACACCTATCTATTAAAGATATGGAATGTGTATGTTAAATGTTAAGAGATCCATAACGATCATCTCTGGGTAGACCTTGGGAGTGTAAACCCTAGTGAGGTGCCACTAATTCTGGTAGGAGAACCCCTTAGATAACAAAGGAGAAATATAATTTCCAAGATTTGATAGACTTTCATTATCCACCTTCACGGTGTAAGAAGGTCTCCGGGACCTCAGTTTCTGAGGCGATAGGTTCACATTATGAAATACTCAGTGAGGAAACCATTGAACCTGGTGCAAGCTTGACTAATGCATAGGAAACTTTCAAACAATCATGGAATTTTTGAATCTTTAGGTATTCCATTTAGTTCGGGATTTATCTAATCACACCCCTACTGATCCACTTGAAAACTAGACCTACGAATCCTAGGATATTTTTATTCTCCAAGATTTGGACACAACATGCGGGTTTTTGGGAAAAAGTTCAGCTCTCCTAGGACTCACCCTACTAGAGAGGGGGATGGGTAGCCCTCTATACCAAGCTACGTCTCTTGAAGTAGGTTCTTTTAGATTTTTCATCTTCACATGGGATATATAATTCTCTATTGGAAGATAATTATAAAGATATTGAGAGAACGAGGGTTTCCTTGGAGGATATATGGGATGATGATATTTTTCCTCACTATGTCTAAAAAATAAACATGGGGATGAGCAACTTATTGAGTAGGAGTGGGAACTCTGTGAATGATCTCCAACTTCTAGATCAGGAAAGGGGACCGCAACATGGATTTATTCTATGTTTGTTTAAAGGAGAAGCAATGGGATTAAATTCGAAATATTCATCAAAAGGGAATTTCATTATCACAAGATATGAATCATATTGGTGTATTAGTTTTCTATCATTTCAAAAAATTGTTTCATGATCCTAATTGTTGCTTCTTGAATGGATACCCCACTCTTCAAAGAGATCATTTGTCTTGTATCCTCATTATTTTAATAAGCCATGTAAATGAACTTTTAAGCAGTGTACCTAAGGATAAGGAAATCTAGGAGGTGATTAAATATCTTATTCAAAACATAACTCTGGGCCTTAATAGTTCCAAATGTTCTTTTATAAGTATACCTTAAACATCATCAACCAGGACCTCATTGATTCTATATATTACATTATCAAAGGTGGGTAGCTCCATCGTATTTCTAGTGATACCACTATGATTCTTATTCCTATGGTCTTATATCCTTCCTTTATTTGTCAATTTTTCTTGTTATCATATGTAACTTTGCGTACAATATTTTGGTTACTATTATCAACAATAGTCTCTCTAGGTTCACTCAATAATGGGTCTCTTAAGAAAACCACACCTCAATCCATGTAAGATTAATTCTAAGCACTGCTGGGGTGGCTCGAGAAATGATCATGGATATTAATAGGAAGGTGATTGAATGAAATGTGATTGTTAAATTAGATATGGGAAAAATCATATGATCACCTTTAGTGGAGTTTAATTATTCGGATCTTGAGAAGTATTATTTTATTTATGATTTTCATTGACTTATTATTTCACCACTTCAGCTCACCATGGTTCAACATTATCTTCTTAGGGAGATAATACGGCTTCATCAAATTAGTTAGGGGACTAAGACAAAGGGGAATCCGTATCTCCGACTATTTTTATTCTTCTTCAGGATACACTACGAAAATATAACTCATTGACGATAATGATTGGTATGGTTTGGCCTTTTCATTGTGGGTCTCATTTCACCGGGGTTTCTCATTTTCTATTTTGAGATGACTCGATGTTTTTTATCAACCTGAAGATACCCTCTATTAGAAGTTTTGATAGGTTGATGGTGGAATATTCAAAGTGGAGTGGATAGTTTATTAATAATTATAAAAGTGGGATCTTCTCTCCTTCTAATTTCCAAGAAATTATCCAGAGCCCCTTTGAATACATTCTTGACATTAATTAGAATAACTTTCCCATGAATTATTTGGTCTCCCTAATAGGTCTTGGTAGAATCTGGGTCCAATACTATTAAGAGGTGGTTAAAAAAGTCATCAGTTGGATTAATAACTAGAAGAACCGATTCCATTAATTTGGGGGAAGGATAACCATCATTAAGAATGTTTTATTCCCTATTCATATGCACATCATGTAAGTTCTCAATTTCCACATGATAACTATCAACTAGATGTAAAATATTATGAATTTATTTTTTGGTTGCCTAAGGTGAGAGTAGGTGTCGTTGGGCTTCATGGAATAAGATTTTAAATCCTGTCTAACTTGGTTGTATCAATGGGAGGAGTTTAAGGGATTCTATGTTTTTGGGAGGGAAAATAGGAATGGGATGTTATTAAGGGCATCTATCTTTGGATCCATTTCATTAGAAGGAAATATGGCTTGGTTTTAAGGGATTCTGGTAGGAAGCCTTTATATCTTTGGAGCTCTATTCATAATTATATCTTATTTATCCTTGACTGCACTAAATGTATTCTTAGATGAGGTGACATCAAAATATCAGAATGAAATTGGGGAAATGGACTCCTAGGCTTCCCTGGGTTCCTAACTCATGACCTCACATTCAGGGGGACATCTCTAATAAATACTTCATTAAGCCTATTCTCAACCCCACTAGGAGACTTTCTTTAATATCATCAACCTTGATAAATCTATTAACAGATGAATTTTATCAGAATCCTCATATGGAAAGATTACAGCAAGGCATATAGAAAGGACAAGACTCACTGGTCAGCTAGTGATCCCCGGGGAATGATTCTATGGTTTAAATTCATTCCAACAAAATAAATATTTCTCATTTAGAGACACTGATCCAATGATTCTCCCATAGGTATTCCAATCAAATCTAAGGGCATTCCTCTAGTGTCGATATGTACTTTCTTCCTTGATCATAATAAAGACACCTCCCTCCATATATTCATTCAATGTGACTGAGCATTCTATATCTAGAATGATATAGTTGAATTCATGGACTTACCATCTAGGGTTAATTATATTGAGGAACTTTTTTTGTGCTAGTATAGATGGTTAGTAATAGTGTTGTGGATGATGCATGATCTATCCTTTTGGGTGCAAGATTCTATTGACTTTGGTAGATGCACAAAAATGCAATCCACCATGGGGGTTTTACTTCCCTTCACGTCCCAGTCTTCAAATCCAGGTTCCTTATTTATGATTTGGAAAATCTATACAGAAATTGGATAGAAGCTCCTTAACTTTTTTGGTATTCCTCCAGTGTGTGTACGACTGAATCTCCAGGACCCAGGTAGTCAGGTACGTGGTTGATCATGTCCCCTCCCACTCATGGGTTTTCATTGAATAGTGAAAGTATTGTGGATAGGGAATTATGAGGGGTGGAAGGGTGGTACGTGACTCATTTGGCTCAGTGTATTTCACCTTCAACATGCATTATGGGTATGAAAACTCTCTGTTGGTAGAGGAAAGTTCCATGTTTGATGTCCTAGAGATTTTCAATTCAATGAATATATCCCTCTCTATGGTGGAGATTGATTCTATGATCCTTTGGAGTTCTATTAAGGTAACTTCCTCTCCTCCATGGAATATAACATACCACATCCACAAGTTTATGACTCTTCTCTCAAATGACACCGAAACGATTCTTGCATGGCATGAGGGAAACCGAATTAAGGACTTCCTGGCCCCTAGAGATTCCCAGGCCCTTCTTTGTATGATTTTTTAACTCCCTTGGTTCTACCCCTTAGGTGGTAGAGAGGTGGTTATCATAGATTCTATGGGCCTCCATTTCTTCAGGCCACCTTGACTTTGTTTTCCTTATTTTATTATTTTCATGTTTTATTGGGCATCCTTTGTAATTCAAGAATTATATTTTAATTAAAAACCATTATTTTAAATGTTTTACTTTTACTTTTTTTTCTATTCTTCAAAATACATGATTTTTTAAAAAAAAATTTATAATTAATTAATGGTTATTTTTATTTATTATTAATTTTGTGCTTATTAACATCATCTTGAAACATTCCCTTTATTGTGATCATTAGAGATTACATTTATCTTAAATATCTATATTCTTTGTATCATAGATATGATAATGACCTAAATCATATACCATTTCTATATAAGGTGTTTTAATTTGAAAGTTATCTAATTGACTGGGGAAATATTAATATTCCATATTCTTTACTAAATATTGACATTTTTAATAAGGAATATTATTTAAGAATTAAAATGAGAATTAAATATATAAGGAATGAATTGGACATGCAATGATGGGTGGGGACTAGAATCGTGTAGGACATCGATGCATCGATGGGTCTTATGAGACAAATTAGTTGTACAAATTAAATGGGATTTTGGTATACAACTACCAATTGATTAATGTATCTCATAACAAGGATTTTATGGTAAAGATATAATGATTTCCAATATTAAGCATCTCCTTCATTGACAATTTAGTTATTAATATCCATGATATTAATGAAATTATATTATCCCATAATTTATTTTTTTCTCAAGTTATAGAATATATTACAAGTTTTGTTAGATATTTACTCTTCCATATTGATTATTAAATATTTAATATTTATTTCTTCTGTTGTACATAACCCTTTCTAATAATTTGACATCACCCTTATTTTATTTCCTTTCCCTAGGATATGAAGAATGAATCTTTAAATGCGATCAAGGGTGTAGAATATTAACACTCACTATATTTTTTATTTTATTTTCAATGTAAAATGGGATGCATGTATATATATAGTTCATCAATACTAATAACTATTTAGTCCTTTGGGATTAGACTGCTTGTATATTATACCAATATAATAAAGTAACCATCAACTTTGAGTTACTAGGCTCTAGGTGTTTATAGTTAGTATAAGATTATGTTTTGTAGAATCCTTTGGAACTGTATGTGGGAAAAATAGAGTAAGGGACATAACCCTATAAAAAAACTCTGATATATGTCAAATTGTAGGATAATATTATAATGATTTTTTAAGGTATGGATTATATTGTTTTCATATATATGTATCCCCATATAGAAACTACAAGCGGAGGTAGTTTTGGAATAGATGTTTCAAGGGGTAATAACCACAAAAAGAGTTGGTTGAATATATCTCATTCATCATTCAAGTTCATAGTGAGTGTTTCACTGCCAGGTATTTGGTTTCACACTCCATGGGGATTTTCTTGGGTTAATTCACGTTTTATTTATAAATCATTATGATAATATGATAATAGAACCTTTTAAAACCTATGATATTCCATAATGATATAGGATAATATTATACTAACTTGGGTTGATAAGTATAAGGTAATTCAAAAGTTTAAATGCATATATACACCTTTTGAGGTTTTATGTGATTTGATTTTACATTGATTAAGGATATTTTGGGAGATATTTATGGGAATATAACCCTTTTCTTTAGAATATATTTTAGTAAGAAGGTTATTTGAGGAATAATATTTTTTGGAAATAAGTTTAAATTAATTGATAAACATTAGTGTTGATAGGATCATTTATGTTAAGGTAATAATATTTAATTAAGATTATTTGATTGTGTGAAAAAAATATTTTGTATAAATAACCTTATTGGTTAATAATTGATTTGATGGATAATGTTATTTTTTATGTTTTGCATTATATTTTTGGTAATTTTATAGGAATTATGTTATATTTTGAAAAATGGTAACCCACAAGCTAGGTAACTACACATCACATCTGGTAATGCCATGGAGATTGAATCCACAACTGAAGGGTGACAAGGCCACAACGCTAACCATTGACCTACATAATGTCTTCTTTAGTATGAAATTTCATTTACATAAATGATTTTATAGATAATTATTAATTTGATTTTGGTAATAATATTATAATATCAAATATTTTTTAATTTTTGGGATTTTTAGTTGATTAATGATATTTTGGTAGAACTTTTATTAGGTTGATGTATATATAACCTTTAGGATTAATATAAAGGATTATTTTGGAAGAATTTTTTTTGTTTTTGGATGTATAAGATAAATGGTATTGTGGTTAAAAAAATATTTAATGTTGATTTTATTGAGGTTATTTGAGATACAAGGTTATATATTTAGGGAATGATCTATGATAAACCTTTGGTTTTTTGTTGAGTTTTAGAGAATAATGTATTATTTATTCATAGGAATATTTTTCCATATTTTGTAAATTGTGCTAACAATTTTGGTTTTCCTAAATATTTAATGAAATAGACTTTTCATTATTTTATAGATATTATGTATTGTAAAATTTTAATTTTAGTACTTATGGCATGAAAAAATCATCTGGATTATTAATTTCATGGAATAAGAGATGAAGAGGAATTTCATCAAAACACTAGTAAAGTATGAAATTATTCTTATGAAATGGGATGAAATAAAGTATATAACTTTTATTGTGTTATCTATCTAGATAGTAAAATAATCCCTCAACATTATGATAATGTTCTTGAAATGAAAATGTAATCCTTGTACATTCATTTCCATTTAATCATTGGTATTTTTCAAACCACATTGATTTAGGGTTTTGTGGTAATTAGCCTTCTCATGAAAATGTTCTATATAACCAATTATCAGTCCTTGAATTTTATTATTTACCTTAAAGACAATGTTATCCTTATCCATGAACCCAAATATGTGATATTTTTGGAAACCTTTATGTTTCCCACTTTCCCTTTTCAAAAGATGTTTTATTATCTCTATGCATGATGTGAGTTTTCAATAAAGGATTAATATTTGATGATAAAAATAAAATTTAGATGACATAATTTATGTAATTATATTATTATGAAACATATTTATATTTTAGAATATATTTATCCTTACATCAATATAATTTCATTGATAACATGCATTGTAGGAAACAATGAGTTTAAACTAACTAAGATTTACTATTAAAATATTATTATTAACTATTATAACTTATCCATTAAAAAAAGTGGTATGAATTGGGAAAAATTAAATTTTATATAAATTTAATATGGTCCTAGATGAAGTATGTATATTTTTACTGAATTCATTATATTATTTAAAAATACATTTTTCATCAAAATTTTTTTTTATTTCTTTTTATGAATAAATAATATAATTATTTTTTACATATTTTAGAAAATTTATTTTAAAAATGAACATAATATTTTCAATAATCATATAAAAATAATTTTTGGTGAAACTTATGGATTTTTCTTAAATGAAGAATTTTTTAGCGAATACTAAAAAATGTCGATTTTTTAAATACTGTCATTTATTTTCATTAAATCAAGTGATTTAAAATAAAAATACATTTTTTATTTGATATGAAATTTATATGCGATATATTTTATTTATAATAACTTAATTAATACCATTTTATTGGGTAATATTCATGATTTTGATATAAGTTATTTTCTATTCTAAAAAATGCATTATTTATAAAAAAAAATATTTTCATTTTATACATTTATATTAAAATTTATTTCTTACACATATATTTATTTAAAATTAAAATAATGATATTATGTTATTAATCATGAGAATTAAAATTTTTATATAGTTCCCTTTTTTTCATTATAAATAGTAACTCTGGTTAATATTTATAAACTCAGTTAGGGTAAAATGGGTAAAATAGGGTTAAAACCATGAGATAAGGTCTCAAAATCAACCCAAAAAATCCATTTATCCTATTATATGGGTTGATTTTATCCATCTCTAATAAATCCTATAATATATGACCACTTGGTTCCATTTTTATTTGACTTTGTCTTTTATATCAATTTAAGAAAAGAATAAATACAAAATGTCCGTCTCTTAACTTTAATATCTCAAATTTTTTAACTGAAGGATACAAAGAGGATAATTTCTGTTATAATTTTTTATTTAAAATATAAAATATTTTTTTATAATATTAATTTATTTTTAATTTTTACTGATCGAATAATTATCTTAAATTCTTAGGCAAAACCAACATAATATTTATTCAATTAATAGAAAAAATAAAATAATTGATTTTAGAAATATTTAATAGAATACAATTTGGTTTAATTATTAAGTTATAATAAAATTTTCATAATATTTTATATTATGTATGTTTGAATAGATTATATTCAAATTTCATTGCAGTCATGTTGTTTTCAATGTTAAATTATATGAATAGTTCTTAAAATGAAATTAACCGTATTTTATGATAAAAATATTTGTCTAAAATTATTTAAAAATCATAAAAATATTTAAATCATATAATTATTATGATAAAAGATAAATAGTTTTATAAATTTTTTATTTATGAGCTAATTTTTAACTTAAAACAAAATTTATTACAATTTAATATTAAAAATGTCATTACTACATTTAAGATTAAAGCGGGTTAAGTAAGAGGTTAAACCCAAAGAAAAGGTCCTAATTAACACTAAAACCTATCTAAATTTCATTAGATAATGATATTCATACTTCATTCTCTTATTATTCAATTATATATCCATTTTTTAGAATTTTTCTTCAAAATGACTTTCTTATATTTTTTATTGATTTTTTAATTCCAAGTGTATCATTTCCCGCCCTTATAAAAGGAAACCACTTCTATCTTTTCCTTAAAAAAATTCGAAACTAATAGATCCAAAAAACCCCTAGAAATTTCTCTTATAAACATCTTTATACAAGTTATAGAGGTTCTTTCCTTCCCAAAATACCTACCCTAGGTCCCTTAAAAGGAGGTCTAAATAATGTCTATTGAAGAAGAGGTAACCATATTTACCGACTCTTTCAAAATTTATTCTTCCAATACTAACTATAAGTTTGTTGTGTGAATAAAAAAATAATAAATCCAATATCATAAATATAAATATATGTTATTATTTTTATGTTATAACTATTTTCCATATTTTTTCCATTATATGGAAAGTGAAAACATCACTTGTGCATATGTACACCTTACCATTTCCATAAAACAATGTAATACATTTTTCATCGTGATTTTATTTAAATGATTATAAAGATGAATTAATAAAATATATATTATATTTATTAAATAATTGTTCTTTTATAATTATAATATCATATAAACCTTTTAATCTTCCAAACCTTTGGAAAACGATAACGACGCTCACGAGTACTTGTGAACTATCACCTCCATGAAGTGATGTGATTCATTTTTGTCTAAATTTTACATGTATTGATATAAATATATATTTAATGAATATATATTATATATATTATTAATAATAACTCTATATAGGTGAATTATTTTGTACCTTTCTTTTGTTCCATTAGTCAAAAAGTGAAAATATCATTCATGCGTATTTATGACCTATCATCTACATGTTTACTGTAATTCATTTTTCATTATCAATATTTTATGGATGATACGAAATATTTATATAATATATATATATGGTATTTATGTAATAAAAAAATTCTTTAAATTATGGAACCATGATCTAAGTACAAGGGCTAAAGTTACAGAACCAAATTAGACATGAAAAACAAAGCAGTTATCACATAGAAGAGTGATTTTAAAAACTAATTATTATTAAATTGTTGTTAAAATGTTATAAGAGGTACATATATGATACTATAAATATTAATAAATTTATGGTATAAATTAAAAAACATTTTAAAACCATTATAAAGGAGTTTAAATCATATTCAACTTAGTGGAGGTGTGAGGGAAGACTTTTTCATCTCACTTTTACTTCTGTGAGATATATTAAATATTCACTACTTATGATTTTATATATTGTGTATAATGATACTTTGATATGTTGTATCATTAATATAATTATATTCATGATATTTAATGTTTCATTTTACTTTATATATCTCAGGTTGTTTATGATTCAAAAGTTACCACAATGGTAAATAGGGTTTTAAATCAATTTCCTTTCATTGGTATTTACTTTTAATTTATTGACTATGTTATTCAATGATTATGTGTGAAATGACCTCTAATTATAATTTTTTTTATTTAAAATTGTTTTTTATGGATTTAAATTTATTACACATAATAACTACATTGATTAATTCTCACTGTATTGATATAATCTTTGTAATGGATTTCTTCTGAATTTCAACTCTATTGAGACACATTCAGTATTATGAACCTATTTTATTTTTTATGGTGTATATAATACCTATTTGATATTTTTTAAATTAATATATATTTATTAATTATGATTACATTTTCAATTCTTGTTTAATCTTTCATGAGGTTACAATTTAAAAGGTAATAAAGAGGTAAAAAATTATTTTTATAATCTCATTTTTAGGATTTGATTTATTTTCATTGAAAAGATATTATAATATATCCTTCATAAAAATCATCTATCTTATTATCCCTTATATATTTAATGAGTTACCATATTTCCCTACTTATTTTCCTCTCTTATTCACTTCAATTAATAATATAAATATTTATAATAAGAGATGATCTTATTACTCTTTTGAACTGGTATATTTTTTTCTTCTACATCCATATTTTTCAAAATTATTTACTATTGTCCTTTTTTATACTCGAAGGATATTTTTAGTTATCCTTGTTTATTAAAAAAAATTAAAGGAATATTTCTATGTTTTTACACAATGTTTATTTTCATATTTCTTTATAAAATTTTAAAATGAATGTTTTATTTTTAACTTATACAATATTAATATACTTTCCCACCTTTATGAACATTTTACGCTCTTCAGATTCTTCTACAAAATTTCAACTATTTTACAAAGAAAAATATTTATGAAAACTTATTTTAAATGTTTCACTTAAACATTATTCTTTTCCTTAAAATGATTGATTTTACTATAAAATTTTCATTTCAGGTGAATCGATGGTCATCTTTTAGCTCTTCCTAATTTATTACGCATTATGTTTCTCTTGAAATATTAACTTTCTTATGATAAGTAGACATTACATTTCTATTATATACCCATATTCTTTATATCATGGAGATGATTATTTCCAAAATCGTATACTATTTCTATATATATTGTTTTACATTGAACGTTATTTGATTTAATTGGAAAATATTGACATTTTATATTCTTTACAGAATATGAACATTTGTTGATAAGGAATAACGTTTAAGAATTAATTTTATAATTTAATAAATCAATAATACATTAAACATGCATATATTGGTGGGGAATAAAATTATATAGACCCTTAATTCATTTATAGGTCTCATGACGAAAATCAGTTGTAAAAATTAAATGGGTTTTTTTGTATACCTACTCATCAATTAAACTGTATTGGTATACAGATTTGATAGAAAATATATAATAATTTCTAAAATTATGATGTCAAATATTAATAACATCTTTCATTGATAATTCATAAATTATTATCCATGGGATTAATGCATCCATTTTATCCTTGGATGAATTTGGTGCTCATGTTATTAATTAAGTTAAATGTGTTATCAATTATTTACCTTACCATATTAATTATTAAATATTTAATAATGATAAATTCTTTTGTGCATTACCGTTATTAATAATTTGAGATCACCCTTATTTTGTTTCATTTCCATCAGATATGAAGAAGGAATCTTGGAATAAGTTTACTAATGATGAATATTTACATTAACAATGTGTTATATTTTTTCCAATGCAAAATGGGAATCTTGTATGTATCTTTTTCTTAAAAAATACTAAATTATTTAGATCATTAAGATGTGATATCTTATATCTTATTCCAATTTAATAAATTAATCACTAGATCTGGGCATGTGGGGCCAGGGTGTTTATATTCACCCCTCTTCCTCTCAGTGATATCACCAAACATGGGAATAAAAAGTGGTATCATAGTAATGTTCCCTATTAAAATATCTTACCTTTTCTATGTATTGAAGATGAAGAGTTTTAATTCAGTCTATATTAGAGAGTTCCTTTCTTTGATGGAAATAATTTTTATAGATATAATTACTATATCCTTCCATATATTCTTTCTCAAGTCATCATGGTAAGTGATGTTTTACCATGAGTTTTACAAAATAAAAATAGATTCTACCCTAAATTAAAAAAAATAGAAGTAGATGGGAGATTCAGGATTCCCATCCAGTAATTCCTATTAGAAAAAGTATACACCAAGGTGATGGGACTTTTAAATATCAAGGATATGTGGGTAAAACATGAAAATACGTGTGAAGGTAATATAAAGATCAAATAAGATAAGAATCATATTTATAAGTCCACATTTGAAGATATTTTGATGAAATTTTTTGAGGATTCAAATGATCACTTAACCTTGGTTAATGAGATAATGTGTAACATCAGAGGATTTGGTGATACTTAGGATGACTCAACTATTGTGAAAATGGTGATGATAAATTTCCCTAAAAAATTCCATCTAAGGATATATTCCCTCAAGAGATTGTAAATATATCAATTGATGAGATCTAAAAAACTCTTCTCAGTTATGAGAAGATATAATCCCTATTGCTCGAAAATAATATTAAACAACAAATTGAATTCAAATTCATGAAAGTTACCAAGATGAAAGGTGATCTATTAACTGAATTAGAAGATAAACATAATAAAAATACAAGAGGACCATGCCTCTTGTTTAAAAAAACAATAGAATAGGAATATAAAATTATAATGTGAGTTCCCTTTTAAGTGATTAAATAATGTATGTATTATTTATATTGTAATTAATTTCACAAAGATTGTATATAATGAAAAAAATAATGGGATAGAATATGTAGACCATTCTAGAAAGAAATTTGTAAAATTTCAAAAATATAATAATATGAAAAAACATTTATATAATATTATGGTGTAATTTTATGATAAAATTTGGGGTGAATAGTCATCATCCTCAAGAAAATAAAATTTTATTCCATCTAAAAATTACACGACACTCATTTCTAATGTTAAAAAGCAAAAAGTCGTAACATGTAATGAAGAATAGAATAAAGAAGGATATAATGAGAATATACTAATATCATAACAAGATGCATTATTTTATAAAAATAACAATTTATTGAAGAAAATAAATAAGGATTATAACGATAAAATAAGTTAATAATAGAAAATAAATGATATCATAAAAGAGATTAAAATTTAAAAGGTTAATATTATAGAACAAGAAATTATGATGGAATATCTTAATGAAATATTGATTGTAAATAATGAATAACTTAATGAGGATCAATATAAATTAATTAATGCTAAAAAAACCTTGAAAACCAAGAGATAATATTATGCGAGATTAGTTTAGATTCCAGGTAAATCATCCATGGATACTAGGGAAACCCCAAGAAAAAGGCATCAACTTTCTCTAAATGTTTAGGTGATATAGAATTTTCATCCTTCAGTAGTATATATTCTGCAATCCAATATACAGATGTTCTGCGGAATAAAATTTTCAAACTTTTACTCCTATATTTGAGATATATAAAGATAAGTTGATAACGAAAAATCCCCCATGAACGATTCTTAATAAAGTTTGAAATATTTTTGGAAATTAAGAAAAATAGAATCCAAAACAAGATAATAGAGTAAGATTCATGGGATATTGTTAGTGATAAACTATTTTCTGTTAAAAAGTATTTATCTTATATTATAACATGGTTACTCTAAGAAACTGACATAAATCAAGGATGAGTAGACCCGATAAGAAGAGAAATAGTTCTGTTATTAGAATAAATATACTTCTGAGGACAATGTTTGAAGTTTAAGAATCAATTATAAATATTTCATGGACAACTAAAGATGAGTAAAACAAAAATAATATGTATAATGTCTAGTAAAATGGTACAAAAAAATGATAAGACTTTAGAAGCACGAGATAATTCTCATAGGGAAAAAATGAAAATATGAATATCAAGGGAAGTATTATGGGGTTTACAAGGCCACTGGACACTATTTAGAATTACCACATTATATATATATATATATAAAGAATAAGTTACTAGAATAAAATGATGAATATGGCATTATTACTAATGAAATCAATGAGGTCCCACACAAGAATATCCTTGAATAAATTGAGACCACCAAGCTATTTATATTGGTAAATGATAAGAAATTTTGGAAAATAATATTGATGAGTATCTCCAATGATGGTGTTTGGATGAATAGAATATCTTAGTTGAGAAACATCTATCAACTTTATTTCTATCAGCTAGGATAATTTTATCCCCATATTATTCGCTTTTATTGTATGTGTACTAATATATAGGGAAGTAAAGGAACAACATATGGGGAGTTAGATGAGGCTTTCACCATTGGGATGTTATAAAATATGAACATCATGGAGCACTCTGAATACCATGATGATGAGAGTGAGTTCATCAATCATGGTATGTATTTATTGATAAATCTACATAAAAAATCAATATTGGGGTATTTGGAAGTGGTATAACATGATTAATTGATAGTTGAGAATCCTGATGTATTAGTGAAGTCTCTCTTATTTTATATACTAGGTTTTCCAATATATACTAAGAGTATATTAGATGAAGGATCTTGGATAATTTGTATCTGGTTCCTTCCTTATCTCAAAAAGATATAGGATACGATTGAGATTAAAAGGGCAAGAAAAATTAATTGAGGTTACCCCTATATGACCATTTTCATCACATTATTAATATAAGGGAGAAAGATATTAGAAAACATATTGTTGTCATAATATGTGTGGGGTTATTGAAAAAATTCTAGTGGGATATTAATGATCCAATGTTTCGATTAATTTATTTTTTCAATAAAGAATATACGAAAAGGGTTTAGTATGTGTTAGAAAAAAATATTATTTTCTTCCACTAAACATGGAATGAAAAAAATTACAGGCTGCCACTTGGGACAACTGATTTGAATGTTTCAATGAGAATGCCAAAAATGTCTTGAATTATGTACTAATACTTAATCTAAATTCAACTAATATTGGTGAGGGTGTCTTCCATAACATTGGGTGGATGTTGGAAAGCATTGGGATTGATTAAGATAGGCCTGATGTGTTTAATGAGTCTCTTGATTTTCTTGAGTTATATTTGATACCTATATAAATGAAAGCCATGAATTGTGTTAGGTATAGGTAATAAAAACATTATAATAACTAGATAAAAGTAATCATTGATTTTAATTACCTATTTAACGGTATCACATTAACTTAATAATGGTTGTTACATAGTCCAATAACTACATCAAGGTAATAATTAATTATATGAAGTTATGGAAGGCTAACATTTGACTTATACAGGTTATAGAAAAGTTATCCTATAAATACACTGGTTATAGAAATGTAATATTAGAGTTACCCATGATACATAAGGTATTACATAGATTTGTGTTGGCTTTTTAAATTTAATATAATACACATGACCATAATATTCTAGGTAAACACTACATCCTAAAACTATTACACAATGCAGACTCAAAATATCCTTTATTTGTTATCGTACATAGAAGTTTAATTTATTAATTTATAAAATTTATTTTTGATAAATATACTTTTAAATTTTTATTAATCATTTTAAAATTATTTAATGGTTAATTTTTTACATTTTTACGAAATAAGTTTTTTTGGTGTATAGTAAAAAAATACCATTTTTACTAAAATAACAACTTTTATGTATTTTTTAAGAATTAAGTATAACATAAAAACTATGAAAAAGTTCATAGTAGAAAATTTCTTTATGGAGTGAAACTCTTCATTTAAAAAAACTGTGTTAAATTAAGAAAACCCTTGTTTAATATTTTTAAAATTAAGAATTATTTATCTAATAAAAATTATTTTTAGTATTTTACTTTTAATTATGTTTTCACCAAGAAAAATAGTGTTTTGGATTTATTTTAAAGTAACATAAATATTGAATGGTTAATATTAAACCAATTAATTTCATGAAAATCAACCAAATTTATATTTCATTCCTAAACATCAAATCTATTTTTAAAAATACACTTTTCTGAAAATATGTTTTTATGCGCTTCAGGAACCAATATTAAAAATATTTTTTATTACACATAGGAATTTTATTTTATAAAATAATTTTTAGATTTTTAATATTTAATTATCAATTATTATTATGGGACAATATTATTTATAAGTATTAAATGTAAAGTATTTAGCTCAAAATTAATTACCATGGTCAAAATAAAAAATTGTAAAACTGAAAAATATAATAGTGAAAGACACAAAAAACATGTTTTAAACATATTTTTAAATGAATTGTTGATTTATTTTTGACCATGAATAGTTCCAAAATCCATTAATTTCCACATTGGAGCCACTTTCCCTATGAAACATGTTCTGTCACTATATTACGATGTTATATTTTCAAAAATGACATTCCCTACACCTATAAAAAGAGCTCACGTACACCCCATTTGTACACTGATTAAAAAACTATATCAACAAAAAATAATAAAATATATATTGTAAAATATCTTCCCATGATTTAAAATCCTTGGTCATTCCATGATATGAACCTTTGGATCCATTAGGTGTTACCAACAGGAGAATATCCAATGTGCGAGGTAACATTCACAAGTAAGCACTCTTAATTCTATTCTTCTTATACTAAAATAAAAATATTATATCAATTAAATTATGAATAATTAATATTAATAATATGAATAAATTTTATTATACTAATGGAATATATATTTTCTACCTCCTCTGAAACCATTCAAAAAATGAGGATGTCATCATGCATATGTACGGACTACCACGTCCATGAATGACGTGTTTGATTTTTTTTCACCACCTTACATAGATGTTTATAAAATTAAATTAAATATATTAATATGATATTTATAACATTATTAATATTTTTTTATTTATAAACCATTCCATTTATTCTATATAAAATGAATGTGTCGCCAATGTGTATGAGCAGACTACCACCACCCTTAAGGTGACATATTTTGTTTCTAATCTAGTCTTTTATTATTCATAAAAATCTATTGAAATATGATTTAAAAAATTAATAAATATATATAATATCATTATTATTATGTAATTACTAAATTATTCCAAAAAGTCACTTATTAACCATACCCACACATATATTATAGCTTGATCTTGTTTGGGACAGTCTAACCACCTACAAGAGAAATTCTATAAATTTTTATCATATATGACTATTGAATGATAAATATTTGTGTTAGTAGAAATATATGATTAAATAGGGTTTAATTTATGGTTCTATAAAGGTTATATTAATATTTATCTTATTATTATTATACCAATATTTTGTTCATTTAACGTCACTGAAACAAGCTCCTCACCAACTTTATCATATTGAATCATGAAAAATACTTTTTAAATGAATTTAAAACAAACATAATAATTATAAAAAATATATTCTAGTACCTATAGTGATTTATAATTATTACATTTAGTTTACAAACAAGAATCAACATCCCAATTATAAAACTAATACTAAACAAAGAACGTAAACAAATAAAATCTAATGATGAAAATAAAATCTAACTAACTAATATATTTTTAATAAGTGATTGTAAATAATGTTTATAAAAATTATTTATGTATGAATATGTTTATAAAATATTTAATTATTATAGTTATTTTTGTTATACATTTGGTTATAGTATGTGTAACAAATTTGGATTAAAGGTAAGGGACTTTTAATCTTACATTAATTTTCCTTGATACAAGTTTTTTATTATGCACATAATTTAAATTATCTGGTGTATAAAATACACATTAGATTTACTAAATCAAAAATTATATTTCATTAATGGTATTTTATGTTTAATTACAATCTCTATATTTCAATGTTATATTTATTAAAATTTCACTAATGCCGAAAGGGTTTCAAAGCCTACAAATTCCTTTTTAATTGAAATTTATTTTTTATAATACCATTTTAAAATATTTAATTAATTTTAATTTCATGGTATTAAATCCCATTTTATTTGTTTTAATGAAAAATTACTTATTTCCTATTATTAGATCCTTTAATTAATCTACCCGAATTAAAAGAATCCAAAATTTTGGAAAGTTATGTGTGTGTTGTTTTCCTACCAATTAAATCCTTATATAGACAATATAATGTTGATAAATATGTGAAATAGAAAAACATAGGGGTAATAACATTTAAGAAGAAAAGTTGACTATCAACTCAATATTCACTTGTTGCATGATGAGTGGTCCTAAGACTATACACTTTACTAGACACTCTTGGGTTAAATGCTTTGGATAATTTACATGATCTTTACAAACCATACTGAAGTATTTTTATACCATTTCTCCAGTATCCTAAAATTGAAAACCATTTAACTCAATTATTATCTTCTATTGATAACCTAACAATTTAATATTTCCTTATCTTACACTTTATCAATATTTACTTTATAAGTGTAATATATATTACATTGATTATACCATATAATTTATAAATTGATTACAAGATATTATCCTAGATAACTATAGTAAATCATTTAATGATGAAATATTTATTTTCATATTTACATTATATAGATACCCATTGTTTTATATAACTATTAGTAAGTAATAATTTTATTAAGTAACATTATGAAATGTATTTTTAATTCATATGATAAATGGATTGGACTTAATTTATGATGGATGGGGCCTATATCCCCTCGATGCCTCAGTAGGTATCATGAGATGAACTATCTCGTGTATTTAGATATGAATTACCTATTTACATTTGATGTCTTGGAACAAGGCCTTGGTATTATATTTATGGTGTCTAGAATTATTCATTTCATCACTATGAGTTCAATAATTATTATCCATGTTTCTTATTTCAATGGATATATTACACCCTTAGTTTTATTTTATTATTGAATTATTTGGATCATTTATTTGTAAACACTATTTATTTCATGCTTCTATTATGATAGATTTAGTTTTACACTACTACTTAATAAATATTATTATTCACCCTTAATTTTTTTCTTTCAACCATAAAACCTAGAACCAAAAAATGTGTAATTTTAAAGTATTTTATAGTAGGTATAATAATTTTATCACTGTGTTTTTATGGTGTACTATATGTTTTCAAGTGACATGATAAAATAATTATGTATCTAGTATTCTAAGACTACTATGTTTGTAGATCCCATGTGAAATAATGGATTCTATAAAAATAATTTAATATCACCATCAAATCTAGCTTTTTAGAGACTAGGTTGTTAAAATTGTTATCAGATCTTGTTTATCAAAAAACCTTTGGGGCTATATTTAGAGATACTTAGTTAGAAACCAAAAATATTATGCAAAAATCTTAATATTTATAAAGAAATGTTTTTAAAAAACCTAATATAATTTTTTTAGAATTAAGAATCATGTGATAATTGTATTTAGGTTATTTTTTAGAGATGAATAATAGGAGAATAAATGGAAATATTATCATCACCCATAGTTAATGTATGGAAGTTCCTCTTGAGAAAAAAGATGAAGATATAATTATAGTTTCTCTAATAATGACCATATTAAATCCATTGAACCCATTTATGATAAATAACATCACTTGTTAGTGTTTCTATTTGGTTTATATTTTTTGGTTTTTGAATTATAACCTCTCTTATTTATTTGGTAAATAAATTAAAAATTATGATTATATTTTATATTTTATCTAAAGGTTTTTATGCTTAAAGGTTTTTTCCCAGTGATCATGTTTTAATTTTTTTGTTTAGTCATTGATTATGTTTATCATATATGTTATTGTTTTTTATCATTTATTATTTTATATCATATGTATTATATTATTAGAATTTTATTTGTGTTAATTTTTAAATGTTTTAATAAATTTTCAGTCACATGTTATTCGAAAGATTAATTTATTAATACATGTGATGAATATGGTATAATATGTTTAATTATTTTAAATTTTTTGTCACATATTCCTTGAATGTTTATATATTATATTATATCATATTATATTTTTATTTATGGTTGTTTTTTAAATATAATATTTTTTTCATTATATATATACATAATACCATGTAATGATAATTGATTGAGGAAACTATATTAACTTTGATTATTTTTCTATAAATATAGAACAATGAATATAGTGAGAGAGAGTGATACACACAACTACTTGTCTGATACATGATATCTAAGGTGCATATATAGCTTCAAATAATGGTTTCATTGATGCAATCATAAAGGAACATCAAATATATGATTCATTGGCGTTGAAGTGATAAAAGTACCACAATATATAGTATTTTCCACATACATTAATCATATACTATTTCTAATTTACATTAATCATTATTTGTTTAAAATTTTCTTTATTTGTTTATTATTGAGTATCAATTTACACTTTTACCAATAAAAATAAATCCTGGCATAAGTTATTATACATAACCATAAGGATTGTCCTTGGGGTTTGACTCCCAAACAAAATTCATGTTAGTATGGTTGTGACTCCTATAAAAATTAATTTTGGTTTTGAATCTAGGTATTGTAAATGGTAGGGTTTTTGAAAAGGTTACCAAAACATTAAAATTTAGGTTTTATAGTGGGTAAGAATATTCTCACCAAGTGGAGAATCATGAAGTGTAAAGTATGATCTTATTGATCAGAACTACTATAAGAATAACATGTTCATATTTTATTTCTAATACATTATATTATATATAATTCATTAAACTATTTTTTTATAAAAAGTAATATATTATTTATATTAAAATGTTCAAATTAATATTCAACCCCTCAAGTCCATTGTTTCCATCTGTCTAGGACCAACAAAACACACATAGAGAAACATGTTTATCAAAAACATGGTAAAACTATATTAGAGCTCTTCATGTGAAAAAAATCCTTGATCATTCAATAAAACTACAGACCAATTGGTAGTAGAGAAATTAATTAATACCCTATAAAATACATTTCTTAGTTTGGGATGTACTGAAAGGGAAAAAATCATGTAATTATATCATATAATGTGAGATGTTGATTAGTGATGATCACTAATTCAGAACACTAAATTGGAAGTGGGGATAAAGCAGATAAATAGACAACATTTAAAGAGGTATTCTATGAATAATACTTTGTCATGAGAAAAAGTAAAAAATGAAAAGGAAATTCATCAATCCTAGATATACGGAGTATATATATGTTATTGAGTATGAGACAAACTTTATCTGTTTAACTATACATGTTGAAAGCTATGTACACAGAATAAAAATAATGATTGGACATTTAATTAAGCTGATAGGTTTGAGACTTTGAATTGAATTATTCTCTCATAAACTTTTATCATATTATGATATAGTCTCACGTGATGCTCAGAAAGAGAAGGAGTTCTCCAAGACTTTTGTCTTCAAGAGAAATATTGAGAAGAAGATGTCATATAAGTATTATAGAAATAAAATTGTAAAAATGGTGAATAAAGTAAGAATATAATTTACCACTAGTAATTAAAATGGAAATGAACACATTGTGACATTCTTGAAGGTAATGATGGTTTTTTTAAAGTGTGGAGAAGAATTCCATAAAACATATAATTTAAAAGGAAAGTAAGAGGCTACTTATGTTCAATGATTTAATTGTAATTATATGGTAAAATATTTGAACCACTTCCCTAACCATTAATGGAATTTACCATAAAAAGGAAATTTTAGAACCATGTTTATGTGACCATTAAGGATGCATTAGAAGTACCAAATTATGTGATAACAAGTACATTATTCATAAAAATGAATTTCAATACTGATTTATTTGATTATATCTCTACACACTCATTTATATCTTGTATGTTTGTTGAGAAAATTGAACCATCCCCTAATAATTCAATAAATAATTTTTTATTCAAGAAACCTAATGGGAATATTATTTCATTAAAGATTTACAAAGTAGAATATATTAATTTTCATAGATATTTCCTGGTGAAATGATATATTCATATACATATGGTTGATTTTGAAATAATCCATGGTATGGATTGGTTCTCAATATATAAATCTAAAATTATTTTCAAATATTTGGAGATAACTATTTTTTAGGGGACATAGCATACCTTGTTTTTAAGGGAGATGCATCATATCTCGAGTCTTCTCTAGGACCACTACCAGTATCTCACCATAATGAAATTATAGTAGATGATGAGGAGAAAACACTTTCAATAGATGTAGAAAACATCCTATTTATAGAGGATGTACCGAATGTAAAAAATTATATTGATGGGTTTCTATAGTAATTAGCTAGTTATCTACTTGAGCATGGTGTAGAGTCATCTATTAAACTCATTCTTGATTCCTAAACTATATCTAAAACTCACTATATAATGAAACCAATGGAGTTGGTAGAGTTTAAGAAGAAAATATTGAAGTTGGTGATAAGGGATTTATAAACACTACTATTTCATAGTGAGGAGGCCATATTTTATTTTTGAAAAAGAAGGATGGTTCTATGAGTATATGCATTGATTATAGGAAGATCAATTCCATTAATATATATAATAATTATCCTATACCACACATTAATAACCCATTTGTTCCACATCAAAAGCCCAATATTTTTCAAATAGTGGTATTCACTCTAGTTATCATCTCTATAGGGTGATGAAGGATGATATAACGATGCTAATATTTCTATGGGGTATAGATATAATGCATTAATGATAATTCCTTTTGGATTGAAAAATTTTCCTTCTATTTTTATAGAAATGAATAATATATTATTCAAGTAATATCTTATTAATTTCATGGTTTTATTCATTGATTATATTTTGATATAATATAAAATCTATGATGAACATGATAATAATCATAGAATAATTTTTTAGACCCTCAGACAAAAGTAATTATATGTAAAATTAATTATTATTGAGTTTTACACCAAGAAGTCTCTTTTATTGGATATATTCTCCCCAACTATGGAATATAAGTTGATCATTAAATAAAAATGAAGTCACAAAATGGAATACACTAAAGAGTATAATAAATATACAAATTTTCTTAGGTTTAGTTGGTTATAATTAGTGATTTTTTCAAATCCATCTCGACTGGACAACCCATTAAACAAGTGGACACAAAAAGGGGTTAAATTATCATGGTAGAAAGAATATGAAGAATGTTTTGAATAAACAAAAATGTGTTTTATTAATGAATCATTATTGATGCAACCATTGAGAAAAAGAGAATTTATTATATATTGTGATGCGTAGTAGAAGGGACTTGATTTTTTCCTTATACAGAATATTAGAGTGGTTTCTTATTCATCTAGGAAATTAACATCCAAGCATAGAACTATCAAATTCACTACCTTTAGTCAAAATCCATAATATTTCCCTTGAATATATGGTGGAACTATCTCAATGGTGATATATGCGATATATATAGATCAAATTTTATTGAAATATATTTTATCTTTGAATGTGATCAATATGAGGACAAGAACATGGTTGGAATTACTTAAGGACTATTATTGGAATTCCAAAACATTTTACTTGATATATTTTCTTTAGATAAATCTAATGTGTTCAATAGTATGCTCCATATACAACACAGAACTAAAATGAGTCATGAAAGATTAGATGAATATTATTATTAAAATTAGAAGAATAATAAAACCTCTAGTTAATGAAATGATATTAATAAGTTAAAATTTAAAATATTTAGATGATAAATAATTTGAAATGTTTTGGATCGGTGGAGACTGACCCTTTTCATGTTTCTGATACATTCAGAGCTCATAGGAGGCGTAGAAGTGGTTTAGAAGAGTTTGGATTTGAAATTATAGTAACAAGAAGAATTGCATGTCATGTAAGAATTTCACATCATGTAAGTCAGGTTCACGACATTTAAGATTTTAGGGTTAAATAATAAAAAGTTGTTATATTTTTAAAGGAAAATTAACCTTGAGGATTACACGACATGAAAGGGGATTAAACATCATATAAATCCATAATGTTTATATTATTTAATGTTTCATGTACTTGGGTTTTCCAGAAACCCTATGGCTATAGTGATACCTTTCATTTTCTGGCATCCAACTGCTCCTTTCTAGGTGTTTAGGAGATCCCTTTGATGATAATATATCAATAGGCTTTCTAATTGGATCCATGGAGATCCGTAGTGATCCAAGGTTTGTTATCCCTTTTATTTTTAGTGGTTTCTACCAATTTGATCTTGTTTCCTCATGTATCTTGTCATCGTGCTATGGAATTTTCATACCCATGTTTTTAATGGGGTTTCACTTGTTTGTTTTGGTGATTTTTTACTGTGATATCCTCAGATGAATGCAGTTCCTTTGAGAGGGGATCAGAGATCTGTTGCATGGTCCAATCTTGTGCAGAAAACATTAAGACCCTTTTGAGGTAGGGGATTCATAGTGTATCTATTTATTTATGTGGAATCATAGAGATAAAATGATTTATCCCATTAGATCACAATGAAATAAACCTAATAATTACTTGAAATAGATTAATTTATTTGTATAAATCACATGGTGATGCTGCTGTTTTGTACCATGATAATAATTTGAATATTGTTTTTCTATATAGTGTAGTATCTATGCTTTGTTTTTTATGCTTGGATTATAATGTAGAATTGTTCAACAATTTAAATCTAGAATTAATTTATAATTAATTGGATTAAAAATTAAAGAGTCATTTTTAATGAATCTCATGTGTAGAAATCTTAATGATGCAAGCATGTTTAAATGATTTGACCTTCCATTTATTAATGGAATTGAATAAATATGTGAAGCATGTGTATTCTTGTTGAAAAATAATTAAAGGAATACCAAATTACTTGTTTAATTATTTTGTGATAGCTTGTGATAGCTTGCTACTTAGGTTTCCTGTAGCTGTAAACTATGAATAATGAATCGGTTAATTCTAGATGGAATAAGAATTAGTTGTGAGATAAAAAAATCATTGTAGGGCTTGAATTTCCAGCTTTCTTATAAAGTCAAAGTGCGTTTTTCATTGGAGCTATGAGGGATCACTGTGTGTGAATGATGGATGCATTGATTTAGTGAAAATATCTAGGTTACTATGTTTTTTTCCTACTACTTCTGATGTGATGTGATCTTGGGATAGATGAGGCTGGAGGGTTGTTGTGGTATGTGGGGTGGGAAGTCCCGAATGTGACATGGGCCTAGGATGGCTAAGACTAGAGGGATATTGCAGTTTGTGGGGTGAGGAAGCCTGATTTTTATGGCTATAGTTAATGCATGTGGTTGCAGGATGCAGCAGGATATACATGTGGGTGTCATGGTTGAAACTATTGATGCTAGAATGGGTTGAATAATGTCTTAATAATTGATAAGAGAGTTGGATGATTATTTGAATCTATTTTTTGGATGATGAAAATGCTTTTTATTTATTTTCCTTCCTTTCCCCACTGCTTGATATAGATGACTTTTCTTGATTATATGCCTTTTTTGGCAGCTTATGATATTTTCCTAGAGTAACTCGTAATTTGGAAAGTAATTATGTTATTAAATCAATAAATGTTTAACCCATGGGGTATGATCTTGCTGGGATGCAATGTTGAGGTCATAATTCTGAGATTTCATGGACTCGGTTCACTTATGCCTAAAGGGCATGATATTTTTTTGAGATGGTAATGTAATATAATGTGGAAAATTTTAATTTTTAATTAATGGTTAATTAATTAATTAACTTAAAGTTAAATAGTTTATGAGGAATTAAATAATTTAATGTTTCTCTTTAAATGGTTGTGTGTTTATATCATATCTAGTCATTGAAGTGGCAGTCAGGAGTCTGAGAGACATTAGTTGTAGTTGAGTCCGAGACTTGGTTATACCTATAGTGTGGTTGTGAGATATATTATATCATGTTATTTTTTTTATACACTAATACACCATATAAGTTAGGGAAACAAACACCCTAGGGATTCTAAGCCCTTGGTGGGGGGTGTTTTTCCCAATATCTCGGTGGGAGGATGGATAGTTGAATACAACCTTTAGCTATGTTCACTTATCATGGTAGTTAATTGTACTGGTATGAATGATGATCAATTTTTACCATATATGTGTGTAGAGGGATATAATTACATGTGGTTATTTCCCACACATGTATTTTGGATATAGTTTCCTAAGGACTACTATAGGTATAACGTGTATAGGTTGTGGTAAATTGGGGATCCCTACTCAGTTTATGGGATGTGATTGATTGAGGTATAATAACTTTTGTATGATACACATTATATGAGTTTTGGTGTCTCCCATAAACTACCTAGTTACTTTTGGTTACATTAAATTAGTGGTGTGTTGCATGAGTTTTATATTGTGGATCTGTGCCTAGGTGTCTACATGCTAGACTTCTTAGAGAGAGATACTCAAGACATGCAATGTCGGATAAGAGTGAAAAAACAGTGGGGAAGTGGTAGTTGGGTAACCTCTATATTTTTTATTATATTATATTCACTTGTATGTGATATTTGGATTGGGTAGATATGGTGAGTTTGGGAACATAGTTTAACTGTTTCGGTGATGAGTCAGTTTCACTTATTGTTCATTGTTCTTTATCAGGATTTCATTACCTTTTGTGTGAGAGGCTCTTGGGAGGATACTATAGTGTATGATGGTATACTCACCCTATTTATATATAATTTTTTTTCAGGTCAGTTGGATAAGGTTAGAGATTAGGTTGATTAGTAATAGATTGGTGTTTACTAGGAGTTGTTTGGCCTTAGTGGTTGCTGTTTTCTTTACCTTTATTTAGGTACATGTAGTTTTCCATTCAGTTTTAGTAGCTTTTTCAGGTCATTAGATATGTGCACATGGGTATTATTTTATATTGAAGTATTAGGAGTAGTTGATTGGTGTTTTTTTTATCTCTCTGTTTTTCATGTGCTCTCTTATAGGGTAAAGACTCCCATTTACGTGTTTATTATACCCCTTGTTATAGATTCCAACCTAGGACATACTATTGGTGGGACTCGGGTGTCACTATGTATCATCTCCCATTGCCTTCCAATGAGGGGTATACCTTGTGGGAATGGGGTCATTAAAAAGTGGTGTTAGAGCTCTGTTTGAGGGATATGATGGTGTCTGGAGTTATGCACAGGTGAGGTTGCATGCACTGGTAGGGAAAAAATGTCATTTGGATTTATCAATCACTGTACTCAAAGGATACCAACATAGAAATTATTATATAAGCCCCCCTATGAATTGATGCATTCAAATTTAAGCTTGTAGTGTCTACTAAATGATGTTATACTAGTTTTAGGGTAGAGAACTAGGAAAGTAGCATGCATCATTCATCCTTGAACCTGTGTTTGACTGGGTACACCTTGGGATAGGTAAACATTAATAGAATAAAAGAAAATAATTAATTTATTTTAAAGTATTCCATATTATATTTTTAGGTGATATAACTAAATTTTTTTTGGATTCATGGTTCATGGTCAATGTCCTCATAAGGTTCACATAGATGATTTTTAGAAGGCTGTGCCCATAGATCGTCTTAGAGTGGAGGTTGTAAATGAAGACACATGGAGGAGGACACTCTTAGAGTTGTAGATCTAGAGTCTATAGAGGTACGAGTGATACTTTTTAGATGCATTCACGGAAGGATGGTTGGAGGATGTTGAGGTAGACATTAGTTCTCTCTGTTCTAGGGATGAGAACTGGGTATCATTGGCTCTAGCGATGCTATGTAGGGTAGTGAGGCAGCGGTGGTTCTTGTTCCTCGAAGACCACGAGGAGTCGAAAAAAACATGAGAGGATTTCTAAGACTAGTTTAGATCTAAATTTATTTCTTTTACCGTGATGGAGGCCAGTCTCAAGGAGGTACTTACCATTCAGTTGGGGTGATCAAGTGTGCAAGATTTCGAGATTAATTTCAGGAACCTTCCACGATATTCTTCGGACATGTTTCTAGATAAGGAGACCAAGGTACGGAATTTTGAGGATAAATTTTATATAGAGATCGAGTTCCAAGTCCCCCCATTTATGTTGAAGACGTATCTCAAGGTGATTTATAGAGGATAGTTTATCAAGAAAATGTTATCCAGGACCAGATCATCAAGAGAGGGGAGCCATCAGGATTCTTCACAACCTAAAGCTGTCATTAGGGGTTCTTAAATTCTAGGATAGAAGAGCTTATGATCAGTTTGAGGGAGGTCCCATCCACAAATTTCTTTTTTATATAAGGTTAGGGGATATAAGGACTATATCAAGGGGTCATATGCATGTTTTTCTTATGGAGGATAAGGTAATCATTGGTGAGAGTGAACGAACTTTCTAAGAGTCATCATGCACTAGTTGTTCAGCTTCAGGCTCATCTGCTAAGGTAGTTTCAACCGAGTAAGAAACATCAGGCTTCTGTAATTTGAGATCATTAGAGAGTATATGGGGAAGCAATATGATTATCTCCCATATCATCTCTATCAATATAGATCAACGAACAACCATGGAGGGGGGTCCTTAGTATGGTCAGATAGTATGTAGAGAAAGTTGTGGTCAGCTTTATGGTTTACGATCTCCAGCACCAGTTGATCCAAATATTGTTAGAGGTAATCTTTTACTTTTTTCTACAAGTTTTCATGCCTTTTTGGACCCATGAGTGACACACTCTTTCATATCACCATCCCTTGTCCATTCATTTGGACTTGAGGTGGATAGGATTCAAGTTCCCCTAGAATTGATTTCTATAGTTGGAGGCTGAGATGATTTGTTTGATGAATGTAGAGACTATGATCTAGTT
Source organism: Viscum album (assembly GCA_963277665.1). NCBI lineage: Eukaryota > Viridiplantae > Streptophyta > Magnoliopsida > Santalales > Viscaceae > Viscum > Viscum album. Next base: position 1,627,286,179 of record OY728130.1, read on the forward strand.
CTAGTGAAACACATATCCTCAGGATATTTAATATGTTTGTGTATAAAACCATTTTAAATCATCATCTACATGGATTGGTTGTATTCATTGTAGGATATCCTGTATTAATTTAGGATATAGATATTGTTCTTCGATGCTATAGAGATCCAGAAGTGTTTTTTGGAAAGTGAGACCCTTAGATTGTTTAGAGACAAGTTCCATACTAATCATCCTTGTTGGATAAGTTGATGATGTGTTCATCCGAGGTTCAACTTTCGGTGTTTCCCATGTTTGTAGGAGAGTACCCACATGTCTTTCTAGAGGAGGTGTAGAATTACCCCTTGATGAGAGATTGAGTTCAGGGTCGAACTACAACATGTTGTGTGTCATATCTAGATGTATCTATATAGGATGCAGCCTTCTAGGTTGTGAGAGTTTAATAAATAGCTGAATGGTCTGTTAAAGTGTGAATTTTTTATCTAAGTGTGTTACTATGGTGTGCACCAATTTTGATCATGAATAAGGTTGATGGAAGTTTTTGGTTGTATATCAAATACCATCACTTGAACCAAGTGACCGTGAAGATCTACTACCCTATTCTATACATTTATGATTTATTTGATAAAATGAAGGGCCCTAGTTGGTTATCTAGGATCTATTTTCTGATTATGATATTATCAAATGTGTTTATATGATGAGGATATCCTGAATACATATTTATTCTGTCTTCATGGGTATTATGTGTATTTTTTCATGACATATAGTGTGATAAATGCTCCAACTGTGTCGATGGGGTTAATGAATGTTGTGTTCTTTGAGTTCCTAGAAAATTTCATACTACTTTTCATCAATGACACACTTATATACACCATGTCTAAGGAGGATAATATAGATCATCTATGTGCTATTTTGGGAGTTCATTGTCATGAGCAGCAGTTTGGGAAGATTCCAAAGTGTGAGTTTTAGGATTGAGAATTTTTTTCATAGGGAATTTTTTTATCCTAGTAGAGAGTAGATTTGGATCCATCAATGATATAAGCAGTTGTATCTTGGGAATCCCCCAAGACAATGGTAGGCATGAAAAGTTTCCACGGTCTTGTAAGATATTATAGGATGCTAGATGAAAACTTTTCTTGGATTGAAAAATAATTGAATGAATTGTCCATAAATAATTAGGCCTTATTGTGGAATGATTAGTGCCAGAACTATTTTGGGTTTCTAAAGGAGAATTTGGTCAATATTCTAGTTATTCATCTTCCAATAGAAAGAGTTTGGTTATAGGTTTTTTTAATTATTTATTTCTTGTGTTGGGATATTTTATGGTGTAGTAGATATTGGTCATTTCTTATAGGTTCATCATTTACACCCCTATGAGTGTAAATTTGGAACCCATGATCTTGAGTTTGTGGTGGTAGTGTTTTACCAAATTGTTTGGAGACATTACCTCTCTGCGGTCAATTTGGGGCCTTCATCGGTCATAAGAGCCTGAGGTATGATTTCTCTGAATATAAATTGAAGTTGTGTTAGCATTGGTGGATGATGTTCTTATAGGATTATGGCTTAGAGATTTCATATAATCTTGGAAGTGGAATGTTTTACCTGATGTTCTGAGAAAGAAGTCACGCAGTGATGCAGTGTGTGAATCAGGTGATTCCGAGAGGGTGATGGAAGTACATTTATCACTAACACTAGATATGGGAGAAGTCAGGGGAAGAGGTTTTTTTCTTCAGATTATGGTGTTATCACATTTGGAAAATAGGTGGAGGATTCCTAGTTGGGTGGATCTTATGGTAGAGGTTTCGAGGGACTGAGTTTTTTTTGGCGAGACCCCTGATGGTTGGTCTGAAGATGCACAACACCAAGTGTTGTTTTAGGGAAGGTCTTTTATTCCTTTGGTGATGCATGAGATAGTTCTCAGAGAGTTCTATAGTTCAAAATTATTGGTACATCCTATTGTGAAAAATATATACAGATCTTTCAGAGGTCAATTTTGGTGGACTAGGTTGAATCATGCAGTTGCAGGGTTTGTGTTGATGTTTTCTCTTCTAGAAGGTGAAGTTGTAGTGGACGTGGGAGGAAATCTCGATGGAATTTTTTATTAGTTTTCCTTATGCTCTGGGAGGCTATGATGTTATATCGTTGATAGTTTATCATTTGAAAATTTCCAACCACTTTATAGTAATCATTCAGAAAATATTATAGGAGGTTTTGTTGAGGTAGTATCTGGAGGTGGTGGTGAGACTCCATAGAGTCATGAGGATGATCATTTTTTATTGATATCCTCGTTTTACCTTTGGGGGTGTGGACAGGTCTCCAAAATACTTTTGGTTCTCAATAATTCAATATCATTACTTTTGATTCAAAAATAGATGGTTAGACATAGAATACGATTAACACTCTTTAAGACATGATGCACTCTTGTGTGCTAGTTTTTTGAGGTTCATGGATGAAGCTACTGACCTTGGTATATTTATCCTAAAACAATATTTTTCGCTCCACCATTGGAATGACACCATTTAAAGACTTTTTTGGCCAACCATTCCATTCTCTGTTGTTCCCTGACTAGGGTCAAAGAGTCATCAAATCATGGGTTGTACCTTGTAAAAAATACAATATAAATGGTTTAGGTAATTCGTGATAGGATGCAAGAAAAAAATCTTCACAGAAAATCCTATGTCGATCAAAGGAGGAGACCTATAGAGTTTTATGTTGGGGATCATGTGTTTCTGAACATGACTCCCCATTTAGTGAAGTGAACGTTTGGTCATGGGATTAAGCATTATCTCTACTTTTTTGGGCCTTTAGAGGTGTTAGATCATGTAGAATCTATGGTGTATTAGATATAACTTCCCCCCGAAAATGAGCCAGATACACAATGTTTTTCATTAGTTTCATATACGTTGTAATTTTTATGGAGACTCTCACATCATTGAATGTGGAAAGATCGATGTTGATGATGACTCAACCTTTGAGAAGCATATGGTAGAGATCCAGGACTACCAGGAAAAGGTGTTTCATGGGAATTCTATCTCATTGGTTTGTGTCTTCCAGTGGTATGATGGTGTAGAAGAGAGTACCTGGGAATGTGAGTCATATATACGTGCTCAGTACCCTGAGAAATTTTATTTATAACCATTCTCTTTTAATGTTGTCCATTTTATGTAGGCCTTTTCTAGTTCATGAGGTGGCTTTATCTTATTTATTTTTGTGGCTTAATATCTTTTGAGAGGTATCTCTCATGAGAGAGTGTTTATGTATTGGTTGTGGTTGTTACAAGGTTTCACGCTATTCCATTGATGTGGTGGTTTAGATTTTATGGTGGAGAGACCCTGAGATGTATCTCTTATGGTGGATTTTTGGACGACCCCCTTTCGATTATTCTCTAAGGGTTAGTTTTTGATTCTCAAGGATGAGAATGTTTTGAGATATATCTAATGAGAAGTCCGATATCCGATAATACTAACCCTTTTAGGTTTATGAGGCTCTCAATGTAGGGAGAAGTCTTGGATGTGGTCTAGAGAATTTTAACTATGAAATTATTGAAACGAGAATAATTACATGCTCTATTAGAATTACACATTATGTAAGTCTGGTTCATGAGGAGTATGTTTTGTGGTTTAATAATAAATATTCGATGTTTTTTTCAGTCGAAACTGATCCCTAAGGATTATAAAAAGTGAAAGGGGATTACACATCATGCAAATCATTGATTTTTTACATTTTATAATGTTTCATCCTGTTGGGTTTTTCAAAAACCGAATAGATACAATGCTTCCTTTTGATTTCTAGTATCCAGTGGCTCCCTTCTCGGTGTTTTGGTGATCCATTTGATGGGAATGGATTATCAAGATTTCTTCTTCGATCTGTGGGGATATGTGGTGATCCAAGTTGCATTCTCCCTTCATTTTCAAGCAGTTTCTCCAAATTTGGTCTCATTTCTTAGCGTATCATCTTGATGTGCTATGGTGTTTTTGTAGCCACATTTCTAATGGGATGTATCACTGTTTTTTTTGGTGTGGTTGTACCAAAAAATCCTCAGATTGATTTAGTTATTATGAGAGTGGTGATTGGAGATCCATTGTGTGGTCTAGTCTCATGCGAAGAATGGTGATGCCGTTATAAGGCAGGGGATTCATCGCTTCTCTATTAATTTATATGAAATTATAGAGATATAATGATTTAGACTCTATGACCATATTTAAATTAAAATAATAATTACTTGAAGCAAATTAATGAATTAGTATCGATCTCATGGTGATGTTTCTATTTTGTAACATGATGATGGTTAGCCTCTTGTTTTTCTAGATAGTGTGGTATCTATGATGTTGTTTTATGATTGGATTATCACATGGAATTGGTAAATAATGTTAATCAAGAATAAATATATAATTATTTGTAAAAAATGAATAAAGAGGCATGTTTAACGAACTTAGTGTGTTGAAATATTAATGCTGCAAGAATTTTTAATTGATTTCACCATCCATGTGTTAATGGAATTGAATACATATTTGAGGCATGTGATGCTTATAGATAAAATAATTAACTTAATGTAAAATTAATTGTTTAATTATTTTGTGACATCTTGTGATAGATTGATTATATTTCCCATAGTTGGAACTTATGAATAATGAATCAGTTAATTTTTGATGGAATAATAATCAATTGTGTGATTATAGATGATGCGTTGTAGGTCATGATTTTCCCAATTGCTTGTAATGTTTTACTGCCTTATGCTTTGGATTCTTGATGGCTTTTTGTGTGTGACGGCTGGATTCCTTGATTTTGGCCCAAGAGATCGATTGTCATATTTTTTTCCTTATACATGTGATGTGATTTGAGTTTGGGATGGCCTAGCCTAGAAGGATGTTGTTGTATGTGGGGTAGAGATTCCTAGTTGTTGTGGTAGAAGTTGACGCCTTTGGTGGTGGGATGCATCATGACATTCATGTGGGTATCGGGGAGGATATCAGAGATGAAAAAATGGGTTGAAGTTGGGAATATCCATTATTTTTAATGTTGGGTTCTTATTTTAATATATTGTTTGGCTGACATCTAGGTTTTTTATTTATCTTATTTCATTTCCCCACTACTTGTGGTAGATAGATGTGATTAGTTGTATTACTTGTTTGGTAACTTATGTTGTTTTCCTAGAGTACTGAGTAATATAGAAAGTAATGATGTTAATAAATGAATAAATATTTAACCCATGGGGTTAGATATTATTGGGATGCAATGCTGAGATTATAATTCTAAGAAGATATGGACTCAGTTCTCTTATGCCTGGATGGAATAGATCATTTTTATGATAGTAATGTAATGTAGTGCAAGAAATGTTAATGTTTAATTAATTATTAAGGAATTAATCATCATAAATTTAAAATAATGAAAAGAAATAAAATAATTTGATGTATCTCTTTAAATGGTTGTGTACTTATAGGATATCATGTCTTAGGAGTGGTGGTTAGGAGTTCTTGAGCTAATATCTTTAGCTGAGTATAAGAATAGTTTATTCCCATAATTTGGTTGTGATATAAATTATATCATTTACATTTTTTTATTTTTATACACTATTACACACTGTTGGTTAGAGAAACTGACACCTCACGGATTTTGAGCCTTGAGGTGGGGGATGTTTTCCAAAAAATACTAATGGGAGGATGGATAACTGACTACCTCCTTTTAGCCCCACTTTATTCCATTAGTAGTTACTTGTACCGATATTAATTACAGTCAGTTTTACCCATACATGTATTTAGTGGGTGGAAGTGTCTTGTGGTTATTTCACATACATGTATTCTGGATATAGTTTCATAAGGACTACTATAGGTATAACATGTATAGGATATGATGGATTGAGGATCCTTACTTGGTGTAAGGCTTATAATGACTTGATTTATAATACCCGATGTATGATAAATGTTATACAGGATGTGGTGGCTCCTAGAAACTACATGCATACTTTTGGTAATATAGATGTGGTGTTCTATTTCAAAAGGTGCATGTAGTGGAGCTTTTCTTTGGTTTCCATGGGCTAGACTTCATAGATAGAGATGCCCAGGATGTCCGACGTTGGGGAAGAGAGGAAAACTAATGTGGAAGTTGTTTCAAGATACCCCTAATGTTCTTTATTATATCATATGCTCTTATATGTGATACTTTTTGAGAGTACCCATGGTGAGGTTGGAAACATAGTATAACTATTTAGGTGAGGAGATTGTTTCACATGTTGTTCAATATGATTTAGCATGATTTCATTACCTTTTTTATGAAAGGATCTATGAAGGATCATACTGAGTATAATATTATAATCACTATAGGTATATAGAAACTAGTTTTCAAATCTGTTAGAGAAGGATGGAGATCAGGAAAGTTATTACTAGCTAGGGGTTTAATAGGGGTTGTTTGGGTTTCGTGGTCACTGTCATCTTTACCATTCTTTTTCTACTTGTATTTTTCCTTTCAGTTGTAGTAGTTATTTCATGACATTATATATGTGCACTTAGGTTTTCTGTTATATTAGAGTCTAAGGAGGAGTTTATTGGTTTCTATCTTATATTTATTTCACATATTTTTTTCTTAGAGGTTAATGCCTACCATATGCATGTTTATTATACAATTGGTGTTAGTCACCAACCCATGGCCTACATGAGGCTGGACTCAGGTGTCACTATTTCTCAACCCCCATTTCCAACCCAGGAGTGGTATACCTTCTAGGTAGGGGGTTTTACATAATTAATATGATTTCATATTAAAAAGAATTGTTCATTCTTAAATAATTGTTTTTAAAGTTTTATATATAATATCCTAATAAATTAGAATGGCCAATTTGAAAATTTTTTATATATAAACTAAGATATTAATATTATTTAACCTAAAAATCAATATAATGTAATTTTTTCAACTATTAAAATAATAATATTTTAACAAAAACAAATTTATTTATATTTTGTATTTTCATTTTAAAACTATATACATAAATTTTAGAATTATAATTTTATTAATATAACATCATTTTGGAATTCAACTTTGAAAATTTGATAAGGAAGATGATTTAATGTTCTTTTAAAATAGTTTATTTTTAGGTAAATGTTTTTATTGAGTGTTATTATGAATTTAAAAATTCTATATCTAATTTAGAAAACATATGTTTAACATATCAAAACATAAAAAATATTTTATTCTAATAATTTTTTTTATTATGTATGGTTAATTATGATATCATAAGATAGAATTATATTTTGAATTTATTTGTAAGCCAAATTTTTTTTAATAATAATCTAATTAATTTCAGGGTAATCAACAACCTTTATAATTTTATCCTAAACATATTTCTAAATTAAAAAATTAACTTTTTTCAAAAACAATAATCCACGTATTACATGTGGTAATGTAAAAAATTGTTTTCTATAGATATAAATTTTATTTTAATAAATGGATTTAAAATTTTGAATAATTAATTATAATTTTTTAAAATTATTATTTTATTTTTAGTCATTTAAGTTAAATTACTTATGTTATTGTTTTTCCACAGTAAAAATAAAAAAATGGTAAAAGTAAAAATTCTAAGTGTAAAAGATTTAAAAAATTGATAAAACATGTGTAAAAATTTGTGTATGTGGTTTAATTTACCTTAACCCTACCTCGATAAATTATTTATCATTATTGGATACATTTACCCTTGAATTGTGACTTTACCATTTATATTATTACTAAAATTCCACTCCACTCCCTTATAAAAGGAGACACCATCAACCAACTCTCATAACACCCCAAGCCTCTTGGATTCAAGAAAACTCTACATAGATAAATCACCAAAAATTATAGAAACTTCCTAGTGGGTTTTATCTTCTAAAGATACAAACCTTAAAATTCATAATCCTTTTATAAAATTATTTTTCCAAGAAGTAAGGTAAAAAATTCCAAATCACACATTTTCTATTTAAATTATTTTTCTTATTCTTTTTATTCCATAAGATCTTTTTATCCATTTTATTATAAAAGAATAAGTACTGTTTATATTCTAAAATTTTATTATGTTGATGGAATAATAATTGATTTCCCTTTCTCATTTACTTATAAAAATAAAATCTTCATCATGCGCACGGGCATACTACTAGCTCCATGAACGACATGTTCGATTTTTCATTAACCAATTGCATGACGGGTTAAAAAAGGGTATTCAATTGATTAATATTATATATATATATATATAATTATTATAATTATAAAATTATAAATAATTACATTCTAACATTATATGAAAAATTAATATGTCGTATGAGTGTACATGTAGGCTACCGCCTCCATAGAAGTGACCTATTTCATTTTTCACTATAGTATTATATTATTTATAAAACTCTCTTAAAATATGATTCACCACCTTAAAAATTTATAAATAATTTCATTATTATATTATTAAATCATGATATTACTATGAAGGAGTATTGGATTCCAATATTTTGCTTACTGTTATTGTACCACCATTTTGTTCGATAAAAATTATCTAAACAATCTCACCACCAACTTTGTATATATTTGGTGCTTGGAGGTACAATTACATTAATCACAAAACAAACCACACACACATGCCATAATGGAAATTAATATCCCCCTATGGTATATACACCACATACATCCTTATTTATTCATTACATGGCACAAATTCCTTTCGGGCATAAATCCCATTACATGGACCAAAGGCCCACAAACTAGCCCGAAGTCCTAGTGCATTGTCATTCATGCATCACTATTTGCCTATGTCATGCCTGTATCAACAACTTCATATATCATGGGTACGAGACCAACATCTAGTAAAAACGTTTTCCCATATAGATATGAACTAGGGTCTGATTCATGATTATGAGGAGCCTTTACCACTCAGGTAAGCCCGCAACTGCACACCACTAAATTTTTCATCACAAATAATAACTAAAATACTTATGAAATTAAATTTATAACATTATGAATCATTATTTATCATACATTAAAATACATATAATTATATCATAATTCTGAACTTTTAATCAATAAATAATAGTCAACGTCTCAATTATGAAACTATTACTAAACTAATAATCGAAGCTAGTAACATCTGATGATAAAAATATAGCCAACTAACAAAATTTTTTGAAATAAAAAATTATAAATTAAGTTTTTAAAAGGTTATATATATAAACTATTCCCTAAAATAGGTTATTAAGATATTTAATTTTTTATATAAGAGATTAGCGCACATTCAAATAAGTGATAATAAAATGTATGGGTTCTTTTATCTTAATTTTTTTCATTAAGATATGATGTGTAATCATGAATTGTTTGTTTTTTGTGGTGTATAATCTGGCCATGTATTCATTTTATCAAAAAAATTCATGGAATATAATATATTTAAAAAACCATTGCATGCTTTACCATTCATGGGTTTTTAATTTAGAAGACAATGATGATGTAAGGGGTTTTCTCAATTCAACATATTTTTTAAATTCATAATGATTCATTTTTTACTATTTTTTTAACAAAAATTCTTATATTTTATGATTATATTGTAATTATTTTATTCTTAATTTATATAGAATTAAATTTATTTGTTTGTTTTTTAATAAAATTTAATTATATTATGAATAATTCCTATTTTATCCAAATAATATATTTCTATACCATATCCATATTCACACTTACTTAAAATGTTATAATTTATTATTTTAAAATAAAAATATGTTTTAGTTATGATGTTTTTAAATTTTATCTTTTTCTATTTTAAAATGTTATATTTATCACACTTTTTAGGATATAGGTTTCTATAAAATTATTTCCAAAATGTTAAAAAGGACTTACCTTTCATGTATGAATATTTATAATTAACTCCATATTTCCTATGGGAAAAAATAAATTTTATTTACAGGGGTCCATTATTTGGAATTATTTTAATTTCCATTTTTAAATTTCTTTTCTACCTTTTAAAAATTATTTTTTAAATTGATTTTCAATTTATTCTCTTTACAATGTTGTTAAGAAATGTTTTCTAAAATATTATTTAATGGATTCTCTATCATTTTCATTCTTAAAAGATCTAACTCCATTAGTGTTATGTTTTATAAATCACCGTCAAAATTATTTATGAATTAATTTTTTGGGATATTTAACTTTTGGTATCAACTGATATAATTCATTAAGTCTTTATTTGTCATACCATTTGGGAATGTTTTGAAACCCATATTATTTAAATGATATTTTTATTATATAATTGATTAATTTTTAAGTGGAACACTTGTGCATATAATATTTATGGGTGGGATCCTATAAATCCATAAAAGGCCTTGTTTTAGGATTTATGTCTCATGCTATAATAATAATAAAAATTGAAATTTTGTTTGTTCACACCTAGAAGCTTGAACATTTTATGTGTTCATAATATGAAGCATGGATATTGTTTTTATTAAAACTGTTATAATTTTACAATTTTTATGTTTGGGATATTGTTCCTTATTATTATATGTTTCAATGGAACATTACATTACTGTGTTATATGCTAATGATTATGCTCCATGGATTATGTTTATTAACTCATATTTATTTTCTGAAATTCTTATACAATAGTACAAGTTTTTTCATTTGAAATTACACATATTTATGTCACATATTATAGATAAATATTATTTTTCAATGTTGTTTTTAATAATATATTTATGCCCTACTCATGTTTTTTCATATACTTACGTTGCAACACATTTTGAAATGTTGATGAATTTTTTCCTTACTGAACATTTAATCTCACCCCTTTCTTGTGATTCTATTCTCTAGGTTTTGTATATGGATATAAATTTTGAGAAGTATTAAAGATAGTATAGATTGGATTAATTATATGTAAATGTTCACATGTAATGAAAAATAAGATACTTATATTGGTATTCCTCAAATACACTAAACCATAAATTCTTTGGATTTTATGATTATTATGAGAGGTAATGTTTAATTTATGGGAATGATGTAAAGTAAATATTGGTTCATATCACATTGTATCAATTATGGTGTTTATAACCAATAATTTAATCATTAGTTCCAGGAGTTTTATTCAATAAAATACCCCTGAACCCATACACTTGGATTTGGTTCTAAAAACATAATTTATATATTTCTAGCTTGATAAGGATAAATGGGACCCAATTTTAGATATGAAAAAATCATAACATATAAATTAAATAATTTATCAATTATATACCGAAATAACTTTATGGTTTAGGGTTTCGGGGAATTTGGACTAATTATCACATAATAATACCCATTTCCTCTGGTGAGTATTTTTCCAAATATTCCCAGTTTTTATTATTTCAAAATAGGTCCTTAACATCTCCCATAATGTTATCCGCACTTTAATCCTTTCTAGAAAAATATAATTTTTCATTATTATTGATAACCAACGGAAAAGGGAACATGAAAAGGGTGAGATCAATCACTACATATGGGTAAACATATGAAAAAAAATTCAATGTCCTTAGTGACCATAAGATTAGAATAAGAGAATAAAAAAAATAATAAAAGTGTGTGATGATAACATAAGATAATTCATACCCATTAATACATGTATCATCAATAATGAAATTTTGGAAAAAAAAATGGAAAAATTTATAGGAATTAATAATTATGAGCCACATAATATCAATCTTAATCAAAGGAAACTTTAAAAACTCATGGGAAATGTAAATAAAATGTGATGGAATTTTAGATCACCATATTCATAACTCATGTTAGAAATAAGTGGATCCCAGTTAAGTCAATTGGATAAAACCCCATAGTTAACTCCATCTTTGTTTCCTTTGAAGACAAATAACATTAACCAATGCATTGGAGTGTAATATTGGGCCCACCAATAATATATGTTGTACTAGGAAAACAATCAAATTAGTTGTATCTAGCTAACCCATCACATAATTTGCATCAGCTTAACTAATTATCATCAATTATTTACATGTAATATTCATTAATAAAACATTTAAAAGCTTTTAATTTTCAACACTAAACTATTGGAATCAACCATTATTCCATTATAGTTTCTTTAACCCAAGGAAAAGAAATGGGATTCCAGATAGTCTCTTTAAAATAATCATTGTAATTCATCTACATATACAATTTTATGTTAACATAATATAATAATCCCAATGAATCACAAGAATCATTAAATTATTTTGACATAGATGAATATAGATTTAAAATTACACTTAAAACATTTAGTTGAAAAAATGGGAAAATATCATTTTATTATGAAAATATTTTATAAAAATTACAAAATAATGGTAAAAATATTTTATTTTAAAATAAAATTGAAAAAATTATAAAATAATTTTTATATTAAAGGATGTTCATGATGGAGGGAAACCCTATTCATGTCATAATCATTAAAATTAAAAATTCTTTTCAGACTTTTGTAAAGAGAGTCTAAAGTGACCCATGTAGAAAAAATTATGAAATTTCATTTTAAAACCTTTTAAAAGAAGGTAAAATATCATGGAAAATATCTTCAAGAAATAATTTATTTTTATGATTGTATTTCTTTAAATAAAAATTATGGAGAAATACTTTGGTTAAAATTCTTTAAAAACATAAAAATAACATTGTTAGAGAAATACACTTTGTTGTATTTTAATACCAATAAATTTATGAAATTATGAACATAAAGAAGAATATAAAATATCATGATTACAAAAATATTACTGATTTTATATGGCAGCACTCATTATATACACCATATAGATGCTTCAAGAAAAACATGTATCAAAGATTGAAGTTTAAGGCAAGAAACACTTATAAGTCTGGTAATGATTGTATCAAAAATAAATTAAATGAAGAACATAAATTGATTATATAAATTAAATAATTACAGTAATTTATAGTTGGAAACATATTCATGGGTTAGTAAGTAAACCATATAAAATTAATCATGGAGTATAACATGATATATGTCTCAAAAAAAATTAAATTGAGACCATGGAGACCCTTGTAACATTTATAACAATGAAATAAATATATCACGAAGAAAGGAAATTAAAATTATCATATAATATACTAATAAAATATTAATTCATGATATAATATATCAATATCCATCACATATATCATGTAAAATAAAGTGAGAATTTTATAAGACATGTCTTAAAGAAATAATTTTGAGATGAATAATCATTACAAAGATCGTATCATTGAGGTTAGAATTTAATAAATGAAGTGATTATGTAAAAAATTGTAAAACAAAAAAAAGATAAGATACAAAAAATAAAATCAAATCAGCGGTCATTTCACATAAAATCTTATCACAATATAGTGAATAAAGTAAAATTAGAACCCTATGAAAGGAAATTGATTTAAGATTCCCCTTACCACTTGATAACATTCAAGTCAAATATCCTTGGATGAAATAATTTGAATGTTAAATTAAAATATCATTAATTAGGAAGTATTAAATATAAAAAATGGAAAAATTATATATATACACTATATAAAAGAAAATATATTCGCAACATTAAAACATTCCTTGATGAAGAGAAATTTTGAAAAAATACCCTACCTTGATTTTAGACTTTCCGTGTTTGTCCATTAACTCCTGTATCATAAGCTTATATAAATCATTCACATTTTAAATAATATTTTTTAGTTTTATTTATTTATCATTAAACTAGTATTTTTAATTTTTTCGATGATATATTTAATTACATAATTGGTTAAGTCCACATCAGGTATTTTGGGATGTTTTGTTCATAATTTGAAAATGACTTCGGTATGTTGAATATGGTAAAAGTGGTAACGATTAAATCATCTACTGAATAATAATAATGAAATAATTATAATTTTTATACATTAATTATCATTTTAAAACAAACCAATAATTATAGTTATGAAAAATGAATTATTTTATAATCATGTAGATGATAAGCTGTATATATGCAAGAGTAACATTTTCACTTTTCAAAGAGCATGAGGGAAAGAAGATAAGTATAATTATATCTTTAAATAATGATTATTATATCATAAATTTATTATTAACTCTATATATACCTTATATGTACCATCCATGTGATGTTTTTATGAAAAATGAATCACATTGCTTGGTGGGGGTGGTAATCTACTCGTTATGCAAACATGTCGTTATCATTTTTTTGAATGAAAAGTTAAGAAAATAAGTGATATATTATCCTTAAATAATGTAAATTATTTGATTAATATCATATATTTTTATTAAATCCACCACTATACCCATCCATAAGTTGTTGTTATGGGAAATCATGTACATCATGTCATGAGACGATAGTCTTCCGTACACATGAATGATGGCTTTATTTCCCATTATGAATAGTAGATGGATATAGGGAATGAAATGAATTTAATAATATATAATTATATTTAATATTCTAATTTTATTATATTATAATTATTTATGAATCTTTTTAGGAGTTAGAATAATAAATAAAATGAAATCTCTCAGTTAAGAACAATACATCTTCTTCAGACGTCCTCATTTTCTCTACTCCTCAATCCCTCTGGGGTTGATATTATAAAAACAATAAAACAACTATGACATGAGAATTGATTATATTAAGTTATTTGGGTTGTTATTTGATGAATAAAACCTCTTTTGATGTTTATAGAGGAGAGAAGAGGGAGTTCCTTGTTATATGTGAGAGGAGGGGCATTCTTAAAATTTCTTAAAGTATTAAATTATTGTAAATTATTTTTTAGGTAAAAATGATAAAAATAATATAACTAAAATATAAGATGTTTATAATAAAATATAACATCATCCAATAAAATGTGTACATGTTTTTGTTGTTTTTTACCGTTATATCTTAGTTTTAACCCCTGTGAACCCTTTCGACAATTACTATGATATCAATGTATTTTACTCACTAGGGGTTATGGAGATTACTATACAGGGAAAAGTGACAGATAAATAGAACAAATTTTACATTTTAAACAATATAAAATTCATTTTAATGAACATAGGATTTTTATTAACTTTATGTCATTTATTAAAATATAATTTTTTATAAAATATATTTTATGTCATATTTTGAATTGTTCAAATAATTTTATTTTCAAAACAACTTGATAGAAATGGATTTAAAATATAAATAATTAACACATATATAATGAAAATTATTTAACAAAAAATAATTGGAGTACATTAACTCACCCAAAAAATATTACATTTGAAAATTTTAAAATCATTTATAATATTGTTTTACTGCTTACATAAGAAAGGCGTCAGCATTGTATAAGCGTTATGGTAATAATTATTTCTTTAAAAATTAAAAATAAATTTCTATAAAAAACAAAATTCACATTTCAAATAATCTATAGAACCAATTATATCCATTTTTATCCTCATGTAAAAATTTTAGATATATTAATGTCATGAGAGTGGCATTTTGGAATTTTTCCTTACATATAAAATAATATAATTTTCATTAACAAAGGAAAATGGAAAAAAATTAAATATACCAGAACATGGAATGTATATGGTAGAATGTATCCCCTAAAATGTAATTAATACATGTTTTGGGTTTATTTTGAGACCTTATTTCATTGGTTTAACCCTGATTTACCCATTTTACTCTTAAAATGCTATCAAAATATTTATCATGTCTGCTATTCATAATGGAAAAAAAATTAAAGATAACTATATAACAAATTTAAACCTTTTAATTTTATAATATTTAATAAATTTTCCCTTATAAAATTTTTCGAAGTGGCAGAAATTAATTTAATATAAAAATTAAAAACACAAAGAAAAACAGTATTTTAGAAAAAATTATTTTTAAGCATAATTTTTTTATACCAAATTCAACCGTAAAATTTATTATAATGACCTTAATTGTATTATTAATAATATAAGAGGAATTATGTAACATTGATTCTATTTTAAATATATTTATAAATTATCAATTCTTGAATAAAAAAAATTCAATAAAAATTTGCAATTTTCACTATTCATTAAAATGTCAAACTTTTTTGAAAATTACAAAATTTTGTTCTAAGATATTTTTGACATGATTATTTCAAAAATGATATAATTTTTTTAAATATAATATGTAATATTTAATGAAAATAAAAATAATATTCAATCACAAAGAAAAAAATTTATTTTGAAGAAAACATTTTTTTCTAATGAATAAAATGACATTATTAAAAATATAGTTTTTATTTCCGTAGAATTAATCAATAATTTTTTTAAATTAGGAACTTTATAAACATTTCATAATTTGGATATTACTATTCATATCTACCATCTCAATGTCAAAGTTATAATAATAATAAATCATGGTTTTTTTAGGACTGGTGTTGCACACCTTATATGCTATCGAACATGGTGTTTATTTTAAAATCTCATTCTATTTTAGTATGATGAACCTCAATTGGTATCCAAGTAGAGTTTAGTTATATTAAATATTAATTTAGTTATTTTTGTGGATTAGTTTAGTTCTTTTGGGTTATTAGTTTTAAGACACTTAGTTAAAATTATAAATATATTTCTAAGTACAAGATACAATAATAAAGTTTTGGTAATATAGAGATTGTGTGGTTTCTGTTAAAGTGAATCATGTTATGAAAACTGGAAGAAGATGTGGTCAAGGAAAAAATACACCTAGTGGTAACCACACTAAAATGATTGTTCAGTGTCATCTTGATCTTATATCAATTCAAGATGAGTGGGTCTATGAATACGTATATGGATATACACACTTGGTGGATATGATTTGGAAATTCACTCACTCTTTATGAACCATTATAGGATATGTTTCCATATATTTATGGTACTGTTAGATAAATTAATATGGAAATTTATATAGAAAAAATATGTAAAACTAAATAAGTTACTTGTTGATCCAAAAAATAAAATAGTTCAACAAGAAGTATCATAGGTTACGATGAAGGCATAATTAAAGAATACATCATAGGATTGAATTTTAATATTTTTATTATAATTTTATCCTATTTTATTTGATATTATAATAATTATTATTGTTTTAGATTTTTTTGGAAATAGTAATAAGAAATGAATATGTCAAAGGTTTTTCCGTAGAAACTCCTATAACTAATTAGAAATTATATTTGGTTGAAATTACATAGGACTATTATATTGGAAATAATGATTATCTTAGTTTCTAATATAGTAAATTTGATATATTAGTAGAAAATATATCTTGTGTTTCTTAGGGATCAATTATCTTCATTCATTTGTGAGTGATAATTAAAATTATGTATATGTTACTTATTTAAGAGGGGAGAATGTAACACCCCGATTATTTTACTATATATATTTTCTTAAGACAATTATAAGGATTTTGATAGATTTATCCACAAAAAAAACTGAACTAAAATGATCCAAACACACTAGTTGAAAATTATAAGGAAAATTATAAAATAATAAAACCTCTAGTAAATTAAAAGATATTCCTCAACTAAAATTGCATTCATTTAAGTGATAAACAATTAATATGATTTAATATTAAAAATGTTCATTCTTTCTAAAAAAATTATTTTATATAGTGTTTCAAAATTTATTATAATAAATAAAATTGAATTTTTTTTAAATATTATTATATATGAAATAATATATTAAATTTATTTAAATAGTGAATTGATATAAATAATGTTAACAAATTGTTAAAAATGTAATTTTTTAATAAAATATTTTTTCTATATTTTTTATTTTAATTTAACAAATAAATTTATATTTCAATAATCTTTATTTTATACGATGAACTTAATTTTTTATTTCACAATTTCTAAATTATCATAGGATGAATTTTTGAGTTTTTTATAAAATTATTTTTTTAGTGATTAGAGAAAAAATGAGTTTTTATTTGATACCATCATGGTTTGAACTTTATAATGATAAATTAAAGAATAAAAACATTTATGGAACATATTTTATAACCACTAATATTTTTAAAGAGTGAATTGATGCATTTTGAAATACTATATTGAATTTAAAAAACCCATGTTTTACATTTTAAATCTAATGTAATCTTTTATTCTAATAATTTTTCTATCATATTCCATAATTATGTCATCATAAGGTAGAATTCAGGTTTGAATTTATTTTTAACCGAAAAAAATATTTATTTTAATAATAAAATTATTAATTTCATGGTAATCAACTTCATTAATAATTTTAACCTAATTTTTTTCTACACTTAAAAATAGTTTCTTTCTAGAAATATTTTTTTATGCCTTACATGTGATAATGTTAAAATTAATTTTTCTTACAAATATGAATTTTATTTGAGAAAAATTGGTTTATCTTTTTGAATAATTCATTACAAACTATTTAATAAGACCCATTTATATTTAAGCATGAAAAATAAATTACTTAGGTTAAAATTAGTTACCATAGTAAAAACTGGAAAATGTGAAAAATATAATTGTAAAAGACTTAAAAACATGTTAAGAACATGTGAAAATATATTTGATTAAGGATTTACTGAAATATAACTCACCCCACTCCATTATTTTCCTTTTTTGTATCCATGTGTCCTTCGAATAGTGACATTACCTTTTATATTATTATAAAATGATACTCAACTCCATTATAAAAGGACCCATCACCACTCCACATTCATTCACACCACAAGCCTCTTAAATTAGACAAACATATATCCAAATAACTACCAAAAACTCATTTAAACTTCATATTTGTTATTTCCTTATCAAAATAGAACCCTTAAGATTATAAATCCATTTTTTCAAGTAGTTTTCCAAGTAGTAAAGTAAGGATACATCTAATTAATCCTTTTCCATTTCAATTTTTTTTATTCTTCCACCTCTTTAAGATATATTTTAGGTTCTATATTATAATAAAATTAGAACTATTAATATACTTAAATTTTATTATGATGATGGAATATTCATTAACTACGATTTCCCTTCTACTTATTAAAAAAACATTGTCATGCGTACATATAGACTACCACATCCATGGATGCGGACTTTTATTATTTATAACTATCTTGAATGAATGGTAAAAAATTGTGTATTTAATGGTTTAATATTATATTTATAACATTATTTTGATTATGAAATTATAAAAAATTACCTACGTTCATCCAATTCAATTAAAAATGAATATATCATATGTGCATACATATGGACTACCGCCTCCTTAAAAGTAACATATTTTGTTTTTTCACTATATGATTTTCTTATTTGTAAAAATATATTAAAATATTATCAACAAAAATAATAGAATTTAAATAATATAATTACTATTATTTAATAATGATATTATTTAAAATAATCAATTTCTTAACCGTACTCACACAAAAATATTGTTTTTTTGTTTGGGTTGGTTTAACAAACTCCTTGAACAATTTAATAAATTTATATCTTGTATGAATATGGATACATAAGAAATGGTGTTAATAAAAAGTAATTATCAAATAATTATTTTTTACGGTTCTTTAAAGGTTATATTAATATATAAATTATAATTATTATACCATTTTTTTCAAGAACTTTTTTTGATATAAACATGTCACCAACATCAATATCATGAATTGTTAATAAACTAGTTATGAAATGAAAATATAACATTATAAATAATTATAAAACATCAATTTAATTACCTATAATTATATAAAAATTATGGACTATGAATCTATGGACAATAATATACCCCACCATTATAAAAATAATACTAAACAAATAATCAAAGCTAATAACACTAGATGATGAAAATAAAAGATAAAAATACATCTTTTTTAATAAATAATTATAAATGAAGTTTATAAAAGGTTTATGTAAAAATATATTATATATATATGTTTTCAAGATAGGTACTTTTATATAGGATATTATATCACGTTTGACTAAGCAGTAAAAAAAATAACGGTTTTTTACCCTCAATTTTTCTTTATTGAGATATAATTCATATTCACCATTTTTTTCTTTTTATGATGTATATATCGGACATGGATTTATATTAACATATTTTTTTATGTAATATAAGTAATTTAAATGACATTCTCATTTTTTACCTTTCATGGGTTCTTAATTAGAATGATAACAGAAAAGTTAGGTATTTTTCTTGACATAACCTCATTTCATGTGTCCTAAAGACAAATTGTTAGTGTTTTTTTGAAAGATGGTTTTATTATATTATATGGTGTTGTTATAATTATTCATTACTTAATTTTCAAATAATTACAATGATTTATTTCTCTCTTTATAAAATTTAATGATTATTATAATTATTCCCATTCTCTCAAAATGATCTCCTTCTCTTCCATTTCCATATTCACTCCTCTATATAATGTTCTATTTTCGTATTTTATAATAAAAATATTTTTTACTTATATTAACACAAAAATTTATTTTTAACTATTTCTAAATGAATCATTTAGCACCATTTTTATATTATATTTTTTAATAAAACTATGCTCAAAATGAGAAGAATATTTTCCCTTTCATGTTCATATTTTTACCTTTCACTGATTTTTTATTATAGAAAAACATTATGTATTATTTAAAGTCCACATTATTTGGATTTATTTTAAAGTGGTGTTCTAAAAATGATTTCATGTTACCTTATTAAAACAATTTTTGATGGTGATTTTTAATTTCATATATTTATGATGATGTTAAAAAATGTTTCCTAAAATATCATTATGCTGGATTCACTTCCATTTTCCTATTTAAAATACCTAACACATTTGGATATATGTTTTATAAATCAAACTCAAAATTATATTATGAATTAATAATTCTATGTGATTTAACATTTGTTATCAACCAATTCAATCACAATTGTTTTTATGAATAATATCATTTTTAAATATTTCGAAACCATTTACTTTCCATTGGTGATTTATTATATGAAGAGTTATTGATTTAAAGTGTAACAAATTTGTATTAATTATTGATGTGTGTTGTCCTATATAGACCTCCAATTAATTGGTTATAGATTTAAATCTGATGATATAAATATATTAATCTTGGACATTTTGATTATTAACAACATGAAGAATGGATATTTTTTTGTTTTCAACATGAAGAATATATATTTCTTTTTTTCACCAGATAAAGAGTGTACATTTTTTTTCATCCCCATTATTATAATTTTCTTATGCTTCTTTTTTCCTAAAGTTCCCAAATATTCTATGATTCAATTGAATGTTACATTTTAATGTTATATATATATATATATGATTATGCTCCATGATTCATGTTTTCTATATCATCTTTATTATCTTACACTTTTATTCCATGGAAAATGTTTATTTATCTAATAATACATATTATTCTATCATATATTATTGATAACTATTTTTACACGTTCTTTTTAATAATATCGTTCTCCTATAATCATGTTCTCCCATATACTTATAATGAAAACCTTGATGAAATATTGAGGAGTTTCTATATTACTTATAAACTAATCTCTAACCTTTATGATGTTTATTTTCCCTATTTAGATTAATATAACATATGATAATACTATAAGGAAGACTAGTGTGGGTCAGTTATAAATAAATGTTCACATATATTAAAAAATAATCTTCTTATATAGCTAGTCCTTAATGACACTGAACCATACCTTATTGATTTTTGTGATTATTGTAATATCTATGTTACGATAATGATGTAAAATAAATAAATGTTCATATCTCTTTATACCAAATCCAATTTTTATAGAATGTGTTTTTAGCAATGGATCCAGGAGTACGGGTCTGAGGCTACTTAGTTAGTATCAGAGTAGATTTTTGTTATTTTTTAGGATTAGTTTAGTTATTTTTGGGGATTGTTTTTGTAATTTTTTATTATAGTTTTATTTATTTTTTGGGATTAGTATAATAAAAATTTATTAAAAATAATAGATATAATTATATATATAATATAACAAATTGAAGTTTTGGTAAATTTGAGATTATGTGGTTTATGAGAAATTACATCATTATATGGATATTAGAAAGTAAATACATTGGTGGAATAGATTCAGTTTGGGTAGTCATCCTAAAAAATATAGGTCAACTATCATATTGTCATTCACTCAATGCATGATGAGTGAGACTAAGACAACACACTTATTTAGACACTCTTGGGGGTGGGGTATTATTTTGAAATTCAGATTCTCTTTATGAAACAATATAAAGGAGTTGACGTATATTAATGATATGGTTATAGAACCTAATAGGGAAATTAAAATAATAAACCTAGGTAAAAATAAATAATTTATAGGTTAATCAAATTAAATAATGTTTAACTCAAAGTATCATAGGTTGAAATGAATGTGTTCTCGGAGAAGACATATTAGGACTGAGTATTCATATTCATATGATCATTAATATGATTTTATTTGATATTATCATATCGATTTTGGTTTTATTACTTGGATTGAAATAATATCAATAGAATGAATTTGTGAAAGGTGTGTACCTAGAAACTAAAATAGACAACTAAGGAATCATATTTTTATAAGTTATTAAGATAAAGGAAATTCTGAAAACATGATTATAATGTGGGAAATGAAGAGTCTCATAGCATATAAGATTTCAATGTTGATATATTAGTAGAAAATATATATTTATTTTATTATATATCCCTTAGAATCCATCAACCGTGAGTGAAAATTAAAATTTTGACGATACAATTTATTTAATTGAGGAGAATGCAATGCCCATAAGAGTTTACTAGATAGCTTTCCTTTCAAATAATTTAATGTGTTTGATGGATTGATCTACAAGTAACACCAAAATAAAATGATCCATGAAATATTATATTTATATTATTAAGAAGAATATAATAATAATAAAAAATTTAGTAAATAAAAATATGTTAGTCAACTAAAATTTCATACAATTAAAGGATAAACAATTAATATGATTTAATATTAAAAAAGATTGTTCTCTCTCAAATAGACATTTTTTATGTGTTGTATATTTTATCCTTATAATATAAATTAATAATTTTTTAAATAATATTTCATATTAAATATTATATTATGATTGTTTAAATTATAAATTGATATCAAATAATATTAAGAACACTTGAAAACACTATTTTTTCCAATAACAACAGTTTTTATTTATATTTTGCTTTAAATTTTTAAAATAAATTTATAAATTTATAAATTTTAATTTTATAAAATTAAATTTAAATTTTAACTTAACATTCCAAAGATTTCTTATGATGAATTGTAGAGATTTTCCTGAAATAGTTTTTAAGTGAACAGTGAATATGTAGTTGTTATTGAAACCATAGAATTTTGGAATTTATAATGATTTAAGAATTACATGAAAATTTTATAAAAAAATTTCATGACAATGAATATTTTTATGGAGTGAAATTATGTATTTAAATATACTTTTTAGAAATTTCAAGAAAATGTTTATTATTTTTAAACTTAAGTAATATTTTATTCTAATAAAACAGTTTTTATACACCTATTTCATTAATTATGATATCCCAAGGTATACTATTGTTTTATATTTATTTATAATCAATATAACTATTTTTTAATAATAAACTTATCAATATCATGTATATAAAAACATTGATAATTTTATCTTATACATTGACCTAACACTTAAAAATATAATTTTCCTAATATGAGTTTTTATCTGTTACATGCATAAATGTTAAAAATACATTTTCATAAAAATACAATTTTTTTTTAAAAAAATGGATTTATTATTTATAATAATTCAGTATAAATTATATAAAAATTTCCATTTTATTTTTAGGCACTAAAAGTAAATTACTTAGGTAAAATTTACTTACGATGGTAAAAAAATTGTAAAAGTGAAAAAATAATATAGTAAAAGACATATAAACAAAGTAAATAGGCATGTAAAACTTGAAGTTGAGTATTTATTAAACTTAAATTCCCAAACCCCGTTATTTTTCATTATTGGATCCATTTTACCTATGAATAGTGACATTAACTTTTATATTATTAAAAAATGTCACGCATCTCCCTTATAAAGGGTGTCATCACCACCCCGCTTTTATTCACACCTCAATCCACTTAGATTCGACCAAAATCCACCCAAATAACTCCCCAAAACTACTATAAATTGGATATATGTTCCAATCATCTCAAAAGTCCACCCTTTAAAGTCTTAATCCTATTTTCATATATGTTTTTCAAGGGAGTTAGGTAAAAACATTCCCAACCACTCATATTCCATTTCAATTCTTTTCTTTATTTTCCCACCTCTATAAGATCTAATATACCCATTATATTATAATAAAATCAGTGTTAATAATATAATTAAACTTTTTTATTATTATATAATAATAATTAACTACCCATTCCCTTTTAGCTCGAAAAAAATATCTTCATGAGTACATATGAGATACCGACTACATGAATGACGTGTTTGATTTTTTTATTACTGCCTTACATATATGGATAAAAGTAGTATTTAATGAATTAATATGATATTTATATAATTATTATGATTTTTAAATTATAAACCACTAACTAACTTCCTACCACTTTATGGAAAATTAGTATATCTTATATACATACGTATGGACGACCTCCTCCACAAAAGTGACATAATTTGTTCTTTCACTTGAGTATTTTATTATTTATAAAACTCTAAATAATATAATTTAATACCTTATAAAATTTTAAATAATATCATTAGTGTTAATTAATAAATATATAATTTATAATAATAATTTTATTAACCATACTCACCCATATATTATCTTTTTCTTGATTGGGTTAGTTTAACCACTTATTTGAACAATGAAATAAATTCTATAATGGATGAATATCAAAAATTAAATAATGGTGTTATTAAAAATAAATGATACAATAATTATTTTTTTATCAATTAGGAAATGTTTATTAATATTTTACTTATTATTATTATACCACCCTTTTGTCTGATAAAATTTACCAAAGTAAGCTTGTCACCAACCTTATTGTCATGAATCATAACTAAAATACTTATGAAATGAAATGAAAACATTATAAGTCATTATAATACATTACTATAGTTCATATAATGATCTAATAATGATGAAATTTGTATCTATGAGAAAGAATATACACCACCATTACAAAACTAATACTAAATAAGAAATCAAATCTAGTAACATCTATTGATGAAAATAAATAAGAATTAACTAAATTTTGATAACAAATAATTATGAATGAATATTATAAAAAATTATTATCATGAATAAGGTTATAAAATAATAAATTAATAAATTTATTTTTGTTAGATATGATATTTGAATATGTTTGGATAAGCTGGAATAAAATTTGATGGGTTTTTATCACAATTTCACTTCATTAAGAAATGATCTGTATTCAAAATTCTTTTACCATTTATAGTGTATATATTGGAATTTGATTTATATTATCTTTATTTTTTATAAAAATTAAGTGGTTTAGAAATCCGTCTAATGTTCTGATTGTAATGACCCAGTCTTTTCCATTTAAGACATTGGAATATTTCAGCATATATTTCTAGAGCTAGGCATTGAGAGTTTGTGTGATTATGTTTCCTAGTATTCCCGGAATAAATTGTATAATAATAATATTATTTTTGTACTATTCACATTGAGGAAATGATTTATCTCTTATACAGTAGCTCAGATAAAAGAACTGATACAATAGTTGAGTTTGGAGTGTGTTGTTTACCCGAGATAGTGTATGACATTCATGGTCGCAGGCCTTCAGTGAAAAAATTTATCGAGGGAAAAAGAATAAATAAAATTATTTCATAAAATTAATTTATTTTGATGTCATATTGAATAACTCCTGAATAGATTATTGGATTACATTTCTTTGACCGCATTTGAGTTTAGAACATCATGTTTACCCTAGGTAAGACATAAACTTCATCACTTCCTAGTGTTGGGTCAGAGTATTTTTGGAGGGGAGCGTGTGAACAGTGAATTAAAGGGGGAATTGATTTAATAAAAATTAAATCAATCCCTCCCCTACCCCTTTAGTGAAAACACAGGAGGAGAAGCCACATCCCTCTTCCTCTTCACCGACGAATGAACTATAGGTCGAATCAATAAAACGAGGTGTCTTCAGACTCATATTTTGACGGTGATCACTCTCAGATCATGTAACATTAGCTTCAGAGTACATATCAGACTCTGAAGTTTCAATGTTTTTACCTGAGGTAGGATGATTTGAGTTTTCATCCCAATCCCCTTGTTTACGATATGTTTTTGTTCGAATCTTAAACAGATCTTTGATCAGGGGATGACTTAGTGTAGATCTTGAATTGAGGTTTCCATATCTGGTCTCAAAATAATTTTAAAACAATTGGGGTGTTCCTAGTGGTCCTTAGAAGTACCAATGGAATTCAGGGGTCTAATCGCAAAAGGCAGCGATCTGACAGTGAGGAGGCGGCGACGCTGCAGGTGTTGGTGGTGGAGGCCGCTTGGCGGTGCAGGCACAATGAAGGGTTGGCGGGCTGAGGTGGAACGGGGTGTGTGGGGTGCAGAACATGATGAATCAGGCCCGTAGAGGTGGTTTAGACCTAGCACAGTAGGGTCAGGGGCTGTATAGAGGTGATCTGGTGCCGGCCTGAGTGGGCCAGCCTAGGCGGAGTGGGCCGATCCACATGGAATGGGCCGGGTTAGGCCAAGGGGACATCAAGCCCCCGTAACATCTAAAATGAGTGTCTGTTTTATGTGTCTTGTATTGCAACATGACCCTTGCTTCAGGGATGATATTTTGAGGCCAGTTTGAGAACATTATGTTTTGGGATTGAGGCTCGGTGGCATGAAATGTCCAATTAAAATAATCATAATATAATTATTATTATTTTGGAAATTCTTATATCAGATGTATCCCCTATATCTGATTTCTAATTCATTCACCATCATTGGTGTTGTGACCCTAAATTTAATTCGGATGTTGCAAGACTGATTTTTGGTTCTTAAACCGACATCAAGGTGAATTCCCTAGGAGACCTGTTTGGGGTGTTTATGGCGAAATGTGACTTTTTCCCAGGTGTCTATTTTTGAAGAATTAATTACTCACACCATGTGACTTTCCCTGATATTTTTGTGGTTTGATTCATTTGATATGTTCTGAGATTGATGTATGGGTCTTACAATGATATGTTTAGACTTGTTGTGGTGAAAAGTTCCCTTTTCAGTGGTAATCCATTTTGGGTAAGTAAATAGCATACCCAACATGTTTTTCCATGAAAAACGTGATGGGGGCCATGGTTTGGGCTTAGGAGGAATGGAGTGATGGCGATGTTGTTTGGGTCACTTGGGTCAACAACACCTTGAATGACAAGGTTTTTTGGGCCCCTGGTGCTTACAAAATGAGGGTTTTGGGTATTACATCATCGGTATAGGATTGTGATCCCCTCGATTAGATGAGATCAGATAGAGTTTTAGAATCCCTCTAATGAGGTAGTAGTAGGGTCTTATAACATATCATTTTCCTAGATCGGATTTTTGGTATCACTATAAAAACTCTATATGGGCGGAGATCCCCAATCTAGCAGGACAACTCCATAGGGTTTTTTGATTTCTTTGGATATATGATCCCTTATGCTATAGGTTAAGATAGTATGGTCAGGGTATCTTTGATTATATGATCCCTTACTCATCATGTGGTTTCAGTTTGGTTTGTGTTACCATTAGTACAATCCCCAACCTCGTGAGTTAAACCAGATGGGGATTCCGACATCGTAATGACCACTTATACTCAGGCCAAGATCCTTTATATGAGTGATGTGATATGTATAATTTCAGATCAATTTGTTGTATCCACTAGTGGATCATGAGAGTGACCCCATATTTTAAAGATCATTCAGTTAACAGATAGTGTTCTAATATCTCCTAGTGGTCCCTAGGAGTGATCCCTTATCCGATGAGTTTTGTATTTAAATTGAGATTCATCATGGAATTCATAGCTGCATTATCCAACAAGTGTGTTCACCCATATGGTCCATCTGAGATGACAGTGTGAGACCCAATCGAGTGTACCTATCAGATGAGTGTCGTCTAGGATGACAGAGTATGTGGAGAGTGTCCTCATGGTTATGTGTTGCTTTACTGCCTTGAGTATAATTGGTCACTAGTGATGTGGTCATAACCTCTTGAGGATGGGTGCCAAAGAAGAGTATATCTGGTGTTCTTTCAGGGATGTTTTTCTGTTTCCCTTGCGTTTTTTTACTTATTTGATGACACATCCAATGGTATGAGATGACTAGTTGCTTTTCACTGAGGATGGTCATGATATAGAGTTTCTCTCTCATTTTAGTTCCCTCTTGATGAGTTGATATGACTATTTCCTTTTAGTTGATCCCTTTTATTTTAGGTTATTTTGGGTTCCATGTATGTATCTATATAGTCCACCCTGCACAGGATTTTCCACAAATGTATTTTGTCTTGTGCAGACCACAAGCCTTTCGACGGTGTTCTAAGAGGACCCTGCCTAGACAGAGTTTTGTGTGCTTGATAGACTGGGGTGTTTATTGGTTCTAGGCCAAGGAGTTTTTAGTAGGTGCATTTGACAGTGATCCCCTCCACCTGATAAGGTTGGATGCTTTTGTTGTTTTAGTTTTGTGGGCCCTATATTTTCCCTTTTTGTAATTTTACTCTACTCTGGTTGGGAATAGATATATGCTTGCATTTCTTTTCAATTTTTATATATCTATACACTATTTCATGGAGGTTCATATGGGTGCATGTCTAATGGTATGATAGGATAAGGCCTCCAATGTGTGTGATAGCCCACTCGATGCTAGACGCTTTCCCCTAGCCTATTGTAGGAAATCTTGGAGAGATTTAGATCGATCCCCATTGGGTTGGGTCATGATAGAGTGGTATCTGAGGTGTTTAGTTTAACTTTGGGACCTCAGTTGTACGCTTGGTTTGGGTTGCATATCGATAATGTAAGAGTGTTTTGAGTTTGGATTTCAGGACTTGGACTCTAATGTTGGTGTGGATTCTAACATATCAATTTACCAGAAATCTAATAACATACCTTTTGACTCAGGACATGAGGACACATATCATAGGGAAATAATGGTACATGCATCATATAGGGATGGGTTTTGGGATTTCCTTGTCCATCTTTAGTCATCTCCCTAGATATACTCTTTGACCATCGAGAATCTTGATTTTCATTTAGGATGCCTCCACAATGACAGACAGACATGGTTCCATAGCGGGACTATGTTAACGATCCACCCCATGGAGTGGATTCAGTGCTTGGAATAGGTTCTGAGGTTGGACCTACCGATGATCTTCCAATTGAGCCACAACATATCGAGCAACAGGTTGTGCCGATAGTGGAAGATTAGGCTGTACGCAAGCTGAGTGTGTTGCATGAGTTCTAGAGTTAGCGATATCTAAGGTTCCTGGGTGACCAATACCCCCAGGTAGCTGATGACTAGCTTGTGGTAGTCACACATGTTTCTCAACAAGTGAGGATATGTCTCTATCGGATTGTGGTCCTAGTGGTGATCCATTTTTAGGGTTTGGTCGGGAAATGGTGGAGTATTGGGATGCAAACCCATGAAGAGGATATTCCCTCTTGCGTATAGTTTGAGACAATATACAGGGAGGATTTTTATCTGGCCACATTGAGGTAGTTTCATATCTAAGAGCTTCAGCAGCTTCAGTAGGAGAGAAGGACCCTGAGAAGTGCTCGGTGAGGTTTACAGACCTATCTCATTACTCCATAGATATGGTTTAGGATCCATTCCTCTAAGAACGAATCTTAGAGCATGGATTTCATTCCATGATCAGGGCATCAATGGTGATGTTGTGCACTCCCACCTATGATAGAGTATTAGAGTTGGAATTAGTGGTGGAGATCTTTCTAGTATAGAAAACACTGACCATAAGTGCTGGGAACATGGGAGTTGAGATGTCTGTAGCTGGTATCCGATTGTGGGATCAAGGGTATGGGAATGCACAAAATTTTCGGAGGTGACCCTAGATTAAAGGATCTGAGTCTTAGGTCTCTCAGGCTGGTTTTGGTGAGCCATAGGAGAGGTGGTGTTATGATTGTGATGGAAAAAGACATCTTGCTAGAAACTTTCCAATCCTCCATGCTTTGGAGATGTAAACAATCATTGGACTGCCTTTCTAGAGGATAAATTTTGAGTACGGGGGTCCATAGGGTGGAGGACATGGTGGTGGTGTAGTTGTAGCAGAGCGAGGTAGCAGATGGTATGAGTTTCCACCACCACCACAAGTGGCCCATGCTAGGCTTAGAGAGCAGGAGGATGGGGGAGTGGAAAACTATAGGCCACATAGGTTATAGACCCAGAGTCTCTATAGATGGATATAAGTACACTTGATGTTCTGTCATTTTTATGTAGTAGTTTGGAGGTACACTTTTCTTTCCTCTATTTTCTTGAGGTTTCTTCCGAACAACATAGAGCGTCGGTAAGACCCTGTGTCAGTGTTGTCTGTAGTAGCTTAGAATGCATGAGTAAAATGGATCCTTCACCAATGAGACTCTTTTTGTGGAGTGACTAAAACCATGAGAGTGAGGCAGTTCCCCTCAATGTAGACAATGTCAAGGTGTGGTGGATGAGTCCCTCTGACTTGTGTGTTCAGGGTAGGGTTGTGTATTGGGATGTTTGCATGAAGGGATAGGTGATACTGAAGGTGTGTTCTTGGGAACCCCTATTTTTTCATTTATACTGTCATGTTTTTGGAATCATATTAGTTCACCAGTCACATGAGGAGGTCCTGGTGTGGTTTGACATCGCTTCAGACTCACAAGAATGATTGATTATTTACCCAAAAAGAGCCTTTTCATTAGATGGGGCACAAAACCTTGTAGGTGTGTTAGTGCTTCCGAAAGTTGATAATATCGAGTTGTGGTGGATGAGTCGCATTAATTTTTTTTTTGTAGTAGGTTTATTGGTCTCTATGTTAGGTCAGTGAGGTGGCTTATTTCTAGACCCACGGACTGTAGGAGACCAGGTGCTTAGTGTTTCCCACATATCACAACAAAGGATACATGTTCCAAGTTGCACGATATCGACCTTGAATGAGATGGAGATGGGTTTTGTAGCCCTTTTGGTTCCCCTAAGTGTGTTTTTATCAGTATCATGGGAACCCTTGGCTGTTTTTGGTGGTTTTTGGTGAACTCACTGGTGAGGGAGACCTATTTGAGAGTCCAATTTATTTCCCTTGTGCCAAGCCTTTAACTTTTGGGGGATGAAAAGCATTCAGGTTGGGATGTCATAATGACTTGGTATTTCCCTTGTAAGACTTTGAAATATTTATTCATATATTTCTAGAGTTAGGTGTTGAGACAATGTGAAATTCCATGGCCTGATGTTCCCGGAATAAATTTTATGAAAATATTATGTACTTTTATACTATGCGCATAGAGGAAATGTGTAATCTCTTAAACAGTAGATCTGATTAGAAACCCAACACCATGGTTGAGTTTGTAGTGTGCCGATTACCCTAGGTGGGGTATATATTTCATTAGTGTAGGCCTTCTGTGGAAAAAGTTATCAAGGATGTAACCGAAATAAAATTATAAATAAAATTATTTTATTTTCATGTCAGATCAAATGACTCATGAATGGAGTTTCAGATCAAATTTTTGAGAAAGTTGTTAAGTTCAGAACATTATGTTTACCCTAGTTTTTACATAATCATCGTTGTCACTGAGTGTTGGGGAAGAGGTGTTTTGGCGGGGTACGTGTGTACATGGAGTTAAATGGGATGATTGATTTAATAAAAATTAAATCATTCCCAATATTTCCCCCTTTGTTGTGAATGCAGGAGGAGCGACCCCCTCCTTCTTCCTCTTCACTGATGAATGATCTGGATATAAAATCAATGAAATTAGTTTTTGTTGGACTCAGATTTTGAGGGTGATCACTATTGGATTGTGAAAAAGCAGCTTCAAAGTGCAGATATGACCCCAAAGCTTTGGTGTTTCACCCCAAGGTAGGAGGATTTGAGTTTTTATCTTGTAATCCTCGTTTATGCTTAATTTGTGTTCAAATAGTCAATGGATATACAATCAGAGGATGAATCAATGTAGATCTCATCCCAAGGTTTCCAGATAAGGTCTCAGAATAATTTCATGAGAAAGGTTGTGTTCCCGGTGGTCCACGGAAGAACCATCGGTGCACGATGGTGACACCATAGGTGAGGGTTACATGGAGGGACAATAGTAGAGGGATAGGACCATCATGGCTAGTATATGGTCCCTGGAGTGGTGAGACAAATCTGGTAGGTGTGGGTTGGCCCAGGCGGAGCAGACCGGTCGGAGCTGGTCGGTCTAGCTAGAACGGGTCGGGTCGGGCCAAGGGGACTTCAAACACTTGTAACTTCAAAACGGGGTGTCTGTTTTACATTATGTCTACAGAATCGTTACACCTTAATTGGGACAGAACATTTTAGGCTATTTATAGAACAATGTGTTTTGTGATCAAGGCTCAGTGGCACAAAATGTCCAATTAATATAATAATAATAATAATATTATTATGGTGGTGGTTATTATACCGAATGTATCTCTTGCATCCTAGGTATGAAGGATGAACCATCATTAGAGTTTATGCCTTCAATTTACTTTGTATGTTTCAAGACTGATTATAGGTGCTTAAACCAAAATTGAGGTGTGGGCCCCATTATGCCTAGTTTTGGCATTTACGGTGGAATGTGACGTTTTCACCGGGTGTCAATTTTGGACGAATGAATAGCCGACCCCATGTGTTTCTCTATGAGGATCAAAATGGTGTGATCCATATGATATGTTCCAAGGTCGGGGAGTGGGCCCCATAATATCCCTTTCTAGATCTTTGTGGTGAAAAGATCCATTTTCACCAGTTATCCATTTTTGGTACGTAAATGGCATACCATGTGTGTTATTCTTCATAAAACATGGTGGTTACCATAGTTTTTTCCTAAGAGGAGTAGAGTGTAGAAAATGTTGTGTGGTAAAATTGGGTCAACAATTCCTTGACCAATGAGGATTAGTGGGTCCCCCTAGTCCTTTCACTATAAGGGTTTTCTGTATTACATCCTGATATGGGGATTAACATCCCCTCTATAGGAAAATCTAAATTAGAGTTATTTCATCGCTCCAGTGAGGTCGAAGAGGGATCCTTTAGATTATAATTTTTCTAGATCAGGTTCTTGGAATTGTTGTGACCAACTCTACATAGGCGGTGATCCCCTATCTAGGCGGACAACATCATATCGGTTTTTGGAATCTTTGGGTATATGATCCCCTTTGTAGAGGGAGATTATAGTATAATTTAAATATCATTGGTTTTACAATCCCCTAATCAGTATGTGGTTTTTGTATGGTTTGTAGTATCATAGATATGATCCCCTACTTCGCGAGTTATACTTGGTGGGGTTTTTAGCATTTTCATGACTACTTGTGCATGGGAAAAAATCCTCTATCTAAGTGATGTGATCTGTAGAACGTTATATTGGGTTGTAGTACCCCCCAATGGATCTTAGAAGTGATCTTATATCAGAGAGATCTTTGAGTTACTGTATTGGGTTCTAGTATCCCATAGTAGTCCCTAGGAGAGATCCCCTATTTGAAAAGTTTTGTATTTCTACTGCGTTTAAGCATGATATTGTTAGTATCAATATTCGATGAGTGTGTTTTCTCAAATGGTCCATCTATCATGGTGATGTGAGACCCAATAGAGTATACCTCTTGGATGAGTGTCATATGGGTTGATGGAGGTTGTGGTGTGTGTTCTCCTAGTTATCTGTTTCCTTAGTTCCTCGAGTAGAATATATCACTAGGGATGAGGTCAGAATCTCTTGAGGCTTGCTTTCTGAGATGAGTATATCCAGTGTTCTTTCTTAGAGATATCTGGGATTTTGTTATGATGTTGTCACTTCATTAATGAAACACCCTGTGGTATGAGATAACTAGTCATGTTTAGCTAAGGATGGTCTTAAGATAGAGTTTATCTCTTCTTTCGGTTCCCTTTGGCTGGGTCAAGATGACTGTTTCCTTTTAGTTTCTCCCTTATATTTTTGGGTTTTTTATGGTGGCTACTGAGTATCATTATAATCTCCCCTATATTGGATTTTCCCAAACATTTCTTGTGCCTTGTGCATACCATATGCCTTTCGACAAAATCCCAAGAGGACCCGACCTCGGAGTAGCATAGTGATCTTGACCGACTAAGGTGTTTACCAGAGTAGGGTAAAAGAGTTTTATGGTGGGAACATTTGGAAGTAATTCCCTTCATCTGAGCAGGTTTGATTCTTTTTCAGTTTTAGTTTGTTGGCCCGTGTATTTTCCGTTTTTTTTTCTTCTACTATACTCTAGTTGGGAATAGATGTATGCATGCATTTATTTTCAATATTATATATCTCTGCAATATTTTATGAAGGTGTATGTGGATGCATCTGTATAAGTATGATAGGATACAACATCCCATATTTGTGATATCCCACTCAGTCGTAGTATCCATCCCCTATCCTGTTAGAGGCAGGTTTGAGGAGTCATGTATCGATCCCCACTAGGTCGGGTAATGACACTATCTTTCATGGGATTAAAATTAAAAATATTCCAATTATGTATGGGGTATTTTCTCAACTCGACCTATTTTATTGAGTCATAATTATTCCATTTTTACTATGGGTTTTCAAGATTATTTTATTCCATTTTATTATTTTATTATAATGGTTCCACATTATTTTATAGGGAATTAATTTTAAGGATTTTTTTATTCCAATAATTTAATAATGTTAAGAATAATTCAAATTTTCTATGGTATCACATTTTCTCGTCTATATCCATATTCACTCCTCCCTCTAATATTCTCCATTATAATTTTTAATTCCAAATGTTATTTACTTCTAGTAATATTAAAATTTAGATATATTTATTTTTAAAATTAATATTTATCAATTTTTTTATGATTTTGGTTTTAATAAAAGTATTTTTAATATGTTAAAAAGGAATCCACTTTAAAGTATATATTTTTATCTTCCACTCAACCTTTACTATGGAAAATCATTAAGTATATTTTAAAGTCTCTATTATTTGTTTATTTATTAATGTTTTGTTCCTAAAAATAATGTTACCCTTTTTAAAATGGTTTTAAAAATTTATTGGTAATTTCATCTCTTTATGGTGATGTTAATTTTTTAATAAAAGATATTTTTCAAAGTTTTGCTTCCATTTTACCCTTTAAAAGATCTAACTCCTTTGGAGTTTTTTTGTGAATCACCCTCACGATGCTATTATGATTGATTCTTTTTGGGTGATTGAACTTATGGTATTGAAGGATCCAATTCATGGGTTTTTTATTTTTGATACCATTTAGAAATGTTTCAAAACCCATTTTCATTCCATGGGTTCTTTATGATATGATAAATGATTAATTTCAAGTGGAATACATATTCATGTATGGTTTATGAGTGGGGTTATATATATATATATCCCTCCAATAAATTGGTTAAGAATGTATATGTCATGATATAATGATGTTAAATGAAAATATTTTTTTGTTCATGACATGAATCATACACATTTTAATTGTTTAAAACATGAATTTTGGACATTTTTTTGTTCATAACATAAAGTTTTCAGATTTTTTTTGTTAAAAATATTATAATTTACCTATGAATATGTTTTTTTAAAATTTTTCTTTCATTCTACGTTTTAATCGGATGTTATGTTTTTTTGTTACATGTCATTGATTGTGATCCATTCCACATATTTATTATCTTATGTTTAATATCTCTCACTGTTATTCCATGGTACATTTCTATTTATTTGAGATTGAAAATCTTGATATCATAACTCATGGATAAATATTATTGTTCAATGTTATTTTTAATAAGACATTTATTCTATAGTCATGTTTTATTATATTAATATAATCTAACCCTTGATGAAATTTTGATTAATTTTTAACTTATTGAACATTTGAGCTCACAACTTTTCTATATTTCTATTCCCTATGTTATGAAGATGAATAAAAATTTTGATAAATCTAAAAGGTAATACATTGTGGATCAATTTTGATGAAATTTTCACAAGTATTAAAAAATATTCTACGTATATATTTATTCCTCAAAGATACTAAACCTTTAGTTATTGAGATTGTGGGATTATTATGATATGTAATGTTTAACTTATACAAATGATGTAAAATTAAGATATAATCATCTAACATTGTATTATAGTGTTTATAGAATGTGTTTTTAGAATAATATTTGTGAGTGACGGTCTCTAGAGCCTTAATAATTGATCAATACACTACCACCCTAGGGGGAACAAGATGGTTGATGCATTGAGTAGGATAGAATATAGAGATATGATTGTGATGAGGATTACAATGGATCATATATTTAGGGTCCTAGTACATATGGTTATCATAATCTTTAGCCAAGTGGGGATTCTTTATTCTTCCAAGAAATTGAGAGACTAACTTTAATAGAATATATAAAGAATCCCCAACATGATGATAAAAATTTAAAAAGGAAGATTAATGTAGTGAATTATGGAAAATTGATAGAATTTATCTATAAATATGAAGTGATAATGTTTGGAAATAGTTAATTTGTTCCATTTATACTAGAGTTGAATAAAAATATACTCAAAGAAACACATTGTTAAAATTTATCTATATACCATGGTAACATACAATAGGTATAGCTATTTAAGAAAACATTTATGATTGGATGGTATGAAGTAGAAAATTTATGACTATGTTTCCAGATGCTTAGTGTTCCAGTATGTAAAGTCTAAAAGAAAATATTCTAATGGAGTCATGAAACATATGCCTATATCAATATAGTAGTGGGAAATTATTACATTGGACATTGTTACTGGAATTCCAAATAATCTAATGAAAAAATATGATATATGGATCTTTGTTTTTCACCATAATAATTCTCCACATTTCTATGTAGTAATGGAAGATCTACACATTGAGATATTTTACTGACTCTATATCAATAAATCGAGAACCAACATAGTTAACCTCTATCAATGTTATCTTATTGTGACCCCCCAGTTCATGTCAAAATTAAACAAGAGTATTTAATATTTTCTTGACCCAATGTACATTTAAGACCCACTTGTTACCCCCAAATTGAAGGGTAGTCAGAATGGACTATTCAGACATTAAAAGGCATTATGATATCATGTTATCTTGACTTTCAAGAAATATGGTAATAGTGTCCACCGCTGGTGACATTTTCATACAGAAATATATTCCATTAGATCAATAAAATTTCACCATATGATGCATTGTATAGGAAGAGATTATGTACACCAACTTATTGTAAATTTTTTGGAGAAAGGAAGCTAGTAGGCCTAGAAATTGTAAAGGATACAATTGTAAAAGTACATACTATTCAAAATAATATAAAAGCATCTCAAATTTGAAAAATAGATATGTTGATAAATGAAGGAAATACTTGGAATGTCATGTTTGGGAAAATGTATTCTTAAAGTTTCCCCCGTGGAAGGTAGTTATGAAATTTGGAAAAATGGATAAGGTAATCCATATGTATGTTGGTATTTTTGAAATACCATAGAGAATTTGACTTATAAAATACTAATTGGCTATGCCAAACATACATTATACAGTAAATGTTTTTATACATGTTTCATTATTGAGAAAATACATGATATATTGAACACATACACTCAAATATGAGGGAAAAGATTTGGAACCTAAATTGTATTATAATGAAGAGGCTATCCAAATTCCTAACACAATAGAGAAAGTTTTGTGGACTTAGAAACATGTCCAGTGAAATTCATTCAGATAAATCATAAACTAGAGGAGTAAAATTTGGTTCATAAATAATATAGGAGGAAGAAAAATCCACATTTTTTAGTAGCTGACATATGTACCAATTTCATGGAAGAAATTATTTATGTTGGGGAGAATGTAATACCCAAGAGCTTAATACAGTTGATAGACATTGTGTCCCAAAACTATTTCCAAACATGCACATTAAAGAGTTTTTATTTATGAAAATAATTATAATTAAAATTTCCAAAATTCTAGAATTTATATTTTTTAAAACATATTTCATATTTATGTTACAAATCTAGAAAATTACTTATGGTGATTTTTTTAGTTTTTTCTAAAGTAATTGATTTTTAGGTGATTAATGGAAATATTATTTCTACTAAAACCTAGTGTTTATCACTATATCAACAATTAAGTACTGTATAAAAACTTATAAAATATTGTTCATGAGAAATTTTTTATACAGAGTGAGATTATTCATTTTAGAGTATTATTTTTAATTTATAAATCCCATGTTAAACATTTTGAAAATTAATAAATATTTATCTAATAAAATCTATTTTCAGTTATTCTATTTTAATTAAGTTTTCACTAGATAAAATTATGATTTTGATTTATTATAAAATAAAATAACGTTTAAATGATTAATAAAAAACCAATTAAGGATATTGAAATCAATAGTAATGATAATTTTATCCTAAACAGAACATTTATGCTTAAAAATACACTTATTCAAAAAATGGGTTTTTATGTGTTAAATGAAATAATGTTAAAATTTAAAATTATTAAAAATTTTATTTTATTTTATAAAATATATTTTATATTTTTTAAAAGTAGCTATATATTATATAAGATGACCTATTTTATTTTTTTGAATTTAATGTAAATTCCATTGGTAAAAATGAATTTCCACAGCAATAACAAAAACTGTGAAATGTGAAACATCTCAGTGTAAAAAAATTTAAATATGTTTAAAAAATGTTTGAAAATGAATTTTTTAGGTATTATAGAACTTGAATCATACTCTAGTACATTATTTTACACTTTTTCTACACTTCGCATGTTAAACATATTCTCTCCTTATATTAAAAAATATATTTTAAAAAATGTCATTCCCTTCAACTATAAATGGAGCTCAACTCCACCCCATTTATCCACTAATTAAAAAGAATATTATTAAAAAAAATTTACCACTTATCCCCTAAAAAATCCCATATATCATAGAATCTATGTTATTATATAAATTCCAATCTATGGAGCCTTAAGGTGTCACCTAATCCAGAACATCCAAAGGGGGAGGTGATTTTCTCAAATGAGGTCTCTTAATTCTCGTATTCTTATAAACCATAAAACCTATAATACCCATTAAAGTATGATATCATAAACATTAATTGTATAATGAAATGTTATTATAAAAATGAAATATCCATTTTCTAGTTTCCTCCAAAACCATTTGAAAAATGAAGGTGTCGTCATACATATATACAGACTACCACCTCCAGGAATACAGTTCATGATTTTTCATCACTTTCCTAAATGAATGGTTATAAAATTATACTTAATGGATTAATATAAAATTTATAAAATTATTAAAACTATGAAATTTTAAACCATTTCTTCCCTTTCATGGAAAATGAATGTGACACCTGTGTGTACGTGCAGACAAAAACCTCCATGAAAGTGACATATTTTTTTTCATATTGTATTTTATTATTCCTTAACATATTATTAAATCTATTTAAACAAATTAAAAACATATTAAAAATATAATTATAGTTATTTATTAATGATATTTTATCAAAAATAATCACTTCATTAATCATACGTACCCATAAAATATAGCTTGATCTTGTTTGGAGCGCTTTAAGCACCTATATGAATAGTGTAATAATTTTATATCATGGATGAATGTAGAAACATAAATAATTGTGTTATTATATATTAATGTTCAAATAATTTTTGGTTTATGTTTTTAAAAATTTTATGTTAATATTTATTTTATTTATTATCATACCACCCTTTTGTTTGTTAAAAATTATTGAAAAAATATCATCACCAACTTCATCATTACGAATCATAACAAAAATATTTTTGAAATAAAATAAGAACATTATAAATAATTATATATCATATATTAAATTACATATAATTATATTTTAATGATGAAATTTGAATCAATAAAAATTAATCAACACTTCCATTAAAAACCAGTACTAAACAAACATTAAAAAATAATAACATCCAATATTGAAAATAAAATAAAACAATCTAATATATTTGTAATATGTGATTATAAATGAAGTATATAAATTTTAATATCTATTAATAATTCTCTAAAATAGATGATTAAGATATTTTTTTTAAACAAGACGTTAGGTCACGTTCAAATTAGCGGGATTAAAGCTAATGGAATTTTCATCTCAAATTCATTTTCCATGAGACATGATTTGTATTATTAACCTAAGTTAAATTAAGTATTGTATTTGATACGTATTTTATTTATTATATAAATAATTTTTTTTTAATTTTTTTAATTATATGTTTAATTATAATATCTTTATTTTATATAGGGTTTGATTGAAATTTTACTTAAGTCATAAGGGATTATAATCGTCACATTTCCTTTTTAATTGAAATTGTTTTTTTATAACACAATTTTAACATATTTAAATGATATTAATTTCATGGTATGGTATCATATCCCATTTTATAATTTTTAATGATAAATATATTATTTTTACTCATTATATTCATTTCCTATGTAGTCAAAATGCCCAAAAATGATAAATTTCGGAAATTTACGTGTGTGCAGTTTTCCTAAAAATTGCATTACTTTATAGATATTTAAAAGTGGATGTGGATATGGAACACATAAAACTAGGGGAAATCACATTTAAAAAGGATAGTTGAGTATCAACTCGATCTTTACTTTGTTCATGATGAGTGGGCATAAATATACACACCATGATAGAAACTATAGCAGATATGTTTTGGATAATTTACATTCTCTTTTGAAACTATAATGAAGGATATTTATGTCATTACTTTGGTTTCCCAGTATTGAAAACTATAGAAATGAATTAATGTGTTTTTTATAAAATCCAACACTTGAAATTACCAATCACCACTACCTTATCTTTATTTATTTGATAAGGGTTCTTCCAATTACATTGAGAATACCCTATAGTTTCTAAATTAATTATAGGATATTGTCTTAGATGGCCAATTAATTCAATTTCTAGAATGGTATGAAGACCTCATATTTTTATTTATTCTCACTACCACAGATCTAGGAAAGGGATGCGGTGACTTTAATCAATCCTAAGAAAAAAAGCTATAATAAATGGGGGGGCCTTTATGAGCACTAGCTAATAGTGCTGATAAAAGTTTTCAATAAAAAATATTTTTAATTTATATATAATTATTATATTTAAATTCAAAAATAATTTTTATTTGTATAAATTAATTAAAAAACGTATGTTTATAATTAATATATGTTTTTTAATAATTAATATATATATAATGCTTTATAAAAGTTTTTATAAGATTATAATTAAATAAATATATATGTAAATTATTATAAGAATACAATAAATTTGAATAAATAATAAATATATTTGTTATATTTATAATTATATATTTTTTATATTTTTATATATTTAATTATAATTGTATATAAATACTTTTAATATATATATATGTATATATTTATTTATATTTGTAAAAAAATATATCTTTTAGATGAATTTGGTCAATAGATATATTGATGTGTGAGTATAATTGACATTTATATGTTATGTATCATGAATGTTCAGTTATACATTACACCCTCATTTACTATTCATTTTTTCCATATTGATGATTCATTTTTTAGGATATATACTTTACTAGGTATATGATTTATTCAGGTTATATATATGTTTAAATAATTATAAAATTACA
This sequence comes from Viscum album, assembly GCA_963277665.1. Classification (NCBI taxonomy): domain Eukaryota; kingdom Viridiplantae; phylum Streptophyta; class Magnoliopsida; order Santalales; family Viscaceae; genus Viscum; species Viscum album. The sequence continues at coordinate 1,627,327,828 of OY728130.1, forward strand.
ATAATTTTTTGAAATGATAAATATATTTATTATATTTATAATTATATATAAATACTTTTTAAATATATTTATTTATAATTATAAATATTAATAAATATATATATTTAAATAAATATATATATTTAAATAAATATATATCTTTAAAGAATATATATATATATATATCATTAGATAATTTATTAATTGTTATTATTTATGTTTATATATTGATGCGTGAGTATAATTGAAGCTATATGATCATAACATATCCACTTGCCGCTTGACCCTCAAGCTTTCAAAGAGGTCGAGCTTTGCCTCCACCTCCACATCCTCTACCTCTACCCCTACCTCCACCTCCACCTCCTCACCTTCATCGCCCTCGATTCCGCTTCTGCCCCCACTTCCCTCACCTACTCTTCTGCTACCCCCATCTCCAATTCCCTCGCCTCTTCTACCCTCGCCTCCACCCCCTTGTATACCCACTTCCACCTCTGCCTCCATCTGCGCCTCCGCTGCCTCTACCCCCACCTCCGTCGCCTCGTCCCTGATCCTGCATCCACCACCTCTTCTCACTTCTAAACTATTCCATTTTCTATTAACCTTCACTCCACCTCCATTTACCCCCGCTACCCCTTCCCCCATCTCCACCACCACAGTTGCTTCTGTCATCTCCTTCACTACACCTACTTCCCATGCCTTAAAACCTTAAGTTCCAAATTGTCTAAATAACTATTTGATATTATTTTTTCATATGTACTTGAGATTTTATATATGGTCTCCAGGGATAGATTTCTCTTTATATTTCATAGAGATCTTAATGCTCAAATGAGAGTGGATTTGTTGAAATTTGAGATTTATGATACATGTTTAATTTAAAGATCCATATAATAGAGACCAATTATTTCAATAGATTAACGTTTCATTATCTAGTGAATCATTAATTGATGCTTATCTAAACCCATGAAAATACTATTCTAATGTGATTAGGGTTTGAGCTTCTAATTAGGTTTGTGGAAAGAGCACTTACTGTTCTCTATTAGTAATTGATTTCTATAAGCTTGGAATTTTGAGATGGGAAACAATATTAGATTTTATATTTAGGTTTAACCTCTCTTATCCACCCTAACTATTTACAGATACACTATGTTATTTTAATAGTGGAGTCCTTTTATCATTATAGTGCACCACAATTTTTAAAATAGGACTACTTTCTTATAAACAACCGGTGTAATGTAGTGAATGGATCACTATCATGAGAATAGATTTGATATTAGATTCTTCCATATAAAAGGCTCTGAAATCATTCTAGCTGGAAGTGTTATTTTTTTTATTAGAGATGGATAACTCTTTTGAATATCTCAATCTATAACCATAATGTAATTCCCATATGACTTGGAGTACTGAAAATCCACACATGGATGTTTTTGTGTGATAGATAACTGAGAGAAGAGGATAAATGATAGGCTTGTATTCACGATTCCTATAATATTCATAAGGAATAATGCTCGTAAATATAAACTTGATGAATATTTTCCCCTTATGATGTTTTTATTGACGGGTTAATAGTTCTTATAGGGAACCTAGAAATACCCTTATGCTTAGTGACTCCTACTTTTAGTGGTCATCATTTCTTCATGAATACTGATTTTGCGAATTTTACATCCAGTGAGGAAGTGATTTTTCATGATTACTAATAATCCATAATTAGTTAGTGATATTATCCTTTTGATATATTTAATATCTAATGGGGTAGTTACCTAAGAGGTGGTAAAACTAATAATGTAATCATGGATTATATACTAGGGTTACCATCATCAAGTATTGGGTTTCTATTTTGGTATAATTTAGAGAATATATCAATGTTACTTATTAGTTATCAGATAACCTATATTAGCTTAGGGAACTAATTTTTAATTATAATAGATATTAGAGGTTGTTTTCATTGGATATTTATGACCTTCCCATCCTATTATTCTTTAATTTTGAGTTTCTACGTAACACCTAATATTTAACTATATTAAGTAAATACGTTATTGATGATCATTGATATTATTGAAAGTTGTTGAAGAATAATTGATGATAACTAATTTTATTGGAAATAGAATTATTTTTGAAAATATATCCATTCATTGAAAGAGGATCCATATCAATGAAAAATTTTCCAATAGGTTTTCTATATTTTTTATTGTAGTTTCATTTTTTATAGATTTGGAGTGGTTTTAGAATATGTTAGATATTTTTGAGATGCAAAATAGTCATATCTATATCATGGTGGATTTAAACACCCTATATAACTCCCAAAGAAGTGTGATTACCTATATATTTGGATGATATTTGAAAATATCTTTAAAATAATTTTCCATCATGTGAACAAGAACTATGATATTCCTCTTGTGTAAGATCCCAATCTATGCATGTGTTCCATTTCATAAAACTATTTGTGGAGAGATTCATGTTCCTATGGTATATATATTGATTCCCTGATTCCATATCTTTGGAATGACCTCAAATTTAACTTTTATATTTTTTTTTCAAATAATTTCAATATTAATAGTGCATTATATACCAATTCATCTATGTTTTTTTATAATATCATATTTTAGTACTTAAAATCTTGTTTTGTGTTTGGAAAAAATATTTTTGAATGGAAATAGATATTTTATTGAGTGGGTTTGTTTTAAAACAAAATTTTTGAGGGAATGATACATATTTTAATGGTTTTTTAATGTTTTAAATATGAGTTCTCTTCTCTTTTCAATTTTACATGGAATATTTGGAATTTAAATTAAAAGGGGATTTTGAAAAATCCATTAATTTTTTAACACATGACTGAATATTTACTTATGATACAGATTTTTTTTAATTTGAAATGTTTGAGATGTGGTTGATTTAAGTATGACAAAATAGAGAACATTTTTGGAATTTTTGGATAATATTTAACATGAAAAAGTGGGATTTCATTCTTAAATTTTTTGATTATTTTAAAAGTGTGTTTGTATTTTTTAAATAGTGTTTGGAACTGATTGGTTTATTTTAAAAAGGGAGTGTTATTTTAAAGAGGAATTTGTGTAAATGGTTTGTTCTTTTAATGGTATTTCACATTTGATTTTATAAATTGTTATTAAAGGAAATATAGAGTGTAGTTTTTCCATAATATTTTAAATTTATATATTTATAGAATTAGGAAAAAAATTACATTATATAGAGAAGACATGTAGATTGATAATAACACATTGGAAAGGGAATGTCACTTACACTATACAACCCATAGGATATCCATCATGACCCACTCCCACAAAAAGTGAATTAATGCTTAACCCCATTACAAAAGCTAAACCTACTTTTCATCTAACATTAGTTTCATGGTTTAAATTAGGGGAGTCCTCTAAAATTACAGCTTCCTTCCAGTTTGGTGGTTTCATATAAGGGGATGTATAATAGATAACAAAATGAAATAATAACTATCAATAAACTTTTGAGTTCCTGTTATTTTAAAGGATCATTTTATGTATTTATATTATTAATATTAGTATTACTGAATCAAATAGGATGGATGTGAATAAAGAATGGATGGATGATAATTATCTATCAAAAGAGAATAAATATGGAGTGAAAGGGTTCATCAAGTTTGAAAAAGATCATGCATATGACAATTCTCAAATCCTTTTTCCACGTTAATGTTGTTTTTATTCAAGAAAAATTCATCCAATAGAGTTGTAAGAACACTTGATCAGTCATGAAATAGTTTAAAGTTATGAATGCAAAACTAAACGTGGAGAAAAAGTGAATTTAGCTTATGACTGGGATAAAACTATGTATTATAGACCATCTAATATGATATCAAGTGTGGAAAATAAATAATATTGTATCAAGGATGTGATTAAAAATTTAAAGGATGAGGAAGGTCATATTGAGGAAATGAAAAGTATAGTTGAAGTTTAACTTAGTGATTTCCCCAAATTGATTTAAGAGATAAATAGTTGTGCAAAGATGACATTGTCTGATGGTTGAACTAAATATACAACATATTTATCCGCACTGAAGCTATATAATTTGAATGTAGTCAATTGATGGAGTGATTCCAATTTTATAGAATTGGTTGCTCTCTTGAATAACATGCTCCCATATGATAATGTGCTCTCAATACAAACATACAACTCTAAATGAATTCTACACATGATTGGTATGATCTATGAAATAATACAGGCCTTCATGAATGAATGTATACTATTTCACAAGGACCATAATTCACATACCAAATTCTCAAATTGTGCTGATTCTCAACAAAATAAAAATTAATCTATTCCTACAAAAGATGTATGGGACTTTTCAATCATTAAAATGATTAAGAAACTATATGGAAGTGATGATACTATAGGGAAATTGATATGGTAGGATGATATAAGAATTAAATATGGGAAACTACATCACCTAGTAGAAAATCCTTAGTCGAAGAGAATTGACCATGAGTACCCTGAATTTGGAAATTAGCCAAGAAACCTTTATCTTGCAATATATACAGATATAGTGAATCATTATGGTTTTCAAAGTAGAACTCACAGTATCTGTCCTATTATGTTGGTAAATTAAAACATTCCAATGTGTTTATGCATAAAACAAAAATAAATCAAGTTATGTATACTTATATCATGACAAAAAAACCAGGTAATGATATTACTATTTATTTAGATCAATTGATTGATCATTTGAAATTTATTATGGGATTCCGATGTTACATTGAATGATTCTTAAAATAATGATGATTTCACATTGAGAGAAATTTTGTATGGGATGATAAATGACATTCCTGCTTATATATATCTGTCAGGATATAATATTAAAAGAAATTAAGGGTGTTCCAATTGCGAACAAGGTACACAGTCAATTAGGTTGAAACATTAATTAAAAAAGTGTTTCTAGTAAATCCTACATTTCTACCCTAATGACATAAGTATCAATCTTGGGGAATATCATTCTGTGAATGTTCATAAGAACATAAATCACCATCTCCACTAAAACGTGACCAATTATTTGATAATGTAAATGATATGGAAACTACTTTTGGTATGCCATTTTCAAAAAACTTATGAGAACTGATTGAATAAATTATCAATTTTTTTAATAATCATACTAAAATTGTCTATAAAATAGACTTATTCTTGATGTTACTCATGTTGAAAAAAATGTATGTGATAACATCATCAACACGTTTCTAAATGTTACCAAAAAAATGATGGAATTATGTCTATTTTGTACATGGATCACATACAAATATGAGAAGAGTTTGTTCCAGTGATGGGTAAAAAATGAAATTTTATTCATCCATCTACTTACCCTCTTTCCAGATGGGATATATTTCAGTCTTTCAACATCTTGAATGACATAAAGGTTCCACATGGGTATTCATCAAATATCAATAACATAATTTCAATAAGTGATTTAACATTTAAGGGGATGAAATCACACGAATTCCATGTTTTGATGAATATACTAATTCATTTAGATTTATGTTTAATTTCTCCCAAGAATGACCATCATGCATCAACCATGCATTGATTATTCTTCAACACTCTATGCAGTAATGTTATGGACCTGAAAAAATTTCTAACTATGGAAAGAGAAAATGTTGTCATATTATTTTAATTGAAAATGTTCTTCCCACAAAAATTATTTGATATGAAGGTTCATTTTATGGTTCACTTGGTTAGAGAGATTCAACTATGCGGTCTTGTATAATGTAGATGGATGTACCCAATTGAATTGTATATCAATATTTCAAAATAGAATGTCAAAAATCAAAGTCAGCCAATGGGTCATATTGTGGAGCGATATATTTTTGAGAAAGCTATAAGATTATATAATGAATACTTGTTTTTTGTGGAAATCATTGGTCTAATGAAATCTCATCACACTTGTAGGCTTGATGGTGAAGGAATTTATAGAATAGATGTTGTCACAATCAATATTACAAATTAGGAGTAGGCTCACCTTTACATTTATTATAATAGTTTGGAGGTTTCCCCATATGTTGAAACCCAAAAAGAAATTATTAGGCATTATAATCCATCAAGGGGTGAAAGATGGGTATCAAATACACAAAAATAAATAGTTTATAGGATGGTTTTAGGACAATATTTTTAAATATTTAGATGAAAATTAAGATTCAATTTCAAAACGAATTCGATGGCTATTCCGAGGAATATGTTTTTATGTATTATCTTATAATGGTTATTTGATTCATGGTTATATGTTCTATACAAATAAACATGATTAATATAGTACAATGTATAATTGTGGAGTTACACTTTTGATTGATGTGATTCATGTTTCTGGTTCCAATGAATGAAATCCAATTTTTGAGAATATGTCATATTTGGCATCATCAATTGGATTTGGGAGTTGGATTTTAATACATACAATGCAATTATTTTTCAATGAAAGTTGGTTTATAAAATGAGTACTGTTATAATATATGAATTCGTATTATTTAAAGTTGATTTCCAGAAGGAAGGGTATAAACAAGAATTGTTTATAATAGAATCATAGGTAGTACATTTATTTTATGTTCCTAATTATGCAAACCAAATGTGGTCAATTGTTCTGTTATCAACCAAAACCACTGAAGGGTCAGATGAAAATTTCACTAAGGAAGAACCATTCAATGGGAAACCATAATCATTTCATAGTGGTATCAACGTGGACTATATTTTATATGTTAGTAGAGACCACCCTGAAGGGATTTGTATAGTCGATTGAGGGGTCAAATTCAATCATCAAAAAAGAATGATAGTTCAATAAACATGTTTTATTTTTGTTGTGATATACATTATATTACCTAATGTTATTATATATTCATTTTGGAATTTATATAAACTATATTAAATGTTAAACCACATCTATAGATAATGAATTTTATATTTGTTGGTGCTCTCAATCCCGAGGTACAATAGGTCTATCAACCTGATACTCATCATAGTGTTGAGGAACACCGAGATTATACATGTGTTGGTCCTCCCAATCCTGAGACATAATAGGTCTCTCAACCTACTTTTGATCGCAGTGTAGAGGAACACCAAGATTTTATCACATGCTGGTGCTCCCAATCCCAAGGCACAATAGGTCTCTCAACCTGTTGTTGCTCAGAGTGTAGAGGAACACTGACCTTTTATATGTGTTGCTGCTCCCAGTGCAAACGTAAAATGACCATATTCACATATTGATGATATTGATCCATAAGAACATATTGATTCTATTTAATCCAAGGAAATGGTTGGTGATTAAGGAATGATGATGAGAAAAAGGAGCACTATAGTTTGATGGTGTTAGCAATAAATATTCAGGAAATGGTAAAATGCATCATATAAGGTTTGATGGAATGTGTGGGGAGATCATGTTAATCCTAAAATTTACATGCTTAGTAGTTACATTTGAATCATCACTCTTAAATTCATGTTTATTGATGTATATTTGTGGTACTATGTTATTTCCATTCATAAGACACTTATGTGGGAAGATATTACAGGAACAATATGATATAATATCTTTATTTTACTACAAAATAAAATAATATAAACATTGAATTATTATTTATAATCCATTTTATAGTACATTTATAATATATGATTCCCAAAAGAAATATGTTTTAATGCTTTCTATAAGGATTCACATAGGCTTTCTCACAATTCATATGAGACATCATCTTAAAGATATGAAAGGTAAAATGAACCCACACCCACCGCTTATCTATGGAAACCATATAATTCAAGAATAATGGGATGCGTTTACTGGTCGTCGTATAGATGTAACTATTTAGGTACATTGTGACTAGTAAAAATTTGTTTGATGATACATGTATTCATCACTCTGATAGATGATTTTTTATTTATAATATAACAACTTAGTGGTGAAAATAAGGTACGAATAGAAAAACCAATGTAAACCTATCATAAAGCATGGATGGGGTATGATTTACCTAAAAAAATTGGTATATATTTTAAATTTACCATAATACTTTTATGTGACAGGAAACAACAACATAACTATATTCCTATATTTATATCGATATTGATTAATCCAAATGAAAAGACACTTATATCCAACGCCATGTGCTATGAAAGGAGGCATGTGTAAATAAGTATGGGATAATAATAGATGAAAACACGCAAAAAGTTTGGGAAACATGTGTAAGCATAACATAATAATTTTTTTTTGTTTCAGATCACTATTACAAAATAATTATCATTTATTTTCCAATATTTTCTATTAGACATAGTCACAAGAATAAGAAACACCTATACCGGATGACCACCTACTATTAGTTGACTTGAAATGGCTAGAACAATATTACCACATCAGAGGTGCATGTTTTGGGGTGGCACCATGAACATATTTTGATAAAAAAACAAAAGTATCATCCAAGTGAAGAATAAAATAGATGATAGAATGAATAGATACCCTTGAAGAAGAATTCTAATGGAAGAGAGAGTTGATAGAAACTTTTATGGGGGGAATCAAATAGAAGAATCAACTTAAGAACAACCATCACATGAAGATCCCGACCACCCCCACTATCATTGAGGTGATCCATTCCACTTAAAGATATATCTTTGTTGAGGTAATCAATCATATAATAATTTTTTCTTTGAAATTTGAATTAGATAGACATTGGTACCTCTCTTGTACTAATATTATACATGGTTTTTTAATGGTTGTGGATGAAGACTTAATGAAAATATTCTACACAAGAAGATACTTCCAACAGGTCATGTGAGAGTTTTGATGAGCATTGCAGATGAAAAAATCACTGAGATACCTGTTCCAATTGATGAGGAATATATTTGTAAGGGCGAACTAGCTGTTGGAACGTTCATAGCATATCCATCACATATTGTAAGAAAACATATTGATATGTAGGTATTCATTTAAAATTAATTTTTGAAGATAACGCTTTAAAAATTAATGAAAAAAATGTTTAAACAGATGAATGATATTATAGATGAACAAAAGGGAAGGGATGAAATGAAATACTGGCACAAAATATTCTAAAATATTGACCAACTGATCAAAAATATATACCGAAAGAACCTTTATCCTTTCTGTTATATATCCTCATTTACTATCATTGAAGATTCATATGGCTACAATGTTAAAAGATAGTCATACTCACATAGTTGAATTTGAAAAAAAATATGTATAAAGAGGTAGTTCAATACATCATTAGTGTTGAGAATGTAAGTGAAATCAATTACAATGATTATTTAGGAAACTCAATTATAAATGAATACATGAGGTATGTTTTCATGATTTTATTTTAAAAATTCTAATATAATATTTAAATTATGAATAAATAAATTTCGTATTTTTTTCAAGTGTATATATTAAAAACAATTGATGGTATTTCCCAAGGAAAAATTTTTTGTCTCGTTATTCCTCTCATATACTCTATAGAACAACTAAAAATATATTCCAACAAAAAGAATGAAGTATTCATAGGCCTAATTAAATATTTTGAAAGAAAACATACAGATGAAAGAATCTTATTAATACAAATGATGCATGGGTAAAACTCTACAATTTAATTATATCAAATATATTTTCATTTCTTTCATTACTTATTCATTTTTCTGTTTTTAGGCAGCTTTGGATTCTCATTAAAGTCAATTTGGAAACTATAAATATTTATTTACTGGATTCAATGCATGGATATCCAATAAACTGATCACACATGATGGTTTTTATAAATGTGTATTACACTAAATACAATGTGTTAGAACTAAACATCATGTTATATAGTTTATATTATCTTCTAATAAGAATTCTATTATGATAGGGCGGTGCATGAGTGTGTTAAAATATATTTAATAAGGCTAGGGGATTAGCACAAGGACTAAGAAAAGTATTACAACTTAATATGTATCATGGTATATGTAATAATATTTCACTATAAAAACACATATCAAAACAAATTACTTATTCTCCTTAATATTTCTATAATGTGTAAAACAAACCAATAGAAAATATTATGGCTATTTTGTTTGTAAATTTATGAGAGAGATCATATTACATGAACAAACTTGAATCCCCGAAGAGGTATTTTTGAAGATAATTTATATTTAAATCAATATATTTCTTAATTACTTGTCTTTTTATATTTTTCATGTACATCTATGTCTGTAAAAAGACTCATATTCACAAGATGATATAGATGTGCTTATAAATGAATGGGAAGAAAACCTGATAGAATAATGTATAAAAATAACCTGAAGATGTAACATCAATATAAGTGGGGGATTGTTTTATATTTATGTTTAATTTACTTATTTTTAGTATTACTCACATAATAATTATTTTCTTATAAAGGTGTATTTTTTTGTTTGAGTCAGGGTGAGTTGTCTGAAGATGCTCATGTTCGCAAGAGATTGGTTCTCAAGGATGTAAGTTAAGATTCAACGATAAGGTAATTTTTTTAATATACTATGCTTTTCCTTATAATATTATTTATTGTCTACTGCATTAACATAACCTAAATTAAATTTTTTAAGACTTAATTTACAAAGTTTCATGCACTAAAATCTAATAAAACAAGATCATATTATCTTTATAATTTAATAAAGTGATTCAAAAGTCATTTGTGACGTGTATAAAGCATCCCCACATCAATATGATGCATGATGCGACTAGTATGACTCAAATTGCGTGTTTCCTGTTTTAAATGACAATTTAATAAAGAAAACTAACATATTGATAACCAAGAAAATTCATTTGTATTGTTTTGATACTTTAGAAAAAATATATATAAATATTTTGTGATGTTTAGGAATAAACCACACATAAATAAGATGCATGGTGTGACTGGTATAACACACAGTGTCATTTTTAAATTGCAATTTATTTTTTTAAAAAGAACAAATACATACTAGAAACAAATAAAACAAATTTATATTTCATTTATATTTTATGAAAATGATCCATGAGAAATTTATGAATTGTATGAGAAAACTACACCTCAATAAGATGCATGGTGTGACTGGTATGTCTCCATGTGTATATTCTTATTTATAATTGACAATAATTTAAGTAAAAAAGAACATGTGACATAACAAAAACTGAGAAAAACATTAAGATTGTTTTGATACTTAATCAAAATGATCCATGAGTCATTCTTTATATTTAGGAATCAACTACACCCCAATTTGACAAATAGTTTTACTGTTATGACTCAAAGTGTCAGTTTTTTTATTAAAATTGACATTTTAGTTCAAAATGTGTCACTCAAAGAAAACCATGAAAAAAACTTATATTTTCATGATAATTTAGGATAGATATTAAAAATTCATTTGTGATGTGTATTATGGAGTATCACATCAAACTGACTCATGATGTGACTGATATGAATCAAAATGCTTATTTCCAATTTGAAATGACATTTTATTAAAAATACAAATGGGTATAAATAAACCTTGAAAAAGATTTAAAATTTTTTATATTATATTACAATGTTCCATGAGTCGTTTGTGACTTTTAGGAGTTAACTACACCTCAATATAATGCATGGTGTCACTGGTATTACTCCAAGTGTCTCTTTTTATTTAAAATTGATATTAATTTAAGTAAAAAGAACAAGTGACATACTGAAAACCAAGAAAATGAAATCATATTTTCTTTAGACATCAGTATATTGATCCAATAATCATTTTTGATTTATAGGAATCAACTACACCTTAATCCAATGCACAACGTAACCGGTATGACTCAAAGTGACTGTTATCAGTTTAAAATTGACATTTTAGTTCAAAACATGTCCATCACCAAGAACCAATAAAACATACTTTAATTGTATTGATAATTTTGGAAATTGATTCATAAGTTATTTTTGATGTGTATGAATCATACTCACATCAAATTGATGAATGATGCGATTTGTATGACTCATAATGCATGTTTCTAGTTTGAAATGATGTTTTAGTAAAAAAACAAAACTGGAACACTGAAAACCAAGAAAACTCATTCTGATTGTTTTCATACTTTAGTAAAATTATATATATATATGTGATTTTTGATTTTTAGGAATTATTCCCAACTCAATAATATGCACGGTGAGACTGATATAACTGAAGGTGTCACTTTTTATTTAAAATTGACATCAATTTTAGTAAAAATAAAAAGATCATAATGAAAACTGAACAAACAAATTCTTAATTTTTTAATATTTTAGGAAAAGTATCCATGAGTCATTTTTTGACATCATGTAGTCAATCACTCCTCAATACAATGTGCGGAGTGCGGTGTGATTGGTATGACTCCAAGTGTGTCTTTTTTAAATAAATTGACATTAATTTAAGTAAAAAAGAAAAAGTGACATACTAAAAACTGATAAAACACATTCTGAATATTTTTCTACTTTAGGAAATTGATCCATGAGTCATTTTTGGTGTGTAAGATTCAACTACACCTCAATACAACACACGATCTAACTAGTATCATTCAATGTGTCTGTTATCAGTTTAAAACTGACATTTTAGTACACAACATGCCCCTTACTGAAAACCAAGAAAGCACGCTTGAATTGTCTCCTTAATTTAGGAGTGTGATTCATATGTCATTTTTGACATGTATTATGCACTTATGCATAAAAAATATGCATGATGCGATCAGTATGACTCATAATGAATGTTTCTAGTTTGAAATGACATTTTATTAAAAAAATAGCATAATGGAAACCAAGAAAACACATTCATATTGTTTTGATACATCCTGAAAATGATCTATAAGGAATTTTTATGTGTAGGAATCATCCTTACCTCAATATTATTCACATTGTGGCCAGTATAACTTAAAGTATATTTAAAATTGACATTAATTTTAGTAAAAAGGATAAGTGACATACTAAAAACTAAAAAAACACATTTGAATTGTTTTGATATTTTAGTAAAACAATTTATGAGACCTTTCTGACTCGTAGGAGTAAACTAATCCTCAATATGTTGCATGGTGATACCTCTATGACTCTATGTGTGTCTTTTAATTTAAAATTGACATTAATTTAAGTAAAAAAGAATGAGTGACATACTGAAAATTGAGAAAACGCATTAGTATTGTTCTGATAATGTGGAAAAATGATCCATGAGTCATTTACGATGTGTATGAATCAACCACACCTCAATTAGATACACAATGTGACAAATATGACTAAAAGTGTCCGTTATGAGTATAAAATTTACATTTTAATTCAAAACAGGCCACTCACTGAAAACCAAGCAAACAAAATCATATTATTTTGATAATTTATGACAATTATTGATTAGTCATTTTTTATTTTTATGAATAAGTATCACATCAAAACGAAGCACGATGCGACCTATATTAATCATAATGCATGTTTCCTATTTGAAATGAAATTATATTAAAACAAAACAACTGGCATACTCAAAACTGATAAAACAAATTCAGATTGTTTTGATACTATAGTAAAACGATCCATCTGTAATTTTTTATTATTATAAATTAATTGTGCATCAATATTATGCATGGTGTAACAGGTATAACTCCAAATGTGTCATTATTTAGAATTTACATTAATTTTATTAAAATCATAAGTTCCATAATTAAAACTGAGAAAATATATTTAGATTTTTTTTGATATTTTATGAAAATGATCCATTACTCGTTTGTGATTTGTAGGGATTAACCCCACCTCATTATGATTCACAGTGTCATTGGTATATCACCAAATATGCCTTTTTTATTTGATATTATCATTTTATTAATTTATTATGTCATATTAATGTTTAATTTATTTCTTTATAGTAATATTAACATAATATTTGTTTTATTAAATAGGAGGCATATCTTGTTTGGGTTGAGATGATTTGTTCAGCAACTTATACCATGGGAAGACATTTTTGTGATGGGATCACATGTATAAAAATATGACATATCAATGTTTTTAAATATTTGGTGGATAATTGTGAATGAAATTATATAAAACATTGTTTAAAATGTATATAGAAGTGTTCCATTTAATATATTGTAATGACTCGAATCCGGAGCCCTTCCACTGGTTCCCCATACCCGGTTCACCACATGACCTCAAGCGCATTTCCCCAAATGCCAGAGGCAGCCGACTAGCAACGAGGGCCTTGATAAGTTATTGGGGAAACTATGCCCTCATTTGGTAAGGTATACAAGGCAAGAAAACAACAGTCGATAGCAGAAGCACAAAGCAGCATACAACCACTGAAACTAAACAGCAGAAGCAATGAACATATAACTATAATGATACAGTAGGTACATGTATCCAAGGGAAAGAAGCAAACACAACAACGTGCTAAAATACAACTGAAAACAAACTATGAAAGTAAACAACAACTCCAGCAGCATCGCAAGCCTAGGCTTGGTCCTATGCTCTCCATCTCCAACAAGCAATCATGCACCTGAAGTAGAAGGGCCACAATCTCAGTCCACACCTGCAACCATATAACCTATTTGGGCCGAAAAGTAGGACCCAAATAGGGTGTGTGACTAATCCCAGTAGGCAATCACCACGAGATCTGTGCCATACTGTCAGTGAGTAATATAGCAAAAGTAAAGTAAATAAATGCAGCAAAGAATCAGATGTACGCTAAAGTAATAAATCCTACCAAACTCTATTCACAATTATTTATTAGTTCAGTACAATCATTTACCTATCAACCATGGAACCTAGAAACAGCTCTATACTCCCAAGGCAATCAAGTAATCACAATAAGTAACTCAGTAGTCTACCTAAATAGAAAGCAGTACAAACACAAGCTTGTTCTTTGGCTTGGTGTACTCATCACAACCAACCAACAAATAAAGCACTAACTATATAGGTGGATCCTACTAGCAAACCCCATCTAGTCATGTAAGCGTACAAAGGAACAAACACTCTGGGAAGCTCTCACCTTGTATTCCCATGTGGTCTTGCAAAGAAAGATATAGACCCTCTGATGATGCACTTACATTTAATTCCCCCTATAGTCTCACTATGTAACTATGGCCACTCGGAGGAAGCACAAAGTCACATTCCCATAGGTCCTGCGATCAGTACTAATTATAACAGACTCTCTAGGGAAGCCCTAATCGTCAATTCACCCCTTTAGTCTACCACACCAGGTTCACTCACCCCTAAGCTGTTTAGTCATGCATAATTGACGGTTATCAGCCTAAGTAAGTTCAGAAACTACTTGGCTTATAGCTACAAATGAATCCACAAGCATATAAATAGCAGGAAATACATTCAATCAAGGCAACAGGAATACTAGCAATGTGCAAAAAGGGTTACCTCATTGGAAAACTGTGCCAAATGGAAATCAACAGCCAAAACAAGGGGAAACACCCATGGGGTGATCCTCAAACATTCGAACAAGAAATTATTAATCATCTAATAACCTCAATCATACAAGAAATCTAAGGAAGATAACAAAACAGGATCAAAACCCTAACCCGAGATACCCAATACCTGGGTATCTGATACTTTTGCACCAAAAACTCAAAGGAAATCAACGTAGGGAAACAAACCACCTACCTCGATCCTAGTAGATTGATATAAGTGAACCACAACGACAAATTCCCCTTAGAACGACGTAGATCTGAGAAAACGAAAAAAACTCTCAACCTACGATAACTTGAAGATGAGGAGGAATCAAGAAACAAGGCTAATGTAGAACAGATAACACAACATTGCACTTCCAACTCAATTGGCGGCATCCAGAACGGAGGTCGGATAGAGGCACGATGAATCGGAGAAGATTCGGCCTTACAGTCGCTCTCGGATGAACGAAACCTGGAGAAGAAGACGCTCATGTGTGTCAGGCGTGACCTTAGTCCCTTTAATGAAAAAAAGAAAGTAAACGGTGTGTAATTTTTGAGTACACGACATGTACAAGGTCTTTTCCGTACTCCAACAAAATCGGCCTCCACGTCACCCTTACACACCGTGTGTGTGGCTCGGACACGGCCAGCACACGGATTCGGTGGGAAAAGAGTACACATCATGTACTCATAAAGTACACGGCGTGTACTTCAATAATTTCCAGAAAGTTCATTTTTCTCAAAAACTCCAGAAAAAGGAAAAGCGTACCTGAAAAGAAGATCCAAGTTCTTACAAACTTCCCACCTTAAAGAAATTCATCCCCAAATTTCCCTAATGAGGTGTAGAAGAAGAAACCCCGAACAGCTCCGGCCACTACGATCATACATCGGCCTCCCTTTCCCAAGTCTCATCCTGTACTCGCCCGTTCTGCCATAGCACCCGTACCAGAGGAACAAACCGCCCGTGGAGAACCTTCATACTGCAATCGAAAATCCAGATAGGATGCTCCTCGAACGACGCATCCGCTTCATTCTTGACTTCCTCAGGCTGAAAGAGGTGATATGGGTCTGAAAAGTAGTGTCAGAGCTAAGAGACGTGGAAGACATCGTGCAAGGCCCGATACCTATGAGGTTTCTGCAACTGATAGACAACCGGCCCAACTCTCTCCAATACCTCAAACGGATCGACGTACCGTGGTGAAAGCTTACCCTGTGTTCGAATCCTCTTGTGTACCATCCTTGGGATAACACGTAGGAAAACCTAGTCACCGTCCTCGAACTCCATAGGTCGACTCCACTGATTAGCATAAGACTTCTGTCGATACTGTGTTGTAGCCATCCTCTTCCAAATCAACTCTATCTGCTCTGAAGTCTCCTGAACAAGACGAGGTCCGAGTAAAGCTGCCTCTCCTACCTCCAACCAGTATAAAAGTGATCGGCATGGCCTACCGTACAATGCCTCGAATGGCGTCATTTGAATAGTCGCTTGAAAACTATTGCTGTAGGAAACTCCACCAGAGGAACATGCTTCTCCCAAGAAAAGCCAGTGTCTATGATGCATGCTCGGAGCATATCCTCAATCACCTAGATCGTGTGCTCAGACTGGCCATCAGTTTGGGGATGGTATGTTGTACTCAAAAGTACCTGTGTACCCAAGGCCTTCTGGAGACCCTTACAGAATCGAGAGGTAAAACGCGTATCCCTGTCTGAAACAATGGAATGTGGACCTCCATGTAGACGAATGATCTCCCGGATGTAAAGTCACCCCAGATCATCGACACTGAAAGTTTCCTTGATTGGTAGGATGTGATCAAAATTTATGAGCCTGTCAATGAAAACCCACACCACATCGTTTCCTCTCGACAATCTCGGAAAACCAGTCATGAAGTCCATCACGACGTCATTCCACTTCCACTCTGGAATGGGTAACTACTACAAAAGCCCTACTGGTTGCTAATGCTCTACTTTCACCTGCTGACAAGTAGAACATCTCATGACAGAACTAGCAACATCCTTCTTCATAACTAGCCACTAGTACTGGCGATTAAGATCCCGATACATCTTGGTGATGCCAGGATGAACTTCCCAAAATGAGGAATGGAAGTCTCGCATCTGATCCTCGCATATATCTTCTAGCACCCATACACTTCTCTAGAAATGCAAGATCTCATCATCGCCAACGGTCCACCCAGGAAGAGTGTCCTCTCCTGACACGCTTTCCCGTAGGACTAGGCCATCTGAATCTGCCAGCTGCCTCATCCGAACTCGGTCCCAATGTACAGAGGTAACAACCATAGAAGATTGGAAAGTCTACCCCTGCCTGTTGTGCACCTCCAAATGCATCTCTGAGAACAGATCCATCAGTTGGCACTCACTAATGGCCTCCGGAACTATCTGTATCTGATTTCTCCTGCTCAGTGCATCAACCACTGCATTTCCTTTCCCAGGTGTATAGGCAAGCTCAAAATCAAAGGATTGGAGATACTCAATCCACATCTGCTATCTCAGATTCAGGTCATGCTGTGTGAAGATGCACTTGAGGATTTTTTGGTCAGTGTATACCACAAAATTCTCTCCTAGAAGGTAATGTCTCCAGCAACGTAAAGCATGAACAACTGCATCCAACTCCAGGTCATGTGTTGGATAATTCCTATCATGAGGCCTCAACTACAGAGATCCATACACAACCACTCGATCCTCCTTCATAAGCACTACTCCAAGTCCGATGCCAGATGCATCATAGAAAACTGTATAGTTCTTGCCCAGCTCCGGAAAAACTAGGATTGGTGCTGAAGTCAATCTCCCCATCAGCTCCAGGAAGGCTGAGTCATAGGCTTCTGGCAAGAAAAACATCACCCCCTTCTTAGTCAAGCCTATCAACGGTGCTGCTAGGCATGACAAGTCTGGTATAAACCTCCTGTAGTAACCAGCTAGCCCCAAGAAGCTCTGTACCACGAAGACATTCATCGGCTGCTCCCAGGTAACTACAACTTTCACTTTCTCTGGGTCTACTGATACTCCTGTCTCTGAGATGACATGACCCAGGAAGTAAATCTCGTCCATCCTAAAGTGGCACTTTGAGATCTTAGAATAAAGCCGATTCCCCCTCAGTGTACTCAAAACGATCTCAAGATGGGTTGCATGGTCGTGTCAAGTGTGAGAGTACACCAAGATATCATCCACAAAGACCACGATGAAGGAATCCAAGTAAGGATGGAATACTTGGTTCATCACCACCATGAAAACTGTTGGTGCATTCGTAAGACCGAACGTCCTAACCTTATACTCATAGAGGCCATACCTGCTCCTGAAGGTTGTCAAAGGTATATCTGGAGGTCTAACGTGCAGTTGATGATAATCGGACCTCAAATCTATCTTCGAGAACACCCGAGCTCCTCGAAGTTTATCGAAGAGATCATCAATCCTCGGCAAGGGATATCAGTTCTTGACCGTCAACTAGTTCAATATCCGATAATCGACGCAAAGCCTAAGGGTACCGTCTGCCTTCTTCATGAACAGGACAGGCGAACCCCAAGGAGAAGTACTGGGTCAGCTGAAACCCTTTTCCTGCAACTCCTCTAAATACTTTTTGAGCTCTTGAAACTCAATTGCAGCCATCCTATAATAAGGAATGGACACCGGTGCTGCTCCTAGCACGAGCTCAATAAAGAAGTCTACCTCATGATTCAGAGGAAAACCAAAAAAGTCTTCGGGAAAGACATATGCAAAGCGATCAACCACTGGAGGAAAATCTAATTGTGAAGTCCCCTGGTCATCCAGATTAAGACTAGAAATCTGGGTTGTAACTCCTCCTAGCCCATGATGCTCGAGTCTGAGTCGACTTGCCTAAACATCCCACTTTCCCTTATGAAGGAACGATTCACCCTCTAGTGATACGAAACTCACCCTACGGCGATAGCAATCGACGAGTGCCTGGAAGGGATCCAACCAGTCCATACCGAGAATGACGTCATAGACCATCATCTCTAGGACATAGTGGTCCCATAAGAAACGATACCCTGAAACCTTGAGAGGGCACCTGATAGAGCACTATCGTGGGCGCCCTCAAATGATTAGTGTGATTTTGGGGTACTTAGGTGCAGCAGAGTGGCTAACCAAGGTCGTCTCTCAAAGGAGGAAGTAGATTTAGAACAACTTTTTAAAGGTATTCTAAAAATAATATAAAATAGAATAAAAACACTATTTTAAAGGATTGGGGTTAGATATAGTTTATGAATCTAGAAGAAATTTTCTGGAATAATATTGTATATTTTTTTGTTTTTAGTTTTGAAATAAAGTTCGATTAAAATGACACAACAAAAAGATGTTTTTTAAGAAAATATTTTAAAAGGCGTAATCGATCTAACTCTACCCCTTCATTCAATTATTAATCATTATCATTTAAATCAATATCCACTTAATTATGATCCCCTAATTTGTTATCCCTCGAACCCTATGAGAGTTAACTTAACCACAAAGATGAAATTACGTAAACCCTAGGCTAGCTTCGGAACACGCAATCGCAGCACCCGGCTTTGATTGTTGTTCTAAGGATAGCATATGGTCAGTGGTTAATTAGATCACATATCCATTATGGAAATGAGGATGAATAGTGTTTAGGAATTATATTTGAACTCTACAAATTTATCTCGTATGGTCTTGTATTACCGATTAAGATTGCACTCTCACAATTTACACAATTCCCGACCTCGCGTGTTTTGTGTTAATTCTTCAATTGATTGCTTAGTTTCTTACAATTTAAAAACACAATTCATTGATCTTATTAGGTGAATTAAAGTATCTCAATGATTCAATGTAATTAAATGAAGAAGGATAGAGGTCGATCGATTACTAAAAATAACTACTCTTCCATGGGTGATGTAGTCATCGTGGAGACGTTTTGCATAAGCAAAGGATTGAAAAGGTAGAACCCAATATTGTCTACACTATTGATTCCAACCCAATTAATAATATTAAGAGAAGAAGAAGAGGGAAGAACACAGAAGATTATTTGAAGAAAAATTCAAGAAACAAACATGAATGAAAATAAATACAAAGAGGAGGTGGGAGAGGAGAGCCTTTTTGGAAGAGAGATTTGCAAAAGGTATTACATCTTCCAAGAGTTGTGAGGGGCTCCCAAGAGACACCCTTTCGTTCACACCTTCCCAAAGCCTCGACCAGACCTCTCAAAGAGTTAAACCCCCATTTAAATAGAGTTTGTGAGGGCTAGGGATACATAACTTTTTAAGTGTGAAATGAAAAACTCGGCTAAATATTTTATTCCACGTTTTACATCCTAGTTGGCCTCAAAAACGCGTGAATTGACCTGTCTTCCAGAAGGATAATTTGTTCCAAACCATGTCCTCGAGCTTTCATCAAACTTTGGGCTCAATCCAAGCCCGGATGAGGACGCTACGACCCAAATACATAACCCATATCAATTCTGCCGAGTCCAGCCCACCATTGGATTAATGTCCCATTTACTCAATCCAAATGCACTTTTTATCTCTAGTGTCCTGAATGAAAGTTGTATAACATTAAGTTATGAACACTGTTACAAAATGTTCAAATTCTAATAATAAATATAAAAATATTTATCTTCTAAATACTACAGTGCACAATAAAGGATAAAACAAGAATTTTCTCCAAATTTTCAAATGAATGATCAAATCCCAAATATTTTTTAAATAAATATATTTAACACAATGTGAGGAAATTATATCATTTATTATCAATAAAATATTCAACAAAATAGTGTTTTATCAACTCCCCCACACTTACCCTTTTTCACTCATGGGAAAAACCTCATGTCAAGTAAACATCAATATCAAATCAAAACCAATTTTAAAACACATATCCTTGAGATCAAACAATTATACACTAAGAAAAATAATATATCATGCCTCATAAAACACCATTATTTCAAGTTCTTAATTTATATTATTCAATATATTTCCACTTCATTTATCCTCACATGCACAAAACACTTACCTCGCTTGAATTTTCTCTCATCACACAAATATCAATTTTTTTTTGCAATGTCTTTCTCATCCAAACTCATACAAGGGTCACCATAGGATTGATAGATTCCTACATCGCTACCCGACGTGAGTCAAGGACATATGTTTATCATGAGGACTTTTCAGGGTTGTTCTGTGGCTTTCGGTTGGTAGGATTTATATGTGAAAAATCCTGAGGCTGAATGAGGAGGCATGACTCTTTTTGAAGAAAAATTGCATTAATCTAATTTTCACTTTAAATATGGTCTTCTCCTCAATCCCCATAGTATCGATTCAGCTCCATCATCATGAAAAGTCATGAAAAGTTTACACCATTTATCATTTCAGAATAAAAAATTTCAATCTTCTCAAACATGATTTTCTGGAAAGCTCTAGATGGGCACAACTTTCCACCTCAATTAGATGCTCCAAAAAAGGCAAACCTTCACATTTCATGAAAGCTCCAAAAAAGGCACAGCTTTCAATATAAGGATTTTCTTTAGCAGCAAACACATCTCTTTAAAATTAATTTTCTACCCAATGTATCACAGAATGTGGTAGCACAACATAACATAGGTTCCCTCACACTTAAGCTCAACTAGATTATGCAATTTCACTTCAAGAGTTGGTTGGATAGGGAGAATTGGCTTGTAATGTGGCTAACCTAACAGGATGTACATGGATTCTAAGGGTACAAGGATTAAATGTTCAAGTTAGGCCATTATAAAAAATGATTCTTTGGAAAGGGGGCTTTATTACCAATCAAATGCCTCAATCATTTAAACATAAGTACCTCAAACCCTCAAGTTTTGAAAGAAATAAATCAAATTCTGGTTAAATCAAGCATGGTTTGGTTCTCTCAAGAATTGAGGTGAATGTAAAGGATATGAAAATAATGGTTCAGAAGCCTCACAGGAAAGTGATTTCAAATATAAAGACAGTGAGATGTGGGATGGGATTCAAAATTCAATGTACTTTTCATGAAATTTCTAAATATTTTTACGTGAAACAAAGTCATTTCAGCATTCATTTAAGCTTAGTTTCAAGGCGTAAATTGTTTCACTTATTGATTTGGATTTAAAAATTGTTATGAGAATCATTTTAGCTCAAAAGTTTCAAAAAACACAGAAAATTGTAAAATAAACACACAAAATTTGAAAAACACAAAAAAAAAATTGGTTTTTTTAAACAGGAAAACAATTGAAATTACTAAACTAAAAGGTTCCCTCCCCCACAATTAAAATATTGCATTGTCCTCAATGTGAACCCATGAGATGATATATGCACATGAAATGCAGAATTTTTAAATAGGACAAATAATATAAAAGTGAAAGGGTTAGGAACAGCCTGATGTGCTCAAGTGATGATGGCGTCATGCAGTGTGATAAAATCCCCTACATCAGTAGGATGTCCCTAAATGTATCTCTTAAAACGTTTCCCATTGATTGTAAAGCTCCTTCCAGTGTCCTCTTGTGGGATATCCACTGCACCATAAGGAAAAACATTAGATACAATATAAGGACCTAACCATCAGGAACGCAACTTACCAGACATCAGCTTCAGTCGTGAACTGTAGAGAAGGACTTTCTCTCCAACATGAAACTCCCTTTGTTGGATCATTTTTTCATGATATTCTTTTGATATTTCGTTGTAGAGCCTTTAGTTCTCATATGATGACAATCTAATCTCCTCAAGCTCTTCAATTTGCAGCTTCCTTTGGATTCCAGCTTGGGCCAAATCCATGTTGCATTTCTTTATAGCCCAATAAGACTAATGCTCAACTTCAATGGGGAGATGAAACACTTTCCCAAAAACAATCCAAAATGCTGACATACTAATGGGTGTCTTGTATGCTATCCTATAATCCCACAATGCATCATCCAAGTGCTTACTCTAATCCATCCTATTTGGCTGCACAGTTTTCTCCAAAATTTGTTTCATCTCACGATTTGAAACCTTAGCCTAGACATTTGTTTGGGGGTGGTATCTTGTTGATTTTTTGTGTGTCACCCCATACTTTTGAAGGAGGGAAGTGAAATTCCTATAGCAATAGTGTGTCCCTTGGTCACTAATGATGGCCTTTGGTACACCAAACCTGCAAAAAATCTGTGCTTTGACAAAGTCCACAACAACATGAGAATCATCAGTCCTAGTGGCCTTAGACTCCACCCATTTACTCACATAATCAACCGCAACCAAAATTTACAAAAAAACCAAAGGAACTAGGAAAAGGGCCCATAAAATCAATTCCCCAAACATCAAAAATCTCACAGAATAAAATGGGTTGTTGGGGCATCTCGTGTCTCCTTGAAATATTTTCAGTGTGTTGGCAACAAGAGCATGACTTACAAAACACATGGGAATCATTGAATAAGCTAGGCCAATATATTCCAGAGTCTAAAACATTCCTAGCTGTCTGTTCGGGTCCAAAGTGTCCACCACATGCAAGTGTATGACAGAACTGAAAAACAGGCTCAAACTCATGATCAGGAACACACCTCCTAATAACTTGGTCACTACACATGCGCCATAAGTATGGATCATCCCAAACATAAAATCTTGACCCACTCTTTAATTTTTGGACTTGATGTTTCTTTAAATTTGTAGGGATTTCGGAGGCAACAATGTAGTTAACTAAATCAGCATACCAAGGATGCGTACCTGAGATGGTGTAGAGATGCTCATCGGGGAAAGTGTCCCGAAGTTGTACCTGATCCAAGGTGGCATCCTATAGTGTGTGAGTAAGCCTACTCATGTGGTCTGCCACAGAGTTTTCTGAGCCCTTTTTTTCCTTTATCTCGATGTCAAACTCTTGAAGAAGGAGCATCCAATGGATAAGTCATGGCTTTGCATCTGGCTTCTTCAAGAGGTACTTCAGAGCCGCATGGTTAGAAAAAATAACTACTTCAGAGCCCAATAAATATGAAAGAAATTTATCTAAAGCAAATATGACATCAAGAAACTCCTTTTCTGTGGTAGTGTAGTTTTATTGGGCTGAATCCAATGTCCTTGATGCATATGCAATCACATGTGAACGTCCTTCCACCCTCTGAGATAAGACAGCTCCAGCCGCGAAGTTAGAGGCGTCACACATAAGCTCAAATTGAATCTCCCACCGTGGGGGCTGTATAATAGGTGGAGTGGTCGGACGTTGTTTTAGCTCATCAAATTAATTCTTGCAAGAAACATCAAACACAAAATCAGAATCCTTTTGATGTAATCTTGACATAGGAAGAGAAATCTTACTAAAATCATTCATGAAGCGCTGATAAAATCATGAATTCCCTAGGAAAGATCTAACATCACGCACACATGAAGGATATGGTAAGGATTAAATAATATCTACCTTTGATCTATCAACCTCTATCCCATGTTTTGACACTATATTCCCTAAGACAATGCCATGATCTACCATGAAATGACACTTTTCAAAGTTCAGGACCAGATTCTTCTCAATACAATTATTCAACACCTTTCCCAAACTAATTAGACATTCCTCAAATGAAGACCCATACACTGTAAAATCATCCATAAATACCTCCATGCAGGTATCAATAAAATCATAAAAAATACTCACCATGCATATCTGTAAGGTACCTAGGGCGTTGCAAAGTCCAAATGGCATCCTCCGATAGGCAAATGTGCCAAAGGGACAGGTGAATGTAGTCTTCTCCTGATCTTCTGGAGCTATAGGAAACTGAAAATATCCAGAAAATCCATCCAAGAAAAAATAGTGTGTCTTCCCATCTAGTCTCTCAAGAATCTGATCAATAAATGGGAGGGGGAAATGGTCCTTGCGAGTAGACTGATTTAGTTTCCTATAATCAATACACACACGCCAACTGTTTTTCACCCTCATTGGAACTAAATCATCTTTCTCATTTTTAACAACAGTAACACCACTTTTCTTAGGCACAACCTAAATAGGACTTTCCCACTGAGAATCTGAAATGGGAAAGATTATACCTTCCTCAAGCAATTTCTCAACTTCTTTTTTTACAACTTCCAAGAGGGTGGGATTGAGTATCACTTGTGTTTGTCTCACCGGTTTAGCCCCGTCGTCCAAGAGAATCCTATGAATGAAAATGGAGGGGCTAATACCTGATATGTCATCCAAGGTCCACCCAATCGCCCTGATGTTCTCCCTCAAAATATTCAAAATCTTTTCTTCATCATCAAAAGGGATATTGTTAGCAATGATAACAGGTAATCTCTCAACACTCAACAAGTATGAGTATTTCAGATTTGGTGGAAACGGCTTGAGTTCTAATGAAGGAGGGTGTAGTATGGATGGAGACATTGAAGGAACTGAAATATGTGCAGAAAGAGCATCAGTATCAGAATAGACATCATCGAAATCAGAGAATAAATCATCAAATCCATCAGCATACTCAACATCCATGTCATAATCAGAGTGAACATGATCAAAATCAGAATATGAATCCACATAAAAATAAAATCTAAGAAAGGATTGTGTATCAACAACTTGTGTGGAAGTTCTCTTAGACATCAAACTAGAACCAATACTCATAATATCTCTAAGCATAGGACAATAAAATTATATGGAGTATTTATTTGGTGGTTCAAAATGGGAGATAACAAAAGAAGAATGGGCCTCTAAGGGGTACATCAAGGAATCCATGACATTAAATGTCACAACTTCTTCTCCATACTCCATGGAAAGTGTACCCTCATTGACATTTATGATAGTTTTTGCATTCTTGAGGAAGGGCCTACCTAAGATAATGGGGGCATGAGAACTTTCCTAATCATCCTCCATGTTAAGCACATAGAAGTATGCTGGAAAGATCATGTCTCTTACCCAGAAAAGTACAACCTCAAGGTCTCCCACTGGATATGTCGTAGCTCTATTCACCAACTACACCACTACTCTTGTCGGCTTCAACTCACCAACCTGCAAGGAAGAGAATACAAAGTGAGGGATCACATTTATGGAAGCACCTAAATCACAAATTGCATCAGAAAAGTGCAACTCCCCTATGGTGCATGGGATGGTGAATGTCCCTGGATCCTTGAACTTTGTTGGCATTGATAGAGTTGGTGAAATGAGTGTTGAGACATTCCTTCCGAGGTTGATCCTATCATTTCCCTTGAGCCTTCTTCGATTGGTGCATAATTCTTTTAAGAATTTGGCATACCTTGGGATTTGCTTAATGGCTTCAAGTAGAGGAATGTTGATCTCCACACACTTGAATGTGTCCAAAACCTCCTTTGCATTGCTTCTTCAGCCATCTTCTTGGTTTGAACAACCCTGTTTGGAAAAGGAAGGGGTTTAGGAGGAACATCATCAATCTTTTTCTTACCTTTATCTTTCTCCTTGGATTGTTAATCAGTTGGTATGGAATGCGGCTTCTCTGGAGTAGTGGTGAATCCCGGTGGGATGGTAGGTCCAGATGTATTGTTCATTTGCTTCCCACTTCTCAATGTGATGGAACTAACATTCCCCTTTGGATTTGGAGTCGGTTGGCAAGGTAGATTTCATGAATTCTTACTCACAAGTTCATAGAGGGCGGTGGCAATGTGGATCATTTGAGTCTTTAAGTCCCTCAGCTCCGAACCTTGACTCTTTAGCTCATTTTGTTGATTAAGAACAATTTGCTTCAAAAGGTCATCAGTGTTAGAATCTACCTTGGGTGGGGGATTCCCTTGTTGTTGGCTTATTGATGTATGAGCTTCAAATCTACTTTGGGGTAGTTGGAAACCCTGCTGGTAAGGTGGAGGCTGCTGGAAGTTTTGTTGAAAGGGTGGCCTTTGTTGTTGTCCAGATCCATACCTCATGTCTGATTGATCCTTCCACCCTTGGTTGTATGTTGGAGCAAATGAATCAAACTTTTTTTTGGGGATATGGTTGTTGTTGCTGCTGAAATTCTCTCCTTGGGAATACTGCTACGCAATCCTCTGTCTCTTGTAGTTATGGGTGATAGTCAGTTGGGTGGCTTATCTCAGTGAAAATGTCACAATGCCTTGAAGGAGGGGGTAGAGATGTCTTTTTTTCCAATTAAATTTACCTCACCATAGTTTTCAATTCTTCTAACTTGGTATCAATCAAATTACTCTCAAGAGAAGAAGGACTTACCTGATGTACTCCCTTGATATGTGGTGTACCTTGATCACCAAATTGTTGGGAGTTTTGGGCCATCATGTCGATCAATGCACGTGCGGTTGTTGGTGTCTTTTCCACCAATGCTCCTCCAGCTGCAGCATCAACCATGCTCCTCTCCATGGGTGTTAGTCCTTCATATAAGTATTGGATGAGGAGTTGCTCACTGATTTGGTGATGCGGACAGCTTGCGCACAACTTCTTGAATCTCTCCCAATACTCATACATTGACTTCCCTTATGCTTGCTTGATCCCCTAGATCTTCTTAGGAATGGAATTGGTCCTTGATGCTGGAAAAAATCTCTGTATGAAAAGGCGTTTCAAATCGTTCCAACAAGTTACATCTTCGGGTTGTAAATAAGACATCCAATCTTTCGCAACTCCATCAAGTGAGAATGGGAATGCTCTTAATTTGATTTGGTCATCAGATACATTTCTTGGTTTCAAGGTTGAGAAAACCACATTAAATTCTTTCAAATGTTTATTGGGATCCTCACCAGAGAGGCCATGAAACTTTGGAAGTAAGTGAATTAACCCAGATTTTAGTTCAAAGTCCGATTCGAGATTTGGGTATGCAATACAATTTTGTTGATAGTTAATATCAGGTGCAACCAATTATCGAATGGTTATATTAAGTTCATTTCCATTATTTTCAGCCATTGGTTCCTATTTTATGTTTGAATTTGAATTGCTTCCAATTTCAATGTTTCCAGAAGAGAGGAATTCACCAACTGGTTGAATATTGAAACTTCCCGTAGACTAAGAGTGTCTGATTCATGCCCTAAGGCTGCGTTCAATCTCAGGGTCAAGATCTAAGAGATATTTGTAATTAGTTCGTGTTATCAATCAATGAAAGATGAAAAGAAGGAAATTGTACCATAGTAAAATAAAAATTAGAAATTTCAGTTGATGGTCCGAAAAGAAGTAGAAGGAAATAAAAGAAGAAGGAAATAAATCAGATTGGGTAATGATGGAAGAAAAAAGAGAGGAAGAGAATAAAATGTAAAACAAAATAAATACCTCTAATTTGTTGAAATAATTACTTGCCTCTCCGGCAACGGCGCCAATTTGATAGAGCGTTGTCATGGGCACCCTCAAATGATTAGTGTGATTTTGGGGTACTTAGGTGTAGCAGAGTGGCTGGCCAAGGTCGTCTCTCAAAGGAGGAAGTAGATTTAGAACAACTTTTTAAAGGTATTATAAAAATAAAATAAAAGATAATAAAAACAATATTTGAAAGGAAGGGGGTTGGTTATAGTTTATGAATCTAGAAGAAGTTTTCTGGAAGAAGATTGTATATTTTTTGGTTTTTAGTTTTGAAATGAAGTTCGATTAAAATGACACAAAAAAGATGTTTTTTTAAAATATTTTAAAAGGTGTAATCGATCTAACTCTACCTTTTCATTCACTTATTAATCATTATCATTTAAATCAATATCCACTTAATTATGATCCCCTAATTTTTTATCCCTCGAACCTTACAAGAGTTAACTTAACCACAAAGATGAAATTACTTAAACCCTAGGCTAGCTTCAGAACACGCAATCGCAGCACCCTGCTTTGATTTTTGTTCTAAGGTTAGATTATTGTAAGTGGTTAAATTAGGATTATATTTGAACTCTAAAAATTTATCCCGTGTGGTCTGGTATTACCGATTAAGATTGCGCTCTCACAATTTACACAATTCTCGACCTCACATATTTTGTGTTAATTGTTCAATTGATTTCTTAGTATCTTACAATTTAAAAAACAATTAATGGATCATATTAAGTGAATTAAATTAGCTCAATTATTCAAAATAATTAAATTAAGAAGGATAGAGGTCGATCGATTACTAAAAAGAACTACTCTTCCATGGGTGGTGTAGTCATCGTGGAGACGTTTTGCATAAGAAAAGGATTGATAGGGTATAACCCAATCATGTCTCCACTCTTGATTCCAACCCAATTACAAATATTAAGAGAAGAAGAAGAGGGAAGAACACAGAATATTCTTTGATGAAAAAGTCAAAAAACAAACATGAATGAAAATAAATACAAAGAAGAGGTGGGAGAGGAGAGACTTTTTGGAAGAGAGGTTTTCACAAGGGATTAATTCTTCCAAGAGTTGTGAGGGGCTCCCAAGAGACACCCTTTCGGCCACACCTTCCCAAAATCCTCGACCGGCCCTCTCAAAGAGTTAAAACCCCCTTTAAATCGATTTTTTGAGGGCTATGGATACATAACTTTTTTAGTGTGAAATGAAAAACTCGGCCAAATATTTTACTCCAAGTTTCACCGCCTAGTTGACCTCTAAAAAGCGTGAATTGACCGGCCTTCCAGAAGGATTATTTGTGCCAAATCATGATCCAGTTCTTTCCTCAAACTTTGGTCTCAATCCAAGCCTAGATGAAGATGATATAACCCAAATACAGAACTCATGTCCATTCTGCCGAGTCCATCCCACCATTAGATTAATGGCCCATTTACTCCATCTAAATGCACTTTTTAGATCTAGTTTCCTTAATGAAAATGTAGAAAATTAATTTAGGAACACTGTTACAAAATTTCGAATTCAAATAATAAATATTAATATATTTATCTTCAAAATACTACAATGCACTATAAAGGGTAAAACAGGAATTTTCTCTAAATTTTCAAATGAATGATCAAATCCCAAATATTTTATAAATAAACATATTTAACACAATGTGAGGAAATTATATCATTTATTATCAATAAAATATTCAAAAAAATAGTGTTTCATCAGAATGTCACACGGATGACCCGGGTTCGATCCCCGGCAAGGGCGCCAATTTGATAGAGTGTTGTCGTGGGCGCCCTCAAATTATTAGTGTGATTTTGTGGTACTTAGGTGCAACAGAGTGGCTGACCAATGTCGTCTCTCAAAGGAGGAAGTAGATTTAGAACAACTTTTTAAAGGTGTTCTAAAAATAAAATAAAAGAGAATAAAAACACTATTTGAAAGGATGAGGTTTGGTCATAGTTTATGAATCTAGAAGAATTTTTCTGGAAGAAGATTGTATATTTTTTTGTTTTTAGTTTTGAAATGATGTTCGATTAAAATGACACAACAAAAAGATTTTTTTTAGAAAATATTTTAAAAGACGTAATCGATCTAACTCTACCTTTTCATTCACATATTAATCATTATCATTTGAATCAATATACACTTAATTATGATCCCCAAATTTTTTATCCCTTAAACCCTTTGAGAGTTAACTTAACCACAAAGATGAAATTACTTAAATCCTAGGCTAGCTTCGGAACACGTAATCACAGAACCCTGCTTTGATTGGTGTTCTAAGGCTAGCTTATGGTTAGTGGTTAATTAGAGCACATATCCATTCTGGAAATGAGGATGATTTGTGATTAGATATTATATTTTAACTCTACAAATTTATCCTGTATGGTCTTGTATTACCGATTAAGATTGCGCTCTCACAATTTACACATTTCCCGACCTCGCATGTTTTGTGTTAATTGTTCAATTGATTTCTTAGTTTATTAAAATTTAAAAAAACAATTCATGGATCATATTAAGTGAATTACAGTAGCTCAATGATTCAAAATAATTAAATGAAGAAGGATAGAGGTCGATCGATTACTAAAAAGAACTACTCTTTCATGGGTTGTGTAGTCATCGTGGAGACGTTTTGCATAAGAAAAGGATTAAAAGTTTAGAACCCAATATTGTCTCCACTCCTGATTCCAACCCAATTAAGAAGATTAATAGAAAAAGAAGATGGAAGAACACAGAAGATTATTTGATGAAAAATTCAAGAAAAAAACATGAAAGAAAATAAATACAAAGAGGAGGTGGGAGAGGAGAGGCTTTTTGGAAGAGAGGTTTGCACAAGGGATTACTTCTTCCAAGAGTTGTGAGGCGCTCCCAAGACACACCCTTTCGGCCAATCCTTACCAAAGGCTCTACCAGCCCTATCAAAGAGTTAAAACTACCTTTAAATAGAGTTTGTGAGGGCTAGAGATACATAACCTTTTAAGTGTGAAATGAAAAAATCAGTTAAATATTTTATTCCATGTTTCACCGCCTAGTTGTCCTCCAAAACGGGTGAATTGACCGGCCTTCCAGAATGATTATTTGTTCCAAATCATGTCCTCGAGCATTCCTCAAATTTGGGGCTCAATATAATCCTAGATGAAGAATCTATGGCCCAAATACAGAACCCATGTCCATTCTGCCGAGTCCAGCCCACCATTGGATTAATGGCCCATTTACTCAATCCAAATTCACTTTTTAGCTCTAGTGTCATGAATGACAGTTGTATAAATTTAAGTTATAAACATTTTTAAAAAATTTTAAATTCAAATAATAAATATAAAAATATTTATCTTCGAAATATTACAGTGCACTATAAAGGGTAAAACTGGAATTTTCTCTAAATTTTCAAATGAATGATCAAATCCCAAATATTTTATAAATAAACATATTTAACACAATGTGAGGAAATTATATCATTTATTATCAATAAAATATTCAAAAAAATAGTGTTTTATCAGCACCCCTTTCACTGACGTATGCTAGATATCCTCGTTCCCAAGGGCGTGTCGAGAGTCATCATGTCAGCAGACGGAAAGACCTAGAGCTCAAGGCACTCTATGACACCAATAGAGATAAAGCTATGTGATGAACCAATATTGAAAAGGGATGAAGATAAAACTGAGGATACTAAGATCGTACCTCGAACTGTAGAGGGTTCGGGATCCTGCTCCTGATGAATCTGCACTACAGCAAATGTCTGGCACGTACCGCGGCCCTGTGTAGCAGCCTGAAAACCCTGACCTGCTCCTCCTTGATCCTGACCACTATGTCCACGACCTCTTCCCCGACCTGAACATCTTGGAGAACTCCAGCCCCCTGTCTGCTGTGGAGCCGTTAATTCTACTTCTGTATGTGGGGTCAAAACTGATCCTCCTTCACTAGCCGCTGGAAGGGGAACCTTGCATAAACGCTTAAAATGACCAATCTTACCGTAGGATCGGCACTCCACTGGGTCCCTCGGGAAATAGGGCTTCTTATGCCTGCTCCTCCCACACTGATAACACACTACTTGGGTGCCATAAGGGGCATCTCGTCTACTAGAAAGAATACCTCGCTTCCTCAGATCGTCTCGGGTAGACTCTCGGTGGCGTTTCCTACTGTCTGTCTGGAGGGAATCAGCCTTGGATGCTATACTGCCCTGGTCTATAGCTCCAGTCTCCCTTAGGTTCCTCTTCAAGATGAGTGCCTGGTTGACTATCAGAGTAATATAAGTCAACTGAAATAAATTCACCTATGATCTGATCTCTGGTCTGAGGTCATCCTCAAACTTCCTTGCTAGAAACAGCACGTCATTCCCCAGGACAGGAGTGAATCGATGTAACTCAGTGAAGCAGGAGGAATACTACATAACGGAGAGAGTACCCTACTGTAGGCTCATGAAATCTCTGGCTCTGTCAGCCCTCAGCGTCGTTGGGTTGAAGTAGTTATAAAACGTATTCTAAAACTCATCCCAAGCAATAGCATGCTAGCGCCCTATCTGAGAGACTACGTCCCACCATCTCTTGGCAAAATCTCAAAGCATATACGTTGCAAGCTTCACCATCCTTTATGGAGGCATCTCCAGATGCTTGAAGATGGACAGAATGGCTTCCATCCATGACTCTGCAGCATGAGGTCCTCCATACCCTATGAAAGTGGGAGGATGCTGCTGATGGAAGACCCGCGTCAGCTCTGCCATAGTCAGGGCATGATGTTGAACTCCCTGGAAGGTCTGCATGAATCTCATGAAACCCTCTCTGAACTGATCATCGACATCAGTGTCTGGAATCACTGTGGGTGCCATGTCCGGAACGATGGGTAGAACTACTGGCAGTCCCTGATCGGTCATATCAGGCGTACGATCGCTGCCTGGTTCCTGGCGTGCAAAGGGAGGGCGTCTCGGTTCCATAGCTCTAAAAGACCAAAAAAACCTTCATTAAAGATGAACACAGTTTCAAAAATGGGGAGTAAAACGGAATAGGCGTTAAAAACCTTTAAATCTGGAAAAACATAACTACACGGCATGTAATACCGATACAACACATGTTTCCAGAAATCCTGCCCTAGGCATGTACCTTGTCCATACATTGCTATGTAAACAACCCGACTACACGGCGTGTTCTTAAACTACATGGCATGTACTAACCCATTTCTCCCTGCCCGAATACTCCTACATGACTAAGTCACAAAGACTGTCCTAGTCGTAGACTACACGGCGTGTTCGAGGAAGACACAATGTGTACTAGTCATGCCTTACCTGACCTGTGTTGTTAGTGACACGACCTGACATAAGGTCGACACTACATGGCGTGTTCCTAAGAGACACGACATGCACTTGAAGGGAGACCTCGGCTTGTGTTGTTCATGACACGACCGGGTACTCGGCTGATCCTTACACGGCGTGTTCCGAGCAAACACGGTGTGTATATGAGAGGATAACACCGACCCAGGTTTTTCAAGACACGGTCGGGTACCTGGGAAAGGATACATGACATGTGCATACCAAACACGGCGTGTACTAAACATGCATTAACTTGCCAGTGTTATTAGTTACACGTCTTGGATCCAAGTTAACCTCTACACGGCATGTACCTATATTACACATCGTGTTCCTGAAAACCATTTACAGCTCCGTGTCCCTGTCCACACGGTCAGTGACACGGCCAAAAACTACACGGCGTGTATATATAAAGTACACGCCTTCTATTCTGGGGTTTTCCATAAAATAGCCTCAGAACTACACCGGAGCCCAGAAAACACATAAAAACAAGGGTTAAGGTTCCAAATTCTGATCTGTGGGGGCCCATACCCCCGCGAATCATTGCTTGGCATCATAACGGTGCATAGAACAACCCACAGTATAAGAACTCACAACCCACCAAATTCCAATCCTTGAGGGCCCATAACACCTCTAAGATCAAAGTTTGGTGTCCATGATAAGAAAGATCCAAAAAACTATACCCTATCAACATAGTAGGCATTCTATCACAGCAGATATCACAACAACATGCATTATCTATCACAAATCCTATCACAATAGCATGCAATCTCTAATGAAACCTAGATGGCATGGAAAAATGCATGGAATGCGATCTTCTAACGTGTTTCTATATGATGCATGAGATGGCATACCCTTATCTCATTGGGTTGCAATGAAATAGAACCGCAATCATATAAACAGTAACATCACAAAAACAAGTGCATCACTTAACGGTGAAATCAATTAAACTGTAAAATTCGCAAAACTCAAAATTTTCAATATTCGAGGTAATATGGCTTTTTCCCTGTACACGGGTTCTAGAATACCCGAACACAGCTATTTAACATTTACCTATTCCATCGTATCCCTATCTAATGTCGCTAAATAATAAGTCAATAGAAAAAGGAAAGAACACCTATGATACCACTTTGTAACGACCTGAATTCAGATCCCTTCCACGGGTGCCCCGTAACCGGTTCGCCACATGACCTCAAGCACATTTACCTAAATGACAGAGGCTTCCGACTAGCAGCGAGGGCCTTAGTATGTAATTGGGGAAACTATGCCTTCATTTTGTATGGTATACAAGGAAAGAAAACAACAATCAATAGCAGAAGCAGTAAGCAACATACAACCATTGAAACTAAATAGCGGAAGCAATGAACATATAATGATAATGATAATGATTCGGCAGGGACAAGTATCTATGGGAAAGTAGCAAACACAACAACATGCTAAAATACAACTGAAAACAAAGTACGAAAGCAAACAGAAACTCCAGCAGCATCGCAAGCCTAAGCTCGGTCCTATGCTCTCCAGCTCCAATCAGCAATCATGCACCTGAAGTAGAAGGGCCCCAATCCCTATCCACACCTGCAACTATATAACCTATTTAGGCCAAAAATTAGGACCCATAGAGGGTGTGAGACTAATCCTAGTAGGAAATAACCATGAGATCTGTTCCCTACTATTAGTGAGTAATATAGAAAATGTAAAGGAAATAAATGCAGTAGAGAAGCATATGTACACTAAAGTAAGCAATCCTAAGAAACTCCATTCACAGTTATTTATTAGTTTAGTATAATCATTTAGATATCAACCATGGAACCTAGAAACATCTTTATACTCCCAAGGCAAGCAAGTAATCACAACAGGTAACTTAGTAGTCTACCTAAATAGAAAGCAGTTCAAACCCAAGATTTTTCTTTGGATTGGTGGACTCACCACAACCAACCAAAAAATAAATCTCTTACTCTCTGGGTGGCTTCTACTAGCAAACCCCATCTAGTCATGTAAACGTACAAAGGCATAGACACTCTGGGAAACTCTCACTGTCAATTCCCTTGTGGTCTTAAAATGAAAGTTATACACTCTCTGAGGAAGCACTTACATCTAAATCCCCTTATAGTCTCGCTACGTAACTAAGGACACTCTGAGGAAGCACCAAGTCCCATTCCCATCGGTCCTACGATCGATTCTAATTGTAGCAGACTCTATACTGAAGCCCTAATCGTCAATTCCCCCTTTAGTCTACCACACCAGGTTCAATTAGCCCGGATCAGTTTAGTCATGCGTAATCAATTGTTAGCAGCCTAAGTAAGTTTAGAAACTACTTGGATAATAGCTACAAATTCTTCCACAAGCATATAAACAGCAAGAAATACATTAAATCAAGGCAACATGCATACTACCAATGTGCAAAAAGGGTTGCCTCGTAAGCAAACCGTGTCAAACAACAATCAATATCCAAAACAAGGGGAAACACCTGTGGGGTGATCCTCAAACATGCTAACAAGAAATTATTAATCATCTAATAACCTCAGGAATACAATCAATCTAAGGCAGATAACTAAACAGGATCAAAACCCTAACCCAAGATACCCGATACCTGGGTATCCGACACTTTTGCACCAAAAACTCAAAGACATTCAACATAGGGAAAAAAACCACATACCTCGATCCCTGTAGATCGATATAAGTGAACTACGATGACAGATTCCCCTTATAACGACGTAGATTAGAGAAAACACACAAAACACTCAACCTATGATAACGTGAAAACGAGGAGGAATCGAGAAACAAGGCTAAAGAAGAATGGAGAACTCATCGTTGCACATCCAACGCAGTCGACGACAGCTAGAACGGAGGTCGTATGGAGGCACTGCGGCTCGGAGAATATTCGGCCGTATGGTCGCTCTCAGATGAACAAAACCTGGAGAAGAATGACGCTTCTGTGCGTCAGGTGTGACCCCTGTCCGTTTAATGAAAAAAATGAAAGTACACAATGTGTACTTTTAGAGTACACGGCGTGTACTAAGTCTTTTCCGTACTCCGCCAAAATCGGCCTCCACGTCACCCTCACACACCGTGTGTGTGGCCCGGACATGGCCATCACAAGGCTTCGGCGGGAAAAGTGTACATGACGTATACTTCAAAAATTTCCAGAAAGTTCATTTTTCTCAAAAACTCCATAAAAAGGAAAAGTGAACCTGAAAAGAAGATCTGGGTTCTTAAATATACCATGGGAGGAAATTTTTGTATTCATGATGTCAATTAAATGTATAGAGAATTTTTTGAAATTACTTGTTTTATAACATTGTTTGAAATTATAGGGTTTTTCTGGGTGTGATGTTATATTAATAGAACATTGCATCCATATAGTCTTTTATCAGTTCTTTTTAATTCATTTATAAAGTGGACCCCCTTTATCATCGCTGTTATTTACATCACTTTTTTTGCACTATTAAAATTCATATATATGCACTGTTAAAGGGTAATGTGAAATAGTGTCTTGGAAAAAAAAATTTTAACTAGGTTGAGTGGGAACCCTTACATTAATCATAGTCTCAGAGGCATAAGGCCCATTACATGAACTGAAGGACCAAAGAATATAATATACTATAACTACCCCACCCTATCATCTAATTCATTGATGGCACCTAACTCTCCTCTTTGTATGGATGGTCGACAAGCATTTCCCCATGCATAGAGGTACAATCCATGGTAGTGATGGAAAAAAATCCATACCATCTATTCATTTCCCAATCTGGCTACATTTTATTTAGTGTCTTCTAATTTCTCCAATTACTCATTTAGGGCTTTCTCCTGTGTAGTATGAACTGACTACTTCATGGAGCATAGGAACTATGGCCTAAAATACCATGTCCTAAAGAACCATGGTGGCCTAGAGTCCATGTTGCACGGTGGACCAAATTCCTAAATCCAATGCCCACAGGACCAAATTGGGTGAATCTTTCCAATGCTACATTAACTGATATAGTACATTCTACAATAATTGATATTGTAACTCGAAAATTCACCCATTATTTGTTTTGAAACTAATTATTTTTTGAATCATTATTATGATAATTACGAGTCAATATCCACCCCAACTACACCAGCTTATTTCATTGAATGGGGAAATATTTATTTTATTTATTTCCATTATATGAATACACATTGATTTATTAATCAGTGAATAAGTAATAGTTTTCTTAGGGAACATTATAAAATGTATTTTTAATTTATATGATGAATGTTTTGGACATAATTAGTAGTGTTTGGGGCCTAGAATTATATAGAACCTGGATAAATCAGTAGGTCTCATGAGAATAACTATCTAGGTTATTAGATTTTTCCTTACCCATTTACATATTATGTATTAGAGTAATGCCTTGATGTTATATTTATGATTTACAACATTCATAATTTAATAATTATGAGTTCAATAATTATTGTCCATTTTTTATTTTTATAGATATATTATTCCTTCAGTTTCATTTTATTATGGAATTATTTTTATTATTTGTTTTTCCATACTATTTATGTCATAATTATGTTACGATAGCTTCCATTGTAATCTACTCCATATTGAGCATATAAGATCACCCTTATCTTGTTTTCCTTTTCCCATGAATCATATATGAGAAAAATGTGTAATTTTCAAGGATATTATAGAATGGATAATAATATTCTCATAGTGTTTTTAAACCATATATTATGTTTTTAGGTGCAATGATAAAAACATATATATACCCCATCTTTCTTGACTACTTAGATAGTGGATACTGCACAAAAATATTTTATAATGTACCAATATTATAATATAATTATAAACTTTTGATTTTTAGATATAGGTTTCTTATAGGTATCATCATTCAATTATTGAGATATTTAATGATATTCCTAGTGGATAAGTGCTTCCGGATAATAATTTGTATGTTCCACTAATTATGGAAGGGTAACTCTAAAGAACAACTATTGAAAAGTAATATGGGATATAAATAAGATATAGAAGGGTTATATGTGATTTAAATTACCTATGTAAAGGTAATGAGGGAGTTTTCAAGGTTAAAAAAGGATAAAATACTTTGGCTTTATAATGCTAGGATGAGACATGGTCGATTGTCATATGGTTGATCCATTGGCCATATCTGTTAGTTTTTGTGTGTGGTATACTGAGAACGATTGGTTTAGTATGTTAAATCCACACAAACAAATGTTGTTGACATAAAATGATCCATATGGTCGATCAAGATGCATGGTTCTTATAAATACATGGATAATCCTCACATTCATTGTGTAATGATTCAGATGATGTGATTATTTTTTCATCATTGTTAAATATTATGGCTGATCTGATGATCATAATAAGAGACAATAATTAAGGTGAAATATATAATGAGTAAGTTATTGTTTTTGAGAATATATCCATCCAATGGTATAATTATCTACATAAGAGTCCCACACATTCAATTATTCATGCATATGAGGATGGAAATATTGAGAGTTCTAAATGCATCTGATTTTGGGGAAAATTTCAAGATGAAAGACCAAGTATTTTGGAATGTCTTCATCTGAATTAAAATATGTGGTTTCTATTAATTATGATATTGTTATATTTTATTATGACATGATATAAAAAATAATCATTATAATTTTGGTGGTTTAAAAGAAAATTTAGACCACAAATTTTAATGTGTTTAATAAGGAGGAGAAGTCAAAATATGTTTGACCACTTTTAAAGAGATGTTCTTATTTTTCTCAAACGA
Organism: Viscum album; assembly: GCA_963277665.1. Taxonomy (NCBI): domain Eukaryota; kingdom Viridiplantae; phylum Streptophyta; class Magnoliopsida; order Santalales; family Viscaceae; genus Viscum; species Viscum album. The sequence continues at coordinate 1,627,367,332 of OY728130.1, forward strand.
TATTATAGTTTCCATATTTATAATAAAAAATATATTTTCATATTTACATAAAATGTAATAAGGATTAAAACATATTATTGAGAGAACATGCGTACATCGTGTGAGAATTTTGAGAAATCCCTATACTGAATCCTAAGAGAATATTTGTTATATCAATGAAGAATAAGGTCAAACTGGATGTTGATGTGTGGATTCCATGTATGAATTGAGAAAAAGTAACACTTTATTACTACATATGATATTTCTATACCATCAAGAGATCCACGCGAAAGGTGAAGTGATTCTCACAAGAAGGATGATGGCTATACATGTAGGGGAATAATGTCAAATATCTATATCAAACTAAGATAAAATAAATGACCTATTAAGAGGATGAGTTATGAAGACCCTTGATGAACTATCATGAGGTATTATAAATACCCCATTGGGAGGAAACATAAAGAATATTTTTTGGAGACATCTTAAAGTGGTAGTGTTCTAGTATAATGGAATAGTTGAGAGGTTCTTGCTGTGAATAATTAATGACAAGTTATTTTAGAATATTATCAATTGGGTATTTTAGGAAATTAAATATCATGATTTTCAAGATATAGCTTTTTCATTATACTCAATTGATTCATATTGTTGAAACCAGGTCTTATAAAATTAGATGAACCTTTAAAGGAGTAGGGTTTCAAGGACAACCCATGTAAAACCTTGTATCTTGTTTTTTCTATGTCCTATATACTCGAGTATGGTTGAGAAAAAATAATGGGAGTGGGATGACGACTTACATGTCTTTAAAGGGTGAATTAAAAGGAAGATTCATAAAATAAAAATGGATCATTGATTCACCCCTCTAACAATTATTGATCTCACTAAACCTAAGAACAACGTTATTCATAGTAAATATTACTTACTAGTAATTTTATTATACCAATAATCAAGATACTATTCTAACTATCATGTTACTATTCTAATGGCAAGGTTATATTACATTTGTTATACAAACCTCAGAATTTTTTCAGATACTTATTATTTTACTTCATTCATAATTCATATAGTTTCTCTTATTGTTAACTATACATTATTTATAAAATACCATCCATATTTTTAATGTGCCATTTTCCTATTAGATTAGTGTCTATGGCTATGGTATTTATGGGAGACCGTAACACACTAAAATATTAAATTCTAGTTACATTATTTACTTGTGTTTATTATCATATTGTACTAGTATTTATTTAATGGAATGAATTCAAACTTTGTATGTAATTTTATATACTGTTAGAATAAAATATGGTTTTTCTGTTATTTGGTGCATTTGTTTTATTTATAATATATTTTATAATTCACCATTTAAATTTATAACAAAAAATTGGTTAAATGTTTTAATTTCATATATAAATATATTGTTATTACATTCTTCCCCACATAAGTAATTTTATCCTTAAAATTTAAATTTTTATCTTAAATCGATAATAGATGGGGTAGTTCTATTTATTTATATAATTAGGTTCCCATGTTGTTTATTTATACTTATGGTGTCACCAAATTAATTTAAGAATGTGACCTATCTTGATATATGAAATATTGAATTAATGAATCAAAATATCCATCAATTACTCCACATACAAGATTTAACACTTTAGAAGTACAACCTCTAGATTTAGTACATTAAAAGGATTGGAAATATAATTCCTATTGCGAGTCGGAAATTATGTCCTTGAGTTGGTTTTAGTGGAAATAACAATTTATAGGACATAAATCCAACATAATTAAGATCATTAATGGGATAATGTTCCATGGTATGGGATATCCATTATTTCCAAACCTCACGAATATCTTCTCAAGAGATAGTTAAAGGAGAAAATTGTTTAAAACATAAAACTCTATATATATTTAATAACAGTCATCATAGTTATATAGGAAATTCTGTGCTACTTCAGTATTCTATTGAAAAGATTGGACATTCATTGTCATTTCCTAAACAAGTTCACATCCCAATATCTTCTGTTCACCATCTTCACCTTTTTATAAAATCATTTCATGGGAATATTAAACACTATTACAATAGGAAGCACATGATTCATAGAAACAACTATAGTTACTTTATATTTTCCCCATAGTTGTGAGGGTTTTTCACTTTATAACCTCTGTAAAAGTTTTGATTTAAGATAAATTATTCACTAACTTCATCCTATCATATTAGAGTTTAGAATCTCTTCTTATATAGAGTTTCATATGTGTCCATCTGTATACTTGAGTTCAAAATATTGTTGTATGATAACTCAACTAGTAATATATGTTTACTCCACCCTATTTTGAATCCGATCAATAATTCTCTCAGTAAGTCATCAATATTTTGAATTATATTTTATTGTTGACCACATGTAGTAGGGAAGTAAGATATATTAAAAATCAACTCTGTATTCAAGGCATGTGAAAGTCACCTATTGAATATAGAGGTGAGATTTATATCTCAATTAAATAGGATCAAATTTGGTTCCATATGATGACTTATCACTTACATAACATATAACAGGTCAAGTTGATCAATAGTGAAATTTTCTTCAATGGTAATGGAGTGAAAGATATTGTTTAGTTGATCCACCAAAACCCATATCGCATTGTTCCTTTTATATTTTAGTGTACATCTCATAAAAAATATATGGTAATGTTATCACATTTACATTTTGGTATTGTTATTGGTTACAAAATCCTATTACACTTTTGAAAATCTACATTAACTTATTGATATACTAATCACTTTGAGGTGTACTCTAATATTTTTTTTAAATTAACAACTATATAAGTGGCATTAATAGTTATGATATATATTCGTACTTCATAGATGGATAAATAAATATGAGTTGTATGCATCATCTAATTCCTTTTTATTTATCATTGGAGGTTATGATACCCACAGTTATGTTCAAAACTAAATGACTCCATATTAATGAAAATATATTTCACAAAGATTTCATTCCTTAATTCAGTGCAACTTATTTTATATCTCTAATTCCTTCCTTTTCACTTTCATGATTTTCTGTTGGATATTTGGTTAATACATCATTTGGGAAAGATGGGGTTTCTTCCCTACCATTATGATTTATAAATCCATCCTTTCTATATCCATGAAGTGTGGGTCTTCCACAGTACTTTCCATGGATAATGTATAAGGTTAATTTATATATATAGAATTAGAAAAAAATTTCAAATTCCCAATGTGGTAATGTATTATGTAGTTATAGTCTATGATTAACTCTAACCATCAATTAGGTTTAAAATTTGGAAACCATTTTATATAAAATTATTTAGTTCTAATAGAATTATAAAGTCTGATGAACTAAAAATATATGGTAAGGATGGTTAAAGAGGAAGTGAAAAACAAAGGCTAAAAATCATGAATCCTACCTGACTGGATTCATGTAGTCAGAAAGTGTTAACAAGAGTCAATCCATCATAATAAGACCAATAATGGGAATGTGTAATATAGTAAAGAGTCTCGTGGCCTTTAGATGTAAGCACTACTCACTAGTGAATTCAATTAGATTATGAGGGGTCTTTGGATGAATGATGCATCTTTTGTAATGATTATTTAATGTGGGGACTTCTCTACACAGGTTGGATAAAATAGATTATCAGAAGTACTGGTTGGGTTATACTATTTATAGTGGGATGGAACTTTTATAATGGATATTCTAATCATTTTTGTCATCCTATTATTCTTTTAAACAAATGAACAATGGAATCCCCCCTCAAAGATTAAGATTCATGTTTTAACCAAGTAAAATAATTTTGTTCTTATGCCTTTGGTGGTTTTATTTTGATCATTATTTTGATGATTATTTTATATAATTAATCTAAAGGATTAATATTGTAGTGTTAATAATTGTGTGTAGTGATCCTTCTTTATTATAGTAATCTTACAATGTGTGAAAAAATGCATAGATTATTTTTCCACCTTCATATGTTTCAGTGTAATAATTTTCACTATTTTTTTAATGATAGTCGTGAGGCCAAAAAATTGTATTCAATCATTGTCATAGTATTTTCTCTAGATTAAAAACCATGGATAAGGTGATTCATATCTTAGTTTAGAAAAAATATTATACCCATGACTTTTTTGGATAATATAAACCCATAGTTCCTGATATTTCTCTACATTTAATAGAATAATTGAGAGTTTACAATTACTGGAGAGATGGTTTTAGAATAGAGTAAAGTCCAAGTGGTGAAGTTTAATGAGAAGGATTTCATATTATAAAAAATTTAGATAGAGGATGGTGCATGTAATATTTTTTATGGAACAATTGTTTTAGAAAAATTAGTGAGGTATGAGACTTTATAGCTTACATATTTATCATATGCTGCAATTTATACCAGAGATTTGACCACTACAAAACCTTGACCTGACCATATAGGGAATCTATAGAGAAACAGATAAAAATCTGCAATAAAAAGTTATATTTAAAGTAAAAAACATTTATTATGGAAATACTGAAGACCATATATGTGAGAATTAATAGAAGGTGTCCTTCCAGAAGAAAGGAAAGGCACTAATGCATGAAAAGATAGTCTTGGTTTACATGGATGTTTGGAGATTAACAATAGATTTCTATCAAAGAGGATCACTCTACAACAATAGATTCATAAATTATGCCACATTTTATGTGTGGGTTTTCTTTCTCATGAAAATGTACATGATTTTCATAAATTTCATTAGATGGAGAGTCATGGTGGGAAAAGAGACCATGTACAAGTCAATATGATTATGATCAGTTTATGGTGTAGAATATACAAGTATAGTGTTAATGAGATTTTGATGGAGGAAGGGGGTTTTATTTGAGAATACAATTATAGGTACTCAATAAGAGAATTTATTTTTAGAGAGGATGAACTGAATGTTGGTGGATATAGTAAGAAGCAAGAGTATTCATGTGGGATTCCTTTAGATGTTTAGGATGAGATAGTGAACTGTGTGTCCTAGTTTATCAACTAAGGAATATCATCTCCAATTGGATAGTAACATATATATATATATATATATATATCTATTTCATCACAATAAATGTAGACTTAAAACATCTCAATGTCTTCAGGGAACACACATTTGTCTTTTTTATACTACGAAATGAAAAAATATGGAGGGGAAGCCTTTAAAATGTAATTTTTTAGCTCTGATTGTGAAGAGTTTATTTTATGAATATGTGTAAAAACTATCATAAGGTCATCAGAAGTAAAAAATATGATCTCTAATGAAGATTTATTATATATGTATAAAAAATAGTGTAATGTTGTAGTGATAAAAATTATTATCGGAAGATGAGGTTTTCTGAAATTGACATCCAGAATATATAGATGTTTCAGAGAAATCAAAAAGAACATCATTACCAGAAACATATGACTATTCGATTGAGTTATTTAAATGAGGTCAGTATTCAATGGTGTTTGTATTCCATAATTTATTGGATATATTAAGGACTTTGAAGTCTCGAGAAAAATCTCTAGAAGACATGTTCTAGAAGCTATAATACTAGAAGGAGCACAACCTTAGGGAAAATTGTATATATCTTCCCAAGAAATGAACCAAGTGTAGATATATAGAGTTATATTTGACTCTGGTATTATTATAATCAATGGAGGTATCAATATCATGGAATATGTGATATATATTAAAGACTTAAAAAGGTATGGGTTATACATAATGGATGAAATTGATTCCCACCATGTGTCCGGTATATGGGAGTTGATGGAAAAACATAATGGGTAGAATGTACTTCAAAATAAATGGGTGTATCTGATGAATGAATATATATGAATTATATATAGGTAAAAGGATATGAAAATAATGGAAGGTTTTAAACAAAGTTATGGAGTGAATTCCCCAAAGATCTTTTCTCTAGTAGTATATAACGTGAATATATGATTGGTGTTAATTATATTTTCTATAGAAGGACTTTATCGAGAGAAGTAGGATATGATGAAAAACATTCTTCATCAAGATTTTGATTAAGAAATATATATGGAGAATCTGAATTATTTCTAATATATAAGAAACTATAAACTTATCTAAAAACTCAAACAAAGAATTTATAGTTTTAAATAGGAACTATGGAATTAGAATTATGTGTTCAATGAATTCATAACTAAAAATAAGTTAATAATAGAAAATGATAATAATTAGTGTTACTAGTAGGTGTTTGGTGATGGGAGTTTCATTATCCTTATTCTCCATGTTGATGACATGTTAATTGGAGGTATGATAAGGAAATATTCATTATGATAAGAGTTGAGTTATCCAAAAGCATTGAGATAAAGTATCTCAATCAAACTAAATATACATTGTGGATATAGATAGTGAGATATTTTAGTTCTATTAAAATATACTTGGATGAGGATGATTATATATGGAAGGTGGTGGATCACTTCAGTATGAGTGAGGGAAATTCAATGGCCACAATCTCAACTTTATACATCAAAATGGGAAAAGGTAATGCAAAAAAATATAAGAAAATTTTAAATACATGGAAAAGGTTCAATTTATATCATTTATTGGAAACTGGATGTATTAAATGGTGTGTAATCATCTATAAATTATGTACAAAATTATTTTTTTCAATAGGTTTATCTAGAACCCTATAAGAGAGAACTGGACGGTTGTGAAGTTGATTCTATAGCACTTGAAGGGTTTAAAAGACTTGGTAAATTTATTCAGAAAAAAGAAGACATTACAACATTTTACAGACTCAAACATAGGTTGAGATTTAGAATCATGGAAGATAACCTTAAAATATATGTTTACCTTTGGAAGAATAGAAGTGATTTGGATGTATAAACATCAACTAGTAGTTTCACTTTCTAAAATATAATCAATGTATTTTTCTCTAATTGATGTTTGTAATAAGATGGTTTGGATGAAGGGGATATTAGAGGATCTATAAATAAGTCAATAATTCAGAAAATTATTTAATGATTCACAAAGTGAGATACACCTATCTAGAAATATAATGTTTTGTTCATAGATGAAGCAAATTCATCTTAAGTACACCTTCATTTGGGTTTTTTTTGATGATGGAGTGTTGGATCTATTAAATATTGAAGGAAATCGAAATTCTGTTGAAATTTTTTCAAAGGTCATGATTCTATGTGTATTGAGGTAGTGAAATGAATTAGTTGTACTTAGATGACTAGAATTCACTATTGATGTAACCATGTAGCTACAATTTAAATTCATAGAGTTGAAGGAATAATTTATTAGGAAGATAGAGGACTATGTGAGGATGCATGAAAAATAATATTAATGTTTGAGATTATTGGGTTTTGAATGTAGAATCCATTTTCCTACCAAATATTTAAGTACAAAAGAAGGAGGAAGTCTAATTTCCTAACATTTTATATACCAAATGATGAATATAGATACATCATTGAGATGTCTAGAAATAAAAAAATCTCATCATATTATATACATGCAGTGGTAAGGTGTTCCGGAGACTCAATCCTTATGAAAAATAATAGAGTCCTTTTCATGTACATAGGATCATTAGTGAAGATCGATTGAGGTGAACACTTCATTATACAAGTATGATAATGGTGATTATAGGAATCACTAGATGGTTTCATCCATTTATAGTGTGGTGGATATTTTTTTAATGGATATCCTATTATTTTTAATCATCCTCTGGTTATTTTGAATAAAATTAATGTATTATTTCCCCATGTATAATGGCTCAAGTTTTAACCGCATAAAATCTTTTGTTCTTGTATCTTTGATTTTTTTTCATTCAATCTTTGTTTTTGATAGCTATTGTCTTTACATAATATAGAGGTTTTTTGTATTGGTTAGGTTACTTGAGTGTAGTGTATATAAATTTTTCTTATCACTATATCATGAGTTTATATTAAAGATATTTTCCTTACACCTTCATAATTCTAGTGGAACATTCCATTGTTTTGATGGATATTATCTTTGATCCCAACACCATCTTACTTGACTCATGTTCATGTCCTTCAATGTGAAAATATAAATTAAAATCATTTATTAAATATGTATTTCACACTTATCTCCATATAGATAATTCATTCAATTTCTTTAATGAATATGTTATAGCTGTTAACTCCAAATCATGTGTTGGGAAGTTTATCTAACGAATATTCTATTACCATATGCATAAAATATCACTTTATCATTTTACAATGAGGTATAACCTAATCCCTTCATTGAATAATTTATATATATCAGTAACCCTTCTCTACTTGAGGGTAGTCCGAGTACATGTTTAATGACTACCCACTTAATAAGATCCCTAAATCTTCATTTACATTTATCCATCTAGAAATTTTTTACTTCCTTTCATGATTCCATAGTCAGTGAGATATAAAATAATGGTAATTTTCTCACATTCAATATTGTCATCCCAACTAATATAATAAGACTATGGATATCCATTAAACATGTGGGTTTTTTCCATTATCCAATAAAAATTTCCATTGATATACTAAAAAATATTCCCTCTCTTGTGATCACATTCCCTAAGAATGTGATTTATTACATAAAAAATGACACACTTTCTAAAATTTTCATATAAAATATATTTCCTTAAATTATTTATGAAAGTAATTATATATTATTCATATTTTTCTTAAAAATTATATTCTTCAATAATATCATCAAAACTTTCAATGAAAATTTATCGTTGTAGTCTATAAAACTCGAATCATGATGTCCTTGAATATTTTTGGGATTTTCGAAAGTAAAAATTAATTTACAATTAACTAATAGTGTCTTTATCTTATATGGAATGATTCATTTTCAATATCTTTATTTTTTACATACAGTTCTCCAAATCTAAAACTATGATAAAATTTTAAGAATATATATGGTTCATGATGTTGAATGAACAATTCCTCAATCCATGGTAGTTGATACTTATTCATGATGCTTATATTGTAGAGCTCTTGATAATCAATGAAAATTTTTAATGACCCATCCTTCTTTAAAAAAATCACTATTGTTCCATGAGGTTATTCACTAGGGTGTACAAACCCCTTTCATAAACACGATTATTGTTAATTATTTAATTCCTTTATTTCTATATAGTCTTTTATATTTGGTCTCTTTGATATTGGAGTATCTCCATGAATTATTTATATTGATAACTCCACATCATGATGTAAGGTAAGAATATGAAAATATAAATGGAATACATTATTATATTCTCTAATGATAGGTATGTCTTTATGGTTAAAATTTTCCATTATTTTAATTATTTTTTCATGATATTATTTTTAATTGGGTATTAATAATCATACTTTTTAAGGGGTTAATAAAGGTGATTCATAATACTCCTTGAATATGTACAGGATAATGAGATATTTTAGAATATAGAAAGATATTTTTTCATTACTCAAAAATAATATGATCTCTATATAAAGAGAGGTAATCTATTACCATATAGAATCAATATCTACCAAAAAATGAGTTACGCGATTCCCAAGAAGAATCTTCACATAAAAATTAATTGATTAGGGACCAAAACTTAGGATAAAATAGTTACACAACTTGGAATTATAATTGACATTCCACCTTTAATGTTTTGAGGACATGATTCAATATTTATAAAATAATTATGTGATATAAAGGAATATGTTGAGACATAATTAATTAATACATTCACTATTCGGGATTGAATAGTAGGTGTACCTTTCAAACATTCATTATATTACGCCTCCTATATGGTTTTGATAACATAATCCTTTCTGTTTCCCTTGGATGAGGTGGCTTTTTGATTTAAATTATCCAAGAATAACGTTAGATTAGTTCATTGGTTTTCATAGTTTCTATGTTCCATGATGTTGAAACATTGTAGAATGAGTGTTGAACTATGTTGAACCTTCCTATAATATATTATATTGAGTGTCGTTTTCACATCCCGTCAATAATATTTTTCTTGATTTCTAAATTTTACAAAATTTAATAATTTCATATTTCCTTTAAGGCAGTCCTCCAGGTGTTTCATAAAATTATTTTATAATGTGGGTAGTTAAATACTCTCAACTAAATTTCCTTTATCATTTGATCCCTCTGTTTTAAACTCCATTCTTTATTTTTTGTCCATATATTCATGAGATCATTATTCAAACTCCATATGTACTCGATATTGTATTAATCTAAATTTTTTATAATTCTCATTGTCTGAGTAGTTACAGATTTTAAGAGATATGGTTTTAAATAACTATATAATACATGTATTGTGAAATAATGTTTGATAAAAAACTATAGGTGAACCCTTAAAGCCTTCTAAAATTGACCTCACAAGTGAGGATAAAATAATTCACATTTTCCTTGATCTCTATAAATTCACTCTACCTTTTTATAGAGTATCGGGAAAATAACTCATAATAATTATTTTTTATGCCTTCCGAATTTAGGGATTAAACTTTATTCTTTGGATTTGTATTATTGATCAATTTTTACCATTGATCAACATATACATACAAATGGGTAAACATTTAGAAAAACATTCTTTCTCACAACAATGAAGAATAAAAAATACATTTTCTATGGAGTTGACGAATTATTCCTTGATAATTGAATTAGAATATCCATTAAATTAGTGATGTCATTGTTACATGAAATACTTAATGGATAATTTATCTTTTTTGAGTGAAGGTGTACTCTCCATATGGTTTTGGTTATTATTCATTACTTGGGAAAAGTGGTTAAGCACCACATGAGGTTTTGGACACCATATCTCATCATATTAGGAACATTTTTTCGGAAAATCATTTTATTTCCCATCACATTGTTTATTTAATTCGTTCACAATAGTTCCCTCCATTTTATAAAATAGAAAAGTTAGTGATAAAATAACAGAAGATAATAAATCATGTAAATAAAATGTTTTCATGTGTGTAGTTCCCAGATCAGTGTAATATAATTAATATGGGGAGGGGTGAATCAATCATCACACCCTTTAATGAATTATTATAATATTACACGATAGATTCCTCTTTCCACTCAAATATATCTAAAAACCTCACTAAATATATAGTAAATATAAGTATAAAGACCAATAAATGATATTTACCTGGTTATCCAAATGTGACATACTACCTTGTCACATTGGTAATAACCCCAACGTTTACTCTCCACTAAATTAAATTTTAATACGTTATAACCCTCAATTAAAAACATTAGTAACAAGTTATACCCTACATTATAAACTTCTTAAATGATTAGTTATACCCCAACTCATAAGCATCCAACTAATTGTTATACCCTTAACCATAATATTATTCTTAAATATTGATCAAGTGTAGAAAAGAATTATTCCATATATGGTCTTTCTAACCATGAATGTTGGATTTCCTTTTCCATTGTACATCTCCTTCAAGATCTTAAAATGTTCTCGGAAGATTCGTCTTGTCTCAAAATTTCCTCCTGGTCTTGAAATTCCAAGATAAACTCATTTCTCAACATAACATAAAATTTTCAAGAAACATTTCACATAAAATGTCCATTTGGTAATACAATTTATGGTATTATTTTTCCAATAATCCTCAACCTGTTAAACCACTATACGATGTGCCCCTTTCTAGTATGATGTGTCTGATACTTCTTTTTCTGATGCAACTCAATCTACTGCACCTTTGTCTGATATACCTTTATCCAATGTACCTATCTTTGATACCTATGTATAATACCAAAACCTAACACACCTATAACTAATGCACCAATATATGATGAACCTCTGTCTGATACAACTTCATTTGATGTATCTCTTTTATTAATCTCTTTATAATTCCTATGTTCGATGATCCTTTTCCGAATACACCTCAGTTTAATGGGCGTCCATTTGATGTTCCTCAATCCAATAAAATTTGTATGGTACTCGTCACCTTTATCAAAATGGTTTTTTATTAACATATCATGCTGAAAATGTTTATAAATTTCACACTTTTTGTGGTGAATACGTTATAATGAGGATATACCACATTATATACTATAACATCCTCTAAAAAACACGAATGAAGCTTGTGATCTAAATATTAATTTCACTATCAACTTTTAATTCAGTTCACCCCCTTTATAAAGAATAAAATAAACTATAGTCAATATTATTTATTAATGTTTCTTAAAATATTTTCATCAAGGAACTCTTTATATATTCTAAAAATATCATCAAGATTTTAAAAATATTGAATTTAAAATCACCATTATCATAATGTTTGACATTACAATGTTTTTGTTAAGATCCCCAATCCTCATCCTATAAGAAAACATTCTCCATGACTTTATAACCCAAACATTGTATAGATAAATAATATAACTCAATATTTTTACAATTTTGTTATAAGATTTATCTTCTTTATCTGGATTATTTTTAATGTTTTGGTGAACATTCTCTGTCTAGTACACTCACATTTTTTTATCTGGTAAACTTAAATGTCTTCTTAAATTCCCCCATATAGTAAACATAAATATTATTAAAATTTTCCCTTTGGTAAACATATAAATATTTTTAACTTACTTCATATGGTAGAATTACAATCTTTTCTCCATCAATACCTTTAAAAACTTTTTTTTTGGAATTTTTAATAAAATTTTCTTTTTAGAAATTATTGAAAAAAATTATCTTAAACCATGAATACTTTGATAAATCATGATTTTGGATCATAGAATCATTATATGAATTATAAATATTTCTTTAAACAATGAAGAAACACTTCTCTCTAGTTTTCTATCAATTTCCCCTACAAACACATATTGACATATTGAAAATAAATTCAACTAAAATAAACTAGTAACAATAATATCCCCCTTTGAGATTTTTTTCAATATCCACACCCATATTATAATTCAATATGTGCCCTCTAATATTTCTCCCCCATATATGCATGAATTTAATTAATCCCCATTATTGAAAATCAAATACAAATGGAAACATATGTGACATCTCAACCTATCTTCTTTCATCTCAAAATCATGAGATATTTCCTTGAGGGAAGAATAATATCACATGATTCACTGAATAATGATCCTTTAATTATACAAAAATAAGTATATATGGGTTAACCTGATGTATAAAATAGGAGTTTATAATATAGGTGATCATTTTTTCCATAAAAAATTCTTTTACGGAATGCTTTACTCAGTTTTATTATATTATATTTATATCTAGGTTTGTCTAAGTTAGTTTGTTAAGATAAAATCTACACACATATAAATAAAAATCTCAAAACAATTCAATGTTATATAGACAACTCCCCTTGAATCTCATCGTTCTCAATAATCATTATTCCACCTTAAATATTAGTTTTATACCACCATGTAAATTGTTATAGTCACACCATAGCTTCAACTTTTCTCCCCCTGAATGGTATCACTACATCCTCCATCATAGTGATCATAATATTCCATGATGGATATATATTCTTGTTTTATAGGAACTACAACACTTAGATATATCATTTACTTATTATCCTTAAATCCCTTGTATATTAGTTCCAATAAAGAAGAGTACTAGGAATAAAGAGTAACCTCAATGTTCCTTAGTTATAATCTTTTGATTGGGAGTCTACTCTTAGTGTATAATTCTTCTTTTTAATCTTCTAAGACTTATCATAAAATGTTATTTCTTCAAGAAATCATCCTTTTTTGACTTTATAATGGGTTTCATTACATCTATTGAGTCATAAGATGATGTTTTCATCTTCATTTTAGTTTTAAAAATATATTCATTCAATTGATCTTGAAACATACATTTAATTAATTACTCTTGGGATGGGAAGATAATCACACAATATTTATTAGAATTACCATATTTCTCAAGCCACATATATTTATTCTGAATCGAAAAAAATATCCACATATAAATTATCCTAAAATTTGTTCTCATCTTCTGAATCCTGTGTTTTAATTTTTTTCAGTAGTCTTTTATGATTCCTATATATTTATATCCTTTGATGTTTGATATAGACAAATAACTAAGCACTTTTTCATTAATTTTTAAACATTCTGTAGTTACTCACAAGCCCTAATTGAAACATTAACATTACCCCCCTGAAATTTCATTTCGTCCTCATCTTTATATCCTAGAACAGTTTTTATACTCTAATTATCATAACCCCATTGATCCATACATATTTTGTGGTAGAGAAATATTCCCTAAAACCTGCCAATAGATTATTGGTAAGGTAAAAATTAGATAATGTCATCACAACAGGGCTAGGACTATTCTTTGATTTCCTAGATTACCCACTCTAGATATATCCTTCAGGGATACCAGTAATTTCCCTACCCTCATAAATACCACCATGAATGATTATCAAAGAAATATTTATGATAGCACTGGTATGGCTAATGTTCAAGAAAAAAGTGTTTTCACTCGTTCATAATCTGATTCCTTTTCTATCAAATTTTTTCTCAGAATCCTCTTGATTCCATCTTCTCAAGACCTTTTTTGGTGATTCTCTTTTCTAGAAAAAAAATTCCATTAAAAAAACTCAATTTATGGGTTTGGTGCGTCTGAAAAAATGCCTTGCCCACTGATGTAAGTGTCCAGCACATGTGGTTTCCTTTAGCATCTAAATGTTTGTGCTGCAAGGAGATGATGACAAAATCCTATGACCAGTTTTTTTTAATAGTTAATGTGAAATTACATTGTGTAAATCCTTTGGTTAGTTCACTAGATGGTCCAAGAGGTATTTTTCCTTTGTTCTCTTCCTCTAGTAGTTGTTTCATGGTGAAGAATAACCAGGTACTAAGAGGAAATCTAGAGCCCCAATCCTTATTATTGGATGCTGCCTTCTATGATCCGATAAGAATGGTAAAAGTCATATATCTTCAAAAAATTCCATTTACGGTATTGTCATAAAAACTAGAAACCTTATTTTGGATGTGGTCGGACTGTGTAAGGAATTAAAGAATTCCCCCTCCCTCAAGCCTCTTCTCCTTGGATCTTCCTCCACTTTGAGTTATCCTTTTAACTAGCGGCGATGGATCAAATAAAACCCTCTATTTTAGGGGATCAAACTTTATATTGATGGAACATGCACCAAGGGATCTATGAGTGTTGGAGGTGTGATCATGGATCCAAAGGGTTCAATTGTTGTAGCTTTCTCAGCCATCTTGGGTAATTTGGACTCTCTTCAAGCCAAATCCCAAGCCAGGATTATAAGACTTCTCATTTGCAAGAAGATGAAAATTTAAAATAATTAAATTGAGACAGACCTCCTATTTGTTTATAATGATTTAACAGGTAAAGGACCAATCACATGGTCTATAGAATACATCATTTGAAAATTCAAAGACATGATGCATTACCGCTTAACCATCCTCTGTACGTTGTGAAAAGGGAATTATACTATAGACTATCTAGTTTCTAAAGTCTCTATAAATGAAAATTCACTTTTATTTTCAATTCTTTATTCCTTACATATAGAAGGGAAAAAAATTTAGAGCCGATCCTCTTCGGATTCACTATTTTAGACCCCCGTAATTTCTTTTTTTTTTGTTTGAATTTCCACTCTCTTTATGATAATAATATAAAAATTATTTTCTGTGTGTAGAGACCTAGTGTACAAAAATGAGTAGTATTTGTGCCCAAATTCTATACAACACTAGAAGTGACCTCTGAACCTTGATCTTTAATACTATTAGTTGTTTTTCATTGATGTTTGTTTTAGTTGTGTCTCTACATACTATGGGAATTTTTTAAGTGAAATATTTTAGAACTATTTTATTATTATTTTTAAATATTATTTCTCACAAATATTTTTTGTTCTAGATGACTTAGTCATATCATTCAAACTTCATTATAATTAATAAAAAAATATAATTTGAGATTTTTTGGGGAAAGAATCAACCTAGCTCTACGTACCCTTATTTTCTCTAGATTGAAAAGATTCACATTTAACCTCAAATTATTTGATGAGGTATTATATAATAATATTTAACTAAATTTATGATATAGGACATTTTTATTTTGTCTTAGAAAACTCTTCTTCTTTATTAACCAATATTTCCTTAAGATCTATTGTCGTAGTCTGAAATTCATCCAACTTCAATATTTTTTTACAATCCTTAATAAGTGTGTTTTTTAACTTA
This sequence comes from Viscum album, assembly GCA_963277665.1. Classification (NCBI taxonomy): domain Eukaryota; kingdom Viridiplantae; phylum Streptophyta; class Magnoliopsida; order Santalales; family Viscaceae; genus Viscum; species Viscum album. The sequence goes on from OY728130.1 coordinate 1,627,383,425, forward strand.
TTGATATCTGCCTCTCAATATAGGTTTTCTTCAAGATATATCAAATTCATTATAAATTATATATTTTCACTTTATATTCTCTAATCACATTAAGGCATTTTATCTCCATTCTGATAGTCTCATCATTCTCAAATGTTATAGCATTGATTTTTATCTTAAATTTTAACTTCACATTCTCAAGCTGTGTAATTTTCTTAGGATTTGATAAAAAAAATTTATTTTAGAATTCATTATTGTTTTTTCACCCAATCAAATATAGGAGAACCTGTGTTATTTAAATAATTTATATTCATTATCATCAGTAAAAATTGGAACTTTTATAAGAATCTGTATATCAGATAGTAATTGCAGTTCTGCGACCATTTTAAGATCATTGAGAGGAGGAGGGGGTGAATCAATTATAACATTATTTTAGAATTATTAAAAAAACACAACCTATGATACTTGTTAGAGTTTTTGGTCAACTTAATGATATCTGAAAACCTCACCTAATATACAGTAAATATATATAGAGTGATCAACAGATGATATTTACAAGGTTCATCCAAGGTGTCCTATTTATTTCGTAGTTGGTTAACCCACCCCCCCCCCACACAAATAGATTATCCACTAACTTTAATAGTAATTGGTTATACCCCCAATGAAAATCCTAGGTAACTAGTTACAACCCTAGTTACAAACTTCTCCAGTGATTGATTATATCCCCCAATCACAAGCTTGATGCAGCTAGTTATACCCCTATACAAAAGCTCATTATTCCGTATTGATCAATTATAGAAAGATATTCTTTTTTTCTTCCTCAAAATCCAATTTTTTCTTTTCAAAAGAAACTTAAGTTGACTGGTCACCTTATATAATTTTGGATAGTACAAAATTCAAAATAATAAAGGGAAAATTTTAGAATATAGGTTCCAAATTCAAATTGAGAGGATGCAAGGATTTGATGTATCCTGATTATTATCATGTCAATCACGTCCATTCCAATAGTCAATGAAATCAACATCATTGTGAATGATAACAATATAGATGATTCAATTTTAAAATTTCAAATTATAAATAGAATAAATCATCACCGCCTGGGCTGATGATCCACCTCACATTATGTACTCTGACCCGAACTGATCTTCATGGCCACAATAGTCCACCGACATGATCTGCCCACCAGAATCTATCCTCACTGCTGAATAACCTCAAAAAACATAATGAAAACTATAAATGAGTAGAAAAATTAACACGAACTACATTTTCATCCATTATTGTCCTAAATCCTAGGAAGTTATGTTGCCTTTTTTCTTATGTAAAAATTTATTTATATCTTCAACAACTCTATGACAAATTGGCTGCTCTCAAAACTCCCAGATGGTCTTAAAATACCATTATTTACTCAAATATAAAATTATGAATTTTTTACAAAAATAATCCATTGAAAAATTTAACCCAATAATAATACATCAAATATTCATTGTTTAATAATATTCAGTCTGTTACACCTCTTTATTATCTTCCTCTATCTTGTATTCTATTTTTGGTTATTATTTTTCTGATGCACTTTCATTTGATGTGCCTCTATCTAATACACCTCCATCTGATGTACCTTTATCTAATACCCTTGTCTAATGCCTATGTATGATTCACCTATATCCAATTAACCACCATATAATACATCTATTTTTAATAAATGCCATTCTAATACATCTATCTGATGTATCTTTATCCAATACCTCTATCCTATGAACCTCCATCTGATACACTTTTGTATGATTCACCTCTCTCTAATATACCTAGGTATGGTAAACAACTTCTAGAACTCATCTCCATCTACCAAGTGGATTATTTGTCATTAAATCATGTTAAATATTTTTAAAAATCTAATAATTTTTAAAAGTAACTACTTTAGAATGAGTCTTAAAAAGTTTATAAATTCACACTTTCTCCAAAAACAAGAATGAACCATGATATCTAAATTTGAATTTCCACCTCAACTTTTACTTCATTTGACCACCATTATAAACCATTAATGAAACTAGAAATAATTTTTTCATCAATGTTTCCTCAAATCCTAGTGTCAATGAACTACTAAATTCATAATCTAATCATGGATAAATTTATGAATATTAAAATTCTATCACGGTATAACAAAATTTCTTGAATTTATAAAGTTTTTGTGAAGATCCTAAAAACATTATCTGATGTATAGAATTTTTCTATGATTTCATAACTCTAACATTGTATAGAATCAACTTTTTAACACAAACACTATATAGCTCATATTTATAAATAAAACATTATTCAACTCAAATTTATAAATCAATATTTGTACACCATTGTTATAAGATTCATTTAGTTCATCTAGTTAAATTTTTATAGATCTGGTGAATATTATATGTTTTTTTGATCATATTTTTCTATCTAATAAACTTACAAATATTATTATGTTTCCCATTCAAGTAAACTTATAAATCTTCTTCAGCTTATTGGTTTTTTAAACTTACAAATCATTTTAAATTTCTCCATCTGGTAAACTTCTAAATCATTTTAACATATTCCATACAGTAAAATTACTAACTTCTCTCAATATATACCTTTTACAAAATCTCTATTCTGAACCATTATAAACTTTTTATATATAAGACATGTCGAATAAATTCATCAAAATCTAGTAATACTTTTAGTAATCATGATGTTAGAAACTATGAGTATCAATAGAGCATCATATGAATTCATAATATTTATCTAAATTAAGAAAAAAAACGTCTCTTGAACCTTTCTTGTAAATTATCCTATAAACACATATTGAAATATTTAAAAAATATAACCAAAATAACACAATCATGTCCATATGGGTAAATGAATGATAATATATTAACATATAAAATCCCTATGTTTAACTTAGGTTATCTTTAATTATTTATCATAATTGATAAATTAGAAAATACTTGATCCATTATGAATTATAGTGACCCATACTTCACATACTTAATTATTAAATCAATTTTTATGAAAACATGCATAATATCACTTATCCAAAAATTAATAGGTTTAATGTCTTAGAAAATAAGGTTTATAAAACATTAATACATATAAATGTTTAACTTTCGTTTAAGTTTTTCAACATAGTTCACATATATATATTCATAATATTATTAATACATAGGATCACGTAGGGACATAAATCAATGAAAGTGTGAGATAAGATCTCAATCTGGGAGGAGTAATAATAAATAAAAGGAGACATAAACCAACATGGGTATATGAGGTGCACAGTAATAATTAACATATCATAAGCATAAGATCATAATCATGATAATTATATGAAGTATACATGAAATCTAGAACAATAATAATAATGAAACATTATAAAAATAATCCATTAATTATAGAGAGACATCACATAAAAATGGACAAAGAAAAATTCATCATACCCATACAAAACACAGTGGTCAAAGATAATTGCATCATGTTCACATATAATGAACTCATGAGATATAAATATTTACCCAATGATTTGGAGGGATGAATAATTATGCAACCACCTTTACTATTAAAATATTTTCAAAATCATATGTCTCACATAGAATGGAAGGATACAATATTCATATATAAATCCATAAGTTTAACATGGATAAACTGATATGAAAATGGAAACTTGTTTCATATTGAAATCAAACGCTATAACATACAATAAAAACATGAGTAATATATCTAAATAGAGATACGTAATAATAAGGTTATGAATAAAGGATGTAAGATAATTTTATGATAGATAAATATTCATTTAGCATCACATGGAGGAGATATGATATCAATAATGTAAAGTGACCTGAAAGTAGAAATGATAGGGAGTCAAGAGGTGAAGTGAAAAATAACCCATCCCATAAATTTAATCACATGAAAAAGAAGAATACATTAAATGATGGAATATTATAATGACATTTAAATACCTATAAAATAATAATCTGGAATGAAAATGAGAATTGGAATAAAAATTATAAAAAATCATCTAATAGAATAAAGAGAAAAAGAGCGGTTTTGAAAAAGATAAGAGGGAAGTTACATACAATTTTATAATCAATATAAGTAGGATATTAAGAATAAATAAATCCAAAATATATGGTAAATGTAGTGATAAATATAAATAGGTAATAACCTAAATAATTAATGAATAGAGGGTAGCATGTAAGAACTCAAACATGAACAAGTTAAAATTTATGTGGAATATAATTTCCTTTGATACTATTTTGTTTCATCACTCTTACACATATTTTATAACAACATATATTTGTTACAAAATTATTCTAGAACTATTTTACATTTATTTAAGTGTTTTTATCATTTTAAACATTTTAAATTACTTATTTATTAAATATAGAAAGTCATAATGACATATCTCTTTGAATTATTCAATTTTCAATTGAATATCACAATTTTGATCATTGGTATTTATATATAAGTGATGTTACATTAAAAATATCAACATCAAATGAATATATATATATATATACATTTTTATATATATATTTTAAATAAGATACACTAACCCACTATGATGTTGGTGATAAATAGTAATTTCACAACATTTATGTATGCAGTAAAACTAACCATTAATAGAACATAGCAAAATAGTGAGAGAGATAATATAAATTATAATTTTTTAAAAATATATAGAAGTATAATACCATTTAAATTATAATGTATTATAAATAAATTATTTTATGAAAGTTTAAAAAAAATAATGAGAAATGGAGAATATAATAAGAGGAATGAAATGAAGAGAAGAGGCACTTGAGCTTCATCCTGGTTGGTGAGGACTCTTCAAGTGCATCCATGAGACCCAGGTTTGAATTTAGGTAAAGGAATATTTCTAGGATAATTTATCAACACAATAGTAGGTAGTATAGTAGTTACTATATTAGTTACTGTATAATTTAATGTTCGGTACTATAGTAGCATGAACTATTCACCTTTGAGCCACCTGTTTGGATTTGGAGTCCATAAGGCCTTCCAAACACCTAGTCCTTCAAGTTAGTAAGGGTTTGGTGCCACCTTAAGGGCTGTAGGACACCTGATGTGAAAATGAAAACCAGAAAAATTCTATAAGAAACCAACTCGATAGGAGGATTCAGAGCAGGCACATGCAGTTGAGCAATGCTATCAGATTTAGAAGAATGAGAGGGTATGAAATTTTCCATCAGTATTAGGCCTATGCATATTGGGACATGAAAACTAGATGATCAGAAATGAAAAGGTTGAGATATGATCATGATGTAGATACTGGGTAGGGGTAGTTTCAAGAAGTCATATTCTGGATGAATTCCATTAAGACTTTTATATACAATAACGCCATGAATTATGTAGGCCATGTAAGGGTTTCCATTCTCTTAAAAAGTGGGTATTATCAAAATAAATAAATAATTCCTTTAGGATATTAAAAAATGAAGATATGGGGGTTACCTGTTCTTTAATTATTAATATATTCTAATGGAATGATTTGTATAAGTCTTGGAGTAGATTGAAACTCAAAATTCTCCGAAACACCTTGGAGAATTAAGTCAAGAGACATGATCAAATATCAGACAATGTGAAAAATTGTGGGTGATATTTTTCACCATGGTGTCTAAACATGAATGAAGGGGGTATTTTGGGATAAGTTAATAAATATAAAATAATTTAATGACCATGAATTTCAATGGTGGTCATATTTGATAATATTAATAACATTTAATTACATATATATATATATATCATTACTTTCATATACATACACCACTGAATCAAATAGTTTGTAAATAAGAATGAAATAAAAAATAAAAAATATTTTTTAGTTGAAAAATTATATTTTTAGTCATTTACAATTTATTTTTAGGTTTAAAATTTAAATTAATTATTTTAAAATAATTTATTTATCATATTACACATAGTTTTTTTAAAACATTCTAGAATTCATTAGGCCATTTTTTCATCATATAAAAATATAATATATGACACATTTTATTTTTTCTATTTACCCTAAACATCATGATTTTATAAAAAATATAAAAAAGTCACTCATGAATAATTTTAGTTTTCTTATTCTAAGAATAAAATAAATTTTATCAAAATAATTTTCAAACATAGGTAAATATAATGTCTAAATTTTATCATAAAATAATGATTTTTTAAAAACAAGTTAAGAATACATCATTAAAAATATACATTTTTACTTTATTTAAGTTACATAATTTGAATATTTTTAATTCCATTATAATATTGGGATTTTATTATTATTTTCATGGTAAATATTATTTGTAATTTTACTCTCCAAATAGACATGTTAGTATTATAATGATATTTGGTACTATTCTGATGATCATATAATATGTCTACTTCCTATAAATGCTTCATATTTTACATCATTAATATTTAAATTAGTATTTTTATCAAGGTTCCATATAAATTAATTACAAAATACCAATATTATTTCTAATATTTTTTATACTATTGTTCATTTATATGGTATGTTCAGGATTCCTCAATTCACCATAATTTGAAATCCTGGTTAGGTTATTCACTTATTGTTATTATCATTTGGTAGTGTTTTTAATTTTATGGAATCCATTTATCATTTGAATATAATGTTCAATATTTATGAAATAAAATAGATTTTATATTAATTATTAGATTCATGTGATATATTCATAATATATATTATATATATTATAATTTATATAGATCATATTTCTAAATCTTTCAAAAAAATATACTGAGAAGGAAAATATCACAAGTAATATTATAGGTCATTACAGTTGATGACTTTAATAGACTATATTCTCTATTGTCTATATATTTGGAATATTTTCTTTTTTTCAGAACATTTAATTTCCTAATATTAATCCATATGTTCATATGGTTTGTTAGAGGATTAACTCTTTACTGTGCATGGTGTGCTGTCTGGTAGATCATATTCGTTTTCATTTCGTTAAGTTTTAAAAGTCATGTGATAAAGATAAGTGTCATTGAAATTTCCATTTCTCATATTCATTTGATTGATGAGATGATATGAGGATTCACATAGAGTTTATATGATCTTTTTCATCTTCCATTATTGAGTATTTGGAAGTTATAATAGATAGAGTCTGATCATCAAAATAATTAGTTGATTACTATAGATCATATTCATTATTGTATATAGTTCTAGTCAAAGGTAGATCCCTATCAAAGGAAATCTCATGAAATTTCTTGATATCATGAGTAGTAAAAAGTGATGAAATGATTTTGTTTTTTATAAATCTATACTCTAGTTAGAGATTAAAATATTATGAAAATAAATATAAAAATAAAAATTTAAACATTCCTCAGGATTATAGAATTTTATCTTTTTTATAGTAAATAAATCCTAAGACTTATAAGATAAATGGGAAGATAATCTATATAAAAAAGTATTACATTTTATCATTTTAGTGGGAAAATCATTCCTTAAAAATTATTATTAATATCAAAAGTACTATTTAAATAATAATAATAAACATGGAATAAGAATAAAATGAATGTAAGTAGCCAAAAAAATCATGATAGGTTCTGATAGTAGTTTTTTATTATCAAAATGACAATGAAGTTTTCCTAGTGGATCTATAATCTACATATTTTTATAGTCGAGAAGGTAAAATCTTTTAAGAGTTGGAACAAGTACACATTCTAGTCTCAAAAATAAGAAATGGGATCATCTACAATAAGAAACATTAAGAGGTGGAATTTAAAACCGAATGAAAACATCCTATAAAAACATCAATAATTTAATTATGAAATCAAAGTCAAATAATGATGTACATGAATAGGGGAAATCCTGAAACCTTAAATGGATTAATAAAGGTAAAAAATTGTAAGGATAATTAGACTTAAAATGTTTTAACTATGGATAATTTAATATTTGATTTCTAATTCTATATAATCCATATAATTAAAATATATAAAAATATATAAGGTAATAAATCTCATTGATTTTTATAGAAAAAATATATAAGATATGGTGTTAATACATTTCAATCACTCTCTATACTTGGTTACTCTCAAGAAAAGATATTTAATTTAATGTAGGAAATTAGAAATGATTAAAATAAATAGAAAAGGAAATTAAAGTAAAAATTATGGATGGAAAAGACACCAGAAATGTTAAATTGGATTTGTATAATAAACCCTCACTTTCCCTATTTTATATTAATAAAAGGTTCTTATTATTATAAACTTCTTTACATTTAACCAATAATAGAGGGGAGATATTATGGCTAGATCTAGAAAATATTGAATAAAATTAATTCCCCCAATAAATTAAATTATCAATTACTTATCTCTAATAATTAATTAATCATGTATCAGTAGAATACAATTTCTAATTCTTGAAACTTATATGATAAAATTATAGAAAAAAAGGATAGTTAATCATCAAAACATCTTTGATAAAAAGATTGGAATATATAACGATAGAGTGATTAAACTAGATGAGGTATTTGTAATATTATAAAATGATTTTAAATAAATATATAGAAAAATCATGAAGTATTAAAGATAAATATAAATAATAACATAAGAAAAATGGATTTTTCATAAAATATGAAGATTAATAAGATGAGAAAAGGGATGTTTCATTATCCATTATCAGTTTGTGATGATCCCTTTTACTCTAAAATAATTAGAATCCATTTCATCTATATTTTTTTCTTTAAATGATATCTTCTCAAGAGTTTATATTGACTTGAAAACCAATCATTGATAGATTTATCTATTTGAGATTTAAATCCCTTTATACATTACCATCAATCATTTGGTGGTGGTAGCTATTTTAGATTATTATATGGATGTTTATTTATCTATTATTTTTAGAAATTGTGGGCTTATCTTGATAAATATTTATACTTAATTTATTTGGTATATCTTGTATATTGTTATAAATTATTCTTATTATATGGGATATGATTGTAGAAATGGAAATGCTAAGCAGAACAAATCATAGTCATTGTTTCTTATCTAGTTTACATAGTCCGGATTTTCATAGTCTTCAATTAATATTCAATATGTCAAGTCCCAGTAAAATTTTATTTTTAGACAGATGTATCTATTGGTATTCAATATTTTCTATGTTTATTCAATCTTCATTCATTCATTTCCATCCTTGGTTTTCTATTCAGGAAGAATATGTTGATACAAATACCATCTCATGGATATGATTTATTCATTTAATGAGTCATCTATTTATATTTATTTTTCATTGATAAATGAATTGTGAATATTGATTTCAATATATTCATTACCTTTAATTTCACTTGGATTATACTTTGATTGATGAATCAAATTATTCTTTAATGACTCACTAGTAATTTTATCGAGTTTTGATATATTGTAGTCCTTTCCCTTAAACATTATCATTTTTTCTAGAATTTTTCATACTCTTCCATTGTGACATTTAGTTTTTTGATTATATGTAGGTTATAAGGTAGTCCCTTTTTAGTTCTTCCATACATAATCCATTTTATTATTCTTTCACTGAAAACACATTGGTATATTTTGTAGATAGAAATATGAGTTTCTTATGACCACGATAGCATTTCATTTCAATGGATAAGAATTGATGTATTCTAAAGATAAACTAACATATACATCTTATATCAATATTTCTATTATTAAGCCCTATTTCATAATTCATAATAGTGTTTATTACCTAAATTTGGTCATGTATTGTTGGTTTAGGGACATTATATACCGTGTAATGTATTTTAATTGATATATTTTATCATTTATTTATATTTTTATATAAAATATTTGATATTACTTGATAATAATCCCCTAAAATATTTATTTTTTTTCTAAGATACTCTTGAATAATGATCATATTATTAGTTTTTGATGATATATTAATATTAATATAGGTAAAATTACTTATATTGAGGTACAACTGATCACACATTGGATACAATTTAGTGAAATTGTATTCAGAGTGACCCTTATAAAATATATCAAATGTATTTTCATATATGTATCAGTAGTGTTACTTAAGTGGACATTGAAAATGTATCATTTGATTTGAGGTTATAAAATTGTTCCCTACTTGTGATTATTTTTAATTTGATACATATTCAAATTTATTAAATTATATTCTTTAATATAAGGTTATTGAGTATAGTAGTAATCAAGTGGGGGAGTTTGATTAAAAAAGATATGATATGTCCCACTATATGAAATGTTTATGGCATTATGAAAAGTAATTGAGTTTAAAAAAAGTATGTGATTGATCATTCCATGATAATTGCATGATATATAATTATATATATTCTATTAAATTTTTGAATTTATAATAATTAAAAAGCTATATGAAGTTGACAGTTTTCATGTAACATGATTAATTTATGTTTCAAGGACAAACGAACATTGCTAATAAACACGTGGTCTATAGGATCACACTAAATCCCTTTATAATTTGGGGTGTTAGGATGTGTTGATAAATATTTCTCTCATATTGTGATTATTCATGTCATTCATAATCATTTATAGCTTTACAAAAAAACCTCGGGGTCCCACATAAGATAATTCTAATTAAGATTATTTGCATCAATGTGATAGTCCATATATTTGGTTATTTTTATGTTTATCACAAACAAAAATAAGATTTTTGATTAGTGAATTTGATATATTTAGTTAAATAAATGTTATTTAATCAAATAATTAATTTGGTGTTATAATATAAATAATGAGTTGTTTATATTATTAGTGATTAAATATAAAAAAATTCATAAATTAAATATGGGATTTGGACTTGGGTATGGTTTAGTAGGCTTAAACGACCTAATAAATGAGAAACATTCCTTGGTCTACTTTAAGAATTCATTTAAGAACCTCTTTTTGAAGTATTTACTAATATGGAGGCAAATCAATTTACCTCCCAATGTTTTTTATCACCATATAAATTTTGAAAGGCTATTTAACACTCTATATGAAATTTTGAGGATTATTATCACCCCTCCGTGTGTGTGATATGTTTTAATATTATTTTAGAGGATATTGAACTCACATCATGATATATATAACAAGTAAGAGAGTTTAGTTATTCATTTTATTGAGACAAATAAAATTTGTGAATAGAGGTTAATTATTTTTCATCATCGAATATATTTTTTAGTGCTTAATATCTCGACCTACATCCATTTCCATTAGAGTGACCAACAACAGTTGGATAATAAAAGTATCTCACCAAGACATTTGTGATAAGAATTATTAGTGGACACTGAAGTAGGATCTGATTGGATTAATTAATTTTTTCTATAAATATTCCAAACCTTATTAAAATGTATTTTTTATTTTCTATTATATTATTGTATATATATATATATATATGTTATGATCTTGGATGTGGTTTATTTGTACTTTTATTTCATTTAGAGTGTTGGAATCATCATGAAAACCCTATAGTTGTATTAGAGTGGATCTTAATTAATGAAAATACAAGAATTTTTAAAATTCTTTTTTACAGTTGAAATCGATATTATTTATAGACTAATGGTCAGATAAATATAAAATTTTTATGATGTTTTCATATTCTATAAATTTCAAATAAGAATCACATGAAACCTTGATAAAATTTTTGATGTTCTAGTCACTCCGTTTAATGGTAAATCTAGATAGTGGGTTTTAGTCAAACTCTATAATAAATTTTACATTCCTAGTGCTCTAAAGAATTAGAACCCTTATGAATGACTTAAATTTTCATCTTACTAAAATTATTTTTAACAAATATAATTTTTCTATGTGTATATGTTATTAATTTTTTTATCTTTTCATGCAATACAAGATTAAAATAATTATATAAACAGGTAATTAATATTAATGAGATTCATTATGTTTGAATGTGATACATATTATGAAAATAATACTATGTATGATTTCTATTTTATGCATATAATTTTTTTGTTGTGGCTATTTTAAACCCTTTATAAAACAACATCAAACAAAAATAACACTCAAAAAACCTTAAACTACACAAAACTATAATATTGCAATGTTTCGTGACAAAGGTTGTAATTTAGGATTGTTTCATATAAACATCGATATATTAGTGATGTTTGGTGAATAACGTTGCTAAATTAGGAATGTTTTTTGAAAAACATTGCTAAATTAGTGACATATCCTGAAAACATCGCTAAATTATGGATGTTTTCAGGAAAAGTTGCTAAATTGGAAACATTTTTATGGATTGTTTTCTAATTTAGCAATATTTTTAAATAAAAAACACTAAAAATATATATTTATATAGCTCATTTATCGACATCGATGTAAATATTTAATTAAATATATATATTAATAATATATTAATATATATAAACACAGACACACATATATAAACATGTATATATATATATATGAACACACATACATATAAATATATAAATGTATAAATATATTAAAAATATACATATATTTATATTTAAAAATCCATATCTTCTTAAATTTACGTTTTTAAGAAAACTTGGAGATTATAATGATATTTTTACCAGTATTTTAAAACATGGATAATTATATATAAGTGTGTGTATAAATACACACACATATATATAAATATATATGTATAAACACACACATATATAAACATATATATATATATTAATATAAACATATAATATATGCCCCATGGGTGCAACCTAGTGGTTTCATCCAGTGGTGGTGTTTGTGAAATCTCAGTTTCAAGCCTCACCATGTGCAATTAGGATATATTTTCGTATGTTTATTCCCCCTCCAAGAACGATGTAATAATATAAACATATTATATATATATAAGATAAATATAAAATATAAACATAAATTGCAAATATATATATATATATATTATATAATATAAACATATATATATAAACATAAAATATAAACATATATATACACACAAAATATAAAATATAAACATATATAAACATATATATATATAAAATAATATATATATTTAAAACATAAACATATATATATATAACATAATATAAACATAAATAAATAAATATATATATATATATATTAATATATGTATATTAATATATATATATATATATAATTGATTTTTTAAATACTGGAACATATATATAAACATATATAAACATACACACACATTAATATATATAAACACAAACACACACACACACACATATATATATAGAAACACACAAACACATATATGAATACCCACACACATATATTTTTATATGAAAATAAATATATATTTTAAATTTATTCATTTTTTAAGAAACGATGCCTATTATAGTGAAATTTCAATTAGTGTTTTATAAGATTGATACTTATAAATATATATTTATATATAATAGAAACACATATATATTTCTATAATATAAACATAAAAATATAAAATAAACATATATATATATATAATATGTTGTTATAATATAATATAATATATATATATATATAATTTAATATATAAACACACCCACTGATATATATATATATATATAATGTTAATTTTTTAAATATTGAAATGTATTTATATATATAAATGTAATAAAATAGAATAACATATTTAAAGGCAATGCAGTTGAGTTAGTTTTTTATTGGGGTTTAGATTTAGGCGTGAGGAGTTCGATTTTTAGTAGAGGAAAGATTTACACACATAAATGATGTCTGTTTTTTGTGTCTATGTCATGTCTTGGTTTTGGGGAACTTGACGTGGATGCGTGTGAATGGGAGGGTTTCAGGAAACTGGATAGTCTATTAATGGGAGGGACAGGGCGGGTTGGGGCAATAGATGGGATAGAACTAGACTGGAGAGGTAGTTGGGTCTAGGGGAAGAGGAACATAGTGTCTTCTTTCCATTTTAAAAATAAGATTTCAAAAAATAATAATACATTAAAAAATGGAAATTTATCAATTTCAAAAAACAATTTAGCTATGATTTATAGAAATTTCTGTAAAATTGGATTCATTTACAGATGTTTTTTACCATAGTTTCCCAAAATATTAAATAAGCAAGGCGGTGGGTGTCGGTTTAGAGGAACTTAGAGGATATTTTTTCATTTTAAAAATAAGATTTAAAAAAATATTAACAAATTTACAAGAAAAAGGAAATTTATCAATTTTAGAAAAACAATTTAGTGAATGTTTTTTGAAACATGGGTAAATGAGGTGTCATTTAATGATGTTATTTTACCAAAATTTCAAAAAACAATTAGTAAATGAAGTGTCACTAAATATATACATTTATAAAGGTCTCTAAATTAGTGTTTGGAAGGACGATTAATTGGAGGGAACGAGAGCTTTGGGATCATGATGAGACGGAAATGGAATGGAGAGTCGGTTGGGTGTAGGGGTAGAGGAATGTGTAGGGTATTTTTTGATGTTAACAATAATATTTCAAAAAATTATAATAAATTAAAAAAATTATCATTTAAAAAAACTAAGTTGTGAATTTTTTATGGAAATGTTATTAAATTAGGTGTAATATGCAAATGTTTTTTACTGAAAATTCCAAAAAAATGTCAGTAAATGAGGCGGTTGGGTGTAGGTTTAGAGGAACATATAGGATATATTTTCATTTTAAAGATAATATTTCAAAAACCAATAAAAATTCTAAAAAAATGATAATTTATAATTTAAACAAAAATATATTGATGTTTTTTAGAAATATTTTTAAATGAGGTGTCAATTACCAACATTTTACACTTCCAAAAAACGTTGGTAAATGAGGTTTCACAACATATATATATTTATAAATGTCTCTAAATTAGTGACATTTATTTAACAATGTTTCTAAAAAATTTCGGTGAATGAGGTGTCACTAAATACCGATAGTTATTAGCATCACTAATTTAGCAATGCCTAAAAACATCTCTATTTAAAGACACCTATAATCATCGCTACATTTAATATGTTTATAAAACTAGAAAAATTATTGTCCCCTCATTTAGTGACGTTTTACTAGAAGTATCGGTAAATGAATTAGAAACGTTTGTAAATGTTGCTAATGAAAAAAAATGTTGCAAATTATCATTTTTTTGTAGTGTTGATCAATCAAATAGATGCGACTTTTTTATTTGATTGTCATTGAATTATCATGTGATAAATAAAAAATGGAATGGTTTCCTATTGTTAATATTAGGTGACACTTGACAAGGTAACATAATAAAATTAGTGTATAGAAGCATGGTTTTAGGAAAATTAATTAGATAAATTGGCCATGTTTTTATATACTCTACCATCCAAGAGTTGTATTTGATTTAATTGACATGATTTATTTATCCAAATATACATGACTCAAGATATTATATTAATTTGGTTAATACATATATAATTATATATATTGTACTGCTAAAATTATATTATATAATTGTACGGGATTTTATTATTATAGTGGTAGTATATCTAATAAATGAACATACTATATAATAACATACATGTTACCAATAATGATATTTTATACTTTTTTTCTAGATATTCATGAAATATGACACAAACTAATACTCATCATTGATATCAATCCTTATGAAAGAAAATTGTATGGTAATAATTTTAATGGATGATATCTTACTTTGAAAATTATTCTAATATAAGAGGATAAATTCTAAATTCTAAAGCATCCTTCTCCATAAGATATATTATTTATACATAAAAATAAGAAGGATATTCTTATGAAATGTATCATATGAATTTTTGTGTAATATTATGTCTCGTGTGGTCATCCATGTTTTTTAAGCTATATAAGCCCTATAAATACATGTAATCACTTAATGTGATTGAATTAGTTAAGAAGAAAGAAAATAATCATTCATTTGGGAAAAATATTTTTTCTAGATAAAAGTATTTAATGCTAAATCATGAGAATTAGATACTAGATACGCATCACATATTTCTTGTAATGTGATACATCTCAAAAAATAGAGAAAATTTGCTAAGTGTAAAGAATAAATTTTATTTGGGAATTGAGAAAGAGTTGTTACGTTATTTATGGGTATAATTAATTTTATTCTTCCATGTGAATTTCCATTATTTCAAGAAATGTTTTATCACATGCCATCAATATACATAAATTATATTTATGTATATTTCATAAATAGGGAGGATTTTTTAACTTTTAATTAAGAACATACATTATTATAATTGTATGACTAAATTAATTTGGTTTTTGTATCACGATTAATGTCTTATACATATTAAATATTGACAGTATCATGAATAATTTAAATTGTAAGAATGTCAAAAATAAATATTTTAATTTTACTAAACATGGGAACCATCTCTTAGTGTATATAAATAAGAATTACAGTTAATTACTCTATAATGATTAATTATTAGACTTTAATGATTATTCATCATTCAATGTTTGCAAATCATTATTATTTTGTGAAATTTGTAAATCGCCTTTTAAGGGTAAAGGTAAAATAACTAATAATTTATTAAAACACATTAATACCGTTGAATTTGGTCTAATAAGGAATGTAGAATATGGTTGGTTTTAGTACTTTAACAGCACTATTGATGACTTAAATAGGTATGGTGATGTGCATCTTATAAAACACAAGTATGAATAATTTGAAAATATTAATGAGTTTAAAAATAATAATAAAATGTAATTGGTAAATGAAATAAAACAATTCTATGTAATCCAGGTGGGGAATCCCTGAGCCAGGAATTTTTTGACCATCTATGAGAATGTGGTATAGTTTAAAAAATCACTCTACTTGGTGTACCATGACTAAATGTGATATCTAAAATTAATAATAACACTTTTTGGATATGGTTAAACTTATGATGATCCATACGTGTCTTTCTATTTCTTTTTGGGGTTATTCCCTATTGACTACTTCATTAATACTAAATTTTCTTCCATTAATGGTTCTCCAAAAGACAATACATGAGATATAGACTGTGAAGTGACCCAATTTGTTTTTATTATTTGGGGTTGTGAGGAATATATCCAATATATTACCTCAAGTGAACATGAAACCAAATTAGAAGAATGTTTATATTTTTGGTTATCCCAAAGTGATAGAGGGTTATTATTATTATAATAATCTAACGATGTTAAAGTGATCGATTCTCAACTTGTTATCATCATGGAAAGGGAATTTTTTTTAAAATGTTTTATTGAGATATAATTTAAACTTGGTGAATCTCATGATCAATTAAAGCATGATATTATTGAGATATATGTGTTAGAAAATGGACTAACTCATTATATATAGAAGATATAACAGTTTATTAGATTTTATCAAGAACTAGATATATATTGGTTTCCCATTTTCTATAAAGGTGATGTGATACTCATTTAATATAATTTGACATCTTAAAAAAATAAATCTTTTGTTTTAGCATAAAAATTTGATAAAAGAAACGGGATATAAAATTTAATCCATATACAATAATTTTATTTGGAACCTAGTAGACTCATTAAAATAAGTGAAACACATTGGGTGTAAGTGGGTATATTGGAAAAAGAGATACATGGATGGAAGAGTGGCAATTTTAAATTTCATTTATTATTAATGTCTTTAAATAAATCCATGGCATTAAATATGATTAAAACATTCTTTTAGTTATTATACCCAAATAAATTTATATATTTTTTAACATATAAAAATATTATTCTTATGATATATATCTAATGAATATAAAAACCATATTTATTTATTTAAATTTATATTAGGATTTATATATGATATAAACCAAAGAATTGATATAACTTAGAAACTTTTTTAATATTTTTAAGCTCTAATGATCTATATATAGGTTAAAATAATATTCTCATTGGGATAATATTCATTTAATGAATGTTAATAGAGTTTGAAATTTTCAAAAAATGGGGATGATTATTTTTTATATTAATGGGTTAGTGGGTATATTTTTATATTTCTGTTATAATATGTAGATGTAATACTTCTCATGATATATTAAATCCCAATATTATTATTAGTGATTTTTTTTCTACATTTCTTCTCAAGAGATGAAGATTATATCGTAACATACATATTGTGTTTTATTATCTATTGAGATATATTCAAATGAATCCCTAGACATGGTAAAAAAAATATTTGTAATGTTCCAAAAACGTTTGACTTGGTAAACTCTAAAAAAGGTTCTTTATCAAGGTTTTATGTAAATATTCTTTAATGGAAAAAATGTATTTCAATATTTATGTAAAATTAATCCATACAAAATATTTTATATTCTCTAGATATTGGATCAATCATGTAGGTAATATTATATTTTTTAATTGATGTATCTTATATATTGCGTATGAAGAGTGTATAACCATAAAATTAAATTTAAATTTAATAGGTTGACAAAACAAATATCATTAAGTAGTTCAGAAGAACAATGAATTCTTTATTAGTCATTTCATGAAAGGAAGAGATTCTTGTAAAGGGTTATAATGATTCATATTTCTAAAATAATAAATATGAAATTATATATTATTTAAGGTTTTTGATTTTTTATAATTAAGGAGTGATAATAAATAACATTTCAAATTAACCTATAATATATAATTTTATATTTCATGAAAAATTTATTAAAATATGTCAATGGTTAATGAATTATTTTATATAATGAATTTTTTAAAGGAAATAGAAGTGGTCCCAAGAATTGGTTATCTGTTATTATTCAACGGGATTTTATTAGAATGGTTTAATAAGATTAAAAGATCATATATCATGAGAGATCCTAAAAAACCTTCATCGACTTTATTTTATTCGAGAGATTATCAACATCATTGAAATTATAATGTGTTGAGTTCTTAAAAAAATAATATTTTGGATCCTTTAATAATTTTCCTTATATAAAAAATATATAACCTTTAAAAAATACTTAGGTATTATATATAGGGGTGATTGGTTTTAGTTAAAGTTGAATATTTTCAGTGTTTATACCCTAAAGGTTGCTATGTGTAATTAAAGTAGGGAAATTTTGTATCATGTATTGTATATTAATTGGGATATATTATCATTCATTTGTTTTTTTTGATAGAACATGGGGGATAATATGGTAATAATATACTATTATATATATATAATGTAAGGAATCCGGTTTTGACTTGAAGGACTTCAGAGTATTTCTGAAAATATTTCCGAAACCAGGTGCTTAGTCTGTGTGGGAAGCCAGGGCTTGGGGAGCCTCAATGCAGTGATTTTAAAAATATTATATATTTATTTTATCGTGCGGAAATATATTCTCTTAAAACGAGGAATTACTTATACCTTGAGTTTCAGATCAGATTTTTAAGACCACAGTTGATTCCGGAACATCGTGTTTACCATAGGTGTGACATAAAAATATTTCCACCAGGATGTTTAGTTGAAGGTGTGTTAGGGGGTTTTTTTATTGCTGAATAATTCATTAAAACCCAACCCTAAAACTAACCAAACCCTCCCCATCCCATCATGTGTGATGCGAAAAACCCAAAGGAGAGTCACACCTCTCCTCTCCTCCATCCTTTGGAGACGAGTAGAAACAGAGCCAAATACATGATACAAGTTGCTGTTAATCTCTATTAATAAAGTAGATCATCACAAGATCGTGAACCAGAATGATATGGGCATCGTTATTCATCTAAATCTTCAGCGTTTCGCCAACATGGTCGGCATTTTTTTGTTTTGTTCCCAATTCCCTCGTTGATGCATTTTTAAATTCCCAGATCCCAAATATAATTACTAGAGATCCCTTCTATATAGATCTAGATGGTTTCGGAAAACTGGGGAAAATCCGAGGATTTTTCAGGTGATCAACTAATAGAATCACTATCTATATAGAATTCAGTTAAGTGAAACATGTCATGCAGATCTTCCTATTCAAGGAATATGAACTTCTGAGACTACACGTCATGTATAGTGGTTACACGTCGTGTATTTCCCTCAACCGTGTGACCATGGGACATGGATTGGGATAACCATGTGAAAACACATGTCCATGTACTAACACAAAACCAAGGTACAAGGTAATGAGGTCTGGTACACAGACATGGGAAAACCACATGGGCAGGTGTATGTCTATCCTGAACACGCCATATATATGGGATGTAAAGTGTGTAAGGTACACGATTGGTCGTTCTATGTAGAATAGAAACATAGAAAAGAGACGATTTATGGGAGGCATGACATGTACCTCATATACAAGCTATTTACCCCTACATAGGTTGGGACCACTGTGGACTAGATACACAAGATGGTACTCTGGCGGGTTCACACACCGTGTTTTCCCCGGTGCACGTCGTGTACTACTAGGAGATCCTTCTGGGAGCTTCCTCCATCCATATCATCTTCTCTATGAATCAGATTAAAACTTTTGAGTAGTAAATACTGAGCAGTTTTCCACATAGATCGTAATGGTGGACTATGTTATGGATTATGAGATATAAGTTGGCATGAATAAATCATGATGCTTGTAGAACAGTGCTCATCTGATGTTGGAGATCAGTGTGGTTCGTATAGAGAGACTCTAGGACTATTACTCCCCTGATAGACTAAGGAACTGGTTTTCATTACCTAAATAGTTAGGTAGATATGGGAATCCCCTCATTGTGAGAAAAAGTTCATTACCTTTGGCTAGTTTGGCTAGTATCATATGGGGGTGTTACTACCCTGATGGACTATGGTGTGGGTTTCTCGATGAAAATCATAAAGGTAGAGTAAGTACTCCCCTGTTGGATCAGGGAGTGGGTCCTACATCCATAGAGTCAGTGATCTCATATTTGAATAGGGTGTGGATCCTCCATATATGACGTATACATATAGTGGGTACTCCCATATCATGGTAGGGTGCAAGTCCTCTATTCTAGGAGTAGTACTCCCCTACCATTCAAGGGTGTGAGTCCTCCAAATGTGTTGTTCTGGAAGATTCGGTACTCCCTTGCTGTGTTAGGGAGTGGGTCCGGAAGCCTTGGGCTGTTACTCCCCTACCATGTGATGGTGAGGGTCTCCCATAGTGAATGAGAAGTCAGAGTTGGTACTCCCCTACCAAGTTATGGTGCGTGTCCTCGATTGATGATGTGGTAGTCCCCTGTCATATCAGGGCGTGAGAACATTATGAGTAGTACTCCCCTATTGGATCATGTCATGGTTCCTCACATAAGGAGTAGTACTCCCCCATATCTGACTAGAATCCGGGAGCATTTCCTCCATTAGATATAGAGATCCCTTAACATAGGGATATAGTTATGAGGAGTGGGCCCCTCCACTTAATATGAATGATTCCTCAATGTGAGTTAGTTCTCCATTGATGGGTTGTGGTGAGGTCCAAATCATACAAGAGTGACATTGGTATTTCAGGATAGTTTAGAGAGGCATTCCCTTGACTGTGGGGCAGTGGTGAGGTGTGGGTCCCTCTTCTCTCTCTTGTTCGAGAGGATGCACATTGTGTATTGTCATGAGTAGTGCTCCCTCAACTGTGTGTAGTGGCGAGGGGAAAGCCTCATCACCTGGGTTTACTCATCTTGCACAGGGCACAAAGTAATGATGATAGGACATCTTGTGTTGGGAACTACAGGTGGAACTAGTATGAGGTTCCTAATGGAGCACATTCTCTTAGACGTACCATAATGAATGGCAGAGTTGTTCCCGATGGAGTGCATATCTCAGATGGGTTCCATCTTGGATGGATGAGCTCATGGAGTGTTATATCCTGGTTTTCTGTTATGGTTAGAGCCTATGAAAATAATCCTACTACTACCTATGAGGTTGTAACCTCATGAAACATAGTGTTTGAGACGAGTTTGGGAGTCCTTGTGGTGTTGTCACATATCTGGGTTGACACCCTGGGTAGACTGAGATGACTTGTCATATACAGCTGAGGAATGATTCAGATGATGTTTCTCTCTCAACTGTGTTTCCCTATGGCTGGTTGAGTTGGTTGTTTCCTTTTAGTTTCTCTCTTTTTTCTTTTAGCGGTTTTGGGGTTGCTATTAAGTATTTTCATACTCATCCCTACATGTGAATTTATCGCACATGTTTTGTTTATTTTGTATACCACATTCCTTTCAACGGGGACCATGGAGGGTATGAGGCATGTAGGTCATTGTTATCTAAGAATATTGGGGTGTCTTCCATAGCTTGGATGAGGAGATTTCTGGATGTGGAATTTGAAAGTGATTCCCTACTTCTAAGTAGGTTGGACACTTTTGCAGTTTTCTTCAGGTGGGGGAGTTGTTTTTCCCATTATTCATTATCCGTACTTCTGTTGTACTGTAGTTATGATATATAGATGTATGCATGCATTGGTTACTTTTGGTTGTTACATTTTAGCATTTTTTGAGGATGGAGATTTATGTGTGTGTTCAAGTACATAGGAAATTCCTCTCATGTCAGTCATATCATTGCTCAGTTCTAATCTTCATCCCCATGTCTATGGGTGGTGGGCTTGCAGTGTTTTAGCTCGAGCCCCATCAGGTTAGGTTGTGAGAGAGTGGAATCAGAGTGAGGTGGCTTCCACATTGATACAGTAGTGTCGTGAGCAGATTTGGGTTGCATAGAGCATGTAATAGGATGTTTCCAGTTCAGCCCTTAGGATAGATGTTATAGTGATGGTGCAGTGGCTGACATATCCATTCATTGGGACTCTAATAACATTCTTTTTGACTCAGTACATTAGGACACTGGTCATTGAAAAATAAATGGTACAAGAATCACATAAGACTGGTTTTTTGTTTTTCATATCCTTATTGTGTTAGCTCCCCAAATACACTCTTTAACCATGGTTGAACATGATTCTATTTTAGGATGCCTCTATCAAGACAACTTGATAGGATTCTACAATGTTATTGTGATGAAAATCTACCTCGTGATGAGGCTTTAGTTAAGTACACTAATTCTAAGGTGTTACATATGGGGGGGGGGGTTTCGGTAGTGTTATCCAATGTTGAGTAGCGGGTTTTACCGGTAGTTCATGCCGAGGATGTGTGCAGGCCGAGTGCACTACACGAGTTCTATAGGTATCCACATCTATGGTATTATGGTGATCCGGTCCCCTAGGTAGCATATGTCTGGTATGAGGCAGTCATGCATGTTTTCCACTAGGGAGGACACCTCCCAATCAAATTATGGTCCTAGTGGGAAGCCTATTATTGGGTTTTACCCTGAGATGGTGGAGTCTTGTGGAACCGTCTCATGATGAGGCAATACTTACATGGGAGGAGTTTGAGTGACTCTATAGGGATGATTTTTAATTTACCATGTTGAGATCCGTGCATATCTAGGAGCTTCTGTAGCTTCGGTAGGGCAGCATAGTAGTGGATGAATTTTATATTAGGTTCACATAAATTTCAAGATACTCATTATATATGTTTCAAGATCTATTATACATAGAACATACCTTATGGAAGGGATTACATTGGTAGATCAGGGAATTTGTGATCCCTCTTTGTATTCCCATCTACACTGGAGTGATGGAGTGAGCATTGGTGGTGGGAAGTTTCCTGGCTATGGAATTAGTGAATGTGACCCGCAATAGTGGTAACGAGGCTAAGGCATATGTAGGATTTGGAAGATGATAAGTAATAGGATTAAGTTGTAGGAGGAGAACCCATTTCCCAGACATAGACATGTGGGTCTGTATCACAAGAGCAGTTTTAAGGGTTAGATCGGCCATATGAGAGGTGGTGTTATGTTTGTGACAGCTAGGGGAACCATTCAAAGGATTTTGGGACCTTCCATGCTACTAATATGGAGTCTAATGTGTTGGAACCACTTTGTGTATAGGTTTGTATTTGTTTTCAATAGTTGTCAATGGAATATCAAAATGAAAGAGATCAAGAAGTACTCCAATAAAATGGAGGAATGGAAGCTCACAATGAAGGATATCATGAAGTACTCCGTTGAAATAGAGGAGTAGTGATTCAGACGATTGTTGTGCTGATCGTAAGTTCAATGAACAAGTGTCAAAGGTGATACATTGTTTACAACAATGAAGAATGTGAGGAGTAATCCATCCAAGGATGATTAAAGTAGGGTGGTGTTTTTGGATGAAGACCATGCAATTCCTCGTTATTTCATAAGAACCACGACCATTGATGAAGACCATGCAATTCCTCATTATTTCCTGAGAACAATGGGTTTTTATGGAGACCATGCAATTAATCATGATTGCGTGAGAACCATGCTAGAGACGTCTTGACGGATTGAATCACATGGTTTGCATGAAGTTGATCATGACGGTTGATGAAGGAGGAAATGTGCCAATGAGTTGACTTATTAAATGGTCATGCACAACACATTGTCATAGAAGATGATGGTACTAAAGCTGTTCCTTCAAAGAATACATATCACAATAGTGGAGTTTGTGATAAAAGAAAAAGAGTTGCTGAAGGATACAGATCACCAAGAAGAAGTGTTGTTGAGGTGATCATGCCTGTCGACAAAGCAAACAAACGACATAAAAATTTGTTGACAAAGGAGATTCCATGGTGACATGTCGAGTTCAAGAGTTGTGGTCAACGATCTATGTTTTATTCAAGAACATCGACAGAGGAATGGATGATCTGGAGGCGGTACAAAAATAGCAGATACAAGGTGGCGCCGTTTTCCAGTGTTTGCCAAATTTCAGGGCCTCAAAAACAAAAAATGAAGAAGAGTGATTTTGGAAAAGGGACTTGCGCGCCATACTCTTGGAGGATAGGAAACTTGCGCGCCATATGTTAATGAAGATCAGAGAATCAAAATATGGCAAAGGGATAAGGGTCGCGCAGGTGAATTATGTGCCAGGAAGAGATTTCCGCGCCGATGCCTTGAATGAATTATAACTTGCGCCCCTATGGTTTTTTGAGATCAGAAGATCTAAATTTGGCAAAGGAAAGATGTTCGCGCATGTTTGGATGTTGATCGCGCAAGTGCCTAGAAGGGGCCGAGACTTGCGCGCCGAGGGATGACTTGTGCGCCTCCGCGCAGGGGGTCCTGTTTGCCTATAAATACTGGACCACCCCTCCTCATTTGAGAACAGAGCTCAATAATTTGAGATTGTTCGAGCTCTCGTCACGTAGGTGGTTGAACCGCACAAGTGGTAGTTGGGTCACGAAAGTAGAGGTTGCGCGCCGACTGATGGTTGAGTGCCCCAGGTGATTTGGGCAAGGAAGGAAGTGAGTTGCGCAGCTTTGAAGTTCAAGAAGGCAAAGTCACGCAGGTGCTTTGGAGACACTTGCGCGCCAGGTTATACTTGTGCGCCTATGACTTGCGCGCCAGATGGAGGCTTGTGCGCCGGGCTTGAAAAGAAGATCCAGATATTGTTGAAGGACGCCCACCTTTTTGGAGCTGCACGAGAACTGAATTATTTCCTAATACTTTCGGTGAAAAGTGAGATTGAAGAAGAAATCTAAATGATACATGCATGATCTCATGCATACATGGTGAATTGATTCTGACGAATGCCGAGAAAGCTGAACATCATTTATTGAGCAATCACATAAGTGATTGTGATTCAGGTAAACGAAGACAAGGGGATCTAGTGCATTCAGTCATTGCACTAAAGAAGAAAGATTGAACTATAAAGAGCATCAACTCTGAACACTGATGAAAGAAAAGACTCATGCTGAACAGGAGACAGAGAACATCAATGCACATTTATTAAAGAGACCTTCACGTCTATAAACTGAGTGGGACTTCACCAACGGCAGTGATCCAGGGGAGTCAACGGGAGTGACCCGAGCGACGCAGTGAGCTATCCCTGAACAATTGTAAAGGCAGCGAGCCTAGGACAGAGTGACTGTACCCGAACATTTGTAATCTACAACTAGTGAAGCATAGTGGATTTAGGTACGACTGACAACCTGTCGGCGTATGCTCCTTGGACGTAGCCATTAATGTTGAACCAAGTAAAAATAGTTGTGTCATATCTCTGCATGTGAATGTTTAATTGCTGATCATATCCATCATACAGGTTTAAGTACTTCCTACCAATGTGGGAACAAGATCCAAAATTAAAAGAAGAAAAGGTTGCCACCCTGATTCACCCCTCCCCTCTCAGGGTGTCCCGGGGTCCTACAAGTGGTATCAGAGAGAGGTTAACGTATGTTGGATATTCTCCAGTAATTCTATTGAGAAGAGGATTTGAGTTTCTTTCCTAGAGTCAACAATGAAGAGCAGTCTTGATAATGACGCAGTCATTTCTGAGAAGAAATCTATATCCACCAAGACTTTGACAAATAGGAAAAAGAAAGAGAAGAATATGATGAAGAAGTCCCCCACATCCAAATAAGATGCATTGTCTTGTTCTCCATGCCATTCCAATAATGAAGAAAAATTAGGCTTGGAAAGTATTAAGCAGGTGGCTCAGAACTCATCCAGAGGAAAGGATGATACCCCTAATTCAAGCTTTCAGGAAAAACTCAAAACATATATGCATAATATTCCTGATGAAAGGGTTGCTATTATTTGTAGCCTATTCCAATCTATGCAGGTTGAGATCACTCGACTAGAAAGAGAAGCTGAAAATATGGAAAAGGGGTTGGAATGAAAAGTTATGGAAAGTATGAAGCTCACCAAACAAGTGAAAGTCTTTGAAGAAGAAGAGGAAGTCAATAAGACTCTAAAAGAAAGGATCCATGCACTTGAAGCTGAGATGAAGAAGAGCAATGAAGTCAAGAGTTTTTTTTTGGAAGAAACATCAATTAAATTAAGGGAACTTGACTCTTTGTTACAAAACAAAGTTGAGATGCATGAAGATGAGGTTGAAAGATTGAAGAACACTAGTGAAGAGAAGATGATCACGATTGAAGATCAGAAGATCATCCTCAATATTGAGGGTCAAAAATTGGAAGCCCATTTGACCAAGATTGAGAATACATATATTGAGACTTCACAAAAGAATGAAATAGGTGATGCTTGTACTCAATGTTCATTGGAGGAATCTAAATCTGAAATACCTCCAAAATGTGACAAGAAGATTATGACAACTCTTGATTATCCACATCAAGAATAAGTTGCTGCTGGTACTCAATGCTCAATGGAGGATTCTATTGTCAAAAGACCTCCAACATGTGATAAGAAGATCATGACTTCACTCTTTGATCTATCACAAGCAACTGAGAAAGTGAAGGTACCATCCCAACCATCTTGTACTCATATTTCTAAATACACTCCTATAATCAGTGTAGGTGGGAAGAAAAGTTCTAAACAAGTGTGGATGAGGAAATGTGAGAAGAAGAAACCTTCCACCATGACAAGGGTGGATGAGAAGAAAAAGGAGGAAGTTGGTTCCTCAAATAGAGCACAAAAGACTAAGCAGATGGCCCAACAACTTAATACAGAAGACACAAAGAAGAAAAGATTTGTGGGTCAATGTTGGTGCTGCAACAGATTTGGGCACTGTGCATTGGATTGTCTTTATAATACATTACATGGAAAAGCACAGAGAATGCCTATATCAAAGAGAAGGAAGCCAGAGAAAAAGAAGCAAAATCAGTAGGTCCAGAAGCATCTGTTTACTGCAAACAGATTTGGAATTCTTGATAACATCTATGATGTATGCAACGGTAGCGGTCACAATGCAGGAACATGTCCATATCAACATGCTTTCACTGTTGAAAAGAAAAGAAGACCTATGATGTCGTCAAAGAATGAAGCATCTACCTTGGTGAGAAATCAGAAGAATGTTGTGAACACACATTTCCCCAAGAAGATCTCAAGTAGGGAAGCTGAGAAGACCCAGGATTTTAGATCCATGAAAATTAAGGGTCATTCATCCAAAAGAAACACTAAGTGGTATGAATCTCAGATGAACCCATGTGGAAGACCTAAACCAGCTGCAAAAGTTCCAAATGACATATTGGTCATCTGGCCAGAAGATTTGAAAGGAATAAGGAAACATGAAGATGAGAAGGCCAAGGCTGATGACAAAGGAAAAGGAAAACATTCACATGATGAAGACACAGTGTAGGAGAGATTGCAAACAAAGAGAAACACACATGTCAAAGAAGTTCTGTGTGAGAGATGCAAGAAATCTGGTCACATTGCAAAAGGTTGCCTAACCTTAATACCATAGCAAGAAGCAATCCTTAAGAGGATTAAGAATGTATCATTCATGATGGCTGCTAAGCAGAACAATTCTCCACACAAATCAGAAGAGAGTGTGAATAGAGCCATGCCACACCGACAGATGTCAGAACATATGTTCAAATGTGCAGGCATGAATACTGTAGTGAACAGAAGAACTTGGTTGAGAAAAGAACCTCAATCAAGAAAGTCTTCTTGATGAAGTAAGAAGGAACCACCTTATTCCAGTAATAATTTGTGTATTGTATTTGTTCTAATCATGCAGGGAATTAAAGGTGAAGCATGCTCTCAGGGGGAGAACCTAAGAAGTACTAAATGCTGTCAACTCTTGATAGCCAAGCTGAAGAAGTTTCTATCCTTTGTAGATTCTTCAATTGATATTCAAAGATTATGATGATGAAGGATCACCCTTGATGAAGATGATGATGAGTGTTTCCCTTGAGTGGGAGAATAATGAAGAAGCTTCCATAATCACTGTTTCAATCAATATCAACTCCAGCTAGACTCAAAATCAGTTACTTTATGAATTTCTTGAAGAACACGCCAATGGAGAAGGAATGTCATTTCTCAATCACTATCCCTTGGTTACTCAGATCAAAGATTATTTTAAAAAAGGGGAGTAACTGAATTGATCAGTGACATAAAGATAATGGAAGTGCCCCAAGGTCACTTATCCTGCCGATTGCACTTGAATGTTTTTGATCTATTTGATGATGTGAGTGCAGGAGTTTTAGGTTGATTATTCTCTATCATAGTTGATCTTCTTCTACCTAGAATTAAAGTGGAAAACCCTTGAAGACAAGATACATGAGTTATCATCTCATGTTGGTATCATGATCTGTGGATAATGGACAATCTTGTTGACTTAATCAAATCCTCTTGTTTTCTACATCGAGCATTGCTCAAGTATACTTAGAGTGAAATGATTAATGAAACATTGTTTAAGTGTGGATTGATACCCTCACTACCATGTGATTTGTATTTCTTGTTAATAAGGGGGGGAGAAAGTGAAATGAACGTTTGAAAAGAAAAGTTGATTGAATAGAAGATTCTCATTTTGACATTGACAAATTCATTTCAGATGATGTATAAGGTATTGACAACAAAATACAAAGGGGGAAGTTTTTGGAACCACATTGTGTATAGGTTTGTATTTGTTGTCAATAGTTGTCAATGGAATATCAAAATGAAAGATATCAAGAAGTACTCCAATAAAATGGAGGAATGGAAGCTCACAATGAAGGAGATCATGAAGTACTCCGATAAAGTAGAGGAGTAGTGATTCAGACAATTTTTGTGCGGATCGTAGGTTCAAAGAACATGTGTCAAAGGTGATACATTGTTAACAACAATGAAGAATGTGAGGAGTAATCCATCCAAGGATGATTATAGCAGGGTGGTGTTTTTGGATGAAGACCATGCAATTCTTCCTTATTGCATAAGAACCATGGGCTTTGATGAAGCCAATGCAATTCCTCATTATTGCATGAGAACAATGGGTTTTAATGGAGACCATGCAATTACTCATGATTGCATGAGAACCATTCTAGAGACTTCTTGACAGATTGAATCACATGGTTTGCATGAAGTTGATCATGACAGTTGATGAAGGAGGCAACATGCCAATGAGTTGACTTATGAAATGGTCATGCACATCACATTGTCATAGAATATGATGGTACTAATGTTGTTCCTTCAAAGAATACATATCACAATAGTGGAGTTTGTGATAAAAGCAAAAGAGTTGCTGAAGGATACAGATCACCAAGAAGAAGTGCTGTTGAGGTGATCGGGCTTGTCGACAAAGCAAACAAATGACATACAAATTTGTTGACAAAGGAGATTCCATGGTGACATGTCGAGTTCAAGAGTTGTGGTCAACGATCTATGTTTGATTCAAGAACATCAACAGAGGAATAGATGATCTGGAGGCGGTACAAAAAGAGAAGACACAAGGTGGCACTGTTTTCTAGTGTTTGCCAAATTTTAGGGCCTCAAAATCAACAAATGAAGAAGAGTGATTTTGGCAAAGGTACTTGTGCACCATATTCTTGGAGGATAGGAAACTTGCGCGCCATATGTTATTGAAGATCAGAGCATCAAAATATGGACAAGGGATAAGGGTCGCGCAAGTTTTGGTGAGGACGCGCAGGTGAAATATGTGCCGGGAAGAGAGTTGCACGCTGACGTCTTGAATGCATTATAACTTGCACGCCTATGGTTTTTCGAGATCAGAAGATCCAAATTCGGCAAAGGAAATATGTTCGCGCAAGTTTGGATGTTGATCGCGCAAGTGCCTAGAAGGGGCCGAGACTTGCGCATCGATGGATGACTTGTGCGCCTCCGCGCAGGGGGTCCAGTTTACCTATAAATATTGGACCACCCCTCCTCATTTGAGAACAGAGCTCAAGACTTTGAGATTGTTCGAGCTCTCGTTGCGCAGGTGGTTGAACCGCGCAAGTGGTAGTTGGGTCGCGCAAGTAGAGGTTGCGTGCCCCAGGTGATTTGGGCAAGGAAGAAAGTGAGTCGCGTAGGTTTGAAGTTCAAGAAGGCAGAGTCGCGCAGGTGCTTTGGAGACACTTGCGTGCCAGGTTATACTTGCGCGCTAATGACATGCACGCTAGATAGTGGCTTGCGCACCAGGCTTGAAAAGAAGATCCATATATTGTTGATGGAAGCCCGCCGTTCTGGAGCTGCACGAGAACTGAATGATTGCCTGATACTTTCGGTGCAAAGTGAGATTGAAGAAGAAATCTAAATGATACATGCATGATCCCATGCATACATGGTTAATAGATTCTGACGAATGCCGAGTAAGCTGAACATAATTTATTGAGAAATCACATAAGTGATTGTGATTCAGGAAAACGAAGACAAGGGGATCTAGTGCATTCATTCATTGCACTAAAGAATAAAGATTGAACTATAAAGAGCATCAACTCTGAACCCTGATTCAAGCAAAGTATCATGCTGAATAGGAGACAAAGAACATCAATGCACATTTATTGAATATACCTTCACATCTATAAACTGAGTGGGACTTCACCAATGGCAGTGAGCCAGGGGGAGTCAACGGGAGTGACCCATGGGACGCAGTGAGCTATCCCTGAAAAATTATAAAGGCAGTGAGCCTGGGACAGAGTGACTGTACCTGAACCTTTGTAATCTACAACTAGTGAAGCATAGTGGATTTAGGTACAATCAACAACTTGTCGGTGTATGATCCTTGGACGTATCCCTTAGTGGTGAACCAAGTAAAAATAGCTGTGTCATCTATCTGCATGTAAATGTTTTATTACTGATCATATCCATCATACAGGTTTAAGTAGTTCCTACCAACGTGGGAACAAGATCCAAAA
The DNA here is from genome assembly GCA_963277665.1 of Viscum album. Taxonomy (NCBI): domain Eukaryota; kingdom Viridiplantae; phylum Streptophyta; class Magnoliopsida; order Santalales; family Viscaceae; genus Viscum; species Viscum album. Next base: position 1,627,414,767 of record OY728130.1, read on the forward strand.
CTAAATGAAGAAAAAGTTTCCACCCTGATTCACCCCTCCCCTCTCAGGGTGTCCCGGGGTCCTACAGAATGATGATCCTCATTGGGAGATATAGTTATTATAGCAAGGAGTTTCACAAGGTCGTAGATAAGGTGGAGAACTTAGAAGGGCGGTTGGATGTGGTTTGCAGTCCTAGTTGTTTCCACCCCAACCCCTAGGTGGTCCGTGCCAAGTTCAGGGAGCTAGAGGACATGGGTGAGGATGACATCAGGCCATGGAGGGCTTTGATCCAAATGATTTGATTTTGAATATATGTATGGATTGTGTCCATTATAATTTATTTAGTATCAATTGGGAGACAATGTTTGGGGTACTCTTATCTTTACACTAATGCTCAAGGATTAACCAGGGTGACGCATGGAATCAATATTACCCCATGATGGTAGTAGTTAAAGAGGTCCCAGTAAGTACAAGTTTGTGTCTAGGGATTTTTTTTGTTTTTATTTAGCACCCTCATTTGTTTAGCATAAGCCTCGTACTTGAAACTCTTGAGGAATATGTGTTGTAGTTTGACTTAACTTTTAACTCACAAGGAAGTGGAAATTTTTTCCCCAATGAGATGAATTTTTGTGACTTGATCAAAGCTGTTTAGGTGAGTATGTTCCATCCAAAACAGACATTATTGAGGTGTGATGGATGAATTACATAATCTTTTATGTTTATGGTGAGGATATGCGATGAAGTTTCAATGTAGGTCCTAGCTGTTCCCGTGGAGTCTTCCTGCTCGCCCCCTTTTTTTCTTGGTAGTTACGAGAGAGGGATATCATTTCTTTGAATTGTTCATTAGAAGGAGTGTTATAACTTTTGATGTATTTTCAATGTGTATTGGGTTCCTACAGTCTATACTCAGTTGGGATTCCACAAGTAGGTGTGGTAGTGTTACTCTTTGGGTGAGTTTTGTTACATCCAAAGGTTTGTAGATGAACAGATTGTCAAGACCTAGTGTTTACCCTTAGGTAGCCCTGTTTTGTTAATGAATACCCTCACACATTTAGTATCAACATTGATTAAAAAAAACTTGAGGATTCTATTATATAGTCTATCCTGGGATGGATGTGAACAATGTGTTCTCTTAGTATCTCTGTTAAGACTAGCGAGGTGGTGTATCATTGGACCCCCTGATTATAGATATTCCATTATGCTCAGTGCTTTACAACCTATTGTATCTAGGAGACATGTGCCCGTTTTTTTCATGATGTTGTCATGGTATATGCTGAAAAGAAAATATTTTTATGATCTTGGTGGTTCCTCTGTGTATAAGCTAGTATGTAGCATGTGAACCCTGGGTGAGCTCACTATCATGTAAGTCCATTGGTCAGCTCAGTTTCTTCCCCTTTTCTTAGGATTTCACCTTTTTAGGATGAAAATACCAATGTTGGGGAGAATTTAATGACTTTGGTTTTGATCTGAAAGACTTCAGAATAGTTCAAAAAATATTTCCGGATCTGGGTGTTGAGTCGGCGCGGGATGTCAGGGCTCGAGGAGCCTTGATGCGGTGATTTTAAAAATATTAAATTTATTTTTCTACATGCATGTAGTTTCTCTTAAAAAGAGGAATTAATCTCACCAAGAGTCTCAGATCATAGTTTTGAGACAGTTTTTGTGTCTAGAACATCGTGTTTTCACTTGGTACGACCTAAACTTGATTGTACGGGGTGGTTAGGTTGAAGGTGGGTAGGTTTATGGGAGAATAATTAATTAAATTAGATTTTAATAAATAAATAAATAAATAAATATAAAACTATTCTCAACCTCCCCTCCCCTCACATATGGTGTGCATGGCCCAAATAAAAGCCACACCCCTCCTCTCCTCCTACCTTTGGCGTTCAATGGAAACAGAGCCAAATCGACACTATAAGGTACCTTTAATCTCAGTTTCTAAAGTATATCATTATAAGATAAGGAACTATAATGATCTATGAATTGTTATGGATCCAAATATTCAGCATTTCACCAATGAGGTTGGTGGATTTGAGTTTTTTTACAGAACCCCTTGTTAAGGTATTGTTTTACGGTTCTAGAGCCCAAACAAAATTGCTAGAGATCCCTTCATGGTAGATCTGCAGGTTTTGGGGTTAACTGGGGTGAATTAGGGGGTTTTTCAGGTTATTACCAATAGGAATCACCATCTACATGTTGTATAGTTCAGTGACACATTCCATCAACTCTTCCTATTCACGGAAGATGAAATTTTGGTACTATACACCTGATATAGGGGTTACACACAGTGTAGTACCCTAAATCAACTGACCGTGGGATATTTCTTGGGATAGATGTGTGAAAACACATGTCCATGTACTAACATAATACCAAGATATCTAAACATAGGGTCCAATACACAGCCATTTGAAAAATACACCGGAAGGTTCATGTCTATACTGAACACGCCGTGAAGTATGGTACGCCGGACATGTAAGGGACACAGTTAGATGATCTATAGGGAATAGGAACATGACCATGGGCTAAGGGATGAGAAAAAAACATGTACATACTCTATAGGTTGTGTAACCCAACATGGGTAGGCACCCATGTGGAGTAGATACACATGCAAGTGTCTGGTGGGCTTACATGCCGTGTTTTCCCTAGTGCAGGACATGTACTACCATGAGATCCTATGGGGATCTTCCTCATTTTATATCTTATTTTCTAGGTCTCAGATTTAGTATTGTGAGTGGTACAACAAAATTGGTATTCCACATAGAACATGATGGTGGCCTTAGTTACCACATACAATATTTGAGGTTGCATGAATTGAGAAAGATGCCTATAGAGCAGTGCATAGTCTGGATCAATGATTCCTCAACTGTGTGCAATGGTGAAGGGTGGGCCTCTTCAAATGGGTTTCCTTAGCTTGATTTGGGATCAGGGTAATTATGAAAGTACATATGGTTCTCAGAACTATAGATGGAGCTAGTTAGATTTTCCTTATGGAGAACTTTCTCTCGGACATACCATTAAGAATGTTTTTATTGCTCCTGAAGGAGTATATCTCTCAGACATGTGTCATCTGGGATGGCTATGCTCAAGGAGTGCGTTATCATTGATTTATGTTATGGTTATAGCCTATGAAGAGAATCATGTTGCTCTCTATGAGGATGGAACCTCATGTGGCTTATAGTCTAAGATGAATATATTTGGGTGATTTTTGGGTGTCCTTATGGTGTTGTCACAAGTAGGGTTTGACATCCCAGATAGAATGATATGACCAATATTGTACATCAAAGGATGGTTCAGGATGGAGTTTCTCTCTTGATTGGTTTTCCCTTAGGATAGGTCGAGCATATTTTTTCCTTTCAGTTTCTCCATATTTATTTTGTGGGTTTTGGGGTTACTATTGATTATTTTTATACTCACACTTGTAAGGGATTTTCCTGCACAAGTTTTCTGTCTTGTGTAGACCACAAAAATTTCAACAGATCTCAAAGAGGATCTGTTCTAATAAGATCTTAGTGATCTAGACATAGTAAGGTGTTTACTGGAGCTTGGTAGAGTTTCTATTTGGATGTTGCTGTTGAGAGAGATCCCCACATTCGGAGTAGGTTGGACGCTTTTACAGTTTTATTGGGTAGGTTTTTTCCCCCTTATTTCACTTACAGTACTTTTTCTGTACCCTAGTTGCCGGATATAGATCTATGAATTCATTGGTTACTTTTATTTTTTATATTTCATGATTTTTTGAGTTTGGAATATATGTTTGCGTACATGTACATAGGCAATACCTCCAATGTTAGTGATATATCTACTCAGGGATAAACACCTACCCCTGGCCTATTGGAGGTAGGATTGGGGAGTTGTGGGTCTGTCCCCCTCAGGTGGTGTCATGACATATTACAAAGATTTTTTATAAATAATCATATTTTCAGGTTGTAATGAACTGTCAAAATTGTTATTGGTAGGATTTATAGTATGGATATAAATCTAATCACTCATGGGATATAAGTTAGTCATCATGTATTTAGATGGAAACACCTAAACTATGCCACATGGACTGTCATATATGTTTCATTGATGTTTCTTGTGTGGAAATTGGATATGGATTATCAAACATGAGGTTTTTAAAAAGTTCCCAACTGATGTGTTTTCATATTCTGATTACTATATAAAGACAGTTAATAATATTACATAACATAAGGTGACTGAGAATGATACCAATAATTTGGAGGGATTTTATTAACCACGATAGGTTGTGCCAACCCATATGGTGAATTTATTACATCACGTCCCTCAATTTAGTTTTGCCTAAGTGAATTATTATTCCAAGATAACTACATGTGATTCCATGTTATGTTATTTAGTCATGTTATAAATTGAAAAAAAAATATAAGTTATATAATGATAAAATTTCTTATATATCATGGTAAATATTGATGTTAATGAAAAATTAATAGTGTTAATTAACATGTGATATATTTGATCTCAAGGAACCCCTTTATAATTTGGGAAACTAGGAAATACTTATATATACAACTATTTACTTATTATTGTTACTGATATTCATAAATATCCCATAGGGTTTCAAATATGATAATTCTAATTGGTAATACTTAGGAAAATTTGAATTGTGTAATATTAAAAAGTATATATATATATTACAAACACAAATAATATTTTTGTTTAGGAAACCTAAAAAACATTAATTAAATAATACTTATTTAATTTTATATTTATCATTGGATAATAATATAAAAAATAATTTATTTATATTAATTATAAAATATCATGGATAAATAATATGACCCAAATGATATCTCGGAATGATCTTGATTTAATTATTTCCTATGGATTAATACATGATATTCTTTTATATTCTTATTTTAGGTGGAAATTTAAGCTCTGCTATTTCTAGTATAAAACCATTTATAAAAAGTTTTTTAACTCATTATTAACTTCTAGAGGTTATATAATACTTAAAATTATCATTAAAGGATATATTTTGAAGCCCCATAGGTATTTTTTTAAATTATATTCTATTAGAGGCTATTTAATGTTCTTCTTTCAAAAAATATATACGAGTAGGGTGGAGTATTCATTAAATTGTGAAAAAGAAAACTTATTTCTTAAATTTATCTTTATTCTAGAATATAAAATATTCTCTAGTGTTTTATCATCCCATGTTTCACCCTTTTCCATTGAAATGATTGGAATAAAATTTATAAGAAACAAATCGTACCAAGGAATTATTTATTTCCATTATTAATGGACACCAATTATGTTTTATTTTGATAAAAGTTTTCCAGTTTCATTAGCTAAGAATCATTGGTTTCATTAGAGATCCATGATATTATTTGAACCTCCATTGTAATTGTTTTAAATTAGTTTATATTAACTTCAACTAAATTCCCTACATTTAATTAATATAATGGAGTTGGGTGTAGTCATTATTCAATTGTTAGAAATACAATTTAGTGTTTAATTTATCTTTTTTCATTATATATGATATTATCTATTATTTCATCATCACCAAATTCATCCATTTCCACATGATTGATTTGAATAACTTTTATAGAAAAAGAACCCCCCCCATGTCATTAGTGACTATAATTATTAATTCATACCAATTAAACATTACTTTGATAATAGCGGACCAGATTCATGATCTAAGAAACCCAGGTCTCACTAGAGATCTAGGAATATTATTCATTGATTTAACTCATTTTAGAGATTATTAATAGATCAAATATTATTATTTTTTGATTTTTTATTGAGGATAAAAATATAGATCCCTAAAAAATTCCCAAAGTAACAAAATTCTAAAATTCAAACAACGTAATAGGTTTTTTATAATATAATAACCAAGAAAATAAAAAAAATAACATTATAAAATTTTTAGAATATTTAGATAAAACATGAATTATCAAATCCAATATTCCTTTAGTATCCATAGATAATTCTAATCACCAACTATTTGGTGGAATCCTTTCTATATTCAAGTGATTTTAGTCAATACAATGGAGAGAATTAAAGCCTATATTATGAACCAATAGAGAATAACTTAGATGAGGAAATCTAGAAACCATTAGACACCACCCTTTCTTTATTAAAATTTAATAAAGAATCCACCCCTATTATTTTTATTTTTATAAAGAGTGTGGAATTAAAAAGACTCCAAAAGAATATAAATTCATAGACTATATAAGAAGGTGAAATAAAGAACCTCCAATGTTCATTTGGAACATTAAGGAGACTGAAAATTTAGTTAAACAATTAAACCACCTTGGAAGCTACATTATTGAGCCTATAAATAGGGTTATACTAGAAAAATATTCACCCAAATGGCCTCCTAAAATAGTATTATGAAATTATCTCTTGTATTGGTTATTACAAAAAAATTATACTAATCCCAAATGAAAATAACAATCAAGATTTATTCTTTCATCATGTATACATATTAATAATATAAATAACTCATTATTTATATTATAACACAAAATTAATTATTAAATTAAATAAATATTAATTAATTAATATTTTGAAATTTGATAAGAAAATCATATTTATGTTTGTGATAAACACAAATATTTTAATACATGGATCAATCACATTGACCAAAATAATCTAAATTAGAATTATATTATGTATAATACCAATTGATTTTTTTGAAGAAAAATATCCTCTAATAATGGGATGTGAAAATTAGTATGCTATAAACCAATCTAAAAATAAAATTCATCACCTCAAGTCAATGAACATCAAGGTAAAGTACCATACCCCAAAGCCAAGGGTTGAAGGGGGAATACTAAGATAATAATTTATACCCTCGAAAGAATAGATTGAGGATATCCTAACACAACCTATATTATATGAAAATTTTGAATAGCTAAGGATGAAAATCAGTATGAAAACCATTCCCTCGTATTGAGGAATGTTTTTGGTTCATTTTTCCTACTCTATCCATTATTTTTCATATTTTTTTAATAAAAAAGTTGTTATTGTGGGATAAAGTAGTTTTATCCTATTATGAATTATTTGTTCTGTGTACTGAGTGGTGTAGTAAGGACCCTTGAAGAACCATTTTTGTGAATTGTTGATGAATTTTCATGAATTTCTGGTTGGATTTTGGTGAGTTATTTTTTAGATATATTTGACATGGATTTAATCACTATTGTTTTCTATAAAGAGATATCTCACATAAACATATAGCTAATTTATTCTTGCTCTATTTTAGTTCAAGATGCCTTGTTGATCCCCAAAAAATTGTTCTCTTGGGTAATATTGTCACCAAGGTGAAGATTAATGATGTATTTCTAATAAAAAAATGGACATATTTTTAAACCTTCTATGATGTTGTATTTATCAAAAAAATAAATTTATGTGTGATGATTTATGTGATAATATTTAAAATATATTTTATAGGTGATAAATAGATGAGAGAACTGTCAATAACATTTTATAAGGATACTAATGTGCAGCCACTATAAATATATTTGAGGGTTTTTGGTTATAATGGTGAGACCCAGCATAAATTAATGAAATATGGGTTGATGTAATGGATAATACATCAATTGTTTTATGAACTTGGTTCAAAATAATAATATTATTTGTATGATGTTTTTGAAGTTATTTGAGAAGTGTAAGAGGTTATCTAAAGCATATCTTTTTTTGAAGTCACTATAGATGTACTTCTTGGGGGTTGAAAACTAGAAAATGAAAATATATTACAGTGATGCCCATGTAAGATAATTGATATGACAATAAAATGTTTTTAAATATGAAAATATCATACTTGTATAATATTTTGGAGCCCCATATTATATTTAAGAAGTCTTTATGATGATTTGAATCCACATAAAATAATTTATCTATGTGGCCTAATCATGAAAGAAAACTGATAAATGTATTTATATTACATGATGGGGGTCTAAGAAGCATGTATGATAATTTATCTTATGCATTTAATACACTTCATAAGCCATCTGATATTAAGTGATTCAAATAGTTTGAAAGATATTTGAGCTATATTGAGTGCAAATAATGATTAACTTAGTGAAATTATGGGAAACCAAAATCACGATTTGTGTGAAATAGAAATAAATGTCATATATTCAAACATTAATGTTCTACTACAAGTAATTTTTAATATGGAAAACATAATGTGATGTAAATCATGTATTAAACAAAAAGATCAATCATATGATACTGATTCATTTTGAAATTAAATGAGTACTACATGGAGGGAAATGTTGGGATACTGAGAAAAGTTCCATGCCATAAAATGATATATCATGTCACCATGTCTACATGGAAATATAATTAACATTAAAAAGTATAGATTTCAGGGAGAATATTAATTTAGAAAACAACCTCAATAGTTCAAATACTTAGTCCAAGATGACCCAAATCATGAACCTTGCATTTAAAATGTTTTTGAATGATGGTTGACTCATGGTTTACTATCATTGAATGAATTGTTCCATGAAGCCTATTTTCAGGGACATTTACAAAATATTCATGGAAATGGTTTTCATAAAATACTCTTTGAATATAAATAATAATATTCATGATGGAGACAATTTATAGGTGTTTTTTGAGAATTATAACTGATAAACATATATATTGAAGAATAAGATCTATGAAAAGTTAGATTTGATTATTATGTAAGTAAGAAGAATAAGGATATGATAATATGATATCTGTAGGGTAGATCATTTATTTATCAGGTGATATTTCTTCAATGAAATTTATTATTCTAATACAATATTGTAACTAGTTTCTTCTAGCAATTTTATGAGTTCTGGGGAATACCCTTTCAGTAGTTCCTTTTGATAATAACAATTAGAATATGTGTATTAGATAACACACATCAAAAAGTAGCGATGTTTTCATTTTCAAAGAGTAAAAACTTATTAAAAATTCAATTATGTCTGTATTTTTTGCATTGTAGATTTTATAAAGTGGTCTATAAAATGTATGGTAGTAGATGGACTGATCCACTAGCCACCGATTCTATATGTGCTCTACCCTTCATATGTCCCATAAATTGGTATCCAATAGAGTTTAACTCTCATTCTATCAAGTCACTCATATGTATAAATACAATTATATTAATAATAATAGTATCCCAACATTTAATTGAAAAGGGTTTTATTCATGGGAAGAGAAAATGGCCCCATGTATTCTTTCATTTTGACATACAATCCCTCATTCAATTCAATAAAGGTTAAATTTTCCAGTTGAAAACTCAGCATAGTCTATGATAGAGAGAAGAAAAATTGAAAATAATAGAAAATCTAGCAAAGATATTTTATCATCCTTATCATAAAATAATATTACAAATGTCATGAGTTGTATAACATCTAATTCTATTTAAAATATTCATTACATTTATGAAGTAAATATAAAGGTAAAAGTATATATTGACAAGTTAACAATAGTAAGAATATATTAAAATATAGAAGGATAAAATAGATGATGAGTTATTCAATATGGTAAATTTGATTTTGAGAACTATTATAGGGTTTAAAGAAACTCCATAAGATTATAATCTTTTATTGAAATTATCGATAATCCAACTAGATAAATTTAATTTAAATTTTATAATTTGTTTAATATGGGGATATTTATTAATTTACCATTGATGAAAATAAAAAGACTATCATTAATTATGAAATGACAAGATGATATGTTTTTATGAGTAATGCTAATAATGACAAATAAACTATTTTTAAAGATTTAAAATGTGAGTAGATTTAGGAGATGAAATTATTTAAAAATGAAGAGTAAAACATAGATGAGTATGATATGATTTTTTTTTTCATGTCAAATTTTTTTACAAGAGTAGAAATAGCTAAATATAATTGTAAACATCCTTTTAAATTCTTAACCCATGTAGAGGTTGTTAATTTATATATTTTCTATCTTATAATATTTGAAAGGGAAAATAAAAATTTTGAAGATTCAAGGAAAATAATTGCTTGAGGTCAATAAATTTCTCAATCAAAAGGAATGAAGATTTTTTCACATAGATAATTTAAAATGAGAATCTTAACAATTGAAGAAGGTGTGTATGATTTTAAAGAAGCTGGTGATGAGGAAGTCCATATATATGTATCACATAGGATAACCACAATAAAATAAGAGTAAGAATATATTAACACATATAAATATGAATCAAAATAAAATGGTCACTATATAATAGAGGAGATAGAGGATAATAGAGAATATACCATGAGAATGGAGAGTAATATGTGACAAAAAGAAATTAGATGGTTGAGAGATCACAACAATCAGCTGAAGAAGGGGTCAAATAAGTAAAGGAATCATCTAGATGAAAAATATATTCTCTTAGAATAAATTGAGATGCTGAATCCTGATAGTGAAAATAAGGTTAAAATAATTAGAGATATGACCTCGAACATTATCCTCATAGATAGTAAAATTGAGAACATCATAAGAAAGAAAGATGAAACCATAACAAAGGATATTAAAAATTAATACAAGAAGAATAATTCTATTAGTGAGAAAAGAGAATGATCTTATAAACCTATAATAAGAAGATACTCTGAGGTATATATTAGATATGGAAAAGTAATGTCTATAGAAGATCTCGTGCAAATTGAGACTGAGTCTACCAAATAAAAAAATTATACATTTGAACATGGAATGGATGAATTCCCAATATAAAAGGCTCAAAACTAATAAAATATGGAAAGAAATAAATCAAAAAATATGGTCTCAATTAGTTATAAAGATTTGAGGAATAACTCCACAAGAGTATCTTGAAGGATCTATACATGTAAGGGATGAAAATGAAGCAAGACATCAAACCATTCTATAGAATATTTTTTACCAAAGAAAAAGAGTTCATGGGTATTTTTTCGTCTATGTATTGTTTATAAAGAGGATTATAAATACTGGTAAAACATGTTTCATCTTGGATGGACAAGATAACAAGAATAAAGAGGGTGGCAATAATCACACATGAAAACTCATCCAAGACACCAACTGACTAAAAAATGTGGAAGTAAGAAATAGTTTTGAATGCTTACATGAGATATTTAGAAGATGTGATCAAGATGGAAATATATAATATGGATGTTTTTATTTCATCCATGCTTAGAAAAGTATTTTTCATAGGTTTGGAAATAACCATAATCAAAACTAGATCATGAAATAGGTAAATGTTATTGAAGTTTCATTTTAACCTTGAAAATATAAAAATCATTTGAATATAGATAGTGGTTTTTTATCTCATATGATATATTATCTAAAAAACTAGAAAAATATTAAGAAATAAGAAGGTGGGTATGTGAAATTTGGTAATGAAATTTCTCTTATGATCAATTACATTGGGAGGAAAAATATTATAAGAAGTAAAATTAGTCCAGATGGTGTGCTATTTGTAGACAAAAAAAGAACAACTTTTTAAGTGTACCACAATAATGTGCTTCCTGAAATGAGGAAATATTAGAAAAAAATGGATGGATAGTTAAAATAATGAATAATGGGGATGCTGTTACTAAAATTTTAATAACAATATGATTTTTTTTGGAAGTGAAAGAATTTTGTAACTTAGGAGAACAAGTATATAATCAGTTATGAAATAGATGGTAGGTTTACCTAGGAAAAAATAATAAAAAGTGTTTGATTTAACAAGAAGTTGTGATAAATTTACAATTACTGAAATAAGACATTTCTAATATTCATAAAATATAAAAATATGGGGAAATGGTGAACAAAACTCTTAAGGGAGTTGAAATTCAAACCTCAAAACCTTTTTAATAATTTAATTATAATTTTTGTGGATATATGACTAAGAAATCAACATACATAGAATGGTATTTTATCATATTTGTTGATGAATTCATAAGGATGAATTGCCTTATGTTCATGTATTATAAATTACAGGCATTGGATAGATATAAGTTCTTTAGAATACTTAAAAAAAACCTTGTACATAAATTTATTGATATTCAATAATAAAATTGAATATGCCAATAGAAATTTAAATTATTATTTTAACAAGAATAGAATCAAAGTTGAATTAATTTCTCCATATAATTGTAAATAAAATGGAGTGGATAAATTTAATAATAGAAGCCTAATTGACATGGACTGAACAATGGGTGAGAAACATTATACCTTAAGGTATTATTGGATTCAGGCCCACCCAACTGAAGGACTAATTTAGGTAGGCACCATACAATGCTAAACCTAATTGTTACTCATTATGAGATTTGGTTTAAACAGAATGAAAATGTTAAACACTTTAGGATGTTTTGTAGTCCTTGTTCGATTATAATGAAGTACAAAAGTAGATAAAAGTATGATGATAAAGATGAATATGGACGTTTTATTTTCTATACATTAAATAGAAAATCATATATGTTTTAAAAAATAAAATATGAAAAAATCATTGATATTGATGATGAAACAATATTTGAAAACTAGGAAGGAAATTGCATACTATATTTTCAGATAATGAGGATCATGTTTTCATTTACTAAACTATTTTGGAAAATATAGAATAAAAAAACTCAAACTGAAGATATAAATTATTCTATTCAGTTAATGAATATAGATAAGAGAATTCTAAGAAGAAAAATGTATGAATGAAAAAAGATATTGATGTTTAATTTTTTTTTTGGGATCACGGTCATGATGTGTAGACAATAAAGAAGATCATGACTACTAGATATAATTTTCCTTTATCAAAATCTAAACCTTAGATAGTTAAGTAAGACTTAAAACATAAATAATAGGTTTGGTCCTTGAATGATGTTATAGAAACAATTGTAAAATATAGAACATTGGAACGTGTCCCAAGACCCATATAAAAGAGGGCAATTATAGAAAAATGGGTTTTCATAAACATGCTCAATGAGAATGATGATGTTACTAGAAAAAGTGAATGTTGTTATGAAAAGGATACTCATAATTTGAAGGGGTTGAATTTGATGAAACCATTTCTCTAATCAATATAATTAAATCTATTAGAATATTCCATTCTATAGTATATTGGATAAACATAATGATATTTCATATGGGTAATAAATCAACTTTATTAAATGGTGATATCGATGAGAAAGTTTACATAGAATACCCTAAAGACATTATTTTAGATTTATAGGGAATAAATGTACATATGATAAGTAAATATCTATACGGTTTAAAGTTGGATTAATGGTCCTTGTATTTTAATCTTGTTCAGTATCTAAAAGGGATGATGTTTTAAAAATAACACTTGGAGAGGAATTTTTATTTGAAATGGTCTAACTCGACATCATAATTTATGATTGCGTAAGTTGATGATATCATATTTCCTATAATTAATAATTTTTATGTGAGAAATTATCAAGGAAAAGTAATTAAAGGTTTTAAATTTCAATATTGTTAGAGATTAGATTCTTCTAAAGGATGAAATTTATACAAAAAAATGATATATTTTTCTCTTAAAAAAATTATGGGAGAGAGATATTAAATAAGTTTCACATATAAGAGAATAGGGGACTTCCCGCATTAATTCAGGAATTCATGAAGATAAGAAGGGATGAGAAATGGTAATATATTAATGAGAAATAGTTTTGAATTTTAATTATCAGTTTTATATACATGAAAACTTCAAGACCTACCATTTTATATGATATAAAACATTGATCGTGATATCAATCCAATCCAAAGAAAACACATATCTTGGAAATAAAAAATGTAATGATATTATTCTCAAATACATAAAAATTTGAGTCGATATATAAGAATACATATGAGAAAGAACAAAAGGGTTTTACTAGGGATGACTGGGCAAGAGAAGTTGATGAATTCAAATCCATATCCTATGAATTGTTTTTCATTATAAGAAGTTGTGTTTCTTAGAATTTAAGGAAGAAAATGTTAGTGACACTAAGATCTACTGATTTTGAGTATGTGGTAATGTCATAAGAAGTTACATAGATGATATGCCTGGAAATATACATAAAAACCTTGTTTGTAAAAGAACATTATCCATTAATAATGATATGTGACAATCATAGTTCTATAAATATATCTTAAAATCCAGTTCAACACTCCAAATCAAGGAACATTGAGATAAAATAAACATTCCTGAAGGAGAAGGTCTAAGAGTGAAATATAAGACTGGAATTTGTACCTTCAGAATAATTTATTATCAATATCCTGACCAAACCTCTTTAGCTGAATATTTGGAAAAGGCAAAACTAAAAATGGGAGTGATACCCATTACCCTCACTGAGATTTTTTTTGAGTTTTCCACCTTTATCCTTTTTTGTTCAAAATCCATGATGAGATTTTGTTTGTATGGGGAAGAATTATTTTCCACCTATTATAAATTATTTTGATGTGTTCACTACGTAGTGTAGGAAAGAACATTGAAAATACTTTACAATTGGGTTTTGTTGAGTTTTCATAATGTTATAATAAAGTTGTGTTGAGTTACTTTTTGGATGGATTTGGTGATTGATTTAATCACTTTTATTTTCTAAAAGTGATAGCTTATGTATACTTACAGATGATTGATGATTGATTTATTTGATTTCAAGAGGTCATGTTTATCCCCAAAAGTTATTAATTTTAGTTTTATTGTCAATAAGGGGGAGATGGATGACTATTTCCTAAAAATAAAAAGGGGAAGATTGTTGAACCTTGGGTTATTTTTTTGGTAGAAATACCTATTAAAAGTGATTATTTATTTTGATATTCAAAGGATATATTAAAAGTTATATGGAGTTTATAGAAATATCTATAACAATTTATAAAGATCATTATTAAAGATACTATGAAATACATTGAGAGTTATTGGTTATAATGTTGATAGCTATAAAAAAAAGAATACAGATCCATTAAAAAATAGAGAATCCATATATGGAATTTTGAGGTTGATGAAAATCGAGATGATTTATTGGCTGAAATTTTTTAAGTGACTGAGAGGGATGGAGGGTCATTAAAAAGGCTCAGAATCTATTAGATGTAATTATGGATGTACTATGTGAGAGTCTGAAAATGATAAATGAAACTATCCCACGATGAAGCCCATATAAGAAAAATTATCTACATAGTGGATCTTTTAAAAAAGGTAAATATCATACCTGTATGCCTTTTTTGGATCCTTATATTATATTTGAAATGTTTATATGATGATTTGAAGAAATTTACCGTAATTATTATATATAGCTAAAGATTTAAAGGAAATAGATAAAGGGATTTATTTAAATTATGATGGACTAAGGATACTATATGATAATTTTTCTTATCAATTTAAGATACATGATTGGACCATAATATAATTGATTTATGTTAATAGTAATTAATAAATGTCTGTTATGTGGAGTGCATAAAATGATTTACTTGGTAATATTCTGAGAAACCAAAATCAATATTTTTTTGCAATAAAATGAAATGATATATATTAAAAATTTAATATTTTGATAAATATGTATTCGAATATGAAAATTCATATGTGATTTTATTTATGGATAAAACGCCATGATCAAACACATAATCACGATTCTTTCTGAAATGAAAGGAGTGATAACGGGATGAAATTTTTGGGATGCCCAGATGAGTTCCATGTCGCAAAATGAGATGCCACATCTCTACAATTACATGAAAATTTCAAGGATATTAAAAATATTTTTTTTAGATAATTTTTAATTATCAATTAATCCAAAAAATTAAAATATTGATAAAATTAAAAAACTGAGACTTGATAAAATATTTCTAGATGTTTTGGAATTATGTTTTACTTGTTGTTAACCATATTTGAATGAGTCATTTCATTCCACCAAGATTAAAGGATATTTCCATTACAATTATTAAAATATTTTTCATTCATTACTCTAGAAATAATTAAAAATATTTATAATAGTGAAAATATATTGAGAAATATTTAGGAAGTATAACCAATACAATATTATGTCAAAGTAGAAGATATGAGATATACTATAACCGATTATTATTTAAAGAATAAGAATATGCAAATAATTTTAATTAGTCTATTTTGAGTCTCATATATTTATTAGGAAATATTTCTCCAAAAAACATCATTCAGAATATGAAATATTGTAATTGTTTTGGGCCAAAAGTTGTATGAGTTCAAGGTCATACTCCTTTCTTGAGTTTCTTTTGATAATAATAAACGGCGTGTGGGGGAGGTAACCATGACACACCATAGAAATAGTCATCCAAAAGGATGATAACATCATTAAATTTTTTTTGTCTTTTATTGATACATGAGTGTGTTTGTTTAGAGAGGGTATGGAGAAGCATGAGAGTTGAAGGAGTTTGATTTTTTTACACTCTAATTCACCCCTAAAAATATGTGTCACCCTTCATGCAATCCATACCCGATTAAATATATGGACGTGTTGATTCATCGAAGAGTTCATTTTAGGAAATAAAATAATGATATATTAGGAAATTATGTTAATGAAACATGTATGTAGATTTTTAGATGATATATGAAGACAAAGAGATTAAATTGAAAAGTGTGTGTTCATTTTAGGTTGTCATTCTTGTGAAATTAACATTGTTCTCTATGGGTGATTAGACATGTAACTAAACACTAATCTTGGAATTTGTTTCAACTTACCATCCTCCCCTTAGAAGGATCCATAGAGGGTCACACACTACGTGTATCCGGAATTATAGTTAAATTCTAGTGGAATTTAATATTTAGAATAAATAATTATTCTTCAGACTGAGGAATAATAATTATCCAGGTCATATTTATCACATAAATTAATTCAACAGTTTTATAATGTAATAAATGAGAGATGAATATTAAATAAATATTATTTTTTAGTTAGTGAATATAATATTTAATTATTTCTTATTTATTTTTTTCAACGTAATGAATAATTATTTATTTTCTAAATAAATATTTATTTATTTATGAGAATATAAAAATTAATATTTATTAATTAGTTAGTGAATATAATATTAATTCCTTTATCTAATTAATAAATTGATGAAATTTATTTATTTAAATAAATATTTATTATTCAGGGTCTAGTTATTGCCTATGAGTATTAGTGAGCTAAGTTAACATCCTAGATGGAAATAATATTTAAATATATGTAATTAATCTTATTTCATGTAATATTATAATATTAATATTGTTATATGTTGGGTTTACTTATAATAAGAAAATTAGTTATGGGTGTTTGTGTAATAACTATTTATCTAACCTCAGTATATAACCCATCTTATATCATTTATATTGTGATAATAAGGGTTGTGAAAATTCATATTATCTCAAGAAAAATATCTATAGATTATAGATAATTTATAAACAACAACCTCATGAATGAGTTGTTATCCTCCCCATCACCCCTCTACAAATTTAGAGAACAAGACAAAAATTTCTTTCACCATGAAGTGATTATTTTTTTATATTAACAATGAATTGCAGAAGATGTTGTGTTCCTCCATGCTAGTATCTGGAATACCAATGGTGAAACTTCAATACTAATGAACAATACATAGATACCAGAAAAGGAATTATGATATATATTGTTTATCCTAATGATGGTATAGTAAGAAAGTCAACTATGATCATCAATAATGAAATTGTTTTCAATAAAATGTAATTATTGTTTATAAATTAATTATAAATTATATATGAATATATCATCTATTAAAGGTTTCTATCATATATTTCTAAGGATTTTATCAGAATATACAAACTAAAAACATCATTGGGCAAGGGCCCAACAACTTTTTATGCACCCCAGAATCATTAAGGGGTATCAGAGTAATCAAATATTATTTTTCAATTATTTATTATTTTTCAAACAATTGTGTATTTTTTGGTAGTTTTCATTTATTGTTTTTTGTTCATTAATCCAAAAACTGAGATATCATGATCATTTAGTTTCATGTAAGAATTTTAGGAAAAGAAAATATGAAAAATCCATAATGATCCCATTCATAGCTACTGCGGATTCTAGGAAACAAACATGATTCCATGGATTGTTACTAAAAAATCCATGTATTGAACCCATGCCCAAATACACAAGGATGAGCCACAAAAATAATGTAATTTCATGTGGGAGTTTTGTATGGGGAATCATTATACATTGTGTATTAAACACTTGTTTCCAGGGAACATGTTTGGGGTACATGACCATTGGCTAACATACACATCACATAACCCTGCATGGTCTGTCCCTTTATAAATCATGATGTCTTTTGGGAAGAGATCATGATACAAAATTAGTGCACACTGCGTAATGACTAACATCCAAGAAAAATGACAATACACAAAATAAAAGACATATATACAGCTATATACATTATGTAACACATAATAACCCACACGAAATACATGCTGAGTCCCTAGGTGTGTATCAAGGGTGGGTATTAATGAATCACATATCAAGTAACAGGTTGTACATGCCATGTAATTTTATCTAACACACATAAGGAACACATTGAGATAGGTGTGTTGTGAGAGATAACACACGAAATAAATAAATTATTGAAGAATAATTGAACTAAATGTCATGTAGTTATATATACACACTACATGATAAGATTTATTTCATGAAAATTAATGATTGAGTAATTCAATGGTTATATGAAATATTATTTTTTAATTAATTATTTTACACATTAATTATATAAAGATACTATGTGATTGGTTTTAATTCATGTTTTGTAATTCTTTGGCATAATTAGTATATCATTTTGTCTATATAGAAGCATGTCATGTGGTCATACACATTACACATATTACATAAGCTGACCCATGAAACAACACATCATATATATCATGACACACCATGTGGAAATAAATGAAATGTAAGTAAATTGTACATGATGGGGAACATAAAAGAAATTAGTCACATTCCTTATGACGTTATTATACATATTATGTAACAGTTAAAACTCTATAAATGGTTTCAGCAAAAATAGTAGGGTACAAGTTATGTTATCTCCATTATATTCTATGTACATATTTAATTTTAAATTAAAATTAAATTTTTAATACATTTCAAATCATAGTGGTTGGTAATTCTATGGAAAATTTGGATGAAAAAATAAGATAATGAATAAATTAATTAATTAGATAAATAATTTTCAAATTGGGATATTTATCTTAATAAATGATGAATTTAAATGAATTAAATCGTAGTTTACATGAGTAATAGTAACATTTTTGTGTGTTTTTGAGCTAAAAAAACCTATTCATATGTTGAGTTTCAATTTAATTTAATTTTTTAGGGTTTTGTGATAATATTATTATTAAATTAAAAATTATGACTATGTATGAACCATTCCATCTAATTATGTATGGGATTTTGAGTACACAATTTCTATTACATAACTTGAAACCCATGGTTCCCCTCTCTTATGAGTGAGAAAGTGTGTATAAAGGAACCCCCAACTATGAGATGATGTTTTAATACTGAGTTAAGGTGAAACAAACCAAGGAGATACACTGGTTAAATATGATATATTTTAACTCCATTTCATCCCATCTCAAGGAGTTATT
Source organism: Viscum album (assembly GCA_963277665.1). Classification (NCBI taxonomy): domain Eukaryota; kingdom Viridiplantae; phylum Streptophyta; class Magnoliopsida; order Santalales; family Viscaceae; genus Viscum; species Viscum album. The sequence goes on from OY728130.1 coordinate 1,627,434,253, forward strand.
GACATTGGGCCAAGGGTTGGTCTATTATCCACTCGATAAATCAACAAATAGTTGAAGCTCATAATCAATCCACATATTTATTTTATTTATCTAGTGCTTGGTCATTTATTTGTGTGACACATGTTTATTTGATAACTAAAACATGTTCACATAATGTAAATAAATAAAAATCATGCTATGATGAAATAAAATTATACGATCATACATAAATTATTTTATGGAACATAAATAATTAATTATGTAAAGTATACATAACATTAAAAATCATGTAAAAGATAAAATAAATAATATGTATGAATAAGATAAATAAAAAACCATTAAAAATATTAATTTATAATAATTATTCCATTACAAGACTTAGAATGCAACCATAGATCAATGTGTCATTCCAAACCTCATCATGAAACATTCAATTATCAAATAGTTTTAACAAAAGTTTTTGTTATCTTAAACTAGTCAGTATGAATTCATGATTTACTTTATAAAAATTTTTGTAACGTGGAGGTTAGTGTAGTAGAAATAAAATTTTAGGATTTTGGGATATGTTTTTCCACTCAATGGATTAAGGAACATCAAATTAATATAGTTTTAAAGACTACCTACCTAAATACATTCGAGTAATTTTACTAGGCCCTCATCTAATTTACAAGAAGGGAAATATGGGTCATTTCCAATAGAATATCCACATGAAAATATATTATAAATATAATAGGGACTGATATATAAATGTAAAAAAATAGTGCGAGACTAATAAAATAAAATTAGAATGTCACATATTTTAATCAAAATAAACCACTCAAATTTGCTTTTATATATTATAGAAAATGAAAAATGAATCTATGAGAACACTATAATCATTTTTTAACTTAGACCACGTCCCTACCAACATAAATTTTTAATAGTGTTAAAATAATTTATATACTGAAAGAGTATTAAGAAATTTATATTATGTGATAGAATCCCATAATCTTGATCCACCACCCCATTGAGTGATCAATGATGAAAATGCTTCCATAAAAATATACATAGAGGGTACTTTTAAAGTCCATTACTTAATTCTATAAACTATTTCTAGAGAGCCGAAGATAAAATAAAATGACATGAAATCATACACCATGATATATCTTTTGATAAGTAAAAAAACTGTCTAATGAAAAATGACATTGTTACTATAGTATACCAACATAAACAGGAGGATGGGTACCAAGATAGTGATCATTACTTTATAAATATTGAAGTAAACTGATCAGTTTGAAATGTTGTTCTTATATATGTTGTATGAAATTATCCATTAATTTCATATTATCATCCATAATACCATTGTTTCACATATTCATCCTGAATTACATTATTAATAGTATGGATAAGCCACTCATGATTTTTTTATGATGCTTCAATAGAAATAGAAGTATTGATGAGAACATGGCTCCTTACCCTTTATGATGAATGAAAGGAAATACATTGTTGGAAATATCCTGACCAGTACAAATTCAATGGTTTCTTCATATTTTACTTAAAATAGAGAAATGATTCAGAGATAGAGTGTAGAATAGAAGTCCATCTACTTCTTATAGAGAAAGAAAGGTCATTGGAAGTGGAATTTCAATGTATTAAAGAAGAGTAAAACATAATCTTTTGATTCATGTATATTCATAAATACATGTATTATTTATATTTCACTTCATGGGTATCAAATAAAATATATTTCTAACATATTATTATCCATATATAGGAACCAAAGCAGTTCAGATAAATTACAAGAAGAATGGTGACTCTCTAAGTAATGGAGAAAGGGTGATTCCTCAGCCGGTTAAGAGGAGGGAAAAACATCATATTACCAAATGGATTGATTCTAGTAATATTATTGTTTATATTTAGTATTACCAATACATTTATCTCAATTTCCATTTTTATACATAGTGAGACTTTATTTCATATTTGGAATGAATGTTGCTATTGTTTTACATAGTTAAGTAATAGTTTAGTAATACTCAAATCATTAATACACTAAACTAGAAATGAATGATGAATATAAAATATAAGACTCATACTCATTTTTGTAGAGATAATTCATAGATAAATAAAACTAGAGGAAGTGGTCACAAATATAAACAATATTATATTTATAATCTTTACTCATAATTTAAAGGTATTTGAAATACTTATTATGTTTTTTAAATAAAATTTTATTAAATAAGTAACACAAAAAATCATTTAGAGAAATTTTAGTCAAACTACATGATCTATTATAAAGATAAGTTAGTGTAAAATTAGTATACTTCATGTTGTTTTTTAATGACATCATAGGGATTTTCACTGAATTATTGACTAAACTTGTTAGGAAATAAATGATTTTAAAGATGGTCTGATAAGATTATACCTTAATCAAATATTATTCAAAAAATTATATGTTTTATAGAGAAATTTATAAATTCACATTACCTTTTAAACATTATAGAATCATTTGGAGTATAAGGAGGATTGAAGAGAAGTATTATATTTACTTATAGTCTTCCCTATTTCTTTGTCACGACCCGTCCTCGGGGCCCGTGCCGTGACTACCCCAAGCCCGCCTTCCATAGGCCAGGGGTTGGCGACTAGCACCAAAGGCGTAAAATCCCGATAACTGGGAAGGCATTGCCTTTATAAAAGAAAACAAGCACCACAGAGTACAAGCGGAAGTAAAACACTAAGTACAAAAGAAGAGCTGAAAAGTAAAAAGGGGCCGGAAATACAAGCCCAACTGTAAAGTACAACTCGAAAGGGAAAACAGCGACTGAAAAGTAAAGCTGCTACGCTGAGATGTCCACTGGAAATCCCACCTGAAGGGTGGGTACAGATAGCTCCTCTGCTCCTCGGGTCCCGCCATCCGCTCCGAGTATGTCCCGCCCAGTGGTCCACCTCCGGTTACCGCCTCGTCGAATAGTCCACCTCCAGGTACCGTCCAGTCCTCGCACCTTCGGCTTCTGTCAGCACTGTCCGTCGTCTGCAACCAACACAACGAGGTGCGGGCATAGCCCGTGCAGGGGTGAGTATAACGATACTCAGTAGGGACCCCGAGACCCTCAAGGTCTCACTAAAACCAACAAGGATAACCACAAGAAGATCACAACAGATAAACTCTACTTAGGTATATGCCCATACATGTTCCTAAGTTATCAAGTAACCCATCTCAGTCATGAGGAAACACAAGGATCATGAGATCAACGGATAACCACTACCCAGGTATATGCCCATACATATACCTAAGTTATCAAGTAACCCAAATCATGAGGAAACACAAAGGTCAAAAGACTCAGCTCAAACCAGGATTTTCATTATCGAAACCGTAACTGCTGAAGAGCTCCGTCTCTAGAGTGTACAGTGGTCCTGTCACGACTCCGAGGTCGCCGCTCACTAACCTAAGACTGCTGAAGTACTCCTCCTGTCGAGTACTGCGGGTCTGCTGCCAACTACCAGGCGCTCCGTACGCTGAGGGTCTGCTGCCAAATACCGGGCGCTACCCAGATAGCCTACTGAGGTACTCCTCCTGTCGAGTACCGCGGGTCTGCCACCAACTACCAGGCGCTCCGTCCGCCGTGGTTCTGCCGCCAAATACCGGGCGCTCCGTCCACTGGGCTAGTCGACTCACTCCAAGTCGAGTCAGTCAAGCAGTCGTCAGGTCTCAGCCGGCTACACGGTCTCCGTACTCTACACGCTCGTCTCCACCGTCGCGGGTCTGTCGCTACAACCAAGCGCACACACTCCGTAGAGTATCGCGGGTCCGCCGCTACAACCAAGCGCTCCACCGCCAAGGGTCTGCTGCTGCATCCAAGCGCACCACCACTGTCAAGTACCACAGGTCCGCCGCTACACCCAAGTGCTCCCCCGCCCGCTCGTCTCCGGAAGGGTCTACTCCACGAGCTACTGGTCGATACTCCAAGTATCTCAAAGTCTCACGAAGAAGTGTCTCAAAGGTCCGTCTCGTCACTGGGGCCTCAACGCAACAGACGGCGCGTCGATCGGACGCCCGGTCTGTGAGTTATTAGCCTAACCGTCCCAGGGGCCCGGTTGGTTTCGTGAGCGAAACCAATCCCGGCCGTATCTCAACTGTACCCCGAACTCCCATAGGGTAAACTCAAAGGGACTGTTACTCAACGTAACCACCAACGCCGCTGACGGCTCGTCAAGCGGACGTCCTGTCTGAAAGATATCAGCTTTCCCGTTCCAGGGGCCCGGTTGGATTTCGGGTACAATCCAACCCGGCCATACTCCGACTGTATCCAAAACTCGGGCGGAGTATGTCAAAAGTTCCATCTCATCAAGAGGAAGTCAACGAAACAGACGGCGCGTCAATCGGACGCCCGGTCTGTGAGTTATTGGCTTTTTCGTCTCCGGGGCCCAGTTGGTTTTTAAAGCAAAACCAACCCGACCGTACTCCACCTGCGTCCAAACCTCGGGCAGAGTATGCCAAAAGATCCGCCTTATTAAGAGGAACGCAACGCGACTGACGGCGCGTCAATCGGACGTCCGTAGCTCAAGATATGATCGTTTCCGCTCCGAAGGCCCGGTTGCTTTCGTGAACGAACCAACCCGGCCGAACTCAAAGTAATCCGAAACCTTGAGTGCGATATACCGAAACGACCGTCTCAATCCAAGGATCGCGTTGCCACTGACGGTTCGTCATTCGGAGGTCCGAGGCTCAAGATATGAGCCAAAAACCGAATCTGGTCCGAAACGGGGGGGTCCGGGTCCGGGCCGACCCGGCCCGACCCCCCCCCCCCCCCCCCCCCCCCGGGGGCGGCGCGGCGGCGGCGGGCCGCGGGGGAGGCGGCGGCGGGCCGCGGGGGTGGCGGCGGCGGGCCGCGGTGGCGGCGGCGGCGGGCCGCGGCGCACGCGGGTGGCACGCGGGGCTAAGCCCCGCGTTTTGCTGGAGGGGCGGCGCGGCACAAGGGCCGCGCCCCATTTTTTAAAAAGAGCCCCCCCCCCCCCACGTGGGGGGGCCTGCTGGTGTGGAACCGAGGGGGCAGCCGGCCCCCTCCCTTTAAAGAAACGCCCCCCTCTTAAAGAGGGGGGTTTTCATGGTTGGCCGGGGAATTAAATTCCCCAGTTTTAAGTCATCCGGCCGGCCAGCTGGCCGGCCGGTTTTCTCAAGGGGACCGGAATTTCCGGTCCCCTTCTTCGGCTACCGACGCCGGCGGCCCGGCCGCCGGTCTTTCCTTCCGCCGCGGCCCGGAACCGGCCGCGGTCTCCTCGTCCCGCCGCGGCCCGGAACCGGCCGCGGCGTTCGTCATCCGGCGCGGTGCGTCGGCACCGCGCCCCTTCGCCGTGCTTCGATTCCTTCCAACGCGGCGCGACGGCGTCGCGTTCTTGAAAATTCTCCTCGGCGTAGCGCGACGACGCCGCGTAAAATATAAGTACGACCATCCGCGTGGTGCGACGGCACCACGCCACTTGCTTCCGCCCGCATGAATAATCATGAACGATGGAGGGGGGAATTTGACCGTGTTCGTGCGGTCCGGCCCCCCTCACGTTAAATTAATAACTCAACTTAAATAAATTAAGCCACACGTTATACTTGCTATTCACGATCAAGAAATGGAATAATAAAGAATCAACAACCCCTACCTCGGGTATAAGTTCGAGGATTCGACTATGTCCGCGGAAGTCGACGTCGCGGAGATCGGGTGTCGCGGAGGTCGTTCGTCAATTCCGTTGACGAAGAGATACGTCCGATGAGGCACGTCGTTGGCGAATCCTTGTACGCCGACGAAGGTTGTCCGAGGAAGGTGCGGTGTTCTCTCTCGTTGACACCGAAGACGAAGAAGAGCGGAGTGGCGTTCTTCGTCGGAACTTGAGCGTTCTACGTCAAGTCTTGAGGAAAGTCAAATAAAAAGGAAACAACGAACTCAAGAACCCTTACCTTGATAGTCGCACGTTGACGGAGTCGTGGAATATCGGTGTTGATTCCTTTGACGTCGGAGGAAGAGTCGTTGTCGATGGTGTTCGTCGCGGAAAAGATGATGCGGAAGAAGAACGTCACGTCGCGGATACGGCGTCGCGGATGGATCGTGTTCTTCGGCGGAGAAGTTCTTCGTTGAAGAACGACGTTCTTCGCGTTCTTCGTTGAGGTTGAAGAAGAAAGAAAAGCTCTCAACCACTTCAAGATGGCTAAGAGTTCTAACCAAACAAAATAAGACAAAGTCTTATTTTATTCACAAAAAGAATTTCAAAGGTTTGAAATTCAAAAGAGTTAACTCCAAAAATTAATTAAGAGTAACCTAAGCCAATAAAGAGGGAGTTTATAGGGGTTAGGGAATTTGAAAAGAAAAGGGGTTCGTGTGGGCCCCACCACACTTAATCCTCCCAAGGGAGGTTAAGTGGGTGTGGGTCCCACTTCCAACCACCTTTGATAGGTTTTAACTAGTTGGAATAAAATTGTTCTTCACAATTTTATTTAACTCAAACTAAAAACCCCAAAACGTAACTTTCAACCCACAACAAACGCAACCCCCGAAAAGGTCTCATTAAGCGAATATCGGCGCTGCGAGTTCATCGGTGCCCTCAGATTTCAATTCCGAGCACCGGATCAAAAGTTAGGAATTCCCGCTCGTTCGTTAACTGAACGTACCCGAGCCAAACTTCGGAAATTAATTCCGGGTACTCCGGGCCTCGGAATCAGGTGCCGTCTGAAACCGCGTTCTTGTCAAATTCTAAAGAAAATTTAGAAAAAATTTTCCTTGAATTTTACGGGTCTTTACATTACTCCCACCTCAGGGCTTTACGTCCCCGTAAAGCTACATCAAAAACTAGGGAAACAAAAGAGGGTACTGAGCACGCATCTGAGCCTCCCGCTCCCATGTGCTCTCCGGGAGATTCCCGTGCCGCCATCTGTTGCGCACAAGATGAATCAATCGCCCATGTAGGACCCGCTCCTGTCAATCCTCTATCTCCACCGGGACCTCCGTAAAAGTCACCCCATCGTCAACGTCAAGCTCCCCATGGTCAAAGATGTGCGTCGGGTCGTGCACGTATCTCCTCAACTGAGACACGTGGAAGACGTCGTGCACCCGGTGCAACTGAGGTGGTAGAGCCAGGCGATAAGCCACCTCACCAACCCTGTAGAGGACCTGGAAGGGTCCGATGAAGCGCGGAGATAACTTGCCGCCTCGGCCAAATCTCTGATTACCACGTCGAGGTGAGACCCGCAAGAAGACGTGGTCACCATCCTCGAACTCTAGTGGCCTCCGCCTCCTGTCAGTGTAAGACTTCTGCCGGCTTTGTGTTGTCCTCATCCGCTCCTGGATGACATGGACCTCCTCCGAAGTGGCCCGGACCATCTCTGGTCCCACAAGAGCTGCAAGATTTCTTCTTTGCCGATAAGAGAAACCTGGTCTCATCCCCTGGATGAACCACATTCTTTGCCTAAAACAGTCAATCCTAACATGGATGATACTAATCCATACCAAGGATGACGTCGTAAGGCCTCGACGCTACTACTAAGAGATCCAACCGTTACTCTCGCCTCCAAGGGTTGAGTCACACTGTCGGCATCAGTGTGTGGTAACTGGTCTCCTCCAGTAGATGTCTCACAAGTGAGGGTCAAGTCAACAGTCAACTGGAACCTCTTAGTAACATCACAAAAGAGGACAGGAAAGAAAACATCACAAAGGTATGCGTCTTTTATTATTGCAGCTCATATTACAAGACGCTACACAAAAGCAACATCAACATGGAACTAGAAGTACAAAAGATGTATCCACTAGTTCCTCCCCTGTCCACCTGCTCCCAGAGCTCCAGCATTTGTCGCTGCCTCAACCTCGGTGGCTCCCTCCAAGCCTGCGGATCGAGGAGTCGGACAGTCACGTGCCAGGTGACCCTTTCCGCGGCATGAGTAACACAACCTGCTCCTTGCACGGCTAGCTCTGTTCCCACTCCGGGTGCCCTGCACCACCGGTCCTAAAACCCGAGATCGCCCAACTGCTGGTCTGGTCCTCCTGGACCTCTGCATCATCTGTCTACTGCCCACAGATGACTCGGCTTCTGATCGAAAAACACGCGGAAAAGGCAGAATCTCCTGTACACGCTCGGGGTGTAGAGATACTGGCACAAACTCCACCCTGAAGAAGGTCTCGAAGTCTTCCCATGTGAAGTTCATCTCATCGCAAAACCGAAACAAGTGGCTCCACCACCTACCTGCTGCTGCGTGTAGTAGGCTCGCAGCGAGGATCACCATGAGGTCTGCTGGTGTCCTCACTAGCCTAAACACTCGTACCACTGCCTCTAGCCAGTCCTCTGCAGCCTGGGGATCCGTCTCCCCGCGAAACCTGGGCGGTCGCTGGCGCTGAAACTCATGCAGTGCGCTGAGGCGACGTGCATCGTCAGCGGCTGCTGCTGGAAGCATCGGGGGCTCAGCGGGTAGAGCTACCGCCGGTGCCACTGCTGACAAAGGGCCCTGCACCGAGGCCTCGTCGCTCGGTGGGCTGTCGTCACGTTCGATTCTCGGAACCCTAGCTGACTGCCGTCGTGGGGCCATCCTGAAAGAAACAACGTAACACGATCAAACGATTATACCTGGTGAGCTGACCTGGTTTGAGCTGTTTTAAGGGGAAAAACTTTTGAAAACACACACGCAATCAGTGTTTTTGTGCACAAAGTCGGAAATCAGTTGTCAGGGTCCTGATGTATGGATACGTCGGCCGCCCGCACCAACACTGGACTCCCTGAACTGAAAACCACACTCGGTACCCTTAACACTATTGCTTCACAGAAAGAAAGATCAGAGTTATAAGTTCTGCGGTAGAACCGAACTCCTCTGATACCAATTTGTCACGACCCGTCCTCGGGGCCCGTGCCGTGACTACCCCAAGCCCGCCTTCCATAGGCCAGGGGTTGGCGACTAGCACCAAAGGCGTAAAATCCCGATAACTGGGAAGGCATTGCCTTTATAAAAGAAAACAAGCACCACAGAGTACAAGCGGAAGTAAAACACTAAGTACAAAAGAAGAGCTGAAAAGTAAAAAGGGGCCGGAAATACAAGCCCAACTGTAAAGTACAACTCGAAAGGGAAAACAGCGACTGAAAAGTAAAGCTGCTACGCTGAGATGTCCACTGGAAATCCCACCTGAAGGGTGGGTACAGATAGCTCCTCTGCTCCTCGGGTCCCGCCATCCGCTCCGAGTATGTCCCGCCCAGTGGTCCACCTCCGGTTACCGCCTCGTCGAATAGTCCACCTCCAGGTACCGTCCAGTCCTCGCACCTTCGGCTTCTGTCAGCACTGTCCGTCGTCTGCAACCAACACAACGAGGTGCGGGCATAGCCCGTGCAGGGGTGAGTATAACGATACTCAGTAGGGACCCCGAGACCCTCAAGGTCTCACTAAAACCAACAAGGATAACCACAAGAAGATCACAACAGATAAACTCTACTTAGGTATATGCCCATACATGTTCCTAAGTTATCAAGTAACCCATCTCAGTCATGAGGAAACACAAGGATCATGAGATCAACGGATAACCACTACCCAGGTATATGCCCATACATATACCTAAGTTATCAAGTAACCCAAATCATGAGGAAACACAAAGGTCAAAAGACTCAGCTCAAACCAGGATTTTCATTATCGAAACCGTAACTGCTAAAGAGCTCCGTCTCTAGAGTGTACAGTGGTCCTGTCACGACTCCGAGGTCGCCGCTCACTAACCTAAGACTGCTGAAGTACTCCTCCTGTCGAGTACTGCGGGTCTGCTGCCAACTACCAGGCGCTCCGTACGCTGAGGGTCTGCTGCCAAATACCGGGCGCTACCCAGATAGCCTACTGAGGTACTCCTCCTGTCGAGTACCGCGGGTCTGCCACCAACTACCAGGCGCTCCGTCCGCCGTGGGTCTGCCGCCAAATACCGGGCGCTCCGTCCACTGGGCTAGTCGACTCACTCCAAGTCGAGTCAGTCAAGCAGTCGTCAGGTCTCAGCCGGCTACACGGTCTCCGTACTCTACACGCTCGTCTCCACCGTCGCGGGTCTGTCGCTACAACCAAGCGCACACACTCCGTAGAGTATCGCGGGTCCGCCGCTACAACCAAGCGCTCCACCGCCAAGGGTCTGCTGCTGCATCCAAGCGCACCACCACTGTCAAGTACCACAGGTCCGCCGCTACACCCAAGTGCTCCCCCGCCCGCTCGTCTCCGGAAGGGTCTACTCCACGAGCTACTGGTCGATACTCCAAGTATCTCAAAGTCCCACGAAGAAGTGTCTCAAAGGTCCGTCTCGTCACTGGGGCCTCAACGCAACAGACGGCGCGTCGATCGGACGCCCGGTCTGTGAGTTATTAGCCTAACCGTCCCAGGGGCCCGGTTGGTTTCGTGAGCGAAACCAATCCCGGCCGTATCTCAACTGTACCCCGAACTCCCATAGGGTAAACTCAAAGGGACTGTTACTCAACGTAACCACCAACGCCGCTGACGGCTCGTCAAGCGGACGTCCTGTCTGAAAGATATCAGCTTTCCCGTTCCAGGGGCCCGGTTGGATTTCGGGTACCATCCAACCCGGCCATACTCCGACTGTATCCAAAACTCGGGCGGAGTATGTCAAAAGTTCCATCTCATCAAGAGGAAGTCAACGAAACAGACGGCGCGTCAATCGGACGCCCGGTCTGTGAGTTATTGGCTTTTTCGTCTCCGGGGCCCAGTTGGTTTTTAAAGCAAAACCAACCCGACCGTACTCCACCTGCGTCCAAACCTCGGGCAGAGTATGCCAAAAGATCCGCCTTATTAAGAGGAACGCAACGCGACTGACGGCGCGTCAATCGGACGTCCGTAGCTCAAGATATGAGCGTTTCCGCTCCGAAGGCCCGGTTGCTTTCGTGAACGAACCAACCCGGCCGAACTCAAAGTAATCCGAAACCTTGAGTGCGATATACCGAAACGACCGTCTCAATCCAAGGATCGCGTTGCCACTGACGGTTCGTCATTCGGAGGTCCGAGGCTCAAGATATGAGCCAAAAACCAAATCTGGTCCGAAACGGGGGGGTCCGGGTCCGGGCCGACCCGGCCCGACCCCCCCCCCCCCCCCCCCCCCCCCGGGGGCGGCGCGGCGGCGGCGGGCCGCGGGGGAGGCGGCGGCGGGCCGCGGGGGTGGCGGCGGCGGGCCGCGGTGGCGGCGGCGGCGGGCCGCGGCGCACGCGGGTGGCACGCGGGGCTAAGCCCCGCGTTTTGCTGGAGGGGCGGCGCGGCACAAGGGCCGCGCCCCATTTTTTAAAAAGAGCCCCCCCCCCCCCCCCCACGTGGGGGGGCCTGCTGGTGTGGAACCGAGGGGGCAGCCGGCCCCCTCCCTTTAAAGAAACGCCCCCCTCTTAAAGAGGGGGGTTTTCATGGTTGGCCGGGGAATTAAATTCCCCAGTTTTAAGTCATCCGGCCGGCCAGCTGGCCGGCCGGTTTTCTCAACGGGACCGGAATTTCCGGTCCCCTTCTTCGGCTACCGACGCCGGCGGCCCGGCCGCCGGTCTTTCCTTCCGCCGCGGCCCGGAACCGGCCGCGGTCTCCTCGTCCCGCCGCGGCCCGGAACCGGCCGCGACGTTCGTCATCCGGCGCGGTGCGTCGGCACCGCGCCCCTTCGCCGTGCTTCGATTCCTTCCAACGCGGCGCGACGGCGTCGCGTTCTTGAAAATTCTCCTCGGCGTAGCGCGACGACGCCGCGTAAAATATAAGTACGACCATCCGCGTGGTGCGACGGCACCACGCCACTTGCTTCCGCCCGCATGAATAATCATGAACGATGGAGGGGGGAATTCGACCGTGTTCGTGCGGTCCGGCCCCCCTCACGTTAAATTAATAACTCAACTTAAATAAATTAAGCCACACGTTATACTTGCTATTCACGATCAAGAAAAGGAATAATAAAGAATCAACAACCCCTACCTCGGGTATAAGTTCGAGGATTCGACTATGTCCGCGGAAGTCGACGTCGCGGAGATCGGGTGTCGCGGAGGTCGTTCGTCAATTCCGTTGACGAAGAGATACGTCCGATGAGGCACGTCGTTGGAGAATCCTTGTACGCCGACGAAGGTTGTCCGAGGAAGGTGCGGTGTTCTCTCTCGTTGACACCGAAGACGAAGAAGAGCGGAGTGGCGTTCTTCGTCGGAACTTGAGCGTTCTACGTCAAGTCTTGAGGAAAGTCAAATAAAAAGGAAACAACGAACTCAAGAACCCTTACCTTGATAGTCGCACGTTGACGGAGTCGTGGAATATCGGTGTCGATTCCTTTGACGTCGGAGGAAGAGTCGTTGTCGATGGTGTTCGTCGCGGAAAAGATGATGCGGAAGAAGAACGTCACGTCGCGGATACGGCGTCGCGGATGGATCGTGTTCTTCGGCGGAGAAGTTCTTCGTTGAAGAACGACGTTCTTCGCGTTCTTCGTTGAGGTTGAAGAAGAAAGAAAAGCTCTCAACCACTTCAAGATGGCTAAGAGTTCTAACCAAACAAAATAAGACAAAGTCTTATTTTATTCACAAAAAGAATTTCAAAGGTTTGAAATTCAAAAGAGTTAACTCCCAAAATTAATTAAGAGTAACCTAAGCCAATAAAGAGGGAGTTTATAGGGGTTAGGGAATTTGAAAAGAAAAGGGGTTCGTGTGGGCCCCACCACACTTAATCCTCCCAAGGGAGGTTAAGTGGGTGTGGGTCCCACTTCCAACCACCTTTGATAGGTTTTAACTAGTTGGAATAAAATTGTTCTTCACAATTTTATTTAACTCAAACTAAAAACCCCAAAACGTAACTTTCAACCCACAACAAACGCAACCCCCGAAAAGGTCTCATTAAGCGAATATCGGCGCTGCGAGTTCATCGGTGCCCTCAGATTTCAATTCCGAGCACCGGATCAAAAGTTAGGAATTCCCGCTCGTTCGTTAACTGAACGTACCCGAGCCAAACTTCGGAAATTAATTCCGGGTACTCCGGGCCTCGGAATCAGGTGCCGTCTGAAACCGCGTTCTTGTCAAATTCTAAAGAAAATTAAGAAAAAATTTTCCTTGAATTTTACGGGTCTTTACATTCTTACCATGATATTTGTTTCGAATATTAGTGTATAAGAACCATATTCCAACAATATTGAATAACATTCTCATATCATATAAATTAAATACATTATTTCAAAACTTTTTTTGTTTTAATGAGAGTAGATTTTCAAAATATATATTTATCTATGAATAGGCATCATGAAAAACAAAAAAGTTCACCCTGTTAACTATGATATTTCTATTTAGGATACTAACATCCTTATGATAGATAGTAATTATTACCGACCAACTATGTTTTTATAAGGAGTAAGCACATTCATTTTGAGCTAGTGGGATAAAACTATAATTATTTGATGTTATGGCTCAAGATACACAAAATTTGTCTTGAGAACACTAGACTCTACTATATTTATTGGGAGGTGTATTCTTCTAAATACATACTACATAGGAAATTTAATACCAAATAGGTGGTTTTGAATTTACCAGCACCGATGAAATATTATTGAATAAGAATAGTGAATCTGGAAACATTGTAGTAAATTTAATTTTATTATAACTGAAAATTAATATGAAATTAAAGAAGGATTCCATGAAACAAAATGAAATTCCACATTTTGGTACAATATATATATATTTTAAATCTATTGGTAGTAATTCAAGATAAAATAGATATGTATGGAACAATTTGATACCAATAAAACATGATTTATTACTAAAGATTCACGAATGATTGAAAATGATTTTGACAAAACCTTGCACCAATCGTCATATTAAAATACCCTTAAATTATACATGTAATAAATCCCTATTATGATCATTATATTGGACATTGGATTTCAAGGCCACCATCCTTGGAAGAAACCATACAGAAGGTTCCTATACGACACAACCAAAATGATTGGTGATATAAAAAATTTCCAATAAGATATAAAAGATGTATAAATACATTTTTGTATTGAATCAAGATTCCTGATAATATATTATTCATTTATTAAAGGTATAATAGTTTTTGGTTGTATTAGAATTAAACTGTTCCATGTGTCTATAAGGGGTTAATTGGAGAACTATAGTTTTCTATGTCAAATATATTGATAACATAAAGAAAATAGATGTTTATATTTATAGTTAATTTTTAAAAAATAATTTCTATGAGATGATTTAATATAGGAACCCACTTTCTAGGGAATGTGATATATTTACATTGATCTATAGGGTTTCACAAATCTAGTCTTAGTACATACATTGACACGGTATTTAAAAGTTTATGATGGAACGAATCATGACCGAATTGGTACCTATATAACATGGAATGAAATATCACCAGGATGATTTGTGGAAACATAGGAGGATATTTTATGATGAATAAACTATATATTTTTAATAATATTTTGGAATCTATCTCATATTTGATGATATTTACTAAGGCTTGATATTACTAATTGTAAATCATATATGGTGAATATAAGATAAAAATAGGAGAACTATAAAGTATGTTAGTCAAAACAATTTAACATTACATAAGAAAGTTAACCTATATGAATCATGAGCATTTGGGGAAATTGGAATACTGGTCTCTAATGGTATGGAAAACTATAATTTCTTCAGATTATTTGATATATTAGAGTAGTGTGGATAAGGTAATATTAAATAAAAACTTATTAAAACCAATGGTTCTATATATACATAGATCAAGTAAGTTACAGGTTTTAATGTATCCTATAAAGTAGTATAGAAACCTTCTATTCCAGATTTCAGGAAATTATGTCATGGTTTTGATATAAGATAAAGGTGTATACATGGTGAGATCATATATTAAGGAATTTTAATTAGAGGGGTGAAGTCACAATATGTTGTAAAACCAATATTATATAGTATCCCCAACAACTGTAACCATACTCAGTTTAAAAACATTTAACCTGTGACAGATAACAACTCATTTATCAAATAGGTGAAGTGCACTTGGGATGGAGTTGGTTCCCTAGAACCAACTGAATTATTTTACATTCAATTACCTATATATTAAAAGACCTTAATATTTATAATCATATTATAACATGATGATATTTATTATGTGTAACATTAATTTGATAATTTCATTAGGATATTTACATTATTGGTGGGTTATAACAGTTTTTTGTTATAATGAAAAACATAAAGTTCTATGCTGAAAATATTCCTAAATATTTGTTCTACGGAAAAATAATATCTATCTGATGAGACATATATGATGGTTGATTATCCTATGTTGGTGGATCATAAGACATTAATGCTTTTTCCCTGGAAGTTGTCAATAGGTAATCTCTAAGAGAGATGGTCATGATATAAGAAACACAAATAATAATATGAATTCCACATGTTATGTGTCATTGGATATTACTATATAGGGATATGTTTATTGGTACTTAGAGAAGATATTATTATTAATCTATATCATGAATCATGTACTAGGATGTATTGATGATAATTATGATAACATATTCTCACAACATGGAAAGATACCGTGGTTTAGTCATAAGTGATATGACATTAATGATCCAGTCAAGAAAAAATATTCCCATCTATATTAATGGAATTTGATATCTTTTAACCTTTTATTAGAATGGAACAATTTTATTAAATTTTTTGATATGATGATTCATTTATGATTTCATTTTTGGTACTCAAATAATGTATTATATTACATATAGGATGATAGATTAATTATGAAACATTCATTATGAGATATCGAGACAAATGGATTATATTACTTAGTGAGAATTCATATGTGATCATTGTCATTGTGATATTAAAATTATTCCCTATGATTTCCATAAAATTATAAAAAATATTAATCATGGATGTTAGGCCTTCTCATCTAATTCCACTGAGAAATAGTCTTAAAAAGGAACACAATAAGTTCATTTAGAATATAATTTATATTCTATTTGAATTTAAAAGTTAGAATTTGAATTATTCTACTAAATGAAGAATAAGAATGATTAAATCCAAGATAATGATTTTTAAACTCTCAAATAATATCCTTATGGTTGAGAGGGAACTAGAAAAACAATAAAAGACCTAGGGAACATTAACAGTATAAACACACTACTCAAATACGCATAAATATTCACTCAGTAGTGATTATAATAAATATATTTGAGTTGAATATTAAATAAATATTAATTTTTAATCAGTGAATATAATATTTATTTATATATTTTTTATTATTTTCAATTAAATAAATAATTATTTATTTGGTAAATAAATATTTATTTATTTATGAGAACATTAAAATAAATATTTATTCTATTGATTGTGAATATAATATTTATTTATTTATTGAATGAATAATATGATGGTGTGTATATATATAAATATATATTTATTATTCAAGGTTTGATAAATATTGAGGAGAATTTATAGGGAATGTTAAGGTCTTGGATACAAATGATACTTAAATATCTATGAGTCAGAACCCATCATGTAATATAATAATAACAATACCATTATTATTAGATTTGTGGTTTAATTAGAATAAATAAATTAGTTAAAAGACATTGTGTAGTAAGTAATTGTCTAAAAAAATTATATAAATAATATTTTTCATTTCCAGGGTGATTATGAGGGTTGTGCATAATAATAGTCTTCCAAGATAAATCTCTCCAAAACTTAGGTAATTTTTTGGGAACTCCCTAAAGAATGAGAGGTGATCATCCTCCTCATCCCTTATAAAATAAGAGTACCTATGAAATAATTCTTCTAACATGAAGTAATTGTTATTATATTCATTTAAGAATTACCCAAGAAGATTGTTTCATATATTATAGAACCTAAAATACCAATGATGAAATTATCAGATTCATTGATCATGTGTGGATAACCCTAGAGGAACTATGCTTTGGATTTTTCATCGCAAGGACTGTGTAGTAAAATGGTCACTTGTGATCATAAAAAAAGAAATAGGTATCAACTAAATGTAATTATTATTTATAAAATATTTATAAATTATATTTTATAAAATCCTCTGTGAATATTAAAATTTTCCTATCACCCCCTTTTTGGATTTTATCTAAAGATACTGAAGAAATACATTATTGGTCATATTTCTAACTACTTCTATAGTGACATAAAACCTTTAGCTTTGTGGTCAGTTACATAATCCTACTTCCTATATACACCCCGTTTATTTAATGATAAATTTAAATCATTGTTATCCTCATATGATCATGGGGGACCATTACTTATAATTAGTTTCCCCTAGTTGTCATAATGCTAAGGTTTTTTATGACTGGTCAATTAAAATCTGAAGATTTCCCTCTTGATCTTGTGATAATATATTTAGGTAAATGAGAACGAACCTTGTACTATCCATTTTTCCATAAATCCACTGGTAAATATCCTACACCAAATGTTTATTCATTTCCTTTTTTATTCTATACATGTATTTCTCTGCTTCCCAAATTTCCTCTTCATTATTCGATGATTCCACAGAGGTGGTGTCATCACTTGCACCATTTTTAAATGATCCATCATGTTCCATGAAATTAATCCCCTCTAATTCATGGTTTATAATTGAGCCTATAACCCAAATATTATTCCATTTCTTAATATAATCCAAAAACATCCATTCAACATTTTCTAGGATTGATTATTTCTCCTTCAATTCCAAAAAACTATTCCTATGTTCTAGAAACTCATTACACCTCTAACATAGTGGGTTGGAAATACCAATTATTCACTATATATATATATTTAAAATATATTGTGAACTAATTTTCCATGATGTATATTGTAATTTATTATTCATTTAATTTCCTCCACTTCCTTGATGACCTCCTGTAACACCTTAGACATCGATTCACCATAACATTTGTTATCCATTAGTACCAGATGAAAATAAATATTAGAACCAAGTGTATAGTTTCATTCTAATGTATTGAAAACATATACTAGGATTGGTTTCAATAATTTTTCATCGGTTATAACATTCCAAACATCACTTATGACTAGGATCTGGAAGAGAATCATTCCTACTTTCATGAGTTCTCCCACCACCATAAAAACACCCTCCCTCAAGGAAGATCTAGTATCACCTATTAGGTATTCTCTTTCAGACATGGATGAGAATATGAAATATATTATTTTGTTAACGAACCTTAACTAGTTCCATACTTATCCAAATCATCAACCTTATGGAATCTTACCAAGAAACCTACAAGACCATGATGACATACTAGATGTAGATGTCCAACATGATTAAACACAGAGTTTTAATTACACAAAGAATCATACTACACAGACTAAAAAAATTAATTTTACTATTAAATATATATCTTTATTTTATAACATTTTCTCTTGAAAGCATCAAATTCAATCCACAAATATGTTTTGATTGGGAGACACTTGTATTTGGTCATACTGTTAAATAAAAAAACCTCTCTACCAGATTGTGAATAATTATGATATTTTATAGAATATTAAATGAAAGTTAGAAAATGATAATGAACACCCAATTTTATAAATTTAGGGGATATTGGTTCATTTGGAAACTATAAGTCCATATAAATATGGGAAAATTGATTTTATCGATGAGACATGGAGTTTTGGACCAGGTGAAGGAAAAGACTTCTTCAAATGGAAATAAAAGTTAGATGTGGTGAGAAAGTAACATCCCTACAGTTTCACTATCCCTAAATACCATAGATCTGTTAATGATTTTTCAATAGTTTTTATCGATGATCAATAATAAAAAAATTAGACCACTAGGGAAACATTAATAAGGCCTGAGGCCTTCATGAACTAAATAGGGAAGACCAACAACTTTGAATTCCATGAAAAAGAAAGGGGATATTAGGGAAAAGTGAAATTATAGGGAACTATAGAACATAGTTGAGATTTATAAAGGGGAATAACTCCATAGGGAAGGAATGAAGGTACTATTTAGGAGTCCCCACACCCTCTATTGGGGAAGCGGATAAGGATGAAGAAATTTTCTCTAAGACATGAAACCCTAAGGAACAATGATAGATAGTTAAGTGAATATTATTGTAGATCTACTATGGGATAAACATCACATGATAATGCAGTTACATAGTCAAAATATCAACTGAAGGACATGATTTCATAAATCCAACATATTAGTGGATACAATCTATCCAAGTTAATTAAATCCCCTTGATTTATTAGTATGAATTTAAATAACCGTAAACTAAGTTAACTTAAATTTAATTTACAGGGATATCAAAAATTAAAACCAAATAACGTTTTGATAACCTCAATTAAACAGTTCTATAGCTAATATTAAATAGAATAATATCCAAAAAACATATATGATTATATTTATAGTGTTATTTAATTTAGTAAATATAGGTATAATTTCACTAAGATTTTTCCCAAGAGTGATCAATTGTTTCCACATACATATGATCTCATTAAGAATAATATTAACATTTAAAAACAAATAAAAATAATAATAATAAATTTCATACAATTGTATAGTTTTTTAGAATGATTCTAACAACAAGAATAGAATGAATGTTTAATGAAGACTAATCCAAGATCATAATGAATAAAATATAATAGAATAATACAGTAATATATATCTGAAACATTTTAAAGAAATATATTTAATTTATTAGTATATTCTAATATATTCGTAATGATCATGAATGGAAATTATGATTAATTTTTATGTTAAAATTTCATAATTTTTAATAAGACAATATAGTGGTATAAAAATAAATTTTATGACATTATAGGGGTATTAGGATGATTCCAATAGTTTAAAAATAGGTGAAATATTTATAGAACTCATCATAGATCCTAAAGAATAAATCAAAATAAAATAATAAAATAAAAAATAAAAAATATGTTAATAAAAATACTTAAAATATTTATATAAAAATTGAATTATTTAATATAATCCACCTTGAACATAAAAAAATAATTTAGGGATCATATTCCTATAAAAGTGATGCTAGTCACTATGGGGAAAAAGGTTAAAAGTAAGAATGAGAAACACTATAGATTATATTGAATGATAAAAACTCAAGAAATCCAAGCACCACCTTTTCTATCTCTCAATCAAATAAATACTCCTTACCCTATCTTTCCACCTTTTTAACCTAAATTTGATGTAACCATATCCAATGTCATCTTATATAACACCAATGAAAAAATGTATGAATATTTATATAGTGTACTTTAAATGGGTCAGTCTAAATACCTGTTTACTAGCTTGTATCCCACTAATGATCTGTTATATCTCCATGTGAGTGATCTTACTAATGATGATATTAAAATACCATCATGAACCAACATGATGAACACTGTTCTAGGATAAACATGTAATATATATATATATATATATTGGGGTAATTATAATTTCATCTTATATGTTTTATTCAATAAATATAAATCAATAATACACTATTCCCATTAATCTATGTCAAATGAAATAGAATATCCATTTTTCCAAAGAAAATATATTTTTAAATCAATGATAAAAATAATATTTAATTATTCACACATAGTTTATGGTAAGTGTTATTACCCGAGGATGAAATATTATAATAAAAAACTTGATATTTTAATTTTATCCTCATGATTTGTTCTTCTATAAATATTGAATATATGATAATGTCATATATAATACTACTATAATATTTTTGTGTCATTCTTTACATTTTTTTAGTCAACCAAATGAATATTTTTATATTACTATAGATTACAAAAAGAATAATATTGAAATAAAAGTGTCAATATACTATTTTAATGGTTATCTATTGAATATCATCCCTTTTCACTTTTAATATTTGATATTTTCATTGTACATCTACCCTTGAGAAGTAATAGTCAATGTGAAGTTAATGTAGTACATAATATAATTGAGGTAAAGGATAGTTCTTCTTTATCAAGATCTTATTAATATGTTGATAATTAATTCAAAGTCAACTTGATCCATACATATTCAAAATAAATTTGATTGGATCTCCCTAAGGTGATTTCCATGGTAATATTTGGAGATTCATATTATTGAATGAGTTTTCAAAAGAAATTTTATATGTTCACATTAATTTACATAGACAAACAATATTTTTCTACAATGTGGAATAATAATCTTCAATCATGGAAGTAGATATTGTCTCTATATTAAGAGATCCAATTTCACCTACCTCTTGGTATGGAAATCTCCCAAGGACTGACGTTATAGATTATAAATATATTTTACCTTTCCATAAGAACTAAAAAAGAAAATTTTGTGTTATAGTTTTAATGTTGGGATTGATCCACTAGGAACATGGAGCACATAAATCTCAAACTATATTACATTTTCAATTATCAACTTTATTAATTTCAGAATAAAAAATACATTAAAAAAAGAAAAAAAAATTGAAAGATATTTATTTTCTATAAAAGATTTGTGATCGTAAACTTATTTCATGGGATGGTTTTCTAAAACAATATTATTTTATTTTGTTATGAAGAAAAGTATATGGATTAATTTCAAGATTTATATGGTAATAAAAACCTATTGATTAAATGATAGTCAATAATACAGAATTACTTTTAATTATTTATGATCAAATGAATATACATAAACTAAAATGAATTAAAATGAAATATTAAAAGAGTTATAATTATCATGGTTATTTTCATAACATGAACCCCACTTTATTATATTAGTTTTCATCCCATATTCATTACATTAATCAAAGAATCAATTGAAATAAAATTATCAAATAAGTATGAAAATAACATGAAATAAAACAAAAAAAATCACAATTAAATTCAACAGTTAATGTATACCCATCCCTTTACACTTAGTTTATGATCACTTTAGGTGACTAATCACTCCTAAATTATAACAACGGACATCACTATGTGTTGGAGAATTCTAGTGGAATTTTAATTTTGTTCTCTATAGCATGGGTGTTTTGAGAATGTAGATTAAGATAAGAATTTTATGAGTCATAAAATACCGATAGTATATTATTTTCATGTGTTTTATATGTTTTGGGAAGTCCATGATGTGGTTCAAGTATTTTGAGAAAGGTAGGATCGAGTGGTGACCAATATCAGTATTGTAAATCACAATGAGTACCTAGTATAGATTCAATGGGTACCTGATGGCCTAGGTAGTGGACCAATATGTCATGTATCCCTTCCATACAATTTTGTAAGGTTACATTGGGTGGATGATGGTTATCTAGGTATTGGTTTATAGTTGAATGGATACATAGTATAGTTTTGGGTTCTTCCTTTATGTGAAAACAATCTCATCATTCTGGTTCATTCCTTCACCTTATCCTTTACATGTGTAGCATCTAATAGATTAAAAATAGAAATATTCTCCCTATACTTTCCTCCCATATACACCTTGATCCCCAACTTTTATTGTGGTCAATGGAGAGTCATTTCATTACATTGAATCTCAGAAACACCATCCCCCCTCTTCCATTCTGCTCATCCTTGTTTATTATTTTATTTTATGGAGTTTCATCCATGTTATTTATGATTATTACAATAAATCATGGTGTAATATTTTCAACATGATGGGTCTTAATATGATGATGGATTATGGTTGATGAAAAAGGGTATTCACAACTTGATTCTCACTATTTCATTGAAGGTATGTTTGAGGGGTATTTTTAGTATGGGTTTCATAAGAATTCAATGGGTATTTTATCCATAATTCATTCAAATAATTTCTATGCAAGGCCGCTCAATTTGTTTTTAGTGTTTTTGACTCATTGGATTAAATTAATTAAATATAAATTATTATAATTAATTGATCATGTAGTGTGGTGTGAGATATGGGCTTAAGTGAATAATGGGACTTGGTATGAGCTTAGATAGTAATGGAGATAAAGTATTATGGATGGAAAATCAGTTATAGTGGTAGGTTGTTACTTTTATATTTCCCCATATATCACACATTTCTATGTGTTTTGTATGTGAATGCCTATGGTTCAGGGTTCATGAATTCTAAAAAGAAGAAGGGTGAGTCTTGGAGTGTGAGATAGTTTTGGGTAGAGCCTCCATGTTATAAATTGAGAATTCTATGTGTGGTTTGGTTATTTTTTTTGGCCCAAAGGCTATACGTATAAGGGGTTCATCCATTTTTTGAGTCCAATAGAGCCCATAGTGATTGGGTGTCATGTAATTAGTTATGAATTGATTAGGTTAAGGGTTCATTGATTGTATCGGGGTATATTATGTGAAAAGGGACATTAGTGGTGGTTTTTATGAGTATATAACTTCGAGTATCCTATGGGAAGTGGGTTGGGTATGATTCTTGGAATCTGAAATACCCTTTTCGGGTTTTAGTTTTGGAGATTTGGTTCCCTTTCTCTTAAAATCTCTCTTCTTAGAGACTTATTAGTTGTTATAAGGATAAAATATTAAATGGGTTTTTATGTTTTTTTATTTTGTAGGTTTGGCTTGTGGGTTCTAATGAGGTTATTACATTTGAGTGGGTTATTATGTTTGTTTCACCTAAGGTTACTTATTTCATTTGGAAAGATATGGGATTGGTGTGAATTATAATAGGCAGCCTCCCATTTGTGGTACCTCTTAGTGGATGGGTGTATAAATCCCCTTAGAGACTTAGGGGTTTAGATCATGGAAGAATGTGAAGTGGAGTAAGAGCATAGTTAAACCTTAGGTTGGTGTTATGGACCTATAAAGGTAAGTGGGAGTGATATTTTGAGTCCCTTGTGAACATAGGAGTTAGGAGAAACCTATGAGAGATGTTTTTAGGGGATTAATAGAGTGTGAATAGTGACTAGGGTTATTAATGTATTGTTACTTAAGAGATTTTTAAATCTTCAGGGTAGGTTTTACTGTCATGGTTTAGTCATGAGGTGGCTGAGTATAGTGATATGGGTTAGGAAGGTTTATTAATGGACAAGTTTCAAGGTATTATATATTTGAACATTTGTTATGCGTTAATTCCTAGGTAGGGCTAATCATTGTCTATGATTCCTTGCTTATTGTTTGGTGTGTATTACGTGAATGTAATTCATTGGATGACGATGTGACATGATGTGAGGAATATCCTTGAAAGATATAGTATTGGTATAGACTAACCATAGAGAGCATGAACTATTTTATGTACTTTTTCTTTGGACTGACCCTGAGGGAGAGGGTGTTGGAATGGACCACCAACTTTAAGAGGGCACTGATACATGTAGTATTTATGGGCTATAACCCTATGTGAGAGGGTTTGTGCATGGAACACCCTGAGTGAGTGTTCATTAGTCCTAGTTATGTTCACATTCCCTCTCCCAAAGTGATATTGTGGTGGTCTGTGACATGGTATATATCATAAAATATGTTGATGTGGGAAAACATAACCTGATTAAGAGGGTGGCTATATGTGACATGTTTTTGGACCTAACCCTGAGTGAGAGGTTAGTGGTATTAGATGAGTTGGGGAATGTGATCAGGATGTGGTATGAGAACATAACATGATTGAGAGGGAAGTGGTTGTGATTTTGTTGTTAGTCCTTATACTAAGGGGGAAGGGGTGGTTATGATTTCAATTGATATCCTCCACTAATAGTCACTGAAACATGTGATGTTAGGCATTATGGTAGCCTAGTTAGAACATGATGACCTAGAAGACATGCCGATGATTCATTTGATTATTTTCCCATTGTTCGCACAATATATATTGTGGTATATATTGTGAACGTTATTGGTGGGTGAAGGATTTATGGAACATTAAATGTGGCTAGGCCTATGATAAATAAGTTTTTTTCATTGATTTAAATATACAAAATCTAATGAACATGATGATGAAGTGATATATTCTTCTTATATAAGATCTTTTCAAAATGAATTTATAATTAATTAAAAACACAGATTACCTAGACTTGTTAACTCTTCCAGTTTTTGATCAATTTAGTCACCAATCCTTTTATCTCATCATTTTAGTAAATATTTCAAACTATAATCATTCTAGAAGAATTGTACACATGATCTGAAAATCATTAAATCATCATTGGAATTATCGGTGCTAGTGCAGATGTACCGTATTCCTTGAGTCATTCCCTATTGATCACAACAATAAATATATTAGGCCTGAATGACTTATTTATCTTGTTCTCTCAGTCTTAAGAGGGAATAACATGAGGATTATATCTTATTATTGGTAGGGTTTTTGATATGTTATCTATAGGGATTTGAGATAATCCTCTTTAGATAATGTGTTGTACACAATTATTCAAATCATCATTAAAAATGATATAATATAAGATTTTACACTTAAGTTTAGATAATTGATAATTTCCCAAGGGACCTTTATCTAATTATTTAATCTATGAAAAACCAATGTCAAATAATACTAATAACATAATCATTATATTCTCATGACATAAGTCAAACTTGTGGATTAATATATCATTTCTATCGATCCATTCAACTCATCCCATCAAACCTCATCGGCATATATTAAACACTAATTAATAAATTTTTAAATAAATAAATAAATATTATTATATTATTCATTAATTCAATAAATAAATATTATATTCATAAACATTTTGAATAAATATTTCTTTTAATTTTCATGTAACTAAAAAAATATTTATTTAAATAAATAATTATTTATTACCTCCTATATAAAAAACAAGATATAAATAAAAATTATATTAAATAGATCCCATATAATATACATTTAACCATCATGTCATATATATTTTAAAGTAAAATATATATAGTTATTGATTTTTTTCCAACTATAGCTGGATAATTATTACTCTACAAGTCATGAATAATATTTTTTATTAATATCAAATTAAAGTATAATTTAATTGATATTCTGGATACACTTATTATGTGACCCTATAGGCCTATTTCTTAGTGGTATAAAAAATGTTTCCTAATGTAAGAGATTAGGGTCTAGAAACACTTCAAGTGACCCATATAAAAATATATTTAGCTTTTCAATTACTATAACCCCATTAAATTTTTAATGTATAATACATTCTCTTTGTCATGATATATCGTCATGTAGGATTCATAATTATCATTATCATCCCATAATAATTTTATATATTTCTTTTAAACCCAGGAATGGAATTTTATATGAACTACCATGTCCATAGATTTAATAAAATATTTCAATTTCAATCAAATGTATAGATATTTCATCTTCCATAACTCATAATGGAAATTAAATTTCTTGACTTATTTAATTAATGTCATATCAGTTATTATGAACCAAACATATCATATCTTTTTTTTGAGAATAAGTCATCATGATTTTCATCACTACATTAAAGTATGGGATTCTAGTTATAAATTAAAAAAACCTCAAGTCTAATGACATGTACACATGATTTTAGATAAGAATATCCAATGAAAAATATAACATGCATAATTCCAAATGGTTGTTTATTATTCATAACATACCTTTATAGAGATTACAAATTATGAACTCTATGAAAATAAGTCTCAAATGATTTTTAGTATCAAGAAAATAAAATTATAAGATCATCAATGTTCCATTAGACATATATTATCTATACTATTGGGATTATGTTTATGAATATTTTCATAGAAATTAATGTTTCTCATAATAGAAGATATCTACTATTGCCCTTTATGCTACAAATACTCTACGGATATTATCACATTAATATTACGTAGAAGAAAACTCATCATCTGATAATATATTAATTAAAAATAATATTTTTTTAATCAAAAGTACAATGAATGTTAGTTCTAGGGAACCTACTCCAATATTATCCAACATTCACTTGATCCAATAACTATCAACTTTATGTCTGTGTTTTCATATGATATTCCTACTTCTGCTAAAATAAGACTTTAATTAATGGGTCTTCAATATTTTCTTCAATTGAAACTATTATTATTGAAATATCAACCCTATAATAAAATTCCATTAAGGGGAAATACCTTTTAATTATATTCTCTATCTATTTATGTTACCTTGTATCCATATCCAAGACCACTACTACAAAATTATCAGAATATAGTGTAACAGTATGTTTACTTATAGACACCACATAAGTTCCTGAAAACATTTTGATACCTAAAATACCTATTTAACTACATAAAGAACCTCTATATAATCAGAATCTATAATATGATCAAAAACCAATTATTATTTAATAGTCTTCCAGATCACAGCTTCTCCATTAATTCATAACACATATTTGAAATATGATTTTAGATTGAAATTTTTTTCTACAAACAAGAATATTTGAGTCCCATATAAAATAGTTTTTTATATACCCTAGAATATAGGAAAATATCATTTATAAGACTCAAGAAGAATAGGATTTTATTTATAGTCTTTCAATTTTGATCACCTTGGTTTTCTTGATATATTACTATCATGCTTATGGTGTAAGAAATTTCAAGGCTGGTAAACAATATGACACACATGATAGATGTAATTAAATATCTAAAATGGATTATACTCATCCACTCTATCTCTATATATATTCTTGTATCCTTTTGTCAATGAGGACACATTTTCTTCAAGAGATGTATACAATTTGATACTTACAACAACCCCCTCCTGAAGTTATCCTTATTAAATCTCTTTAATACATTATCTATGTATGTAGCTTTAAATAGTGTGATAATCCTCCAAGATCATTCATGATGTATATTTATCCATTGAATATATAATGATTTACCAAAATCATTCATGAATAAGCTCTTATATAACCATGTCTTAACTAAATGTAATAATGGTACTCATTTCCCATCAGTAATATATGATCAACATATACTATCATTAAAACAATTTCACTCCGATAAACCTCTTATAGATACACATGGAACAATAATTCATATTGAAACCAAATTATTTAATGGTTTCATAAAAATATATATTATATGATCTTGATTTTTTATTAATCATATAAATGAATCTAAATAACTTTAATGTATTATTGGAATTATTTAGTTTCACCAACCCCATTGGTTGTGTTACATAGAAATCTTACAAAAGGTTTTCATTATGTAAGACAATTTTGAAATAGAATTTCCAAAACTCTTAATTATGGAAATATTCTACAACAAGTAAAATTATAAATAATTTTTTATAGGGACCAGTGAAAAGTTTTTCCCATAGTTTATGCCTTAACTCTACTTAAAAACTATAGAAACTAGCCAAGATTTACAGTTACAAACATTACAATCCATTTATAGCTTCTTATTGAATAACCATTTGTACAGAATAATATTTACATCTACTAAAGGATATACCAAAACCTAAAACTGGTTTTTGAGCATGGAATCCCTTTTAAAAATTTTAGCTTCATGTCACTCTTTAAATTCTTACATGATTACTACTTACTTATTGGGGAGAGGTTTATTGTATTATAATAATAATGTGCCGCCTTCCTTGGTGAATAAAAACCATATATCAAGGGTAATCTAACCTCTTGGGTGCTCATACAGAGTATTTATGTCCCTTGAAAAACTTCTTTTAGGTGTATTTGCTGAATTTATTGACGTTCTAACTCTTATATATCTTGAACCTCTACTTCATTGAAGTATATATTTCACTAACTATAACTTTTAGATAAAAAATACATCCAATGTAAAATGGGGTTTATTTCTATTTTATCCTTTTTATATGAGGGGTAATATAGATAATATCCCCTTGTTTATCTGGGATATCTTATAATGATACACTTTGTTCTTCCAGGTTCATGTTTTTTACTAGAAGTAGCCATAAAAAATGATTCGCATCCCCACACATGTCAATGGAACAAATCAGTTATCTTCCCATACATTAACCCGCATGGGATTATATCTTTCTATTTAAAAGGCACCTAATTTGGTATGTGTGTTACAGATTATAATGCATATTCCCAAAAGTATAGTGGAATAATTTCATGACTCATCATCAATCTGACTATGTCAAACAAGGTGTTTTTCCCCATTTCATTGATAACATTCAACTATGGTGTATTCAGTTAAGTGAATTAAAATATTATCCAAATATCCCTTAGATAACAATGAACTCATTATTAATATATTCCCACCAGTGTTTGAAAAAATATTTTTATTGTTATCATATTGATTCTCTACTTCATTTTGATATTCTGTAAAATTTTTAAAGGAATTAGAGTTATAACTCAATAAATTGATATATCCATGTATAATAAATTCATTAGTAAAAATTATGAAGTAAGATTATCCCCATAAATCTTTACTGGAAAGGTTCCTCTAACTTCTATGTGAACTAATTATAGATACACTACATCTCGTTTTTCTTTTCAACTAAATGAAGATTTGGTAAATTTTATGTAAAAATGAATGAAAAATATCTATGGGTTTTAGTTTAAAATAATATAAATAACCTTCTCTATATATATTCTTCAAACACATCACATTTATATGTCCCATCCACTGATGTAAAAACTATGTGTGATATGAGTCATTTGATATTTATTTGTTATTAATTGAAAACAAATGGTTTTAAAATTCTAATATACAAATATGATAATTCAAATGTGATATATCGTTGCTTATGATATATTTATAAATGATTCTTCAATTATTTCTAAATATTAAAATAAATCCATCCATATCTAAAATAGACACATTTATTATGTTTTTGGACACAATGGGAACATGATAACAATTCATTAAAACTAGAATTAAAATAGACGGAAATGTAATATTGTTCTCTAATAGATAGAGAAACTAGAATTTATACATTGGAATCTTGAAGATCCAACTCAACACTATCAATCATCGAGAATCTACATGATTCCTATATTTAGAAACAAATGTGAGTACCACATGCTATATCAAAAACTAAATTTATAGAAATTTCCTGATTAAATTTTATAATAAATGAAACTAAATCTTCTTCTTTCGTATTCATTTAGGCATAGCTATATTTTGAGTGGGCTATATTGTTATAAACAAAACATCATACTTATCATTATCATGTCTATTGATCATTATCCTCTTGAAAATATGATTAAAATATTCCTTATACATTGAATTAGTCTTAGGAATTTTCATCTTTCCTTTCATCTTTCTCACCCCAAGTATTGAAGGTTTTTTATCCTTAGTGTTCTTATCAACACAATGAATTAGAGTCAAAATATATAGGAACATATTTCTATATAATTTATATTAAAATAAAAAATAAAAAATTATGAATGTCCAAGGAATTGATGAAAGCACTGGGTCTGTGAAAAAATCATTGGGTACCTTGAATACAAAAATTTTAAACAATTCAATGTGATGAATCATCTAGACTACACGAGATCTAATTGGTACACCTTCTCTAAGTTTCAAAATAAATTATTCCTTGTATATCTTATCCCTATATTATCTCATTTTCATATGATATATTTCATATATATGAGGCAATATAGTGTATGTATAAATTTATTTGTGAAGCATTTGGGATCTCACTAGAAATTGATGATAACAAAAGACCTCAAACATCCAATGCACCATTCACGTGATTCTAAAAGATAGAATGGTCATCCTCACCTACCACTTTAGAGGGATCACTATTTACTAGAGACTCCAACATGTAAACATAATCTCTTGGTATAGTACCATGTGAAATCACTATTACCACTACTAGGAGTTAGGTCCAATCATGATATTATGATTACATAATATTGATAAAAAAGATAAGGTCATAGTTGAATGATTTACCTTTTTCTATAAAAAATAAAAATAGATTTTATAACATTTATTGATTACAAATTGTTTCCCAATAAATTAATGTTATTAGGATCCCACTATTTCGTTAAATCAATGTTGCCCTCACTATTGCATTCTGAATATCTTATCACATGGATGTTCTTGTGGAAATGATCTATATTCCCATTCAAATTACTAAAATAATGGACTTATCAAATCATTCAAAGGTACCTTGACATGATGAGTGCACTCCACAGTAAAATTATCTTAACTCATATTTTTCACAAAAATTTCATTAAATACACCATGTCTTTTGGTGGGAAACTATTCATGACAGTGACTTGGTTATGTCCAACCAAAACATTCATTAGAACTACCTGATAAATGAATGTATATTTATGGGGGAAAAATAAGTACATTAATCTATGGTTTCATTCCAACCCAACTGGTCAAAGGATATTAAAAACATAATATTATTTTGAGGGTTTTTTAAATTTATTCATAAATCTTATTCCATTTTTCTTTTTCATTATTGTTAATATTATGTGGATACTATGTAATTAATTAACCATGTCTGATAAAATAATTTATACATAATAAATTTATTTTATTTCAACATCTATTAATGTTATATATTTACTTTATTTGATCACATTTAACCATGAAAAAAAATATGCATCACTAAAATAAATAATCATGACCTAATAAATAAAATAAGTAAGTGATATGATCATAAGATATTAACTACTTGTAGTATTATCAAGAGGAATATAATACAACCTTGACCATAGAGGAAAAACTCATTAAGATGATACTTGGATAATCTTGTAATGATCTTCTATTAACATATGTTTCTCCTTTGATTGTTTCACCTCGAATCGTGTCCCGAATTCTCTCCTCACACTAGGGGTTCCTTCATTTAGAATTGTGAACTCTCTCATAGGTGAGAGGAACCAGGGGATTTTGGTTACATAAATATTCCTTGGGCATTTAATCCCATAAATAATAAATTTTGAAGGAAAAAATAATAGAGTATAATATTTAATTTAATAATTAATTATTTTATAAAAACCAATATAATAAATAATTTAATTAAATTATAACCGAACACATATAAATGTTGGTCAATATCAAGATAATTCAAAACATTCAATGACTATATATTAGACTCTCTGTCATTCATTTTCATTTTTTTTCATAAATTTATTAATTTAATAAATTAATCATATTATTAGATAGTAAATTATTTATCTTACTAATAATTCCAAACAATAATTGATATCCCTATCCTATATTATTTAAAATTAATTAATTTTAATTTAAAATTGGAAAGTATAAGTCATGTATTGGAGGAAACAAAACATGTATCATTTTGATACTGATTAATACCATTTCTAGTTTTTAACACATACACAACATGTACCATCACTCAATATGACATACCACCAAAACTGTTTTAAGAACCCATATCTTCTTTTACATGTACGTCTTTCTTTTTAAATGTTTTTGAGGGAAAAGAGGAGTTTCTGGAAATTTTATAATTACACGCCATGTACTTTATAAGTACACTCCATGTACTCTATTATCGAAGGTAGCCGGGTGCTGGCCATGTAACGGCTATGCACACGACCATGTGTGGTGATTTGGAGACCACCTAATACAGGGGCATGTAATGGAAAGTACATATCGTGTACTTCCAAAGTAAAATCCATGTAATTTTTTTCATTAAACGTACCAAGGTGTCGTATGATGGTCAAAAAAGTTTACTTTTCAACTTCATTTGTCCGAGAGAACCTGTAAGACCACAAATCTTCTTCGAGCCCCGATAGAGCACCCGTTATCTGAATTGACCATTTTCCACTGCATTGGGATCTCCTATATATGCTCTTCCTTCGTTTGGAGCTTCGTTTCCTGATTCCTCCCCTTTCTCATGTTTTCCTGGGTTGAACTATTTGGACATTTTTGTAGATCTACGATGTTCTTAGTTGATTCAAGGCTTGAGGATCATGTATAGCGATCTACCAACACCGAGGTAGGTGGTTTGTGCCTTTCCGTATAACTTCATTGAGTTATATGTACAATTTTTCCCAATACCCATGAACGGGGTATTGTGTGTTTACTATTTTATCCCTGATAATTTACTGCTATGCTTGTATGATTGAATAGAGGTTAATTGAATTTGATAGGGTTAATTTATATTCATTGTATGTGTTCTCCCATGACTGTTTTCTTGTTTTGACCATTTTGTTTTGTTTTCCTGTTAGGCTGCTATTTACTTTCAATGCCTAGTGTTGTAGGATAGTGTTACTATTTTTCTGACATGATGATGTGCTATAGACTATTATCCAAGTAGTTATTGAGGTTTACTTTGGCATATATGCTTCACTATACATGCTTGACAGACACAGGGCCGTGAGAACCTGGTGTATAGACCATAGGGAGAATGGACATAAGGGCTGTTCTAGAGTGTCTTTTCTACTTATGATGCAAAACCACATGGGAAATTGATGTAAGTGCTTCCTCAGAGTGTTTGTAGTTCCTTTTCATGGGCCACATGGGGAATGTGATGTAATTTCTTCACAATAGTGCCTTTAGTTACCCATACAGGACTGTAGGACAAATTGATGGCGAGTGCTTCCTCAGGGAGTCTATACATAAGCTAAACTAGAGGGGTTAGACTAAGTGTACTGACTAGATGGTTTCTTGTGTTTCTAGGTTGGACCAGAGGGGATAGGTTGTGAGTACATCCCAGAGGGTTAGCTTTTTGTGCTTATCTTCTTACTTGATACTTGGTTATTTGAATGCTTTTGAAACTGTGGAATTGTTAACCATTGAGAACATCCTTGTTTACTGCTTCTATCTTCTTATTGTCTACCATATATATTTACTGACTATTAGGAATAGATCTTGTGGTGGTTTCCTACTAGTATTTAGTCTCACACCGTATTTGGGTCATGATTTTGGGCCCAAATAGATTATATTTTTTTAGGTATAGATAGGGGAAAAAAACTTCTACTTCAGGTACTTGACTGCTTTGGAGCTGAAGAGCATGAGACCAAGCATTTCCTTGCAATGATGTGGAGCGGTTTATTGTTTTTCTTATACTTTGGTTTAATACTATATTTCAGCATTGTGACTTGTTTGGTTGTTTTACTAGACATATTTATCATGTATCATTTATATATATGTGCTCTAGTTATTTCTTTTAGCAGTCTTCCACAGATTACTATTGTCGGATATTTATTGCTTCTGCCAAAGTATATTTGTTTACCTTCACTGTGTTACTCTAACAATGAGGGAATAGTTTCCCCACTATCACACCCAAGGCCCTAACTGCTAGTCAGTAGCTTCTGGTGTTTGAGGAAATGTGGTTGAGGCCATGTGACCAACTGGGTATGGGGCGTCTCTGGGCGTCTTCTGGAACCGGGGCGTTACAAAGTGGTATTAGAGTAATTATTTTCTTCTTGACTTATTGTTTGGAGCCTTTATCCATGTATAGAATGTAATATGTGCTTGCTAATAAGTAGTTCCCATAAGTATCTTACCCGTGTATAGGGAAAATCCAATTTACCTCGTATATTGCAAGTTTTCTGGTTTTTCAATTTTACATTTGATTTGATTTTCACCGTTGGGTGACTCACATGTATTATGTTTTTATTATTGATGTGATTAGGGTTCTATTTCTATTTCAACTCGATGAGATGAGGGTATACCATCTCATTCATCATATAGGCAATTTTTAGAATTCACATGTCATGAATTCCTGCCATGCCATTTAGGGTGCATTAGTGATTTTATTTTGTTGTGATAGATGTTGTACTAGACATTCATGTTGTTGTGATAGATCCCTTGATAGAATAATTGATGTATGATAGGGTATTGAATTGTGATAGTTGTTTTTGAATGAATGACATTCTTTGGTTCTTGAGGTGTTATCAGCCCTCATGGATTGGAATTTGGTGGATCATTGCCTTTTTATGCTTGTTTATGACATGTATAAGATGCCAAGATTTGATTCATATGGTTGATGTGAGATCAGAGATCATAATTTGGCACTTTGGTGTTTGTTTCAGTGTTTTTATTGGATCCGAAGTAGTTTCTGAGGCTTATTGTCCGGAAAAATCTAGAATACACGTTGTGTATTTATGAATACATGCCATGTGTTCTTCTGTTTTGGAAGAAACTATTTTTCTTAAGTACACATTGTATACTGTATATACAGAATGTGTAGTCTCTAACAATGTTGCTGACTCTCTGGACAGGGACATGGGGTAGGAAAAAACGTGGGGAAAAACATTTTGTGCCGAATGTACATGCTGTGTGTTTAGACCTTGCGTTCACCCATGTGAATAACAACACGGGTCAGAGAAACCCTCCAAGTACACCCCATGTACGTCTGGAACACACCGTGTAGAGTCATCCATGTAACCGACCATGTCCAAGTACACACCGGGTCTGTCTAGAACACATCGTGTAGATTTATCCATGTAACCGGTTGTGTAACTAACAAAACGGGTTGGTAATTTTCGTCTAGTACACCCCTTTCATGGGAACAACAATCCATGTAGTCTCATTCTAAGAAGAACTGTGTGGTTTATCCGTGTAAGAGAACTCAGGCAGTTGAAGAGGATTCAAGTATACGTCGTGTAGTGGATATACATGCTGTGTATCCATGTTTTGTAAAACATGAATGCTTTAGCTCTCATATTCCCTTATTATGCTTCTAACTTCCAGTCCTTGATAACCATGATCAAAGTTGTGTGCTTGACCTTACAGATTCATTCCATAGAGACGTTCTCCGTTTGTACACCAGTTATTGGGAAGTGATGAAACATTGGATATGGTTGATCAAGGACTTCTAGCAGATCTTCCAATTGTGCCAGTCTTGGCACCAACCATCATTCAAGACACAGGTGTTGATGCATAGTTCTAAGTGTGCCTTATGAGGTTCATGAAAACCTTCCGTGGAGTAAAACATCTTACCATGTCTATGGTAGAGTTAACATGGGTCTTTCAGCAGCAACATCCTCCAAATTTCTCAGGAGAAGGAAGACCTCAGGATGAAAAGTCATGGTTAGAAGCCATGCTTTCTATCTTTGATCATATGGAGATGCATCCATAGAGGATGGTGAATCTCACAACGTACATGCTTCTTGATTCCTCCATGAGATGGTGGGATGTGATCTCACAAGAGGGATGCCAGCAGGTCCTGGCTTGGGATGAGTTCCAACGTGCCTTCTATGACTACTTCTATTCAGAGACATTAAGTGTCAATCAAGCTAGAGAGTTCATGAGTCTAGAGTATGGTACTCATTATATTATGGAGTATTCTTCTTACTTCACAGAGTTGTAGCACTTCACGACTATTCCAGGAGGTGATGAGTTATTCCTAGTAAGGATGCTTGAGGATGGTCTGAGGCACAACATCTGATCTCTTGTGAATATCTTCAGGTTGACTTCCATCACATCTATCATCAACCAGGTGCTGATGTAACGCCCCAACCCCAACTACCCTGAGTCGGTGCATTACTTCGTAACATTGGCATGATCACAAAAGATCAAGTCTCGAAAGACCGATTAGTTTAGTAGCCTTGGAAACACTAGATACATTCATAAGTCTTACATTACATCATAAAGTGAAAAACTAATAACAAAGTGTTCATAGTCCACACTCATATCCTCTTCTGACTATCCCTGCAGGTCATTCCTAAAATACTTCTTCACATCCTGGAAAATATTAAAACATTGAAAGGGGTGAGCTCAGATGCTCAGTAAGGATAACAATATAGCGGAAGCTTTCATCAATAAACATAAACATTTAAGGCAATGTATAACTAAAACAAAAGCCTTTTAAACATGAACTTCAACATAATATGGCAAAAGTAAAATGAGATAATACCATTCACTTCTTCACATGGATATTCTAATGGTTGAATAATCACATGCAATATCAATAACCACTTTCATAATGATGGAATGCATAATGCCAGGCTATCATAACCACGTATCCAAGGCCTCGTGCCAAGACTACAAATAAGATTTTGTCAAGGCCTCATGCCAAGACACTAGTTTGTCTCATGAGACCTGCCGATGCATCGAGGAGCTATAGCGGGCTCCACCCGTCACATACTAAGTCCAATGCATTCCTCATATGAATGGGTTTAAACACATCATAAACCATAACATAATCGTATCACATAAAACATGCATAAAGGAAACATAACATTTCCATATTTCAATGACAATATTTCAATACAACACATTGATATAATAAAAATGCTTTCAAAACAATTTTCAATACCAAAATAAAAGAAAGTTAAAACTTTGTATTTATTTTTCATTAAAAAAAGTGATGGCTTGTAGAGGATGCTGCAACTCAAATAATGGTTACGGCGGTGGAGAAGTCATTGTCGCCACATATGTATGGAAAGAAAAACATTCCCTTTTTGTCATTTAGTAAAACGCTTCGTATAAAAAAGATTCCTTTTGAATAAACGTAAAAGTCAAAGGGGTTTATACACCGTATAAAAGAAAATTGTGTATAAAACCAAATATGCCTCAATGAAAGGAGATTGAGACGAAGTCCATAAAAAGATAATTTTTAAAATAAAATAGATCTATTATGTGTATTCACGATAGGTACACATAAAGAACGTAAAAATACAAAATAGGACATAATAATATCATGACATAATTTGAAATTAGGAGATTAACCCAAAGAATGGATGTTGGGTTAAGAAATTCCCTTACCTCGTGTCCGACTTGACTCAACCGTTCTTTAAGCTCCTGAATAATAAACTAGAGTTAATATCTACCTTATTAAGAACCATTTTCAATTTCATTATCCTTTTTATATCACTTATTACAATGTTATGAACGTTATGTAATTATTTAAGTTAATAACAGTTGTTTTGTCGATCTTTGGTACTTGAGTCAACAATAAACTTCTTATAATTACAAGTTGTTCATGTGCTAAAATATCCATTATATCCAGAATTATATTCATGATGTAGATGTCATATATATAATATATATCCAGTATATACATTCATTCATAATTTTTCGTAACATTTAGAGGAAAGAAATGAAATGCACCGTTCATGGAGATGGTAAGCCGTACGTACGCATGAACGCTACTTTCATTTCAATTTCGTATTTAATGAAATCATAATGATATAAAGGTATATTATAATTCTAGTATAATATAGTGTATAATACCATTTAATCCATCTTTTATACAACCCACATATGGTATTAACGATTCAAATCACTTTGAGGGGGCGGTAGTCCGCACTTCCTAAAATGAAAATATCGCGTTTACCCATAATGGAAACCATAAAGGTATGCCATAAATGAAAAATACAAAATCATAAGGAAAACAAAAACAATATATATATCATATATAAAAATAGTTTCATCATGATGGCCACCATTAGAGGTGTTATATGAGTGTTGAACAATCATCGTTTCGTGTGGCAAAAATTCGCCATCCACAAAAACAGTATGTTCATTAAACATTAGATGTAGGTGTGTGTATGTTTAAACCAAATCCTTATCATAAAAACATCCTAGTATATTTTAGATACTGGTGTTGTTACAAAATAAAGGAATAAAAAGAGTTTAAGGGGTTGGAGAAGCTAAATAAAACAAAGCAACATTAGAGAAGACATTAACTAAAAATCGGGTAACTCTTTTTTATTTGAGACAAAGGCTTCCTTGGGAAGAATTATGACCAAAGTGTGGATTCTAGGAGTAATTGAGGGATGTTGGGAGAGTATTTTTTCAGAGTTTGGCCGAGCCAAATGGCTTGAAGGTGTGAATAAGGTGGGAGTGGTGGGGGCCTTTTATAAGTGGAGAGGAGGGGCAGTTTTGGAAAGTAATGAAATGTTATTTTATTATACAATGATTTTCGAATTATAAAGGTCCCACACTTGTATAATTAAAGGATAAGGTGATACAGGTTCTAAATCTCCTCATCCAATAGGATTTGTACAAGTGTATGCCTTGGATTTTACATTATCTTCTCATTTTATTTAAATCGTTAAATAATGAGGTCATCGCTGCATCATCATGATGTCATAAATAATTTAATTTATTTAATGTCTAAAAATTATAAAACAAATTACTATAATGTATGAAATCTTTTTAGCTTTCCAATTACTATTTATAGTCAAAAATATGACTTGTATAACCCCATGTAATTTTTTTTAGTAAAACATTTCATGTTTGTGTCATTTTTTACTCTAACATTAAATAAAAGGTATTTATGTCATTTTATAACTAACGTGGCTCCATGGGGTCCCCAAGTTGACCCATGGATTGTCTTGGTCTGCCATGACATATCCAATGAGCTTAGGACATGTTTCAAGCTCATCTAAAATTATTAAAACATTATTTTTACCTTAAACTACACTAATTACCTCTAATCGCGATTAAGAACTTAAAAGTTACTATTCACCAAAAATTATTTTAATCTCATTGAACCAAATTTTACATCTTAATGAAAACCATGTATGTTGGATTTTTGAAATTCAAAACACAGATGTGGTAAAATTTCATTTAAACGAAAAATCAGTTTTTATAAGTACCACTTAGTGGTTTCACTATTCATCAAAAATTGAAGTTTTTCATAACAATGCCAAACTTTCACCCTAAGCTATAATTGATATTCCGAATTCAAAAAGGATGTCTATTTTACAAAATTACAAACATATAAGTTTCATTAATTAATTTTATAATTAATTCCCGCTGTCACAACAAATAGCGTGTTTTTAAGAAACAATTTATATCAAAAGATTGACAATTGTTTAGGTCCAATTTCAAAGTGAAATTAATTCTAATGACCACCATTGGATAAAATGGTAAAAATATATTCTAATTATAGTCTAAAACAAATCAATAGTATAATTTATCACTATAAATTATTTGGATTAAAAAAGTTGTTTTTAAGTATTTTTCACTATTCATAAAAATTGGAAGTTCTCAGAAAATTACAAAAAATTTAACATAGGATAATTTCGATATTACGAATAAAAAAATGAAGTCCATTTTGAAATATAAAATTTCAATAATTTTAAAAAGTGGGTATTACTATTCATAATGGCTACTTTCATTAGTCGCGGTGTGTTAGAACTCGAAGTTTCGTACAATCCAAGCTATTGCATTATTGAATGAGATGTGTATCATGGAAGCTCGGGGTGTTACATTCTACCCTCCATCAATAAATTGCGTTCTCGCAATTTGAAATTTTTCTTGGAAAATAAAAGGTTGAAAATAGAAAATACCTTTGTAGAAAACCCACATCGGAAAGAAGGTTAAAAAAATATAACTTTAAAAGAAAGAAAGATAAGTACAAAGGTCACCTAAGATAGCCCATACTAGGATTAGATGAAAATATGGATATGGAAGAAAAAAACCATCAAGGTCTGATGGGGAGTTATAGAAAACTGAATTATGAGAAAGTTAACAATAAGAAAATCACAAACTTGTGATTGGTTAAACGGTCATTGAATCCCCAGTTGGAAATGTTAACCGGCAACGTTTTTGTTTTAAGTTACCTTTTATAAAGTTAAAGAATTTATTTAGGAGATTTACTAAGAACATAAGGGAATATACATACTTGTCATGTAGACTTTCATTCTTTAATAAATTTTTACCAAAAACCCATCTTTCACTCTAAAAGGTAATAGAACTCAAAAATATTCTATTTATACTAATTGTATAAGGTTACAAATATTAACACATACCATTTAGATTAGAAAAACTATTTTGTAATAACCCGGGACTTCACGTAGTCCAGTGGTAGGCGATTAATCCCAATTGCACTATGGTTGTGGGTTCGATTCCCACAGCTTTGTCCGACGCGATGGGTTGTCACTTGGTCTGTGTGTTGTCCTTTTTATAAATATCCAAAAATAACCTTAAGAGTAGTATCCAATGAAAAATATAATCCATTCCAACCTTTATAATTATCCAAAATACTTCTGTCCAACTCACAGTCCAGATTTTATGAGGAAGGTAAACATAATGAAGCTCATTTTTTTTCTGTGTAACAACATGTGAACACATTCACCATGTATTATTTGAAAACACTGAAAAATACTGAATTACCATAAATCCTTATTGATTACATTCATGATCCCTTATTCCTTATAGAAAACTAGATATACTCCTTCTATCCAAAAAAGTATACAAATCATTAATCAGTTTCTAGGATGTTAAGAATGTCCAACATAATTTATCCAAATCAATAATGTCTTATTCCAAAATCACTATCTCGGTATCAGAACCATATTATGGATTATATTTCTCTCAACCATATATTTTCCAAAAATTTAACCTACTGTTGAGTCACTTTTCTTGGTTCCACAAAATCTCAAGTCCTAGATGAAATAGTACTGCAGTACAATCCTTATATACTCCATAATTATTATAACCAGTACATCATTGATACAACACTCAAATTACAAAATTCTTTAATAACAACATAAGAACTCTAATCATTCCTCCTCATCGTGGTAGTATCATAACTTGATTATTATCCAATAACATCATTTGGGGCATACTCTGATGATTTGAACATTGGTTTGCGTAGTGTCCCCACTCCTTGCAGATGAAGCATTGTACATTTGAAACCTTTTTCTTACCCTTGCAGTCACGCACTTGGTGTCCTTTTTCACCACACTTATAACAAACTCCCATTCCCTTCAGGAAAATTCCAAGGTGTTTCTTCCCACAGTTATCACATATTGGAAAATTATTCTTTTCCCTCGTCCCTTTATCCATCATTCTCTCTTCCATCCTTTTC
Organism: Viscum album; assembly: GCA_963277665.1. NCBI lineage: Eukaryota > Viridiplantae > Streptophyta > Magnoliopsida > Santalales > Viscaceae > Viscum > Viscum album. The sequence continues at coordinate 1,627,475,696 of OY728130.1, forward strand.
TTCTCTTTCATCCCTTCAAATCCATAAGACTCAGAGAATTCTCTACTTATCTTATTAACACATGATACTATTTCTTCATATGTTGATAACACATGGGAGAATATTTCCCTTCTAAATGTTGGCTTAATACCATGAAAGATATGATCATTCTTACTCTTTGGATCATACGTATTGATGGAGTTCACATTCCTTCCACTGGGCGCCATTTTTATACAATGCCATAAACTAGGTTAGTTTATGAATTGAAATACATAACAACAAACTTGAAAACACTTATAATAAACTGAACTATTTATGGATATAATCCATAATCATAAAAAATGTTTTCTTTTAGGAAGTATATACTCATAACCCTTCATAGTGGTTTGTAAAGAAAATGTGAATTATCCTAAGCATATCCCCCGGGAGTGTCTTATCCAAGAGTGCAGCAAGGCCCGTTATCGTGCACCAGTTCCCGTTCGAGTCTAGCTCAAAGTGGTGTTTTCGGGTTTTACCCCTAGGTACATCTGTGCCAGAGCCGCCTCTACCTGCTCGTATCCAAACAGCGATGTATTTCTCGGAAAACTCACAAAATCTCTATATTACAAAAATTCTAGGAAGTTATTCTATACTAATCCTTAAAGTCTATCTTCGGGCTATGTGCTTTAATCAGAGTTTATATAAATCTAGCTTCCAAGGTCAGTACTAAACTGCCTCTGATACCAACTATAATGCCCCAACCCCAACTACCCATAGTCGGTGCATTACTTCGTAACATTGGCATGATCACAAAAGATCAAGTCTCGAAAGACCGATTAGTTTAGTAGCCTTGGAAATACTAGATACATTCATAAGTCTTACATTACATTATAAAGTGAAAAACTAATAACAAAGTCTTCATAGTCCACACTCATATCCTCTTCTGACTATCCCTGCAGGTCATTCCTAAAATATTTCTTCACATCCTGGAAAATATTAAAACATTGAAAGGGGTGAGCTCAGATGCTCAGTAAGGATAACAATATAGTGGAAGCTTTCATCAATAAACATAAACATTTAAGGCAATGTATAACTAAAACAAAAGCCTTTTAAACTTGAACTTCAACATAATATGGCAAAAGTAAAATGAGATAATACCATTCACTTCTTCACATGGATATTCTAATGGTTGAATAATCACATGCAATATCAATAACCACTTTCATAATGATGGAATGCATAATCCCAGAATATTATAACCACGTAGCCAAGGCCTAGTGCCAAGACTACAAATAAGATTTTGTCAAGGCCTCGTTCCAAGACACTAGTTTGTCTCATGAGACCTGCCGATGCATCGAGGAGCTATAGCGGGCTCCACCCGTCACTTACTAAGTCCAATGCATTCCTCATATGAATGGGTTTAAACACATCATAAACCATAACATAATCGTATCACATAAAACATGCAAAAAGGAAACATAACATTTCCATATTTCAATGACACGATTTAAATACAACACATTGATATAATAAAAACGCTTTCAAAACCATTTTCAATACCAATATAAAAGAAAGTCAAAACTTTGTATTTATTTTTCATTAGAAAAAAGTGATGGCTTGTAGAGGAAGCCAAAACTCAAATAATGGTCACGGCGGCGGAGAAGTCATTGTCGCCACATATGTACGGAAAGAAAAACATTCCCTTTTTGTCGTTTAGTAAAACGCTTCGTATAAAAACGATTCCTTTTGAATAAACGTAAAAGTCAAAGGGGTTTATACACCGTATAAAAGAAAATTGTGTATAAAACCAAATATGCCTCAATGAAAGGAGATTGAGACGAAGTCCATAAAAAGATCATTTTTAAAATAAAATAGATCTATTATGTGTATTCACGATAGGTACACATAAATAATGTAAAAATACAAAATAGGACATAAAAATATCATGACATAATTTGAAATTAGGAGATTAACCCAAAGAATGGAAGTTGGGTTAAGAAATTCCCTTACCTCGTGACCGACTTGACTCAACCATTCTTTAACCTCCTGAATAATAAACTAGAGTTAATATCTACCTTATTAAGAACCATTTTCAATTTCATTATCCTTTATATATCACTTATTACAATGTTATGAAATTTATGTAATTATTTAAGTTAATAACAGTCGTTTTGTCGATCTTTGGTACTTGAGTCAACAATAAACTTCTTATAATTACAAGTTTTTCATGTGCTAAAATATCCATTATATCCAGAATTATATTCATGATGTAGATTTCATATATATAATATATATCCAGTATATACATTCATTCATAATTTTTCGTAACATTTAGAGGTAAGAAATGAAATGCACCGTTCATGGAGATGGTAATCCGTACGTACGCATGAACGCTACTTTCATTTCAATTTCGTATTTAATGAAATCATAATTATATAAAGGTATATTATAATTATAGAATAATATAGTGTATAATACCATTTAATCCATCCTTTATACAACCCACATATGGTATTAACGATTCAAATCACTTTGAGGGGGCGGTAGTCCGCACTTCCTAAAATGAAAATATCGCGTTTACCCATAATGGAAACCATAAAGGTATGCCATAAATGAAAAATACAAAATCATAAGGAAAACAAAAACAATATATATCATATATAAAAATAGTGTCATCATGATGGCCACCATTAGAGGTGTTATATGAGTGTTGAACAATCATCGTTTCGTGAGGCAAAAATTCGCCATCCACAGAAACAGTATGTTCTTTAACCATTAGATGTAGGTGTGTGTAAGTTTAAACCAAATCCTTATCATAACAACATCCTAGTATATTGTAGATACTGTTTTTGTTACAAAATAAAGGAATAAAAAGAGTTTAAGGGGTTGGAGAAGCTAAATAAAACAAAGCAACATTAGAGAAGACATTAACTAAAAATCGGGTAACTCTTTTTTATTTGAGACAAAGGCTTCCTTGGGAAGAATTATGACCAAAGTGTGGATTCTAGGAGTAATTGAGGGATGTTGGGAGAGTTGTTTTTCAGAGTTTGGTCGAGCCAAATGGCTTGAAGGTGTGAATAAGGTGGGAGTGGTGGGGGCCTTTTATAAGTGGAGAGGAGGGGCAGTTTTGGTAAGTAATGAAATGTTATTTTATTATACAATGATTTTCGAATTATAAAGGTCCCACACTTGTATAATTCAAGGATAAGGTGATACGGGTTCTAAATCTCCTCATCCAATAGGATTTGGACAAGTGTAAGCCTTGGATTTTACATTATCTTCTCATTTTATTTAAATCGTTAAATAATGAGGTCATCGCTGCATCATCATGATGTCATAAATAATTTAATTTATTTAATGTCTAAAAATTATAAAACAAATTACTATAATGTATGAAATCTTTTTAGCTTTCCAATTACTATTTATAGTCAAAAATATGACTTGTATAACCCCATGTAAATTTTTTTTAGTAAAACATTTCATGTTTGTGTCATTTTTTACTTTAACATTAAATAAAAGGTATTTATGTCATTTTCTAACTAAAGTGGCACTATGGGGTCCCCAAGTTGACCCATGGATTGTCTTGGTCTGCCATGACATATCCAATGAGCTTAGGACATGTTTCAAGCTCATCTAAAATTATTAAAACATTATTTTTACCTTAAACTACACTAATTACCTCTAATTGCGATTAAGAACATAAAAGTTACTATTCACCAAAAATTATTTTAATCTCATTGAACCACATTTTACATCTTAATGAAAACCATGTATGTTGGATTTTTGAAATTCAAAACACAGATGTGGTAAAATTTCATTTAAACGAAAAATCAGTTTTCATAAGTACCACTTAGTGGTTTCACTATTCATCAAAAATTGAAGTTTTTCAGAACAATGCCAAAATTTCACCCTAAGCTATAATTGATATTCCGAATTCAAAAAGGATGTCTATTTTACAAAATTACAAACATTTAAGTTTCATTAATTAATTTTATAATTAATTCCCGCTGTCACAACAAATAGCGTGTTTTTAAGAAACAATTTATATCAAAAGATTGACGATTGTTTAGGTCCAATTTCAAAGTGAAATTAATTCTAATGACCACCATTGGATAAAATGGTAAAAATATATTCTAATTATAGTCTAAAACAAATAAATAGTATAATTTATCACTATAAATTATTTTGATTAAAAAAGTTGTTTTTAAGTATTTTTCACTATTCATATAAATTGGAAGTTCTCAGAAAATTACAAAAAATTTAACATAGGATAATTTAGATATTACGAATAAAAAAATGAAGTCCATTTTGAAATATAAAATTTCAATAATTTTAAAAAGTGGGTATTACTATTCATAATGGCTACTTTCATTAGTCGCGGTGTGTTAGAACTCGAAGTTTCGTACAATCCAAGCTATTGCATTATTGAATGAGATGTGTATCATGGAAGCTTGGGGTGTTACATTCTACCCTCCATCAATAAATTGCGTCCTCGCAATTTGAAATTTTTCTTGGAAAATAAAAGGTTGAAAATAGAAAATACCTTTGTAGAAAACCCACATCGGAAAGAAGGTTAAAAAAATATAACTTTAAAAGAAAGAAAGATAAGTACAAAGGTCACCTGAGATAGCCCATACTAGGATTATATGAAAATATGGATATGGAAGAAAAAAACTATCAAGGTCTGATGGAGAGTTATAGAAAACTGGATTATGAGAAAGTTAACAATAAGAAAATCACAAACTTGTGATTGGTTAAACGGTCATTGAATCCCCAGTTGGAAATGTTAACCGACAACGTTTTTGTTTTAAGTTACCTTTTATAAAGTTAAAGAATTTATTTAGGAGATTTACTAAGAACATAAGGGAATATACATACTTGTCATGTAGACTTTCATTCTTTAATAAATTTTTACCAAAAACCCATCTTTCACTCTAAAAGGTAATAGAACTCAAAAATATTCTATTTATACTAATTGTATAAGGTTAAAAATATTAACACATACCATTAAATTAGAAAAACTATTTTGTAATAACCCGGGACTTCACGTAGTCCAGTGGTAGGCGATTAATCCCAATTGCACTATGGTTGTGGGTTCGATTCCCACAGCTTTGTCCGACGCGATGGGTTGTCACTTAGTCTGTGTGTTGTCCTTTTTATAAATATCCAAAAATAACCTTAAGAGTAGTATCCAATGATAAATATAATCCATTCCAACCTTTATAATTATCCAAAATACTTCTGTCCAACTCACAGTCCAGATTTTATGAGGAAGGTAAACATAATGAAGCTCCTTTTTTTCTGTGTAACAACATGTGAACACATTCACCATGTATTATTTGAAAACACTGAAAAATACTGAATTACCATAAATCCTTATTTATTACATTCATGATCCCTTATTCCTTATAGAAAACTAGATATACTCCTTCTATCCAAAAAAGTATACAAATCATTAATCAGTTTCTAGGATGTTAAGAATGTCCGACATAATTTATCCAAATCAATAATGTCTTATTCCAAAATCACTATCTCGGTATCAGAACCATATTATGGATTATATTTCTCTCAACCATATATTTTCCAAAAATTTAACCTACTGTGGAGTCACTTTTCTTGGTTCCACAAAATCTCAAGTCCTAGATGAAATAGTACTGCAGTACAATCCTTATATACTCCATAATTATTATAACCAGTACATCATTGATACAACACTCAAATTACAAAATTCTTTAATAACAACATAAGAACTCTAATCATTCCTCCTCATCGTGGTAGTATCATAACTTGATTATTATCCAATAACATCATTTGGGGCATACTCTGATGATTTGAACATTGGTTTGCGTAGTGTCCCCACTCCTTGCAGATGAAGCATTGTACATTTGAAACCTTTTTCTTACCCTTGCAGTCACGCACTTGGTGTCCTTTTTCACCACACTTATAACAAACTCCCATTCCCTTCAGGAAAATTCCAAGGTGTTTCTTCCCACAGTTATCACATATTGGAAAATTCTTCTTTTCCCTCGTCCCTTTATCCATCATTCTCTCTTCCATCCTTTTCTTCTCTTTCATCCCTTCAAATCCATAAGACTCAGAGAATTCTCTACTTATCTTATTAACACATGATACTATTTCTTCATATGTTGATAACACATGGGAGAATATTTCCCTTCTAAATGTTGGCTTAATACTATGAAAGATATGATCCTTCTTACTCTTTGGATCATACGTATTGATGGAGTTCACATTCCTTCTACTGGGCGCCATTTTTATACAATGCCATAAACTAGGTTAGTTTATGAATTGAAATACATAACAACAAACTTGAAAACACATATAATAAACTGAACTATTTATGGATATAATCCATAATCATAAAAAATGTTTTCTTTTAGGAAGTATATACTCATAACCCTTCATAGTGGTTTGTAAAGAAAATGTGAATTATCCTAAGCATATCCCCCGGGAGTGTCGTATCCAAGAGTGCAGCAAGGCCCGTTATCGTGCACCAGTTCCCGTTCGAGTCTAGCTCAAAGCGGTGTTTTCGGGTTTTACCCCTAGGCACATCTGTGCCAGAGCCGCCTCTACCTGCTCGTATCCAGACAGCGATGTATTTCTCGGAAAACTCACAAAATCTCTATATTAGAAAAATTCTAGGAAGTTATTCTATACTAATCCTTAAAGTCTATCTTCGGGCTATGTGCTCTAATCAGGGTTTATATAAATCTAGCTTCCAAGGTTAGTACTAAACTGCCTCTGATACCAACTATAATGCCACAACCCCAACTACCCATAGTCGGTGCATTACTTCGTAACATTGGCATGATCACAAAAGATCAAGTCTCGAAAGACCGATTAGTTTAGTAGCCTTGGAAACACTAGATACATTCATAAGTCTTACATTACATTATAAAGTGAAAAACTAATAACAATGTCTTCATAGTCCACACTCATATCCTCTTCTGACTATCCCTGCAGGTCATTCCTAAAATATTTCTTCACATCCTGGAAAATATTAAAACACTGAAAGGGGTGAGCTCAGATGCTCAGTAAGGATAACAATATAGCGGAAGCTTTCATCAATAAACATAAACATTTAAGGCAATGTATAACTAAAACAAAAGCCTTTTAATCTTGAACTTCAACATAATATGGCAAAAGTAAAATGAGATAATACCATTCACTTCTTCACATGGATATTCTAATGGTTGAATAATCACATGCAATATCAATAACCACTTTCATAATGATGGAATGCATAATCCCAGAATATTATAACCACGTAGCCAAGGCCTCGTGCCAAGACTACAAATAAGATTTTGTCAAGGCCTCGTTCCAAGACACTAGTTTGTCTCATGAGACCTGCCGATGCATCGAGGAGCTATAGCGGGCTCCACCCGTCACTTACTAAGTCCAATGCATTCCTCATATGAATGGGTTTAAACACATCATAAACCATAACATAATCGTATCACATAAAACATGCAAAAAGGAAACATAACATTTCCATATTTCAATGACACGATTTAAATACAACACATTGATATAATAAAAACGCTTTCAAAACCATTTTCAATACCAATATAAAAGAAAGTCAAAACTTTGTATTTATTTTTCATTAGAAAAAAGTGATGGCTTGTAGAGGAAGCCAAAACTCAAATAATGGTCACGGCGGCGGAGAAGTCATTGTCGCCACATATGTACGGAAAGAAAAACATTCCCTTTTTGTCGTTTAGTAAAACGCTTCGTATAAAAACGATTCCTTTTGAATAAACGTAAAAGTCAAAGGGGTTTATACACCGTATAAAAGAAAATTGTGTATAAAACCAAATATGCCTCAATGAAAGGAGATTGAGACGAAGTCCATAAAAAGATCATTTTTAAAATAAAATAGATCTATTATGTGTATTCACGATAGGTACACATAAATAATGTAAAAATACAAAATAGGACATAAAAATATCATGACATAATTTGAAATTAGGAGATTAACCCAAAGAATGGAAGTTGGGTTAAGAAATTCCCTTACCTCGTGACCGACTTGACTCAACCATTCTTTAACCTCCTGAATAATAAACTAGAGTTAATATCTACCTTATTAAGAACCATTTTCAATTTCATTATCCTTTATATATCACTTATTACAATGTTATGAAATTTATGTAATTATTTAAGTTAATAACAGTCGTTTTGTCGATCTTTGGTACTTGAGTCAACAATAAACTTCTTATAATTACAAGTTTTTCATGTGCTAAAATATCCATTATATCCAGAATTATATTCATGATGTAGATTTCATATATATAATATATATCCAGTATATACATTCATTCATAATTTTTCGTAACATTTAGAGGTAAGAAATGAAATGCACCGTTCATGGAGATGGTAAGCCGTACGTACGCATGAACGCTACTTTCATTTCAATTTCGTATTTAATGAAATCATAATTATATAAAGGTATATTATAATTATAGAATAATATAGTGTATAATACCATTTAATCCATCCTTTATACAACCCACATATGGTATTAACGATTCAAATCACTTTGAGGGGGCGGTAGTCCGCACTTCCTAAAATGAAAATATCGCGTTTACCCATAATGGAAACCATAAAGGTATGCCATAAATGAAAAATACAAAATCATAAGGAAAACAAAAACAATATATATCATATATAAAAATAGTGTCATCATGATGGCCACCATTAGAGGTGTTATATGAGTGTTGAACAATCATCGTTTCGTGAGGCAAAAATTCGCCATCCACAGAAACAGTATGTTCTTTAACCATTAGATGTAGGTGTGTGTAAGTTTAAACCAAATCCTTATCATAACAACATCCTAGTATATTGTAGATACTGTTTTTGTTACAAAATAAAGGAATAAAAAGAGTTTAAGGGGTTGGAGAAGCTAAATAAAACAAAGCAACATTAGAGAAGACATTAACTAAAAATCGGGTAACTCTTTTTTATTTGAGACAAAGGCTTCCTTGGGAAGAATTATGACCAAAGTGTGGATTCTAGGAGTAATTGAGGGATGTTGGGAGAGTTGTTTTTCAGAGTTTGGTCGAGCCAAATGGCTTGAAGGTGTGAATAAGGTGGGAGTGGTGGGGGCCTTTTATAAGTGGAGAGGAGGGGCAGTTTTGGTAAGTAATGAAATGTTATTTTATTATACAATGATTTTCGAATTATAAAGGTCCCACACTTGTATAATTCAAGGATAAGGTGATACGGGTTCTAAATCTCCTCATCCAATAGGATTTGGACAAGTGTAAGCCTTGGATTTTACATTATCTTCTCATTTTATTTAAATCGTTAAATAATGAGGTCATCGCTGCATCATCATGATGTCATAAATAATTTAATTTATTTAATGTCTAAAAATTATAAAACAAATTACTATAATGTATGAAATCTTTTTAGCTTTCCAATTACTATTTATAGTCAAAAATATGACTTGTATAACCCCATGTAAATTTTTTTTAGTAAAACATTTCATGTTTGTGTCATTTTTTACTTTAACATTAAATAAAAGGTATTTATGTCATTTTCTAACTAAAGTGGCTCTATGGGGTCCCCAAGTTGACCCATGGATTGTCTTGGTCTGCCATGACATATCCAATGAGCTTAGGACATGTTTCAAGCTCATCTAAAATTATTAAAACATTATTTTTACCTTAAACTACACTAATTACCTCTAATTGCGATTAAGAACATAAAAGTTACTATTCACCAAAAATTATTTTAATCTCATTGAACCACATTTTACATCTTAATGAAAACCATGTATGTTGGATTTTTGAAATTCAAAACACAGATGTGGTAAAATTTCATTTAAACGAAAAATCAGTTTTCATAAGTACCACTTAGTGGTTTCACTATTCATCAAAAATTGAAGTTTTTCAGAACAATGCCAAAATTTCACCCTAAGCTATAATTGATATTCCGAATTCAAAAAGGATGTCTATTTTACAAAATTACAAACATTTAAGTTTCATTAATTAATTTTATAATTAATTCCCGCTGTCACAACAAATAGCGTGTTTTTAAGAAACAATTTATATCAAAAGATTGACGATTGTTTAGGTCCAATTTCAAAGTGAAATTAATTCTAATGACCACCATTGGATAAAATGGTAAAAATATATTCTAATTATAGTCTAAAACAAATAAATAGTATAATTTATCACTATAAATTATTTTGATTAAAAAAGTTGTTTTTAAGTATTTTTCACTATTCATATAAATTGGAAGTTCTCAGAAAATTACAAAAAATTTAACATAGGATAATTTAGATATTACGAATAAAAAAATGAAGTCCATTTTGAAATATAAAATTTCAATAATTTTAAAAAGTGGGTATTACTATTCATAATGGCTACTTTCATTAGTCGCGGTGTGTTAGAACTCGAAGTTTCGTACAATCCAAGCTATTGCATTATTGAATGAGATGTGTATCATGGAAGCTTGGGGTGTTACATTCTACCCTCCATCAATAAATTGCGTCCTCGCAATTTGAAATTTTTCTTGGAAAATAAAAGGTTGAAAATAGAAAATACCTTTGTAGAAAACCCACATCGGAAAGAAGGTTAAAAAAATATAACTTTAAAAGAAAGAAAGATAAGTACAAAGGTCACCTGAGATAGCCCATACTAGGATTATATGAAAATATGGATATGGAAGAAAAAAACTATCAAGGTCTGATGGAGAGTTATAGAAAACTGGATTATGAGAAAGTTAACAATAAGAAAATCACAAACTTGTGATTGGTTAAACGGTCATTGAATCCCCAGTTGGAAATGTTAACCGGCAACGTTTTTGTTTTAAGTTACCTTTTATAAAGTTAAAGAATTTATTTAGGAGATTTACTAAGAACATAAGGGAATATACATACTTGTCATGTAGACTTTCATTCTTTAATAAATTTTTACCAAAAACCCATCTTTCACTCTAAAAGGTAATAGAACTCAAAAATATTCTATTTATACTAATTGTATAAGGTTAAAAATATTAACACATACCATTAAATTAGAAAAACTATTTTGTAATAACCCGGGACTTCACGTAGTCCAGTGGTAGGCGATTAATCCCAATTGCACTATGGTTGTGGGTTCGATTCCCACAGCTTTGTCCGACGCGATGGGTTGTCACTTAGTCTGTGTGTTGTCCTTTTTATAAATATCCAAAAATAACCTTAAGAGTAGTATCCAATGATAAATATAATCCATTCCAACCTTTATAATTATCCAAAATACTTCTGTCCAACTCACAGTCCAGATTTTATGAGGAAGGTAAACATAATGAAGCTCCTTTTTTTCTGTGTAACAACATGTGAACACATTCACCATGTATTATTTGAAAACACTGAAAAATACTGAATTACCATAAATCCTTATTTATTACATTCATGATCCCTTATTCCTTATAGAAAACTAGATATACTCCTTCTATCCAAAAAAGTATACAAATCATTAATCAGTTTCTAGGATGTTAAGAATGTCCGACATAATTTATCCAAATCAATAATGTCTTATTCCAAAATCACTATCTCGGTATCAGAACCATATTATGGATTATATTTCTCTCAACCATATATTTTCCAAAAATTTAACCTACTGTGGAGTCACTTTTCTTGGTTCCACAAAATCTCAAGTCCTAGATGAAATAGTACTGCAGTACAATCCTTATATACTCCATAATTATTATAACCAGTACATCATTGATACAACACTCAAATTACAAAATTCTTTAATAACAACATAAGAACTCTAATCATTCCTCCTCATCGTGGTAGTATCATAACTTGATTATTATCCAATAACATCATTTGGGGCATACTCTGATGATTTGAACATTGGTTTGCGTAGTGTCCCCACTCCTTGCAGATGAAGCATTGTACATTTGAAACCTTTTTCTTACCCTTGCAGTCACGCACTTGGTGTCCTTTTTCACCACACTTATAACAAACTCCCATTCCCTTCAGGAAAATTCCAAGGTGTTTCTTCCCACAGTTATCACATATTGGAAAATTCTTCTTTTCCCTCGTCCCTTTATCCATCATTCTCTCTTCCATCCTTTTCTTCTCTTTCATCCCTTCAAATCCATAAGACTCAGAGAATTCTCTACTTATCTTATTAACACATGATACTATTTCTTCATATGTTGATAACACATGGGAGAATATTTCCCTTCTAAATGTTGGCTTAATACTATGAAAGATATGATCCTTCTTACTCTTTGGATCATACGTATTGATGGAGTTCACATTCCTTCTACTGGGCGCCATTTTTATACAATGCCATAAACTAGGTTAGTTTATGAATTGAAATACATAACAACAAACTTGAAAACACATATAATAAACTGAACTATTTATGGATATAATCCATAATCATAAAAAATGTTTTCTTTTAGGAAGTATATACTCATAACCCTTCATAGTGGTTTGTAAAGAAAATGTGAATTATCCTAAGCATATCCCCCGGGAGTGTCGTATCCAAGAGTGCAGCAAGGCCCGTTATCGTGCACCAGTTCCCGTTCGAGTCTAGCTCAAAGCGGTGTTTTCGGGTTTTACCCCTAGGCACATCTGTGCCAGAGCCGCCTCTACCTGCTCGTATCCAGACAGCGATGTATTTCTCGGAAAACTCACAAAATCTCTATATTAGAAAAATTCTAGGAAGTTATTCTATACTAATCCTTAAAGTCTATCTTCGGGCTATGTGCTCTAATCAGGGTTTATATAAATCTAGCTTTCAAGGTTAGTACTAAACTGCCTCTGATACCAACTATAATGCCACAACCCCAACTACCCATAGTCGGTGCATTACTTCGTAACATTGGCATGATCACAAAAGATCAAGTCTCGAAAGACCGATTAGTTTAGTAGCCTTGGAAACACTAGATACATTCATAAGTCTTACATTACATTATAAAGTGAAAAACTAATAACAATGTCTTCATAGTCCACACTCATATCCTCTTCTGACTATCCCTGCAGGTCATTCCTAAAATATTTCTTCACATCCTGGAAAATATTAAAACATTGAAAGGGGTGAGCTCAGATGCTCAGTAAGGATAACAATATAGCGGAAGCTTTCATCAATAAACATAAACATTTAAGGCAATGTATAACTAAAACAAAAGCCTTTTAATCTTGAACTTCAACATAATATGGAAAAAGTAAAATGAGATAATACCATTCACTTCTTCACATGGATTATCTAATGGTTGAATAATCACATGCAATATCAATAACCACTTTCATAATGATGGAATGCATAATCCCAGAATATCATAACCACGTAGCCAAGGCCTCGTGCCAAGACTACAAATAAGATTTTGTCAAGGCCTCGTGCCAAGACACTAGTTTGTCTCATGAGACCTGCCGATGCATCGAGGAGCTATAGCGGGCTCCACCCGTCACTTACTAAGTCCAATGCATTCCTCATATGAATGGGTTTAAACACATCATAAACCATAACATAATCGTATCACATAAAACATGCATAAAGGAAACATAACATTTCCATATTTCAATGACATGATTTAAATACAACACATTGATATAATAAAAATGCTTTCAAAACCATTTTCAATACCAATATAAAAGAAAGTCAAAACTTTGTATTTATTTTTCATTAGAAAAAAGTGATGGCTTGTAGAGGAAGCCAAAACTCAAATAATGGTCACGGCGGCGGAGAAGTCATTGTCGCCACATATGTATGGAAAGAAAAACATTCCCTTTTTGTCGTTTAGTAAAACGCTTCGTATAAAAACGATTCCTTTTGAATAAACGTAAAAGTCAAAGGGGTTTATACACCGTATAAAAGAAAATTGTGTATAAAACCAAATATGCCTCAATGAAAGGAGATTGAGACGAAGTCCATAAAAAGATCATTTTTAAAATAAAATAGATCTATTATGTGTATTCACGATAGGTACACATAAATAATGTAAAAATACAAAATAGGACATAAAAATATCATGACATAATTTGAAATTAGGAGATTAACCCAAAGAATGGAAGTTGGGTTAAGAAATTCCCTTACCTCGTGTCCGACTTGACTCAACCATTCTTTAACCTCCTGAATAATAAACTAGAGTTAATATCTACCTTATTAAGAACCATTTTCAATTTCATTATCCTTTTTATATCACTTATTACAATGTTATGAAATTTATGTAATTATTTAAGTTAATAACAGTCGTTTTGTCGATCTTTGGTACTTGAGTCAACAATAAACTTCTTATAATTACAAGTTGATCAGGTGCTAAAATATCCATTATATCCAGAATTATATTCATGATGTAGATATCATATTTATAATATTTATCCAGTATATACATTCATTCATAATTTTACGTAACATTTAGAGGTAAGAAATGAAATGCACCGTTAATGGAGACGGTAAGCCGTACGTACGCATGAACGCTACTTTGATTTCTATTTCGTATTTAATGAAATCATAATGATATAAATGTATATTATAATTCCAGTATAATATAGTGTATAATACCATTTTTTTCCATCCTTTATACATCCCACATATGGTATTAACGATTCAAATCACTTTGAGGGGGCGGTAGTCCGCACTTCCTAAAATGAAAATATCGCGTTTACCCATAATGGATACCATAAAGGTATGCAATAAATGAAAAATACAAAATCATAAGGAAATCAAAAACAATATATATATCATATATAAAAATCGTGTCATCATAATGGCCACCATTAGAGGTGTTATATGAGTGTTGAACAATCATCATTTCGTGAGGCAAAAATTCGCCATCCACAGAAACAGTATGTTCTTTAACTATTAGATGTAGGTGTGTGTAATGTGAAACCAAATCCTTATCATAACAACATCCTAGTATATTTTAGATACTGGTGTTGTTACAAAATAAAGGAATAAAAAGAGTTTAAGGGGTTGGAGAAGCTAAATAAAACAAAACAACATTAGAGAAGACATTACCTAAAAATCGGGTAACTCATTTTTATTTGAGACAAAGGCTTCCTTGGGAAGCATTATGACCAAAGTGAGGCTTCTAGGGGTAAGTAAGGGATGTTGGGAGAGTAGTTTTGCAGAGTTTGGCCGAGCCAAATGGCTTGAAGGTGTGAATAAGGTGGGAGTGGTGGGGACCTTTTATAAGTGGATAGGAGGGGCACTTTTGGAAAGTAATGAAATGTTATTTTATTATACAATGATTTTCGAATTATAAAGGTCCCACACTTGTATAATTCGAGGATAAGGTGATAAGGGTTCTAAATCTCCTCATCCAATAGGATTTGGACAAGTGTAAGCCTTGGATTTTACATTATCTTCTCATTTTATTGAAATCGTTAAATAATGAGGTCATCACTACATCATTATGATGTCATAAACAATTTAATTTATTTAATGTCTAAAAATGATAAAAAAAACTATAATGTAGGAAATCTCTTTAGATTTCCAATGACTATTCATAGTCAAAAATATGACTTGTATAACCCCATGTAAAATTTTTTTTAGTAAAACATTTCATGTTTCTGTCATTTTTTACATTAACA
Source organism: Viscum album (assembly GCA_963277665.1). NCBI lineage: Eukaryota > Viridiplantae > Streptophyta > Magnoliopsida > Santalales > Viscaceae > Viscum > Viscum album. The sequence goes on from OY728130.1 coordinate 1,627,491,207, forward strand.
TTAAATAAAAGGTATTTATGTCATATATAAAAATAGTTTCTTCATAATGTCCACCATTAGAGGTGTTATATGAGTGTTGAACAATCATCATTTCGTGAGGCAAAAATTCGCCATCCACAGAAACAGTATGTTCATTAACCATTAGATGTAGGTGTGTGTAAGTGTAAACCAAATCCTTATCATAACAACATCCTAGTATATTTTAGATACTGGTGTTGTTACAAAAGAAAGGAATAAAAAGAGTTTAAGGGGTTGGATAAGCTAAATAAAACAAAACAACATTAGAGAAGACATTACCTAAAAATCGGGTAACTCTTTTTGATTTGAGAAAATGGCTTCCTTGGGAAGAATTCTGCCCAAAGTGAGGCTTCTAAGAGTAATTGAGGGATGTTGGGAGAGTATTTGGGCAGAGTTTGGCCGAGCCAAATGTCATGAAGGTGTGAATAAGGTGGGAGTGGTGGGGGCCTTTTATAAGTGGAGAGGAGGGGTACTTTTGGAAAGTAATGAAATGTTATTTTATTATACAATGCTTTTCAGATTCTAAATGTCCCACAGTTGTATAATTTGAGGCTATGGTGATAAGGGTTCGAAATATCCTCATCCAATAGGCTTTGGACAAGTTTATGCCTTGGATTTTACATTATCTTCTCATTTTATTTAAATCGTTAAATAATGAGGTCATCGCTGCATCATCATGATGTCATAAATAATTTAATTTATTTAGTGTCTAAAAATGATAAAAAAATATGATAATGTAGGAAATCTTTTTGTATTTCCAATGACTATTTATAGTCAAAAATATGACTTGTATAACACCATGTAAAAATTGTTTTAGTAAAACATTTCATGTTTGTGTCATTTTTTACTTTAACATTAAATAAAAGGTATTTATGTCATTTTCCAACTAATGTGGCTCTATGGGGTCCCCAAGTTGACCCATGGATTGTCTTGGTCGGCCATGACACATCCAATGAGGTTAGGACATGTTTCAAGCTCATCTAATATTATTAAAACATTATTTTTACCTTAAACTACACTAATTACCTCTAATCGCGATTAAGAACTTAAAAGTCACTATTCACCAAAAATTATTTTAATCTCATTGAACCAAATTTTACTTCTTAATGACAACCATGTATGTCGGATTTTTGAAATTCAAAACACAGAAGTGGTAAAATTTCATTTAAACAGAAAATCAGTTTTTATAAGTACCACTTAGTGGTTTCACTATTCATCAAAAATTAATGTTTTTCAGAACAATGCCAAAATTTCACCCTAAGCTATAATTGATATTCCGAATTTAAAAAGGATGTCTATTTTAAAAAAATTCCAAACATATAAGTTTCATTAATTAATTTTATAATTAATTCCCGCTGTCACAACAAATAGCGTGTTTTTAAGAAACCATTTATATCAAAAGATTGACAATTGTTTAGGTCCAATTTCAATGTGAAATTAATTCTAATGACCACCATTGGATAAAATGGTAAATATATATTCTAATTATACTCTAAATCAACTCAATATTATAATTTATCGCTATAAATTATTTTGATTTAAAAAGTTGTTTTTAAGTATTTTTCACTATTCATAAAAAATGGAAGTTCTCAGAAAATTACAAAAAATTTAACATAGGATAATTTCGATATTAAGAATACAAAAATGAAGTCCATTTTGAAATATAAAATTTTTATAATTTTAAAAAGTGGGTATTACTATTCATAACGGCTACATTGATTAGTCGCGGTGTGTTTGAACTCGAAGTTTCGTACAATCCAAGCTATTGCATTATTGAATTAGAAGTGTATCGTGGAAGCTCGGGGTGTTACAGCTGATCACAGGTGTAATCTGGGGGATTCTAGAGTTGTGAGCCAGGGAGGTTCGACATCTGGAGTTAGTATACCTCATAATAACAGTAGGATGTGCTGTAGGGGGTCCTCGCGCGATGATCTGAGGAGGCAAGAGACTTTTATAGGTATCCAAGTGGTGAGCTACCAGTCCAGGAAGAGTGGTAATATGAGGCCACATTGCTCGGGAGACACATTGGAGTGCTGATCTTGTGGAAATATGGGTCATCTTCAACGCTTTTGTCAGATATTTTCACCAAGAACTGGTGATAGGGGTTCTTCTATGACTCTGCATTCTTGAGCTGCACCGCTAGTTTCTCATCAGTCTGGTAACTGGAGTTCTTCTGGCCATTTAGGCTGAGGTGGAGGTCATATCCATAGTAGTCAGTCACCATGATTTCTGTGACAATAGGGTGGATCCGCTCAGGGTGGATACACAGGGTCATAGGGCCGCAGTGCAGGTTAGAATTTTGCAGTGGAGAAGACCCAACCAGAGTAGGATCCTGGACCTTCCACAGTTCAAGGTACGATCTTCGTTTCCTCAGTTTTAGATTTTGATCTTTTCGATACAGGGGCTTCCCATAGGTTTTTATCAATTTCTGTTTTAGAGAGCCTTGATCTCTATATCTTTTCTTCAGATGATGTCTTGATTTTGGACACTCCATTGAAAACATGAACGACTAGTGTTCGTCAGTGCAAAGAGTTCCCTCTAGATATTGGTCAGTGTCACTTCGTTTAGGATCTCTATGTCCTAGATATGACAGGCTATTACGTCATTATTGGAATGGATTTGCTAGTTCTCTTTCATGTAGCCATCGATTATTATCATCATAGAGTGATTTTCACATAACTATAAGGCAGTTCGTTTCTTCATTAGGGCAAATGGGATGTCCAGGTGAGAAGAGCAGGACTCGAGCTTCATGGGTTGGGAGGAGATACATCCCAGATTACTCGTCTATATCTGGTTGACTAGGGGACTTCACAGATGTAATTTCCACCATTTGTGGATCGTTTCATGGATATCTTTCTAAAATACATTTCATGTTTTCCTATGGAGTGATAGGTATACATTTCATTTGATATTGTTCCAGGAGCGGTACTAGGGTCCATTCCTCCTTATAGGATGGCTACACTAGAGTTACATGAGCTCAAGAAATAGTTGGAAGAGTTGTAGGAAAAGGGTTTCATCTGACCCAGTAATTATCCTTGGGGTTTGTCTGTCCTGTTTGCGATGAAGGCAGACAGAACCCTCTGACTTTGTGTGGATTATCGAAAGCTGAACTAGTTTATGGTCAAGAACTGATATCCCTTTCCAATGATTGATGATATATTTGATCAGCTTAGAGGAGCCTGCATGTTCTCAAAGATGGACTTGATGTCTGGTTACCATAATTTGCACGTTATACCATTTGATATACCTCTTACATCGTTCTGGAGAAGGTATGGTCTATACGATTATGTGGTCATGCCATTCATTCTCACGGACGAACCTGCAGTTTTCATGGTATTGATGAACTGAGTGTTCCATCCATACTTAGATTATTTCGTGGAAGTTTTTGTGGAAGACATAATGGTATACTCTCACACTTGACACGAAAATGCTACCCATCTTGAGATAGTTTTGAGTACACTGATAGAGCATCTGTTACAAGCTATGATCTCAAAATCGCACTCTTGGATGAACAAGATTCACTTCTTGGGTCATGTTATCTCAGAGACAAGAGTATCAGCAGACCCAAAGAAAGTGAGAGAAATATTTTCCTGGGAGAATCTAAAGAATGTATTTGAGGTATGATGTTTTCTTGTGCTGGTTGAATAAAACAAACATTTCATACAATAGATTTCACACTTAGCAGCACTGCTGATGTGTTTTAATTAGATGGTTGAAAAATTATTGTAGTCAGATTCGTGCGAGTTATCATTGTAGGAGCTGAAAGGGAGGTTGAATTTAGCACCAATACTAGTTTTTTTCATAGCTGGGTAGGATATATACTATTTACTGTGATGCTTCGTGTATCGGGTTGGGTGCAGTACTTATGTAGGGAGAAGGAGTCATTGCGTACGGTTCTCGGCAGTTGCGGACACATGAGAGGAATTACCTGACACATGATCTCGAGTTACCTGAATTTGTTCATGCCTTAGGCTGTTAGATACATTATCTACTAGGAGATCATTTTATGGTTTTCACCGACCACAAAAATCTCAAGTATATATTTACTCAGCATGACCTACAATTGAGACAGGGAAGGTGGATTGAGAACCTTTAGTCTTTTGACTTTGAGGTTGCCTATACGCCTGGGAAAGGCTACATAGTGGAAGATGCATTGAGCAGGAGGACTCAGATATAGGTAGTTCAGGAGGCCAGCAGTGAGTGGAAACATATGTCTATTTTCTCTATGATGCATTTGGAGGTGCATGACAGACAGGGTCAGATGTTTCTTTCATCTGTAGTTGTTAACTCAACTCTTCTTGATCAAGTTCGAATGAGCTGAGACGACTTTACATCCAAGAGATTGTACGTCTGCATGAGGTTCCACACTCCATCATTTCAGACAGGGACACACGTTTTACTTATCAGGTTTATTAAGGATAGTAGAAGGTTTTGGGTACACAGGTACTTTTGATAGATGGACAGTCTGAGCATACAATTCAGGTGCTTGAGGACATGCTCTGAGCATTTATTCTGAATTTTGGAGGTTCTTGGGAGAAGCATATACCTCTTGTGGAGTTTTCCTACAATAATAGTTTTTAACAAACTATTCAGATGGATCTTTATAAGGCCTTGTACGGTAGGCCATGCAGACAACCCTTATGTTGGATGGAGGCAGGAGAGGTAGCTTTATTGGGACCTCATCTTTTCCAGGAGACCATAGAGCAGATAGAGTTGATTTGGATAAGGATGGATACTTCACAGTCTCAATAGAAGTCTTATGCTGATCAGCAGAGATGACCTATGGAGTTTGAGGTTAGGGATCACATTTTCCTACATGTCACACCGAGGTTGGGACACATAAGGATTTGGAGACAGGGTAACCTTTCTCTGAGGTACGTCAGGCCGTTGGAGGTGTTGGAGATAGTTGGGCTGGTATCCTATCAGTTGTAGTTACCTCCTAGGTACATGGCTATGCATAACGTCTTCCATATTTCTCAGCTATGACATTACATATCGGAGTCATCTCATGTATTACAACCCGAGGAGGTTGATTTGGAAGTGGATGCATCGTTCTAGGAGCATCCTATCCAGATTTTTGATCATATTACAAAGGTTCTCTGTGGCTGGTCTGTTTCTATGGTACAAGTACTATGGTAGCACATGCAAGTACATGATGAGACTTGGGGGAGGGAGGCTGACGTACGATCACAGTGGCCGGAGTTTTTTGACAGTTCATCTTAAACACCACCTTTCTATGGAAATTCGGGGATAAATTTCTTTAAGGGGGGGATGTTTGTAAGAAACCATATATTATTTTTTAGGTATGATTTCTTTTTTGGTGTTTTTGAGGAAAAAGAGGAGTTTCAGTAAATTTTCGAAGTACACGCCCTATACTTTGTAAGTAAACGGCATGTACTTTTATGTATATGTCGTGTACTCGATTACCACAGGTAGCCGGGTGCTGGTCGTGTAATGGCCACGTACACGGCTGTCTGTGGTGACCTGGAGACCACCTAATACAGGGGCCCACAAAGGCAAGTACACACTGTGTACTTTCATTTTTTTCATTAAACGTGTCGAGGACGCGTCTGATGGATAGAACTGTCTACTTCTCAACCTAGTTTGTCAAAGAGAACCCGTACGACTGCGAATCTTCGTTGAGCCCCCGATCGAGCACCCGTTCTCCGAATAGACCATCATCAATTGTGTTGGTATTTAATCGGTAAGATCTTCATTCTTCTAGATTTTCGTTTCCTGATTCCTCTTCTTTCTCAAGTTATATTTGGTTTAACATTTTGGCCGTTTTTTAGATCTACGGTGTTATTGTGCAATTCAAGGCTTGAGGTTCACTTATAGTGATCTACCATCACTAAGGTAAGTGGTTTGTGCCTTTCCATAGAATGTCTTTGAGTTGTATGTGAAATGTTTCCAATACCCATGAATGGGGTGTTGTGTGTTTGTAGACATAGCCATGATAATTTCATGATATGATTGTATGCATGAATAGAGGTTAATTAAATGTGAATAGGGTAAGTGGATATTATTTGGAAGTGTTTTCCCATACATGTTTTCTTGTTTTGACAATTTGGTCTTGTTTTCCAATTAGGCTGCTATTTACATTCCATTCCTAGCATTTTAGGATGGTATGACTGTTGTTCTGACATGCTGACGTGCTATAGACTATTAGCCTAGTCGGTCTTGAGGTTTACTTTGTCCGATATGATTCATTATACTTTCTTGACATACACAGGGCCTTGAGAACCTGGTTTATAGACCATAAAGATAATGAACATAAGGGATTCTCGAGAGTGTCTTTTCTACTTACGATGCGAGGTCATATGGGGAATTGATGTAAGTTCTTCCTCAGAGTGTCTATAGTTCCTCGACGCGGGACATACGAGGAATGTGACATAAGTGCTTCCCCAGAACACCTTTAGTTACCAATACGAGACTATAAGAGGAATTGACAGCGATTGCTTCCTTAGAGAGTCTATACTTAAGCTGAACCAGAGGGGTTAAACTGAGTGTATTTCCCAGAGAGTTTCTTGTGTTTCAAGGTAGGACCAGAGGGAATAGGCTCTGAGTACTTCCCATAGGGTTACCTATTTGTGCTTATCTTCTTACTTGATAGCTGGTTATCTGAATGAATTGAAACTATGGAATTGTTTATTGTTGATCACTTCCTTATTTACTACTTCTATATGCTTATTGTATTCCATATATATTAACTGACTTTTAGGCATAGATCTCGTGGTGGTTTCCTACTGGTATTTAGTCTCACACCTTATTTGGGCCAAGATTTTGGCCCCAAACAGATTATATTGTTACAGGTATAGATAAGGTCAAGCGCCCTTCTACTTCAGGTAATTTAATTCTTTGGAGTCGTAGATCATGGGACCAAGCTTAGGAATGAGATGCTGTGGAGCTACATAATTTTTTTCATATACTTTGTATTATAACTATATTTCAGCATTGTGACTTGTTTGGCAATTTTTCTAGGCATATATATCATGCATCATTTATATATATGTGCTCCATTTCTTTCTTTCATCAGTCTTCCATTGTTTACTGTTGTTGGATATTTACTGCTTCCACTATTGTATCATTGTTTACTTTCGATGTGTTACTCTTCCAATGAGGGAATAGTTTCCACACTATCACACCCAAGGCCCTCCCTTCTAGTTGGTAGCCTCCAGCATTTGGGGAAATCCACTTGAGGCCATGTGACCAACCAGGTATAGGGCGTCTCTGGGCAGCTTCCGGAACTGGGACATTACAACTGTTTATGGTCCTTATAATTTACTATGAACATACAAGGCATGTGTGACAACATAAAATGTCATGATATTATATGGTGTGTTGTTCTGTGGGTCAATATATGTTGTGTTCATAGCATGTATGATCATGTGACATGCCATGATTATAAAAACCATGTAATAATGGTTATTCCTATGAATTACATGGAATGTGTGATGACAATATATATCATGTATATATATAATACAACTTATATTAATTAAAATAATTTATTTTCCACACAACCCATAAAAAATCACCCGATATGTACTATGGTGTATAGTTGTATATTAAACACTTTATATAACCAGATACATGTTGTGTACTTTGGTCACTCTATTAATTATTCAGATGTCTGACTCACTTGACACAACTATCTTAGTGTGTATATTACATGAGTAGTCATGAGTTATATGATATGTACAATAAACTACTCATTGTGTAATTAATTTCTAGCCACCCAAGCTACATGACTAGAGACTCAGCATGTACCCTGTGTTGATTATCATGTAGTACATGGTTTGTATAACCATATACATAGAGTGTAATTTACATTATGTCATTTCACTTAGGTTGGAGTCAATATGTAGAGTTTTTATTAATCACATGTGGTGTACTTTTAGAGAACAACTTCTGTGATTCCCACATGATCAAAACAATGTTGTTTTACCTGATGTGTACCCAATATCATTCCATGGAATCCATATCAATCCATATGTTCCAACTGGTAGTCAATTCATGGTTCATAATGATGATGTATGGTAATGGATTTGGTTATTATGATTGGACCATTTGGGTATTTCTATATATTAATATAGTGTTTCATTTCTGTTTTCATGGCGTTATAGGTGTCATAAGACAAGAAAAATGTTATATTAAATATATTATAGCACATGCACATATATTTTTGGAAAAATGGTTTAATTATTCACTATAGTCTTAAATAGAAATCATGATACCTCTATTTGATTAAGAACATGGGGTTTATCCTATTAGCATTATAAGGTTTGTTCACATCAGACCTTTCATTGGTTTATTATCACAAGAAGATGTTAGATGAAATTTATAAATTAATTAAATGTATTAATTTATTTTTATAAATTAATGTATAAAAATAGTGATAAATATTTATAATCCTTACTATGGTAATTTTTTAGGGTTAGCCACATAACATTGGAGATTAAGAGAGCTACTTTTGAGAGGATATTTGGAAAACAAACATGGGAGTACCATGAATCAATGATCAAATCTGTCAAAGCTCGAAAAAAATGAAAATTAACCCACAAAACCATTATTCATCCGTGATTGATCTAATAAGGAGTTAGGTTTTTTTGTGTATTATTTCATTTTTATTTAATATGTTGAGCATAGATTATTTTGTTATTTTTTATTTTTCTTCTACCATGTAAAAGTATGGACCTATCGATTTATTCTTTCCATTTTGGTTTCAATTATTGTTGAAAACAAAATAACATCTTAGTTCTTTGGTTTTCTCAATAATGATTATTAGGAGGATCCATGACACCAAATAATGAAATTAGAATTCATGTTTCTTTTTTTTCTCCCACTGTTCCTCAAATGCTTCACTATCAACCCCATTTTGGGTTGTGGTTAAAATATTTTCGATTCTAGTCAAATAATAATTAATGTCGTAGATTTCTTTTATGTGCATGGATATGGATGTAATAATTTTGGTACTAGAATATTTGACCAAATATGGTTGAAAAAAGACATATGGAATGACTAGGGTAGGATTTCCAAAATTTTGGATGAGTTGTAACGATAATATATTGCCGTAATTTCTATTCCAGAAAATAGAAGCTTTAAGATTGACCTCTACAGATGGAAGAGCTATAATTGAAAAATGTTGAGACATATTGAGTGATATTTGTAGTGATTTTAGTATAATAAATAATTACTTAGGAAAAATAATTCACAATCTATGATATTTCTAAAGACATGACATGTGTTTCAGAATAACACGCACATTGTATTTCACTTTCTATGGAAGTTAGGGTTTCCTAGTTGAGTTATGTATCACATTTCATATAGCTGGACCCACAATCAATGTTTCCTTACTTTGATAACAAAATAATTTATAGGGAGTAAACACCTAAGACCTAGGGTGGTCCCACATGCCATATTCCATATGTCACACACTATGTATGTGTATCTCCAAATTCTAAGTGGTTCAATTAGACATAGAAAGACATGGACTTGTTTTTACAACATGTTTAAATAATGGAAATGTTGTTTAATTTTTTAAACGTTTTAACCCTCATATATCATTCTTCAAGACTTAAAATCAAACTCATGTGTTGTCTTTCCTGAGAATAATTACACATAGATCACGATGGTGAATTTTTTTTCGAGTTCATAGATACCACGTGAGGTGTTTCAATTAAATATCTACTCCCATCATGGTTGGTTGATGTTGAGAGTAATGTTTGATATCCAAATATATATATGGCCTGGGTAATGGGTATTTTATCTATAGAGTAGATTCCTTTATCATTGGGAACATATGAGGTATGGGTCTTCCACCCTTTTTTGGTTAGCACCCCCATGGTTGTGATATTCCATGGGTGAGAAGTGAGTCCCCCACAACTGATCTATTGAGGTTTATGTTGGACTACTAGAATCATGATAACACTATATCTTGGATTTTTTAATTTAATAATAATGCTTTACTGGATGTCAAGATCATGAGTTCCCTATCTCTCCTCATTCGATTACTTCTTTGTGTATATCTATTATTGGGTGTCCTTTATAATTATTATGTAATGGGTTGACAATAGTATTTTATTTAATTTCACTCCACTTAGTTTTTTGGGGTGTCCTACTTGGTATATGTATACTCATCCATGAACAGTATTTTTCCACCCATGTCATGTCTTATGAAAAAGGGAGGTAGTTAGATGGTGAAATTCTCAAGACATGTTTTGGTGGATCATAGTAGTATAGGGAAATAAATATTAGAGGTAATGGATTATTTTATTGATATTGAATAATAATCTTCGAATTTAATATCGATATTTTTTTGGAACCCACTGTTTCTAAATGGGGGTGTGTTTTTCCTCTTATTAATGTATTTATTTCTATTACTACAATTCTCTTTTCCTTAGTGGTTATTAGATGATTTATTTCCTCTTGGGTTAGTCCAATTTATTTAACATTTATGGTGTTGGTATACCTTGACATGTCTGTGTGTGTATGTTCAATATGATAAGGCATCCCAAACGTAAGATATGCCTACTTTGTGTTAGTCTCCAACCCTAATCCAATTTAAGGAGGGGATAAGGTGTAATACATGGCTTACTACCAGTGCATGAAGGGACCCGGTGGATCAGGTCTTGATAGAGTGATATCAAATGGTTTCTATCCTAGGAATTATGTTTGGAGATAAATGTGTCATGAGGTTTGGTTTAGGAACTTATGTAAAAAACAATCATATGTATCAATTTAGGATCTATGTCTTGGGAAGCTAATGGTGGCATGGGTGCCAATGTATCCATACACTAGTATTTAAATAACCTTTTTTAACTTAGTATACAAAGACAACGGTTGTTAGGAAAAAATGCTATATGCATCAAATAGGAATTTAAATTTTGACTTCCTTGCCTATCTTGAAATATATCCCCCAATATGTTTATCTGACAGTGGTGTGTATTTTTAACTTTTCGGATCCCTTTAAGATAATAGAAAAGTATGAATCTAAGATAGGGTTATGGTGATGACTAGTTGGGTGATGCGATTCAGTTTTGGGTCCTATTTATGATTTATTCCTTCTAAGAGAGAAGGAAGTAGTGGTTCCACCCAATGAGAGGCACATGGATCCACCTACAACAACATTGGAATATTTTCTTCTACTTGTGGAATCGATGATTTTTCTAGTGGTAATGGTTGATGATGCACATGGGTGGATTGAGATATGTTAGTTTTAGATACAAATAAAACTAAGGATTCCAGGTGATCCATAACCTCAGGAAGAAGAGGATGGACTTGAGTTTGTGGTCTGACATTTTTAAAATTTCTAGACTTCATCCAATAAGATGATTGTTCTAGACACCACGGATGACTCCAATATTGTTCACCACAGAGGATTTGTTCTTTAAGAAATGTTTTAATTAACATCAAATGAATCAAGTGATGATAAATAAGAAGTACAATTTTATCAAGGATAAAAAATATCTTCACCCATATAAAATGTGTAAGATGGTTCTTAAAGAATGACCTCATGTGAATATACAACAAGTTTTTATTTAATGAAGTTGTAATTCTAAAGATGGTATTCTGGTGCCACTATGGGCATTATGAGTTTTTAGATATGCACTTTGGTATGATGTGTTCCCCTAATATCTTTATAGGACTTATGAATCAGATATTTTATAATTTCATGTATTGGTCTGTAGTTTTCTTTATTGATGATATTCTCATATACTCTATGTCATTGGATGGTCACACAAAGAATTTTTGGTTGATCCCATACATACATCAGAGCACCACTTATATAGAAACCTCATTGTAGGCATCAATGTTTTAATGACAAAAAAACCATGATAGTTAGGTTCTTAATGAGTTTACTGTATTATAATATACTTTTATAATATACGGAAGTATGGAGAAATATTTCCTAAGTACTGAAAATACCAACCATCTAACTTTATTCGCCACATGAACTGACTCACTATTGAAGGTGGGTGACTACTAGAAATGAATCATCATTGAAGTTGAATCACCATGAGAAAAACCCAGTATTAGAGTTGATTCACCTTCATGATAGAAATTTTTAGAAGTTTTGAAAATACCTACTTCTAGAAACAAGTCACCGTTGAAGACAACCTACTTCCATGAAATTTGAAAAATTATTGAAATGATCTTCCACTAGAAAACTCTCACCATTGAGATCAGTCGTCATTGGTGGGATTCATTATTGATAATATCATACCTCGATATGTCCTACTGTTATCCAAACTCATCATTGGCCAGACTCATTTTCGGTGTAAGTCATTTACAGAGTTCTCTCACCACCAGAAGTGTTTCCATCACTTTTATGAGATATTTAAATTAAATTTTTTCTAATGAATATATTATCAAATTTAATGATGAGTATTATTTTAATTATTGTTCTTATACTATTTTGGGATACATTAATGTTTGTGTCAGTTTTTATTACAAGGAGAAGAAGATTCAAATGATTGTTCTTAAAATTGATACTCCTACATGCTTCTAATATATTAAGAGGTAGACTACATCGATCCATATATACAAGATAGATAATACAGTCATGATTTCCATGTGAAAATAGATGACCATGTGTTACATTAACTAAAGACATTTACACAATGTATCTTTCTTACACCTGACTGTGATTGAGTCAATAATATCAAACACAAAGACCCTTTATTATAGATATAATAAGAGAGACTATAAAAATACATTTTAGTTTGATTTTTAAAAACATGACTTGATATAAAATCTAAGCTAAATCTTAGGAGTCTCTAGATTCAAAGAACATCATAATGAGAAACAATATCTTTTAAATATATTAATACAAGATCTTTAAATTTGTTTCATTTAATTTCGATTGGTGTGTGTCTTAATATATTAATTTAGCATACATTGTATCTTGAACTTTAACTAAAAGATAACAGATATATTCTACTCTATCTTTATATTTGTTTACCTATGGTGTTGTGGAATAGTTCCCTATGCGACCTGTATTTATTGTATTCCCACTGGTATTATGGAAGAGGTTTCTATATGGCTTGGATAGTTAGTTTGTTTTTTTATAAACCAGATCAAGGTTGAAAATCAAGATTATTTTATATAATAAATTTGGTAGTGGTTGATTTCTATGTAGAGGGGATTAGGTCACAACATGGGACCAAACCTCTTATTTTTAATTCCAGCAGGGGTCTTTTATGGTTTCATTTCAAAGCATTAAACTATATTTTTTTTAAACTGTAAAAAATACACTACGTTGATATATAATCTTAATTAGTGTTTATAAAAGGTTTTGACTTTGAAAATTTATTTAGTATTTTAATATAGTTTTCATATTATTTTAACATATACTTAATCACTCTTTGGGAAGTATTTTAAAAGCTCATTATTTATATCTTTATGATTAAGAGCCCTATTTTTAATTGGACATGTTATTTTACTTAAACTTGTTTCTAATTGTTTTTTATGGGGTTCAAAATTGACCCCCTCTTGGGATACTCACTCCAACAAACATTTGGTATAGAAATTTAAAAATATATTCAATTTTGTTTTTTTAGTTATGTTTTAATGATTGTAATTTTATATCAATTATAAATTTTGTTATTTAATTGGATAATATTTAATAAAGTTCTTCTTCTAACAAACCTCTACTATTTAATGTAAATAATTATTTTCAATGGAAAATAAAGATAAAATTCACATTGAGAGAATGCGTTTTTAATATGAATGTTGTAGAGGAAAAATATGAATGACCTATAACTACTAGGGATATATGAGGTGATGATACTAAATCATCATATTATAATAATTTCAAAACAATGATTTCACTTTACAATGGCTTAGGAGATGAAGATTTCAATAGCATGTTTTCTTGTAAAACTGCTGATGAAATTTTTGATACATTACCTATTTGTTCATGAAGGAAATACCAAGGTAAAAGAAATTAGATTGAAAAAATAAATAATTAAATATGATACATTCAAGATGAAACCTGATGAGATGATTTCTGATATTTATCTACGGTTCAATGAGATAGTGATTGGAATGAACTCCTTGGGGAATCCAATGTCAGTAAAAGATCAAGTCGTGTGACTATATATATTTCTTCTAGATAGATGTAGGAGAACATCACTTTCAATAATATAAAGCTATGACATTAATAAAATACCTATAAAGGAATTGATTTGGAATTTTATTTCTTATGAGTAAGAGATTAAGGTTAATCACGAAGAGAAATATAAACCTAATAGATAATCAATATCCATAAATAATATTCTATCAGAATGGAAAGAAAAAATTACAAGATGAAAGCTCTGGTGATGAGGAATCACTAGCCAAAAGTGATGAATAAATGCCCTATCTTTCCAAAAGGTAATGAGAATTATTTAAGAATAATATATTGTTCATTAAACTGAGCTACAACAGGAAATTAGGATAATAGAGGGAATTGGAGGAAATATTGTAAAATAGATAAAATGGAAATGATATTACTTTGACGAATTTAAAAGAAAAGGACATGTTAAGGTTGACTTTCCATGTTAATGTACAATAATAATTATAATGACAAGGGAAAAAATATTAGAATGTAATGAAATCCACCTAGAGTGCCTATGGGGATCTATCTATTGACTCTGACTCATGTCATGTTGAGAAGCCTGTCAAATAAATTCACGCTTTGTGAAAAATATATCTAAGGAACATACTATAAATCATATATATAATTATGTTCATTATAAATATGAAAATAATGATTATGATATATAAAAATAGTAAATGTTGAATATTTCAATATTCTTGAAGATAAATTAATAATATTAAATATTAATAAAAAATATTAAAAGAAACAACATTCTTTATCTACTAATAAGAAATCCGATTTTTCTATAAGAAGAGAGAAGAAAGATCAATTAATGAAAGATAATACTAAAATAAAAGTGACTAATTATTAACTAAATAATAACTTAGAGATATTTAAAAATGTAACAAAAACTCTCATTCAAGTACAAGGAAAAAAATTCACCAATGTATATTACTATTCAAGGATACCATCCACGACAAAGAATAATTATAAAGAACAATTTTAATCCTATATCCAATTCTATAAATTGAACTAGAAGTTATTATTCAAGTGGAACTAATAAATTTTTTATTTACATGTGTTTACAATATAGATATAGGAATACTATCAAGAAAATATGTGTTCATGAATCTCTTATTACTAACAAAATTGGTCCCATGAAAATCTGGGTACCAAAATCATTCTTTGTATAAACATTGTTTTGTAGGGAAACTTCTTGAAGAGATCTTAATTATTTATATGGTACCCAGATAAATAAATTTACAAACATATTATAGGAGATTACTGAAGCTTCAATAACCTAATAAAGGTTGATGGTAGACATGTAACCTTTGTATAAAATTCTAAATAAAAAATAACAACCCTCGGCCAAATTAGTAACTATAACTCTGTTTTAATTTCTAATGTAATTTTTCTTGATGATTTAAAATACAATCTTCTTAGCATTTCAAAACAATTTGATGATAGTTTTTATTATAAATTATAAAATATTTATTGTAATGTTTTTAACATTAAAAACGATTTAGTATTTACTGCTTTAATAAATAGGAAAATTTATGTTATTAATCATGATTATTTATTTTCATAAAAATTCTCTTAGATATGTTTCTTTTTAAGAGAATCCTGGATTTTTCATAGGAAACTATGAAACTACAACATTCACTCACTTAGAAAGAATACTCGTAAAAGGTTAGTCATGGATCTACACAAACATGAATTCCCAAATGGAAAATTATGTAACCCCTATCAAAAAGGGAAACAAACAAAAATTTCATTTAAATTAAATAATGAAGTTTTAAATTATCCACCTCTTATGTTTTTTCAAATGGAATTGTTTGGACCATCTAGAAAATATATTTTAAATGGGAAGCACTATATATGCATACTTTTATATTACTTTTATTTGTATTCTTGGGTATTCTTTTTATATATAAAAAAGGGAAGGTTTATCTTATTTTACAAAGTATACAAATTCTATATTAAAAACAAGTGGACATAGGATTAAAAACATAAGAAGTTACCATGTCCATGAGTTTGTAAATATAGACTTTGAATACTATTTATCACAAAATGGATATAACCATAAATTGTATATTCATAGAACCTCTTAACAAAATAGATTTATTTAAATAGGAAATATAAAACTTCAAGAGATAACCCAATCAATTAAAAATGATTATGGACAAAGAGCATGTACACTAGTGGTACATGATCTTTCTTGGAATCTAAAAGACCTAGGATCAAATCAATGCAGAGACTAATTTCCAAGTACTGTAGCTACACTGTAGTAGGGAACTATAGCTGTACTGTAGCAGCAACAGAACTGTAGTGGCGGCGACACTATAGCTGTGGAGGCACTGTAGCAGGAACTGTAGTGGCGACAGTACTGTAGCACCCCAAGTACTGTAGCAGTACTATTCACTGAGGGGCTCTTTGGGCCAAAAAAATGGGTTTTCAAGCCTAGTATTCAGGCCACATGGCCTTGGGCCCTCGGGCTATGTAATGGGTCTCCCTCTACCCAATCTGAAGAGGTATTTGATTTAAATAATAAAATGATGCTTCATCCCCAAACTTTAAAAAAAATTAAAAATGATTATGAATTAACTAACTGATTTTGTGAAGAGGCTGTGCACACATCATTTTATATAATTAATAAATTTTTAATTAGACATATTTTAAAGAAAACCCCTAATGAACTTTTAAATAATAAGAAAACTAAGGGTAATTACATTAGAGATTTTGGTTGGAAAATATTTATTATTAACATTAAGGATAATCCTAACAAGGATTCCTCTTAGAGAGATGATGGAATTTTTCTTAGGTATTAAAGATAAATTAAATAATTCAGAGTTTTTAACAATACAACCAAGACTGTGCAAGAGTATTTCCATTTCATGCTTGATAAGATAAATCCACATGAACCTTAAAATCCTTTAGAAAACGTTACATATGATTTGTATACCCTGAACATTAATTCCAAACCCATTGATGCCATAGTAAAATATGAAAAAATAGCCATATAGTTATAAAGAAATTTCATATCCTGAAACAAAACCTGTAGAAAACCATGTGGTGAATGACCCATATATTTTCTAAAGCTGTTATGAATCTGAAGTACCATCCTCTAGATGTTTTACTTGGAGACTAATGTAGAGGTACACAAACTAGAGATTCCTTAAGAAACAGGGTTGAACACCAAGCAATATTTTAAAAAAATTCACCTAAGAAAAACTATGATGAAATTAATGATAAATTATGGGTAATTTTTATGAAACAATAACACAATAAATTTTAAATAAATAATTTTTGGGGACATGTTTCTAGAACCAAAGACACCTAAACTATAGGAACTAAATGTATGTTTGGAAACTAGGTTGATGAATCTGGAATAACAGTATGAAATAAGGCTAGACTAGTTACATAAGGGTATAATAAAGAAGAGGGTATAAAATATTAAGAAAAATTTCACCTATATTTATAAATTAATCCCTTATAATACAACTATCCTATGTAAAACATCTAGATTTCATACTCTATCAAATTGATATAAAAACTGAATTCTTGAATCGTCATATATTTAAGGATGTTTTTTATAAAAAAACCCCCTAAGATTCAAAACCCCTCATTTTACAAATCATGTTTTCAAATTAACAAAATAATTATATTTTTTAAAACAAGATCTTGAATATTGGTATTATAGGATCTTCTTGTTTATTATTTCTAAAGGGTTTTCAAAAGGTATAATTGATAGTACAATTTTTATAAAAATAATTTCAAAATATGTTTTATTTGTTCTAATTTATATAGATGATATTATCTTTCAATCTTATAAAAATCATTTATGTACTAATTTTTCGAGTAAGATGGAAAAACAATTTAAATGAGTTAGTGATGTGAACCGAAATTCATTCATGGTTTAAATATTGTCCAAAATAAAGAAGGAATTATTTAAAATAAAAGTAAATATACTAGAGACATTTTAAAACATTTAGTTTAGATAAAAAATGTAGTGATAGTCTTATGAGTACTACATTGTAGTTGAATCATGATGAATCTGTAATCCCAATAGATCAAACTAGTTACAGTGGTATGAGTGGAAGTATTCTCTACTAAACAGATACCAGACCAAACATTATGTTTAGTGTGTGAAAATTTTCTCACTTCCAAAAACACCCAAATGATTCTGGCATACATTCTATAAAAAGGATTTTTAAATATCTAAAATATGCAATAAAATTTGGTTTTTTCTACCTTAGAGGAAAATAATTTGTCTTCGTTAGTTATTATGATGATGATTTTTGAGATTTCAAGTTAGATAGAAATATAAAATCTAGAACATGTTACATTATGGTAATGTCTCTAGTTTTTTGGTGTAGTAAAAAGAAAAATTCAATTACACTCTCTACTGTTGAAGTTGAATACATAGTTTTACGTAGCTACTGTGCTCAAATTTTTTGGATGAAACATATATCACTAGAATATGGATATCAATTCCATCATGTACCCATAATTTTTTATATCACATGTTATGTAAATATTTCTAATAATCCTGTATCACATTCTACAACAAAATACAATGATGTAAAACATCACCTTTTAGGAGTTATATTTAAAAAGGGAAATATAAATCTTGAATAAAATGGTACTAATCATCATGGTGTTGATATTTTCACCATTCCATTGAATTTTGAGAGAAGAAACAAGATAAAACATGATTTGTGTATGAATAATTTTTGATGACCTTAATTTTATGGGACTAAATATTTGAATTTACCCACTGTTAGAGTTTACCCATTGTTGGTGATTACCCACTATTGGAGTTTACCCACAAATAGATTTTACCCACAGTTAGAGTTTACCCACCATTATAGTTTACCCACTGTTATTATTTTTCCCACCATTGGTGTTAACCCACTATTGGAACTTTACTAATCATTCAATTTTAACCACTATTTGATTTTTACCCTCCTTTTGAATGACCTTTAGTTAGATATTAAGCTATCATTACTAATTTTATTGGGGTTAGTTTTTATTCCATTTTAATTTAGTTATTTAGTTTCATTATCATTTAATTGTTATTTTATATTTCAATTTAAAAATCCATAAATTATATAAATTATACACTTATTTAATTTTGATGTCCACTCTCTCCCTTGTGTCTTTTCCATTGAACCATTATGTGTCCCTTTCTCTCCAAAATGTTAGCCTTACCTTAACATTGTTTGAACCATTCAACCCATTCAGAATGGTTAGAGTTAAGTGAGTTATAGTGTCATATCCCAATTACTCACATTATTCAAAGAATCCAAAAGGAGAATCATGAAGATCTACTGTTGATCCAGTGAACCCACAACTTACTACGCGTACAGTGGTACCTAGGTAGGAAGTGAATACAGAGTGGTTGATGTTGAGAATGTAATTGGTGATTAATGTTATAATTGACCAGGGATGGGTAGAGTGGTTTTTGAAAAATAATAGGACATTATATCCTAGTTTATAACACTAGTTCTATTAATATGTTGAGTTTATATTTAAGGAATATGAAGACTGGGTTAGAAGTAGAATAAGTGGACCCAAATTAGTTTTCTCTTCAATACAGTGGGATAGATATCTTTATGTCCATCATGATGGTGTTTAAAATTATTATAAAGGAATTATTTCATGATAAAATGATATATTTGTGTATGAATATGTATTGAAAAATCTTACTATAGATGGAATTATAAGAAGACCAGTTGTAACCGATCTTGATGGGGATTTGTTGTTTAATGTTTATTTTTATTTAACATATGTGGTACCCATTGAATGTTGATTTCAACAAAATGATGTATCAATATGTGAACCTGATGTTTCTTATGAATACATGAGAAAATATTAATCATTATAGATATTTATTGGTTCATATTATGGAGATGTGTATGTCATCTTTAAGGTCAAATTCCCAAATTTAACCTTCATTTCATCCATACTAGATGAGAATATATTAGTTTATGGGGAAAAGAAACCCTAGTGAACTATTGAGGTTTTTTTGACCAAGGTAATTTGAAAAAGTATAAGGATATGTTGGGACCCCTGGAAGTGAAAATTAGTGAATGATACTAACCAGCTCTATCAGGATTTAAATCATATTAATCACCCTTCCAGATCGAAGATCAATTTAAATCCTATATTGGTGATAGATGAGGTGGTTTTGTACTCAGATAATGAAGAATATGATCCTACTTATTTTGGTGATGAGGAGTATATGTTTTTTTATGAAGGTATGACTCATAATTTCCTAAAAGTCCTCCAAAAATCTCTTGTAGCACTCTTATCCCTCATAGATCTCTTCATATTAGAGAGAATATTTTAAAATAAGGAATTGTAGATGAAGAAACTAGTGTTTATAAACAGTTTTTTAAGCTATATAATAATGGAAATGGTAGTGTTGATTAAAATAATGAATAAGAAGATGTATATGAGAAATAATATAGAGATAAATAATAAAATGGAAATGGAAAATATGGTAGAGATAATGATTTAGATCAATATAGGCCCTATGATCATGAGATACCTCGAGTAGTTTTTTCTTCTCTAGGAGTATATATTTTTCCTAGGTATGAGGAGAGATATATATTGGTTAATGATATGGATAAAGAATATAGATATGATATGGAATCATCTTTTGAGGGAGAGTAATCCTCAGCCTTATCAGTTATCATGATGACCCTACTGTTAGTGAATTTGATGAGCCATGTTTTATTGATAAGTTAGATGATGTGCAGAAATTAGATTAGGAGATGGTGTTGAGCCTACAGTAGTTCAGCCAGTAGTTTTTTAGTATTATGTACTGTATTACGCTAATTTTAAATTCACATCCTTTGAGAAATGGGAGAACTACCCTAACTATGTCATACTTGGTTTGGAATATATTGATTCATATGATGATAGTAGTCCACCAAAGCATGGTGGACCTAATTTTCAAATATAGATGGAAGTTGAGGGATTAAAGGTAGAATAGATAGATGTTAATAGAGTGATATACTGTATTATTTTTGATGTATCTACTAGTTTTGAGCCTATAGAGCCACATATTGTTGCTTCTTCACCCTTTACTGGACCCATCGTGGAATCTATGATTATTGATGTTGTATCCAGATCCAACTTGGATTCATTAGAGAGAGTATCCCCTCTGATTTTGTTTTATTGTTGAGAAACCAGACACTTCATGTCATTAATCTTAGTGAGAATGTTTCAATATATCGATTTGAGTTTATGATACATCACATTAATCCCAATATGATGCATCACATCAAATAAGTGGAGATAGAGAACAAGAGGTTAGAAAATGTGATGGAGACCTTGAGGACTACAGTTGATGAAATGAGATATTCTTTTTTATATTCTATAAAAAAATTTATATAATACAAAGAGAGTATATATTTATTGGATTATACTTCTAGTGGGATAACTTAAACTTTGGCTACTAAAAAGACCTAATTAGCGGTTAGGGAGAGACTTCGAGCTATTTCAAGTGATCTTCTAGATATCCCCTTAGGAAAGTTTGAGATAGATCTGACAAAATATTGATCATGTGCATAAAATGGTTAAAGAATGATTGAATGAAATTATAAAATATAGAGAAAACATCACAAAGGTAGTTAAATATAATTTATTAAGGTCCTATAATAAGAATGATGTAGTTGGGGGCTTACAGGAGTGGTAAAGGATCACTATAATACTACATCAAAATGAGGTTAAATCAAGGTGGGAGAAAAGTTCTATAGGTACTATAGCAGTACTATAACACCGTAGTGGTGTGGGTACTATTAGAAGTTCTATAGCGGTGTACTGTAGCATTAGTACTATTCATAATGAGTGGGATTTTAGGCTACTGGGCCTTCAACACATCAAGGGGGTGGTGAGCCAAGCATGATGTGTTGGTGGTGAAACATATATGATGGAATAAGGGCCTTTGGGCCATCCAATTGTTTTCTTATGGGCCATATAATGAGCTTCATTCCCACTAGGGATTCAGTCCATTAATTTATAATTTAATAAAGTTGATGGTTTTGTGGGTTATCCCCTTATGGGGATATGAACTACCATTCAGTGATGTGTGTGTGTTTAAATATAATTTTACCCCACAAGAGCCCAATATAATATACTAAAAATGATCTCAAATCTCAAATCATGTTTATGTAGCGAGAACCTTCAATTTCCTCCTATCATCATCTATCTCAGAGAGCAGGTCCCTCAGTTTAAATAATTGAATCATGTGCTTCATTTTTTCATTCAATAGTGTGAGGATTTATTTAGTTCCATGGAACAAGGATTCCAAATCATCATGGATATCATCAATCCAATGATACATTTTATACTTTTTTCTAGGACTTTATTAGTAGATCATGAGGCAATACCATTGACCAGTCATTTGACTCCTCTAGCTACCACACTTGAATGTTTCTGACTGACCATTACTCAAGAACCCAATGCACCTCTTCCTATTCATTTTTATCCTTTGAGTTTATCTCCAATGGAAGCCGTTATGTATCTTTAGCCAATTATCATTATATATATTCCACCTTATACTTATATCTTTACATCCTCCACCAAAGGCACCCCATCCCAAGCCACTACCACTATGATTTCTTCAACTAATAAGGAAAAAGTTCCACTTGTTTCAAACAAAAAAAATATAAAGCATTCATTTAGAAATTCAGTCACTGATATGTATTTATGAATGACGTTTTTGTATCTCTTTTTGAATGTATTTTAATTCCTTTTGTCTTAAAATAAAATTTATCTTATTATTAATATTATTTTCTTTTAATTTACTATTTTTCTTTTTACATTTTGATATTTCCAAAATGAGGAGAATGTATATGTATATTATTTATGGATTTTTCAATGATTTTATATTTTGATACCATCATTAATATTTTTTATTGATACCATAACTTGTTATGGTACCTATCAAGACACATGTATTTAATTTATTCCTTTGATAAAAACCTTATTAACTATCTCAGATTCAATTTTTTACTTAATATCATTGATACCATATTGTTTTAAATGATAAATATATCTATATTAAACTAAGGATTATTCATTATATGGTTTATAAAATTCCATTATTTGTGATTATCAAAATGGGAGATATTATTGGAATCCTTTCTCTAATGCTTAAAAATCATGTTTATTATGTATTTAATGAGATTTTTTATTTATCATATCATTTTATAATATAAATAAATTTGGAAAAACATTCGATAAGTTCAAAAATTACCCACCCAAATACATTATTCATCACTAGAATTGATTCACTATTGATGATGAGTCACCATCACAAGTGACTCATCATTAAAGTTGAGTCACTATTAGGAAAGACCCACCATTAGAGTTGAGTCACCATCCAGATGATAATTTGTCAAAGTGTTGAAAATACATATAGCTAGAAAGGATTCACCCTTGAAGATTACCAACCACTAGACTTTACCTACCATCATATAATTAGGCAATGTATTGAAAATACCTACCTCCATAAGGGACTCATCATAGAGATGGGTCACCATTAACACAAGTTACTATTGAACATGACCTACCACTAGATAACATACCATCAACCTAAATCACTATCTTCCTGAATCACCACTAACTTAATTCATTACCCCAGTTTCCTCACCACAAGAATATTCACCATCACTATTTTGATAAATTTAAATTAAATTGTTTCTAACACCTATATTGTCGAATATAATACTGAGTATTGTTTTAGTGATTTTTCATAAACTATTTCAGGGATACAGAAATGCTTGTGTAAGTATTCAGTATGAGGGGAAGAAGATTCAGATGATTTTTATTCACAAAGGTAATCCTAAATACTACTAGAATATTTATAAGTAGAGTCTGTATTACTATATATAAAAGAAATATACGACATTCATTCTTTTAAAGGGAATGAAGAAGATCAAGTTTTCCATTTACTAAAGATATTTACATAGTGCATCTTACCTACACATGAATGTGAAAGAGTAAATCATATCAAACATATATACCCTTTCCTATATATAGAACAAGAGAGCATAAGATAATATATTTTACAATGACTATAACAAATATGACTCAAGCTCAAATGTGAGCTACATATATTGAGTCTCAAGCATCAGGTCACATTATAATAAAAAAATATATTATATATATATATTGATACTTTCTTTATCTATACGTTTCATTTAATTTCAAGAAATGTGTGACATTCTCTATTTATCAAACTCACACTGTCTCCTTCAATTTAACTGTATGATATGAGATATATTCTACTCTATCATTATATCTGTTTACCCACAGTGTTATGGAAGAAGTACTTATGAGACTTATGTTAATTGATTTCCTATGGGTATTGTGGAAGAAGAACATGTATAGTCTAGTCATGTGGTTAGCTATTGTATAAACCTGATCGAGGATGTTGATCACGATTATTTTATATAATCTTATTGGAAGTGAGTGATTCCCAAGTGGAGTGGATTAGGTCACAGCTTGAAATTGAACATCTGTTTTTAATTCTACTATGTTTTTTGTTTCATTTCAAATTATAAAACATTAAACAAAACCATTCCTAGAATATTTATTATTAATTATTATTTATAAAAGGTTTTTATTCAATGAATTTATTTCAAATGTTAAAATATTTTTCATATTATTTTAACTGATAATTAATTAATCATAGAAAAATCATTCAATAATCCAGAACTAATATTGATCCACTGTTTCGATTAACTGGGAAATTTTTAATTGAAATGAGGGATATTACTTAAAAACATTATGGACAGAAATTTTATAAGGTAGTCAATTTACCCTCTATGGAGATGATCACTATGACCAACACACTTTAAGTGTCAATTATGTATTAGATATGATCACATTAATGGGAACATCATATATAAACATATTGGAAGATATGGAAAATGAAATATATAAGAAGTTATAGATTTGGACCCACCTAAGAGCATATCTATGGTGTAAGTATTTCTTGGTTTGTTTAGGTACAATCTAAGGTTTGTGGTAGTATTTTTTGGGATTACAACCCCTTGGATAAGATTTACATGAAATGGACAATGATTTATCTAATCCAAAAGATTTCATAAGGACATTATAGAGTTAAGGTAGATGATGAATATTTCCCCTATTTTGATATTTTAAGTGGAGGGTTTTGATTATGTGGTGTTCTATTTTTCCTCTGGATCAGGGATCATGTGTTTCGCAACAAAGAAGAAGAGAATAATTGATTAAAACTCTAAGTATTTGAGACCCCACGAGTAGAACTATGTGACCCATGACTTAGAGTTTTATGCTTTGTCATCACCCTGAAGATATTGAGGCATTATCTTCTATGAGAAAAGATTATAGTTTATTCATACAATAAAATTCCTAGGTACATACATTCTTGGAGATAAATAAACCTTAAAAGAGACACTGTATATATTTTCTATAGGACTACCACATTGAGATAGTATATACTCTAGGGAAATGAGTCATGGTGGTAGATTCCCTTAGTAGGAAATTCTTTTCTCGCATGGTGGAGGAGTTATTAGAGTATTGTCCCTCTTTAATTTTGACCTCGGTGGAGAAAAAAAGGACAATATTAACTTTAGTAGATGGTGGTGACTCCACCAATTCTACAATGTGTGAGAGATGATTACTTAGGAGATATAAATTATCAAGTTCTACAAAACTATATATCTTTATGATATGCAAAAAATGAATTTTATTAAAGTGGGGATAATTTCATCATCATCCAAGGATTGATGGTAGTTTCAATCACTTTTCATAGGGAGATTATTAGGGAGTTCCATACCTTCCCCTTGCAAATACATCATATAGTGACAATGATATACTAGGATCATTGAAAATAGTTCTGATGGGAAGGTATGAGGTGGATTGTGGCTATTCCTATTCTGGATGACTCAACTTTCAATAGGAAAAGGTATATAATTGAGTTCTAGAAGGTTTAAATCAACCCATTGAGATCTCAAACTAGAAGTGGGAAAATATATCAATTGATTTTGTTATGGGACGTCATTAGACATTGATATTCTAGATCACTATATGGGATATTATTGATCGAGTTACCAATTCAACTCACCATATCAACATATAAGAGCAATGCTTTTTGGAGAGATTGGGTTGCTTGTATATACAAGATACCATCTAAAATTATTGGGTACACTCAATGATTGTCTCTATATGTGATTCTCAATATATGTCATGGTCATAAAGAGATTATTGGGAGGATCTTGGGACCGAGTTATAGATTTGGATAGTGTTCCACCCCTGAAAAGATTTCCATATAGAATGAACCAACATGGTTTTGGGTGATTTGGTTAGAGAATGAACACTGTACTTCATTCGAAGTGAGAGGATCACCTACATTTAGTGATGTTGTCTTATAATAATAAATATTACTCTAATAATAGTATGATTTAATTTTAGGTTCAATATAAGAGACCCTACAAGTCATCCTTGTGCTAGATAGAGATATTTGATTCATCAATTATGGGACAAAAGAAGATTCATGTAATGAAAAAAATGTTATGGTGATCCACAAGTGTATGAAGAGTTAATATAAATCTTATCGAGAATGAAATTGTAGAATGATATAGTTAAACCAGGGAGATCATGTGTTCTAAAAGGTCTCTCTATGGTGATGTTTTTGAATGTTTGGTTGGTGTATCATGCAATACTCAAGGTTAATCAAGATATTCTAGGTCATTAATATGGTTATATAGGTTACACACTACCTATAATTACTGCCAAAATTAGACCAGTTGTAAGATGTCTTCCACATGTCACAGTTGAGGAGACACATACACAAATGATCACATTTCATTTATTGGGGTAATCTAGATTCCATAAATCTATTGAAGAAAACACTTATTGGGTGAGTTATCCCACTAGTATAAGATCTATGCACACTTGGGGACCTCTAGGAGAGCTCTTAGGGTCATGAGAGCCAAATGAAGGATTTGTACCCTCACAATCGCGGGTTAGTTTTATATTTTTGATAATAATAATTCTTGAAGGTGGAAAGGATATAGTTAATTTGTTATGATGATTTGAAACTTTTAATTTTTATATATTTTAATATTGGTTTTTCATTAGAGTTGGAATGAGGTTTCCAGTTTCATAGGACCCTAAAATTGGTATACTAAATATATTGAACCACACCCAAATATATATATTTGGAAATAATATGTTTTCCATTAATTTTAGACTCATATGGGAAATTTGACACCATTTTATTTGCAATATAGAGTTTACCCTATTCATGACCTTAGGTTCATTTTCATCACACCCTTGGTTGATGCGTTTCACGAGCTCATGATTGATGAAATAAATTAACTAAATTAATGTATTCTTATAAAGTAATTCCTAAAACAAGTGAAAAATAATTATAATTACTAGTATGTAAATTATCCAGGGTCAGCTTCATAACCCATGATATTGAGAGAGACACTATTGTGAGGATATTTAATGAGAAAATTCACGAGGATCATGGATTAGTGATCGAATTCATCAGAAATTGAAATAATAATTGAAGTAAAACTCATAAAAATTTTCTTCATCAATGATCAATCCAAAAATGGGGTATTCATTTATTATTCAGGGAATCATTCCCAGTTATTTGAGATTTTGAGAATTTATTATTTATATTCATTATGATTTTATTTCTTATTAAATAATGGTCTCTTCAATTTATTATTTTATTTTTATGTTGGAATTATTGTGGAAAATATAATCTCTTATATTTTATTTGGTTTATACAATGATAATCATTTAGTATAGCAATAAAATCCAATGATGATGTTCACATTGAAGTTTAATTGAATTTATCGCACCATTATTCATTTTATTTACTATTATCACCATTTGTGGTGGCTATTTTACTATATCCTAGTCTGGTTTAAATCGTGATTCAACCCTAAAATTAATTTTATATGCATGTAGATGAATTTAATGATAATGGTTCTTGATGATTTAAGAAATTATGGAAGAAATAAGATCTACAGAATGTTTAGAATGGTATTTTCCCAATTTTAGGTTAGAAGAAATGGTGATATAAGGAAATGATTTCAATTCTGGTGAAGCGAGGGTCAGAGATTGTCCTTTAGTGATGGAGAATCTATGAATAAAAAATTTATAAGAATATTGTGTGAGATTTTTGGAAAGACCAATGGAAACATGAGGATATGAGAAGAATAATTCATAGTATATGAAATTATAGGCTACATGTTGTGTGTTTTAGAAGAACACATGTTGTGTAGTCATCTTTCTATAGTGACCAGGGTTTCCTTATCATGTTAATTATCACAGGCCATATGGATGGCCCACATACCCTATGGCCTTACCTAGAAAACCAATCCATGTGAATGGAGTACATTATCAGGACCTCAGGTGGTCCCTTATGGCATGTTCCTTAGGTCAGACATCTTGTATTTGAATCTCCAAATGAATAGTGGAGCGTCAAGACACAAACATACATTGACTTGGGAGGAAACCACTTTTACACTAAGGGACACACTATGAAATTTTCTTAAAAGGTTATACTCCTCGTATCTCCTTCTTATGAAATTATAATAAGAACAGTGAGTATTCATCATTAAGTAAAACAACACGTTGAATGAAATGATGGCCATTGTTTTGTTATAAAAGATATAACATGAGGTGGCACAACAAGATAATTTCTTCCAGAACTGCTTCATGATGTTGAGAATCATGTGTGATCATTAGAGTGATAGTCAGGTTAGAAACCCCCTTGATGGGACACATAATAATGGAGTGGATCCATTATTTCATTGTTATAAGATGGATTGACTATCCCCATGTACACACACTAAGGCATGGTTCTTCTATTTGTTGATTGGAATCCCTTCATCATGAAGAATAGATGAGTTGTGGGTCCTCTAATTTTTGGGGTAAGTACCACCATGGTCATGATGTTCTGTTTGTGAGGCATAGGTTCCCCATAACTAATCTAGTGAGGAATATGTTGGAATACTAGATTCATGATGACATTGTAACATAAGGATGTGAATAGAGTCATCAATCTTAACTATATGTGAAGACTATGATATCCCTATCACTCTTCATTCAATTACTTCATTGAGAATATATATTTTCGGGTCTGTTTTAACCTCTTATCATGGGTGTTGAACTATCAATTTTATATTATTTCGTCCCTCTTATTTATTCGTGGTATACTACTGGGTATGTATATAATCATCCCTCTATGACATTTTCTAGAACGTGCTATGTCCTATGTAGATGGTAGGAAATTATACAATGTCTTTGGATGGCTTGGTATTAACGGAGATTTGTGATTCCAGGAGACACCGGTCATAGGTGGTGGTTCGAAACTATGACTGTGTGTAGGAATCTTCCCCCTCATCCTTTCCAAGGTTAAGACTCCATTCCTTTTAGTTGTGTGTGTATTTTTACCCTTTATTCTAGATATATATATATATAAATATTGTTGTACATTTACATTCTTAGTGGTAACAGTATGATTTATTTACTCTTTACTAAGTAAAATTTAATTATCCTCCATAGATGTGATGTAATTGGAGGTTTACATGTGTATAGGTTCAATAGTAAAAGGCCTCTCATATGTGAGTTGTGCCTTTACAGTGCTAGATGCCATTACTTATCCTATTTGAGGTGGTTTTAGGGTGTCACACTTGGCTTACTACTACTCTAGGTGGGCCCCTAGTGGGTAGGGTTATGAAAGTATACTTACCCCCACACAATGTGACGTGATTTCCCTGGAGCATGATTCTGTGGTTGTAAAATGGAAAACAATGCGTAATGTTGGTTACATGATATATAACCATGTGCTATAGCGAGCACCCTTAGTACCAAAAAATGATATCATTGATAATTATTCATCTATTCTAAGAATTGTATTTCTCATATGATCTTAATAAAAATTATTATCTCAAATTTTAGATTAAATATTTAATATCTAGAAATTAATTATTTCTAAAAAACGAAAAATTGATAAACTAAATAATAAATAATTATAGAAATTTATGTGAAAAATATGATACCACCATATGGATTTGAAGTTTCATGAAAGTGATCTTCCCTATGGAATTTTTTTTTCTTCTGTTTAAATAAGTAAAATTTGATAAACATGAAAATTAGAACTGGATTATTAATAGAGATGTTTTTTCACATATAAATTATAATAAATTTGAAACAACAAATTCATGGAGTTGATAATTCTTCAATTTGTTGATCAAATTGGTTTCCACTTTTTTTCTAGTCAATAGAGTGAATAATCCAAAACTGTACTTCCCCTAATGGTATGCACACATGCCCCAAAAATCTTCAAAATTCATTGTTGGTATTTATGGTGCTATCATGGAGGTACCATGCTCATTGTGTCATTCCCCATTGATCATAACTAGAAATTTTTTTATCATAAAAAATTATTTATCCTATTCTAATTATCTTGATAGGGATATAGATGATTATCTATCATTCCTAATAGTTCTCTTGAGAACCCCATTATAGGGATTTTATAGGATTCCCATTGTGGGAATATATCATGAACACCACTTTACATCATCCTAGAAAATGATATAAATTCAGATTATATACTTAATATTTGAAATTAAATATTTTACAAGGTCTATTTATCTAATTTTATATTCTATATAAAACCCATAACATGTAATAATAAAAATAATATTGTATTCAAAAAATGTGTGTCAATATCATAGATTAACACATCATTTTATTCAAGTCATTCAAATCAGCTTGAAAATCCTCATCAATATTTATTGAAACATGAAAAATAAATATTTAATTCAAAAAAATAATTATAATAGTAATTAAATAAATAAAAACTAGTGAATAAATATTTATTTTATTATCTACGTAAATAAATAAAAATTTACTTAAAAAAATATTATCTATTAAGTTACGAAAAATAAACAAGAAATAAGTAAATATTATATTCACTAGCTCGTAAATAAAATTTATTAAATAATCAACTCCCATATATTCTAAACTCAAATATATCAAATGATTGAAGTTTTTATCAACTTTAACTGAATAATTATTATTCCAAATGTTGATAATAATACTTATTCTTAATGTTAAATTAAAATAGTATTTATCTGATATTTTCAATACACATAGTGTGTGAACCTCTAAGTCAATTTCTCAAGAGAATTAGGAATGATTTTCTAATTGAAAATACTACCATTTAAGTAAAATCCAAGGAACCCATATATAAATATATTTTGTCTCAACAACAAAAAAATTATTTGAATTCTTAATGTGTAATATAATCCATTTATCATGATATATCATCAAATAAGATTCATAATGTGTGCAATCAAATTAAAAAATTGATTAATATTTTATTGATTATCTGAAATGAAATCAGTTATCAATTTCCCTGGACATGGATTTATCATGATAGTTCTACTTCAATAAAAGGTCTTGAAATATCATCTCCCATAACTCAGAATGGAAAAATCCTTTATTGAATTGTTCAATTAATGTCATATCACTTATGATGCACCCAACACATCCTATCTCACAACGAGCATATTCCATCACAATCTTCATCAATACATCAATATATGAGAATCATGATATAAATTTATAGAATTATCTATTATAAGGACCAATGGAAACATTCAAATATTATAATATCCAATGAAATATATAATATATATATAACTTATTGCTGGTCCTGTCCTTATAAACCCCCTTCTTTGAGATTAAAAAGTTCTAAATTTTTAAGAATAAGACTCCAATGATATTGAGTTATATAAAACTAATAGTCAAAAATTATCTATGACCTATCAGATATATTTTTCCAGCCCATACGATGTGTATTTAAAAATATTTAGATATCACTTCAAGGTTATCAATATATCGGGGAACTAGTATTACACTTAAATTTGAAAAATACTATAAGGACATTATCACATTGATGTTTTGTATAAGAGCATTCAACGTGTGATATGATATCAATTAATATAAATATTCTAGAAATTGAAAGTACAAGTTAAGTTTGTTCTAGGGAACCATCTGAATTAGTTTTTCCTTATTATTATTATTTTTCTAAACATACATAGGAAACATAGTGCATGTTTAGATATGAATGATTCACTTTTCAGTGATTAGTTATTTAAGAGATCTAGTGGGTGTACCTAGATGAGGATTTGGGTGACTGATCCGAGGAGGGATCTGTGATTTATGGTTTAGTCTCATTAAATTTTATTTAAATTTATTGTTATACTTGATTGGCCTAATAAACAATCTTTATAGTCCTTCTCTATTTTCTAATAATTGGTAACATTCCATTATAACTTAATGATATTTTTATACTATTGAATGTTTGATATTTATTATAAATCCCTAAACTTATTAAAATATTTAGTGGTTTAGTTATTTATATTTTATTTTATGTGATGATACTGAGATTATAGTCTTCATAATATTATATATATATTAGTGCCACTAGTCGGTAGCCTTTGGCTTTTGAGGAGGCATTCCCTAGGTCACATGGCACCCTTCCTCTAATAGGTGTTCTGTTACCTGGTTCATGGCATTATAAAGTGGTACCAAATTATTTTTTCTACTATTTAGAGAGTTGGTATTTATGGAAATGAATGTTTTAGAGATTGGATCTATCCTTGTATTGGTATATCACGAACCTCTTTTCCTGCTGAAGCATTAAGATTACATGTATATGGGGTTTTTTATTCTCTTTTCATTTCTCTGAATGATATTTTTATTAATGTTTTATTTTTTAGTTAGTAATTTTATTTATGATCTTATTGTTGGACAAGGTTAGAAATAGAGTGTTTATCCATGCTTCATATCAGGAAAGTAAGTTTATCTGGGTATATATATTATTTATTATCCGTGAAAACTGGTTTCCCAAAAGGAAAACAAAATTTGGGAAAATGGTTGCTAGTAAATAATTTTTTGAGTTTTTTTGTATAATATGGTTTGATTAAATAAAATTATAACAATTTTTTAATTTTACCAAATAAAAAATTATTGATAAATAAATAAATTAAAATCAATATAGTGTTTTATTTGAATTTCCTTGACACTATGATGTTTCACTATTACAGGTATGGTGGATTAAAACCCATGATTTGGTCGACCCAAGTGGATCTTACCTTGCATAGGTAGTATAGGTGGTATAATACCATGATGTGTCATATTTCAATTTGGTTGTTTTAGTTTACAAGTGACCCTTGAAAGGGTTTAGGTATCATGTTTTATTACATTGGGATGGGTGGATCTCTCTAGAGTGAGTAGAACGGTATTTTGGTTAGATGGTTTCATGGGTTTTAGTTGGTTGGTATGATTTTTTGAGTTAGTTTTGATCCCTCTAGTTGTTGGGATTAAATGGTGTTATATGGGTAGAGTCCCATGAGTTATATGGATGGTTTTATAGTGCTAATTTTTTTTGGAAATTCTCTATGGTGTGAGATTTAGGTTAGTTGTAGGGTGAGACAAATTGTTTTTCTTTTTAGATCTTGGTTTTGAGATGGTTGGTAAAATGTGTGGTTGCTCGCCATAGGTTTTGAGGGGTACATGAGTTGTTTGTTTCTATTTTCCATGATGGCATGTGAGTGGGTTTTTTATGGTAATAGTTGCTTCAAAGGACCTAACATTGTTTTATCTAAGCCTGGGTAAATTCATTGGGTGCTATATCAATGCCTGAGTGATATAATATCAAGTATTTTACCTTTTTAAGAATTTCCATGGTTATATTGGGGAAAATCATAGTTAGTGATTAAAGAAACTTGAATTATAATTTTGGGAATGGGTAAATGGAATTTTTTTTTCTTGTGGGTTAAGTATGGAAACCAATGT
Source organism: Viscum album (assembly GCA_963277665.1). Classification (NCBI taxonomy): domain Eukaryota; kingdom Viridiplantae; phylum Streptophyta; class Magnoliopsida; order Santalales; family Viscaceae; genus Viscum; species Viscum album. Next base: position 1,627,525,201 of record OY728130.1, read on the forward strand.
CAATCATTAGATTGGGGTTAGGCTGGGGGTTATTCCCTAGTGATGTGAAGACCACATGAGGTGTGGTGGTCTTGGGGAGTGGGATGATGTGACATGCTTTGAGAAGTATGTATTAAAATAAACTTGGTCTTTTGGATACAAGGTTTAGTTAACATCTAATATATGTATTGTCATTGAGGAGTGAACCTAAGGTGAATATCTTGTCATGTGTATGTAATGATGATGGTAAGTCACTTGAAGAATGCATTTGATGGGTAGTGCCTTGTGAAACTATCTTCAGAGAAGTTTTATTATGAATCATCCAATATCTCTATAATGATTTCATTTTTTAATGGATGTAGGTTAATTTAATTGGTTTTAAATTTTTACCAAGGGTTATCTAAATCTATAGAGTGTTGTTTGAGGCCATTTTATGGAAAAAGACCTCAATATAGGGCTTACGAGCATATTTTATCCAATTTTGAAAAGAAATGATCACATGTGTGGGAAAATTCTAATAGGATATTGGTGTATTAGTGTTATTGTATCAATGGGATAATAGTATGTAAAATCCTATTATGGGGAGAAACATTCCATCTCATTGAATGGTGACATTCAGATTATATGGATGGTGATCAACATATAAATCCATGGAGTTATTTTTTCTGAATGATACGCTGATTTATTTGAAAATGTTTGTGATAGAGGTTTGCATATCCATATCTATATATATGATAAACATAGTATTGGTAGTTATATAAAGGTGGAAATTACTATAAATGCATTTAGTGACTAATGAGAGATGTGTTTCAGAGAATGGGATTGGTGGAACTCATTTTTCTTATGATGCTATTCAAGAAAGGAATTATATTGTGGAATACATTTTCCAGCTAGGTTAGAGATGAAGCATCATAAATTTGAAAATGTCCCTATAACCCCTAAAACTCTATTAATGTTAATTATGGGAAAATATTAATGAAGTGCCCTCTATTACATTTATATACCTAAATTCCATGATGTTGTACCATTAAATCCATAAAGTTTCCCAATGTCACCCCAAATGCACACTTTAGGGGGTTCATTTTTATGTTGTGATGTAGTAGCTTACTAAACACTATCTCAAGAACATGTAAATGTCCAAATAATTTTTGGTATTCAACCACTATATCATTGACAAAAAATATAATGATCATCCTTATAAGGGGATTGAATATATAATACATTGAATATTGGTATGTGACACCATAATTCCTAAAACTGTAAAGAATTATGTAGTAACCATAAATCCATTAATGAGATCTAAAAGTAGTAGAATATTCATATTCATGGTTTATATGAATCTAATTATATCTTTAGTGACCATTAATAATTTAATGGGTTTGGAATATAGGGTTCACATCAATCAATAGTTCTATGATCCTGATATAGAAATCATATTTCAGGCAATAAGAGTTTAGATCATCCAAAATAATTCAGACCTAGATTTTACCATTCCTTTTTGAACATGATAAATGATTCCTTCCATTTTGGATATATATTATTCTTAAATATTGTTGGTCTTGATAATCTTTATATCCTCAACCTTTACTATATAAGTTAGGTTCATATGCATTCTTCATTCAACTTACTTATAACCATGGTGATCCTCTCATAGTTCTTGATGTTGGGTGGCCACCTCAGGGTTTAATCCAATAATATCATTATAATTCCAAGCGAAAATTTTATGATGTTTTATTAGAAATAATATATATTTCACATGATTATCGAGATTCATTACAGTACTAACCAAAATAAGCCTCAGATATCCATCTATACTGAGGTTTACCTATTCGATCTCATCTACTATGGTTGAGATAACTTCATAAAATGTTGTAGGGGAATCTTTGAGATCCTCATATTCTTCTTCCTCCAATCCCGTAACATTAAAATGAATAAAAATATATGAATTTTTTATAGAAGTGATTTTATATTTCAGTTTAGACATATAATCTTCCAGTGAAAATGAAGAGACATTTTTGTTTATGGTAAAAAATTGGAAAACATAATGATATTATAAAAAATATGAAGATATAAATGTATCAAGGGACTTTTATTGACAAGAGAAAAATAATAAGAGAACAGTAATAAAAAAATGAGGGAATCTACATATAGAACATGGATCCATATATCCTTTTTTGATTCCAAATAGGATGCCAAGTGGATATATTAGGGTAATTATAATCACCTAAAGGTGAATGTGAGTCTAACCTTATAGATTTGGAAAAAAAAATGTGGATATTATCATCATGAATGTTTTCATATATGGGGATATTTCCTATAGTAAGATTTTATGCTCTAATAGATGGTTAGGGATTATCAGTCTCAGTATTATTTGCATATTCATGGGAATCCACTTCTTCTATTGGTGAGAAAATTGATATCATGGAAACTAAGAAATTTTCATCGTATCCACATGGGACATCAATGAATTTATATCTTATAAGGTTACGAATCAATGGATCAATTTGGTTAATGAGCAACACGTATCATCAACAAACATACTCCGTGTATTAAGAATATCTTTCAAGATATTTTGGAAATTGACCCAGTAAGTATCATTTATTTCCAGTTACCTCCCTTCCCTTTGGTAGTTATATTATTCCATATAAAATGCTTCACGATCATTAAACGGGGATTTTAAACCATATAACACTCTAACCTACCCATTAACCTAATATTTTATGCACTCATTATGTGAACATGGCACTATAACATGCATGCAAATCCATGGTTTTACCAACAAAACATTGAATGATGTATCTGAATGGATGACCATGAAATCAATGTAATAGATAAGGGCCCAAAATTTTTATTTCAACATTATTATCCTAATAGGCTTCTCTAACTCGTATCATACCACCGCATAGTCAATATTGATGGGGAAAAATACTTTTTGTTGAAACCTATGTGTCAAAGGGTTCAAAAAATGATATGATTATTTCTAGATCTTTTTTCCTAAATTGATTGATGAAAATAGACATCATTATTCTATCTATTTAAGTACATGGGTCTAATGTGACCATATATAACATCTTCTTGATCTTTTTTTGTCAATGAGATAACCATGTAGTATTCAACAGGATTGGTCTATTCCCAATACACCTTTACTCTGGAAACTTCTTCTTCAAATTCCTAAGGGATCCAATTGGCCTTGAACAATGCTTCTTGGAGATCCTTTGAGAGGTTAAGGGTAGAGATGAATGAAACCTTACATTGGAATATGACCAAAAATTTGAAGATATCATTTTTTTATTATAGGGGGCTTTGTTTCACAATGATAATCATCTTTTTGAGTTAATTCTATTAGGTTTATTCGTGTTTAGCTTATTAATTCTATCCAAAACTCAATGATTTATTTATCCATGGAAAAAATTGATATATCCTATACATGTTTCAATGATGGTGACTAATTGGAGTTGGATCTACCTACTGGTCCTCTAACATAAGAGGATTGGACTATGCTCTAGATGATATAGTATTTTATTTATGTTTTTAATGCACCTATTAGAGTTCCTATCTATGATTATATTCTATGTATATAGTCTCCCATAGGATTCTCCCCACATTATATGATCTTACATAGCTACTTATTCTATAGACCCATCATTGTATGAGTCCAATACTGATTTGAAACCCTCCTCAATTATGTGTGGGGAATTGAGGCTCATATTCATATTCTGTTTCTTCATCAAAAAATAGATTGGTCAAAAAATTTACATTGACTATGTTATATTAAAATTCTCTACATGATGAAGGTTTTGTTCAGAGGTGAAGTTCCCATACTCCCCATTTAGGGGGAAATAGGTCTTGTAGAATTTGAACTATCTTTTGGACCAGTCAAGGATATTACTGTCTTTCTTTCATTTCCTTATTTTTAAACTGTTGTGTATACCTACTTTTGGGTAGGTCGAGATCTCAAAATGGGAATTTTATTTGATATTGAGGGAATTGGGGTCACAATTTCTTAATTTAATTCTACCCTGAGTATAGAGTTCATGTGATCAAATATTTTTGAGGTTTTCCAATCATCAAATTTCATTGAACGTTTCCAAAGGAATTTTGTTCCATTTTCCCTCTTATTTTGGTGGAATAGTGAAGACACAAGACACAATTTATTGAGATATTCTTGATTTGACTTATCTAGATTCAATCATCTTATGGTATGTCTCTTTGAAGAAAAAGAAATTTTGAATATTAGTTTTCCAAAATCTAATGATATAGAAAATAATCTGGTCGATTATTATGATTTACCTCCTATAGTTTCCAAATTTTTAACAATTTGATAATGTTATTCTATAGGGTTGTGATAAAATACCATGGAACCTCCTCTATATTGAAAGGATAGTCCTTATTTTTTATATATTCCAAGCTCATATGACCCTACTACTTTCTCCCTTCCCATCGAGGATACTATTGTTCTTATGACCATTCAAGGAGAGCTGTCACATGATATTGATATTGCTTTATAGATAGAGAATGAATTGTTGCTTTATTGATTATTAATGTAAATTATTTCACTCTAAATGTTTTCATTTCCTAATTAGATGATATATTTTATGTTTTTCCCCTACTATGACTATGAGTACCACCCATTTGTGGGGCTGTTAAAGCAAATTCTCTAAATCTGTGGGGAAATTTCAATGGTATAAGAGGTTTCTTCAGCTCCTCATGGAATTTATGTACATATAAATCTACTAGATACTCATGATAAATCCCTATATCTTAGGAATAAGTAAGACCCTTCCATTTGATAATAAAATTTGAGACACTCATTCTTATGTTTTTTTTCAATTTTAGAGGTTAGTGATTATATCCTTTTGTATTGTGGAGTTGAATAGATAGATAAATTGGTGACATGGATCTCCCTATTTAAAATTGAAATGGTTGGGAGATTACATTACCAAACAAAACCAAGTTCTAATAATGTTTTTATGAAACATATGATTTTATTCACCAATTTCTAATAATGTGTCTCCATTATGGGGCCATAATGGGGAATGAAATACCTTAGATAATTTTTCATATTGCATGTTCCATCTATGTTCAGAAATGTGGGGCTTCTAATGTTGGGTGGAGGTGGGGTCTCATCCACCCACTCAAGGTATGTTTTTAACTCTAATTGTATTGGTACACAATTTACCTCCACGACCTTTATACGATTGATTAGGGGTTTTATAGACTTGAATAACTCTATCAATGTTGATGAAATATGGTAACCCTTATTATTAATTGTAGAAGAGGACTGATATGACATACATTACTGCACATTCTATGGGAACTCTATTTGTGTGTGTTTAGGGATGTTGGCAGGAAGTGATGATGGCTAAAGTCTGAACAGATATAAATCCATATTTTCTATTACTATAGTATTCAAATAAAGTAGCAGACTATGAATAGATCCAATAGGATGAGTAGATATTTCTATAGTTTGTGGGGTGGATCATTATGGCTGCGAAACTACCATTAAAGGTGGTACACTAGATCCCACCATTGGATTTTGTTCAATGGGAATATTTATCCTAAGTTTAACATCAGTGGTCCATATCAATTCATTCATCCTGGCCACATATCATGTAAATATATCTCTTAGAAGAATGTGTCAAAAATGTATTAGGGAACACCATGATAACGCTACCCCTTTTCACTTATTTCTAACCGATTCACATCATGAGGGTGTTGTTGAATTCTTGGGGGTATGATGTTTTGAATATACCATTGATTTTGAGTACAGACTTTATCCTCATGTAGCTTGGTGCAAACATTATATTATATTGTAACCTCTTCATCCAATTCTTTTGGATTGTTATTGAATTTTTAAATATTAGAATTGATGACATTAATTTAGCCATACCATGCAACCAAAATCATGTCAATTTCTTCCTCTGAATTTTATGGGTTTAAAATGTCATTAAGGTAATCATCATGGGATAAATCAATTTTATCTTTATCCTTATCCCTTTATAAATATAAATTTGGTTTATGACCCCTTCATTATTATATATTTCCTCTAGCTTAGTCCCTATGAATGGTAATATGGATAGTGACCCACATGGATCTTCCGATGACTCATTCCAATCATGTACCTAATTGGGATGATGTGTCTTGCATTGGAATGAATGAAAAAGATACTTCCCATGATACTTCTCCTAAACCTTTGAAGACATGATTGCATAGTGGGGGAGGATTGAATGATATAAATTCCCCGAACCTATGTGATGGTTTTTTCTAGTTTTTTTCCTCTAATACATCTATATATATATCTATGTTTTTTATGATCCCAAGGGTATTGCATCGATGATGATGATATATGTTCTCACATACCTACATGATGGTATTTACTTATATCTACCTATATTACTTTCTAGATTCATTGGGTCATTGATGGTCCTAGAGGTTGTTTCCATAAAAAATAAGATTAAAATTCCCCTAGCTCTATGGGCTAGGAGTGTTCCTTGATTTTTTAAACCTTATGCTCTGTAAACCATATAAATTTTTAAAATTTTACAAGGGTTTGGGATATGTAATTAATGCATTATAGGCATGATATACTTGGTTCTAGTTCTCAATAATTTTCTATAGGCCCTAATTTAATCAAATATAGGGCCTTTTTATATTTATTCATGAATCAATGTAGAAATTGTCTAGTGGATGGTTCTAAATTAGTGATCCATATCTAAAATTAAGATATAGTTAAATTTAACTAAACCAACCAGTCCGAAAATGAACCTTTTGGATATGTAACTTTTCATGAGGAAATAACATTACAAGATGTTAACATCAACTGAATTTACTGACCTAGGAGTGGTGTAAAATGTAGTGTCCTATATCCATAACCCTTGGATGAAAATTCTCTCTGAATCATTTGAAATTATCCATTAAAGAAACATAATTATATCAATAGAATCATTTTTTTGATTCTTAAGATGTTTTCTGGCTTCATGGATCATTCGACCTAGAAGGATTATGAATAAACCGGGTGGTACAGCTCACATATAACATTAAAATGATTTGTGTATCCCATATAAAGAATATGTTTCTCCTTGATTTGGTGATGAGTTATGCATTTTTGGATATTTAAATAGTGTTTAGGAAGTGTTGTTTTCAACAATACTCTATCTTTTTATGATGATTTTGATGTTCACACATACCCTTAATTGTTTTTCTAATGATTTTACTTTCAGTATATTTCAAAAAATTAATTTTTTTTATTTCTTTATTTTGGAATAATATTTCAACGTATTTATCTGTGTGGAATATTTGAAAATGGGATCCGAAATCGTTTTAACATATTAGCGTGTTCTGGAAACACTGTTCATGCTCTACGTGTTCAGAAATCACATTAAAATGTTCTGGAAACACTGTTTATACCCTACGTTGAGGAGCGTAGTGTACGGATGTAATCTGTTGTTTACGTTATTAAAAAATTATAGAAGAAGAACCCTACATTTTGATAGAACCATACGTTTTGGATATCAGAAAATCCTGAATGAAGAACCCTATGTTATTATGTGATGTTATGTTTGTTTCTTAAAATTATGTTTCATCAACCCTACTTTTGTTAAAAACCTTATGTTTTATAAAAAAGTATATATCATGTACCTTACATTTAGAAGCTGATAAAAGTATTTATTTATTAATATATGTTTGAAAGTTGATGAGAAAATTATGGTTTATTAACCTTACATTGTGAACCTTACATTTCCAACCTTACGTTCAGAGAATTTTTGGAATGTAGTTAAACCCTACGTTTGGGATTAGAGATTCAAACATGACTTTATCGAGTAATGGTCTTCATGCGGATTATCAGGCTGATTTCAAGCCAAATTAAAAGATCTATTTTGAAGCACATATTTTATTGATTCAAATCTGTTTATTTGTGATTCAAAGGGTCATTTTAAAAAGAGCTTTTAATGCCAAATATTAAGGAGTGTTACAACTACTCTTTTATTCAATCTTTTGAATATCCCCATTCTATATGTGACTTTTTTGGATCTAAATTTGAAAGGAAAATGATTTTAATTATTATATATATACGTGTTATTTTGAATTATAGGGTGCATGAGATAGATCATTGTGAAAGAGATGATAATAATACACTATTGAGTTTTTTAGGACTACAATTTTTAGAGACATTAGAGTTTTACAGATCTGCTGTAATTATTTACAATCCAACATGGTTTTCTAAAGAAGAAGAAGAAGAAGAAACACATGTTAGATTCATTGATTATTAATCAAATATATTTTGCGAATCTATTAATGTTATTGAAGTTATTTCTATATCTATTGCAAGACAGATCGGCTCATAACTACTTCTACCTGAAGATCATTCTTTCTGAAGACGTTGATCTATGTATTGTCATTTGAATGTTGTTGCAACAATAAAGAAAAGATAGAATGTATTTTCAAACAAATAATCTTTTTATTTTTGAGTAACCAACTTCTCATACTAATATGTGTATTCGGTTATGTGTATGAACCCAAAGGATTTGTTTTAGCCTTAATCTTTAAAGGTGTCAACATCCTACACTCAATTGTCAACGTTCTGTTGATAAGAGGACAAGGTAGTGAAAATCACCAAGCACATGGAGTAGAGAAATGGTGTAGTGGACTAGGGGACTTATATTCCCCAAACCAATATACATCATTGTGTTCTTTAATTATTTATTTTAGTCTCTATTAACAATCTTATAAATATAAAAGGAAATATTTGGTCATCATCACGATTTGTGAAGAATTTGTAAAAGACATAATTTACCACCCTCTTTTGTGTATTTGGTATAACCTAATCCAACAATTGTTATCAATGGAGGATATTTTATCAAATCTATAACATGAAGAATGTTTTGGGACTATACAGAGCATTATGGATGATACGTGAGAGGGGATTTCAATGGTTCGTGCTCCCTACTTCAATGGTGAAAATTATGGATGATGGAAATATAGGATGATCATATACTTAAAGAACCTGGGATACATAGTCTACTAAAACATTCTTACACCCTATTTGATTCCAGAGACACATGATACATAGAGTACTGATACAAAAGTAGAGTACGACATAAACATGAAAGCTATGAATGATATCAACTGTGGTCTTGAACTAGATGAATTCAATAGACCATCTTAGTGCTCTACGACTTATGAAATGTGGCAGATGATTGCAGTTGCCTATGAAAGAACTGACAATGTCAGATAGATGAGTTGTGCCATTGCTAAGTTGAAATTTGACACATTCAGAATGTTTGAAGGAGAAAGAATCTCCTAGATGAATGGAAGGATTACAAAAATTGTAAATTATATCACTACCTTGGTTGAGCCTGTCAAACAAGTAGATCTAGATTCGAATGTTTTAAGAGTACTACCACCAAGATGGATTGGATTGGCTGCCATTAAGCAATCATCACCATTCACAAATCATACAATGAGAGAGTCAATTGGAACTATTATATTGTATGAAGCTGAGATAGATGATGATTCAAATGAGAATAATATATTGATCAAGAGTGAAAATACTACTTTTATTTTAACATCCCAAAAGAAGAAGAAAAATAAAGAATGAAGTCAAAGGGGAATTAGAAAAATATGATTCATCAAATTTAGATGTGGAACTACCTCATGCAGCCAGAATGTTCATAAATTTGTACATATAGAAGAAGGTATTCATAAATCCTTCAAAAAGGATGAAAAAGAACCAAATTAAGTCATATTCTATGAATTAAAAATGATGGGTCACAATAAACATGACTTTACTCAATTAAATGGAGAAAAGAAAAATAAAATTTTCAAAAACAATGATTATGAGAAAAAAGACAAAATAGAAATGAAAGCCACCTAGATTGTTTTTGAAGACTACAGAAACTCATCAAAGTCTGACTCAGAAAAAGAAAGAAACATATATTAATGAAAATATGTGATTTATGGAAGAAGATGATGAAGTAAAATCCTATTACTCATCTGATTCAAATTCTAGTTTTTACTGTTCAAAGGATTAACATGCAACCTACTGCAATATGATGGAATAGAAATATAATTCCTTATTTAAGAAATATAAATCACTAAAAAATTTTCATACTACTATTTTAGGATAAAGTGAAACTCTATTAAAACAACACCAATATTTAATTGACAAATATAATTCATCGAACATAAACTGTACAGACAATGAAAATAAAATAAAAAACTAAAAAATAAAGTAGGAACATACAAAAGTGAAGATATTGTTTTTAAAAAAGAAGAAAATACTCTAAATTAAATTTTTGGAAAGAATGTGATTAAAAATGAAAGATATGGAATAGGCAGTAATGGTGAGATACCCAAGCTATATAAATACTACATTGTACCAAGAATTAAAGGAGAAATTTTCAACTATTATGGAAAAAATGGTCACATATCTAAAACCAGATATTTAAGGTAACTGTAAATAAGTGGGATTAATAAAGACTTTATTGTAGGATGTTTATAAGAATCTATTGTTTATTGAAAAACTATGCAAGTCGGGATTCCCAAATATTTTCTAACAAACACTACTGGACCCAACAAAATATGGGCACCAAAATAATCTTTTTTTTAATGCATTTGATTGAAGCAGGTCAAAAAAATATATATGGTATATGGATAGTGGCTTCTCCTGGAATGTGAGTAGAAACTCATCAAATTTCAAGACACTAACTTAAAAGGATGGAGGATTAGTCACATTTGGTGACAATGAAAAAGGTAAAATAATTGGAATTGGAACTATTGGATATCCAAAAGCTGTCTTAATTAATAAAGAACTATACATAGAAAGATTAAAACAAAACTTGATAAGTATCTCTCAACTCTTTGAATATGGTTATTTTGTTAATTTTTCTAAAAACATCTATTTTTTTCAAGATAAATTGCATAAATTTAGAACAACCAGAACTGATAATGTTTATACCCTGGACATAAATTCATTATGTAAACAAAAGGTAAACTGCTTAACTACAATGATAAATGAATCTTGGATCTGGCACAGAATACTTGGAAATTGAAATATATATTCTTTACATAAGTTATCTAAGAAACATTTTGTTTCATATTTTCCTAGTATCATATTTTAAAGTGATAGATTTTGTGATGCATGTCAACTTGGAAAGAAGCACAAATCATTCTTCAAATATGTTAACAAAATTGCTACATCTAAACCACTAGAACTTATCCATATGGATTTGTTTGGACCTTTAAGAATAGAATGTTTGGCTGGTAAATTATATGTATATGTTTTAGTTGATGACTATTCTAGATTTACTTGGATATATTTTCCAAAATATAAAAATGAATCTTTTACTATATTTGTAATTTTTTTCAAAGCTGTTCAAAATAAAAAAATGTTTTAAAATTATTTCATTAAGAAGTGATCATGGTGGAGAATTTAAGAATATAGAATTCAATTCATTTTGGTCATATATGGGTATTAAACACAAATTATCTGCACCAAGAACACCTCAACAAAATGGAATTGTTGAAAAAAGAAATAGAAGTATTCATAAAATGGCTAGGAAAATGCTAAATGAATATAGTCTTCCTACATATTTTTCGAAAGAAGCTGTAAGGAAAGCCTGTTATAGAACTAATAGTGTTTTAATAAGACTGATTTTTAAAGACACCATATGAAATCTATAATAAAGGAAACCCTAAATTAAATAACATTAATGTTTTTGGATGCATGGTTTACACATTAAACATAAATTAAAATCATGGTATGTTTGATCCAAAATATGGTGATGAAATTTTCATAGGATATTCTGCTACTTCAAAATCTTATAGCATTTTTAGTAAAAAGTAAAGGATTTTTGAATAATCGGTTCATGTGAAATTTGATGAATCTGATCTCCATGAGAAAAGGAAATACCAAAATGATGAATCTGACTCTAATGTTAACATGATACATGAGAACATGAAAGATGATTTTGAAAAATATATAAATAAAATTCAGCCCAGTTCAGAATAACATGATATTGAAGATCCTAACAGTGCACTATCTAGACAGTCTAGAACCCTACAAAATAAAAGATTAGAAACTGTTATATGAGACATAGACACTGGAATAAAAAACTGAATAAAGGTTTTAAATCATGTTTAACTCTCTTCCTTTCTATCCCAATTAGAACCCAAGACATTATAAGATTCCTTAGTTGATGAATGTTGGATGATAGAAATGTAAGAAGAACTAAACTAGTTCAGCAGAAATGAATTTTGGAATTTAGTTGAAAGACCATAGAACTGTACAATTATAGAAAATAAATGGTTTTTTAGAAATGATCAATATGATAAAGGAATAATAACTATAAACAATGCAATACTAGTATCTAAAGTATATAATTAGGAATAAGGTATAGATTATGATGAGACCTTTCCACCTATATCTAGATTAGAATCCATTAGGATCATTTTACCCTATGAATCTCATATAAACATAAAATTATTTTAGATGTATGTTAAGACAACCTTTTTAAATGGTTATTTATTGCATGAAGTTTATGTTGAGCAACCTCCTGGTTTTGAAAATTCACAAAAACCAGATTTTGTTTTCAAACCTACTAAAGCACTATATGGCCTTAAACAATCACCTAGAGCTTGTTATGAAAAATTAGGTTCCGTTATTATGAAAACTGATTTAACTGTAGGTATGGAATATCCAATATTATTTATGAATACTATTAACTTTAATATTTTATTGGTTCAAATTTATGTTTATGATGTAATTTTTATTTCAATTAAAATACATTTTCATGAGTTTTAAAATTTAATGCAAAAATAATTTGAAATGTATTTGATGGGAGAATTAAAGTTATTTTTTGGACTTCAAATTTATCAAATGGATTTTGGAAATGTTTTCAATAAAAACAAATACATTACTAATTTACTGAAAAAATTTGGACTTGAAAATACTAAGACATATAGAACTCCTATGTGTACTAATATAAAACATGATCTAGATGAAACTAGAAAATTAGCTGACAACAAATTATATAGATGTATGATTGGTAGTTTATTATATCTTACTGTTAACATGCCATATATTATTTATTCAGTATGTATTTGGGTGAGATTTCAATCTGATCCTAATGAATCTCACTAAAGTGTTGTTAAAAGAATTTTTAGATAGGTTAATGGAACTGTTTATCAATCTCTTATCTATCCAAAAACTTATAATATTAATTTAATTTCGTATTCGAATGAGAAATTTTAATGTTTTAGATTATATAGAAAATAACCTCATGGACTTGTCACTTTTTAATAAAATCATTAGCGTCATGGTCAAGTAAGAAACAACACTCAGTTTCCCTATCAATAGCCGAAGTAGAATATGTATCTGCATGCAGTAGTTGTGCACAAGTTTTGTGAATGAAAAATGTAACGCCCCCACCCCAGTTACCTAGAGTTGGTGCATTATTACATATCATTTGCATGATTACAAAAGATCATGTCTCTAAAGACATATTTGTTTAGTAGACTTGAATGTACTAGATACATTCATAAGGTTACATTACATAATAAAAGGGAAAACTAAAACAAAATTTTTTTCATAGACAACAATCTGATCCCATAGACTATCCCTATAGGTCAATCATAATATATTTCTTCACATCTTGGGAGAAATAAAATGTATAAAGGGGTGATCTCAGATGCTCAGTAAGGATAAAAATATGGAGGAAACATTCATTAATAAGCATAAACATTTAAGGCAATGCAAAAATCTAAAAAAAATCCTTTTAAACATAAAAATCATCGTAATATGGAAAATATAAATAAATAAAATCTATTTACTTACTCACATGGATATTCCACTAGTCTAATAATCACATGCAATATAAATAGCCACAATCATAATAATGGAACACATAATGCCAGACTGCATAACCACATAGTTAAGTTCTTGATCCACGACTACAAATATTATTTTGTCAAGGCCTGGTTCCAAGACACTAGTTTGTCTCACGAGACCTACTGATTCATCGAGGAGCAATAGAGGGCTCCACCAGTGACATACTAAATCCAATGCATTCCTTATATGAAAATGTTTAAACACAACATAATCATTCGTATTAAATCTAGCATATGAAATGTCAATACTTTATCCATAAAACATGAATTGTATAAAAATAACACATCCATAGTCAAATATATCACAAAAACTTCAATATAATATGGAACATTTTTATCATAATAATTCAACTTCAAATAATCATAAAATCTATCAATGGAAGTTGACATAGATGAAATCAAAACCTTTTTTAGAGAAATATCTCTTTATATTATGAAATCATGTAAAAGTCCTATAATTATAAAAGAATTCATTTATTTGTAAAATACTATTATTATCTTTTAAGGGAAGCTTCTCTGATGTTATAATGGTGGAATATAGCGACACCCATCGTATAAGTTAAAAAAAATTCTCACCTTAATTTTGTTGAACATGCCATAAAGTAACTTGTTTGGAAAATGATAGAAAGATTTATTTAAAAATTTATAATGTCAAATTAGGGTATAATTGAGAATAACCCATAGTCTAGTAAATATTAAAAATGTTTTGAAATACATTTTTAAGAAAACACAGATGTGGATGATAAAGAGGTCGCAGTAGATAATCACATATAAACAACCTTGAATAAGGAAGAGGTTGTAGAATTAACCCTTACCCTATACTTTTCCTTATTTTAGGGTATGATAACCTCCTGTGTAATGGTAAAATAATTGTTATTAAATTATACAAGAATCATATACATTAATATGATATCATATAAGATCTTTTAATATTGCATTGTTAATAATATTTTGGTATTATCATCATTTCAGGTGTTAACTGATTCGTCTTCCATTATATGCTTTATTATGTAAGAATGGTTTGTTATGTATATGATGTACCTTATTCATATTTGTAATGATATTAAGTTTTTAATCATTCTTATTAATCATCAAATGAAAAATAGTCTTCAATGGATACTATGGGGAATGAATCTCATTATGTACGTGGAGATGGTAATTCGTATATATGAATGAGTGACAATATCATTATTTTGATATTAAAATCATATATAATTGGATGTTATATAATATATAAAGAATCATTATCATGTTATATTTATTATTTACATCGTTTATACATCATTATTATACCCATCCAAATAATAATGTATTGAATAACAACTACACCACGACGTGGAGACGGTATGCCGTACGTACACACGTATGGTGACATGTCATTCAAAGGATGGATAGAATAATGAATATGGTTGTACTATATTTATAATAACAAAAATTATATATAAGATATTGGATTAATTATTTTAGAATAGAAACAACAAGGAAATGAGAAGTGGAAGAAGAAAAAACATGAAAGAGGTGGTGAGATATTTATCTCTTCTTCGGGTTCTTTGTTTTGATTTGATCAAAAGGGCCCCATAGATTGGATTTCTGACTAAAAGAGGGACTCTATGATTAAGGGAGGATATTTTAGAGGATATTTGGGTAGGGGTTGGCCGAACCAAATGGATTTGAAGGTGTGAATTATAAAGAAGGGGAAGTTCCCTTTTATAAGTGGGGTGAGTTTCACTTTAGGAAAAACTAGAAATATTATTTTATTATAAAATTATTATTTGTTATTAATGGATCCAAATTCATTTATTTAGAAGCTACGGTGGGAATGGGTTGAAATCCACTCAACCAATAGTTTTTATATTGGATTGGGCCACTATATTAACCTTATCCTTTATATTTAACTCTTAGTTAATTAGTTTGACATTTACCATGTCTCTTTGTATTTTTATATTATATAGTTAATAAAACAACCATAACAAGACAATATTACCCCAAGTGGGTCATTATTAATATATTTAACTGTATCTAAGTCATTTGGATGAACCATAGATTTGTAGGAATATTATATCAATTATTAATATAATATTTGTTTTAAAAACTGTTATATGTAAATTTTGACACTATTTGTTATTTGGTATTTTATAAATAAATAACAGCATTATTTATTCTAAAAAAATTATTTAATCAACCCTAACATGTCATTTTGACCTATAAAATTAGTGGAATTCATAAAAAATATAAAATTATATTTATTTGTGTATTTATAATATCAATTATTTTAATATTTTATTAATAAAGTAATTACTACAACATCATTTTGTCATAAATATATTATATTATTTAATGTATAAAAATTATAAATAAAATACCATTATGTAATAAATATTATTATCATTCTAATGAATATTTATAGTCTATTTTATATTGTGATTAACCTTATAGTAAACATGTTTTATTTATGAAAACTTGAATTTAACACTTTTAAATCTTCCTTGAATTAAATAATAATAAATGTCCTAATCTTATCCAAGTGGACATAAAGGATAATATTTTATTAATAAGGTTGTTTTTGGTCGAATAACACTTATCCAATAGAATTAGGACATGTGTTAGGGTAATTATAATATCATTTTTAGCTTTCATTTCCCTATTTACTTTTAACCGCGGTAAATAAAAGTCAACAGTTAATAATCACCAAAAATTATATTAATCTTATTGAACCACATTTTACTTATTGATATTAACTTTGTCTCTCGAATTTTCTAAATTCAACTCATATAAGTGGTAAAAATAAGTTTTATGTAAATTTTCAAATGCTCCTAGGAGGCGGGTAAAAGATGGTAAAAAGTTCAATAAAATTTTTATATATCTAAAATTATTATAAACTAACTCAATGAGTTACATTGAACTTATATAGGTATTATGTACATATTTTGACATAAAATAAATTTAAATAAAATAAATAATTATTTAAATAAAAATTCAGTTTTAAACTATAACTTACTGCTTTTCACTATTCATCAAAAATTGAATGTTTTTATAAAAATACCAAAAATTCCCCCAAAGATAATTTTGATATTCCAAATCCAAAAATGAAGTCCATTTTGAAAGATAAAATTTATAAAATTTCAAAAAGGGGGTATTACTATTCATAATGGCTAGTCTGATTGGTTTTGGTGTGTTAGAAATCGAAGTTGCGTATAAAACATGATATTGTATTATTCAAAGAGAAGCGTACCATGGAAGCTTCAGGTGTTACATTATCAACTCCTTCAAATAATTTCATCCTTGAAATTTCTAGAATATTATTACATAAAAATAATCGGGTAGTTCTTAATCATATGTTCCCCGGGTTCCCACATTGCCTCTTCCATCTTATGGTTTTTCCATAAAACTGTTACCAGACATGTCATCTTGTTTCTCAGCACTTGTTCCCTTGTATCAAGAACATTACCAGGTTCTCCGCAATAAGAATAATCGGGTTCTAGTTCTAATTCTTCATAGGTGAGTACATGCGTTGGGCATGGCATGTATTTTATCAACAGCGATACATGGAATACATCGTGAACATTGGAGAGACTTCACGGCATTGCCAAACGGTAAGCTAAAACCCCAATTCATCTAGAATTTCGAATGGTCTGATGTACATGGGACTTAATTTTTCCTTCTTACCGAAATATATAACACCATTCCATGGAGATACCTTCATGAAAACAAGATCTCCTTCCTGAAATACCAAATCCTTCTTTAGGTTATCGGCATAGCTCTTCTACTTACTTTGAGCTACTTTGATGTGGTTTTGGATAACCATCACATTTTCCATCATTTCCTCAATATGTTCTAGGCCTACGAGTTTTCATTCACCAACATCATCCCAACAGGTTGGTGTGTGACATCTCTTTCCGTATAATGCTTCATATGGTGCCATTTGAATACTTGAATGAAATCTATTGTTATAATAAAATTCTACCAGAGGTAAATATTGATCCCGCTTACCTTGAACATCAAGTGACCATGATATCAACATGTCTTATAAGGTTTGAATAGTCCGTTCTGATTTTCCATCAGTTTGAGGGTGGTAGGAAGTGCTCAAATGAAGTTCAGTATCCAGGTATTTCTGAAGGATTTTCTAGAATCCTGATTTAAAACGGGGATCACGGACAGAAAAAATCGATAAGGGTACTCCATGATGTATTACAAATTCATTAATATATAGTCATGGTTGATGTTCATGTTGAAAATCCTATCTTATAGCAAGAAAATGTGTTGACTTGATATGTCGATCAACAATGACCCATATTTCATCATTCCTTCTAGGAGACTTTTGTAGTCCTGTGATAGAATTCATAGTAATATTATCCCATTTCCACTCAGTTATGGGAAGAGGTTGCATTAAACCCCTAGGATGTTGCCTTCCAGCTTTCACATGTTGACAAACCATACATCATGACACAAAATCAGTAGTCTCCCTCTTCATGTTGTCCCACAAAAAATGTTCCTTCACATCTCTATTATCTTAGTGCTACCATGGTGTATAAAGAAATGTGAACTACGAGCATCATCCAACAATTCCCTATTTAGATCGGGAATATTGGGAACACAAAGACTCTTCCGAAATTTCAAAATTCTATCTTCATACACAAATTCAACCAATGTCTCATCATTCACAGCATAAATCTTCTTTTGAAAATTTTCATCATTGGTTTGAGAACTCATTATCCTTTATAGTAAATAAGGTTTGGAAACCATTTGAAAATGTTTTGATGTTTCACCTTCCATGGTTATCCCCATGTCCAACATTACTAGATCCTTGTATATAGGATCCTTTTCAACTCTCATCTTGCTCAGAACTCGATGATCCTTTTTTCTCAAAGAATCTACCACCTTATTTTCCTTCCCTGGGTGGTAGTGTATGATGCAATCATAATCCTTGAGTAGTTCATGTAAACCCCTTTACCTCATGTTGAGTTATTTTTGTAAGAAAATATACTTCAAACTTTTGTGATTGGTATATATCTCACATTTTTCACCATAGATATAATGTCTCCATATCTTCAACGAAACGATTACAGCTTCAAAATTAAGATCATGAGTAGGATAGTTTTTCTCGTGAATTTTTAGTTATCATGATTCATAGGAAATAACCCTATCATTCTACATAAGGACACAACCAAGTCCTTTGATGAATCACCATAAATTACAAACCCATCATTCCCTGATAGTATAGTCAATATATGAGCATTGACTAATCTTCTATTCAATTCTTTGAAACAGTCTTTACACTCTTTTGTCCAAACAAATTTAACCCCTTTACTTGTGAGCTTTGTAAATGGGTTATCCAATCGGGTAAAATTCTCGATGAAATGCCGATAATAACCTGCTAAACCATTAAAACTGCATACCTTGGTTATATCCGTGGGTTCTCTCCATTCTTGGATTGCCTTCGTCTTTGAAGGATATATAAAGATTCTATACTTAGAGATAATATTTCCATTAAATGTAATCTCTTGAATCCATAATTCACACTTTCTAAAAATTTCATATAATACATGCCTTCTAAGTGTCTTTAGAATAATGCGCAAGTGATTTTCATGATCTTCATAGCTTTTGGAGTATACCAAAATATCATCAATAAATACCACTAATTTTTTTTTAAGATATTCATTGAAAAATATATTCATTATATCCATGAATACAGAGGGTTCATTAGTCAACCCAAAAGGAATTACTGTAAACTCATAATGCACGTACCTGGTTCGAAATGCTTTTTTGGAATGTATTCCTTCTTCCCACACAACTGATGATATCCAGATCGAAGGTCAATCTTTGAAATGTATTGAGCTCCATGAACTTGTTCAAATAAATCATCAATGAGAGGTAAGTGATACTCATTCTTTATAATTGTAGCATTGATCTCATTATAGTCAATGCACAACCTCATAGATCCCTCTTTCTTCCTACCAAAAAAAAAGGTCTCCCCATGGAGAAACACTAGGGCGAATAAATCCTTTATTACTCTATTCCTCTAGTTTTTTATTCAGTTCCACTAATTCCACAGTTCCCATTCTATAAGGGGTCTTCGATATGGGCCTTGAACCAGGAATTAAGTCAATGGAAAACATTATTTATCATTCTTGAGGATGTCCAGGTAAATCCGTTAGAAATACAACAACATATTCTTTCACAATAGGTACATCCACTATTTGAACATTCTTTTCCTCACCTACAGTTATTTCATTCTCTTCCTCCCCAATAATTGAATTTAGTTGATCTATTGGGGGTGGATCTTGATAAGAATTAGGTGGTGACATTTCTTCTCTAAAGATAAGGTGTTCTTTATCATCATCATCAAATAATGTAACCTCCTTCTTCTTATAATAAATCATCGCATCATGGTCTGAAATCCAATCCATAATGAAGATTATATCAAATTCAATCATGGGTATAATGATGAGTTCAGTAGATAAATAACATTTATATGCCTTAAGGGGGACTTAATCACAAAACATTATTGCAATGATACTTCACTTAGGATTTTTGATTGTCAACTCCCTTGTTAAATCAAATTATAAATATCTAATTTTTGTAGAAAATTGGGAAGATATGAAACAATACGATGATCCGGAATCAAATAAAGAATTTGATAAACTTGAAGAAACCATTAAATTACTTATTATTATGTCTTTTAAAGTGTCACCCTCAGCAGTAGTGATACCATAATCTTGGACTTGATCCCTTGTCCTTTTCTGAGGTATGTTACCCTGACGCTTAGGACATTCATTTTCATAATGTCCCCTTTCTCTAAAATTGTAGCATTAAAAAATAACAGCCTCTTTCTTACCCTTACAATCAAGTGCTTGGTGGACTATTTCACCACACTTCTAACAGACTCTCATTCCCTTCAGACAAGTACTAGGGCGTTTCTTCCCACATTTACTACAGGGTGGATATTCAAATTTTCCCTTCTATCGCTTATTTAAATTTCCAAAGTGTTCAGAAAGTCTCTTCTTCTCTTGCATTTCTTTAAATTCATAAGACTTAGATAATTATTTTTCTGTCTTGATAGCACATGAGACAATATCTTCGTACAACAAGAAGGATTTTTAGACTAATTCTCGATGAATAAATAGTTTTAAACCATCAAATAAACGATCAATCTTACTTCTTAAGTTACGTATATAATCTGCATCATGCCTTGCTAACCTTGTAATGTTAGCTTCATAATTTGCGACATTATCATCCTACTTTTACCTCAGACCTCGAAATTGTCTTTCCATACCCACTTGATGGTCCTTAAGAAAGTATTTTTCAATGAAAATCTATTTAAACTCCCTTTATTCCATATTTGATACTTCATCATCTTCCTTTGTGTTTTTAATCAATGACCACCATTGATCAATATATCTAGTGAGGCAGTAAACTACCATGACAACTTGTTCCCTTTCATGACTCCCCAAGGCATGGAATATTTTCACTAATGAATTTATCCATTTCTCTGCTACTAATAGATTCTTCCCCCATTGAATGTTGATGGTTTTTGCCTCATGAAGCGATCTAACATTGATCCTCCATGCTGTGGATCGGGGTTCTCCATACGGGTAAGGTTATTATTCAGAACTTGAGGGAGTTTTCCCTGTATAGTGATAAGCTAATCAGCACTAGTTGTATCACCATCTCCACTATAATTATCTTGAGCAGGAGGGAAATCCCTACATGGAGTGTGTGAATTAATACAGTTTCAATTCCTTCCACTAGGTGCCATTTCTAAACAATGGCATACACTATTTTAGTTTATGAATCACAATACATAATTCCAAAATTATTACATACTTAACATAAATTGAATAGTTTATGGATATAATCCATAATCATAAAAAAATGTTTTCTTTGATGAGGTATATCCTCATAAATCCTTCATAATAGTTTGTAAAGAAAATGCGAGTTATCCTTATCATATCCCCCGGGAGTGTTGTAACCAAGAGTGCATCAAGGCATATTGTTGTGTACCAAGATACCTCTGGTCAAGCCCGAAACTCATTGTTGGAGTTTTCAATCCTATGTACATCTGTTCCAGAGCCTTCTCTACCTTCTCGTATCCAGATAGGGATGTATTACTCCAAAAATACACAAAATCTCAACATTACCAAAATTATAGTATGTTCTTCTATAAAATTCCTCAAAGACTATCATAGTATATTGTGATCTAATCAGAGTTTATCTAAATCTAGATTACAAGGTTAGTAAAAAACTTCATCTGATACCAACTATAATTCCCTGACCCTAGTTACCTAGAGTTGGTTTATTATTACGTATCATTGGAATGATAAAAAAAGATCAAGTCTCGAAAGACCGATTAGTTTTGTAGCCTTGTAAGTACTAGATACATTCATAAGTTTTATATTACATCATAAAATCGAAAACAAAAAAAAAATTATTTCCATAGACAACACTAAGATCCCATAGACTATCCCAACAGGTCAGTTATCATTTACTTTTTCACATCCTGGAAAAAATATAATATAGAAAGGAGTGAGCTTAGAAGCTCAGTAAGGATAACAATATAGCAGAAACATTCATTAATAAGCATAAACATTTAAGTAAATGTATAAAACTAAAACAAAAGCCTTTTAATCATAATATTCATCATAATATGAAAAATATAAATCAAAATAATATAATTTACTTACTCACATGGATATTCTACTAGTCGAATAATGACATGAAATATCAATAGCCACTTTGATAATGATGGAATGCATAATGCCAGTCTTCATAACCACATATTCAAGGCCTTGTGCCAAGAATACAAATAATATTTTGTCAAGGCCTTGTACTAAGACACTAGTGTGTCTCATGAGACCTACCAATGCATTGAGGAGTTATAGAGGGCTCCACCTGTCACTTACCAAGTCCAATGCATTCCTCATATGAAACGGTTTAAACATAACCTAAACGTTCGTATTAAATCTAGCATACGAAATGTCAATACATTATCTATAAACCATGAATGGTATAAAAATAACACATCCACAGTCAAACATATCACAAAAACTTCAACAAAATATGGTAGATTTGTATCATAATAATTCAACTTCAAATAATCTTAAAATCCATCAAAGGATGTTGACATAGATGAAATAAAAACCTTTTTTAGAGAAATATATCATTCTATTTTGAAATCATTTAGAAGTCATATAATTATAAAGGAAATAATTTATTCTGAAAATATTCTTATAAGATTGTAAGGGACGCTTCGATGATGTTATAATGGTGGAATATAGACGCTCCCTCTGTATATGTTAAAAAACATTTTAACATTAATTTTGTCGAAAAGGGTATAAAGTAACTTGTTCGGAAAACGATAGAAAGATTTATTTCAAAATGTATAAAGTCAAATTAGGGTATAAATGACTTTAACCCATAGTCTTGTAAATAGTAAAAATGTTTTGAAATACATTTTAGGAAAATGCTGATGTGGATGATAAAGAGGTCCTAGTAGATAATTACATATAAATAACCTTGAATAATGATGAGGTTGTAGAATTAACCCTTACCTTGTAATTTTACTTGGTTGAGGGTAGGTTAAACTCTTTTATAATGGTGAAATAATTTTTATTAAATTATAAAAGAACCATATACGTTAATATGATATTATATATGATCTTTTAATATTTCTTTGTTAATAATATTTTAGTATTATCGTCATTTAGGGTGTTAAATGATTCGTCATCCTTTATATGCTTTGTTACGTAAAAAATGTTTATTATGGATAAAATGTATATTATTAAAATTTTGAATGATATTAAGTCTTTAAAATTATTTTTAATCATCAAATGAAAATTAGTCTTGAATGGATACGATGGGGAATGAATCTCATCGTGTTCGTGGAGACAGTAATTCGTACGTACGCACGAGTGACAATATCATTATTTTAATATTAAAATCGTATATAATTAGATTGTATATCATATATAAAGAATAATTATCTTGTTATATTTATTATTTACATCATTTATACATCATTATTATACCCATCCAAATATTAATGTACTGAATAACAACTACACTACGATGTGCAGACGGTAATCCATTCGTACGCACGTATGGTGACATGCCATTCAAAGGATGTATAGAATAATGAATATGGTCATACCATATTTATAATAACCGAAAAGTATACATAAGATACTTGAGTTATTATTTTTTAATGGAAACAACAAGGAAATTAGAAGTGGAAGATGAAAAAACATGAAAGAGGTGGTGAGATATTTACCTCTTCTTCGGGTTCTTCCTTTTGATTTGATTAAAAGGGATCCATAAGTTGGATTTATGACTAAAGGAAGGAATCTAGGATGAAGTTAGGACATATAATAGGATATTTGGGTAGCGTTTGTCCAATCCAAATGGATTTGAAGGTGTGAATTAGAGATATGGGGAAGTGCCCTTTTATAAGAGCGGTGAGGGTCACGTTAGGAAAAGCAAGAAATATTATTTTATAATAAAATTATTTTCGGCTTCTAATGGATAAAAATTGATTTATTTAGAATCTATGGTGGTAATTGGTCTAAAGAAACTCAAAAAATAAGTTTTAGATAGTTTTGGGTTTCTATATTAACCATATCTTTTATATTTAACTCATAGTTAATTAGTTTGACATTTACCATGTATCTTTGTATTTTTATATTATATGGTTAATAAAATTACCATAACAAGACAATCGAACCCCAAGTGGTTCATTATTAATATATATATCATTATCTATGTCATTTGGAAAACCCTTAGATTTTTAGGAATATTATATCAATTAATAATATAATATTTGTTTTAAAAACTATTTTATGTCAATTTTGACACTATTTGGTATTTTGTTTTTGGTAAATTTATAACATCATTATTACTTCGAAAAAAATTTATTTAACCGACCCTAACATGTCATATTAACCTATAAAATTAGTTTAATTCATAAAAAGTCTCAAATTATATTTATTTGGGTATTTATAATATCCATTATTTTAATATTTCCTTAGTAAGGTAATTACTACTTCATTATTGTGTCATAAATAATTTAAATTATTTAATGTCTAAAAATTATAAATAAAATAACATTATGTTGGACATATTTTTATCTTTATAATGAATATTTACAGTCGAATTTATAATGTGTCTAACCCTATATTAAAATTTTTTTTGTTATGAAAACTTGTATTTAACACTTTTAACTCTTATTTGAATTAAATAAAAATAAATGTACTAATGAAATCCAAGTGGACCTAAATGATCATATTTTATTCCTAAGGTTGTTTTTGGTCGAATAACATTTATCATATAGAATTACGACATGTGTTAAGTTAATTATAATATCATTTTTATCTTTGATTATCCTATTTACTTTTAACTATGGTAAATAAAAGTCTAAAGTTATTATTCACCAAAAATTATTTTCAGCTTATTAAACCAAATTTTACTTACTGATATTAACCATGTCTCTCTGATTTTGGAAATTCAACTCACATAATAAGTAAAATTAATTTTAAGTAAATTTTCAAATGCTCCTAGGAAGTGGGTAAAAGATGGTAAAAAGTTCAATACAATTTTTATATATCTAAAATTATTATAAACTGACTCCAATGAATTACATTGAACTAATATAGGTCTTCTGTATATATTTAGGCCCAAAATAAATTTAAATAAAATAAATAATTATTTAAATAAATTCAGCTTTAAACTATAACTCAGGGTTTTTCACTATTCATAAAAAATTGAATGTTTTCAAAAATTTACCAAAAATTTACCCTAATCTAATTTCAATATTCTGATTCCAAAAATGAAGTCTATTTTGAAAGATAAAATTGATAAATTTTTAAAAATTTTGTATTACTATTAATAACGGCTAGTTTGATTGGTTGTGCTGTGTTAGAACTCGAAGTTGCGTATAACACACACTATTGTATTATTCAAAGCGAAGTGTACTATGGAAGCTTGGGGTGTTAGAAAAAACACTCTTATGGACACTGGACTAAATTTAAATAATACACCTATTTTATGTGATAATAATAGTGATATATGTATTTCAAAAAAACCTATTAGCCATTCTAGAACTATGCATATTGATGGCAGAGATCATTTTTGAAGAGATCATGTTCTTAAAAAGGTTATATTCTTAGAGTTTGTAAGCACTGAAATTCAATTAGGCGATATTTTTACTAAACCACTTACCACTGGAAAGTTTGATTTTATTAACGGGGAGCTATGTTAATTTATTTTTAAGTGAAATTTTTAATTTTTAATTATTTATTTTAATTCTTATTTTATCTGTTTTTATTATTACTTGTTTTTAATAATTTAAAATTTCCATTAGTTCTACTTTAAATTTTTTCTGCAAACGTTTTTACTTTTTAATGTAATAATTACTATGTGTGTAATGACACAAGTATCAAGGATTTCATAATCCATTTAAAATTCCAAACATTTTCTTTTTATCTTAAAACCATTCAAAACAAAAAAAACCATATCGCCTTCATCTACTTTCAACTACACCATCAAAATCGTAAACCTTCATTCCTTCAAAATATTGAAACAGAAATGGTCAAGTGAAAGAGAATTGAGGAAGGGGAAGCTAGTAATGCCAAGTGTATGTGCATTGCATGAAGAATGATTCTACAGGGAAATGTGATCGACCTGGAATGGATATATTAAACAGATCTAATGTTGTGGAAATATCTCTCATTTCAAAATATCATGAAAAATTTCAGTGACGAAAATACAGAGTTTCTATATGAGGTAGATATTCTTCACTTTTTCAAATCTGTCAAGTTCAGTGATAGAGATACAAGGGGCACCATATGTTCAAAAGATGAAGGTTGGGATTTTTCAATTTCTTCTATAAAAATAGCCAGAATCCTAAAATTCCATCACGAGGGAGTCTATAATTTCAATTTAAAGCATATTTAAGATAATTCACATAAGTCATTGGACATTTTGTCATTTTTATTTGGTTCTACAAACATAAAGAAAATTTTAGTGAAGGATCTGGAACCTGATTAAAAGATTCTTGTTAAGTTTATGAAAATAGGGATTTCACCTTGGATGATAGAGATGAATAATATTTTATTTACTAACATGTATTTAATGTTTTTTCTTATGAGTGATATCAATTTGAATTTTCTGAGATATATTATAAGATATCTCAACTATGACTGTCAATCAGAGGCTAGAATGAATTTCTATCCCTATTGAAGGCTCATTTTAAAAATACTATTGAAATATGATATGGTGAGATTAATAGATACCAAAGTTAGATGCCATCCAACAATATTTTCAATGCTGGAACTCTAAGGAAGACTGGAATCTTCTATAGTACTGTGAAAGGAAAGCTTATGCCTGTTGGAGCTGAGGAATACCAGGAATCGGCTCAGGGTGAGGAACCTGCTAAATCCAAAAATTGCATGACTTAATCAAGATTAAGTGGAATCTCAATAAGACTGAGATTTGATGATGTTGATACACCTACTAATAAGGGAATTCCGGAAGGATTTCATAAGAGAAGGAATAGAGTGGCTCAAGCAAAAGAAGAACCTATTCAAGAAAATTTTGTAACAACTAAACCTATTTTAAGCTAAAAATTTATTAGAGAATCTATAATATAGGAAATTGAATAGCCAACAGTTTCTCAGATTGAGGTGACTCTTAAAGAAAAATAAATAAATTATGAATCAAAATGTTTAAAATCCTGGAGAAGTTGAAGTGGATAGATATGAAACTATAAACCCTACTGAATTTGTTCAATATGAATTAGGTTAAGAGGAAACTGTTTTAGAGGAACCTGTTTTAGAGGATCCTATCTTAGAAGATATCAATAAAGAATATTCTCAGGATGATCAAGAACCTTTGAATATGAATCAAGTAGATAATAATTATGAAATTCGAACAAAAATTATTGGTGAGGATTTTTCTGTGGATGATTCAGGAAAGGACTTGAAGGAAAAATTAGTGGAGAAAATAGTATAAAGGAACAATAAAGAGAAACTAGATACTGAATCCCTACCTCGAGCTCTGATCAATCCAATGGAAGCTCAGACTGAGAATCAAGAACAATGTGCCTCTGATTCTGATAAAGATCATGTGGAGGAGTTAATTTAAAATTTTAATAAATTTCAAGATGAAAATACATATTTGGGAATAGAATTAGAAAAGGAGATACAAATTCTTCAGATCATGAAAGATAGCTCAGTTTCAAAAATGGATGTGGATGTTTTTATGAAGGAAATGTTAGCTGAAGTTGGAAAACTAAAATCTAAATTGGTGGTGAAATTAGATTTGGAAGATTTTAGATTTTTCATGGAGAAAATATTTTCTACTGTCAGGGACAATCATGAAGGTACCTCAGGTACTTCTTCTAATCTTATGAAGAAGTTACATGGCATTATAGTATCAATAAGCAATATGAATGACCGATTTCATGAAATATAGTGTAACAATGTTCTGTTATATGTTCTCCTGGATAATCAAATGTTTCTTGTTGACTAGCATACCTCATATGAACTAGGGATCAGTGTTTTGTTAAAAATATTCACAGAGAAACTCAATCAGTTTATAGGGATGGAATAAAGGTTACATGAATTTTCACATCCAATTTGATTGAAGACATCTATTTTACTCAAGAAGGAAAGGATATCATAGTCCAGTTAGGTGATGGACTAATGAAATGGTTGATACTGCAGATGTTAGAGCTCAAGGAAATCATTCAGAGGCACTGAAACATGTTTCCCAAACCTTTTTAACACAAACTTGATTCTCATTGTCCTTACTGTACATGTAATTATAATTCCAATAAAATATTTTTTCATCCCATATTTTTGTTTTCTTAATTTATTTACTGTACAATCTATGTTAGAATGCTAGTAATTCAGATTTAGATATTGATAAAGTGTTTATCATAGAAGAAATATAAGTTCAGTGCTACATTAAAATGTGTTCTATTCATTCTTCTATCATAATTTTTGATATCACAAAAGGGGGATAAATATGGATAAACATAACATTTTTTGGGGGAGAAATATGGATAAGAAGAAATCAGGAAAGACATTATAATGGAGGATATATTATTTCTTTATAAAGGGGGAGGAAATGAATAATTAAGAAATAATTTTTAAAAAAGAATTTTTTTTAATCTTTCAAAACTTCTAAACTATATGAAATTAATTATTTAATATAATTTCATTGGTTATTTCAGGGGTTTTGTGATCATAAAAAAGGGGGATATTGTTGAGAAATTTTTTTCTTCAACAATTATATATCATTTTATGAAGATTTTGATGTTCACAAATACACATATTTGTTATTCTAATGGTTTTACATTGAATATATTTCATGAAATTAATATTATTTAGTTCTCTATTTTGGGATAATATTTAAGTATTTTTATCTACATGGAATATTTGACAAAGTGTTAGAAATTTTTTTTAACAAATTAGTGTGTTCTAAAAACACTGTTCATGCTCTACGTGTTTGGAAATCACATTAGCGTGTTTTGGAAACACTGTTCATACCATACGTTGATGAGCATAGAGTATGGATGAAATCTGTCATTTAAATTATCAGAATAGTATGTAAGAACAACCCTACATTTGGAATGAACCTTGCATTTAAGATATTAGAAAAGTATGGAAGAAGAACCCTATGTTTGTATGGAATGTTATGCTTGTTTCTCAAAAGCATGGTTCATCAACCCTACTTTTGTAAACAACCTTACATTTTATCAAAAAGTATGGATCATGTACCTTACATTTAGAAGATGATAAATTTTTGGATAATATACTATACATTTGAAAGTTGAAGAGAAAATCATGGTTTATCAACCTTACGTTGTGAACCTTACATTGTGAACCATACATTGGGATCCTTATGTTCAAAGAATGTATGCTATGTAGTTCAACCCTTGTTTGGCGTCAGAGATTCAAACACAACTTTATCGAGTAACTGACTTTATGTAGATTATCAGGCTGATTTCATGATAGATTTATAGCTTGATTTTAAAGCACATTTTAGATTGATTCAAATCCATTTATTTGCGATTTAATGGATCATTTTTAGAGGAGATTTTCCTGCTGAATTTTAATAAAAGTTACGAGTACTCTGTTATTGAAACATGTGAATCTCACAATTCTATAGGCAACTTGTGTGGATCTATTTTTGAAAGGAAATCGAATGTCTTTATTATATATATATCTTTGTTATTTTGAATTATATAGTTCATGATATAGATCATTGGGAATGAGATGAGAAGAACTGACTCTTCAGTTTTTCACGACTGCGATTTTCAGAGACATTCGAGTTATAAAGATATGTTGTTACTAGTTATGATCAAACATGGTTTTCTGAAGAAGAAGAAGAAACACATTGAAGATTAATAGTTTCTTCATTGAAGATATTTTGCGAATCTATTAATGTTTTTGAATTTATTTCTATATCTATCGAAAACTGGATCGGCTCAGAACTAATTCTACCTTACGATCATTCATTCTGAAGATGTCGATCTATCTATTGTCAGTTTCTTGCTGTTGCAACTGTGAAGAAGAAATGGAAAGTATTTTCAAAGAAACACTCATTTTAATTTTGAGTAACCAGATTCCCATACTAAGCTTGTTATTTGGTTCAATGTATGAACTAGAAGGATCTCTTTTTTCCTTAATTTGTAAAGGTGTAAACTACCTACACTTAGTTGTGAATGGTCTGTTGATAAGAGGATCTGATAGTGATAATCACCAAGATAGCAGAGTATAGCTTTGGTGGAGTGGACTAGGGATCTTCTGTTCCCAAAACCACTATACATCCTTGCATTCTTTAATTGCTTATTTTCT
This sequence comes from Viscum album, assembly GCA_963277665.1. Classification (NCBI taxonomy): domain Eukaryota; kingdom Viridiplantae; phylum Streptophyta; class Magnoliopsida; order Santalales; family Viscaceae; genus Viscum; species Viscum album. The sequence goes on from OY728130.1 coordinate 1,627,555,920, forward strand.
GCTGAATGAATAATCTGATAAATATAAATGGACAGACATGGTCATCATCACGATTCATGAAGAATTTGTAAAAGAAACAATTCACCCCCCCTCTTTTGTGTATTTGGTATAACCCAATCCAAAAAATAGTTTATATATTTTTATTATATTTAATTTGGAACCACATATTTGGAGGTAGTTGTCACCAAGAACATGACCAACATATCACCCTTATCCATCTCTATCCACATATCTAGGATATTTTCCTCATTCTAAGAGACATATTCCTCTACCTACTCAGACCAAAAAGGTTAATTTTATGAGGATGCTAACATGAGATCTATGGGTGGAGGATATGATGGTTACATCCCCTACTATAGATTTAACAATGTGAAGGATTTTTAGCAACTACAATTTATCTACATATAGTCAACATTGATATTTCATGTACCAATTTATACAAATGTGATTTGATAAGGGTAGTATGTCCTTGTCTGGCAGAGATATCACATTAGTGAGGATTTTCACAATGGAAATTAGGGGAGTTTTCCATGTGATACATATATATATGACCATAGTGAGTAATTATCTGGTAAATATTTCCTCTTAATTTTTCGAAAATTCAGAAGGCCCATGAGCAAATATTGATAATGACTATATGTCCATAAAACTTTCATTGATTAGAGTGAAAATATTATTCTATACATGATTAGTATGTGATTTACGATGGTGATTTTATTTAAATGATCCGCATCAGTAAATAGGGGATATGGGTAGATTTTGGGAACATTTATAAACTAGAATCCTCATAGTCTAACTCTAAATCACTATCAGAATATGATAATGAATCTATTGGTTATTTTTGGGAATATATTCCAATATCTATGTAACTACCATAATATTTTAGCAAATTTATAAGCTATTAGGAGTTATATGAGCCTTACCCCTGGTGACCATCAAAATCTCATAATGAGCCTCAGCTAGGGTGGGAATATATTCTTGGTCTTGTTTTCCATTCCATTCCATAATATGCTCATGATCATATAGAATGATAGATAATATTTGTTCCCTCTTATATATCTTCAATGTGTTGTACTTATAGGACCCTTAATTGGTAGGAATAAGAATATGGGTCTTACACTAATGGACCATTGGAATATTAAAAAAAGAATATGATGTATTGGTAGGGTTACAAGCCTATCTTAATGTAACTTCTAGAATATAAAGAAAAACCTTGGCTAGAATGGGAGTATAAAACTATTCCAGGTATTCATTATTTTCTAGAATATACTAACCCTCCCCCAGAATAAGAAAGGGAATATTCACCCCTACTATATCACTTATATGGTGTGATGATGTGCTCCTTCATCACCCAGATTAGGAATATGGGTTTGATTCTTATTGGTAAGGACATGATCCTTCCCAAAAGTTACTGTTGAGACATGCATACAGACCTTAGTTGGACTGAGAACATACACTCGATCCGTGTTTTTCTTTTTAATTTTATGTTTCCTCTATAATATAACTATGATATGTATAAATTCTCATCCTTAAGTGATAGTTGGGATATGGCTGTGAACCATAGACAGACCTATAATATTAACCAGATCTTACACCTCCTGCTTCACTGTAGTATTTCATTGATCCTCTTAAACGGTAATAAGAATATGTACCTCCTTTTGAGTGCAATATCCAAATGTGGACAATCTACCCAATATTTAAAAAATAATATGTGACTAACCATTTTTTATTGTAAGAATATATAGAAATATACCCTCTAAGGATGCTAGAATATACCAATAGTTATAAGGAACTTGAACAAGGATATGGTCCCTCCCTTATGATGATTTTAGGATATACCAATATATGTATTCAATCTAATAATGGAATTATGAATTCTATTTTCTCTTTCTACAATCAAAGCATGTTAATAGAATTGATATGGGGGATCATGAATATAGACATTTCCCAGAGCTACTTTAATATAATTGTGATTTATTTTACTGGGAACTAGAATATGGGCTAGATCCTAGAGTGACACTATGATTTATGGGTGGGATTAATCCATGGGAACCAGAATATACATCCCTTCCCAACTAATATCTATAATATTAAAACTAGATTTATTTGATGGAATGATGGTATGGACTAGTCCCTTGGGTGCTACAACCCTCTTCCCACAACGAGGCCTTTGAGGAAACCTATCTCGAGTAATCAGGATGGTAGTCTAGTGAATAATCCCCTTAGAAAACTATTAAAGATTAATAGCTACGTGATATATAAAATATTATATGGAAGGAGGATATTTCCTTTTCAATTTCCAATTAGTAGTGTCACTGTAGTGATTATTTACCTCCCTTATTTAGGGGATGTATTAATTATCATATTTTAGAAAAAGGATCCCAAAGTGGTTGGAGGTTAAAATAGGTACCACATTTTCAACCGGCAACCGGCTTTGACGAGTTTAGTTACTACAATTATGAATATAGTGACACTTTTATGTAGCCTCTATTCTCAAGATAGTATAGATGTAGTGGTACTCCCTAACCATGTTGTTAATAATATATCATTGGAGACATTGAGTGGGTGGTAGTTCTCTCTCAGTAGATGATTTCATGCCTTTTCTAACATTCAAGTCATAATAATGAGCATCCAATGTTTATTCCATTTTTTATCAATTAAGATCTAAAAGACTTACCTGAAACAATATATATATATATATATATAAATAAGAATATCCACTAGGAAAACATAAAAAATTCTGATGTAAACCTATATATTTCCAAAATGTTATGCTAGTTAATTATAGTAGACCATTTTCAAGATTATAAGATTCACATCAGGTTCACTATTTTTTATTTTTGATGCATAAAATATTAAAGGTTTAATAAAACGGTCGTAATCTTATTTTTACAGTGAACACTTCATGATTATATGATTTATGTCAGGTTCACCATTTTTTATTTTCAATGTGTATGGAATTAAAGGGAGAAGTTGATGATGGTGATGTTATTTTTACATCAACTATTTCATGATTATAATATTCACATCAGGTTCATTATTTTAATTTTTCTATGGGTATGAAATCAAAAGGTCAAGACGATGCTGGTGATGTTATTTTGATACCTATCAATTCAAGATTTTTAGATTCATGTTAGTTTCACATTTTTTTAATATGTATGGAATTGAAGTGTGATATCATCAGTAGTGATGTTATTTTGACATTTCTCACTTTACGATTATATGATTCTCAAGAGTTTTACCATTTTATTTTTGATACATATGGAACTGAATAGAGAAGATTTTGGTTTAGAGACTCATAATTTTCATAAATAAATATAATATATTTTAGATGCATATTAATTACATAACATTAGGAACCATTTCATTATCATATAGGTTTAGATTCTTTGGAAATATGGATACATAGAAAACAGGTTCATAAGTGAACTATATCATCTTCCACATAGTTCATCAAAATTAGTACACTTATTAAACATATCATACATCATACATATTTCATTACATGGGAAATTAAACCATAATAAATGCTAATCTGATATTCCTTGTGAAGTTAAATATGGGAGATATCAACGATCTCTTAATAATAACATAAACATAAGCATATGATAACATTTCCCTAACATTTTAAAATGATACGCTAGATAACATATATCACAAACCAAAATCATGGAATAATGGTTGAAATTTCATAAGACATGATTTGTAAAGGAATCAAATATCATGATCAATGAGATAATAACATTGGCATAAGACCTAGGTTTGTGACATGCACCGAATCATAGTGACATGCACCGAATCATTACTATAATAGTCATATATCACTACCCAAACTATCATAGTGGATTCTGTTCACTCCCCTAACCATCATATAAATCACGGTTCACTAGAAATTTAATAATCCATTAATGAACTAGGTTCACTCCAAATTCTAGTCCTATTTATCTCATGATATATCCATCTTTTAATAATATATTAGACGACTATACAATTCTATGTCCAACCATAAAATAATGAGAATAATAAAAATGTTTGCCATAAAATCATAATTTATTCATGATATCATAACTGATGAAAAATAAATGTTTCTTTTTAACATTTCATCATGTAGTAACACATGTAAATAAAATGGTTTTCAAAAAAATTTCATCAATTCATGATAACACAACCTATGGAAATGGAATGAATTTTAGAATCACATTGTATTCCTAATTTAAACCATAATCATAATGAATAATGATGGTATCATTGGATCTTATCCCAAATAAATACAAGGTAACATCAAAGGATTTCATCTTAGATGAAAATACCTTTATAAATTTACACGGAATAGTTCTTGTGGAAAATAACATTTTCACTTAGAAATCACATATTTAAAATATGAAACTTTTCAAAAAAATAAAGAAAATATTTTACATAAAAATAAACCAGGAAATCTGTAATGGAATCTTCATGTCATGGTGTTTTAATGATTGATGGAATTTTTTTCCCTCTGAATACGTTAAAAGAAAACATTCCTTTCATTCTTTTGTAAAAATAGTAACAAATACCTCATTCATGAAATGACAAGAATAATCCTTCTAAACTATTATTTTAGACGTAATTCATGGATAAAAAGAATTTAAACAATAATATAAGAACATTAAAAACATTCTTGAAAAAAAATTTAGAAGACATTTATATTGAAGGAAAAGGATTTTTGGACGAAAAGAGAAATAAAGTCTATTTTATTTAAAAATATTCCTTTGGTCTCATGAGTATATAAAGAGAAAAAAATGAATGGAAAAAAATTAATTTATAGGAAAAAATAAAGGATAATATATTTGAAGAGCTTCTTGAGAAGTAGGCTAAAATATTTCATCATGGGAATATAATCATAAATAATCCTGATAGATAATGTGATTGTAATATTAAACCCTTACCTCAAATCTCGAATTTTTTCATAAAAAATTAAAAACTCACATATATTAAATATATATTTATTATAATTTTTTTAAAGAATAATATTAATACATATTTTACCATATATGTTTTTTATAAAATCTTATCACCAATTAAATAATAATTCTTTATTAAAATAAATTTTCTCGGTGATAACTACTTCATTTTTCATGCATGTTTTGATTCACCAGTCCCAGTCTTTATAGTTTGATCTGGGTTCCATCATCTCTAGAATATTATAAATGATATCAATATCATATATATTATTCATATATATATATATATATATATTCATAAAATTTATATAAAAAAATTAATTACACCATTCATGGCGATAGTTGGACATACATACCCATGAACACCAATTCTATTTTTCAATAGATGGAATGAAAGAAAGGTAAATAATAATTAACATTTATTTAACCATAATATTATCCTAAATAAAATATATATTTAATTAATCCATTATTATAAACATAATTTAATTTGGAGATGAAAATTAATTAAACAACTATGTAGAGATGGTTTCTTGTACATACAAACATGTGATGTTTTCCCCTTATGTAAGATGGAAACAAGGATGATAATATAACACCATGAGATTCTAAAAATAAAAAAAATAATATTTGATCATGTGTATAACATTAATAAACAATATTAGAATAAAATATAACACCATGAAACATAACAATATATATTTTTATAAAAATATTCAATCTCTTCAATAGTTTGTGACGCATGCAATACCGGGTTAAAAAACACATCACTTTATTCAAATATTTTTCATTAAACATGACCATTATAAACTAGATGTTATGTTTGTGGATTTTAATATTACTAAATAAATTATTTTAATTGAATGGGATACACATGTATACAATTAATTCAATTGTTATCTACTAATTTTAAATAAAATAAGAACCAATTAAAAGAGAGAAAATTGTTCTTTTTAAAAAAAATGTATATCTATGAAGGGTGGATTAGTCATTCTTTGGGAAAATTATTTAAAATTAACTTATACCACATTTATATTAAAAAAATAAAATTCATTTTTAAAACCTAAATTTAAAAATTATCATTAGGTGAATTATTGATAATTTTCTGAGAAGATTATTTTTTTGATGAACAATGAAAATAATGAATTTTAATTGAAAAATAACATTTAATTTGAATTATTTATATAGCTAAATTATACTTCTAATTGTTTTAAAGTAAAATTAGTTAAATTATATTAATGTTTATCCAATTTAGGATATTTAATCAATTTATATTGATGATTTATATTAAATCATTCTGCACTTATGTGAATATTCTCTTTGGAAACCTGGATATTTTTCACATATGTGGGTATAATTGTTAATTGATGTTTTCCAATTTAGTGAATTGAATTTGAAAAAATGGATTCCAAATTTGGAATCAAAAAATTAAATTATCTAATAAGAACAATTTAAATTTTTACCATTATGAATAGTAAAAACATAAAAAGTAAACAACATGATTAAGGTAAAAATGAGTTTATCAAGGATTGAAATACCATGATAATGGTTAATATGGCCTAAAAATTTGCCTAAAACACATTGTATAGAAATATTTTAATGTTATAATATATATGTATATAAATTTTCCATTTTTTAGTTTTCTTTATGGATGAAAGTGTGAGTGTAATTGATTATTTTATGAAATACCATGTGTGTCGTCTCCATCTATTATAAAATGAAACCCCCTTTACTCCCCTATTCAAAGTCCCAAATCCATTTTATTTTACCACCCCCTTCCAAAATATCTTCCTTACATCCATCCCCAAATACAATGGGACATATTTATATGATAACACTAATCATTGAAGGTTTTTGGATTAACATAGATTGGTTTTTTAGATATGTGGAGGATCAGACACATAAGAAATAAGTTAAACAAGTTGTAAGGGTTTCTAATCACACTTTCATTTCAGGTAGACATATTCCATATTCACCACATATTCTTTTGAGTGGTGTTTATACATACCCTTATGATATGAAACATTATAAATGTATTTTCCGTCATGGTATTTAATGTTTCATTTGATGTTATTTATTTAGTGGGATTATGATTCAAAATTTATAATAATGGTAACGGTATATATCACAATCTCATCGTTATTCAATATTTTTTTAAGTATCTATTATCAAAATTCTTTTATATTTCTATATTAATATCTATATATCTCACTGTAATATATTAATATGTGGCACATGAGCCTTAGCCCGGTTGGCAAGGTCTCTAATGGTGCATCCAAGAGACCAGGGATCAAAACTAGGCGGAGGCAGGATTTCCGGGTACTGTAGCAGGAACTGTAGCAGTACATTAGCAGGCACTGTTTGGCACTATAGTAGCCGAAGATATGCCCCCGTTTGGGCCTTTGGGCATCAGATTTGGTCCCCGAGTCCTTCATTGGCCTTCAGGCACCCTGGCCTTTGGGTCAGTTGGGGGTTCGGGCTATCCATATGGCCTTCGGGTCACCTGCAGATACAAACCAGACCAAACTACTAGGAACAAGCTCTACAAGGAGGATGAGCAAAGTAGCTTTTACCACAGCAGGAGCTAAACAAATTACAAGAATGAGAGGGTATGTCACCTGCCATCGGGACAAGAATGTACATACATGAGAATGCCTAGCCAAACAACCATGCGGAAGTGAAGAGCTGATTTCAAAGATGAAGATGCTCGGGAGGAGCAGTTCCAAGTTGTTAGTCTGGGTTGTATGGTATGTTTGTGCCTACAGGCATTGGTTCCTATATGGCCTACGGGCATGTAATAGGGTTCCACCTCATCCCCTGAAAGGTGGATTATCAATCAATAAAAAAATGAAGGCCTTCGGGCCATTGGAGTAATATATTAATATGTGAACTTTTTCATGTTATAGTACCATTAACAACTCATTGGTACGTAAAATGATTGATATTTATTTTTTAATAAAATATGTATTTATTTCTGTCTACAACCGAAAATCATTTTGAAAAATGCATGTTTTCTTGAAATGTTCTCAAATTTTTATTATCATTTTCCAAATTATTTGTAAATTTTATTCTTACCCATTTTGACTATTTAATTTTTTTAATGAATAATTCATGTTGTTTTTAAAATAAGGCACATTCTTCTTTGACCGAAAATGTGAAAGGAATCATTGTCTTAATGTGTGCGATATAAATGGAATTTTCTGACGTCATCACCAATAAATGTTTTTTATATTATTTTATGCATTTTGAAATGTTATTTTTAAAGAAAAGTATTTTTGAAATATTTTTTGAACATTTAGTTTTCAAAATAAATACAATGTGTAGGGGTTATTTTCGTCAAAAAACGTTTTTAATGACATTTTTATGGGTTTCTACGCATCAATGACATAAAACCTTTATTTAACTTATGATACACTAGAGATACGTTGTATTCATACAATCCTTATTATTTCTCATAATGGTTTATGATCAATTTTAATGGGGTTGTAAAATTTTATTACCAGTCACCATATTACTCATGATGATTTATGACTTTGATTGTTGATTAGGGAATGTATTAACATTTAATTTGTTAGTTTTCCAATATGAGAGTTATGGTTCACCCATTTAATATTAGGAGTGCATTGAAATTATCAATTGTTGGGTATGAACTAGAATTATATAGCCCTTCGATGCGTCTTTAGGTCTAATGAGACAAATTAGCTTGGGTATTTGACTTTAGTATTACCCATTTATGTAATATGTCATGGAATGAGACCATGATGGTAATAAGTCATTGAATGAGGCCCTGAAAGTATGTTTATGATGGCATCCATTATGCATTTCATCATTATGAATTTAGTAATTGATATTTCATGTGACTATTTGATTAGTTATAATATCTTGTGGTTAAGATTCAATATCATCTTATAATTTATATGGGAGTATTTGATCATCATTTATTTATTACATATTATGTTTAGTTTATTGATTAAATGACACATGTTTCAGTTATTTAAATTTTTATATTCATTAATCTTAATTATTCATGATAACTCCCAATGTATTCTTAACCATACTAAGCATCTAATATCACCGCTTTATTATGTTTTATTTTACCTGTGATTTCAAGAAGTGTTTGATGAATGATATGTGTGGATGAGATATGAGGAATAATAATTTTCTCAATAAAAACACTTTTTGTATTTCATGATTCAAAATGTATGTGAAATTCATGTACGTATCTAGATAACCAACACAACTAAACTATTTGTTCCTTTGGGATGTGATACCTTGAATCTAGGGATAATGAAATAAAGTATACATTGGCCTTAGGTCATAAGAGCCAGGATTGCTACAGTTGGAATCAAAGGAATTTTAGAAGAAACCATAGGAACATGATTTAGGAAATCATATATTATGGAATATAAAATTATGATATACCTTAAGAATAATCATTTAAGAACATCATAATGTTATAGTTATGTAGATATTATGTGTTTTATCCTAGAAATACATCCCTATATAGATAATACAAGTGGACATGATTTTTGGAATAAATTTGTGTTAGGTTAATAAATCCAAAATGGTGCATTGTGCGTGACCCGATCAACACCCGGTGCCTAAAAATAAATCTCACTATACACCTGGAATGAAAATCCAAGGGGATATTCTTATGATAATTCATAGTTTTTTAGAAACCATTATTAAGGGATTTAAAATATTTTTTTCATATGAATATTTCCCAATGAAACCATGTTAATGATTATGAAATTATATATTCCTAAATTTTACAAATTTTATTATGTATTAAAATAGTATTGGTATTATACATATTGTTTAAAAAAATGTTTAATCTAATTTAGTTTACTCCATAATTTGTAAATGGTTCCGAGTGTATGAAATGGGAACCATATAAATTCATGCAATTCTAAGAGTAAGAATGATCGATTCTTAGATGGGATTAACAGAATATTTCAAATGGAACTAGTATACCAAACATTATCGCCACACCAGGACATAGTATCATGTTATTTAAAAATATAAAAATCATTATGTAAGTATTATTTCTTTGAGGGAAATCAATAGAAAAAGTGGATGATAGATAATAATAGATTATGAGAAGAAGGGGATGAAGGGTTTTCCCACATGTAATAACTATGGAAATTAATTACCTCATACATGATTTAATGTAATTGTAGTTTTCTACATGTGTGCGGAAAATGGAAACCATAATCTTAATTTCAAAGGAAAAATTATATTTTCATTTTTCAATGCTTTAACTATAAGGAGATAAGGAACTACACAAGTGAATTCTATGAGCATCACGGGGTCATGGTCAAGATTTTGATATTAGGATATATAATGTGGAATTACTAATGTTATTGTGATTGGATTTAATAATTATGTTATAAGATTATTTTATTATTGATATTCAGGTTATAAGAACTAGTAAGTGTATAAGGATTGTACTATATTACTATTTCTTAATGAATTTTAGAGTATATTGTTGAATAGTACTAAATACCAATAAAATCGATTCAATGAAATGTTGAACCTCTTTGAAAACACATGACTAAGGGTGAATACCCATTAATATGTGACATATGTTGAGATAATAATAATATGTTTATGGGATAGTGTTAGTTTTAGTGAAATTTTTTGGAGGTTTGATGGGTTGTATCATCATTGTAGGAGTTTGAAAAAAGTTTTGATTTATGTAATGTATTCAACAAACAATGATTTTATATTATGAATCAAGAATATTTTTATAAAGTTTTTATAGTGATAAATGTATTCATATATTTTGAATGTGACATTATGTTCAAAATTATATTGTATGGTGAATATAATGTGGATTTAGTGACATTACTCTAAAATATTTGGTCTCTGAAAATAAGAGTCAAAAGCTTTACTAAATATGTAATGGATAAAATTTAACTTTTGGTTATATTATATAACTTGTTCTAACCATTTTTGATTTAAAAATTATATCGATATAGGAGGAATGGACTTTCAATATAATGACCAATTAATTGAAATTCAAGCAATAAAAATCATTTTCGATATTCATTTCATGATGTAATAAATGAAATGTATATAGATTGATGAAAAACAAATGGATGAAATTGTGCCTATGAAATATAAATATATCATGAAATGATATCTTCATATGTTCTCAATCTAGATGGTAAATAAATTACTCAACTCCTAGAAAATGATATTGAATCAAAAATGTTTTCCTAGTAAATTCATTTATGATGAATAAAATTTCCCCTTAATTCAGTATGTATTTATGGAATTGTGGTTGTTAGTTTTATCTTGATCAATAGCTTTCTTTGAACAATTACCTCTATAACACCCCATGATTATTTTTCCATTATTCTTATCTTTCATGTCCATATCTTCACTTCCAAACCTATGTTCACCTACTTGGAAACCGAGTTATGATATTATTATAGATGACCATCATAATAACCATTATCTTTTATAAATATTTTTTTTATTAACCACAATAAAGCTGTTGGATTTCAAGATAGGATTTTCCAAATTTCAGACACATGATTATTGAGATCAAGATTAAATTGTGAGGACACAATTTTTAAGGTGTAGAATGTAACACCATGATATTTTAAAATAAGAAAATCATGTTTGATAATGTGTAAGAAATAAACCAAGATTATTATTAAATACAATAAATATAGAGTTTATGCTATATTTCTTTTTAAATAAATTCAATCTCTTCGATAGATTACGATTCATGAAACAACAAGTTTATTTAAAATTCGACATTCTATTAAAATATAATTCATTAAACACGACCATTATAATATAGTAGTTATGTTAGAAGGTTGCAATATGACTAAATAAATTGTAGAAATTATATCTTTTACACATGTATAAATTAAATTAAATGGTTATATATTGATTAAATATAAAATATTTACCATTTGAAAGAAAATGAAATATTTTCTTAAAAACTGTATTTTTCTAAATTGTAGATTAGTCATGCTTTGTGAGCATAATTTAAAACTAATTTTTTTTTTACCAATTTTTAAAATTTAATTTTAAAAAATAAACATAATTTTTAAATTGATATGTGAAAATTATATGTGGGTGAATTTTTATGAATGTTTTGAATACATTAATTTTTTGATGAATAGAAAAAAAATTAGAAATTGTTTATTTAAAAAATTAATTTTCATTTAAATTATTTATAATGTTAAAAAATATTTTAAATTGGGTTTAAAGTTAAATTAGTTCAAATATTTTACAATTTATCATATTTATTTCATTTTAATCATTTTATAATGAATTTATATATTACAACATTATACACATTTTCAAAATATTGCTTTGGTAAGTCGCTTTTTCATCACGTCTGGAAATATAATTATGATATCTATTTTTTCACTTATATGAGATGAATTTAGATAAATGGATTCCATATTTGGAATCAGTATATTTTATATTATATAACTAGTTTAATGTAAATTTTTACCATTATGAACTAAAATAATAGTAAAAATTAATTTATGTGACTATGGTAAAAACATGTTTAAACTAAAAAGAAATAGGGTAAAATGAACTAAAAACGTGTCCAAAACCCATTAAATGGACATATTGAGACCCAATAATATCTATGGATTGATAATGACCCATTTTAGAGGCTTTTATAATAATTAAAATGTGTGTATAATTGATTATTTTTGAAAAATACAATGTGTGTCCTCTCCCCTACTTATAAAAGGCCACCCTACCCTCCCTTATCCGCACTCCAAAAGCACTTTGGTTTGGACAATCCTTATCCAAATCACATACCAAAATTCATGTACTAATCTAAGAGGAATTGTTATATCATAATTATAATTTATGAAGGCTTGAGGTTAACATTAAATAGGTTACATGAAAAAGAGAGGGTTTAGATGCATACAAATGATGTTTCACTAGTGGAAAGAGTTTCTTGTATCACTTTAACTTTCATGATGCGTAGGACATATTCACTAGTTATTCATTTCCTTTCTATATATATTGTACCTTTTGATATTCCATATCATTAATATATTTCTGTTTATGATATTTAATGTTTCATTTGATGTTATTTCATTCATGGGCCTTATGATTAAAAAGATAACAATGTGATAAGGGTTTATTTCACAATCCCATCATTATTCTAGATTGATTTTGTATAAGTCTCCATTGGGGGAATTAATTGATATTTATTTATTAAAATTAATCTATTTTCTTTTCCACTAGTTATTCATGAACTCTTTAAAATAAAAGAACCATTTTCCCACTCTTTCATACTTAATACGGTAGAGATAATGTTTTTATGAAAATCGATGTTTATTTCTCTCTTTGATCAAAAATTTATTCTAAAAAAATCCATGCTTCATAGAAATGTTCTCAATAATATTTTTATCCTTTTAAAAATGATATATTAAACAAATTTTACCAAATTTTACTATTTACAAATATTTTTGAATTGATTCTTCATATTCTTTTTATAAACAAGTCACATTTGGATTTTAATGAAAATGGGAAATGAAAATTTATTTTAACATGTATGAAATAAACAAAATATTATACCTTCATTGACACTAAATGTTTAAAATATTATTTTACATTTTTTAAAATATCATTTTTAAATAAATGTATTTTCAAAATATTTTTCAAACTTTTAGTTTTAAGAAATATTTTCAAGTTGAAATGTTTTTTTCCCTCAAAAATATTCTTAATGAAATTTTTATGGTAATTTTATTCATGAAAAATATTAATCCATTGTCAAAATTTTTACCAAATGGGAATATTTTTTGTTGATATATTTTTTTTCTCTATATGGTTTATGATATGTTTGATAAAGAATGAACAATTTTATTACCATTCATCATATTACTCTAGAGGGTTTGTGATTATTTTTATTGAGTGCAGTAAGTATTAACATTTCTTATGTTAGTTTTTAAAATTCATATTTATAGTTTAACACATTAATATATTGAATTAATTGGAATTATTATTTGATGAGTGGTTAAAATAATTATAAAGACCCTCAATGCATTGGTAGGTCTCATGAGAAAAATTAACTTGGGTATTTGGATGAGGCCTTACCCATTTTTGTAAGCTGTATTGGGACAAGGCCTTGATGGTAATAATTATAATCCCGAGGCCTTTAAGGTATGTTTAAGATGTTTTTAATTATGAATTACATCATTATGAATTCATTCCTTTATATTATATTTGTTTATTCAGTTATTTAGAATATCCATGGTTAAGTTCCAAGCTCATGTTATTATTTATATAATATTATAATATCATCATTAATTTGTACCATATTATGATTAATTGTTTGACTAAATTTCACAGGATTCAGTTATTTAATTTTCTCTATTTATTATTATTATTTATTAATGATATATTATTCTTTACACATTCCAATAATGATCATTTTATCTCCCCCCTTTCTTATATTTTGTTTTCCTATGGATACCAAGAAGTGTGTTGTAATGATATGCATGGGTACACTATGAGGAATAATGACATCCTGAAATAAAACATTTGTTTATTTTATGTTCTCAAATATATGTGATATTAAATAATGTATCAATTTTACCAAGTCTAATAATCTATTAGATCCTTTTGGATGAAATACATTGTTCCTATTGTCAATATAAATAATTAGACACTAGATTATGTTAACTAGATTTAGTGTCAGTATATATAATGGGTTTTCCATAATCATAATAACAACTAAGTGTATTTAATATACGTAATTTATTAGTATGTAATCGATACCATGTATTTATATTATATGGAAGAGGAAGTAAAAAAATAGGGTTTAAGAGTTATGTATCTTTATCGAGAACCCTATTTTGGATTACACAATAATCCATGAAGAGATGGTATTTTGGAAAGAATATAAGATCTAATTTCTTGTAATGGAATCTAGGAAGGTATCACGGTAGGGATTGGTCTATATATAATTCTCAAAAAGTATAAGGAAAATAATAATAGAGGTCCCCTTTTATAAGTGATGATAGGGTCACTCTTGGAATTAATTAAAAATTAAACTATAATGGAGTCTTTACAAAGCCAATTCATCACAATTACTATATATTAAAATAAAATTAAGATAAGTTCATAATATAATCTACCTATAAAATTTATACAAGTTTTTGTTATCATTTTAAACCATATTTGTTTATTAACGCATTGGCTAACTAATTTCAAAATTAATTGTAACAATAACTTTTTCAATATTAATGGTAAATAATTAAACATATATAGTGAAAATTTGATCATAAATGGCCAAGAAATAACATTTTGGACCTTATATTGATAAAATTATTTTCTTTAAATAATTTAATTATTTTTGAATAATTAAATATCTTATTATTTTTCATAAATTATCATTAATATCAATTCTGAAACTATTCATTTTATTTGAGTTTGAAAACAAATTGATAAAATAGGAATATGAATGTAAATATTATAGAATTTTATATTTTGTTATATTTATCTATAAAAATCATGGAATATAATAATACGTCGAAAATATATTACATTTAATATTTTTAAAATCAATTATTTTATTTTTCAATTAATTTTATAAAAATTGTGAGAGTGTTGTTTATTACATTTATGGTAATTATTTAGTCAGTAGCAATGATAAATATATTACAACGATTAAAAAATTAATTATGTTTTAGATAAACCTTTATAACTGAACTTTTCCTCTTATAATCCATATATTGATATTTTCTAGATAATAAATCCAATAATAACAATTAATATTTTATTATTTTCTTAAATTAATATAATGGTCATAATCATAGTAATAAGATACCACGTGAAAATTTGTCCATATTTGTATAAAAATGGAAGAAATAAACTCATTATATATGATATAGGGAAGTCTTAGAGAAATTCTACTGCCATATCCAAAAGTTTTAACCCTATTTTACCCAATTTACTTTTATCGTTGTGACAATAACATACTATGGTTAATATTCATATTGATCAAAACAAAAATGGACCTGTGTATCAAATTTATATATCTTGATTCCAAATATGGGATCCATTTATAAAGATTAAATTTCTACATGTAAGAGAATTTACATTTAAAACAAGTGTGCAAAATATGATGAAATCAATTTTTTAGAAAAATTCATTTTAAGCATAAAAGAAGATATTTTCTTATCTTATGTGTAGAAAAAATAATATATGAATGATATGAAATTTTATTGAATATACAATAATAAAATTAATTAATTACATTTATCAATATTGATTAATTTTTTTTAATTTAAAAATATATGACGTGCAGAAATTTTTTTTTCTAGAAAAAATATTTTTTCTTTGGAAATTTATTATTTTCATTTATTAACAATTGATAAACATTGAATTAATTTTATACATTTATAAAAAAATAAAATTTTCAATAATTCTTTATTACTATTAATACTGACCAATCCAAAGTCATATCGGTAACAATCACATTAAATAATAATATTTTAATTGTATATCATCATTTTTTTAAACATTATATTTCATGCTTCATAGATTTTTAATGAAATTAAACCCATTAAAATGATATATCATTAAATACAAAGGTTATATATTATTCCCCCATTAAAATAAATTTCTCTCCTAAAATTCTTACACTCTAATAAAGACAAATAAGTATATCTTTCTTTCATCGCATCCTCATGTTACCTTGTAGCTTCATTGAATTTTTAATTCCTCTAGAAAACATTAACTAGGTGAGTTGATTTGTTTCATAGAACCTTATCTCTCTAATCCATGATTTCTATGGGTTTTTATGGAATCTCATTATCTAGGGGTTCAACCACTATGTTTAGTAATTGTGAAGGATCAGGAATGTAACTCCTAAAAAGAGATACATGGAACACGTAGTGAACATGGGAGATGTTTAGAGGAAGTTATGAGTGTTATGCTTCCATACCTATTTGATCATAAATAAAAAAAGGTCCAATATACCCAAGGAATATATTTTCATTCTTTCAAAATCTCATAGCCTTATTCTATGGAAAAATTCAAAGGATTCCATTTTCACCATCTTCAAACCCCAGATCTCACTAGAAATTGATTGTATAACATTTATGTCAACTCAAAAATACATTAATGTGATTATTAATGCCTCTAACATTCTATAAAATTTACTCATCTAGTTCAGGTCCTAATAGATTTTTTCTCCAACTTAATCCTAGTATGTAGCTGTTGTGTAATCCCTACCATATATGGCTATATAAGGATCCATCTTAAATCTAAATTGAAAGCTATTATTATAAAGAAAATCAACTATAGGATGATGCAGATCCAAACCACCTTTAAAATATATAGAATAAGAACTCATAAAATATGATTTATTTTGAATGGTTCTCTCAGACATACCATATATTTGAGGATGAATCATAGTACTGAAACACAACATTATATCCATAGCATGCAGAAGACGTCACCAGAACATTAAGGTAAACCTTAGATCATGATCCTATATAATAGAATGTTGTTCTACATGAATACTTACTAATTTATTAATACATATTCTAGTAAGATGATCATTATATAAATATTATCAAACTCAAATGAAGTGTTTTAACTTTGTAAAAAGATCGACTAATATCTATATAATGTTATGGCCTTAGATATTATGGGGATTCCAATGAAAAAAAATCCATTGTTATGTTTTTCTCTTTAAATTATTCTATGGTTAATGAATACAAAATTCCAATAGAATTCTATCTCTCTTCCATAACATCCTTCCATATGATGCACTGAGATTTATACTCTATAATATCTCTCTTCTTGTTGTCTAACCATATATACTATTTTATATCTCTTTACATATTCATACTTCAAGGATTAATAGAGAATGATGAGATATGAGAATCACCCAATTGATCCTTCATAATGTTTTAAATTTAAGGGACACAACCAAAACTCTTGATCCTTATCATTATATAACAATCAATTTTGACCTCAGAAACACTTATCAACTTATTTTTTTGTTCAACATCATCATTATTTGCCTCTTTAATCTTCACATGGATAGATGGTTGGAAACTCATTTGAGATAGATATAATTTATACCTGTCAATTAATATCCCCAAATACAACATTAAAAATCTTGAAAGGATGGATCTTTTTTATCCTTATAATAGATAACCTAGGATGATATTTTCGAATTAGATCATCTTCATCCGTTTTCACATTCCAAGGGTGGTATTGTATTGAGAATTTATAAAATTTAGTCAACTCCAGGTATCATCTCTAGAATTTATTTAACACTATTTGAGTGAATATATAGGATGAAATTTTATGATCAGAATATATGTCACATGTTTCTCTATAAGATAATTCCAGTATATATTTAGTAAATAAATTATCATAGTTAACTTCAAATCATTAGTTGGGTAATTATTCTGATGAAACTTCAATTTTGGTGAGGAATAATCTATAACCATATCATTATTAATGAGGATTCACCCTATTCTTTTCATTAATACATCACTATAAATTAAAAACCCATATCTAATGCTCAGTAGTGTAAGAATATTTATGCTGATTAACATTTTCTTCATTTCCTTAAAATATTCCTCTCATTCACCTATCTAAATAAAATTGAACCATTAAAATATAACATGCTTAGTGGATTAAAAAGTTGAGAGAAATTATCCACAAAGCATAATGAATATCCATACAAACCAAGAAAACTAAAGATATCAGTCATAGTGGTTGGTCTTGGAAAATGTTCAAATATTTCACCTTTTATTGATTGACTATATACTTATGATGGTTATTATAAATCCCAAAAATGAAACATTGTGTATCCAAAATTCAATCTTGGTAATTTTTTAACACAACATATCTATTTGTATGTTTTTTATTACAATACTCAAGAGATCTTTATGTTCTTCCTCTCTCTTTGAATACAAAATAAAATCATGTATAAAGAATACCATTAACTAATTAAGGTAATCACTATAGTCTTTATTCATTAAATCTATAAAGATAAAATCATCATTATTATTACCAAATGGCATAATTATATATTTATAGTGTCTATTCCATGAAAGTAATGATGTGTTGGGTATATCATACATGTTAAACATCAATTGTTGTTATCCAGAATAAAGATCAATGTTAGGAAAATATTTTGGTCTTCATAATTAATCTAAAAAATCATCAATATGGGGATGAGGATAATTATTCATGATTGTGATTTTTTAATTATTCAATAATCAATATCGAGTCACAGTTATGAATGTTTCTTCATAACAAAAATAATAGGTTCACCCCATTGTAATAAACATGAAAGAATATATCCCTTTTCAATATTCTCTTAGTGTTACTTCTTCAATTCATTCAACACAATCACAAAAAACCTATATAAAGATTTAGAAATATGGGTAAATCTAGGTATGAGTTCCATTAAGAACTAAACTTAATTATTAGGAGGTAGAATGAGAAATTATTTTTTTAAAACATCAACAAACATACTCACAATATGAGTTTCTCTTCAACCATCAGAGATAAAAACCTCTTTCGAATAAAAATCAAGAACCATATATTGGATTTTAATTCCATTATATGTCCATTTTTATCGTAACAATGATAGATGATCATAATATAGTTTAGAATATAAAATGTGACTTCACTTATTTGATAATTAATGTTGTATTTATGTTAATAAATCCAGTATTTTCCTAAAATAATATCAAATTCAACCAGAGTGAGAATAAATATATTTATAGGTAGCACATTCCCCCAAACTTCAACTAGAGAATAATCATAGACTTGAGATGTGAGCATCATGCCAATAGAGATTTTCACTGTTAATTCAACATCTAATTGTGGATGTGGTACTGTAATACCCATAGAAAAGTATTCCAATATAATAGATGGTGTAGATCCATTATAAAATAAGACAACTGTAGTTTTAGAGTAGATGTTAATTGTACATTTAACCACTTCATTATCCACATAAGAAATAGCGATCACATGATATTTACCATTGTATATAGAAATAATATGTAACTACTGTCGATCATTTTAGTTACCCTTTAGATTTGAGCACTAGTTTGATTAATTCCCATACTCCTTTCATTCTAAACACTATAGTGTTTGTGGTTCATTCATTCATTATTAATTTTTTTCTTTGTTCCTTTCATTGACAATTCAATTTTAATAATTACGTAATTTTATTATTTAAAAACATTCCTTTCCAAAAATTCTATTTCCTAATACCCTTACAAAAATTTCCTCCATGTTCCCTTCCATGCATTGAGAATAATGGATGGATCAACTTCTTCTACCCATGGTATTCATAATTTCCTTTTAATTCCATCTTTCATTACAATTCAAAAGGATGATATTAATGTATAACTTCAATATAAATATCCACATTAATATAACACCAAACAATTTGTTCATATATAGTGAAGTTTTTTAGAGACATCACCCTTACATGACTTGATTTTAATATATCTAAGAACTGATCAACCATAATTATCGGTTAGATGAAAATAACAAAATCATATGTCACCAGTCTTGTAAAAGTTTCCTAATAGGTACAAAAAAATTCATCATCCTTATGATATAGAATAAGAAATTCCATATCCATTTTCATATGAAGAATATAATTAAATTACTAGTTTAAAAACATTCTTAAAAACACACCACAATCCATGGAGTAAATTTCTTCCTATTGCATAATATTATTAAAAAGATTACACCATTTATTTTCTTTGCCTTACAAATGATAGAAAACCAAAATTAAATTTTCATTCTCAAAATATTGGAGAGGGTAAAATATATTTTCAATTGTACTGATTCATTAATTAGAAACTATTGGATCATTATATCCACTAAAATTAGTTGAGTTTTTGCTCATCAAGGACTCAATAGATCAATATTCCCTCCATTTCCCATTTGGAAGCATAAAAGGATTCATCGATTGAGAAATGTTTTTTATCATAGAAAAAAGATTTTATATTACGTCTCCCATAACATTTGTTTTTTTGGTGGATATTCAGTGCATTTCTTTAATATTTATAATTAACATGATTTATTTTAGTTCTAGCTATTGAATACATCAAAAATAATAGTGTGAGAAATAATAATCATAGTGGGAAAAAATAATCATGAAAAGTAATTTATAATATTTCTAAGTTATGAAAAATTATTTTTAATATATTAAAACTTATGTTTAACTTTAGTCATTAATGACCATCATATATTAAAATAATTTAAGATGGTTTATTAAAAATATTAACTAACCAAAGAATATTTCTCAAGTGTGTAACAACCAGATGTTTTTATTAAATATTTTCTCTAAATAATTTTAATTCATAAATAGTTTTCACTGCAAGAAATTATGAGTTAAAATGAATAGTTATATGCCCTTAGTATAAAATTTCCATCATAACCTAATAGTTCGGTTGCGAAGAGTAATTATAACAAACATATAAAAATGTATAAAAATATAAATAAATTATATATTTGTATTTTTGTTTTTTGAATTACTATTAGTAAGTAAAATTAATGAAATATATATTTTATATACATAATAAAATACTTTTGATATTCATCAAATGTATATTTTTTTCATATGATATGAATAAACCCTATTTGACATATAAAAACCTATTTTTTCAAAAGGGAAAATTTTCACCTTTTAATAGAGAACCATTTTAAATTAAAATGTGGACAAATTAATAATTTTAATATGAAAAAATAAAAAGTTTATTTTGCATAAATATATAAAAATTTACATTGGATTATTTTATGATATATTTCTAATAACAGTCTAGTTTTGATGAATAGTAAAAAAACACTAAAATTTAAGTAAAAATTATTTTTTTCAAAACGATTTATATGATTAAATAATAATATTGTATTTTTTAAAATATAAATATAATGTATTTGTATCATTAATTATAATGTATGTCATTGTAGAGACCCGAAGATTGACGTACAATGACATTACATTACTTTTGCGGAATACTTAGTACATAACAAAAACACACACATAAGGACCGTAATAGTTTAGTGTCTTTGGAAACTCGGAATATAATCTTCTAATCATGGTGAATGATCTTCAACATCTCTCATAATGATCTTCCTTTTTTTATACCTAAAACCTTTCTTTATATCCTAGGAAAAGAAAACATAAAAGGGTGATCTCAAATGCTTAGTAAGGGTAAACAAAAGAAATATCAATCACGTCATATTCATAAGAACATAACATTTTGAAAATCTTAACCTGCAAAAGTGATCATAATATCATAACATGGGATAAATCATAGTAGTGAAATGTAATCCCAATAATCATAACTTAAAACATGAAACTTTGTGGAATACACACATAATCATAGAGAATCATTTCTTATTAGTCAAGACTCATTTCCAAGACTATCTTAGTGGACAAATTCTATTTTTGAACCGAGCTCACTCCTCGTTTAAGTCTTGTTTCACTGAACCGGTTTAACCTGCCGTTCCAGCAATGTCTATCTCATGAGATATAAAATCTTTACCCAATGCATTGGAGGTAGATATATGTCCCACCCATCTCATAATGATACCATTCTTATGTGTGCCACAAAATCATAAACCATACATCATTGCATAACCCATGTAATAAAAATGGGAATCTTAAACATCGTGACATCATAAAACAATTCATATAAGATAAAGGAATTCATAAAAATATTTCCATCACAACATAATCAAATCAATGTAATAATAGGGATAGAAATAGAACCCTATAATATCTTAGATAGAAAATAATTTTTATAAAACACTTGAACTCCATTCTTGATGAAAATATCTTTTCTACTTCAAAAACATTATTCCTTTCTTAACATGTCATACAATTCTAAACTAAAAGAAGTTGATTAAAAATAAACATGAAAATTTGTAAGGGAAGATTCTTAGAAATAATGTTTTAGAAATCCATTCCTGCCGTATAAGTTAAAAAAACATTCTTCTCGTACTTTTGTTGGAAAAGTCAAAAAGTACCTCATACGAAAAATGACAAAAGATTCCTTTCATATCTTTTACTAAAAACTCACCGAAGGGTAAAATTGGATATAAACTATTGTAGAAGGATATAAATATTACATATTTAGGACACATGGATGTGGATGATAAAATACACCCCTGTAAATTCCAAAGTATAAACAATCTCGGATAAAAATTAGATTGTGATATTTCCCTTATCTTAGGTCCGATTTTCTTCGTAAGTGTCCGAACCTCCTCTTCTTTGAAGCACCTCTTTGAGATCTCCTTTTAGGGCACTAAAATTGGTCTTTGAGGAAGACCAGAACCTCTAGGATGTTTCTATGGAAGTGGAGAAGGTAATTTTTCATGGGGTGGCTGAGCCTGAAGGCTCAAAGTGGTGTGAGGAAGAGAGGGAGGAGGTGCCCTTTTATAATGGAGTAGAGGGGCTCTTATGGAAAAACTAAAAATATTATTTTATTATAAAGCCAAATTATGTTTCAAATAGCTCCAAATTGATTTATTTCTAAGCTAATGTGGGAATGGGTCGAAATCCTCTCATCCAATAGAATTTGGACAAGTTTAGTTTACTATTTTAACCTTATCATTTAGTTTTAACTTTATGTTAGATAATTTTACTTTTACCGTGTCTTTTTGTGTTCTTACACTATAAGGTTAATAAAATTACTATAACAAGCCAAACGAACCCCAAGTTGTTTATTATTAATATATATAACATTATCTAAGTCATTTGGCTGAGCCTTAGATTTTTAGGAATAAAATAACAATTAATAATATAATATTTGTTTTAAAAACTATTTTATGTCAATTTTGACACTATTTAGTAATTGATTTTTGTGAAAATTATAACAGAATGATTAGTTCAAAAAAATTTAATTAACTCAATAATAACATGTCATATTAACCTATAAAATTAGTTTAATTCATAAAAAGTCTCAAATTACATTTATTTGGGTATTTATAACATCAATTATGTCAATATTTCATTAATAAGATAAATACTGTATCATCTTTGTGTTATAAATAAATTAAATTATTTAATGTCTAAAAATAACAAATAAAATACCATTTTGTAGGAAATATTTTTAGATTTCTAATGAATATTTATAGTCTAATTTATCATATGTATAACCCTATATTAAAAATTATTTACTTATTAAACTTTGATATTAACTATTTTAATCCTTCTTTAAATAAATTAATAATAAATGTCCTAATTTATCCAAGTGGGCCTAAATGGACATATTTTATTCCTAAGGTTGTTTTTGGTCGAATTACACTTATCCAATAGAATTAGGACACGTGTTAGGGTAATAATAATAACATTTTTACCCTTAATTACCCTATTTACTTTTAACCGTGGTAAAAAAAGTAAAAAGTTACTATTCACAAAAAATTATTTTTATCTCATTGAACCACATTTTACTTATTGACATCAACCGTGTCTCTCGGATTTTTGAAATTCCATTCACAGAAGCGGTAAAATTAAGTTTTATGAAAAATTCATTTTTTTTAACTACCACTTAGTGGTCTCACTATTCATCAAAAAATGAATGTTTCCTGAAAAATACCAAAAATTAGGCCTAAGCTATATTTTATATTATAAACTCAAAAATTATGTCTATTTTACCAAATTCAAAACATATCAGTTGCATTCATTAATTTAAAAATTAATTTCCATCGTCAAAACAAATAGCGTGTTCTTAAGAGATAATAACTATCAAAAGATTGACACTTGTTTATGTCTGGTTTAAATGTGAAATTACATCCAATGACCAACATTGTATTAAATTGTAAAAATGTATTCTAAAGATACTTTAAAACCACTCAAATTAATAATTTATCACTATTCATTATTTCGATTAAAAAGGTTGTTTTTAATTAAAATTTAGTAATTATCACTATTCATCAGAAAATGAAAGTTAACCAAAAAGTACCAAAATTTCACCCTAAGCTAATTTCGATATTCCAAATAGAAAAATGAAGTCCATTTTGAAAAATAAATTTACAAAATTTCAAAAAGTGGTTATTACTATTAATAATGGCTAGTTTTAATAATATTTAAATAGCATATCGTTGTTTAGTGGAACTCAGTATTGCGTACTACACGCACTATCGAGGAAGGTTGCGATTGCGTGTAATGCAAGGAAAATCAAGGATGCCTATTGTGAAAGATCCTTTTGGTGTAGCGTACGACACAAGACATTAATGAAATTAAAAGGAATATTCTTCATAAAATCTCGGGGTGTCACATTCTACCCCCCTTAAAATGAATTTCGCCCTCAAAATTCGTCGGGGTTATAAATGGTTTACTACTTGAAAGTTTCTTTAATAGAAACCCACATCGTAAAAAAGATTACCAAAACCAATCTTTAAAAACAAAAGTATGAAACGTAACGGTTACCCAAATAAACTAATAACTGGGTTTCCACATAGATGAAAATATGGATATGGAAGAGAAATATAACCATCGGGTTCTGATGGAGAGTGGTAGAGAACATGGATATGGGAAATCCAGCAATCACAAAGCCATAAATTTGTGATGATCTAAGGTACCATCTGATTCATCATATATAAGATCACTAGGAAAACATTTTTGGTTTTCAAGATCATTTCCCTAAAGTTGAAGAATTTGAATTAGAATAAATACTTACTTTATATTGGTACAATCTCACTGTTGTTCGTGCCTTGAACAATTTCCACTTCATCTCTTAATGAAATGAAGTTGAATTTGTTATTTGTGAAGTGTTAGTAGATCATGTGATAGAATGACGGGTCATTCAATCTATATCAAACAAAAGGATAGAAAAAGTTATTAAATATACATTAGTCGATCTATAGTGAGATTAATCATATATGGTTCCTAAAATGGACTTATACTTATTATATCATAATAAAACTAGTTTCTACTAAATAGGGAATTCCTGTAGGCTAGTGGTAGGTGATAAAGTCCAGTCGCACTTCAGTTGTGGGTTCGATTCCCACAGCCTTGTCCGACGCGATGGGTTGTCACCCATCCTGCAGGTTGTCCTTTTTCTAAATATAAATTACTATAACATCCCATAAATAATATTGAAAAAAACTTCTATCCTTAAACAATACTAACTTATGTCCAACATAATCCATTACAATCATTAGGCATATCTAAAATACTTTGGTCCAAGCTCACATTATAAAGGAAATGATTACTTGAAATGTCACATAACAATCACGTGAATGCCATCATTTATCCCCCATATATCATAAGATATATCTTGTTGGTCAAATTACAAACATGTGAATACCTTAATCATGTATTCTCTTGAAGAATGAATACCCATTAATTGAACCATAGTGAAAACATGAATGTAGTTAAAAGTTAACACTTTCCACATACCAAAATCCTCAAAATTCTTTATACTCAAACCATGATATCACTTAGTCCTTATATGAATCATGAGATCATGAATACAATCAAACATCTCATTATCTTCTTATCCCTTCATTATGCACATATCATCTACTTACCAAAAATATCTCAATCACTTTCCATGGTTACCGGTACCATAAAATTATTGAAAACCACAATATTCCAATACATAAATATTCCAAAATTCCACGATAATATATACAACATTATTTTGGAATCGCATTACATAAACACTTAATAATTCCACCACATCGTTGTCATATTCAACATCGCCAATATTGATCGCATGCGACTTCCCTTTGTCCTTTTCCTTATGTGGTTGCTCATGTCGATCATCATTAACCCTTGGATAGGGCATTGATTAGCATAATGCCCCATTTCATTGCACTTGAATCATTGAAGTGTTGTTGGTGCGTTCTCTGCAGCCTTTTCTTTATTCACATCATTAGAAACCCTTTTTCCATTACTTCGACACTCATCTGCTCGATGACCTTCTTTTCCACACTTAAAACATTTTCTAGTCCCTTTAATACAATCTCCACCATGCTTCTTTCCACAATTTGAGCATAAGGAAACATTCATCTCTTTTTCACCATTATTCTGATATTTCTCCTTGAACTCCATCTTTCTTTTCTTGTCAAAACCATGAGATGAATATGTAACACCAAATTCCATTTCTACCTTAATAGCACATCGCACAATTTCTTCATAGCTACTGATGTCTCTTATAGATAATTCCCTTCGAAGATTTGGTTTTAAGCCACTGAAGAATTGATCAACATTACTTTCAAGATGGATGATAAATCCAGATGCATAACTTTCAAGCCCTGTAAAATTCGTTTCGAATATACCAATAGATTCATCATACTTTTTCATTAGTTTAAGAAACTCTTTCTCCATCTTTGTTCGAAGAATAATAGGTAAGTACTTATTGAAAAATAAGTTCTTTAACTCATCCCATTCCATGGACTCAATTTCATCTCTTGGCCTCGTATTCTTGATAAGATTCCACCATTGATCAGCATCACCTTCCAAACGATACACTGCTAAGATGACTTTATTATGTTCAGAACATTGAAGAACTGAAAATATCTTTTCAGTAGTACTGATCCATTGTTTAGCAACAAGTGGATCATAAGACCCACTGAAAGAAGGTGGACGTTGCCTCGTGAAGGACTCAATAGAATATTGTTCCCTTCTCTGCTCATTTGGAAGCCCAGAATGATTCATAGCTTGTGTAAGTATAGCAATATGATTTTGCACTCCATCTCCCATAACATTTGTTTATTCAGGAAGACAATCATTGAATTGTCCATTTCATTGATCAACACGGTTCTTTCAGGTTCCAGCCATCATCTAAAACCCAAAAAGAATAGTGTGAGAGGCAAAAATCATGCTAGGGAAAACAACATAATAAAGGGGGAGTACCCTCAATATCTAACATCTTAGGTTAAATTCTAAGATTGTTAGTGAAATTCTATTACTATAACCAGTACATATACTTAACCTTAGGGACATCCTTAGATATACCTTAGAGATATCTCTTGGTATCTCACTAAAGTTCTCGCATCCTAGATTACAATGGTTGACTAAACCTTCCTCTGATACCAACTGTAGAGACCCGAAGCATGACGTACAAGGACATTACATTAATTTTGTGGAATACTTAGTACATGACAAAAAAAACACACAAGGACCGTAATAGTTTATTCTCTTTGGAAATTCGGAATATAATCTTCTAATCATGGTGAAAGATCTTCAACATCTCACATAATGATCTTCCTTTTTTATACCTAAAACCCCTCTTTATATCTTGGGAAAAGAAAACATAAAAGGGTGAGCTCAAATTCTCAGTAAGGGTAAATAAAGGAAATATCAATCACATCATATTCATAAGAACATAACATTTTGAAAATCTTAACCTTCAAAATAGATCATAATATCTTAACATGGGATAAATCATAGTATTGAAATGTAATCCCAATAATAATAACATAAAAAATGAAACTTTGTTTCATACACACATAATCATAGAAAATCATTTCTTATGAGTCAATACGCATTGCCAAGACTACCTTAGTGGAAAAAGTCCATTTCTGAACCGAGTTCACTCCTCGTTTCAGTCCTGTTTCACTGAACCGGTTTAACCTGCCGTTCCAGCCATGTATATCTCATGAGATATAAAATCTTTACCCAATGCATCAGAGGGAGATATTGGTCCCACCCATCTCATAATGATACCATTCTTATGTGTGACAAAAAATCATAAACCATACATCATTGCATAACCTATGTAATAAAAATGAGAATCTTAAACATCGTGACATCATAAAACAATTCATATAAGATAAAGGAATTTATAAAAATATTTCCATCACAACATATTCAAATCAATATAATAATAGGGATAGAAAAAGAACACTATATTATCTTAGATGGAAAATAATTTTTATAAAACACTTGAACTCCATTCTTGAGGAAAATATCTGTTCTTCTTCAAAAACATTTTTCCTTTCTTAACTTGTCATACAATTCTAAACTAGAAGAAGTTGATTAAAAATAAACATGAAATCTTGTAAGGGAAGATTCTTGGAAATAATGTTTTAAAAATCCATTCCCGACGTATTAGTTAAAAAAACTTTCTTCTCGTACTTTTTCAGAAAAGTCAAAAAGTACCTCGTACGAAAAACGACAAAAGATTCCTTTCATTTCTTTTACTAAAAACTCACCCAAGGGTAATATTTGTTATAAACTATTGTAGAAGGATATAAATATTACATATTGAGGAAAATGGATGTTGATGATAAAATACAACCCTCTAAATTCCAAAGTATAAACAATCTCAGATAAAAATGAGATTGTGATATTTCCCTTACCTTAGGTCCTATTTGCTTCGTAAGTGTCTGAACCTCCTCTTCTTTGAAGTGCCTCTTTGAAATCTCCTTTTTGGGCACTAAAATTGGTCTTTGAGGAAGACCAGAACCTCTAGGATGTTTCTAGGGAAGTGGAGAAGGGAATTTGGTAGGGGTTGGCCGATCTTGAAGGCTCAAAGAGGTGTGAGGAAGAGAGGGAGGAGGTTCCCTTTTATAAGGGAGGAGAGGGGCTCTTTTGGAAAAACCAAAAATATTATTTTATTATAAAGCCAAATTCGGTTTTAAATAGCTCCAAATTGATTTATTTCGAAGCTAAGGTAGGGATGGGTCGAAATCCTCTCATCCAATAGAATCTGGACAAGTTTAGTTTACTATTTTAACCTTATCATTTAGTTTTAACTTTAAGATATATAATTTTACTTTTACCGTTTCTTTTTGTGTTCTTACACTATAAGGTTAATAAACATACTGTAACAAGACAAACAAACCCCAAGTTGTTTATTATTAATATATATAACCTTATCTAAGTCATTTTTTCGAACCTTAGATTTTTAGGAATAAAATAACAATTAATAATATAATATTTGTTTTAAAAACTATTTTATGTCAATTTTGACACTATTTAGTAATTGATTTTTGTGAAAATAATAACAGAATTATTTGTTCGTAAAAAGTTAATTAAATCAATAATAACATGTCATATTAACCTATAAAATTATTTTAATTCATAAAAGTCTCAAATTACATTTATTTGGGTATTTATAACATCAATTATGTCAATATTTCATTAATATGATAATTACTGCATCATCATTGTGTCATAAATAAATTAAATTATTTATTGTCTAAAAATTAAATATAAAATACCATTATGTAGGAAAGCTTTTTAGATTTCTAATGAATATTTATAGTCTAATATATCTTATGTATAACCCTATATTAAAAATTATTTACTTATTAAACTTTGATTTTAAATATTTTAACCCTTCTTTAAATATATTAATAATAAATGTCCTAATCTAATCCAAGTGGGCCTAAATGGTCATATTTTATTCCTAAGGTTGTTTTTGGTCGAATTACACTTATCCAATTGAATTAGGACATGTGTTATGGTAATAATAATATCATTTTTAGCTTTAATTACCCTATTTACTTTTAACTGTGGTAAAAAAAAGTAAAAAGTTACTATTCACCAAAAATTATTTTCATCTCACTGAACCACATTTTACTTACTGACATCAACCGTGTCTCTTGGATTTTTGAAATTCAATTCACAGAAGTGGTAAAATTAAGTTTTATGAAAAATTAATTTTTTTAACTACCACTTAGTGGTTTCACTATTTATCAAAAAATGAAAGTTTCCAGAAAAATACCCAAAATTAGGCCTAAGCTATATTTGATATTATGAGCTCAAAAATGATGTCTATTTCACCAAATTCAAAATATATCAGTTGAATTTATAAATTTAAAAATTAATTCCCTTCGTCAAAACAAATAACATGTTCTTAAGAGATAATAACTATCAAAAGATTGACACTTGTTTATGTCTGGTTTAAATGTTAAATTACATCAAATGACCAATATTGTATTAAAATGTAAAAATATATTCTAAATATTCTCTAAAACCACTCAAATTAATAATTTATCACTATTAATTATTTCTATTAAAAAAAATTTTAATTAAAATTTAGTAATTTTCACTATTCATCAGAAAATGAAAGTTATCCGAAAAGTACCAAAATTTCACCCTAAGCTAATTTCGATATTCTGAATTCAAAAATAAAGTCCATTTTTAAAAATAAATTTAAAAAATTTCAAAAATTGGTTATTACTAATCATAATGGCTAGTTTTAATAATATTTAAATAGCATATCGTTGTTTAGTGAAACTTGGTATTGCGTACTACACGTGCTATCGAGGAATGTCGCGATTGAGTATAATGAAAGGCAAGTCAAGGATGCGTATTGTGAAAGCTCCTTTTGGTGTAGAGTATGACACAAGACATTAATGAAATTAAAAAGAATATTTTTCATAAAATCTCGGGGTGTTACAGTCATTATAATGAATTTTAAATTGAATTCATATGTAAATAAATTTTAATCTTTGAAATGTTTTAACTGTTGAAAACATGTTCTCTCATTCCGACAATATGATTGATTTTGAATTAATTACTAAAACATTTGTGTATTTAATTTTAAAAAATTTACTCCACATTATGAATCATAAGGTCCAATATATGTAAATAGAATTATTTTATTTTTGGGTATAATGAATAGTAAATTCCGTAATTTTTTTTGTAATATTGTAAAAGGGTAAACCAAGTAATTAAGGGTAAGAAAACTATTTTAAATATCCCAAAAACTTTTATTAATATAATTGGATGACTATGTTTTGACCTAAATTATCCTTGGGTCGAAATGGTATCCATTTGAATCTATTAGGATGACATTTGAGCATTTAATTTATTTTATTTAATGAAAAGTTGAATATATCTCACTCAACTTTAAATAACTAAATATTTTTTATATAAGGCTATAGAGTATATAAACTCAATTATGAATGCTCGTTTGAAAGATAAAATATTCTTCTTTATTATGGAAATTTATTTTTAATATTTATAAAATATATAATTACCTTAATATATTATATGTTAATGATGAATATATAATTTGTTTGATGAAAAATAAATATTATAGTTTTTATTTAAATAATATAGCCTATTTAAAGACCCAAAAAATTTGAAAAATCTTATTTTTCCAATATATATCGACCATAATCATCAAAGGGTCGAGTTATTGGACATTTATTACATTATAGAAGGAATTATAACAATTATATTTCTTTATTTAAAGTGATATTAAGGTTTTCACCTTTGTAATTTAATAATTATAACTTTTTAAATGATGGGGTTTTCAGAAGGTAAATTCGACTGAAAATATTAATATAGAATATATTATATATATATTCATTATTGTATTTTATTTTTAATTGTTATTCAACAAATATATATATTAAATAGTAAAAAAAATTGATGTAGTAATTATCTTGTTAATAGAGATGAAAAATAAATGTAATTAAAAATGTTAAAATAAATATAATTTTGGATAAGTAATTTTTATAAGAAATTTTATAAATTACGTTTTCCTCTTTAGAATATACCTTAATTTTTTTCAATGTTTCTTGTTATTTTAATCTTTTTAAAAATAACTGAATTTTTTATTGTCAAAATTGACACAATTGACTATTTATCAAAATAATGTTAATTAAATTATTAAAAAATCATAACACGTTTTTGAAATAATATAATAATAATTATATGGTAGAAAATTTTCGAAAGCATTTATTTATTGCATATTTTACACCAAATAAGAAAATATTTCACCCTTTTAATATTCAATTATTTGTTACCCTAGTTAAAAATTGAATAGAATAAGTAAGTGTTAATTAAAAATATAATGTTTAAATTGATATAAAAAATTTTCCAAAATATATTGGAATGTGAGACTACAACCCTATATTATTTTAGTTTTAATTTGGGTAATTTTGGATGATTTTGGGTATGATTTTATTATATTATAAAATATTTTTTTGGACTTTCAAAAAGTGTCCCTCATCCCAATTATAAAAGGGCACCTCCTCCCTCATCCCATTATATAACATTGAGAATTTAATCTTGGCCATACCCTAAAAGTTTCCCTTTCCAACTTCAATAGTAACAGTATAGAGTTTATTGTCATTTTTAAATAAAAATTATAGTTCTCTAAGAGGGTATTTTGCAGAATCACGTCGAATAAGAGGTAATCTCCTCTACCGATTATTTCAAACTCATTTCTTCTTCTTCATCACATTCATGAGTATTCTGATTATAATGTAATAAATCCAGAATAATGTATATAATTATATTTTATTATAAATCTAAAATAAACATATTATACCTTCTATCCATCCCATGATAAATGAAATCCCCACTTGGGCGTACATATAACATACCATCTCTATGTGCTGGTTTAAACTATTTTTCATAACCACCATATATGGATGGGTATAATGAAGGATTTAATAACTATATATTATAATTACAACATGATATTAATTCTTAAATATTATAAAACATCCAATTAAATACCATAAAACAAATTTAAGAATGATATCGTCACTCGTGCATACGTACAACCTACCGCCTCCACGATGCAATGTGATTCATTCTACATGATACTCATTAAATAATGATTATATAAATGTAAAAAATGAATAAATATGATATATATTATGTTAATTTTAACATTTATTGGTATAAATATCACTTAATATGGAGAACCATAACTTATTCTACAAAATAAAGAATATAAAGTAGTTAATATCTGTATAATGAGTAACAATGAAATGTTATAAACAAACGGATGATAATATAATCATATATGATAACATAAAAATTAATATTATTACAAAACAGGTCAATGAAAATATTTAAATTTTTATACAGTTGGTTTAGATATATACATTGTAAATTAGACATAAGTTGGCGGAAAATTGTGTAATATCATTATTTTCATATATTGTTTATACATTATCATTTACTAGGGTATATTTATCATCCACATACATGTTTCCTAAATATGAAATATTATTTATATTCTTCTACAATTTTTTAATGTCAATATTACCTGTTGGTAAATTTTTATTAAATAGTATAAAGGAATATTTTTTCGTTATTTAGTACGAGGTATTTTTTTGACAATTGCGGAAAATGTATGAGTATATTTTTTTTAACTTATAAAACATGAAAATATTTTTATATCCTCATAGAATCTTATTTCCATAAATATTCCTCAACACGATATCATGTTTATTTTCACCTAAATTAATTTCAGTTCAAAATTTTCAACATTTTGAGTAAATAAAACTTTTTTGAAGAATAAACGATATTATTATATGGAATTAATTTCAATTTTTTATCAAATTATTTTCTATCTAAGATGATGTTATCTAAATAGGGTAATGTTTATATCCCTACTATAACTATGATTTGAGTTGTGTTTATGGTGGAATTATATTTATGAAATCTATTTTTTTAAGTGGATTATGATGGAATGATGTTTAAGAAACCCATTTTATTCAGTGGGTTATGTTATAATGAATGCTTCATGCTTTTTTTGGAAAAGATAAGAATGATTTAATAATAATATTGGTAGGACCTATATCTCCCTATATTGCATTGGTTAATGATTTATATATAAGGTGATAGACATGAATGGAATGACATGTAAATCTGGTTCAGTATTATAGTGCTGGAATGAGGAGTGAACATGGTTCAGTAATGGAATTTTTCCTCTATGATGGTCCTAGAAATGAACCATGAGTAATATTAAATCATTATATATGCGTATGTACATGAAATTTTTTATATTACTTATGTTTTGAGTTTTGGAATTACATTCATTTATTCTTATAAACATTTATGATTCATCCCCTGACATGATATCACAATCTTTCATATGCAGGATAATGTTTTGAAATGTTTTGTTCTGATGTATTAATTATTATGATATGATTGATATATTTCTTTTTTAACCTTACTGGTCATTTGAGATAACACATTCTTATTTTTCTTTTCCCCATGTGATGCAGATGGGTATTAATTAATATTTGTACAAAATAAGTCGAATTATAATGAAATAAGTTGGAGATGATGAAGTTGTATTATAAACTCGTTGTTTATGTTTCCCAGTTTCTAAAGACACTATAACTATATGATCCTATCATGTATTTGTCATATTTTGTAATGAATATACATTAATTTTGATGTAATATCAATGTTTCTAATGTATGGGTTATTATAGTTGTATCAGAGGAAAGGTATAGTTATCCTTTGGAAACTTGGATAAGAAAACCAATCTAAGAACCAAAAGGATATGTCAATGAATAGTTTATGATCCTAGTGTTTTATAAATGATCGTGAATAACCTAGGATAATTCCCAAAGTGTCAAAAATTGAAATTTTATTCTTGATTATGTTTTTTATCATTATGATTAGTATTTCTCACAATATGATTTTTGGGTTTTGTCAAGGGATGAAACCTAAAGGAACTGCGTTAATAATGAATGTGATGGGTAATGTAATGATTTCCCTCCCTAAAAACAAAATGTTATTGGAGCTAGAATGAAAAATATTGTCTCTATTATCATTAAGCATTCTCGATCTATGAATCATGTTGGACTTCTAAATAATAAAAAGAGGGAATAAAATTATGTTGACTTCTTCATTAGGCAACGTCCACCTTCTTTCAGCGGGTCTTCTAATCCATTACTAGTTGAACAGTGGATCAGTACCACTGAAAAGATATTTTCAGTTATCCAATTTTTAGAACATGATAAATTCATCTTAGAAGTCGTTCATTAGGGAGGTGATGATTATCAATGGTGGAACCATATCAAGAATACAAGTCAAATTGATGAAATTTAGTCTGTGGAATGGGATGCGTTCAAGAACTAATTTATCAATAAGTATATTACTCATATTCTTTGAACAAATACGGAGAAGGATTTACTTAAACTTATGAAAAAATTTTCTGAATCCATTAGTACCAATGAAGCATATTTTACAAGGATTTCAATGTTTTCTTCTAGAATTATTGTCCCACCGAAGAGTAAAATAGATCGATTCTTTAGTGGCTCAAAACAAAATCTCTGAATGGAATTATCTATAAGATACTTCAATAGTTATGATGAGATCGTTCGATGTTCTCTCAAGGATGATATGGATATTGGAGTAAAGCATTAGTCTTATGGGGTTGATAAGAATAGAAAATTATAATTCAATGGAAAATCTAAAGACCACAATGAAAAAAAGATGAGTTATCCCTTATGTGTAATGTTTGGAAATAAACAAGGAGGGAATTATCTTATAAGATAGTATATATTATAAATGTGGAAAATAAGGTCATCATGAATTTTTATGCCGAAGTGATGGAAAAAAGATGTCTAATGATCAAATTAGATAAAAGGCTTTAGAGAATGCTCTCCATTCACTTCAATGTTACAAGTAAAAAAGAAATGGGTAATTATTCCAATAAATTCTATAATCCAAGGGTAATTGATGATGAATTACGTCAGAAAAATAATAAGGCCAAATACAATGGACTGTCACATGAAATCACTATCAGTGATGTGGAGTACGACAATAATGTAGTGAAAAATACACATAATGTACACTCTAAAGTATCAAATGTTTTATTTGATTTTGGATCCAGGAACTATTTTAATTCGGAAGATTATTATAAGGGTATCATCATATTACCTCAATGAGTATATGTTGAGTTAGCTATGAAAACTCCTAATCTCACAATGGCCACATCAAAAGATTATAATTCTTTCCCAATTTATGTTTGTGGGAATGTACTTCCTTAAAATCTTGTGATCCTACATATGGTTTAACTTGATGTTATTCTTAGCATGAATTGTCATTATCTATATGGAATTCATATCAATTTCCAAGGAAGGGAAGTCACATTTCATATTCCAGATCAATCTATGATCATATATCGATGCAAGGAAGAGTATGACCTTACAATTAATATTTATTCCATCTTATGGGTCATGATCCATATAAATTGAATAAATCTATCTCTAATGGTAAGAGAGAAGCTAACAATTAAGAATAAAAAATTATACGAGAGTTTAATGATCTATTTCTGGAATAATTGTTAGGTCTACCACCAAATGGTGAAGTTTAGTTTTAAATATAACTCTTACTTGATGCTCTTCCTATATCCAAGTCACCTTATAGAATGGCCCTAATTGAGTTTCCAGAATTGAACAAGAAAAACCAAGAGAATATTGAAAAGGGATTAATACACCCTAGTTCATCACCTGAGGGAGTACCTAATCTATTTGTTAAGAAGAATGATGGATCATGCAGACTCTACATTGATTAACAAGAATTTAACAGGATCACGATGTAGAAAAAATATCATCTTCCCTGAATTGATGACTTATTCAAGGAACTCTGGGGAGCTCAATAATTTTCCCTGATTGATCTTCATTTAGAATATCATCAATTATGATTCAAGAATGATGATATAATAAAGACAACATTCTATACAAGGTATGAACAATATGAATTTATAGTGATTCCTTTTGGTCTTACTAGTTCCCGTATTGTCTTCATGGATATAATTAATTGAGTCTTTAGATACTATCTTAATCATTTTGTGGAAGTATTTTTTGATTATATTCTTGAATATTCGGAGAGAAAGGATGAGGTTGAAGATCACATGAAAATGGTATTGAATACCATGAGATGGGATATGATTTATAAAATGTATTTTGGATTAAAAAATATTCATTTTTGGTCACATAATCTCAAAAGTTGAGATTTTTATTGATCAACCAAAAATAGTAGTTATTGAATGTTGGACAAGACCAGTAAAAGATAATTGGGACAAGAGGTTTTCTCTATTTTGATGGATCTTATCAACAATTTTTGAAATATTTTTAATTATTATTTAATCCACTCAACAAGTTGACTCAAAAAAGAGTTATTTTCATGTGGATGGTGTAATGTGAATATATTTTCAAAGATCTCAAAATAAGGTTAGCTGGTGCATCTTTTCTCACACTACCTTGTTGTAGAGAAAGGTTTGTGATCTATACCGATGCATCCAAAAAGCTGTTGTGTTTTGTTCTCATGAAAAATTATATGGTGATATCTTATGCCACATGATAATTGAAAATACATGAGAAAATGTACCCAACCCATGATTTGGTGTTATATACGGTAATTATTCCATTAAATATATGGAGACATTGTGTTTATGGTGAATGGGGTGATATTTATATTGATTATAAGGGATTAAAGTATAGTTTCACAAAAAATGATCCGAATATGTGTAAAATAATATGGTTGTAGATTACTAATGATTAGGAATGCTCAATAAATTACAACATTTGTAAGGAGAACAAGGTGGAAGATTCGATGAGTCGAAAACACCAAGATATCCTATCAATGATAAAGTTAAAAAAATATCCAATATTAATTGGTTTTCAATGTAAGGATCTTGAAATTTTAAAGGGGAGAAATCAAATATTTATCAAATGAATGTCCAACCATCTAAACAAGTGATGATTAAAGAGTCACAAAAGAAATAATTAGAGCTACAAATGAAGGAGAGAAATGTTCATGAATTCATCCTTGATTATGATGGAATAATAAGGTTATTGGAACCAGGTTTGTGTTCCTTATATACCATAATTAACAAAGGAGATATTGGATGAGGCTCATATTTCATCATTATCTAATCACTCTAGAAGAAAAAATATGTATAGGGACATGAAGGAGCATTTCTAGTGGGATTGAATGAAAATAGATATTGTTGAATATGTGTCTCAGTGCTTGGTTTTTCAGTTAGTTATGGGTGAGAGACATAAGACTAAGGGTATGTTACAACCATTTCCCTTAACATAATTGGAATAAGAAAACATCACTAAAGAAATTTTCATTAGACATACCAAAACATATAAATTCCATAATGCTCTATGAGTTATAGTTTATCGCCTTATTGAGTCAGAACATTTCATTTCTATTAGAGAGGATTTCTCTCTTGATCAGCATTGTAGGATATAAGTACAGGAAGTGGTAAGATTTCATGAAGAACCTGTGTCCATTATATCTGATTGGGATCTTAAGTTTAACTCGATGTTCTATCAAAGTCTTCAGTAGGCTCTGGATATAGAATTTTGTTTTATCACTTCCTATCATCCTTAAATAGAGGGCCAGTCTTATAGGAAAATTCAAACTATAGAATACATGTTGAGATCCTTCTCTAAGGATATCAAAGGTGGTTAGGATCAACAACAACCACTGGTGGAATTTTCTTACAACAATATCTTTCACTACAGTATTTAGATGGATCATTATGAAGCCCTCTATAGAAATAAGAGAATATATACAACGTGTTGGGATGAATTTGGGTAAAAAATCTATTAGGACCTGATCTTGTTGATGAAATGACAATAAAGGTCAGATCTATTCAACAAAACCTAATATTAAATTAGTGTAGGAAAAAACGATATACTGACAACTAACGAAAATACCTAGATTTGGAATTGGGTGACTAGGTGTTTATAAAAATATCTCCGTGAAAGAGAGTAATGAGATTTGGAAGGAATGGAATGTTGAGCCCTATGTATATTGGTTGTTTTGAAATTCAATATAGTGTTGGTAAGGTAGCTTACTGATTGGGACCACCATAAAATATCTCTCATG
Source organism: Viscum album (assembly GCA_963277665.1). Taxonomy (NCBI): domain Eukaryota; kingdom Viridiplantae; phylum Streptophyta; class Magnoliopsida; order Santalales; family Viscaceae; genus Viscum; species Viscum album. The sequence goes on from OY728130.1 coordinate 1,627,595,421, forward strand.
TTCATGATGTGTTCCATGTATCTCACCTAATAAAGTACATAACTAATCCATCACATCTACTAAACTCAGAAGGAAAACCACAGGATAAAGATCTTTCTTACAAAGAACAACTAATAGTGATTATGGATCATAGATAAAAAGTTATGCGAAACAAGACCTCTCTCTTGGTTAATGTTTATTTTGGCATAACCACATATTTTATGAAGCCGTGTGGGAACTTTATGACATGATGAGGGATAGATATCCTCATTTTTTTGTATCCAAGCGATGAATTTCTAGGAAACAATTTAGTTTAAATGGGGTAGAATGTTACACCTTGATGTTTTTATTAAATATTTTATATAAATAATTATAATTATTCAATATCATTCAATGCCTTAAATCATGATTTTAAAATAACCGCAAGATTACCTTAGTATAAAATTACCATTATAAACTTGCCATCAGGTTAGCGGTAATAAATATTACTTATGAAAATGTATGAAAAATATAAATAAATAATATATTTGTAAAAAATTTATGTGAATTACTATTAGTATCTATAAATAATTAAAGATATATGTTATATACTCAATAATTTTTTTTATATTAATCCAATGCATATTTTTTCATATGATATGAATAAACCCTTTGTGATGTATAAAAACATAAAATTTTTGAAGGGAAATTTTCCTCCTTTTAATGGTGAACTCCTTCTAAATTAATATTTTGACACATTAGTAATCATTATATAAAATCATAATAATTTTCCTTTGAAGTGGGATATAAAATATTTCTTTGTATGAATTTCTTATATTTTTCTCATAACTTTCATGTTTTGATGAATAGTAAAAACACACTAAAGTTTAAGTGAAAACAACTTTTTCATGAAAATAATTTATATGGTTATATTATAATATTGAATAATTTTAAAGTATAATTAGAATATATTTTCATTATCCAATATAAATTATGTTATTATTATGAATATTACATTGTATTCGGATGTAAAAACATATCAATCTTTTGCAATGTTTTATCTTTTAAAAACGTGTGCTCCCATTCCGATAATCGGATTGATTTCAAATTCTTTAATTAATCTTATGTGTTTTGAATTTTGAAAAATGGAAAAAATATTTGGAATAAGTAGGTATATATTATGTAAATATATTTATTTTAGTTTTTGGCATTATTAATAGTAACTTCGGTTATTTTTATTAATACCATACAAGGGTAAAATGAGCAATTTAGGGTAAGAATACTATTATGAAATTACCCTAAGACTTGTCTTAATATAATTGGATGAGTGTTTTTCGACCTAAAGAATCATTGGGTCTAAGTGGAATCCATTTTAATCCAATTGGAAGATATTAGGACAATTAATTTATTTTACATAAATAAATGTTAAATATGTCTGAGTCAAATTTTAATAACTAAATAATATTTCATATAAAGCTATTAAGATGATAAATTAGATTATAAAAACTCATTTCGAAGTAAAATTTCCTTTTATCTATCATGGTAATTTATTTTCAATTTTTACGAAATAAATAATTACCTTAATAGCTTATACAATAATGGTGAAAAAATTATTTAATTGATGAAAAATCAATAATATAGTTTTTATTAAAATAATAATACATATTAAAAGACCCAAAAACATAAAAAATATTATTAGTCTAGTATATCATGACCATAGTAATCTTTGGGTATTGTTATTGACCATTCAAATCCTTTTATAAGGTATTATAACAGTTATATGATATTATTTAAAGTGATATTAAAGTTTTCATCCTCATAATTTAATAAGTATAACTTTTTAAATGTTGGATTTTTTAGAAGATAGATTCTACTAAAAATATTATTATGAAATATATTATATTTTTATTCATCCTAGTATTTTATTCTTAATTTTTTTCAATGAATAAATATATTAAATAATAACAAAAAATTGATGTAGTAGAGATCCTATTAATAGAGATAAAAAATAAATGTTAATAAAAATGATATAATAAATATAATTTGGGCTAATTAATATTTCAAATGAATTTTAAAAATGAACTTTACCTCTTAATAATAAAATAAAATAGTAGGATTTATGTTAACTTTTTATATTAAATCTTTTAAAAATCAATGAATTTAATAGTGTCAAAATTGACATTATTGATTGTTTATCAAAATAATGTTTTATTAAATTATTTAAATATTAAAATAATTTAAAAAATATATAATAATAATTATTTGGTATAAAATGATCTATTATATATATTTATTGTCTATTTTACATCAGATGAGTATATATTTCACCATTTTAATATCGAATTATTTTTAATAGTAATTACTATTTAAATACAATATATATGTTTTAATTAAAAAATATGGTTTTACATGATAGAAAACCTGTCCAAAATCTATTGGTTGATTATATGATGACAATATCGTATCTCATCATCTAATTTTAGTCATTTTAGAGGTTTTTGGGTTGGGTTTTACTTTATTAGAAATTATTATTTATGGTGTTTCCAAAAGTTCCCCTCACCTCAATTATAAAAGTACACATACTCCCTCCTCTCTTTACTTCACTTTTAGCCTTTAAGCTCAGCCATAACATTCCAATTTACCTTATAATTATCCCTAGAAACATTATATAGTTTTTTATTCATCAAGGACTAAATCTAGTTCTCTAAGAGGAGATTTAGGGGAATCGCGTCAACGAAGAGACAATCACTTATACTGATTCTTTCCAACTTCTTTCTTCTTATACATACTCTTTATGAGTTGTTTCACTATAAAGTAATAAATAAATTATCACATATATAGTTATATATTATTATAATTATGAAACATCCATATTAAACATTCTATCAATCCTATAAAAAATGAAATCACCAAACATTCATATGTAAGACATACTGTGTCCACATAGTGGCATAATCTAAAATATTAAACACCATCCATTTCAATACCAATCAATTTTTGTGGAATGATATCATCGCTCGTGCGTACGTACGACCTACTATATTCATGATGCGATGTGATTCATTCTATATGATATTAATTAAATAGTGATTATATAAATGTACAGAATGAATAGATATGATATATTTTATGTTAATATCATTTTTTAATGACATAACAATGAACTAATAAGGAGAACCAGATCTTATTCGACAAAACATGCATAAAAATATAAAGCAGTTAATATCCATATAACAAGTATCAATGAAATGTTATTATGAAGTGGATTATAATATGATCATATATGATAATATTAAAATTTATATGATTCTAAAATAGGTTAATGATTTTAATTAAATAAATATATAGGCTGTTTGGATACATTCAAAGGAAATCAGACCTAAATGAAGGGTTAATGTTTCAATCTCATTATTATTCGAGGTTGTTTATACGTAAGTATTTATTGGGGTATATTTACAATCCACATCCATGTTTCCTAAATATGTAATTTTATTTATTGTTATAAAATTTTATATAGACTATATTAACCATTGGTAATTTTTTATTAAATAGTATGAAAGGAATATTTTGAAGTTATTCGATATGGGCACTTTTTGACTTTTTTTGGAAAAAGTATAAGGAGAGTGTTTCTTTAAAATTTTCTATATGAATAAATTATTACATATTCATAGGTCCTTATTTCCATAAATATTACTCAACATAATTTCATGTTTTTTTAGATAATTTTTTTTCTTTTCATATTTCTCAACATTTTGACAAAAGAAAACGTTTTGAAGAAGAAATGTCATTTTCCTCCAAAATTAATTTCAATTGTTTTATAGAAATTATTTTTTAAATAAGATAAAATTATTTAGATAATGTTATGTTTTATCCCTATTATCAATAAGATTTGAGTTTTGTTTATGATGGAATACTATTTATTAAATAAATTTGTTTTATATGGATTATGATGGAATGTTGTTTAATAAACCCATTTTATTCCTTGGGTTATGCAATGATGAATGAATTATTTTTTTGTTTAAAAATAAGAATTATTTCATTAGGATATGTTTGGGACCTATATATCCCTCTAATTCATTGGGTAATGATATATATCCCATGAGATCGACATGACTGGAACGACAAGTAAATCCATTTTAGTAAAGTAGGGCTGGACTGAGGAGTGAACTTGGTTCTGTAATGGTCTTTTTACATTATGATGGTCTTGTAAATGATCCTTGAATAATGAAAAATTATTTTGTATTATTATGTGTATGGCACAAAATTTCAGGTCTTATGTTACGTCTTTTAGGATTATGTTCACCGATTCATAGGAACTTATATGATTTATCCATTAGCATGATATCATGATATTTAATATTAAACATAAGATTTCCAAATGTTATGTTTTTATGTTTTAATTATTATTATATGATTGATATCTTCCCTATTCACCCTTACTAAGTATTTTAGCTCACCCATTCTTATGTTTATTTTCCCTTAGTCATGAGGTATGGTATTTAGTATGATATGTCCAAAAGAAGTCTACTTATGATGAAATAAGTGGGATACAATGAAGATGTCTTATGATCCAATTTATTATGTTTCCGCATTTCTAATGACACTATACCTAAATGGTCATGTTGTGGCTTTGTTATATTTTTAAATGAATATTCTTCCAATTTTTTAGTAATATCAATGTATGGAAATTATGGGTCGTTATAAAGAGTGTGAAACTAGGTGCGTAGTAAGTTCACACTGACCATTCACAAGAATGATTGCTGAGATGTACTCATCAAACTAGTTTTATTTTTATTACCCTTAGATTCATCAATTTCAATTCCAAAATTTATTGTATTATTCATACATTAATGTTTTTTAATAAAAAATCAAACTCTTATATTAATCATAACATAATAAATTCTCATACATATGGAATTATCCTATTGTGTCTCCCTAATGATTTATCATCGTAGTTTCTAAAGGTTGCTAAACTGTGCCCTGATATATACTATAAAGACCCATTGTTTTCTTATATTTATATTAAATAATTTTAGATGAAGATTATATACATAACATTTTGATCTTCGATAAAATTATATCAGTTTTGTATCATTGGAAACTTGGATTTGTGAATAACTGGTTCATAAATGAATAACATCATATCTCACAAAGTTCTTTATAATGTGAAACATTATTCAATACATCATACTTAATAACATTCTTAATAACCTAGGGAATGGAAACATAAGAAAGGGTGAGATCACATGATTTGTATGGGTAGAAAACAGAGATTTCAATGATCACTTAAGCATAACATGAACATAGGCTATGAGAATATGTGTTTATCATATAAAACACATTCCCAGAATACCTTAGATCATAATCTCGAAACATGGAATAATTTTTGGGAAGTGTATAATACATTAATAATAAAGGAATAAGATTTAATTATACATTATATCATATTATTGAAATAAAAATTAAGTTCCCTATATACACATAATCTCATAAAATCATTTCTTTAATAGTCATAGCCCACTTCCAAGACTGTCATAGTGGATTGGGATCACACCCAAACCATTATATTAGTAAAGGTTCACTCTTAAGACAATAAATGTGGATAGGATCCCTTACAAAGCAGTGTTCACTCTTCATTCTAGTATTTTTTTATCTCATAAGATATCCTTCTCTGCTCAATGAATTTGGGGGCTATATTATTCTGATCCCACCGGTAATATAATGAGAATAGTATAAATGTATTCCAAAAGATCAAAATACAATAATAATATAATAACCAATGAAAAAAAATTGTATCATAAATATTTGTCTTTTGAAACAAACATGTAAAATAAATGGGTTCTATAAACATTTCATAAATTCATTATAGTATAACACCTAGAAAACAAACAAGTTTCAAAAAAATCATGTCCTTAAAATCATAAAACACCCATATAAATAATAATGATGATAGAATTGGATCATATCCCAGGTAACTATTGGTAACATCAAATATGTCATATGAGATAAAAAATTCATTTAAAACATCTCAATGAACATTTATTTCGGAAAATAAGAATTTCACATTAAAATAACTAATTTATAATATGGGATGCTTTTAATTATTAAAGAAATTTTTTATTTAAAAATAACCCTTGAAAAAATTAAATTAATATTAAAAAAATTGATTAGTCATAATGATAGTAAATTGTATTCTTGTTTTATTACTTAATATAAAGGATCACATTGAACAATTCTTAGGATAAATACCCTTTAAACATTGAAATCCCTTTTTAAAAATTTGAGAATTTCCAAAATATTACAGATCTTCTTTTTTGCTGAAAACTACTTTGAAAAATTTCAAACTAATACTAAAATCATTTAGTGGTGAGTATAATATGATATTTCATTCATGTTGTATAAGTTAAAAAATATTCCTTTCAATATTTGGTAAAAAAGACAAAAAGTACCTCATTCAGAAAAAGTAAAGAATATTAATTTTAAAAAATTAAATTAAAATTAAATCATGGGTAAAGAATTTAGTCAAAAAATAAAAATATAATATTAAAAATATTCATTAATACTTTTTTTATAAAACATGGCTGTGGAAGAAAAAGTATTTTCGACAGCAGAGATAAATATCCATTTTTCTTAAAAATATTCTTTTAGTATATTGAGTAATTTTAGAGTAGAAAATGAATGGAAAACATGTAATTTATATAAATAACACTAATATGATAGAATTTATTATTTTTTTGAGAGTTAAACAATGATATTTAATCATCAAAAGTTAGTTATAAACAATCATAATAAACATTAATATAGTAATAGAAAAACCTTAGTTAAAGATTTTTATTTCATCATAAATGTTTAAAATAAATTTATAATAAATATATATTTATTATAAATTTATTATAGAACTATTATAACATATATTATACCATGTATTATTTTATTACAACAACTTATAACCCATTTATTAGCAATTCAATATTGAAATCACTGTTTGGGTTGATAACTGCTTCATTTTTCTTGCGTGTTTCAGTTAAGTAGTTTCCGTATTTATACATTGATCATGGTTCCATAATCTATTGAAATTAAACCAGGATATTATGATCGTATTTATGAATTATATTTATATATATACTCAATAATAAAAGGTAGATATAAGAAAATAAATTACACTATTCATGGAGACCGTAGGTTATACATACAAAAGAACACTATTTCCAATTTTTGATAGTTGAAATGACAGAAATATCATTATACATTTACCATTACGAAACAATAATATTATAAAAATTAAGACATATATTATTAAATACATAATTTTAACCATACATGTAATGTGATGATGAAAAAATAATTACAGTACTTTGTGGAGATGATAAGAACGATGCACACACAAGTGATGTTTTCACTTTTAGTATATTGGAATTAATTTGGATAATGGTTATTACATCATCATTATAAAAATTATCTATATTTGAGATAATTAAATAAATTTTTTTAATGGATATCATGGATTTAGAAGATCTTTATAAATAAATATGGGTAAAAACTCAAAATTAATAGTTATACATCTCTATTGAGAATGTTCTTTTTTCTTATAACTTAAACCTAATGGGGATACTAATTCTGAAAAAAAAATAATCTCTAGGAATAATAGAAGGAATATTCTAAGGCTATAATGATTTTTTGTATAATATATAAGTATACAATGGTAGAAATATTTGAGAATAGGATTACTTTTATATGTGAGGGGAGGTGCATTATTGGAATATGAAAAATATTAGAATAAAACTATATCATTCCAAGAAAAAATAATTATAAATTAGTATATTTTGAAATAAAAAGAGTCTAAGGTCAAAAGTATCATTAAAAAATGAAATTTAGATATTTTATTTATGTAATTTGGAACCATATATTTTTTGTTTTTCTCCTTGGTTAAACTATTTTAGTATTAATCGTGGTAATGACTAATTCAATATTAAAGGGTTAAAAGTTTTCATATAAGGTTACAATTGGATCATAAATTGATAATGTATGAATGTTTAGGCTATATATTATCAATATTTTCCCCTATAAATATTTTTTATGATTATTAATAATTTAATACAATATTATTTTCAAAAAAATATTATTAAATTAATTGTTGACACTATTAATTTAATTTTACATTGAAAACCATTTTACAGTAAATGAATTCAAATAAAAACAATTAATACTACTAAAATATGTTATATTTATCTACAAAATTAGTGGAACACATTTTTTCCTCAAAATTATATTACTATTAATATATTTAAAATCAGTTAATTTTTTTATTCTATGAACTAAAAAATAATATTTTGGTATTCCTCATACATTTATGGTAACTATTTTTTCACTAAATATTAGAAATAAATTAGTAAAATAAAAAAAAACATTACCTTATAAATTAAAATATATAACCAAAATTATCATCTTTTTATCCTTACGTGAAAATTTTACAGATATTAATGTAAAGAGTGTGACATTACTTAATTTTTTATTAAATCAACATAAAGGTCATAATATAATAAATATGGAACCAAGTGACCTTATATTCTAGTTTGGTTTTAATTTACAAAATAAAATTATAAAATATGATAAATTAATGTTTTAGAGACATTTTAAATCCCTATACCAATGTTTTATACATATTTTACCTCTTTTACCATTACAAGTGCTGAAAAAATTTACTATGATTACTATTCATATTGTTAAAAAATAAAAGGTATCTATTTACCTAAATTAAATATATTAATTTCAAACATGGGATCCAGTTATCATGTTTGAACTTCTATAGGTGGAGCAAATTATTTTTAAAATAACTATGTAAAACAAGATAGAAACCATTTTTTTTGAAAAATATTTTTTTTGAATAATTCTAGAATTATTATTATCCAATGCTAAGAAAAAATAATATAGGAATGTTAAAACATTTTTTTTGAATATATAATATATAAATATCCTTAAAATTATTTACCAGTAGTGATTAATTTAATTTATTGAGATAAAAATATATTATATTCATAGAAAATAATTTAGAAAACAACACTTTTTCATTTTTTTTATTTCATTTATAATCATTTAATGACCATTTAATTAATTTTATACATGTATAACCCATATTATTTTCATAATTTAGTTAGTATTATTCATACATGCCAATAAAATGTCTAGGAAATAAAAATCACATAAAATAATACTATTTCAATAGAATATCATCGTATTCTTAAAGTCGTTGTTACATGCATTACATGATGTTGAAGAAATTAAATATAATTTATCATAATATATTTTAAAATATTGAGGTATTATTGGTGTTGGTTATGTTATTTTGACACGAAACACTTCAAGTTTATAATATCCACATTGGGTTTTGTTTTCGGCGATGCATCCATTTTGTGTGATTTATTACATATTTATGGTCCTATATTGATAAGGCTAGTGGCCCCTAAGTCATTAAAAAGACTCCAAAAATTCACAAATAACTAAGATGATTGGAGGATAGTCTCATCGGTACCTTTTGGGGGGAATAATTTCCAACTATGAGATATTTGTATAGATTTAAAACAAGATCACGAATATTATCTTATGATGCTAGTAACACAACTAGTTACCCTCATTTATGATGGTTGACTTCTCACAGGTTTGAGTGAGTATAAACATATTTTTATGCATTAATGGTTCCCTTTTTCATAACTTTTATTATAAAGGGATGTAAATTTTTTTTAATTTCCCATTATTGGGAAATCTATAATTTATTGTCATCCTAGGAGATAATTGGGCGTTTGGGCTGGGTTTGGCCCGTATAAATAGGTTTCTGTTGTATCCTTGTATAAGGAACCACAACCCACATAGTTTCTTGAAACAAAATGAGTCACATCATTCCTTTTAAGGTTATGTGACAATGACTAATTCCAGGTAGTTTAATTTCATAATGATTAGTCTTTCTAGGTGAAAGGTTCCAAGTGATTATTAGCACGGGGATTACAAATGGGTGTCCCTTTCTGGTTGGCCACAATTGGAATATGGACCAATGAGGATTGATTAGTTTCTTGAGGGATTGATACATATGTGGTATTAGTTTGTCTTGGTAATAATGAGTATTAAACCACTGAGAAAAATATAATTTCATATGGATGGTGACCTAAAAAATGAAATATGGAGATACTTGGAGGGAATATGGCTCTCTATGTGTGGACATGATACCATCCGGGATATAGCCTAATGTGTAAATATCATCATGCGGGTAATATCACCCTGCCGGATTATAATGAAAAAAATTGATTAATAAGGATATTGGTTTCTTTAAATTATGTGGAATATAACATGTCCTATTGTAGACAACATTCGAAACCCGCATAATTTGAGTCGAAAAATTTAAGGTGACGTTATAGGACAATAATATGTAGTCTAATGTCATATGGTGAGAATTTTGTGTCAATAAATATATCATAACTGAACATGTTTTTGTTATTAAACATGTATGGACTTCCCAAATATAATTCATTGGGATATGAAAATTTTAAGGAATTCCTTAATGGGAGTATAACCCATAGAAATATGTTTGGTATTACACCTAAGAAAGAGGAGCATAGGGAATACATTAATTATGTTAAATGTATATTAAAATTACATATAATATCCAATGTGAGTCATGGTCATTGTGATATTCAATATTTAATAAATCATATTTCACACTATGAAATAAAATTTGAATGCAGATGAATACTAAGAAAGAGTCCTATAGATATTTTTTGGGGAACAAACCAGAGATGTAGGCCCATGTATATTGAGTATTACACTTAAGAAGGATAATAATGAATAATAAAATTATGAAAATTGTTTAATCAACTCAAATATCAACTCTTGCATGAATCTTGCTTAATATGAGAAACAAGATATAATATATGATCAAGAACCACTCCAAATTAAATTTGAATGGGGTTTTCACCAAATAAGGACGCTCTAGAAATATGTTGGGGATTAATATTAAGAATTAAGTACATATAAATATTTTTTATCTTACACCCAATAAGGAATACCATAGAAATATGGTGGGGATTGAACCTAAGAAGGATGTCCATGGAAATATATTGGGGCTTACACCTATTTGTGAGGCTAACGGAAATATGTTTGAGATTACACCTAAAAAAGGAGGCACAATGAAATATATCATGGAATAAAACTAAGAAGGGGCACATGGAAAAGATCATACAAATGTTAAATGGTTGACATGGGAGAATATATAGAAGGTAGGAGGAATATATCATCCTACAAGAAAGTCTAGGGGCTTACTATTGGAGGGATTCCCTACCTAACCCAGCTCAATGGGTTGAGAATAAATCAACCATAAAGCTAGGAGTGACTACTCCTAGATTCTCCTAATAGAGACCTGTGTTATCAAGGGAATATAGAATAATAATTCTCTCTACGATTCTACCTATGTAGGGGGATAATTCTGGAGGATAGTTTTATCAAGAGAATCCAAGATTGAAGGGGTATACAATGATTCAAATTTCCTAATATCCTATATCTAGTGGCCTTATAAGGTGTCTCCAGTTGGAATTTTGGGGATTTAAACTTAGAAAAAGGAATCTATAGTGGTAATATGTGTAAAAATGGTATAATTACATGGATTAGGTGATAATATATCAATGAACTCCCCCAATGTCTGAAATTAAAATATATAAAATCATCAGTGTGGGAGGAGGAAGAAAATTTTACAAAAAAACCCTTGTTTTGAGAGGATATGTCATATATAGTAGAGATTGTGTTGGGAAACCCCAAGAGGTGATCATATAATTTAGGACCACAAGATAAAGGAAAATAATATAATATGGTATTATAAGATAAATGTAGACTGTGAATGAAAGGAAGACCATGTAATACTATCCACATAATATCTTCTCATAAGTTGATCATGTGACTACATGAGATGTCTTCTATTCTACCACAAAAGAAAACAATATTGCATAAGTAAAAAAATAATCTCACATGTAATGATCTCAGTATCATTGTTCATGTTGATATATATGTGGGAGTTTTTGTTCATTGGAGTTATATTTGGTATTTGGTTTTACATATAGAACTCATTGATGTTTCCATCTACCCATGGCATCTTAGTTTCTTCCTTATCTGTAATTTTTTTTAATTCCCCAATAACTCTTAAAAAAATGTCAATTAAGGTATTTATAGAAAAACATAAATATAAGGCAAAGGCACTTGATAGGTAACCATCATAGGCCACATAACCCATATGAGAGTTATTTGAGAGAGTAATGAATCACAAAATATAGGGTCATGATACCACATAAGATTCATATCATAGATCCATGCAAGAGGAAGCATATATTTTAGTGTGTGATCACATGACCTTGTAAGCCTTCCATCGACAAGCCATATTATAGGGATCCATCACACAGTGCATGGTTGTATATTCATGTGTGGGATTCACTGTAGAACTATTAAGGTTGTCCAAATCTTGGAGATCTCTAATTTTTACTAAGAAATAAAAATCATTTCCACAATGGGTTCTTTTAGTTGACCAATAACTCTATTAATAAATAATGGTGGATATTTAAAGACTCATTATACGTATTTTTTTGACTATTGTGGATCATCTATTATTAAGAGGTCATCAAAAATATTCAAAAAGAAACTACTAATTCAAAACAATTTTAACTAATCATTAAAAATTCCATAATAATTGGTTAAAGAAATTTAATAAATGTCTTGTGGTTTACATCAGTAAAATTCAAATTATTAATTAGAAAAACATTCCTTAACATGAAGATATGTGAAAAAGATATAAAATCAATAATATTAATACATTAAATACTATAAACAAACATTTAATATTTTCATTGAAATTTAATATTAATTTAGAAACACTAAAAACAAATAGATTACAAAAAATAAATTAATTCAATATATTGAAACATCATATTGCAGGTTTATTCATGAAAGAAGATAAATTTAAATCAAAACTTAAATCGATTTATAAAATTCTAAATATAATTATCACAATTTCCATATAATTAATATGAATTTTTAAAACAATTAATATATTTAAAACAAGTATTTCAATCATGAAAAAAACTAGAATGTTAAAAATAATTGACTAATGGATAATATTTTGAATTCGGTAAAAAAAGCTATTAAGATATGCATAATCGTCATTATTTATAATCATGAATGTGTGTTAACATCATTTTAGCATTTTGAGTAAATAGTAATGTTGCGTATCAATCATTATATCCATAAAATAATCCATAAACAACTTTGTAACCAATGTAAGAATGATGATATGTTCTGTAACCATCATACAATGATACATAACTATCATTCTATATAGCACAATTATAAAAATAGAGAAATATTGAAATTTAAAAATTCATAGAAATATTAAATTATTGGATCAACCATGACGTGAAACGTACCCTGAGGTATTGTCACACCCGTCATTTTTAAATTATTTATTTTATTAGTTTTTGGCATATTTAGCAGTTCGGAGTGAAGCTCAACTTAAATTTTTTATTTGTTATTTAAAAATGAATATTTTCCCCTTGCATGTGCCCAGCGCCCCATGGTCGATGTCACATGACCTCTCCTGGGTCACCACACGACCTTACTCAGTTCACCACATGACCTTACTAATGTTCAAACAAGATGAATAAAATGTAATGAATAATAAAATTTGAAGAATATAAAAATGAGAAGTGTAATATAATTCAATGAACAATTGTAATGATAATGATAATAATATTGTGTGAGATTATTATTATTATTATTATCAACAACATTAATAATAAATTTTTTTATTAATTTGTTGATAGTATTATAATAATTAATATTATTACTAATGTTGAATTAAGTTACTATCAAAATATTATTTTATTTTGCTTTATAATATTTTTTCGAGGTGGGGGATGAGTCCCGGTTGAATTTTGTGTTTTTTAATAAATGAGATTTTGCAGATTGATAACATTTGACGCACAAGCGAAGATTGATTTTGATAACACAAGTCTTCTCTTGGGCCACCATGTGACTTACCGATACTAAATTAATTAAATAAAATGAATTAATAATAATGAAATAATATTAAGTGACTGATAAAATAAAAATAAAATAAATTTTGAATGTGTAATTAAAATTAAATAATTGTTCTAATGGTGATAATATTAATATTATATTTTAGGATATTATTATTATTACTAGTGTTAAAGATAATAATTTAACTAACTAATTATTATTGTAATCATTATCCTATTAAAAAGGTTATGGGTCGCGTGAGGTAACCGCAAGGTCCCCCGATGCTTTCAAATAAAAAATATAAAATGATGTTAAGGAATTATTTTTTTTAATGATAAAAAATGGTATTTATTATTATTGTTATTATTATTGCACTTCCATTTCACTTTTTAGGGTTTGTTTTGTTTTATATTCTTTTTGTTTTTTTCTCTCTTCTTGCTGCCTTTCTCTCCAAACTGTCACCCCCCATCTCTCCCTCTCTTCACCATTGTCGCACCCCACCCCATAAAACCATACACATAGTTCCTCCCCTACTCCCCATCGATGACCTCTATCAATCACTACCCTTTCCTATCCCTCCCTTCACCACCATCGTGCCTAGCTCCCTCCACCAGGGTGTCGCTGCCCCGACCTCTCGGCTAGCCCACTTGTGATGTCTCCCCGGCCTCTTGGGAAGCCAGCTGGAGCCACCACCCCAACCTCTACGAATTCCCCACCCACACTGGTTAGACCTCCTCTAAAAGCATGAACCATCAACCCTTCAATGGATCAGTGAACTATCATCCTTCCTCCAGTGACCACGACCATCTGTGGGTACCCATCTCTCCTCTGAAGCATACACCTTCCTTCAGATAGACCATTCTTCTTCCATGCTAGGGTTTTGGTCCTATATATTTAGGTTATTGTTTTAGGTTGGTTATATTTTACATATTTTTCTGATATATTGATTTTAAGGATCATTTTTAATTTTTTGTGGTGTGTTTGGTGAGAAATTGGAGTCGGACCTTGAATTTTCAGAGTTTTCCTACACCTAGGTAGGTGGTTCCATAGCCTTGAATTTTTCAAATATATTATTTTGCTTGTTTAGTTAATTTTAATATGTTCTATTATTTAATTTCATGGCATGAACTATGTTTTATAATGTTTTGGCATACTGATTTAATGAAATTGGATTTACAGAATAATAGTCTTTCCATTTATATGTGTGTTGTTGTATAAATAATTGGAAGTGTTTAATGAATAGTTTGAGTGGTGGAAAATATGTTTTCATGGGAATGTGAGGTATATGTGTGCTGAAAAAGAATTTCAAATAGAATGTGGGTCATTTTGGAATGTTTATTATGAATTTTATTTTTTTCTTATGAGTTGTTAATCTGTTTTTAAATAATAAAGGACCTATATTAGGCTTGAAATTGGTCTGTGTAAATGGTATGTTAAATGTTGTGCGTGTTATGTGAAGATATATTTGTTGGAAGGTTTTGTATAGTTATTTGTAGGGTTTGGATTTTGTAACATAAAAGTTGTTATGTTGTGTGTGTGTGTGTGTTTTAATGGGGTGTTTCTTGTGATGGAGTTTTTGAGTTGTTTTCAACGTGAAAGTTGATGTTAAAAGATATATAATGTGTTTTGGAATTGGAAAAAATGGATTCTGTAATGAAAAGATCTATTTTAATTGTGTGTTACACATGTTCCATTCTGTTTTATGAATTGAGTGTATTTGATAAAATGTGTGGGTGGTGAGAAACCGTTTTTCTAAATGGTTTTTCTATATAATGGTTTAAAAGGATTTTTCGAAAAATAAATTGGGAGATTTCTTAGTGAGAACTCTTATGGTGCATGCCAAATGTGTTTTCTAAATTATGAATCATCTTTATTAAATTTTACAAGTATTTTAGATCATGTTTAAAGATTGACTTTGGGATTGGTGTGGATTTGAAAATGGGTTTAGCCATTAAATTGGTTGGTTTTAATTGGGTGCCTTTGTTGTGTCTTGCCAAAGAATTTTTTTGATTTGAAAATTTATTTGAAAAGGGATTTAGTTGTGTGTAACATGAAAAGTGGGTTTTTTCATGAAATTTGGTACATCTTTACATGCTGGACATTGGTTATGAATGTGATGGTGTGTGTCATATATGAATGTGGAATCTTGTTTGATAGCCAGGTAAAACCTCAAGTATCTAGTGGGGAAGACTAAAACTAGTGTAATAGTGATCCGAAGTAGTATCATCTTTGTTTCAATTATTAATTTTAATGCTTACAACCCTAACCAAACTACTAGGATGATGATAATGTTGGGGACCACTATGTTATGGATTATTCTCCTACTAGTGTCTTGTGGGAATGAGAGAAGATATTTTTTATGGGTACTATTCACGGAGGTACGAGGTTCTAGGGTCCCACTTGAGCTTGATAAACCATAGGGGATTTACCCATGGTGCTCTAATACTCATGACATGGTGTCTTCCATCGGCATATGGAGTACTAATTGGGTGTGAGTGTGTTCTTTATTAATTTTCTCTACCACTTTAAAATAGTGATTGTGAAATAATTTTCTTCAAGTGTTCCTTTTTAACTTTTATCCTTTTAATGTCTTCCTTAAAAGAGTTTTAAAAATATGGTTTACATAAGAATATTAAATTATTTGTTAGATGTTGTGGCAAAAAATATCATTATATGTTGGAATTGTAATGGCCTCTTTGATCACACCCTATATACTCATTTGGGTGTATGTAGACCAAGTTTGTTTTGTGTATCCCATGTTGAGGCATCACGCTCCGCATTAGTGGTTCAGGTTGTTGGTGGTCTTCTGGTGTAGGTTGGTGTTTTCAGTTTGAGGATGTTCCACCACTCTTGTTGTTTGGAGGTTATAGTTAGAGTTTAATTTTTTCCTTGGTGTTGTTTCTTTTGGTTTCTTGGTTCAAGTTATATATAATTAAATTCGAAATGTGTTACGATCATGTTTGGTTGTATAAAAAACAGAATCATTACATTAATTAAGTTAGTTGTTTCATGTTTATTATTTTGTGTCACCCATTACATAATGTAACTTTTGATACCTAGTCACCTGTGCTAGATCGATGTGATTGGGAACACACTTCGGGTCTTACCGCATACCGGGTCGGGTACTGAGTGGGTTGGAGACCCATATTGGTTTGTGACAAAATGGTATCAATTAAGGTTTTCTCTATTGATTCATTTCCCTTTAGAATGATTCGTAAGGGTGTCGGGACCCAGTGTTCCTACTATGTGTAAGGTTCCTGGACAGTAGATATCATGACGATACTCAAGTTACAAAGGGAGGTTGAAGTTTGTCTGAGTCTTTCATCCTTGTGGTTAATCTTGTTTGGGGGGAAATGAAAAGGGAGTAGGGCCAATGGTCTCATCGAGCTCACAGGACCTGTAAAGATTTCTTGATCCATAGAAATTTCCCTAGTATGCTCTACCTAATGGTGGGGTGATTGGCGTATAACCGTTAAGCATATTTCCAAGTGACCTGATGACACCAATTTCTCGCTTTTGTTTTCATATGTCCCTTTAGATTTTGGAAATCAATTTTAGAACCTCTGTTTTTGGTTGATGTTCCATGTTTATATCTCATTGGTTTTTTCTAATGAAGAGGTCTTGCTAGACCACTAGTGTGCAAATATAGTCATAAGAGTCAGCTTGGGCCACTTGTAGAAATCTAATTCCATTTAAGACCCAGTTTAAACTCTTTTTTGTGCAATGTTTCTTTCACTGTCATGGGTTATGTTTGGTGACCCTTAATAGAAATAATTTTTACAAGTTTCTTTAGGTTGGATTTTAATTAACTTTTTATAAGCACATTGAATTTTACTTTATTCAGTTGTTGTTTGTGGAGATCATATTTGAACTTTAGAGGGGTTTTGTTTTCTACTTTGGCATAAAATCGTAGTTGGTGATTTCTGGGGATGCAAAATGTTTTGGTGGGGAGAGTTGTCACACCAAACATTTTTAAATTATTTAATTTTTTAATTTTCTGGGTATCATGTAGTTTGGGTTAAAGCTCGACTTAAATTTTTGAGTTCTTATTTCAAAATTAATATTTTACCTTGGCTGCATCCATCACCCCATAGTAGAAGCTGTACGGCCTCACCAAGGAAACTACGCGGCCTCACCCGGTTCACCACATGACCAACCCGATGTTCAAGGAAGATGAATAAAATGTAATGAATAATAAAAAGATAATAAAATAAAATAAAGTGTAATGAAATTAAATAGACTATTTTAATGATAGTAATAATAGTATCATTTGAGAATTTTATTTATATTATTATCGTTAGCATTAATAATTAAAAACAATTAAGTTGTTATTAATATTATAATAATTAATATTATTATAAATATTATATTAAGTTACTATCACTTTATTATTATATTTTGTTTCTAAATATTCTTTGAGGTGCGGGATGAGTTCCGGTTGAATTATGTTTTTTTATTGATAAATAAGTTCTCATGGCTTGACAACATCAGACGCTCGAGAAAAGAATGATTTGGAAACTGCGAGACTTCACCTAGGACACCGTGTTGCTTGCCGGTGTTCAATTAATTAAATAAAATGAATTAAAAAAATAAAAAATTTAACTAATTGATAAAATGAAAATACAATTAAATAAGAAAACTGTAATTAACTTTAACGAATTGTTCTAATTGTGATAATAATAAAATTATATTTGAGGATATTATTTTTTTTTGTTAGTAGTGTTAATGGTAAGAATTTAATGAAGTTATAATTACTATTATCATCATCCTATTAAATGTTTTATGGGCCGTGTGGGGTAACCACACCATCGCCCGATGCTTTAAAATAATAATTAAAAAATGAAGTTATGGAATTATTTTCATTAATGATACAAAATGGTTATTATTATTATTATTAGTATCTCACCTCCATTTTAGTTTTTAGCTTTTGTTTTTTTTGTGTCTTTTTCTTTTTATATCTTTCTCTCTTCGTGCTCCCCATATCTCCAACTTGTCTCCCACATCTCTCCCTCTCTTCACTATCACCGCTCCCCACCCCCTAAAACCCTACCCACTATGCCACCCCCTTCTACCCTTCTCTGGCCTCTATTCCTCACCACCCCTGTCTCTCCCTCTCTTCACCACTGTGGTGCTCATATCCCTTTTACCCAGGTCATGTGGCCACGACCTCCTGGCTAGCATGCCTGCGGCATCACCCCGACCTCCCAACCATCCCACTCAGGGTGCCGCCTTGACCTCTGTGGACACCCCTCCCACACTGGTGGTACCTATTCCAAAATCACAAACCACCAACACCTCATCATATTAGCAAACCACCAACCCTCTCGGGTGAACATGACCTTCCTCGGGTAACCCTCTCTCCTCTAAGGCATGCACCTTCCTTCGGGTAAACCATTCATTCTCTTTACTAGGGTTCTGGTCCTAGTTATTTATATTTTTTGTAGTTGGATAAATTTTAATGAATTTTCAGATATCTTTTTTTTAATGTTAATTTTGAATTTGTTGTGGTGTGCTTGGTGAGCAATTGGAGTCACACACCAAATTTTAAGAGTTTTCCTACACCGAGGTAGGTGGTTCCTTTCCCAATCATTTATTAGATAATTTAATTTGAATGTTTATTTAATTTTATAATGTTCTATGATTTAATTACATAGTGTGAACTATGTTTTATAATGTTTTGGCACACTCGTTTGATGAAATTTGAATTCCTGAATAATATAGTCTTCTCTCTTATATGTGTGTTCTTGTATAAATTCTTGGAAGCGCATTTAATGATTTTAATGGGTGTAAAATATATTTTCATGGTCAATTGAGTTTTAAGTGTGCTAAAAAGGGTTTCAAATGGAATGTGGGTCATCTTGGCGTGCTTGTTATGAATTATATATTTTTTCTAATGAGTTCTAAATCATTTTTTAAAATAATGAAGAACCTATATTAGGCATGAAATTGGTTTGTGTAAATGGGTTGTTAAATGGTGTGTGTGTGTGATGCGAAAATATATTTTTTGAATGGTTTGGTTTTCTTATGTGTGGGGTTAGGATTTTGTAATGAAAAATTGGTTATGTTGTGTGTTTTTTTAAATTGGGTGTTTCATAATAAGGGTCTAATGAGTTATTTTCAAGGTGTAATTTGATGTTGGAATAGATTTAAAGTGTTTTGGAATTTGAAAAAATGTATTCTTTGAGAAAATGTTCTATTTTCACTATGTGTTAGACACATGCCTTTTTTTACCCATTGAGTGTATTTGATAAAATGTGTAGTTGGTGGGAAACAATTTTTAAAATGGTTTTGTTATGTTAATAGGCTAAAAGTGTTTTTCTAGATATAAATTGGGTTATTTCCTATTGTAAACTCCTCTGGAGAATGTGGAATGTGTTTCCAAAATTATAAATTAAGTTTATTAAATTGTATAAGTCGTGAAAATCATGTTTTAAGATTGAATTTGGTTTTGGTGCGAATTTAAAAATGGGCTTAGGCAATAAATTGGTTTTTTTAATTGTGTCCCTTTATTGTGCCTTTCCAAATGAGGTTTTATTATTTTAAAGGGTATTTGAAATGGGATTTAGTCATGTGTAAGATGAAATGTTGTTTTGTTCATGGAAGTGGTGTGTTATTGAAATGATTTAAATTTGTTATAAAATTTATGGTGTGTGTGATATGTTAATGTAGAAACATGATTGAGAACAATGGAAAACCACATGTATCTAGGTGGGAGGACTAGAACTAGTACTCTAGTGATCTGTAGTGGTATCATTCTTGTTTCACTTAGAGTGTTTGACACTTATAACACTATCTAAACTACAATTATGATGATGATATTGGGGGCCACTAGGTTATGTGTGTTTATCATACTAGTGGATAATGTTCACAAGAAAAGATTTTTTTATGGTTACATTTCTCTGACATACAAGGTTCTATAGTCTCACTCGAGATAGATAAACCATAGGGGATTTACCCATGGTTGACTACTACTCATGACATGGTTCCTTCTATTAGCATACAGAGGACCACTTGGGTGTGTGTGTTATTTATGAATTTACATTTCTACTTTAAAATAGTGCTTGTTAGATAGTTATCTTCAAATGTTCCTTTTAGACATTTATCTTTTAAATTTTTTCCTTAAAATCATTTTAAATGTATGGTTTTAAATAAGAATATTAAAATATCTCTTTGATGTTGTTGTGTGGAATATCTTTATATTGTGGAATCCTACTGGGATCTTGGATCACACACTATATAACATTTTTTGTATGTAAAACTTGTTCTTTTTGTATCCTAGGTTGAGTAATCATGCTCATTTATGGTGGTTCAGGTTGTTAATGGTGTTCTTGTGTAGGTTGTTTTTGGTAGCTTGGGGAAGTTGCACCTCTCTTGTTGTTTGGATGTCATAGTTATATTTTTAGTTTTCTTTATTGTTGTTTCTATTGGGTTGTTGGTTATGGTTATAGATCATTAAATATAAAATGTGTTACGAGCGTATTTGGTTGTATAAAAATCATTTTCCTTCCATTAAAACAGTAAGTTGTTTCATGTTTATATTTTTGGGTAAATCATCCCCTTATTTGACTTTTGATACCTGCGCACTTGTGCCACCCCATGGGGATTATGAATTACCTTTAGGTATTATGGTAGAGTGGTTCGGGCATCGGGTCGGATAGAGACCAGACTTGGTTTGTGAAAGCTATCTACCATGAGTTGTCCTGTGAATGACTGTAAGGTATAAAAATGAATTCACGAGTAAAAAAATTTGACAACGTGAACAATTTTTAACACCCTAATATATTTATTAAATACTTCATCTTTGAATAATTTTTATTTAATAGCTTGCATTTTATGCAACATTATGTTTAAAAAATCCACATCACAATAGTAAAATATTATATTTCAATTATCATGTATCCCTTAGATTGATGAGTATGAATAGAAAAAAATAAATTATGAAAAATATATAGACTATTTATTTATAAAATAAATTATTTATTAATCAAATGATTTTAAAGTAAAAAATATATTTGAAAATCAATGTGTTGTTTTTTAAGAAATATGTTTATGTGACCATTGTATTTTTTAATTACAAAAAATTCATTAGTGCTGTAAATTATTTCATAAAAATTTATGTACTATTTCTTTGATAAAATTTTCTATAAAATAAATATATATATATTTTAGGTATATGATTATAATAAATCTAGTTTAATGCATAAAAATGTATTTTTTTTTAAAAACAATTTTGTCGCATTTTGTGCACATACATTAAAATTAATTTTCTTCATTTATAGGTATTTAATTTTATAAAATGAAATGAGTATTTATAAATAGGATGTTCTTATTTTTTAAATCAAACTCATTTATTCTTAGTCAATATTAAATGTATCCATTGTAAAATTTATCATCTCAGTAAAGGGTAAATCAGGTGAATATAAATTAAAAATTAGATATAAGGTGATATTTTTCCCTCAAACTTATTATTGGATTAATATAATTAAACTATTATAACATTATTCCATGAATTTATTATCTTTAAAGGAACTTTTATTTGAAAATAATTTATATATTTTATATATCAATGAAAGCTAGAAAATGTTTCTCTATTAGACATAAATAACTTTTATGTGTTCACATAGGGATAAAAAATTGTTATGAATGAATAATAATAATTATTATTATTTTTAAAATTAAATTATATTAATAATAGTAAAATATTTATAATTTTTTGATTTTAAATAATTACCTTAAATTCTTACACAATGCCAAAATAATATTTATTCAATTAATGGAAAAAAGTAAAATAAATGATTTTAGAAATATTAAAGGTAATATATTTTGAGTAAGATATAGTGTTAAAATAATTTTTTAGATGAATATGAAATATTAGTATTATGTTACCTTATTATAATATACTTTTTTATTTTTATTTATGTCATTTAATTCCATTTAAATGAAAAGTGTCAAAATTGAAAATAGTGATATTTTTTAAAAATAATATATTACTAAATTATTTAAAAAATATTATTGAAATAAGACAATAAGGATATTATGTGGTATAAAATTTGAAAAATATTATTGTTATGGACCAACTATCACCTTATAACAAAAAATTACAACCCTATAATACTAAATATGTTGTTACTATAGTTAAAATTAAAATTTTCCAACTAAGTGTTAATCAAAATGATATGATTTAAAATGACACTATAACATGTATAAATTATATTTATTTATGGGATTTAAAACCAATACTATATTATATTTTAACACATATAATTTTGAGTAATTTTTATTGACAATTAATTTATAAAAATTTAAACTTTTGACATATTCCAAAAGTGCCCCTCACCTCAATTATTAAAGGGAACCTACTCTTTCAAAAATTTACACCACATTAAGCCTTATATATTGTCTAACACATAGTAATTTATCTTATTAAATTCACTAGATATATTATATAGGTTATTTTAGTCTGAAAATATCAATCCCAAAGACCTTAATATGAGATCTAAAGGAGTCATTTTAAATAAGAGGTTATCGACTTAACCGATCACTTTATTTTCTACTCTTCTTTACCTCATATAGATATTTGGTATTTATTAGAAAATTATAAATTATGTATCCAAAATATTCTGAATTTATTTTTAGGATAATTATAAAATTATTATAAACCCACTTTCCAATCAAATGATTTGTGGTAATGTTGCTTGTGCATACGTATAACTTACTGTCTCCACATAGCGATACAATTCATTTTCTATCACCATATTTTATGGATAGATATTAAGAATGTATTTTTTTAAATATGATATATTAATTAAATAATTAATCTTATTTAGTTATAATTTATCATGTACCCACTCACCATCCAATCATTTGGGATATGATAACATCTTTCATGTGTACGTGTGGACAACCGCCTCCACGAAGCCAGATGATCCGTTTTTCATTTCTATTTTACTTGTATGGTAATAAGGATAAATTTTTGGAATATATATGATATAAATAAATATATATATATATCATAAAATAATGATATTTTAAAGGTGAATTAATATTTTCCATTATTTCATTCCATACATGAAAAAATGAAAACAATGTTCATCTATACGTACGATCTAGCGTCTCTATGAACGATGTCATTAATTTTTAAATATGTAACATTTATGGATGACTATAAATATATTTATACATATTATATAAAATATTTATATAAATTTTAATATTATTTAAGTTATTTAACCAAGATAAATATACAAGGTGTAGAACTACAGAACTGAAATTATCACGATGAAGGAAACAATGATCCACTAAAAATGACGATTTTAATTAGAAATTATTAATAAAATAGATTTTTGTACTATTATAATTGAAGAATATATGATATTATAAATATTAATAATACTTTTTTATATATGTATAATAAATTTACATTTATTATACCGAATGATAGAGTGATTTCGAAGAAAGGTGGTCTTGATGTAAGGGGTTTTATGTTACAGTCTCATTTATTATCAATTCTACCTATGATTTAGTTACGACATTGAAATATTATTATAAAACTCTCAATATAATAATTAATTATCATATACTATGGTTATTTATTAAAAATATTTTTTTCATTCATTGTCATTACCTTCTCTTTTCAATTGATCAAAGATATATTTTTAAGTAAAATCGATGTCATTTCCCTCTTCAGATGAACAAACCTTTTCTTCAGTATCCATATTTTATAAAAATGTTTTAAAGAATGTTTTTATTATTATATTACGATTTTAAATTCGATTTTACCCATGTTTTTATTTTTAAAAAATGGGATGAAAGGAATCTTCATGTCATTTTCATAATGAGGTACTTTTTATCCTTTTTTACCATTATGATAAGAATATTTTTTAACATATATAAAATGTTTTATTTTTCTACATTCCTGAACAATTTTTTATTTGAAGCTTCGTTTTTAAATTTACATGGATTTTTTAAAGAAAATTTGTTCTTTTATATTTTTGTAGTTTCCTAAATAAATGATTTCAAAATGGAAAGGATATTTTCTTAAATAATATATTAATGATATACTGATTCATTAATGACAGTAACCTTCAATGATGATTATTTTTTACTATGAATTTGATAAAAGGATAAAATCATTCGTTTTTTCATGGATTATGTTTTTGATGACATGTTGTTTATGAAAAATATTCATTTTTGACTAGTTTTTCAATGATGAAATGTTTATGAAACACATTTCTTTTAATGGGATATGATATAGTGAATGTTTTATTATCATGTTTCATATATATGTATGATTTTAATTATGTGATGTGTTGGACCTATGTCGCCTTATAATATATTGGGTAATTATTGATATCTCTTGAATAAGGCATGACTAGAATGGGTGGTGAACCCAATTTAGTAAGGGACTATGTCCACAATGATAGTTTTGGGTGTGAACTTTGACTTCTATGATTGTTTTCGAAGTGAACCCATTCCACTAAGACAACCTTGAAAATATTCATTGAATGATAATTAATTGATTATTTATGCTTATGTGTCTTATACAAATCAATGTATTATTACTTTATAGAGTTATCATGGTTTATGTTCTTTTATTTTATTATGATTTATGTATTATAAATGGATAATATTTATTTCCTGACATAATATTATTATATTTGATATGATGTTAATGATTTTCATGCCTTAATATCTTATTCTTATACCTGTATACATTTGTTATAGTTATGTGATCATTGATGTCTCCCTTGTTTACCCATATTGAGCATCTGATATCTGCCATTTATTATTTTTCCTTTCCCTAGGTTATGAATTAATGTATTAAGTATGATATGTTTAAAAAGGGTTATAGTTATGATGAAATAAGTTGGAGGTGATGCAGAAATTTTCAGAACCAATTATTTTTGTTTCCATGTTTTCAAAGATACTAGACCTAAAAGATTATGCAATCAATCTAAATTTCACGTAATATGTATTAATCTATATATATATATATATATTTTCCCTAATTGAAAATTATGAGTTTTTATAAAAATTAATTATAAATAAAGAAGTAAAGAGTGACTATAGAATACATTATTAAAAATAACACACAATAATCACATTAATGATAAATACATAAGAACTATGAAATTCTATTATAAATTATAATTTAAAATTTAAAATAAAACTCATTTGATGTATGTGTAACATTCAAAAACAAAAAAATAATAATAAACAAACAAATATTAATAAATAAAATTATGATAACTCCATATTAAATTCCCTCGTTTTGTGAATTACACAGCTGAATCATGTTTCAAAATATATCAACTTTTCAAATATTTCAAAATGTAATAAATATGACTCAAAATACAAGTAGATTTATAAATTTATATGAAACCAAATCATGATTAAACATTATAAAAATTACCACTAAGTAAATGAATATTAATTCAAAATTATACTCAAATAACATTTCCATGAGATTTTAAAAGACCAATCCTATGACCTTAATAAATTATTAATAAAATAAAAAAATACTAGGGAAAAAGGGAGGCATGTAAAAAAATCATACCATTCCAAATAAAGGAAAAAATAAACTAATTCTAGACATCGTAATTTTATTAAATTACCCTCTTCTTATTGGGTGTTGACCTCACAACCATATCTTGGCCTTTTATGGGGTACACATTCTTCATCTATGGTTGTTTTATGAGAGACATAAAGGATTGATCATATTATGAATTTCTTAGATAAATCCCAGAAATCCATTTCTGGATTGATTCTAAGTCCATCTCTAAATATAATGGATAATAACTTCTACACTACTACAAATTCACGTAAACCAAATACCTCTGATTCCATTGACGAGAATTTGACTTAAATTTCAAATAAGTACCACATTGATACTTCCTTGATGCAGCCTTTAATGCGAATTTAACCTTTTTGATTTTTTGGGTGTATACTATTATCATTATTTTTTCATGTAAACTAACATTCCTCATCTAAGG
The DNA here is from genome assembly GCA_963277665.1 of Viscum album. Classification (NCBI taxonomy): domain Eukaryota; kingdom Viridiplantae; phylum Streptophyta; class Magnoliopsida; order Santalales; family Viscaceae; genus Viscum; species Viscum album. The sequence goes on from OY728130.1 coordinate 1,627,622,414, forward strand.
CCTTTCTAAATGAAGCACAATAATTCTTTATTATATTATTAAAAAAGGATATATATGACCACTATAACTTTCCATCATCATCGATAATCCTTCCATGTGAGTGGTCAATCTATAGAGGGGAAACTGGAAGAGACTCATATCCTAGAGAATAATCCTTCACCAAATTAAATAGATCATGAAAATCAGATTTAGACTCATGCAATCTGTATTTCTGTGTCATGAAAAATTTGAATCCTTCCTCATCCACTGAGGTATTATTACCTTTTCTAACTAACTTAGTGGTCGCACGTTCATTCCTAACATGGATATTTCTATTTCAGCCCATCTTGTTCGGCTCATTTTAATCAAAGTCACATCCTCTATGAGTTTTAATGGAGATGTCAAGGCCATAAAGATTGGATTCCTCAATAAAATAAAGAGTTATACTATTATTTAGAATCCCAGGAATAGTTTTAGAACATTACCAGGTATCCTTCCTTTGATATGGGAAGTAATTCATGAATTTGGAACCCTGTATAGAAAAAAATATACTTTCCTTATTTACCATATGACTGTAAGGGTCAAATAGTTTTTTATGAAGCCACAATTGTTTATCATCAATGTCCTGAACCTCAATTTATACTTCAGTATACTCAAATAAGGTGTCAACATTCTATTTATCCTCTACATTACCAATAATAGAATCCCTAACAGGGAGGGAATAAATATCTTCTATAGCTGATTTAGACCAAGAACCAATATTTTTAGACAATAAATTAGTCTAGTCCCAGTCCCTTAATAAATCCAACTCAGCAAGATCAACCCATGATTTAGAAGTCACACTTCTCCCACCAGTTGAGGGCATCTCATATGGTAGCGAATATGTATCCTTCATCTTAGTTTTCTGAGAATCGAGATTAAAAATAACCAATACATCAATTCAATTAGACATCATGAATCTCCCAAGAACAACATATTAATGGGGTGAAGGATTTGTGATAATAAAATTATTCCCCTTTATATTTCAGAAACTATTACTAGAAAGATGCCCCTTCATTCCACACCTCCCATTGGGTGTATTCCTCTATTATGTATCCATCATCATTCAAACATGCAAACAAATATTAGACAATATGGTTTTTTATTTATATTCAAAATTAATATATATTTTATCACTAAAATTATAAACTGTATCCTATTCAATTAATGTGGAAATGATATCAATTTTCATTATCATCCTAGTAAAATTCCCAAACCACACCTTCTCAATTTCTATATCATGTCGAATAGAACATCGTATTTATTTTGGGATGCTATGTAAAATATTCGAGTGCAATATGACACAATTGAGAGCATAATGATGAATCCAAACATAAGGTAATGAATTCACTTACCTAGAGGTATTAAATTCCAAGGACAACTTGTGGAGATGAAACCATCCAGGCTTCAACAAAATCAATCCATTAAATCATGCCCGAAGCTTATACTAATCTGACATAGTGATGAAAGAGAATAATCCAATACTTTGACAGATGCACCTTCAATCTAAAAAGCCCAAGAGAATCGAGACTCAATGAACCAGATCATCATGATTCCAGGGCATCTCACCTTTAGAGGTGAAAATTCGTGCAATCACAGAATTTTTCCCTATTTCTAATATTCTTATGAATGCTTCTTTATTTTTTTCAACATGAGCTAATGATTCGAAGTAAATTATTCTTTTAGTGAAATAATACTTCAATCATTCTAATAAAATCTTAATGACATCTAATTTTGGATCTTTTGGAATTCCCCGTCTTTTATTTGGAGTCGAGGATTCAAAATTCATTTGATTAGTCCATGGAACAAACGTTTCTTGTTGTGGAGGTCTTTCTAGAGAAAGGGAACATCCATGAAAATGGGGAAGAATAATGATAGATAGAACCCTTATATGCTATTTCTTCTATCACATAGATCCTCCTAGACATGCATTCCTCTCCCCCACACAACGTTAATATTATATATAATAGTAAACATAACATTTAAAACTAAATCTTGATCATAATAAACTGAAATTATACATTATGAAAATTTTAATTATCTAGTGGTTTGATAAAAATATAATCAAGTTAAATTTTATTAAAAATATACTATATACAATATATCATTTATTACAACAATATCTATGAAAATTTAATCACATGTCAATATGATTTTTTTTATAATGATGAAAATGATTTAAAAAATCATATAGAGAAAAAAAAACCCAATAAATTATAATCTTTTAAAAATTATAAACTTAGTTAGAAAATGTTTTTCATCTATAACTATTGAGAACAACATGATAATAGATAAATATAATGAAATTTAACATTAATTTGAATAACTATTATTTAGGTGATATTCATTAGGATCATATTAAAATCATTTTTATAATAAAACACATAACATAATATCAAGTCTCAAAGTATTTGAATATAATAAACTAGAAGTAATACCTATAAACAATTTGTAATCTAAATATTTTATACTTTAATGTATGTCCAATATAAAATTAGTACCGGTAATGTTTTTAAATTTTTTACAAAAATATTAACCAAAAATATTTATTAAATATTAATCATATATAACTTGATTTAAAAATATTCTATAATTTAATTGATTAATTTGAAGACCCAAAATAATTTAATATCTCCCATTAAACTCAAATAAAATTCACTTTCCATCACATTTGAAAATTGATTACAAATTTTTTCACATGATGATCCAAAAAGAAAATCCTCATTATAAATTTAAATAATTAAAATATCATTTGAAATATATGTAATAAAAAATGTAGGATTTTCTTTACCTTTTTTAAAATAATTTTTCATGAAGAATTATTTTATTCAATAATAAAAATAATTAGGTTTTTATAAGATGATATATATCTTTTCATAATATAAAAACATGATTGTAGAAAAATTATTTTGAAAATTTAGTGTACTACTAACCAAAACTTATTCAGTAATATACCCACATAAAAATAACTGTTAAAATACATTTTATATAATTTAAAACCTTAAATATAATCGAAGAGAAATAAAAGTATAATATCATAAATCCAAGAAAAAGGTGAAAAATATTCATCAAAATATATACCTTTTTATTGAATATAACCTTTGTCTAAAAACCTAGAATTATTTGTAAAAATATGACCATATTCATCCATTATATACTGAAAAATGCATTTTGTTTTAATTACTTGTGTATCATTAGTGTGTTAACCTAAAAATGCAACATAATTTCCAGAAAATGTGTTAAATTTATCTTTTATGGAAATAGTTTAATTAGATCCATTAAAAGCATCATAAATATCATTTGAAACATGATTTGAAATAGAATCATAATTAGTATAATAATTATGAATATAATAGATAGTTCTAATAATTAAATCATCATTTTAATGTACATTATTAACAAGTTTATACTAATAAAATTTTATTGATTTAGGATCATAATGAGAAGTGTATGCTCACCCTCAATAATTACATTATTTTATTATGGATTTTATTCACTAAAAATAACTTAATTAAAATCATCTTGAAAATATCTATATATGAATTATGTTTCAAATTATCCTAAAAAAGAAAACAACAATATATTTGACTATAATCATAATTATTTTATTATGTAAACCCTAATATTTATTTTAATTATAATACATTAAAAAAATAATTCATCTATTTTATAATTATACTTATCCATGTTATCATTTTTATTTAACATTGAAACATTTCACCCGAAATCATTGATCTATACAAAATTAGGATTCTTATATTAAAAAAAACAATATGGAGCTTTCTTAAAAATAATCTAAATATAACTATAATTAAAATATAATTAGTTATATTTATAGATTTATCCAAAAAAATATTTAATTAAACTATATTCATCTAATATTGTTCTTTCCATTTTAGTAATTATTTTATTTACCCAATTTTAAAAAACTAATATATTATGGTGTTGTAATATCCTATTTTTCTTATTTAAACCATTTCATCATTTTTTTAAAAACTCATGGTTTAAAAAATTCACTTATATTATATCATTAATACAAGTAATTAAGAAGACTATTCGAATTTTAAATAATTTACAAAAGACAATAAACATATACAATGTATCACTCATATGGGAAAAAATTTACTCTAAGTAAATCATCTAAAATAATGAATAATAAAAATTATTTACATCCTATTAAACATGAAATACGTATAAGACCAAATAGTTCTAAATGAATAATTTTAAGGTTTCAATCATTTCGAACTTTATTAATATATTTATAATATATTCTGTGTTTTTTATCTTTAAAATTAGAACCAGACAAAAAAACTTACTGATTTATAACTCAGTTAACTTCTATATGTGTCCTTTATTTGGTGGTTTATGTAATCCTATTAGGTCATATGGTATCATCTATGTCTTTGGAATTATGAAATTGAACATTCTAGTTAGTTAATTAAGAAAAATTCATAGAATATATATAATTATTCCAATAATCATAAAATAATGAATTTTGTTTTTTGAAAAATAAATATTTATTATCCTCAAATTTAACAATAATTCTATCATAACACTACTGTGAAATACTAAATTTGTTTATCAGTATATAAAAAAATCAATTCATAATGGTTTTCAAAAATTGTAGTGTATTTATTTGTCATTGGGTTTTTAATGATGTTTTTTTCACAACGCTTGTTTTATAATTCCCTAAATATCATCTTAGAAAAATTCTTATTCCTTAGCATCAGTTATAAAACATCTACTAAATAATAATTACAACCATTTTAGAAAAAATATTTATATGTGGTTTATTAAATATTTTCTAAATATGGTATATTATTATTTTTTAACATAATTAATTATAGTTATAACAACCTCTATTTAATGCTATGTGAATTTTATGCACCTTTAAATGGATAGGTTTAGTTTGAAATTTCACTTAATATGAGCCTTTAATATTTAGTACTAAATCTGAAGGATATTTTATAAAACATAATTAAATATGGTAAATATACCATATTTAGTGATGGTTTTAACCACTTTGAAATGAATAGGAATGGTCAAGACCGCTAATATGTGGTTATAGGCCTTCAAAATCACCATGACTATTGGATATATTGAAAAGGCTAAATATTATCCTAGTAAAATCCATCAAAAAATAATAAAAATATATAAAATGTTTATTGAACCTATAAAGTATAAAATAATAATAATTTTGATACATTAAAAAAAGAACAGTAGATACTAGAAAAATAGATTACATTATACTATAGAAAATTTCATGATTCACAAAATAGAAATATACATAACAATCATGAATTATACACTATACTGAGATACATTCTCCTCACTATCCATTACTCAGCCATTCTTATTCTCAACACCTCCTTCCATACATCTCACATATGGTTCCTATATTTAATGTAGTAAACTACACATTACTAATTAGAATATTCAATGAATAAGAAATGATGTTTGATTCACATGATAACTTGTAGACTTTAAATACTACCATATACAGTCAGAAATAAGTTTATATGTTAGTTAAATCATTTTCAGGTAATAATTTTGAACAATAAGAACAATGATCATCTTGAATTGGTATAAATAATTATTTCCAATGATGAATACTTATAAAAAAAATTCATATATATTTTGAAAATTATAAAATATTTATATTTATCACTTTTAATTTCATGGGAAATATTATTACTCTTAATACATATAATGAAAGAGAAATTAATTCTAAACAGATTGAAACCACACATATGGATGAATTTTTGAAATTAGGCCATATTAATTTAAAAGAAACCGTATTATCCGTTAAGAATAATAATTATTAAATTCAATTAATTCCCCACTAAAATTCCCATGAAAACCGTATCGTACCATATTGTATCCAAATTACATGTGAAATGATATATAATTTTATGTAAACTTTGTTTAACTAATGGTACAATAATCAATCATAGGTAGACATGTTCATTGCTCAAAAATAAAATGAACCACTATGTAACTCATGGGAATCATTCTCATTTCAACCCATCAGTAGGCTATAATAATTGGATCCTGAATGACATTATCTCATACTGAATATTTCAACACTCTAACTAACCCAACAATAACTAAGGACATCCTTACTCTGAGATCCCCTCAAGGGGAGAAATGATTAAACTAATTTATTTTATTTTAAGATCCTTCTCCCCCTAAATTGGAGAGGATCACCATCCCATAATGAAATTACATTATATTAAGAACGAATTTAATTGTCAACATTTACATACATGAATATATTTAAAAAAGTTCTATTTTCATATTTTTATTTTAAGCACATAGCTAATAATGAAATGGAAAATAAAAAAGGATTTTACGAACCCATTAAAAAAATGTTATTGGCAGTGTTATAATTATTCATTAATAATATTATTAAATATTTATTAAATAAGAAATTACTATGGATATGTATAATATAAGTGTAAATTTAGGAAATTTACAGATCTTGAACACAATATGAGTGTTTCAGTTTCATCCGGAATACTTCCAGTCATCCTTTGAAACACATTATCCAATTCACTATACAATGAAGAGATCCAATAATTTTATGTTTTAATTATTTATTCATCATAATTAATTTTATTTTTAGTACAAGAATTTCCATTCGTGCACCCAGATATCAAAAAATATTAACACTCCCTCATTCTGGAATCATTGATGAAGATGTATGAACCCTACCAATGTCCCCTAATAGAAATGGTCTAGAACCCATCCACCTCACATGAATATAATGCTCTTTCCAAATAATCAATCCATAGAGTCCACTAAGAATACTAAAACTGACATGGTAAGGTTGGCATCCCGCAATTCATTTAGTCCACACCATAAATTGAATAATAACAAAATATAATGTAACTTAGTGACAAACAATAATAATTTAAATTATTTACCATAATATTTTATACTAGGACATTTACATAACTTCCATATTTTGTTTTTGGATGTAAAATGAAAAATCATTCCTTCCAAAAGAAGGACTTACCTCCATTGACTATTTCCGAAAATTATATAACTAACAGTTATGAAAATTACATTACTTAAAGTGTTATAGATATCTATTATAATAAATTATATAATACATTTCAATTCAATTTTATGCTAATATCATTGACACAGAAGTGTGGGGAATCAATTTATTCTCTTGTTTAAAACAATTTCTCCTAGAAATCACCTTAAGAAATTATATATCAATAAAACATGAAATGTTATCAAAAAATTATTATTAATCTACTAATATTTAATAACATATATTTTGAGGTTCAATGTGATGATGGTTAATTAATGTTTTCCACTATCCCCTAGGTACACCACTAGGGACCTTTTTATACAGTTTTGAAACTAATAAATATCTATCATTAAATTCATCCCATAATATCCACATGAAATATTTATATTTTTTCCTAATTATTTTAATTTCCATAGATATGAAATTTAATTGGTAAAATCAGAATGGAACATCATAAAAAATGTATTAGATTATTAACACAATAAGTAAAAATCTTTAATTTCATCAAATATAGATACATAATAATGATAATACCTTTATTTGGGTATCAAATAACTCATTTTTACAAGATAATATAATGCGTTTATAATATAAATGATGAATAGGGAATGATTCCACCTCACACTCTTAACTACCTTTAAATTGGCATTAAATTCCAACTATATCTGGATTGGGTACCCCATATTCCTAAAAAGGAAGAACAAACTTTATGTTAGTGGCATTCCTAACATCCTATGAGATGATATTTTTATCCCTTCTATTATTATTTTTATTGATTAAACATACAAATTACGAAATTATAATCAATTATTAAAATTTTAATGTTGTCACAATGAATTACGTACTAATGAATATGATCTGAATGTAACCTCTCAATTGTAATTTACTATTAAACATATTTCTAGATGTATAAATCAATGTTTTTATATCTAATACCTCACCATTATAGAAAAATGTCCTAACTTATGATGAAAGTGTAAGATGACAAGTTGAACTAATATAAAAAAGTGTGAAAGATATTCTATAAAGTCTACCTTGTGTCATAGAGAGAGAATGATAATCATTTGACATATTGTAGAAACTATCTATAATCCATTGCTGATGTGGAAACCATACAAAAAAAATAAAAATATCAAAATAATTCTGAAAATATAGACACAATTAAACTATAAATAAAAAAAATTAAAAAATTTATCAATATATAAAAACAACATACTCATTATATTAAAGGATGAACATTTTTTTATCAAGTTCCATTGTTATGATTACTACTTCTTTTGCTTCTTCTTCTTCTTCATCATTCTCCCTCACAAGACCAAAATTTTCAATATCATTGGTTATAAAAAATTTAGTCTATTATTATTGATGTGTTCACTATCACAAATTACTCCACCTTCACCACTCATATCATAATATTTTACATACATATGTTGTTACAACAAATCTCAGTTTTTTGGTTTTTTTATATTCAATAAATTATTATTTGTATTCTAATGATTTTTTGTTTATTGTTTCAGATTACATTTTTTATATAGAATTTATCTTATTCTAATTATAAGTGATTATATTATGATGAGTAAATTATTGAATTTACAAATAAGTATTTTATCGTATGGGAATGAAAGTAATAAAATATTATTTTTTATCTTATCAGAATCAGAAAACTCTTTGATGAATTTTTATCTTACTGCATGTGATAATTTATAATAAAAAGAATAGACTAGCTACCAGAAATTTAATTTCAAAGATTTCAGTCTGAGTGTAGTAATGAAGAGTCTTTATCTTATAAATTTTTTTTTCATAAAATATTATCTTATTAGTGATATTAGAAATTGGGATTGATTTTTCACACTTTAGTAACATATTTATCATAAGAATAAATTTAATATATTCAATGTTGAATTCAGTTTATCTTACACACAATATAATTCAAAGAACTATTTTATCTTATGAATCCTCTTATGATTTTATCTTATAAGGAACAATAAAATCAGTTGAATATCTTATAATTAACTAGATATTATATATAATTTCATTATTTCTTTCATAGTCTCTTGATAAATCATTTAATTGTTTTTAATGTATCAGAAAGGGGGTTGTATATTTAAGGAATGTGAGATCTATATAAAAAGTCATTTTTCTAAGAATGGAAAGGTAAATAGAATAAAAATTTATCTAGTATTCCCACTGTATAATAGTATTTCCTATATGGAAGGAATTTTTGTATTTGATTAAAATCTTATCATCTCACTTTTTCAAATAGATTATCATCCTGAACATTGTGATTATCTTCGATGCTTATGTTCACAATAAAATAAGAGATATATAAGGAGGATTTATCCACTATATGTATAAAAACATAGAGAATGGTAGAGGAACACACATAAATTAAAATACTTTGATTACACTATCAAATAAATCCGATAAATAGACAAAAAATCTTTATAAAAATCACATTATATGGTTAAAAATTTATCAGTTTCAATCAATGATCCTCTAGATATGTATCCTAAGTATTATCAATTTCTTAGGATGTATCATAGCCTACTATTAATTACTTCTTACAGTAGTGTGATGCAATGGTTCTTTCAAGTCTGTTTATATCTCTTTTTATTACACCTATTTTAAGTGGGTTTGTTATGGTTGTGGATAGGTCTCATAAATGGAGATCCTAGTTGAAAGTTATAATATGTTTGTATTATTTTAAGAAAACTTATACATAGATGGGATGCCTTGGAAAATGTTATTTTATAGTTAATATCACCAAACATAGATAGTAGATAGTTGGTGGAGTGGACTTGGGGATTTCTATTCTCTAAAACACTATAAATCCCTTCTGTTTGATCTATTTTCTATAAGATTTTATATATCCTCTAAGTAATTTTATCATGGAAAATATTTGAACTCGCATACCAAGAATGTGGTAGTTTAAATTATATAATCCATTAGCACTCAATTTACCCCCTCTAGTGTTTTTAGATAGCCATTCTATGGGATAACAATTTGTATTAGAGCACATGACTCTTGATTTCAAAACTGTTAAGGTTAAAGTCCAAAGATCTTCATTCAAATTTCATCCATGTATGATAACAAAGAAGGCATGTAAAGGGTTACAGATACTTATTTTAATAGTATAAATAATGGTTACTGGAAGGCTCATATGACTATTTATTTTAAGAATATTGAATAAAATGTTTATGTTAAATAAATAAATCCTTATTCAATTTTGTAGAGAAACCATGAAAGGTGTGATGCTATAATAGAAGGAGACTCTGATCTAAATTCCAAAGATATGAAAGTTATAATATATGTATTATGACCAGATGAGTTCAAAAATTTTTCTCCATGTCAAACAGCTCAAAAAATTTCAACTCCTATAGGAGTTTCTAATGAAGGTATATTCAATGTGAAGGCCCTTAGATATGATACTACAAAACATTAGTTTGAAACATTCAAAATTGAAGATGGACAAATAATTATGCAGTTGAATGGAAGAACCCCTAAGATCATTAATAATGTTTTTACTCTAGGAGAACCAATTAATGAGTCTGAGAGATATTTGAATGTTCTAAGAGTTTTACCGCCCAAGTGGAGTAGAACCTCAGCTCCCATTAATAAAATCTATATAGGTCATGAATTGTATGATAAAATTTCTCATTGGAACAGTTAAGATATATTAATTATAAATTCATGCTAGAGATGAAGAATAGAAAATGTTCAATAATGTAAATTCTTCCTTAAAGGATTAAAATTATAAATATGATATGAATAATAATGTTACATAGATCTCCGAAACATATGAAGATGAAGACACCTCATGAAATTATGGATGAAAAGAATTTTTTACACATTTTTCCAAGAAGACGGAAAATATATATATCAAAAGAAAATGTTTTATAAGATCCTTAAAAAGTATAAGAAGCATGAATAAAACTTTAATGAAGTAATATTCTATGATTATAATAAACTAGGTTATATCAAGCGAAATTTTCTACAATTTCCTAAAAATACAAATTATAACAGAGTGTTCTTTAAAGAGATCATTTATAAGAAAAAATTTAAGAAATACATGAGGTCTATATGAAGTGATCCTGAATATAATAACAAATTTACATCATGATAATTAATAGATGAAAATATTAATCAAAATGATAACATATGCTTTATGTCACACTCAAATGTGGTAGATTCGTATTTTTCTTCTGAGAATTAGAATGAATTGAGAAATGGAAGGTCTTCAAATGACAAATTATTTGAATATTGTATTGTGTTAGAAACTGAATATGAATTCAAAAAAATGAAAAAATTTCTTAGTAATTATATTAATAAAAAATTTAATTATGTGCCAGACGTAAAAAAACTAATACGTAAAAAACAGTTTGAAAAGTCTACTTCATCTGGTAAGAAAAATAACACAATTGAGAACCTACATAAGTAAGTTCAAAGCATTAAAGATGCTACAAGTATCTTAGATAATGTGAAAAAACACGTGAACAAAATTATTAGTCAAAGCCAACTCAAAAAGAAAAATTTTGGAATAGGAAGTTAGGGTAAATGGCCCAAATATAATAAGAATTATTCACTACCAATATCTAATAATAGAAATATTTCAATTATGTTTTTGTTGTGGTGAGTTGTAAAACTATGAAAATGATTGTTGTTTGAAAAATACTCAATTTTATGGAATCTAATATTTTTTTGTTGTAAAATATGATTTAAAATGTGTTGTACATTTCCTTGGAAAAACATACATATTTGGATCCCTCGGTCTTATATTGCTAAAATTATAGGAACCAAGAGTATTTGGATAAAAAAATGTTTGTTGTTTGATCTGTCTCTCTATAGAGCCATCCACATGAACAAAAATGAAAAAACGTGTATTGATAGTGCCTTCTCAAGACATATGAGTGGAGGATTATCAAAATATTATGCAATATCTAATATTTATGGAGGCTATGTAACATTTGGTATCATTTAGAAATAAAAAATATATTCTCATCAACAAAGATATTGATGTTGATTTTTTAAAGAAAAACCAAATATGTATTTATCAACATTGTGATGATAGTTATTCAGTTGATTTTTATTGTAATTCATGTATATTTTTTAATATTTAAGCTCTCATTTTTATGGAACATAGAATATATAATGAATATATAGTAGATAATAATTCCTTGTGTAGATATAATTTAATTTTTTTGGAATTATGGAATTGATGAATCATGGAATTGGTATTGAAGATTTAGACATTGTAATGTTCATTCTTTGAAATTTTTTCCCATGAGATACTTGAATTCTGAATTACCTAACCTAAAATTGGATAAAAAGAAACAATTTTACGCATGTAAAATTATAAAGAAAGACAAATCATATCTTAAACCAGTTAATTTTACTGTTATATCTACGCCTCTATAAGTTATCCCTATGGATCTAATCAAACCTACTTGAACATTACTGGGAAATAATTTTTTTTATGTTTTAGTTGATAATTTTTCAACATTGAAATGGGTTTACATTTTTAGACATAAGAGTGAAGTAGTTATTTTTTATTTTTAAAATATCTATGAAAAATGAAAAAGATTATAAAATTGTTACTCTAAGAAGAGATAATTAAGATGAATTTTAGAACCAATAGTTTAATATTTATTTCTCAATGAATGGTATAAGACATTCTCTTTCTTCTTCCAGGAAATCTTAATATAATGGTGATGTAAAAGGTGGAATATAACATTGAATGAAATTTCTTGAATAATTTTATGTGAATATAACACACCCACTCATTTTTGGGATGAAGCAGTTAATACAACATGTCATGTCATTAACATCATTTTAATAGGAAATATCTCAAATAAGGCATCCTATGAGTTATGGAATAATTGAAAGCCTATGGTACGATACATCAAAGTATTTGGATGTAAGGTTAAAATATTTAACAAAAATAAAAATCTTGTAATGTTTGATCTAAATGATAACGATGGAATTTTATTATGTTTTTATACTACTTAAAAATCTTATATAATTTTTAAATAATGGTCAAGGAATGTTGAACAGTCAACTGATGAAATGTTTAGTGAATTTAATCCTTTTGGTCACAAAATGACACAAACTAACGAGTTAAGTGGTTCTTTTAAATTCATGAGAAATTAAAATCAATTTAAAAACACAAATGATTATTATTTGGAACATGATTATCCTGAACCAATTCCTATAAGAGTTGATGCTAGTGAAAAAAAGTTTCATGTCTAAGTTACCTCAAAATAATGAAGTCCATAATCTAAAAATATTTATTTAAATTATAGGCAATGTATTTAGGACAAGAATTAATATAAAAAACTACTGTGATTCCCTTTATTTTCTTCTCATCTAGAAAAAAACTGTAGAGGAATCCTTAGCTGATGAAAATTTGTTTTTATCTATGTAAGATGAGTTAAATCAGTTCAAAATGAATAAAGTATGGGAATTATGTGATATAGCCAGATAATATCATATTGTTGGTACAGAATGGGTATTTATAAATATACAATATGATCATGGTCAAATAACCATATATAATTATATATTTGTTGCAAAAGGTTATACTCAACAAGTTAGAATATAATATGAACATACCTTTTCCCATATAGCCAAATTAAAATAACTCAGAATTCTTCTAGCATGTCCATCTTATATGAACATTAAATTATATCATATGGATGTTGAATCATCCTTTCAAAATGGATTTTAATTGAGGAATTTTATTATAAAAATTCCCTAGTTTTCAAGACCATCACTTTCAAATTTATTTTTTTTAAACTTAACAAAGATCTCTATTGATTTAAAAAACCAAGAGAATGGTATAAGATATTTAGAACATTTCATTTATCAAACGTTTTAATAGTGTTAATGAAAATCCCTACACTATTTAAGAAAAATTAATCCTCAGATATCTTATTAGTAAAAATATATGTTGATGATTGTAATTATGGATCAAAAAATAGGAAATTATTTAATAATTTATCAAAACAAATGAATAAGAAATTTAAAATTGGTATGATGTGCGAGTTAAACTATTTTTTTGGATTCCAAATTTATCAAAAATATTTTCATAAGATCAAAAACTAATGAAAACATATTTTTTATTTAAATATAAATTTTTTACTTGAAAATATTATGACTTATTCAACTCATATGAGTTGTAATGTTAAACATGATAAGGATGACATTGGAAAACCCGTTGACAAAAAAGTTTATAGAGGAATAATTGGAAGTATACTATATCTTATTTCAAGTAAACAACATTATTTTTTAGTATGTTTTTGTGAAATAGTTCAACCCTTTCTTAGAGAATATCATTTGAATGATTCTTAAAGTATTTTAAAATATTTAAAAGGAACAATGTATCTTTCCTATATTTTTCCTCAAAACATTGCTTTCTATTTTACATCTTATTTATATGCTGATTCCACTGGATGTAAACTAGATAAGGAAAGAATATTATGAACATTCCACCCTATTAGTAAATATATAGTATCATTTTATAGTATGAAACAACAATATTCATAATTACATACTGTTTATATAGAATATATTACAATAGGATGTTATTATACACGCATGTTATAGATGAAACACACCTTAATGTATTTTGGATTCAATTTTAATTGTGTTACAGTAAAATTTAATAACATGAGTTCAATCAACATTACAAAAAAAATATAATTTACAATTTTATAATAACGAACATTGATATGAGACAGAAAAATTTAAAAGATCGTGCTCAAAAGGTAACATCTCTCATGATTGTTTTTCACAAAAAATCAATTAGCAGACATTTTTTCTAAACAATGTCCTACTAACATATTTTATTTTATCAAATATGAATTAGGTTTTTTTAATTTTACATGATTTTATCTTAATTAGTTTAATGGTTTTATTATTTGAGAATCATTTATTTTAATTTATTTTTTTTGAGATATTGTGTTTCTATTTCATGTAGTCACCTAAAAATAGGAAACTTCCCCGGGGGTTTTTATAATTAATATGTAAATCACCATAAATGACCCTTAGATTACCACAAAAAAAAAAGAGAAATCAAGTTAGTTTTAAGCATGAAACCCTTACATACCATTAAGGAATTATCTTCATGTTATTAGAAACACTATTCCATAACTCCGCAATCATCCCAACACATTCAAGAATAGAAAAAACCAAGAGAACAAACCACACTAACTCATTGAAGAATTAAATCCCATCGATGATGAGGAATTTTTTATGTGGATGAGCGATAGATTTTACCAAGGTATATGGAATAATAATGTTTCGGAAAAAGTAAAAATAATCATTATGTTTGGGAGATTATTTTTGATGAATGATGGATATAGTATTTTTTTGGGAAATAAGATTAATTTTTTAATTAAATATTCATATTTCATTTTGGTGAAATAAATTTTCTCATTACTATGACGGTGTACTAGAAAAGTTTCATAATAACTTATGTACAATGGCTAAAGGATTTAATTTCCCTCATAAAGGATACACAGAATCAATACATCTCTTGTCTCTATAGATGAAGTGAGCCTTCTAGAAATAATTAAATATAAATTTGGTATTTTGGATGTTGAAAAAGAGTTGGAGAAGGTTTTGGAACCATTAATGGGTGTTCTTATAAAGTTCATTCAGGATACCATTTCATATATCAAAGGAGATTTTTAAGAAGTAATTTTTCAAGATGTTACATTATTATATTTGTTTTTGATCGAGAATCTTGTCGATAGATAATATTTTAGTTTGGATATATGCTCCTTGTTTAGAATAATTCAATGAATTTTTTTTCTATTTGGAAGGGTGTTAACAATAATATTTTTTAACATTGGTGTTCTTATAAATGACAATGTAACAACTCATTGTCATGCACTGACAACCATGAGGTTAAATAATCTATGGTGATGTGGATTTTTTTGGAATTAATCTCTATATAAGTTGTTACCTATATATTTTTAAGAAGAGGTTGAGGTATATCCAGCTTTAGATCTGGGTGATCGTTCTTGGATGAAAATTTCTAGTTATGTAGTTTTTTAGACTCTTGTAATTCTACAAGTTTCGATAGAAAGACCAGTGAAATTTGTTGACATATGGGACATTATCGATAATAAAACCCTCTTGAAATAATAATATGAGTAAGGTTTATTGTTAAATCTAGATAAGTAACTGATTCTCATGTCCGTTCACATATTACTACCTTATTAGTCTCGCTTAATGTTATACGTACTTCTTTGTTTATAGAATAATTGGACACAACTATTACTATGTTGGTGAATGTTGGCCAATTAAGGACCATATGAATTGTATCAGGTGAAAAACCACTCATTTTAGTTCTAATATCAAGTGATATGATTAAAAAGCATAGAACATAATCAGTTAATAGAGAAACTATAGGTGGTGAAGAGTGAGAAGAAATTTATGTTCCAACCCAACTTGTTGCAAATAGAAGAGGAAGATTACAATATAAAGAACTATCATGTATGGAGAACAGACATATCATTTTTGTAAATGAATATGTTGAGGACACTCTAAGAACTAATTTTCATCAAGATATGTTTTCTTATATTCATGAACAACATAAAAGTCACCAAACCCCACATTAGGGCTAGATACTACTGATGGTAGAGAATGAGAAAGATACTCTAAATTGATGATGATGTTAGAATCATGTTAAGATCAGTTGATTGAGTGCAAACGTGATGTTATGAATTTTTGTGAGAACTAAGTCTCCAAATATGATGTTAATGATATAATGTTACCTAATCATTCAGTATTGTAAATGTTTTCAATGGAACCGTATAAAGAAGCTAAAAATAAAGTGTCTATTCATTCAAGATTAGAAGGAGTGTCTATGGATATATAAAAAATGAATTCTACTAATTCTTTAATTTAATGTGATGTTCAATCTGGGTTCATAATTAAATATCATAAAAGGGATGAAATTTTTTATGTTAGGATGATATATGAAGTTCTTTAGATTTCTATTTTATCTATCAATCAATCTTGGATGTAAATTAGGTTCTAATTAATATACAAGGTATATGAAATTCAAAATCTATGAACTAAAGTATAAAATAATTCTGTCTTTATTGTTATTGGTCTAAAAAATATAGATATATCCTTAAAAACATTTTATAATTTTATTAAAATAAATTTGAATATTTTAATTATTTGTTAATAAATAGTTTAATGCCAGAATACTCTGAAGATGAAGAGGATGACGAAGTTGAATATGTGTTTGTTGAACTGAAGGAATGTCAAGTATCAGAAAAATGAAAAAAACATTTTTATTTATCTAAAAATTATTTTGATAGATAAGTAGTTTGAATTTTTGAAAAATATGGTTGTCGTTTATTCAAAGAAGGGGGATGTACATAATTTCATTGTAAATTTCCCTCAATGAGTTTGTAATGGATTCACAACTCTCCTAGATTGCTAAAAATATGATTGGTGAGGATAATTGATGATTTTATAGAATAATTGTTTCAAATTTGATCGATATGTCTGCCAGGACCTCTTATTATTGATAATTATGCGTCTACATCTCAAATACTAAAAGAAATATTCGAACCTATTGAAATATTCTTAAGGTTAAACGTCATATTTTTAGAATAAGTCTCAGTGGATTTACGTGAACCATTTTTGAATATATTTTTTTCTCCTTCAAATAATTTTTATATGGATAGATCTCATTGGGCTACTCTCAACATCCAATCCACTTATATAGGGATCACTCAAAGTGATTGATCATTGATCAGGGCCTATTTACTAAGATTGAGTGATGTTGTTGGAGATATGGTAGATTCTACATTGAATAAATCTTCCTTAACTTATCGCTATCCAATATAATTCAAATAACCCACTACAAAAAAATCATTTAACACCCTAGAACTCACTTACTTTCATAGTTTACATGCCTGGTTGAATGGGTTTTTATTAGAATGTTAATGATTATTTTAAAAAACATTTAAATTATTATATATTTATATTGGATGTGTTTAATTCATTTCATCCCTTTGATCATATTGTAGCATTATGTTAAATGTTTTTTTGGATAGTTTGAGTACCTAAAGAGGTAGGGGTGGTTAATAGAGTATCCAATAAAATTTATGTCCAAAATAGAATATTTTAAAATACTCCAAATGTTCAATAACTACCCATATTATCAAAAACATAGTATGATATATATCATAATAATTATAAAGATTTATATAAATATTAATTAGGTCTCACATGAATAAGATATACAATATTTTTGAATCCTTTGAAATCAATTTACTTGATCAAAATACAATATGAACACAAATTATGATAAAATAACAATGTATAAATTTTGTTTAATGATTAAATTTTTTTCCATTTTAAAGTAAAAAAGGTTAAAAACACACAATGGGGAAGAAAATGAAAACACAAGGTTTGGTGTCACGTCCAGATTTAGTCAACTCCACTTTGTGATCACCCACTACTAAGCAGTTTGTATAAAATAAATAGATGATCCTCAACCTAGATTGAGTTTTGTAACATATAATACTATCTAGGTAAAATCAAACTCTTAAATAGTTATTCAAGGGAGTAATGATAAACAGGGCACATAGGGACATATACAACTCTAATATATGGGGAAAACAAATAAGAAGAATGTCTGAGAAGATATTGTGTATCTTATTGTTTATCTTTGGAGATAGTGTGCATACATAAAACAAAGTATTGCACCCACTGATCAAAGGTAAATAAAATAAAATTATAAACAAGCAATATTAGAGTATAGAATTTTGAAATTCTCGGTCTGTTACAATGTAACTTTTGACATTTTATTTTGTTCTGAAATAATGCTCGAGCCATGTTTTCTTGAAATATCCTAAAAAACAATGTGTGGGAAACTGTTATTTCTGAGTGGAACATATCACTAAATGAGATGATGTGGTTTAGATTCCTTATATAAATTTTATAGAATGTCAAATATTTTAATTTTCAATAGGTTCTGCATGATATCATTTTTTTATTTCAGGATCCTATACTATTTCATACATATAGTCTCTCTCGTTTTCCCTTATCAATGATGATGTGTGCTGTTATTTTAATTAAAAATAGCTGCATGGAGAATTTTTGGAGCTGCTTCCTCATCCTCCTCATTCTGAAATTCCATGTACCAATCATTTAAGGAACAATAATTAAAACAGGAAATAGTATTTACATAAATAAATAGTCATATTAGAATGATATAATTCAAAATAATACATGTAACATAATATAAACAGTAAAAATTTCTTATGCTCTATCACTGTATCATGTTTTGGATGTGTATCATGTTTTGGTGGTATGATACTGAGGATATGATAATGATAGTGTGTTAGTCTACTGTTATGTTGTTCTAAATGTGTCTCATAAATAGAAAATATTTCATATATCTAGTGGTGTGACACTAGTGGTGTCAGAGTTAATTATTTATGGTTCAATGGTGTCTGGTTTGATGGTGTCTCAGAATTAGTAAATACTATAGTGTCAGCAGTATGAATCCGATGGAACGACAGTCATGATGTCTCATCTGGAAGTATCTCATACATTTCCATTATTTCATTTTGAAAGCATCACATCCAGGTGGTGTGCCGATCAATGATGTCTGACTCACCGATGTCTCATACTTTTTTAAGTCTTCAGTCCATTAGTATGATATTCTGATGGTGGGATGTCTTAGTGGTATCATAGAATTATATTATTTTTATACGAGTGGTGTGTTCTAACCAATGGTATCATACTTATAGATTTATCATATGTTTTCGTAATGTAGATTTCTTACAGGTAAACATGAACTTCATTACTAATATTAAATAACTTATCTTGGGATCATTAAAACCAGTATGTCAATAATCTACCACTTTTTTATGATCATAAATCATGTCATGAAAAGAATATTATAAATGTAAAAAATAATCATCACAGGTATTGGAGAAGGGTAAACATGATATAAAAAAAATATCATTCATAGTTGGTGGAAAAGGTATCCGAGATACAATAATAAAAAAATTCAAGGATAGAAAGAAATAAAACATATAATATCAAGTATAAGAATTAATAATGCTATAAAAATTCCCCCATGTTCAGTTTATCAAAAAGGTAATGAAGATAAGAATCAACACATTAAGAGGTAGGTAACAGTCAAGTAGTAAAAATAATAGGTAAGAGAGATATAAAGAGGGATGAAAACTTGATATTACAAGGTATATCCTATAAAATAAATAAGAGTATAATCCAAAAAATACAAAGATCAATGGTTTTTTGAGGGTTCATTAACTATTTTACCTTAGAATGATCTTTCTCTTTGTCTTGAGATGAGGTAGCTGGATCGGCCTGAGGTAGAATAGAGGGGACACTAGAAGGTTAGGAAATAGAATGATAATGGCCTTCTATAACAAAAATTGGCTTTAGATGTGAGAGAGATTCAATAAGAGAAATTATAAAAAGTTGATTTCAAGGAGGTAATGGTGAAAAAGTATTTGTGACCATAGCGTAATGGTAGTGTGGATTAGGTGAAGGGTACACCGATCCAGTAGTGAGTCCAGAAGAGGTTAAGGAAATGGAAAGCCATCTAGTGCTACAACTTCATAAGTTTGAACATAGTGATAAGGCTTCCGTAGATTTATAAAATCCATAATAATATTTCCTTCTATTTCTATATCATTGTAAAAATCATCCATATTCTCTAAGATGTTTTTAAGTGTAGTTTCAAGTCTATTGAGTTTCCTAACATAATATTTGGAGGCTTCAGTCATCAAAGGTATCATCAGATTCTCAACTATATATTTAAAATAATCATCAATAGTATTTTTTGTATTGATTTTCGAGAGATAGAACCTGATAGACTTTGTAATAGTCACCCTATTATCATTTATATTCTTGGAATACTTTCAGATCATAATGTTTCAATGCTCTGTCCCTTATTCAAATTTCCTTATAATTTCTAAAAATTATAGGTTTTACCCTAGAGACCACTGGAGGCCATGCTAAATTCAACCCAAACAAGTGAATAGATGACATCATCATCAACTACTAGAGGATGAATGTAGATACCAGATCTTGACGTACATGGAAATTACATTACTTTTGCAGAATACATAATGCATAACAAAAAAACAATCACACAAGGACCGTAATAGTTTAGTGTCTTTGGAAACTCGGAACATAATATTCTAATCATGGTGAAAGATCTTCAACATATCGAAAAAAGATATTCCCCTTTTTTTCTTCCCTAAGAACATTATTTATGTCATGGGGAAAAGAAAACATAGAAAGGGTGAGCATGAATGCTCAGAAAGGGTCAACATGGAGAATATAAGAAAAGTCCATAAACATTTCAACGTAAAAACATGAAAATAAAATCTAAAAATCAAAATCCTGAGCAATGACATAAAACATGGCATTACATAAGGCATATATCATAAAGGATGATTTACCATAACATAATAGCATTGTAATTAAATATGTAATTGTGGAAAAATAATAATCACATATTAGGATTTCTGTAGTAGCCAAGGCATTTCTGCCATGACCATCATAGTGGATGAAGTCCATTACTAAAACTGGGTTTACTTACCGTTACATCCCTGTATTACTAAACCAGATTCACTTGCCATTCTGGCCTTGTTTATCTCATGAGATATAATTCTATACCTAATGCATTAGAGGGAGAAATAGGTCTCACCCATCTCATAAGGAAATCAATATTTTGTGTGCCACAAAATAAACATAAATCATTCATCATAACCCAATGAATAAAATGGGTTTCAGAAACATCATCCCATCATAAAATAATTCATATAAAAAAATGGATATCATTTCATCATAATCACATAAAACCATGTAATTATTAGGAACATTATAATTGAAACATAAAAATATTAGAAAATGACATCTTAGATGGAAATATTTTTGATAAAGCACTTGAAATGAATTCCTCAAGAAAATATCCTTTTTTCTTCAATATCATTATCTTTTCTCAAAATTCCACGAAAATTTTAAAAGAATGGGATTTTGTTGAAAATAATCTAGAATTCGTGTATATGAATATTTATGAAAATAAGTCGTTATAAAACAGTAAAAATTCATTCATGACGTATATGTTAAAAAACATTCTTCTCGTAATTTTATCGGAAAAGTAAAAAAGTACCTCATATGGTAAACAAATTGTAGATTTGTTCTATACCATATTGTAAAAGTCAAAAAAAGTTAAACATGAATAAAAAATACATATAATAATAGTAAAAACTTTATGAAAATAGTTTTTATAAAACATAGAAATAGATGATAAATATAACCCCAGTAATTACTTCGGAATAAACAATCTCGGATAAAAAACGAGATTGGAATAATTATCCCTTACCTTATGTCCAATTTCTTCTGTATGTTCCTGAGACTCATGTATAGTGGGATAAAACATATAATTAAATTTTATCAGAACCATTATAATACTTATGATATCATATATGATTCACTTATGAGTTTATATTACCCGTTCATTTGTCAGTTCCATGTTAAATTTGTGTTTTGGGTAAAATTGTTTCATTCATCGTACTTGTTTTGACTTGTAATTAATCATATGGTTACATAGATCATGAATAATTACATCCATAATGGAAAATGTGATTTATATATATTATATATTCAGAATATAAATTTATATAATAGATCAATAAATGGAATTAAATACACCGTTTATGGTGACGGTAGGTTGTACGTAGGCATGAACGCTGTTTTCGTTTCCTTATTAAATTAAAAGGAAGTAAGAAAATAACATATACATAAATCTAGTATCATTATTATGTCATATATTTCATGATTATTTATTATATATATTTTATAATCATTCTATAATGGTTAACATGGAGAATGAATCTCATCACGTCGTGGAGACGGTAATCCGTACGTACGCACGAGTGATGATATTATTCCCATAATTATTGAATGGAATTGCAGTAGAAGATATAATATCTTAGAATCAGTATGATGTTATAATAATAATATATATTTTTTATTTCCACCATTATACCCATCTAAGTAATGTGGTGGTGGAAAAACATATTACACCACGACGTGGAGATGGTAAGTCGCACGTACGCACACCCAATGATTTTGTTTTTCGTAGGATGGGTAGTAGGTGAAAGATGATTGTTTCATATTTATAATAACATATAATTATATGATTTATACTGATATTATTACATTATAATGAGACAACTAAAAAAGAGGATGTAGAAGAATAGGGAAACATGAAAGAATCGATAGAAGAGATTATCTCTTCCTTGACGCACCTCTTTTAAACATCCTCTTAAGGGACTAAAGATGGTATTTTGAGAAGAACAACACCTCCAGAATATTTCTAGGGACGTTTAAAGGATTAATGGGAAGGGGTTGGCCGAGCATGAAGGCTCAAAATGGTGTGAAGTGGATAGGGATGAGGGTCCCTTTTATAAGAGAAGAGAGGGGCACTATTGGAAACCTCCGAGATATTAATTCATAATAAACACAAACCCCACCTAAAAACTTCCAAAATTAATAATATTATAATATTAGATATGATAAGGTTGTATTATCGTCAAACAAAAATATTTAGACATTTTTTCATTTTATTTTAATCCTTATCATTTTGATTTATCCTTATTTAATCTATTTGATTTTATTTGTGGTAATAATATTCTAAATTTTAAATTGATATAAATTCTTACTTATGTGTTTATAATATTCATTAATTATATACATTATGAAATTTCAGAACATATAATTGTCAATTTTCAATTTTTAAATATTCTTGTGATTTTTAAACAATTTAATAATATGAAATTTTTATAAAATATCAATAGTGTCAATTTTGAAACTATTTAATTATTTGAATTTAAATAAAATCCACACAAAAGATATATTAAAAAAAATTTATAGTTTCTTAACATGTCATATTAATCTTAAAAATCTATGTATAACATTAATTAGTTCATATATTATATATTTTAATATTTTTAAAACCATTTATTTGAAGTTTCTATTAATAAAATAATTACTACATAATTTTTGTACAAATATTTAATATATTTATTTATTGCATAAAAATTAAAAATAAAATACTATGATTATGATATATATAATAGATTTAATAAGAACACTTTTAGTATAATTTATCTTCTAAAAAACCCAACTTTTAAAATGATATGTTTATTAAATTATGAAGGGGACAACTTTGAAATCATTTAAAATAAAATAATATAAATGTCATAATCTATATTATAAGGCACCAAATGGTCCACAAGTAGACCGTTGGATGTTAACGGTATATATATACTCTAAAAATAGTGTTTGTGAATGTTTCTGGTCCTTTTGATGGGTATTATCATTTTAATAAAAACTATATTATTTATTTTTCACTAAATAAATATTTTTTTCATCATTAATGTATAAGATATTAAGGTAATTAAATATTTTTTAAAAATTACAAATAAATATCCATGTTAAATAAAAATAGCTTATATTTCAAATAAGTATTTATAATCGAATTTATATTCTGTATAACCTAATATTAGAAATAATTTAATTATTAAAGTTTGAATGAGACATATTTTACTTTCCTTTAAATAAAATAAATTAAAGGTCTTAATCACATCCAAGTGGATTCCAAAAGATACCATTTCTACCCAAGTGTATTTTAGGACAAACTATAATCATCCAATTATATTAATTCAAGTGTTAGGGAAATTTTATAATATTATTTTTTCCCTTAATTACCTAATTTACCTTTAACTGTGGTAAATAAAATTTACCATATTTACTATTCATAATGCCCAAAAATAAAAAGTAGTCTATTAACATAAATTGGACCCAATGATTCCAAATATGGAATCCATTTTTCTAAATTAAATACACATAAGTTTCAGTAATTAATTTAACATTAATACTATTTTAGAGAAAACGAGTTTTAAAAGTTAAAACATTACAAAAGATTGAATTTTTTTTACCAAATAATTCCATGTAAAATTATTTCTAATGACATAAATTATATTAAATGGTTAAAATTTATTCAATTTATATTTTTAAACCATTTATTATTATAATTTTACCATATAAACTT
The DNA here is from genome assembly GCA_963277665.1 of Viscum album. Taxonomy (NCBI): domain Eukaryota; kingdom Viridiplantae; phylum Streptophyta; class Magnoliopsida; order Santalales; family Viscaceae; genus Viscum; species Viscum album. The sequence continues at coordinate 1,627,647,604 of OY728130.1, forward strand.
TCTCAATGAAAAATGTTGTTTTCAAGTAATATTTAGCGTATTTTTACTGTTCAGCAAAATATAAACGTTATCAGAAAATTATCAAAACATTATCCAACGTAAATTTGTATATCCTGATTTTAAAGAAGAAGTTTATTTTGTAAAATTGAACTTATAAACATGTCACATATTATATTTAAAATTGGTGTGCCTTCAAAAGGTGGAAGAACTGCATTTTTTGAAAAATACTTATTTTACCGGAAAAAATTATTTTGTTCTCATACCATGTTCTATAATACGTGTAGGATGAATGATACTGTTATAAAATTAAAAATTTCATTAATACTATTCATAATGGATTTTTCATAATAATTATATAATAATATATCGTTGTTTAGTGAAACTCTACATTGCGTACAACACACGCTATTGAGGAAGGTCACTCTTGTGTGTAACACAGGCCAAGAATAGATTCTGCATATACTAGAAGATAATATTGTGTTGCATATAGCTAGCATAAAACACAAGAAATCAAAGAAATTAAAAAAAATAGTTGTCATAAAATTTCGTGGTGTTACATTCTACGCCCCTTAAAATGAATTTAGCCCTCGAAATTCATCGAGGTTATAAATCATTTACTACATGAATGTTTCTTTAATAGAAACCCACATTGTAAAAAGGAATACAAAAACTTAATTTTAAAAATTGAAGTATGAAACGTAACGGTTACCCAAATTAACTCATCACGGGGTTTCCACATAAGAGAACATATGTTAAAACATGGATATGGAAGAGAAATCATACCATCAAGTTCTGATGGAGAGTGGTAGAGAACATGGCTACGAAAAAGCCAACAATCACATGGCAATAAATTTGTGATAATCTAAGGTACCATCTGATTCATCGGATATAAGTGTTCTAGGACAGTGTTTTTGGTTTTCAAGATCATTTCCCCAAAGTTGATGATTTTTTTGCATAAGGATAAATAATTACTTAATTTTAGTGCAATATCCTCGTTGGTCATTCCATGATCAATTTCCACTTCATCTGTTAAAATGTAGTTGAATTTGTCATGTGATAGAATGATAGGTCATTCCATCTTTCTTGAGTATAAATTATTAAATATACATATTTCCATTAATGGTGATATTAACCGTATATGATTCAAAAAATGGACTTATACATATCTATCATACAACTTGATAAAATAAAACTAAGAGGTTTCAATGTCGGGTGGTCCCCACCACCATATTCAAATAAGAGGTTTCAAATAAAATAAAATAAAAGTTATTTATTTTATTTTTCTCTATTCTCCAATGAAAAATGGAAAAACAAACTTCCACCCTAGACCTACTGTAGTCAAGGTGAAGGCTCCCTTAAGTGAATACTGGCGCTTTGAGTTCAACGGTGTCCTCAGATTCCAATTCTGAGTATGAGTTGAAATGTTACAAATTCACACTCACAAATTTACTAAATCTACTTAAAAATAGTTTATAAATTCATTCTGGGCACACCGGGCCTCAGAAGCATGTGCCGTTAATTTTTGAGGACTTTTAATATTTCCATATAAATAAAAAAATCTATATGGAAAAATCTAGGTCTTTACATTCTCTTCCATGCATTCCATATCATCTTTATTCTGGAGTAAGTGGCACTTGTTATATAGAAACCACCACAATCAATGGCTGATTCATCATCATTAGCAATGAGTCCGTTGGACCTCAACATAGAAGAAATCATCTTTGGGTAGATCAATGAATTGGATCTAGTAGATTATTTTGTCATTTCCTACACATGTACCATTAAATATCTACAACGATAAATCTTATAGACTTTTTTCATTAAATATATACGACAAAATTCATGGTATATCATTGTTTAAAAATATCCCTTCCTTGGAAAAAATCATATACCATACTAATTTTAAACGTAGCCTACACACTCCATCATGATCAGAAGTAATAGGTCTTCTTGTTGAACCATCTCCTGTTAACATCGTAAGTGCTTCCTCATAAATAGAAATGTCACTAGCTTCATAAATGGTACATTTATGATCATAAAAAAATCATCATGGGGTACATTAAAATACTTTTCACACTATCTTGAAGAGAAACCAGATACATGGCCTCTTACACAACTTTCTAATGAATCTACACCTTCTTGATTGAATACAAACTGCACATCCTGATAGAAATCATGTACCAGATTCATGTAAAAGGGTATCTCATTGGATGAGAACCATTCCAACAATCCTTGTTTTTGGAGAACCATGAGTACTAGCAACTTAATCAACAAAATCCACTTTGATTATACATCCTTTTATGCAATAACAACTCAGATAGTATGCAAAAGTTTAACTAGAGCTACCAGAGGAAATGATTTTGGTTCTTTAATCTATTTATTTTAAGTTCTCGACATAAATGGAGAAGTCACAGATAATCTCTTAATTTTGGGAATCTAGATGAACTCGGTAGTCTCATTCAAAGTTAAGGTGAATCTTTGAAATGAATAAGGTAAATAGTTTTTTTCAACTGGAGAGAGATATACAAAATATAGAACGAGACATAAGATTTGTTGGGAAAAGACTTTTTTCATATTCAAATGATTTGGGAAAGTAGGTATTTGAGAAAATAAAAAATACATGAAATAAAAATAAAAAATAAAAAAACATGCATCTGGTTTAAGTGAATAAACTAAATCACGAAATAAACTAGTGGTTCTATATATCAAAAAACAGAACAATTTTAGAACTTCATAGAATCAATGGTATGAAAACCAATGGTTTGAAAACAAATGGTATGTAAACCAATTGTGTGACAACCAATGGTATGAAAACAAATAGTATGATAACCAATAGTATTACGACCAATATTTTTACAACCAATAGACATCTTAACCGAAATTTATCATTCCTAATTAATGTTTGATATAATTGATTCTCTATGAATTCACAGGCTTGGTGAAAATTTCATCTACTTGATGCTAAATATCAATATATTTAGGAGTAATATATACCATTTTGATATGTTATTTCAAAAAATGATGTTTTATATCAATTTCATTGGAATGAGAAATATAATTTTTAGATATGGTTATCATAATTTTATCGTCACAAATTATAGGGGCATGTCAGAATTGATATCCATAGTCTATTTGAAACATCTTAGGTAAATAGATAATATTAAATTTTCATATTTATTAATATTTAATAATTGAACATTAATTTTAATTTAAAGGGGATTATATATATGATATCATACTCTACACGAGACCACAGATTTCTTTGAAATCTTACATTGCACACAAACGTTGAGTTATACTAAAAAATAATATATAAATATTATTAATTTAAAGCCTAGTTAACGCCTTGTCGTTGTACTAGAAAAAATGAGAAAAACTAACTAAAATATGATTACACATGTTTATTTTATGTTTTTAAATTTTTTCAATAAATGTAAGAGTCCTAAAATGATAAAAAATCCAATTTTAAGCATAAATACTCTAATATTCATTAAAAAGTCATTTTACAGACTTTGGATGGTGATCACTTTTTAAATCTAGTATTTGTCAATTTTAAATGTTCTATTTGAAAAAATAAATTATTTTTATAATCCGGATATCCAAATTTACTCTGGGTAAATTTTTGGTATTTTTCTGATAAAATCAATTTTTTAATGAATATTGGAAAGTACAAAATTTTAATTCAAAACTGCCTTTTCATTTAATTTATTTGTGTAATTATATTGTTATTATAATTGGTTTTAAAGATTAATTGGATTATATTTTTACCATTTAATCCATTTTTTTCTTTGAAAGTAATTTCACTTTGAAATTGGACATAAACAAGTGTCAATATTTTGATAGTTATTATTTCTTAAAAACACATTTTTTGTTTTGACAACGGGAATTTATTATAAATTTTTTAATGAAATATCTATGTTTTTAATTTTTTAATATATACATCATTTTTTAATTCAGGATATCAAATATAACTCAGGCTGAATTATTTTATTTTTCTGAAAACCTTCAATTTTTGATGAATAGTGAAAAATACTACTTAGTAGTTAAAAATCAAATTTTTCATTTAAATAAAAATTTACCACTTTTATGAATTTAATTTCAAAAATACAACATACATGGTTGTAATTAGTAAGTAAAATGTGGTTCAGTGGGATAAAAATAATTTTTTATGAATAGAAACTTTTGACTTTTATTTGCTGCGGGTAAAAGTTAATAGGGTAGTTCAAGGTTAAAATAATATTATAATAATATAAAATTACCTTAAAACATGCCCTAAACTTATTTTAAGAGTTATGGCCAACCAACAAAAATGTTGGGTAGAACTTTTGGACTTTGGATGCCACTTGGGTAAGATAATTACATTAATAACTTTTTATTTAATGTAAAAAAATAAAAATACCATAAATATGTATTATTTTTCTAAAACAATTTTAATGTGGGGTAATATAATTGATATATTTAACTATAAATAGTCATTAGAAAGGAAAAATTATTTCTTACATCTTGGTATTTTATTTATAATTTTTAAACATAAGATAAATAAAATTTATTTATGACACCATGTGATGTAATGATTACATTATTAATGAATGTTTCAAATAAAAGTGATTATAAATATTAAAATAAATTTATGTTCATTCTAATTATTCCATACACTAATTTTAGAGATGATTATTACTTGATATATTTAAATTTACGAATTTTTTTTGAAATAATCATGTTGGTTTGGATTTTTTAAAAAGTCGTGATACTAATAGTATTAAAATTGACATAAAAGAGATTTTAAATCAATCAATATTTAATTAAATGATAAAATAGTCCTAAAAATCTAAACTTCGTCTAAATGACATATATGATGTTAAAAATGTCATTAATTATCCATTTTGGGTCATTAGGAAATTTATAGTAAATATATTAACCATATAGTATGAATATATAATAGGACTTTGTAAAAGTTATATATGTTAACAAAGGGTTAAATAAAAAAGGTAAGGATTAAAAAATATCCAAAACCTGTGTAATTCTTATTGGATGATTTTATTCACACTTATGTGAACATTATCTTCTAATTCAATAATATTTTCTCCTCTTTAAATCAAATATCATTTTATAATAAAATAATACTTTCAAACTTTCCAAAAGAGCCCCTCCTCTCTCTTATAAAAGGACACTACTTCTAAACCATCACTCACACCAATCAAGCCCATGAGATCGTCCAAAATCTAAAAAATTAATCTACCAACATCCCTCGTCTTTTCCTAGAAGCCTTTACCTAGGCAGAAGTCACTTCAAGAATTCCATTGGGATCAAACCAAAGGGAGTTATGTGATTTTAAGTTGACACCATATTTAAAGTTCTCTTCATTTATTTTACATATCCAACCCCCATAAACACTTTTTATTTCATTATTTTATAACAAAAAAGCATCGACAATATACTAGGATGTTTTTATGAGAAGTATTCAAGTTACACTTACACACATCTCCATCTAATGGGAAATGAACATATTGTTTCGCTGGCTGGCGGACTACTACCTCACTAAACGATGATTGTTCAATTATCTCCTACATCCTCTTATGGTGTACATTAATATGGAACTATATTTATATGTGATATATATTATATTTATATTTCTTCTATGTTTCTTTATTTTTCATTTATAGCATACATTTATGGTTTCTATAATGGTTAAATGTAATAATTTTCTTTTGAAGATATACGGACTACCGCCCCCTAAAAGAGATATGACTCGTTCATGCCATATGTGGAACTTATAAAGGATGAAATTAATGAAATGTTATATGATATTATACTGTAATTTTAATATACCTATGTATAATTATGTTTTCATTCCACTAAAATACTAAATTGATATGAAAGTAGCGTCTATGCGTACGTACGACTTACTGTCACCATGAATGGTATATTTCATTTCTTATCTAAAAATGATATGTAATGTTATAAATACATATATATACTGGATATATAAGTTATATATGATATCTAAATCAATAATTTCATTCTAGAGATAACATACTTTTGAACACATGGACAACAAGTAATTAGAAGAAGTTTAGTTTTGACTCAAGTACCAAATATCATCAAAACAATTGTATTAACTCAAATGATTATGTAATGTTTATAACATGATAATAAGTGATATAAATGGAATAATAAATTTGAAAAAGGTTCTAATGAAAGTATAAATTAACTTTAGTTTATAATTCAGGAGGTTAAAGAATGAACTAGTCATGTCAGACACGAGGTAAGGTACATCATCTGTATCTCCTTTAATTTAGGCATGTTTTGATAATATAAACCTCATTATTTTATACGGTATATAATAATCCCCTTTGAATATTAATTTTATTCAATGTTAATCCTTTTTCTATGAAGCGTTTTACTAAACGACAAAAGGAATGTGTTTATCATTTTCAGCGACAATGACCTCTCCATTGTTGTAATTGTTAGTTGGCATCCTCTATAAGCCTTAATGTTTTTTTAAAAGGAAAAAAATACCTTATTTTGTTTTTGGGTGTTTTGGTAGTGAAAATTGTTTTTGAAATGGATTAATTTTTTTTCAATATCTTGAAATGATTTATTGTGATTTCAAATGAAATGTTATTAGTGAAATTTTTATATTATCAATATTTTATGTGTTATGATTTTATTATGGTACTTGGACATTTGACAAGTGGTGACATGATAAACCAAATTACAGGTGATGTCGTGATAAACCCGGATGGTTAGTTACATTATAACCTCCAATTCATTGGGTATGGAATTCGGTCATATGGCTATTCTATTTAATGATTTGTGTGGACGTTGACAGTATTGTTATTCCATTTAAGTATGTTTATGTACTAAGTTACCTTTATCTGATATGTTTTCTTTATATGGGTTTTATAGTAATATTTTTTTTAAAAAAGGGTAGGAAATGTTATTTTATTTAGTAAAGATTATTTACTACTTCATATAGGTGAAAATTAATACTTATGATAAAGTATTAATGTCTTACTTATTGTTTTTAAAAAATAACAGTTTTCCTTCATTTTGTATCCCTTAATGATCTTTTTATGCTCATCCCATATTTTTCATCAAATTTTTTCACTATAAATAAAGATGAATAGTGTCGTGGATGGGATCAAGGAAAATTCATGATGCCTAAAATATGGAACTATACATGACTCTATTTTTCAAGAGTTTTTATTTTATGAAAAAATTGATATTGAGTAAAAAGGTTTGCATGTATTATTAAAATTTCTATGTATATGATATTTCCTAATTATCAAAATATCTAAACATTAGAAGATTCTCAATGTGAATTATTAACTTAATTAATGATAAGGTATTGTTTTAGACAGGGTCTTTATAGTTGGTATCAGAGGTCAGTTTAGACTACATTAGGTGTTGGGGTATTGTTAAATTAATATTCATATATTAATTTATGGTATGATTGAAATGATATATCATTTACAGATTACCATGCTACTTCACCTATGATATTTATGTGTCCCGAATGGTTTTCCGCAAAGGAAACATGGCAGCAATGATGGGATGTCATTAGGAGGAAGATAACCTTCGAAATCAGAAACCTAAAATGGTCAGAATCAGAATTGAATAGTTTGTTGCAGCGATGGAACAGTTGAATCAGGATATAAATGGTGGTGGTATCAATGAACGAGATCAGCCAGAACAACCACAGAAGAACATGTCAGTAGTGGATGATTTCATGAAGCAATGTCCCCCATCATTCAGAGGATCATCTGACCGTGATCAAGATTAAGGCTGGATCAAATCACTGGAGAAGATTTTCAATTTCATGGGTTTTATATACAATAAAATGGTTAGTCTTGATGTTTACTATTTTGAAGGTGAAGTCGATCAGTGGTGGTTGATGTTTAAAAATATCAGGGATTGTGAATAGATTAATTCTCTTGGTTGGGAAAAATTCAAAGGTTTTTTTGCTGAGAAATATTTTCCTAAGGTGGTTCAAATTAAGATGAAAAAAAATCATTGAATTGAGGCAAGAGGATGACTTAGTGGCTGCTTAAGAAGAAAAGTTCACTCGACGGGTAAAGTATGCTTCAAATTTCATCTCAGATTTTGATAGTAAGATAAATCTCCTTTACTTAGGATGGGTGCCACGATATTGAAGAGCACTATCTTATCTTGAATTCAAAAGCTGTTATAAACATTTCAGATGTGATGAGAAGGTAGAAATTGTGTTTTCTGAGGACCAGGTGTTCCAAGAGAGAAAACAAAAGAAGTGGTCCAGTTGGCAGGCAAAGGGAATGAATTTATCAATGTATCCTGGAGGTAAGAAAATTAAATATCCATATTTTGAGAATTGTGGTAAAAAGAATCCAATAGAATGTTTATTAATGTATAGAATGTGATTATTTTGTGGTAAGTCTGGTCATATTGCTCGTAACTTTAAGGAAGATGATCAATATGTCAATGAAAATCCATTGGTAAGATGTTTTATGTGCAATGAAATGGGTCATTATGAAAATGTGTGTCCAATGAAGAACTCAACTAAGGGAAAACAATCTAAGTACAAGAATAAAGGGGTGGTGAAATCCTTTGGAACTACTTCACAAGATGTTGGGCCATCGAATTAAGTAGTATCAGGTACACTGTTTGTTTATTCAGATTATGCCAATGTGTTGTTTGATTCAGGGTCACAACTTTCCTTCATTTATGGGATGTTTTTTTAGTAAATTGGGTATTCCAATGAAATATATGAATCTTGAACATATGTTAAAAACACCGAGTGGAAATTTTGAGACAAAAAGAAATTATAGGAACCTTCATGACCTTGTGTGTCGAAAGAATCTAGCTGCAGACCTTATTGTTTTTCAACTAGTAGAGTTTGATGTTTTTTGGGCTTGGATGGGATTTCTATTTATCATGCTAAGATTGACTGCAGAGCTAATGTGGGTTTTTTCAGAAAGAATTTCAGTTTCTATACAAGAATGAACCATCAATTTTGATATCATATCTAGAAGCTGAGAAACTAATAAATTATTGAAATTAATGTTACCATGAACATATTGTTGTAAACAAACAAACTGTTTAGATTAATGGTGTACCGTTGTTCAATGAATAATCTTTATGTTTTTCTGATGTGTTTCCTAGTATAATACATGATTGGGATGTTGAATTTACTATTGACATAGAATCTGATGCTAACCCAATTTAAAAAACCCCTTTTCGAATGGCTCAAATAAAACTTTTTAGAGTTAAAGAATCAATTGCAGGAGTTATTAGATAAAGGTTTCATTTGACCTAGCTCATCACCATGGGATGCTCTTGTCTTGTTTGTTAAAAAGAAATATGGTTCAATGAGTTTTTTTATTGATTACAGAGCATTGAATAAAATAACTGTTAAGAACAAGTATCCTTGTCCTCATATCTATGATTTCTTTGATCACCTCCAGGGAGCTCAGTATTTTTTAAAGATAGAGTTGAGGTTGGGGTACCATCAGTTGAATGTAAAGGAAGTATACATTCTGAATACCATGTTACATATATGATATGGCCATTATGAATTTTTATTTATTTTTTTTGGGTTAACCAATGAACCTACTGTATTCATGGATAATATTAATAGAATTTTCTGTCTGTCCTTGGTTAAGTGTGTGGTTGTGCTCATTGACGATATTTTGGATTATTCCAAAAGTAAAGAGGAACCTAAAAGTCATTTAAGGGTTTTATTGAAATCATTAAATGAAAAGAAATTGTATGAGGAATTCAGCAAGTGTGAGTTTTTGTTATAAGATATTTCATTCCATGGTCACATTGTTTCAAAAAATGGAATAAGCGATGATCCTCCTAAAACAAAAGTTGTTGAAGAATGGCCAAGACCTACCAATATCATAGAGATTCATAGTTTTCTTGGTTTTTTAGGATATTACAAAGGGTTTGGTGAAATGTTTTCACAGTTATATATCCCAATGACTTTGTTAACTCGAAAAAGTGTTAAGTTAACCTGGGCAAAAGAATGTGATAGTTTTTTTCTATAATTTAAAAGAAGAATGGTGGATCCTCCAATTTTGACACTTCCTTCTAGAAATGGTGAGTTTTTTATCTATAGTTATTCATATTTGAAAGGAATTGGTTGTGTCATAATGAAAAATTATCTGGTAATTTCTTATTCTTCACGTCATTTGAAACTCCTAAGTTAAATTACACTACACGTGATTTGGAATTAGCTGCTAATATTTTTCCATTAAAAATTTCGAGAAATAATCTATATGGAGTAAAATGTGAAATATATACTGAACAAAAAAGATTGAATAATATATTTACTCAGAAGGAATTTGAAATCAGATAGAGGAGATGGTTATAATTAATCAAGGATTATGATTGCACGATCCATTACCATCTGAGAAAGGAAAATAAAGTGGCTGACACATTGAGTCGAAAGAGTAATGCTTCCTTAACCATGCTACATTTGGAATAATATCCTTTGGTTCTTTATTTGATGAATTTTGGAATAGAAGTTGTTGGTGTAGGAAATTACTCTGTTTTATTTCAGGTGTCAGTGAAATCATCTCTAGCAGGCAGAATAAAGCATGTGACGAAGGATAATAGTGAGTTACCAAAAAAAGGTTTAATTGGTTCAGAAGGGTATGTTACATGATTTTAATAATGATAGAGATTGTATATTGAGATTTTAGAATAGATTATGTGTGAATTGTGATTCACAGTAGAATAATGAGTTGTTATGTGAAGGGAATAGTTCTCTATTTTCAGTTCATCCTAGCAGCACTAAGATTTTCAGAGATCTTCAAAAGTATTATTTGTGGGATGGAATGAAGTGATATATTGCATAATTTACTGTGAGGTGTTTGACTTGTCAATATGTTAAAGTAGAGTAAATGTTACCAAAAAGAATGCTTCAGTCTTCACCGGTGCCAGAGTGGAAATGGGAAAATATATCCCTGGACTTCATTATGGGATTACCAATGACATCTTGAGGTAACAATGCAATCTGGGTTATTTTTGATCGTTTGACTAAATCTTCTCATTTACTTCCTATTCAAGATACTTTGTCTATAGATCAATATTCTCAGTTGTATATTAAAGAGATAGTTAGGTTTCATGGAGTTCCCCTCTCTATTGTATCTGATCATGATCCCAAGTTTACTTGTAACTTTTTTAAAGGCCTTCAAATGTTGTTTGCTACTGAATTAAATTTTAATCCTTCTTTTCAACCACAATCAGATGGGCAGTCAGAACGAACAATTCAGACATTGGAAGACATGGTATGTGCTTCTTTAATGGATTACCATGGAATTTGGGACCAACATATTTCTTTGGTAGAGTTTTCTTATAATAACATTTTTCATTCCAATATACACTTGGTTCCATTTGGGGAATTATATGGAAATCGGTGTCCAACACTAGCTTTTTGGGATGATGTATGTGAAAGGAAGCTGATTGAACCATAATTGGTAGAAGAGATGGCAGAGAAAGTTCAGTTGATTCAGAATCACATGAGAACAACATAGATAAGGCAGAAGAGTTATGCAGATAACCAGAGGAAGGATATTTCTTTTGAGGTAGGTGATCATTATTTCTCAATGTTTCTCCATTGAAAGAGTGATTCATTTTGGAAAGAAGGGAAAGATGAGTATGATGTTCATTGGACCCTTCGAAATCCTTGAGAAAGTTGGATCAGTTGCCTATAGAGTGGATTTACCTCCATTTTTATCCCAGGTACGCAATGTTTCTCATGTTTCAATATTGAGAATGTATATGCCATACCCATCTCTTTTTTTGAGTCAATAGGTAGTTCAGTTGGGAGAAAATCATTATTTTGAGGAATAACCAGTCCATATTCTTAATTGAAGAGAGAAAGAGTTGTAGAGTAAGGTAATTTATCAGGTAATTATTTTGTGAAAATACCATATGGTTGAAGAAGAAACATGGGAATCTGAAAATGCTACAAGAGATAAATAACCCCACTTATTTTATATGTGTATAAAATTGGAAAGATGCAATTTCCAAAAGGAGGGAAGGATGTAACATCCCAAGTAAACAAAGAATATGAAATTTTAATGTCTATTATTATTTGGGAATTAAAAATTAATTTTACTTAAAAGTGGATTCTATGTATGATAGCATTATCAACACACAACAAGGTATTTCTTTGAAATCTTACGTTGCAGACAACATTGAATTATACCAAAAGATAATATAATATTATCATTATTGTAAATCGTAGTTAATGGCTAGCCGTTTTATGGGATAGAATGAATAAAACTGACTAAAATATTATTACATATGTTTATTAAATGATTTTAAATTTATCTAATAAAATTTAGAGGCTTAAAATGATAATGATTCCAATTTTAAGCATAAATACCCTAATATTCATTAGAAGGTCATTTTACCGCCTTTAGATGGTGAAATATTTTTAAATCTAGTATTTGTCACTTTTAGATGTCTTATTTGAAAAAATTAAATTCTTATTTAGAATTGGGACATCAAAATTTTCCTTGGGTAAATGTTTGGTATTTTTCTGAAAAAATTCATTTTTTATTAATAGTTGAAAATACAACGTTTTAATTCAAAACTGCCTTATCATCTAATTTATTTGTGTATTTGGATTTTTATTTTCATTGGTTTTAATGTTTAATTGGATTTTATTTCTACCATTTAATAAAATATTTGTCATTGTATGTAATTTCACTTTTAAATTAGACATTAACATGTGTCAATCTATTGATAGTTATTATTTCTTAAAAAGAAGTTTTTTGTTTTGAAAATGGGAATTAATTGTAAATTAATTAATGTAAATTATATGTTTTGAATTTGGTAAAATATAAATAATTTTTTAATTCATAATATAAAATAATTCTTGGGAATCATTTTTGGTATTTCTCTGAAAACCTTCAATTTTTGATGAATAGTGAAAAATACTACTTAGTAGTAAAAACTTAATTTTTAATTTAAATGAAATTTTACCATTTCTGCAAATAGAAATTCAAAAATACTACATACATGGTTGTCATGAGTATGTAATATGTGGTTCAATGGGATGAAATTAATTTTTGGGGAATAGTAATGTTTGACTTTTATTTACCACAATTAAAAGTAAATAGGGTAATTCAAGGTAAAAAATAATACTATAATAATTTAAAATTACCCTAACACATGTCCTAAACTTATTGGATGAGTCATGAACAACCAATATAATCCTTGGGTAGAAGGTTTGGCCTCTGGAAGCCACTTTGGTAAGAAAATTACATTAATTACTTTTTATTTAAAGTAAAAATAAAAATATCATAATCATGTATTATTTTTCTAAAAAAAATTTAATGTGGGTTTATATTATTGATATATTTTACTATAAAAATTTATTATAAATATATAAATATTTTCTACATCATGGTATTTTAATTATAATTTCTAGACATCAGATAAATAAATTTATTTATGACCCAATGATGTTGTAATGATTATCTCATTAATGAATGTTTTATTAAATGAGATTATAATTCTTAAAATAAAATAATTTTGAAGCTATTTATGCCATAAGTGAATTTTAGAGATGAAGATGAATTTTTTTATTTGAATTATTGAAGATTTTTTGAAATAATAATGTTGGGTTCGATTTTTTAAAAATTCATGATATGAATAGTGTTAAAATTGTCATAAACGTGTTTTTAAATCAATCAATATTTTATTAAATGCTATTGTAGTCATAAAAATCTAAGATTCAGCCAAATGACATATATGATGTTAAAATTTTCATTAATGACCCATTTTGGGTCATTCGACATTTTATTGTAAATATATTCACAATATAGTATGAATATATAGGAGGACTTGGTAAAAGTTATATAAGTTAACAAACATATAAGTAAAAATGATAAGGATTAAACAATATCCAAACCCTGTCCAATTATTATTAGATTATTTTATTTTAAATAATATGAACCTTATATTATAATTAAATATGTTTTGGAATTTTTGAAATCAAAAATAATCTTATAATAAAATAATACTTTCAAAATTTCTTAAAGAGCCCCTCCTCCCACTTATAATTGGGGACAACTTCTAACCCATTAGTCACATCTCTCAAGCCTCTTGGATTATCAAAACTCTACCTAAATAAGCTACCTAAATCCCTATATTCCTCCTAGATTCCTTCCCATAGGAATAAGGCACTTCGAGAAAGCCATTTGGTTCAAACCAAAGGGAGTTACCTGATTTTAATGTAATATCTTCCCTAAAGTTATCTTCATTTATTTTACATCTACAACACCCTAAACTTTTTTAATTCATTTATTTTATAACAACAAACAATATCCTAAATATACTATCATGTTGTTATGGGATTTATTCGAGATACACTTACACACACCTCCATTTAATGGCAAAATAACATATTGTTTCTGTGGTTAGCGAACTACTGCCTCATGAAACAATGATTGTTAAATTATATTCTATGAACTATTATGGTGTCCAATAAGATGGAACTGAATTTATATGTGATATATATTATATTTATATTTTTTCTATTTCCCTGTATTATTAATTTATAGAAAACCGTTACGGTTTCCATAATGGGTAAATATGATAATTTCATTTGTTGAAGTGAGGACTACCACCCCTCAAAGTGATATGACTCGTTCATGCCATACATGGAACTTATAAAGGATTAAATTAATGAAATTATATATGATATTATACTATAATTATAATATAACTATGAATAGTTATGTTTTCATTCCATTAAAATATGAAATAGAAATAGAAGTAGCGTTCATGCGTACGTACGACTTATTGTCTCCCTGAATGGTGAATTACATTTCTAATCTCCAAATATTATGTACTATAATAAATAGATATATGTATTTGATATATAAGATATATATGATATATAAATCATAAAAATCATTCTGTACATAAAGTAATTTTTAGCACACGAACAACATGTAATTATAAAAAGTTTACTTTTGACTCGAGTATGAAATATCAACAAAATGACCATTATTAATGTAAATGATTACGTAATATTTATAACTTGCTAATAAGTGATATAAAAGGTGTAATAAATTTAAAAAAGGTTCTAAAGAAATTATAAATTAACGTTAGTTTATTATTCATGGGGTTAAAGAATGAATGAGTCAAGTGGGACATGAGGTAATGGACTTCGTCTCAATCTCCTTTCATTGACACATGTTTTGATTATATACACATCCATCATTTATACAGTATATAACAAACCACTTTCAATTTTAATTTCATTAAAAGGGAATATTTTTTCTACAAAGCATTTTACTAAATGACAAAAGGAATACTTTTAACATTTTTGGTGAAAATGTCCTCTCTGTTGCTGTAATCGTTAGTTGGCATCCTCTATAAGTCTTAATTTTTTTTAAAAAGAAATGAAATCCATTATTTTGTTTTTGTGTGTTTTGTTATAGAAAATAGTTTTTGAAATTGATTTAATTTTTTTCAATATCTTGAAATGATTTCTTGTAATTGAAAATGAAATGTTATTAGTGAAATTTTTATATATGCAATATTTTATGTGTTATGAATTTATAATGGTGCTTGGAAATATGACAGGTGGTTACGTGATATACCAAATGATGGCTGGTGCCGTGATAACCTAGGATGGGTGGTTACATTATAACCTCCAATTAATTGCATATGGAAGTTGGTCGTGTGGCTATTCCATTTAGTGTTATGCATGGAAGTCGATTGTATGGTTATTCAATTTAAGTATGTTTATATCCTAAGTTACCTTTATATGTTATGTGTTATTTCTATGGGTTTTATGGTAATATTTTGGTTACAAAATGGTAAGCAATGATATTTTATTTAGTGAAAAGTATTTACTAATTAATAAAGGTGAAAATTATTACTTATGATAACGTATTCATGGTCTACTTTTTTGAAAAACTAACATTTTTCCTTATTTGTGTATCCCCTGCTAAACGTTTTATGCTTATCCCATGTTTTTATTCAAATGATTTTCATAGGACTTGAAGTCGAATAGGATTAAGGATGGGATCAATGAAAATTCATGATTTCTAATATATGGAACTAGACATGACTCTTTTTTTTAAAAGTTTTTATTTTATGAAAATGATTGATATTGAGTAGAAATGTATAATTGTAATATTCAAATTGTAATGTATATGTTATGACATATTTATCTAAGTATATAAATAGGAAAATATCCTCAATATGAATTATTAACTTAATTCAATGTTATGTAATGTTTATTGATGGGTCCATATTCTAGTAGAGTGTGTTTCATCCATAATTTTTTTGCACAACAGATACCAGCAGTTATGTATTCAAATTTTCAAGTAGATAAGGCACCAAAATTTTGTTTTTTACAACACCATGAAACTAGAGACATCCTAAAAAAGTGACATGTTCTAGAGATTTTTTTATATGTAACATTAATCGAAAAAAAGTAGTATCATATTAACAACTAAATCAAATTATTTTTCTCGAGGGTAAAAAAATCCTAAATTAGTTGCCTATTTATGGTATTTGAAAATTAATTTAACAAAAATTAAGTGTTAATCCTTTTTATTTTCTTGAAAATGAGCACACATACACATGCTAAACACAATTTAGGGTCGGCTAGTGGTCAATTAGATAATATTTCTAATCATACCTTTATAATTGGTTTGATCAAACTATTTCCTATTTTCACTAAGATCCAATTTAAAGGTGGTACTTATTGTAGTGTCACTAAATTTAGTTCTGTCCAAATTAAAATATTTTAAGAGATATTTTTTATATTTATTTTTGTTCAAAATAATTCCTTATTTGTTTTAAAAAATCATAAATCCATGAAAGAACATGAGTTCTCCCATTAAACTCATTCAAATTCAATTTGATTGTTTTTTAAAAAATCATTATAAAGAGATTTTTTTATGATCCAAAAATAATATCATCAATGTAGATTTTTACAAGTAGTACATAATTTGAAATTAATTTTATGAAAATAGTAAGATCAACAATTCATTTCGATAAAACGTTTGAAATCATAAAATTGCTGAGCAAAAAATTCTAAGATCTAGGAGCTTGTTTTAAACCGTATAAATAATTAGTAAATTTATAAAATTGATTTGGTAAATTAGGATTTTAAAAACTAGGTGGTTATTCAAAAATAATCATAAACTATAAAATAATTCATTAAAGTACTCTTTACTTCCATTTGATTTTTTTATGTATAGTAAGGAAATAAAGATTCTTATGGACTCTTGATTAGATATAAGTGCAAAGGCTTCCTTATAGTCAGTTCCTTCATCCTGACTATAATGTTGCAGCATATATAAAATTATTTCTAATTATATTTCATGAATCATCCATTTTATTCATAAATAATCATTTAGATCAAACAGTCAAGGTTTTCTTGGGGTTATCTCCATGTTCCCACACATTATTCCTTTCAAACAGATTCAACTCTTATTGAATTGATATCACTCATAATTCTTTATTAATTGTTTCATTGATGTTCTTAGGTTCAATATATGAGAACAAAGCATGTTGTTCAACCTTATTTCTAACAAAATATCTAGTTTACGTTCCTCTATCTAGATCTCTTATAACAATATCTAAAGGATGGTTCTTGAGAGTTCTAATACATCTATAGAATGAATGATTGGTTACTTCTATCTTCTAAGGTGGATGTTCTGTAAATTATTCATAATTGGATGATTATTTTTCTTATTTGGTTGTATAATCCAATTGTTTGGAATTTATACTCAGAGAATATAGGTCATCCTCATGGTTTTTTAAAGAAGCATTTATCTCATCTGTATAAGTTTCATCAAATTTGACACAGACTAATTCTTCCACAGTTTTTGTATTCTTATTGAACACTCTATATTCATTACTAGAAACCGAGTAACCATAAAGACTTCCTTCATCACTCTTGTAGTCAATTTGTTTATGATTAAACATATTTTTATGAATAATGACATTTAAACCAGAAACACTAATGTAATTAACCATATGGTTACTATTATTCCACAACTCATAATGGTTATTCTTAATAATATGTCCAATCAAAACACTATATATGATATAGAAGGATTTATTGATTGATTATATCCCAAAATAGAGAGGTTCATCATACTCATTTAACATAGTCTAGACTATCTCATTTATGGTTCGTTTTGTTCATTAAATGACTCTATTATGTTGAGGGGTCCTAGGTACAGAGAAGCTATGAGTGTAACCATTTTGTGAGCAACATGATTCAAAATCATAAATTTTAGACAGACAATAATGTTCACTTCTTTATGATTTAATCCCAATTCCACTAATATTATCGGCAAATTTAGCATACATGGTAAAATAAGAAACTTGTTTCACGTTTGAGAGTTAGAAAATATACCAAGGCATAACTAAAATAGTCATCTAACAGAATATAAACATAGTGATTCCCATTAGGACAAGAATACATACAAAGTACAAACAAATCCATGTGAACCAACATGAGAGTTTTAGAAGTTGACACATCTTTTTAGTACAAAACAAACATTTTGGTAATTACCTTTTAGATAGGTGTTATAAAAGTTATCTGTTGGGAACTCAAGTTTAGGTAGATCACTAAAAAACCATTTTATATTTATCATTATATGTGAGTGAATGTTGAAATGGCCAATAATCCTATTCCGAATACAATATTCCATATAAAAAACACTGAAGCATAACAAATTATGAAAAAACTAAAGAATTTATATCTATAACATAAAAAATTTCATTTCATAAGGCAGTAAATATTAATGAATTTTTAGAATTAAAAACACTAAAATAATTTTTCTAAAACGTAATAAGGAAACCAACATCACACAACTGAGGAATGATAAGAAGAATATTTTTGAAACCATCAATATATACAAAATTCAGAAATAAAAACCGAATATTTATTACCAATTAGGCCCAGGATAATGCTTTTTTCTTATTCAATGTCATGAATGGGGATATGGCCACCATCAAACGTGAAAAGGATCTTGAAGTAGGTATAGTCTATCATCATGTGTCCTGAAAACCCATTGTCTAAGTACCATAGAATTCCACTGAATATCGTTAAGATTTTTTTCTTCAATAATGTTATTAAACAAGAAATGATTTTGGAACCCAAATCTATTTTGATCCGAAAATGTTATAAATTAATGCATTGGGAATCCATATTTTTCTCATGGGATTCCTATAAATTTATTGTGTAATTTTATAAAAAGTCACTTTATTTGGTCATTTTGAAAAGTGTTTGGTACTAGAGGTTCTAGGTCTTGATTTAGGAATAAAATAATTTTTAATTATTCTTCTCTGTCGAGGTTCATATCCTATTCCATTAACATATTTTCTTAAAATATGTATTCCAAATTATTGTGTCAGTGTTACTATAACACTTGTAAAATTTAAAAGGCCATTATTCAATTTATCATTAGAAATGTTATGTTCATTGTTTTCCTTGAGAATTTGAATATTATTCTCATTTTTTATAGCTAGATCAGACATAAATATTACATTTAGAGCATGTTGTCTTTTCCGAAAATTGTATTTATCTTTTAACTCAGTAA
The DNA here is from genome assembly GCA_963277665.1 of Viscum album. NCBI lineage: Eukaryota > Viridiplantae > Streptophyta > Magnoliopsida > Santalales > Viscaceae > Viscum > Viscum album. The sequence continues at coordinate 1,627,667,181 of OY728130.1, forward strand.
TGGTTTCTTCCAACATATTTTAGTATTTAAATAATTGTTCATTTTTCATATTCTTGTCATTATGTTTTTTATTAATAGACTTATCAAATTCATTAGAATCATGCATAGGTAGATATCCGGAATAGTTGGTAAAGAAGATACCTTACTGAATTTAGTCATAAAGCGCATATTTGAAGTATATGAATTTATATCAGGTGATGAATATGAGTCACTTGAACTATCATTAGATGACCTCCATGTTGCATTATTTTCTTTTTTATATCTTCTATAATTATCTTTATATTTATTCTTCTATTTTAGTTTAGGGAAATATGATTTTATATGACCATTCCTTTTTCATTCACAACACACAACCTCCTTTGAATCATCATCTTTTATCTTCCCATTCCATCGGTTTCCTTGTTTTCCTCTATTGTTTTGTATTCTAAAAAACATTTTCTTCCCGTAAAACTTCTTAAATCCTCTGGATAGGTGATCCATTTTCTCAGCACTGTCTGAAGCAGATTCATTATCACTCGAATCAACAGCATGTACATTCTATTTTTCTTCGTTCCTTATTTTTGTATAGAGGTTGTCTTATTGAAAGATAATGAATTTTTCTTTGGTTCATCATCCTCATCATGGTTTACTTTATGTTCTTATTCATATATAAAATTCTTTCCTATCATTTTCTTGAATAAAAAATTGCTGATATCACATGATTCTCTAACAAACACCAAATTGTCTCCACATCGTTCATGTATATGTCTCTGTAAATTCATTATTTTGTCATTATCTGATACATTATTTCTCAATGAGATTATGTTATTGAAAATTTAATTAATATTGAGATAGATATATGATATAAGATCCTCCAGATTCATTTTAAAATTATCGTATTTAATTTTGTAAGTGTTAAGCCTCATTATATATACATTTTTAGTTCCTTCATGTGAGACTGTAGGACTATCCCAAATCTAAAAAGCTATTTTACATGAAAAAACCTATTAAAATCTTCATCTACTAATGAATAGTATAAGGCATCCATGGCCTTAAAATTATTATTATAATCAACCTTAGTTGCATCCTACCAAGATTTCTAAAATTATTAGGAATTTTATACTCATCTACTATAGAGGAACATGTCACAAAAACCATACATTTAATATGAATTTTTCTTTTTATTTTCCATTGGTAATAATTAGTCCCATTGAAGAAGAAAGGAATATTTGTAGTAGAACCTTCCTGAAAATTATCCATACTAAAATACTAGCATATATATATATATATATATAAAACTGAAAATTTGGATCTAAAAGAAATTTTATGGTCTTAAACGCTCAACTAAAATCACAGTTAAAAAGTACTTGAAAAATATTTTAACTCCTCTGATATGAAATGTATTTCTAAGTGAGTATCTCAATAGGGGGTGAATTGAGTGCCAAATAAAATATCATTTTAAGATGGATGATTTTGTAATCCCCAAAATTTTCAAAAACATCCGAGCTTATCAAAATATGTACTATGATATATGTGACAACCCAATATTTTATGATAAGTATTATTTTTAATTTATTTAATGTCATGGGTTTTATGCTATAACAATATTATCTTGTGTTATACTCCACACTTTATTAGCTTGAAGTATACACAAAACTCTTCTTAGATTGTGTTACAGACAATTTCAAGTTCGTTTTATAATAGTCATTCTACGCAACATTGAGTGTATATATATATATATTCAATGTATAAATGAAATATGGTTGTATTCTTTTATACGAAATAATAAGGGAGTCTAGCACAACACGCAACCCTGACTTGTCTTGCATTACACGCAATCGCGACCTTCCTCGATAGCGTGTGTTGTACGCAATACCGGGTTTTACTAAACAACGATATATTATTATAATATTATTATGAACTAGCCGTTATGAATAGTATTAACTAAAATTTGAATTTTATAACATTATTATTCATCTTAAACATTTTATAGAACATGGTATAAGAACAAAATAAAATTTTCGGGTAAAATATGTATTTTTCAAAAAATGCAGTTTTGCCGCCTTTTGATGGCGCACCCACATTAAATATAGTTGTTGACATGTTTATATGTTCAATTTTACAAAATAAAAATCTTCTTTTGAATCATTATATAAAAATTTACATTGGATAAAGTTTTGATATTTTTCTTATAACTTTCATAGTTTAATGAATTGTAAAAACACGCTATATTTTAATTAAAAACAATTTTTTTCATCGTAATAATTTATATGGTTAAATTATAATATTGAGTGGTTTTAAATTATAAATAGAATATATTTTTACCATTTAATATAATTTATGTCATTATCATTGATTTTACATTGAATTCGCAGATTAAATCAATTAAATCTTTTGCAATGTTTTAAACAAAAACCCGTTTTCATTCGACAACAAGAATAATTTTAATTTAATTTCTGCATATTTTGTGTATTGAATTTAAAAAAAATGGATTCCATATTTGGAATCAGTGGTTCCAAATTATGTAAATAAGCTACTTTTTATTTTTGGGAATTATGAATAGTAACTACGGTAAATTTTAATTACCATAGTTAAAGTTAAATCTTGTAATTAAGGGTAAATATAATATTATAAAATTACCCTAACAAATGAAAAAATTCTATTGGATGACTAGAAGTCGACCCATATCACCTAAGGGTCGGATTAGATTCATTTAATGGTCTTTTTTCCATGAAAATAATTTAATTATTATTAAAACCAATGAATGTGACAACATGTCACTTTTTTAAATCTTATAAGTATAATAATTTTAATTTGGTGATAAACTTAATGAAACATTGAACGTGAATAGTATACAGAAATATAATACAATTATCTACATCATAGGAATTTATTTATAATTTTTAGGTATTAAATAATTATCATTAATTATGACACAATAGTGATGTTGAAATTATTTTATTAATTAAAATATCAAATAAATTGTATAAAAAATATTAAAATAAATATTATATGAACTATTTAATGTGCTAAACTAATTTTCAAGATACATATGAAATTTTATGAATCTATTAAATCTTTTAGTTCGAACATAACTTCTGTATATATTTTAATTAAATTCAAATAAATGAATAGTGTCAAAATTGACACTATTATTATTTTATAAAAATAACATATTTTAAAATTGTTTAAAAATCACAAAAATATTTAAAAATTAAAAATTAAAATTTATATGATCTAAAATGTCATAAAGTGTAAAATTATGTAAAATTAACAACACATATTTAATTATTTATAATAATTTATAATTTAGAATATTATTACCACAAATAAAATTAAATTGACAAATAATGATAAATCAAGTTGATAATGTTTAAATTAAATTCCTAACGTGTATAAATTTTATTGGCTGATGATATTACAACCCTATCTCATCTAAGATTCAGATATGAGTCATTTTGGAAGTTTTTATGTGGGGTTGGGATTTAATATAAACTATTATTTCTTATATTTCCAAAGGTTCCCCTCTCCTCCCTTATAAAAGGGAATCTCCTCCCTCTCTTCCTCACACCAGTTTGAGCCTTCAAGATCGGCCAAACCCTACCAATTTCTCCTCTAAACTTCCTTAGAAACATCCTAGAGGTCCTGGTATTCTTCAAAGACCAATTTTATTGCGCTAAGAGTAGGTCTCAAAGAGGCGCTTCAAAGAAGAGGTAATGTCCATTACCAATTCATTCAACTTTATTTCTTCTTCCACTTCTTCTTATTAGGTTGTTTAATTATGAAGTAATAACATCAGTATCACTCATATACTGATATGTTATTATAAGTATGAAACAACCCTATTTCACCATCTATCCATCCTACGGAAAATGAAATCACCGCGCGTGCGTACGTACGGAATACCGTCTCCACGCCGTTGTGTAATCTATTTTCCACCACCACCTTACTTGGATGGGTATAATGGTGTAAATAATAACTATATATGATTATTGTAAATTTATATTGATTCTTTAATAGTATACATACCCACCAATAAAATTCCACAATCATGGGAACGATATCATCGCTCGTGCGTACGTATGGAATACTGTCTCCACGACGCGATGCGATTCATTCTCAATGATTAACCATTCGTAATTGATTATAAAGTATATATAATAAGTAATCATGAAATATATGACATAATAATGATACTGTATTTATATATATATATATTTATGTCATCTAATTAATTCCATTCAATTCAATGAGGAAACGAAAACAACGTTCATGCGTACGTACGACCTACCGTCTCCATGAACGGTGTATTTCATTCAATTTATCGATCTATTATATATATGTATATTCGGAATATATATTATATATAAATCATGTTTTACATTCTGGATGTAAGTAATCATGATCTAAGTAATCATATGAATAATTACAAGTCAAAACACGGACGACAAATTAAATGATTTTACCCAAAAAGCTCTTTAACATGGAATTTACAAAAGAACAGGTAATATAAAGTCATAAGTGAACCATATATGATATCATAACAATTAATATGATTCTGTAATAACTCAATTACATTATTTAAATCATTATACAGGAGGTTCGGATACGTACGAAGCATATCAGACCTAAGGTAAGGGATACTTCTGCAAATCTCAATTTTAACCGAGATTGCTTATTCGTAAGTATTTACTGGGGATATTTCTATCATCCATGTTATAAAAGTGTTTTCATGTATGTTTAAAGTTATTTTTAACCATTCATTACTTTTACAATATGTTATGTATGGAATCTTTCTTTTGTTTAAGTTATGAGGTACTTTTTGACTTTTCCGGCAAAAGTACAAGAAGAATGTTTTTTTAAATTATACGGCACGAACAGATTTTTACGGTTTTATAAAGCCCTATTTTCATGAATCTTCCTTCAATATATTTCATGACTATTTTCAAAAAAATCCTTTTCTTTTAAAATTGCATGACATTTTGTAAAAAGAGAATGATTTTGAAGAAGAAAGGATATTTTCCTCAAGAATTCATTTCAAGTCTTTTATCAAAACCATTTTCCATCTAAGATGAAATTATTTCATATGTGTATGTTTCAAGTATGATGTATCTATTATTTACATGGTTTCACTTTTCTTATTATGAAATAAATTTCTTTTATATGGATTATGTGATGATGGGATGATGTTTATGAAACCCATTTTATTTATTGGGTTATTATGAATGATGTATGTTTATTTTGTGGCACAAGTAATAATGATTTCATTATGAGATGGGTGGGACCTATATATCCCTCCAATGCATTGGGTAAAGATTTATATCTCATGAGATAGACATGGCTGGAATGAAAAGTTAAACCGGTTCAGTAATATAGGCCTGGAACGAGGAGTGAACTCGATTTAGAAACGGACTTTGTCCACTAAGATGGTCTTGGCAGCAATGCCTTGGCTACTATGGAAATCATATCATGTGCTTAATGGTTTCCACAATTACATGTTTTATTCCCATGCTATTTTATCATTCTTAATGTTTCTTTATGATCTATGCCTTACGTACTTCCATGTTTTATGTCATTTCTCAAGCTTTTGATGTTTTAACATTATGTTCATGTTTTTAAGTTCAAATGTATATGGTATGTTTTATTTTATCAATTCTTACCCTTACTGAGCATTTGAGCTCACCCATTTTATGTTTTCATTAACCTAGGATATAAATAAAGGTTTTAGGTAAGAAAAATAAGGGTAATATCTTTATGGGACATGTTGATGATCTTTCACCACGATTAGAAGATTACGTTCCAAGTTTCCAAAGACACTAAACTATTACGGTCCTTGTGTGTCTGTTTTTTTGTTATTTATTAATTATTCCGCTAAAGTAATGTAATGTCCATGTATGTCAAGATTTGGGTCTATAAAATATATATCTTAATTGATATAAATATTTATATGAATATTTATTAGGTCTGGTATGAATAATATATTAATATTATTGAATCATTTGAACTCAATTTACATGATCAAAATTCAATATGAACAAAAATTAATATAAACTATCAAATTATACATTTTTTTTATATTTAAAACAATTTTAAATTTTAATATAAAAATTTAAAAACACAATGAAAAGAAAAAATTAATACAAGAGGTTCAATATCATGTCGATAATTAGTTCTCTCCACATTGTGATCACCCTCTATCATGAATTTTATATAAAATAAATAGATGATCCACAACCTAGATCAGGTTTTACAACAGATTACACTGTCTATGTATCACATAACCTCTTTCACAGTTATTCGTAGGAGTAATGATAAAAAGGCCACACAATGACCTTCACTCCTATTATTCATGGGAAAAATATAAAAATGTTTGAGAAGATGTTGTGTATCTTCCAGTTTATCTCAAGAGATACTGTTCATACATAAACCAATTGATAGCACACAATTCTCAAATATAATAAAAATATAAACAGAAAAAGAAATATTGGAGTATAGTGTTCAGAAATGCTCACACTCGTTAAATGCAGATTTTCACTATTTATTTGGCTTAACAATAAGGAAACATATTAGTTTTGTAGAAATATTTTGAAAAAAAGAGTGTCACAAACTCTTGATTTTTTGACTATAAAAGAAATGAATGAGATGATGTATTTCATCTTCCTCATCTATATTTCAGAGAAATTCATCTTTTTATATTTTCAATAGGTTAATCTTGATATCTTTTTGTAGTTCAATATCCTCTACTATTTCTTGTTTGTGTTATCTCTCTTTTTCCCTTATCAATGATGAAGTGTTTTGTGTTTTATTATCAATAATAGTAGCAAGGATAATATCTTGATATACTTTCTCATACACCTCATTATAAAAAGTTTTCTATCATAATTTGAAGGAAAAATAATTAAAATAGTAAATAACATTAACTTCAATAAATATATATGTTAGAATTATATAATTCAAAACAAAACAACTATTGTAATATAAAAATTGATGGTTTATTACGATTTGATGGTGTCTTGTGATCTAGAGGTGGTTAATGTCTTGGATATGTGATACTGAGGGTATGATATTGATGGTATGTTTATCTAGTGGTATGCTATTCTGGTGGTGTGTCAGACAAAATAAATATTTCATAAAGCTGGAGGTGTGACACTGGCGGTGTCAACTATTGGTGTATGATTAAATGGTGTATGTTATGATAGTGTCTCAAACGTAGTAAATATTTCAGTGTTAGGGGTATGAATCTAATGACCTAACATTGATGTTGTCTCATCTTGTGGTATCTCATACATTTACATTTTTTTCATTCTGATTGCATGACATCCTAGTTGTTTGACCGTCAATGGTGTCTGAATCAATGGTGTCTCATACATTGTCAAGTCCTCAGTCCAGTGGTACGATAGTTTTATGTTGTAATTTCCTATAGGTATCTTAAAATACAAGAATTTTTATATGACCGGTGTGTCATGACAAATAGTCTCATACATACTGATTTATCACATCTTCTAAGAATATATATTTCTTAAAAATAAACATGAAATTCATTATTAGTATTAAGTACATAATTTTTCGATCATTAAAATTATGAGGTCAACAATTTCTTTCTATATATTTAGAATGTTTATATTTTTTTATTATCCTTTATTCTCTATTATTTTTTTATTTTTTGAGTTCCATAAATTAATTATTGATCTATACTGCTTATTATTTTTCTAAACACAACTTGATGTCATATTCAGTTCACAATCAGTAGAAATAATATTTTTAGAGTTTCTAAAGTTCAATATTAATTGTTTTATTTTTCAATATTCCACTACTTTTTGAGGTCACAAAAATGGGGTGAATAATAAGGAGAATAGAAAACATTAAAAATTTACTCATAAAAGGGGAGAAAAGAAGGATAAAAAAAATATTATTAAAAAATTTATCACGAAGCTACTTTCACTAATTTTGGATTGTTATTCAATGGTTTTTGGGATCACCAAAAAAGATAAATTTTTGGATAAACTAATATTGATCAAAAATAATTTTTTTCGGTTTTGATGATAAAATAAATCCCAATGTGTATTTTAATGAGTTTATCTTAAGTGCTTCAGATTATATTTTTGTTATACGAAACATATCTTATGTAGATTATAAGTGATTATTTTACATTGACTAATGTATTCAATCTATAAATAACAATTTTATCTTATAAGAATCAATGTACTGACAGATTATTTTTCATCTTCTCATAATCAAAAATCTCTGTGATGAAACGTTATATTTCAATAGTGGATAATATATTATGAAATGAATGGACTAGATACTGAATAATTCAATGTAAGATATTTAAGCACAATTGTTGGTATGAAAATTTTTTATCTTATGAAATGTTTTTTCATAAGATAGTATCTTATGAGTAATATAAAAAGTTTTGAAAGATAAGTATCAAACATTAGTAACATATTTACTTTATGAAGAAAATTATTCTACCCAATGGTGAATTTAGTTTATCTAAAGTAAAATATATGTAAATGATCTATTTTATCTTATAAATACACTCAAAAGTTATCTTATGAGAAAAAATACCATCATTTAGATATATTAATAAGATCTATTCATTATTTTGAATGTTAGGATTACTTTCATAATATCATTATATGTTGGTTCATGATTTTGAATGTGTTATAAAAGGGACGATCCATTTGATGAAAAAAAATTCTGAATAATATGTCAATTTTTCACGATTGGAAATATTTAATGAATATAATGAACTCTAATATCAATTCTATAGAATAATATTCTATATTTGGAATTAATGAACACATTCCATTAAAATATGATTGTATCAAATTATCAAATGGATTATCAACTCAACCGTAGGGATTATCTTGGATGCTTATATTAAAAATCAAAAAATAGATATAAAAGGAAGAGTTATCTACTACATGGATAGAAACATATATAATTAATGTCAAATTTACATACCTATGAATACTTTTATAACACTGAAAAATAATTCTTATTCATAGAAAAACACTCAATTCAAAAAACTTGTTCCATGCTCTCATGGTTATTAGTTTCAATCACAGATCATCCAAATATATATCTGGAATATTATAATTTTCTTAGGACACATATTCATCTATAATTAGTTTTTTCATGAAAAAAATATTTCAACTATTATTTATTGTTTTTTCATCTCTATTTTTCTTACACTCATAACCAGTGGTTGTGTTAAGGTTGTTGATAGGTATTGTAAAGGGAGACCCATTCGATATATCTTATACCTTTTTAGTATGTTATAACTTGTTGTACTCAGCTAGGAGCCCTCAAAATATTGATTGTGATAGTGAAAATCACAAAACACTTGGAGTAGAGTGTTAGTGTAGTGGACTATGACATTTATATTTACTAAACAACAACAATTCTCTTGTGTTCAATATTTTTCATCTATGATATTATTATTATTATTCCTAATTTTATCAAGGAAATTCTTTGAACCCACATACCTTAAATTGTGTGTTTTAATGAATAGAATATTTTAGGAAATCAATTCACCCCTCTTGAGTTTTCCATTATCGATTATATTGGAAAACACATACATATATCTCAGTTTTATATGGACAATAACACTCCACATTTCATCAACTATATTATCCCTCTAATGTACAATTTTTTCCCTAGATGAATAAATATATGGATCATGTTTTATTATCATAACTTGTATTGAAAAATCAATAAAAAATGAAATAACTAAATTTTAATAAATCTCTCTTGATAAACCTATTAGTATTGACCAAATTCTGTTTTAATAACACCAAAAAAAATTCCTATGATAATTTAAATTGATTAAGTTAACCAAATTTACCCCGTAACCCAAATCTATAGCTAAAAGTATACAAATTTGTAGTGGATTAAAAAATTAATGGAAATAAAACATATGAAACATGAAAACACCAATATTATAAGAATTTAATCTCCATGAATTATTTTATGTATATTGATCTAAATACATAAAATAATAAAATATTTTATCTCAATTTGATAATGAAAATAATTGACATACAAACCAATTATGAATTGCTTTTGTAACAACTTTTTTTAACTATATCTCTTTCCAATTTTTATGCCTAAGGAATATTTTCATTTATATCCTTCATTACCATCCTTAATTTATAATAAAGGAAGGAACACAAAAATAGGTAACATAAAAATAGAATGAAGATGAGAATGAAACCTAAGATAGTCTGAAGTGATCGAGACAAATGCAGTCTCCTCTAACCATATTCACCACCTCGGGTGGTAGTAAACTATCACTAGGATAGTAGGTAATATCACCCTCAGGGCCTATTATGGAGGCAATATAGTCTTACACCTTATTACCATTATGAAAATTGTGTAGGGCCTATATTTTATTTTACATAAGACCCTTTCACCATATGACTATGTATACAATTGACCAAAGAACTCCATGGGTATTATTAAGGGAACTAGAAATGATTAATGAATCTATCTCCACCACTACTATACACACATTTATTTTCATGTATAAAATGTGGCTTGTGATCTTTTCCATAGACTAATCTTTAAGGTAGTGTTCACTCCCAAAATACGCAGGGTATGCAAAAATACTATTGCCCAAGGAATCATAGACCACATTGCATCATCACATGGATCCCATGGTGCATGATCCATCTATGTAATGGTTTTTATCTGAATAGTGGGGACACCAATGAACAAAGTGCCCCTGAGAGACACAAAAAACTAGGTGGGAAGAAGACATGAATACCTACAACGGTTTTTGGATAGGAGCGTCATTCAAATTCCCCAAAATCCATATCATGTTCAATTGAAGATTTTTTTATTTTGAACACTAGAGACTTACTCTAGATGATACATCCTTTAAAAAGTATATTATTTCATACTTTTCACATATACTAGTACTCTACAAACAATATTATATTTTATTCATTCCTCTTAGGGCCAACCCATTATGCTCCCTAGGACCCGCATTCAAGGAAATGTGTACCAGAACGTTCATGTGAGTGGATACATAAAATCACCAAAGAAAAACCAGACTATACATGACTAATATTCCTAAAAATAGATGATACGAGATTTCCTCTCATAATTCTTTGCAACACATACACCTAGAAGAAAATTTGATACTGGTTCATTTAATATTATCATTGATGGGTACCAGTCAATTTCTTATTCTCCACATAAGAAAATATTAGTTTTCTAGAACATTATTCCACCATAGAAGGTCAGCCCATGTATCATGTTATCTTGAAGATGTCATAGCCCTATAGAAATCCTTAAATTATATTTACCTATAAGAATACTTCCTAAAAAAACTTATCCAGATAATTTGTAACATCATTGAGATCAAATATATCATGATGGTTTTTTTGAAAAACCACATAAATGAAGATAAAGTGTATGATAGCCTTCTTGAAGGAGATATTCATTGCCAAACACCAATAGAAACCAAGATTGGAACTGGACTAGTTGTAGTGTTAAGATGATAAATTTATCCTCCACACAATCCATTGAGCATGGAATTTTTGAGTTGATTAATGAGGCTAAATCCTGGTCTAAATGGATCCTCACAGTAAAAACTCCCCCATTAACCACAAACCCCATTAGATCTGCCACCAAGTATTCTTTCTTCAACCACATCCATTGTGGGCATTTCATGCCTAGCATGCAGGGTGTCCAAGAAATTTGTTACGTTTATAGATCCCTTGTTAATTGATCCTTCCATTCTCATCGAGAAAACCTAATATTGATTCCCATCTTCATTATCATCCTAGATAAAATAGAAAGAATCCTATCAATATTGGAGTTGGATACATTAGGTATTGTAATCACAGATAGTGCATGAATCAGTATTGATGCATGTACATTATTAACTAGAGTAGTTCTACCACAAAATGAAAAATATTAGTCCCTCCAGTTCATTAAATGGACCATAATCCTTCACATAATATGTTTGATGTGATGTATTCACAACCTGCATGAGGAAATAGGATCTCCCAGGTAATCCATATGGAAACTTCTTCATTGAATACCCATATTGTTTCACATAACACCAATACTCTAGTATAAACATCTAATTGATATACATAGGATACTATTCATTCTATTGATTACAAGACCACTCCACATGAAATACTTTTTAATAACACTTTTTCATACCATGAACTAACCTCTTGATTGTATTTATGAATATAATTGTTTCATCTGAAAACATGATATTGAAGATACATATCAAGAGTGCCCTATAATGGTAAGGGAGAGTAACTCCACCCTATATAATATTTTTTATGTTCCTACAAAGGAAATATTGAGAAATAATATTGATTGTGGGGAATATGGGGTGACTGTGCCTCAAACCTCATGTTTCTTTAAAAAATCCAAAATGTTTCCTCATAAAAGAGATGTCTAACCTCAATAAATTCAAGAATCTAAAAATGAGATCAATGTACCATGTGTAAAATAAATCATAATTTGTACCTTATTGATAAAATTCCACTCATTTTTTGTAATAATCCTTATCCATGTCTATCTTAATTACCATGTTTGATCCAAGGACCTTGTTTTTTTTATGTAATTAATCACATACTATGTCAATTGAATTTCTCATTGTATCATCATTCCTTTCACAATACCATGAATCTATTCTAATATTCAACAATGAAAATGGTCTAATAGCCAACAATTTCTAACTCTATCAAGCACCATATACATGAAGTTACACATTCTAATGGTTTTATAGTGATGGAGAGAGTAGGGTTCCTTAATCGTTGGAATGAGGAAAAAGGAAGTGGCATAAGAAACACAAGGAAAGCTTTCCCCCGCAAAATCCCCACTCCCCAAAATAAATTTTGAATAGGCCTGACCATTCCTTCCCTTACCATATACCAAGAGGGTTTGTATAACAAACCTTGGAAGACATCAATCCCAAGTGCACTATCCAGGTTTGGACCCCTCGTCACTTTCTTAACATCCTCATCATGAGGTAATGCTTCTAATAGCTCATTGAAAGCACTAGAAACAAAGAATAGAGACATATCAAGGAGTTTAGTTTATCCCCTGGATTTTCCAAAATCATGCTTGTTTTGGGACCATATAGTAGAGATTTAAAATATGGTTCCACCATTCCAGTGAAGACATCCTGTCATTCAGTATAAGTACCAACGTCCAGCAAGATATTGGATCTGTTCATCTATACTTTCTCCTTTACACAAACATGGAAGAAAGAGTTATTTTAATGGCCATTATAGATCCACGTCACTCATTACCTTTTTCAAACCAGTTTTTTGTTCTTCAAAATAATATTCTCTAGGATGACCATCTTGTTTAAAATCTGGCTAAAATGTATTCCTTTCCAATCATTTTTTAGACTGATTTCCATATGCTCGATTTATCTGTTAACTGTATCCATAACATAGAACCATGGAGGACGGATGTTGAGAAATTATAAGAGGTCACCTTTGAGACATCTAATATTACTATGGAGTCTTATCCATATATTCCTTTATGTCATCTTCTTCCATAAGTCCATTCCACTTGCTGATATCCCAAAATTTTAGTCCACAACTAGGAGAAGTTAAAATGCCATACACTCTCAGGTCTGGGGGTCATGTAAAAAATTATAGGAGAATGATAATAAGGGATATATACCAAATGGTTAACCTTAAAATTTGGGAAGGCATTAATAGAATTATCATTATCTATACAAATATCAAGGTGGAACCTAACGTGATGACCCCCTTTATAGTTATTGCACCATGAAAAACGTTCTCATGAATAACCCATATCTAGGATGCCTCTTTAGGCCATGAACTACAAAAAATCCTCACTTGCCTTTCATGGAGACTCACCCTCCCATGCATTTCCTCTAGGTCAACTAAAATATTGAAATCACCCCTATGATCCATGGAAAAGGTCCTAGATCTAAGGATTCCATATCATGCCATATAACTTTTCAAATATGAGAAAAAAACCATAAACAAAGGAATCATAATGTATATGAGTCCACGATGAAATATTCAATGTTACCATATGCTCGGATGTATTCACAATATAAACTGAGATTTTGTGTTTCCAAAAGAGAAAAATATATGTTTTTTGCAGTTTTGCATGCATGAACTCATGTATTATGATCCATTTCACATAATTATAGATTTAATTAAAGATATATATGGATCGAGGATTGAAACAAGAGACATTGAATTCTTCTAGACATCATTCTCTATGAGGTCTGTTTTTAACCGTGCTCTCGAGCCTCATTTATTCTAGATAAGGAATGGTACTGCTGAAAAAATACTAATTGGATTGGAACCAGGGATAATTTGAACCTTTAATGGGGATATGATTGATCACTTCTATTAATAGACTATGATCTAGTACAAACCCCACTAGACAATAGAGATGACAATACAATAATAGAGGATATATAATAATGAGTTCAAATTTTAGTCACCCTTGGCAAATGAAAAATCCATAAATGAAAGAACAAGGTGAAACAAACCTGGAAATAGATATAGTATGAATAATAGTTGGCTATAGATCAAGGGAATCCTTAGACCTAAGAGATACCCTATGAGATGGGTGGTTTGGAGAAGGACACGAGGGTGTCTGGGGATCCTATACATGAAGGGAAAAATCACAGATGGGAAGCTCTAAGGATATCTCCTGATTAGAAGTGTCTAGTTCATGATGAGGATGAATATGAGATGATAAGTAGTAAGCAACACATATTCCTCAGTATTTTTTTTTCAGAAGAGAGAGATGATCAACCTGAGGGATCCCATAACTACGATAGAAAGGTATCAACACTATATATCAATCTAGATTATAGAATGAAGAAACTGTTGTACCCCTCTCTCTTGGATTTTAATGATCACAATCACTCTCATCGTGTTCTAACTTGTTTTCAAGTGTTTTGATTCTAGGAAAAAGGTTGCCCGGGAGTTGGCCCAAGAAGGCTGATAGTGGACTCTCTGAGTCCACCGGCCAACCGGTGGATTCCCACCGGCCAGCCGGTGGTCTCTGGCAGAAGCATTGCTTTCTGCTAGAGCCACCGGTCAGCCGGTGTTAGCGCACCGCCCAGCCGGTATAGGCACCGGCCAACCGGTTCTTGCCCACCGGCCAGCCGGAGGACCCAGGCAGTAGGCTTGCCCACTGCCTGGTGACACCGGCCAACCGATGGATGACCACCGGCCAGCCGATGGAACCCAGACAGAAAGCCTGCTCTGTCTGGACCACCGGCCAACCGGTGTGCCCAGTCAAACTAGCCGTTGGGCTTTGACCAGACTTGTACTTTTGACCCCCAACAGCTCCGGAAGCCCTCCAACGGCCATATTGAAGTGTTTATGGGTATTTCTCTTATAAATAAGAAACCATGGATGCCGGGAACAAAACGGAAATATATTTTGATGTCTTGACGCTCTAATGACAAATCTCCAAGGCCTCTTGTGATCCATTGCCATCCTTGAAGCTTGATCTCCCTCTCCATCAGTTGCTCTCACACTTTTTGCGCTCAAGGCTTCCGTGTGTTTGTATTATTTTATTTGTTTAGTTTTTCATTAGGTTTGGATTAAAACAAACCTCTCATTTCCATTCTTTCTTTCAATTGGGTTTCTTGCTACAAACATAATAAAAAAGCAAGCTGTACGAAGGTGTTCTAGCCTACCTTAAAATGGCTAGTGGGTTTCTTGCTACAACCATTAAAAAACAAGCTGACGTATTAATCTCTCAACGGTTCTTGTTGGGAGCGGAGACGTAGGCTTGGGAATTAAGCCGAACTTCGTTATCAAATTGTGTCTTGCCTTTTTTTATTTCCACTGCATTGATAATTATTTTAAATTGTTAATTATTTTTGAAAAGGCAATTCACCCCCCCACCCCCTCTTGCCATCCTCTACGACCCAACAGAAACACCATCATGAATGTGAATAAAAAATGAACCCGGTTCCATTAAGGATCCCTAGTAGGGAGTATCCAATATTTTAGAAGCCACATAGCCACTACTCTTCTCCCCCATACTTAAGAGATGACTATTCTACCCTAATATAGTTTACTAATTTGAATAGTACACCAATATCAACATATAAATCTCTTAAGAGAATAACTAATGTCCTTCAAAAAAACATCGTTCGGAAATGGAAGTAGATGACTTGGTAGGGAAATCTTGAAATCTGTTGTTAAAGAATCCTAACCAAATGTGACTCCATATCCCGGAGGGAAATGTTGAGATGCCATCTCCACATATATCTAGAAATTTTACTATACAATTACATAAAATTACCTTGAAAATTTAAATCCACATAAAAATGACTTACGAATTAGTTCTTTAATGCTTTATAGAGAATCCAACACCCAGGAATACACAGTCTTGTTGAATAGGGAAACAATGGGGTTTTCCACACCATAGCTCACTAATAAGGTCCAATTTAGACTTTATAATGATTCATTTAAGTTAGGGGAAATAACATCAAACAATTGGTGGTTTCCTTCTTTCATTATAGTTGCAACCCTAATAGAGATCTTCAGAATGTACTATGTCTTAAAATCCTCCATAGACCCGCAAAGCGCTTCCTTAAAGGACCACCGCCCCCCTACGAAGAGTTAAGATATGTGAGAGTGATAAATGGGATAGAAGAAATGAAAATATGTTTGTTCATCAGTGGAAAGGGATCAACATCATTGAGAGAAATGGACACCAAGACCACATAATCTGTTGAGATAGTAGTTACATTTGAAATTTCTTGAAAATATGGCCACGTGAAATGTTATTTTTTTGAATCATCATGAAACCCATGTTCAATCAATTATTTAAAATTTTATATGAATTATGTTTCATCATTAATTCCCTTAATTCATTGAAATATGGATCAAAAATATCTGTACTAAGTAGCATATATTTGTGTTCTTGTATTAACTATATATCAATCCATAAAAATAACAATAATTTTCCATATTCAAAACAAAAATTTGGAAATAGTGATGATTCATTATTCGAATGAAATTAACTTTTACTATCATCAACACATCTATATCAATCATATATTGTCTCTATAAAATCCAAATACCTTGAATAGATGGGTAAGATCTATTTGATAAGGTAACCTTCCATAATAGAACATTCCTGATGAGATTTATTTTTCATGAATTTTTTTAAATATATAAGATAATGATACAATGTAAGAAATTCATAAATAAAGGTTCTATTTATTGACTGTGAAAATTATAATAATTTAGGAAAAATAATATTAAAATAATATAACAATATATGGGATACATCTATCGATAATGTACAAGACCACCAATTTAAGATTTCATAGACAAATGCAACATCATATGATTCATCACAGTGAAATATGAGGGAGGAAATATAATCTTAAAATGAAATATTAGCCATAAATTTATTTCATAATGTTTTACAATTAACTTTAATTAAACTTATTCTAACAAATATTTCTAAATAATGTGAAAATATAAATTATAAAAGATGTTATTTTTTGGGATATCAAATTATGCATTGACCAAGATAGACACTACTCCATTAATACATGTGATTAATAAATTTTTAATCCATGTGTTTTATAGTGATTAAAGATAATAAATCATGAAATATTACCGTAATATGCATGATACACTTCCACATTTTTTAATAATTAACAGAAAACATATTTTTTATGATTGTTATTTATAAAAATAACAGCTCGATATATCCCATTATCATTTAAATATAGATCACATTTGATATTGAGTGATTCTAATTACTTAAAATCATTTAAATGATACTTTTATTTTACTTTCAATTTAACCAATGTAAAAATCACTTTTTCGTACACGTTATTCTCAATGTGCATAGTGTATAGAATATAATATAACAAATTAAATTCCCAATATTGTGGTTCGAAGAATATGATTATTTCATCCATTTTTGT
Organism: Viscum album; assembly: GCA_963277665.1. Classification (NCBI taxonomy): domain Eukaryota; kingdom Viridiplantae; phylum Streptophyta; class Magnoliopsida; order Santalales; family Viscaceae; genus Viscum; species Viscum album. The sequence goes on from OY728130.1 coordinate 1,627,685,104, forward strand.
GAATTTTTTTACATTGTGTTATAACTATTTGATTACCATAATCGAGGTTAAAATATTCTTGAATCTCGGTACTAGCATCTCATAATTTTCCCAAGATCTATGATCATGATAAAAAAAAATTTGGAACCGTGAAATCATTTTCCATTGAACCCTGAAATTTTATGATGAAATCTATGAGATGTATCAAGGATGAAATGATGAAACAATAAACCCAAAATTCAAATATAATGTATTTTTTGAGACTTACAATCAATGTTACAAATTTTACAAGACAAACAAGTAAGTATGTTCTAACCATAAAAATTTCCAAGTGCATGAAATTCAATAATGGTCCACGTAAGGGTTTTTTTTTTCATTTCTAAAATTTTTATTAAATATGAATCTTATGTTTCTAAACCATTTGTTACAACACAAATTTTGAACCAGATGAAAATCCAAATGAATATGAACGTTTCATTTATCAAACATGCAATTTTACAAACCAATCTTTCCAATGGAATTCTGAGAGTTCGATCATCACTAAGTGTTGTTTTTAGAGTTTGGTAACTGTAACAGTTTAATGTTTGATTGAAATATTTTATTTAAATTATTTTTATTCATCAGTATATTGTTTTGTAGGGAATCTTGTGTCTAAATGAAATTCTAGATGAAATTGTTTTAAAATTACCATTATAGCCTAACCTTTATGTTAGTGAGAGTAATTATAACTAACCTATGAAAATGAATTATGAATTCATTAGATATCAATTATTTATGAAGAAATATAAATCAATTAGATAGGTTTATTTTTTAGTGAATTACTTTTGGTAATGAAATATTTGAGATATATATATATATATATGTGTGTTATATACTGAATAAAATATATTTGATATTCCACCAATGGATATTTTACTCAATGGGTATAAATAAAAACTTATTTGATGTATAAAATCCTATTTTTTAAAAGGATAATTTTACACCATTGAATAGAGAACCCATTTTAAATTATGATTTTTACACCTTAAGAATTTTTATGAAAACATAAACATATTATTTTGAAGTGGGATATACAAATTTACTTTGGATAAATTTTTGATATTTTTCTAATAACTTTCATGGTTTGATGAATAGTAAAGACATGCTATATTTTAATTAGAAATATTTTTTTCATCGAGATAATTTATATTGTTAAATTATAGTGTTTAATGGTTCTAATTTACTAATAGGATATATTTTTATCATTAAATATAATGTATATTATTAGCATTAATTTTATATTCAATTCATAGGTAAAAACCATTAAATAGTTTACAATGTTTTATCTTTTAAAACCTATTTTCTTTACAACTAGATTAATTTTAAATTAATTACATAAACTTTACTATTTTTAATTTTTAAAACTGTATTCCATATTTTGAATAGGTAGGTCCAAAATATGTTAATATGCTACTTTTATTTTTGGGAATTATGAATAGCAATTTTGGTAATTATTTTTATTAACATGGGTAAAGATAATTCGATAATTTAGGGTAAAAATAATATTATAAAATTACCTTAACTGTAAGGACCTAACCCTAGCTGCCCAGAGCCAATGCCTCATTTGATTTCATTGGAATACATACAAGGAATACAAATCCTGAAGCACCAATTAGTTTAGTACATTTTGGAAACTAGATACATAAATAAGTTTAACATTACATCATGAAGGAAAATGCAACACTAAATTGTTCCACTAGCAACATCATGTCTCCTAAAAATGCATGCAAGTCATTCATAATTTACTTCTTCTTACCTTGATAAAATTAATCATAAGGAAGGGATGACATCAAAGGCTTAATAAGAGTAAGAAATACATCGGAAGATATCATAAACATAAGACATGGTGCATAATTGAAAACACATGCCTTTAATAATAAACTTTCACACATTATGGATGGAATGTGATCTGAATAAATAAAGTCATAATGAAACATAATCCTGAGTGTTGTACTAGTCAAATAAGCACATGAGATTTCAAATACTATCTTCCTAATGAGGGAAGTTCATATGCCAAAAATTCTGAAATATTTTTTCAATGCCTCGGCCAAGGCGTCTAATGATTAAGGTCTCGGCTAAAATCCATATATCACTTTGGGAAAGGCCTCGGCCAATTCTTAGTATATTTTTCTCATGAGACCTACCAATGCATCAAGGGGCTATATCGGGCCCCACTCGTCAGATAGTAAGTCCAATGCATTCTTCATATGAGCGGGGATAAGCATAAACAACATATACATTCATATTGAAACTATAATATGAAATGTATCTATCTTTCCCAAACCATTAAACATATAAAACTAACCATTCCAAGTAATATGGTGAATGGTTTTAGGATAGACAATCAAAAATATAGTTTTTTATACCCCATTAAATAAAATATGGAAGATTAATTCATAAATAATTTAACCCAATAACACATAAGAAACAACAAGATTGTTGAATCAAATGAAAATACTCTTATAAAATCATTAAGTAATCTTGAGATAAATACTCTTTTATTTTGAAAAGAATAGTTCATTTGGAAAATATTTTTATAAAACCAGAAGTGAAGTAAGAGATTATTTTAATAATATAATTAGTGCTTTTAGAAATATAATGGTTTCCAAAAACATATTATAGAGTTCCCTTGAATATAAATATGAATTTGAAAAATCCTATTGAATCGGGCTTGTATTTTGGAAATAGTTTTGAAATTTTCTTTTAAAACATGCAACAATCCATAAAATAGTGAAGGATTATGGTTGGTGTACATATATATAATAATCACACTAAATTTATGAGGAGTACATAAAAATATATAATAATTACATTGAGATAATTAGACAATGAATGTAACTCAAATGAAAATGGAAGTTTGGGTGGAAAACCCTTACCTTAACTATGAACGTGTTCCTCCCTCGAAATTATGCTCTTAGAATATGAAATTATACTTATTAATAACTTATTTAAGAACCTATTAGACATTTATTTTGTTTATAATAATTCTGGTAAGTTCATTTATGTTCTTATTTATATGTTAGTGTATCGAATTCCATCGCTCGAGAGTGTTTATTTTCTTTGTTTTCATCTTCAGTTCACTTATTTTTATGTATTTGGAATGGATGTAAATCTCCAGAATTAAAATTATATATTATTTATGAACATAAATCGGTGTTATTGGTCATTTATATAACTTGTTTACATGGAAAGTTGATGAATTATTATATATGACTTTAATTATGATTGTTTCGGTTAATTTGTGGGTTTTGATTACAAGGAACTCACATTTCTTTATAACATAATACCATTTGTACAAATAGATTACAGAGTCATAAATAGGATATATTATATATAATAATATGGTTCAACCATAACAATAATGTTTTCATGACCATAATTGAGAATGAAAATAGAAAATGAAAGTCTATCGTCCTTGAATGTGGAAAATTAACACATCTCGGATGGTGTTTTTGGTACTAGTATAAAAGAAGGTAAGAGGGGGAGATGATGATAACTTATTAAACTATCATTATAATATTCTAGTAAATATAAGGTACTGGAGTAATCACAAAATTTGGATAAGGATAGGTAATAGAAAATGAAAACAAATGAACTTGAAAGGAAAGACAAAGAATTGAAAAGAGGAATTTACCTCTTGAACCAAACATCCTTGAGAAGATCCTTAAGGATAGCATTAGGTATTTTTATGAGACCAAGGCTTGCTGGACGTGGGGGATGAGGTTGCAAAGTTATTTGGACAGAATTTGGAGAAGGCACAAGGCTGGAGAGGAGTGAAGAGAAGGAGTGAGAGGGGGTTTTATAGTGGAGTAGAGAAGGGATTTCTTAATATAAAAGTCATTAATTTATTATTTATCTTCAAGATAAGGAATAGTGAGTATTCCATGACCATGAAAAGTAATTTTATCATGTGATCTCGAAAAAAGTGGGCCAACATCAGCAGAACATCACACATGACTTTTTAATTAGTGTATTTATCTTAATTTTTTCAATTTATGGTGTGTCACTATTCAAAAAAAATTCAATTATTTCATAAAAATACCAAAAATTTGACCCTAACATTTTTTGATGTGTAGAATCCAATAATGAAGTCCATTTTTCAAAAATAATTTTCTAAATATTATTAATTTAATATTTAATTAAATAATAATTTATTCTAAAAACAAGATTTTTAAAATATTTGTTTTCTTATTTTTAAAGCATAGATATATCATACTTACAAGTGAATATTATTTATATACTATCATAGGCAAGGTTACTATTCATTAGGGTATATCACTATTCATAAGGGTTTGTTACTATTCCTAAGGGTAGGTTACTATTTACCAAAAATTATGTTTTTCTTATTGGACTCTAAATAACTTACTGATCGTAACTGTGTATGTCAGATTTTTGAAATTCACATCACAAAAGTGACAACTTATGTTCTAAGGGTAAAATAGCACTTAGTAGTTTATTATGTTGTGATTACATGTGATTATGACACATTTATAAGAAAGGAATTTCTAAAAATATATTGGGTTGTTACATTCTCCCCTTCTTACAATAATTTCACCCTCAAAAATTAATTTTACAGTCTTGGTCAAGAACAATTTGGGGTAATTTTCCTTCATTGATTCCTCCAGTTCCCAAGTTGCCTCTTCATACTTATGGTTTCAGGATAATACCTTGACTAGATGAGTAGTGTTGTTGTGTATAACTTTGTCTCTATGATCCCATATTTTCACTTGATCCTCCTCATAGGAATGATCATCTTCCAAATATACCACTTCTGAAGATAGTACATGTGAAGGGTTTGGTATATACATCCTTAAGAGTGATACATGAAAGAAATCACGTACTTTAGACAAGGTAGGTGGAAGTGCCAGCCGATAGGCCACAGCTCTGACTCGATCAATGATCTCAAAGGGGAGGATATACATGAGAGTTAGCTTTGCTTTCTTACCAAACTGCATGACCATCTTCCATGGGGATATGCATAGGAATACCATGAACCAAAATTTGAACTCAAGGTCTCATCGACAGTTATCTGCATAACTCTTCTATCGACTTTGGGATGCCTTGATATGCTGCTAAATGTTTTTCACCTTCTCCGCCATTTCTTTAACCAATTAATGTCCTAGTAGCATTCTCTCAACAAATTCATCCCAACATTCCAGTGTTCTACAACTTTTCCCATAAAGAGCATCATATGGTGCTATTCGGATGCTCGAGTGGAAATTGTTGTCATAGGAGAATTCAACCAGTGGAAGATGTTGGTCCCATCCTCCTTTGAATTCCATTGAACATTCTCTCAACATCTCTTCTAGTGTCTAAATCGTCCGCTCAGATTGGCCACCAGTTTGAGGATGATAGGTCGTACTAAAGTTTAGTTCAGTGCTTAAAGCATGTCAGAGACTTTTCTCGAACTTTGATGTGAATCTAGGGTCACGTTCGAATACAATATAGAGTGGTATTGCATGTAGCCTTACAACTTCTTTGATGTAAATCCGTGAAATTTGATCCAATGAGAAGTCCTCTTAAATCGTGATAAAATGAGATGTCTTTGTAATATGATCCACAATGACCCATATAGAATTTTTTCCTCTAGATGTCCTTGGAAGTACTATGACAAAGTCTGTGGTAATGTTCTCCCACTTCCATGGTGGTATGGGTAGTGGTTGCATCATCCCCTTAGACGTTTTCCTCTCAGCCTTCACTTGTTGACATACTAGTCACTTTGATGTATATTCAGCAATATCCTTTTTAATATTGTCCCACAAAAAGTTCTCTCAGTGATCTCGATACATATTTATGCTACTAGGATGTATTGACAAATTAGAGCTATGGGAATCATCCAACTGTTCTCTTTTTAGCTCAGGAATAGCGGGAACAAAAATCCTCTTCTCGAATTTCTAAGTTCAACCTTCATATTCGAAGTCAGTCAACTTACCGTAATTTATAGCTTTAATTTTCTTTTGAAAATCCTCATCATTATCCTGATAACTTTTTATACTCTCAAGTACAAATGGTTGGGAAACAATTTGAAAAATTAGTGATGTGCTACCTTCCATGATAATTCCCATATCCATGTTTACTAGATCCATGAACATAGGATCCCTTTAAACTTTCATCTTATTCACCTCTTCCATGGTTCTTTCTATTAAAATAATATGCTACCTTATTTTCCTTCCCCAGGTAGTAGTGTATTGTGAACTCATAATCATTGAGTAGCTCAAGCCACCTCCTTTTTCTCATATTGATATCATCTTGTGAGAATATATACTTCAAACTCTTATGATCTGTATATATCTCACATTTTTCTCCCTAGAGGTAATGTATCCATATTTTCAGATCAATGATTACCACTACTAACTCAAGATCATGAGTTGGATAATTTTGTTCATGAATTTTTAGCTTCCTAGATGCATAGGCAATCAATCGATCATTTTTCATAAGGACACAACCAAGTACATTCTTTGATGCATCGCTATAGTTCAAAAACCCATCATTTCTTGATTGTAGGGTTAGGATCAGATAATTCACTAACCTCCTCTTCAATTCTTCAAAAAAAATTCACATTCCCTTGTATATACGAACTAAACTCCTTTTTGTGTGATCTTTGTCATTGGGTTTGATAAACGGGCGATGTTTGGAATGAAATGCCGATAATAACCTGCTAAACCAATAATACTACGTACCCCAGTTACGTTCATTAGATTAGGACATTCTTGCAAAGCCTTTTCCTTTGTAGGATTTACAGATATTCCATCCTTAGAGAAAATGTGGCCTAGAAAGGAAACTGATTGAAGCCAGAAATCAAATGTACTAAACATCTCATATAATTCATTTCTTCTCAGATTCTTCAGAATAGTGCGCAAGTGATTTTCATGTTCTTTATTGGTATTATAGTACACTAGGATATCATCAATAAAAACCACCAGGAAGTCATCATGATATTCCTTGAAGACTCTATTTATCAATCCAAAGATAACATATGGTTCATTAGTTAGTCCAAAAGGAATTACTGTAAACTCGTAATGCCCGTACCTGGTTCGAAATGTCGTTTTTAGAATTTCTTCTTTCCTCAGAAGTAACTAATGATATCCAGATCGAGGATCAATCTTTGAATAATATTGGGCTCTAGGAAGTTGAACCAATAAATCATCAATCTGTGGAAGAGGATACATATTCTTTATTGTAACAATATTGATTTCTCTGTAATCAATTCACAGCCTCATAGACCGATCTTTCTTCTTAACAAAAAGAATAGGGGCTCCCCATGGAGGAACACTAGGGCGAAGAAATCCTTTATCACTCAACTCCTCAAGTTTCTTATTTAGTTCCAGTAACTCCACAGTGGCCATTCTATAAGGGGTCTTTGATATAATCCAGGAACTAGGAATTAAGTCAATGGAAAACTCAATTTCTTGCTATGGTGGATATAAAGGTAAATCCTCTGAAAATCCATCAATATATTCTTGCACAACAGGTACATCTTCTATTTTAACTTTCATTTCCTCACCCATAGTTATTTCATTCTCTTCCTCCCTAATAATCGAATTTAGTTGAACTACTTGGGGTTGATCTAGATAAGAATTAGGTTGTGACATTTCTGCTCTAAAGATAAGGTACTCCTTATCATCATCGAAAATTGTAACCTCTATGTTCTTATAATAATTTTTTGCTTCATGATCTAAAATCCAATCCATACCGAGGATTATATAAAATTCATTCATTGGTATAACAATTTGATCAGTAGATAAAGAACATTTATGTGCCCTAATGGGAACTGATTCACAAAACATTGTTGCAATGACACTTCTCTTAGTAGTTTTTAATGCCAACTCCATTGTTAAATAAAATAGGAAATATCTAATTTTCTTAGAAAATTGGGAAGATATGAAACAATTAGATGATCTAGAATCAAATAAAGCATTGGAAATTTTTTATAAAATGATCAATGTACTAACCACTATGTCATTTGGAACTTCAACCTCTGTAGTTGTGATTGCATAAGCTTATCCCTGATCCCTTGGCATTTACTATTTAATATTTCCTTAACGTTTGGAAAATAATTAGTATAGTGTCCCCTCTCCCGACTATTATCGCATGAAACATCATTGGCTTCCTTCTTATATTTGTAATCACCAGCTAGATGTCATCTCTGACCCCATTTGTAGCATAATCCTTTTCCTTTTATGCATGCACCAGGGTGTTTCCTTCCACAATTGTCACCTGGTTGAAATTCAACACTTCCCTTATTCCATGTTTCCTTATTTTCTTTCCTAGGGTTTTCAGAAGTGCTCTTATTTTCTTACATTCCCTTAATGTCATAAGACTTAGAGAATTATTTTTCTATCTTGATATCACATGAATATGTATCCACATATTATGAAAAACTTTGGGATACCAGTTCCTGCTGGAGGAATGGATTTAGGCCATCAAAGAATCGATCAATTTTTCTCCTTGGATTTTGTATGTAGTCCACAGCATGTATTGATAACCTTGTGAAGTTATCTTCATACTTTGCTACATTATCATCTTCCCTCTGCCTCAGATTCAAGAATTGTTTCTCCATATCCGCTCTCTGTTTGCGAGGAAAGTATTTCTCTAGGAATATTTCTTTAAGATCTCTCTCTTCCACATCTTCTACTTCTTCCTCCTCCTTTTTGTTTTGGATTAATTACCACCACTGATCCACATCCCCTGATTGTTGATAAACTACCATGAAAACCTTCTCTCATTCATTACATCCCAAATCAAGAAATATATTCTCGAGGGAACATATCCACTGCTCATCTACAAATGGGTTTGTAGCCCCATTGAATGATGGAAGTTGTTGTCATATAAAGTGATCATGAATAGCTCTTCCACGTGGTGGATCTGGATGCTCTGTACGGGTAAGGTTATTATTCATAACCTGATTAAGTATTCATAGTATAGTTATGAGTCACTCATCACCAATCATAGCACTAGAGCCAACGTCATTATCTTGAATAAGTGGAAAATCCCAACAAGGGATGCGTGCATTCGTGCAGTTTCCATTCCTTCTACATGGCCCCATTTCTAAATAATGGCATACACTAGATTAGGGTATGAATCAAAATTTATAATCTCAATGTATAAAAATACTATGCATAAATTGAAATTCTATGCATATCTAACCTTTTAATCATAAAAATGGTATCTTTGAGGAAATATTTACATTTAAATCCTTCATAATTTCTTGTAATGAAAACATGAATTATCCTAAGCATATCTCTTGGGATTTTCGTAACCAAGAGTGAAGAAAATACCATTATCGTATACCAAGATACCCCAAGTCAAGCCCGAAACTCCTTGTCAGAACTTTCACTCCTAGGTATATCTGTGCTAGATCCACCTCTACCTGCTCGTATCTAGACATGGATGTATTGCTTGAATGATCCACATAATCAATTCCTTACAAAAATACCAAGGTTTTCTTGTATGTTTATCCTCAAAAACTATCTCATGGACTCTTCCCTAATCTATGTTTTCTAAATCTAGTTTCTATGTTTTCTACAAAACTTCTTCTGATACCAACTATAGGGACCCCAACCCAGTTGCCCGGAGCCAGTTCCTTATTTGATTTCATTGGCATACAAACAAGGAATATGAATCCCGAAGGACCATGTAGTTTAGTAGATTATGGAAATGAGATACATAAATAAGTTTAACATTACATCATAAAGGGAAATAAAACCCTAAATTGTACCACTAGCAACATCATGTCTCCTAAAAATGATTTCAAGTCATTCATAATTTACTTCTTCATACCCTGAGAAAATGAATCATAAGGAAGCGTGGAGATCAAATGCTCAGTAAGAGTAAGAAATACAATGCAAGATATGATAAACATAAGACATGATGCATAATTGAAAACACATGCCTTTAATCATAAACTTGCACACATTATGGCAGGAATGTGAGATGAATAAATAATTCAATAGTGAAACCTAATCATGAGTATTCTACTAGTCAAATAACCACATGAACATTAAAATACTAGCTTCAAAATGAGGCAAGTTTATATTCTAGAGAATCTGAAATATTTTGTCAAGGCTTCGGCCAATGCGTCTAATGATTAAGGCCTCGACCAAAATCCATATATAACTTTGGGAAAGGCCTTGACCTATTCCCTGTCTATTTGTCTCATGAGACCTACCGATGCATTGAGAGGCTATAGTGGACCCCGCTCATCACATAATAATTCCAATGCATTCTTCATATGACCAGGGATAAACATAAACAACATATACATTCATATTGAAACTATCATATCAAATGTAACTATCTTTCCCCAACCGTTAAACATAAAACACTAACCATTCCAAGTAACATGGTGAATGGATTTAGGATAGATCATCCACAATAGATTTATTTATACCCTATTAAATCAAATATGGTAGATTAATTCATAAACAATTAAACCCAATACTACATAAGAAACAATAAGAGTGTTGAATCAAACAAAAATACTCTTATAAAATCATTTATCAATCTTGAGATAAAAACTCTTCTATTTTAAAAAGAATAGTTCATTTGGAGAATATTTTTATAAAACCAGAACATAAGTAAGGTAGTATTTTCATAATAAAATTACTATTTTTAGAATGATAATGGTTTCCAAAAACAGATTATAGAGTTCCCTTTAAAATAGATATGAATTTGAGAAATTCCCTTGAATCGGGCTTGTATTTTGGAAACAGTTTTGAAAGTTTCATTTAAAACATGAGACAATCCATAAAATATGGAAGGATTCTGGTTGGGGTACATATACATAATACTCACACATAATTTATGATGAATATATAACAACATATAATAAATTCATTTAGATAATTAGGCAATGAAAGTAACTCGAATGTAAATGGATGTTTGGGTGGAAAACCCTTACCTTAATTCCAAACGCATTCCTCTCTCAAAATTAATCTAATGGAATATGAAATTATAATTATTAATAACATATTTATGAGCATTTTAGACATTTATTTAGTTTATAATAATTCTGGCTAGGTAAAATATGTTCTTATTGATAAGTTATTGTATTTAACTCTGTCGCTCCGGAGTGTTTATTTTCTTTATTTTCATCTTCGGTTCACTTGTTTTAAAGTATGTGGAATGGATGTAAATCTATTGAATTAAAATTATATATTATTTATTTACATAAATAGGTGTTATTGGTCATTCATATAACTTTTTTACATGGAATGTTGATGAATTATTATATATGACTTTAATGACAATTGTTTCGGTTAATTTTTGGGTTTTGATTACAACAAACTCATTTTTCTTTATTACATAATACCAAATGTACTAAGGGATTAAATAATCATAAATAGGTTATATTATATATAATAATATGGTTCAACCATAACAATAATGGTTTCATGAGCAGAATTGAGAATGAAAATAGTAATAGAAAGTCCATCGTCCTTGAATGTGGAAAGTTGACACATCTTAGATGGTGTTCTTGCTACTAGTATAAAAGAAGGTAAAAGGGGGAGATGATGATAAATTATTCCACTATCATGAAAACATTCCAGTACATATATTGTACAGGAGTCATTACAAAATTTGTATAAGGATAGTTATTGAAAACGAAAACAAATGAACTTGAAAGGAAAGACAAAGAATTGAAAAGATGAATTTTCCTCTTGAACCAAAATTCCATGAGAACCTCCTTATGGAGAGGTTTTGGACTTTTTTATGAGACCAATGCTTTCTAGACATGGGTGAGGCGGTTGGGAAGGTATTTGGACAGAATTTTGGGAAGGCACAAGGATTGAGAGGAGTGAAGAGGAGAGGGAGTGAGATGGGGGCCTTATAGTGGAGGAGAGAGGGGATTTCTTAATATAAAATTCATTAATTTATTACATCTCCTCAAGACAAATAATAGTGAGTACTACATGACCAAGAAAATAATTTTATCATGTGATCTTGGAGAAAGTGGGTTTACATCAACATAACATCACACATGACTCTATAATTAGTCTATTTATCTTAATTTTGCAATTTATGGTGTGTCACTATTCAACAAAAAATCAAGTATTTCAGAAAAATCCCAAAAATTAACTCCTACCATTTCTCGACGTGTAGAATCCAAAAATGAAGTCCATTTTTTCAAAATAATTTTCTAAATATTATTAATTTAATATTTAATTAAATAATAATTTATTCCAAAAACCAGAGTTGTAAAAATATTTGTTTTCATACTTTTAAAGCATAGATATATCGTACTTACATATGAATATTATTTATATACTATCATAAGAAAGGTTACTATTCATTAGGGTTTATCACTATTCATAAGCGTATGTTACCATTCATAAGGGTAGGTTACTATTCACCATAAATTATGTTTTTTGTTTTGGACTCTAAATAACATACTGATCGCAACTGTGTATGTCGGATTTTTGAAATTCACATCACAAAAGTGCCAACATATGTTCTAATGGTCACATAGCACTTAGCAGTTAATTATGTTGTGATTACAAGTGATTATGACACATTTATAAGAAAGAAATTTCAAAAAAAAATATTGGGTCGTTACATTGACACATATAAGAATCCTTTTGTATGACTAAATTAGACCCTTATCATATATTTTTTGTAATATAATCACATTATAGCCACTTACACTTTAAAATGAGATGAATTTAATAAAAACTTATGAATGCGAAAAAATGTCACAATCTCATTTTTATATAAGTATATTAATTTAAATATTTTGAAAACTAAGAGATAGTATCGACTATAGATAGTCTCTAGAAATATAAAATTATTAACTACATCAAAGAAATTTATTTATGATTTTTAGAGATTAAATTATTAGCATTATGGATGACATAATAGTGGTGTAAAAATTATTTCACTAATAGAAATATCAAATAAATGGTTTTAATTATATTATAATAATTATAATATGAACTAATTAATGTTCCCAAAGAATTTTAGAGGTGTATGTGACTTGTGATGAGTGTATTGAATATGTTATTTCTAATTTATCTCCTGTGTGGATGTTTTCAAAGTCAAATAAATCTATAGTGTCAAAATTGACACTATTGGTATTTTATGAAAATAACAATTTATAAAATTATTTTAAATTAATAAAAAAATTTAAAAAATTTCAATGTGATAATTATAAGAGCTTAAATTTCATTAAATATACATATATTGTCAATTAAAAACATATAAGAAAATATTTATAACCACTAAATAATTAGAATGTTATTACCATAGTTAAAATAAAATAGAATAACTAAGTATCTATTAATATGATATGGTATTAATTTCAAAAAACACATGTCCATATTTTTTTGGTTGATGATATTAATACCATAACTCATCTCATATTAGAAATTGGGATATTTTGAGGTTTTTGTGTAGGGTTTAATATTATATTCAATTATTATTTATGGATTTTCCAACAGTGCCCATCACCTCAATTATAAAAGGGCACCTCCTCCGTCACCTCTTCACTTCATTTCGAGCCGTAAACATCATCCACACCCTATCCGTCTCCCTTATAAACTTCCCTATTTTTATTTTAGAGGTTCTTGTCTTCTTCAAAGACCAACTCTAGTTCTATAATAGGAGATTTAAAGGAGGCATGTCAAGGAAGATGTAATATCTTCTAATAATTCATTGAAATTTAGTTTTTCTCATACTTCATCTTCATTAGTTGTTTAGGTATAATTTAATAACAAAAGTATCACTATTATACTTATATTTTATTATAAATATTAACCAACCATATTTCACCTTCTATCCATCCTATGAATAACGAAATCACCACGCGTGTGTACGTACGACTTACCGCCAACACGCCATGGTGTAATCTGTTTTCACCACCACCTTACATCGATGGGTATAATGGTGGAAATAATAACTATATATGATTAATATAACATTATACTAATTATGAAATATTATAAACCATCCACTTCAATTCCATTACTCAATTATGGGAATGATATCGTCGCTCGTGCGTACATACGACTTACTATCTCCACGGTGTGATATGATTTTTTGTAAACAATCATGCATAGAAAAATGTTTTTATAAATTAATTTAATTAATAAATATGATATATATTATAGTAATAAACATATTTTAAATTATATTACCATACCTAAAAAATATTAATATGAACTTATCTGACAAAACATGCATACTAACATTAAGAAGTTAATACCTAAATAACAAAGTAACAATGAAATGTTACTAACAAATGGATGAAAATATTATCATAAATGTTACCATAAAAATTATTATGACTATATAATAAAAAAGTATCATTATTTAAATTATTATATAGGATATTTGGATACATACGAAACATATCATATCTAATAGAAGGGATAGATTTGCAAATATTTTTTTATCTGAGATTGATTATTCTTAAGTTTTTATTGGGGGTTATTTATCATCCACCTCCATGTTTCCTAAAAATTTATTTGAAATTTTTATTTATATCCTTATATATTTTTTTAATTTAAATTTTACCCATTGGTAAATTTTTACTAAATGGTATGAATGGAATATTTTGTCAATTTCGGTATGAGGTACATGTTGACATTTTTGGAAAAAGTACAAGAAGAATGTTTCTTGACATGTACAAAATGAAAATATTATTACATTTTCATAAATATTTGTTTCCATGAAGCTTAACCAACATCCATAAAAGGTTAATTTTACATAAAATTATTTCGTCTAAAATTGTGTGATATTTTGAGGAAGGATTTTTTTTTAGAAAAACAAAGGATATTTTCCTCAAGAATGAAGCTCATGAGTTTTATCAAAAATATTTTCCATCTAAGAATACATAAATTTGTGTTTCTATACCTATTATTTATTTGGTTTGATTTTTTAAGTGATTTCATTATTTTTATGAGATCCATTTATGGATTATGTTATGCTAGAATTATGTTTAAGGAACCCATTTTATTTCATGGGTTATGCTACAATGAATGCTTTTATGTTTTTGTGGAACACGTAATAATTGTTTCATTATGAGATGGGTGGGGAATATATATCCCTCTAATGCATTGGGTAAAATTTTTTATATCATGATATATACATGACTAGTACTAAAAGTAAATCTGGTTCAGTAATATAGGGTTGGAAGGATGGGTGAACTCTGTTAAGTAATGGACATTTTCCTCTACGATGGTCTTGAAATTAGCCTTTAATAATTTGAAATGATTATCTATTATTATATGTGTATGATACAAATTTTAATGTCCTATTTTGTGACTATTGGGATTACATTTCACTTTTATGATTTATCCCATGACTTGATATTATGATATTTTATATGCAGGATAAGATTTTCAAATGTTATGTTCATATAAACATGAAATGATTTATATTTCCATTGTTTACCCATAATGATAATTTGAGTTAACGGTTTCATATGGTTCATTTCCCCCGGTCATAAATAAGGGTATTAAGTATGATATTTTAAAAATGACTCTAGTTATGAATAAATAAATGAGAGTGATCATAGATGTTCTATGAACATGTTGTTTATGTTTCCCAGTTTCTAGAGAAGCTATACATATATGGTCCTGTCATGGATTTGTTATATGGTGTAATGAATATAATTCGATTTTGAAGTAATATCAATTCATGTATAGCTGGGTTTCTATATATGTTATTAGAGGAAAGGTATAGTTAACCTTTGGATAGTAAGATGAGAAATCCAAAGTAAGAACCCTAAGGATATGTCTAAGTATAGGATACAATCCTAGTGTCTTAGAAATGACCATGAATAACCTAGGATAAAACCTAAACTATCCAAATTTTAAGTTTTATTATTCATTATTTGTTTGTCATATTCTGATTAATGGTTCTCACATAGTGATTCTTTGTTTTATCCAATGCATGGAACCCAAAGGAACCATTTTAATGATAAATACGATGGGAAATTCAATGATTGACCCCCCTAAGCAACCAAATCTTATGGGAGTTAGAATGAAAAATCATAATGCCATGATCACACAACATTATCAAGATATGAATCATGTAGGACTTCCAAACCAGCAAAGTAGGGAGAAACATTCTTATGAGTCATTCATGATACATTTCCCACCTTCATTCAGTAGGTCATCTAATCCATTAGTGGTTGAACAATGGATCAGTACCATTGAAAATATATTTTAAATTTTACCACATTATGAACATGACAACGTCTTCTTAGTATTCTATCGCTAGGAAGGTGAATATTATCAATAGTGAAATCTTATCAAGAATATGAGTCAAATAGGTGAAAATGATTCCATGGAATGGAACGAGTTCAAGAACATATTTTTCAATAAATACATTCTTTGTATTCTTCGAAAAAATATGGACAAGGAGTTCCTTGAACTTATGAAAAAGGCTGATGAATATACTGGTACATATGAGGAAAAGTTTACAATACATTCAAGGTACACTTCTTGAATTATTATCCCACCTGAGAGTAAAATTGATCGCTTCTATAGTGGAATAAAACCATGATTCTAAATGGAATTAGAAATAATGGAGTTACAGAGCTATGAGGAAATTTTTCGATGTGCTCTAAAGGTTAATATGGAGATAGGAGTAACCCATCAGCCATATGGCTTTGATAAGAAGATAATAATGGAATTAAAATGAAATTTTAAATACAACACTAAAATGAAAATGAGTTTTCCATTATGCTCAAAGTGTGGAAAGAAACATGGATGTAATTTTCATAAAGAGTCTTTTAAATTTTTTACATGTTGGAAAAAGTTCATTAGGAAATTGAATTCCAAAGTAATGTGAAAAATATTTTTTATGACGTGGACAAATAAAATATGACACAGAATGAACCTTCTACACTTTAATGTTACAAGTGCAATGAAATTGGGAATTATGCCAATAAATTCCCTAATCCAAGTGTTATCGATGATGATTGATGTCAAACAAATCTTAAGGAAAAATAAAAATGAATGTCCCATGCAATTATTATCGGTTACATGGAGTATGATAATGAAGTGGTTAAAGGTACACTTATCATCCACTATAAAGTAGTAAAGGTTTTATTGGATTCTGGATCCTCCCACTCTTTTATTTCTGATGAATTTTCTAAGACTGTTTCCATATTACCTCTAGAATTAGATGCTGAGTTAGCTGTGACCACTATTAATAGCATAATGGTCGCATCAAAAGGTTATAATTCTTATTGGTTGAGGATTGTAGGTAAAGTGCTTCCTACAAACATTGTGATCCTTTATATAGTGGAATTTGATGTGATTATTGGCATGTATTGGCTTTCTCTATATGGATATCATATCAATTACCAAGGAAGGGATGTCATAGTTAATATTCCAGATCAATATTATCATCCATCATTGAAAGTATGAATATAACCTTCCAGAATAAATTTCAACCATCATATGGGTCTCAATTCATATGAATTAAGGTTATTTATCTCAAAAGGTTTGGGATAAACTCATGATTATGAATACACCCATTGTATAAGATTTTGATTATGTCTTTCCTATGGAATTTCTTTGTCTTCCACCAAATTTTGAATTTCAGTTTTCAATAGAACTCATACTTTATTCTATTCCTATTTCAAAGACACCTTAGAGAATGTCCCCAACTAAGTTGCAGGAATTGAGGAAGAAACTCCAAGATAAACATAATAATGGATTAACACACCCTATTGTGTCAACTTCGAGAGAACATGTTCTATTTGTTATGAAAAAAGATGGATCACTGAGACTCTAAATTGATTATCGAGAACATAACACGATCACTATCAAGAAAAAATATCCTCTTCATTGTATTGATGACTTCTTTGGCCAACTACATGTGGCATAATACTGTTCAAATATTGATCCTTGATTAGGATATCATCAATTAATAGTAAAAAAAGAGGATATACCAAAGATGGAATTCCATACATGGTATGGACACTATGAACATAAAGTGATGAATTTTGGTCCTATTAATTCCCCTGCTATATTCATGGATCTAATGAGTAGATTATTTAGAGACTATCTTGATTATTTTGTGGTATTTTTTATAAGATATTATTTTCTATCCAAAGAGAAAGTAATAACATGATGATCACTTGAGAATTGTACAGATGACCCTGATAAAGGAGAACCTTAATTAAAAACTTAACAAGTACGAATTTTGGATTTAGAAAGATTCACTTTTCAGTCACATTATCTAATGATAGGGGATATCTATGGATCTAGAAAAAATAGAGGTTATTTAATGTTTGTGATGACCAACAATGGTAACTGATTTTTGATTTTTTCTTGTATTGGTTGGATATTATCGATGTTTTGTGAAATTGTTTTCACGATTATCTAATCCACTCACAATTTTGACTCAGCAAGGAGTTAATTTCATTTGTATGGAGGAATTTGAAGAGAATTTAAAAGATCTGAAAATAATGTTATCCAGTCTACCTATGATCACAGTACCTTGTAATGGAGAAAGGTATTTGATCGATAGTGATGCATTCAAGAAGGTAATGGGATGTGTTTTGATGAAAAATGATATTCTGACAGCTTATGCCACACAGAAGATAAAAATCTATGAGAAAAGTTAGCTAACTAATGATTTAGAGTTACCTTCAGTAATCATTACATTAATGATATGGTGGAATTATCTTCATGGTGCATGGTGTGATATTTATATAGACAATAGATGTTTAAAGTATTATTTTTCACAAAAGGAGATGAATATTTTCCATGTAATATGGTTGTATTTTATTAAATATTATGATTTCTCAATACATTATCACCCTGGGAATGAAAACAAGGTGGAATATGATTTGAGTCGAAAATACCATGCTATCTTATCCATGTTGAGGATCATGAAAGATCCAATATTTATGGATTTTTAAAGGTTGGATCTAGAAATTTTAATGGAATGGGGGAAATCATATGTTTATCAAATTAATTTTCATCCATCTATAAATGTGACGATTAAGGAGGCATAGAAGGAAGGTGTAGAGATACAAAAGATGGTGAGAAATGTTCCTGAATTCAACCTTTATTGTGAAGAAATAATAATGTTCCAGAATCGGGAATGGATTCCTCCCATACTAGAATTAATAAGGATCTATTGTATGAGGATCAATGTTATTGCTCCTCTATTCACCCTAGAACCACAAAGATGTATAGGGACCTGAAAGAGTACTTTTGGTGGGATGGTACAAAAAGAGATATCGCCGAATATGTCTCTCAATTTTTGGTCTGTTATCAAGTTAAGGATGAGTGATAAAATTATAATGGGATGTTACAAACATTACCCATACCAGAATGGAAATGTTAACACATCATTATGGACAATGCCATCAGACTCCCAAAAAAATCCAAAGGCAATAATTCTGTTTGGGTTATAGCTGATCCCCTTATGAAGTCGACACAATTCATTTTTATTAGAGAGTATTTATCTCTTGTTCATATTTCCAAGATATATGAAAAGGAAGTGGTATGATTGCATAGATTACTAATTTACATTATATCTTATTGGTATCTTAGGATTACCTTGATGTTTTGGAGAAGTCTTCAGCATGTGATGGATATAGAGTTATGTTTTAGCACTACTTATCATCCTCAGACAGATGCTCATTCTGAGAGGATAATTCAAACTCTTGAAGACATGTTGAGAGATTGCTCAATGGATTTCAATGGTGGTTGGGATAAAAACCTACCGTTGGTGGAATATTCTTACAATAATATATTTCAATCTAGTATTTCGATAGATCATTATAAATCCCTCTATATAAAGAAGTGAAGAACTCAAAATTTCTGGGTTGAAGTTGCGGAAATAAAGTTATTAGGACCTAATCTTGTGGATGAAATAGAAGAAAAGGTCATATCTATTCAACAACACATAAGAGAAGCTAAAATTTGAAAAAAAACATTATATTGAAAACCGATTAAATGATCTAGAGTTTGAAGTGGGTGACAAGGTGTTCTTACTTATATCTCCCTGGAAGAG
This sequence comes from Viscum album, assembly GCA_963277665.1. NCBI lineage: Eukaryota > Viridiplantae > Streptophyta > Magnoliopsida > Santalales > Viscaceae > Viscum > Viscum album. Next base: position 1,627,705,102 of record OY728130.1, read on the forward strand.
AGTAATTAGATTTGGAATGAAGTGGAAATTGAGCCCTAGGTATATCAGTACTTTTGAAATTCTGGATCATATTGGGAAGGTAGTATAACGATTGGAGCTTACATAGAATCTCTACCATGTTCATGATATGTTACACGTATCTCTCCTGATAAAATACATACGTGATCCTCCACATGTACTAATCTCAAAAGTCAAACAGCTGGAGCAAGATCTTTCTTATGAAGAACAACCTATAGTGATTTTTGATCGAAGCAAAAAAATTATTTGAAAAAAGTCCACTCTCTTTGTTATAGGTTTATAAATGAACCACCAATTTGAATATACTACACGGAAATTTGAGGATATAAGGAGGGATATTTTTCCTTATCTATTTGCTTTGAAGTGATGAATTTTATGGGAAAAATTCAGTTTAAGGGGGGGTAGAATTTAACACCCATATGTTTTTATGAAATATTTTCTTTATATAATTTTTATTCTTTAGTAGCATGGATTGAATTTAATTTTGGTTTTAAATGAACCTCTAGACACACATATTATAAAATTACCATTATAGCCTAGCTTTTAGGTTAGTAGGAATAATTATGAATAAATTATGAAAATGCATTTTGAAATCATTGGCTATCAATTTTTTATGAAAAATATAAATCAATTATATAGTTGTATTTTTGAGTGAATTAATTTTTGAATTAATGTTTTTGAGATATATATATATATATACTTAATTATTTCGTTTCTATATTCATCCAATGTATATTTTAGTCATAGGGTATAAATAAGGCCCTATTTGATGTATAAAAACCAATTTTTTAAGAGGTTAATTTTACACATTTGAATGGAGAACCCATTTTAAATTAATATTTTGACTTAATAATAATATCCATGAAAACATAAAAATGTTATTCAGAAGTGTGATAGAAAAAATTTCTGTGGATAAATTTCTGATATTTTTCTCCTAACTTTCTTTTTTTGATTAATGTTAAAAATACACTAAATTTTAAATAAAAACAATTTTTTATTGAGATTATTTGTATTGTTAAATTATAAAATTAAATGGGTTTAATATATAATTATAATATATTTTTATCATTCTATATAATTTATGTCATTATCATTAATTTTATATTGAATTCATAGGTAAAAAAATTAAATATTTTCAAATATTTTAACTTTTATAACATGTTTTCTCATCAATGGGATTAATTTTAAATTGATTACTAAAACATATGTGTTTTGAATTTTAAAAAATTGATTCCATGTTTGGAATCTACAGTCCAAATTATATTAATATAATAATATTATTTTTGGGCATTATGAATAGTAACTTTTGTAATTATGTGTATTACCATGGTTAAAGGTAAATCGAGTTATTAAGGGTAAAAATAATATTATAAATTTTCCTTAAAAACTATAAAAATACTATTGGGTGGCTAAATTATACCATTATAATCTATTTTCTTAAATAAAATCACTTCTTGACAGCATACCTATGAATATGAGATGAATGTAATAAAAACGAATGAATGTGACAAAATGGTGAAATCGCATTTTTATATAAGTATATTAATTTTAATATTTGAAAAAATAGGAGATAATATAGACTATATACTGTCTCTAGAAATATAAAATAACTACCTAGATCATATAAATTTATTTTCTATTTTTATAGATTAAATAATTCCCTTAATGATTACACAATAGTGATGTAAAAATTATTTTATTAATAGAAATATCAAATAATTGGTTTTAAAAATATTAAAAAATAAATAATATGATCTAATTAATGTGATACACAAATTATCATTGTGAATATGACATTTTTTAAGTGTATGGAATATGATATTTCTAATGTATATTATGTGTGTATATTTTTATGTCAAATAAACGAATAGTGTCAAAATTGAAACTATTGATATTTTATGAAAATAGGATTTTGATAAATTAAACAAATATCATATAAATAATTAAAAAATTAAAAAGTGATAATTATAAGATTTAAAATGTCATTAAAAATCCTTATATAATCAATTTACACCATATAAGTAATTATTTATAACCATTAAATATTTAGAATGTCATTACGAATATTAAAATTAAATAGAACAACTAAGTGTCAATTACAAATATATTGTTTAAATTGAAAAACTAACTTGTAAAAAATTTATTGTATGCTGATATTACAACCCTATCTCATCTCATTCTCAGAATTTGGTAATTTTAGAGATTTTTGGGTAGAGTTTTATTTTATTATAAATTATTATTTATGGATCTTCCAAAAGTACCCCTCATGTCAATTATAAAAATGAACCTCCTACCTCACCTCTTCACATCATTTTATCCATCAATCTCAGAAAAAGCCTTTCCTATTCCCTTATCAACATAATTATTTTCATTCTAGAGGTACTGGTCTTCTTCAAAGGCAAACTCTAGTGCCCTAATATGAGATTTAACGGAGGAACATCCAGGAAGAGTTAATCTCTTCTACAGATTATTTCAAAATTTTTTCGTCTTATACATGATATTAATTAGTTGTTTCATTATAAATTAACAACATAAATATCAATCATAGATTATATGTAAGTATAATTATGAATAAACCCTATTTTACTTTAAATCCATCCTATGAAAAATGAAATCACCGCATGTGCGTACGTATGGATTACCATCTGCATGTCGTGGTGTAATATGATTTTTCCCACCACCTTACATGAATGGTTATAATGGTGGAAATAATAACTATATAATATTATTATAACATGATAAAAATTTTGATCTATTATACATCATCACTTCAATACCAATCAACAATTACGGGAACAATATCGGCGTTCGTGTGTACAAACAACTTACCATCTCCACAATGCGATGTGATTCGTTATACATAATCATCATTAAATATTGATTATATAAAATAATTGAATGAATAAATATGATATATATTATAATAATGACATGATTTAAAGGATATAATCATACCCTAAAAACATTAATAATAACTTATCTGAAAAACAAGTGTATGAATATAAAGTAGTTAATACACGAATAATGAGTAATAATGAAATGTTACTAACAAACGAATGAAAATATGATCATAAATGTTAACATAAAAATTATTAAGATTCTGTAATAAACTATTAACATTATTTAAATCATTATAAATGAGATTTTTATATATACAAATCATATCAGACCTATGCTAAGGGATAAATTTCCAAATCTCATTTTTATCTGAGATTGTTTATTCGTAAGTATTTACTAGCAGTTATTTATCATCCACATCCATGTTTCCTAAAAATATATTTTGAAATTTTCTTTATATCCTTATATAAAATTTTAATGTAAATTTTACCCATTGGTAAATTTTTACTAAACTGTATGAATGGAATCTTTTATTGTCTTTGGTACGAGGTACTTTTTGTCTTATCAGAAAAAGTACGAGAAAAATATTTATTTTAAACATGTATGGAATGAACATATTTTTACACATTAATAACACATTATTTAATTGAAGCTTACACAATAGGATTACATGTTTATCTTCACATAAAATGATTTCATCTATAATTGTATGGTATTTTGAGGAAGGAAAAATATTTTTGAAGAAGGAAGGGTATTTTCTTTAGGAATGAAGCTCAAGTGTTTTATTAAAATTATTTTCAATATAATATTTCATATTTTTATATTTATATCCTCATTATTACTTAGGTTTGATTGTTTATGTGATGGAATTAGTTTGTGAAAACCATTTATGGATAATTTTATGATGGAATGATGTTTAAGAAACCCATTTTATTTAATGGGTTATGCTATAGTGAATGAATTTTTGTTTTCGTGGGACACATAAGAATGGTTTCATTATGTAATGGATGGGACCAATATATCCCTCCAATTAATTGGGTAAAGATTTAAATCTCATGAGATAGACATGACTGGAATGGAAATTAAATTTGGTTCAGTAATACCGGGCTAGAACGAGGAGTGAACTCGGTTCAGTAATAGACTTTGTCTTCTATGATGGTGTTGGTAATGAGCCTTGACTAATATTAAATGATTTTTTATTCTTATGTGTGTATTAAAAAAATTACATTCATTATGTTATTACTATTGGGATCATATTGAATTTTTATGATTTATCCCATGACATTATATCATGAACTTTTATATGAAGGGTAATATTTTTAAATGTAATGTTCTTATGAATATGATATGACTGATATGTCATTTGTTTACCCTTATTGAGAATTTGATCTGACGCTTTCATATTTTACTTTTCCCCAGGTCATTAATAAGGGTATTAAGTATGATATTCGAAAAAAGAGTCCAGTTATGATCAAATAAATCAGATACATTGTTGATGTTTTGTGAACTAGTTGTTTATGTTTCCCATTTTCTGAAGACACTATACCTATATGGTCTAGTCATTGATTTTTTATATATTGTAAGGAATATACTTAAATTATGATGTATTATAAATGTATGTAAAGTATGGATCGCTATAGTAATGGATTGAGGGGACCCTCATGTGTCTTTTTGAGTTTGTGTGTGTTGAGCTCCAAAATATCAATGCTTGGGTGCTCTGAACATGGACATGTTTTTTTTAAAACCATGAAGGCCTTATTAGCGAACCATGCAGTTGTAAAAAATGAGTAGAAATCCCCCACATTGGTGATCAAAGTTTTCCCAAACAATGTACCTATCTCTCATGATTAGTGCCAAATGGATAGTTTTCTCACACCCTGCATCGCTAGGTTAGTGCATGGAATGGATAACAGTGTGACCCAGACCATGCACTAGGTTTTCTAAATAAGTTAAATTAATTAAATAAAAATGAAAATGAAAATAAGTTAAATGATGATATATTTATTGAAAATAAAGAAATTTTTGAATAATAAAAACAATATTTATATTAATATTGTTATTGTTATTATGTTTATGTTTATTATTTTTATATTATTGGTTTTATTAAACCCATATGGGGTTTCCCCCATACCCCCATCCATACCCACATGAAATACTACCTCCCCCTTCATCTCTATTTTACATGATGCAACCCTCTAATTACCCTCATCGATCGATGAATCCACTCAGGTTTATTCTAATTTGTTACTAAATACTTTAAGGTAAGGTCTATATCACTCTATTCTTCCATTTTCATGTGTTTCTTCTTCTCCCCGTCATCTAATTTCAGTTCGACCGAACCATAGTGTTATATTTAACTAGTTATTTTGTTTTTCACAAATTGATAGGGAATATTGTGGGAATATTGTGTTGTATTTGAGAATGATTCAGAAACCACTGTTGAAGGTGGATCATTTTAGCCTATCCATTGTAAATTTCGTATAGGTTTTCCACCATTTTTCAATATTTATCAGTTTCTATTTGAGGATTTCATAGTTTTTGAGTTTATGGAAATTTTATTTAAGTTTATTGGACCATTCTGCATTGTTTTTGAGTTCCTAATATTTAATAGTGCGTCTTGGTTATCCTTGAGGTGGGTTCAAGTCGTCCGAGTTAAAGTAGACTTACTGTGTTTGTATAGGTAGGCATAAATATATGTAAGTTACTTGTTATATATATATATATATTCACCCATGATAGTGAATATATGTATATGGGGATAGGTTTGGTTATATATATATATGAAAAATGCATACATGTGTAAGTGGAAACAGGTATATGTATATATAGGCAAATATGTAAGGATCCCCATGTACAAATTCATATCCATGGAAATATGTAAATAGGGGATAGGTGTCCTTATATATATGTGAATGTTCATATTCTGAGGGGTGGGAAATATATGATTAATGTGGTCGCATATGAAATAATTTTTTGTTGAAGTGTTTGGATTCTTCCTCTTCTCTTGAGGTTGAATCCCTTTCTATTTCCATTTTAATTTAAGAATGCATTAACTAATCTTTTCTCACACCGTCCTTCGTTATTATGTAGCATTGTATGAATTTTTAGAATAAATTCAACTTTAAATTAAATTGGGATATGAATTTAGTATCTGATTCAGGTTTAGGATTTAATTAATTGTTTTAGAAATAATGTTAGGATTTTATAATTAAACCCCAATAATGAGGTGTACTGTCTTCTAATATAAAATGTAATTTTTTGTTAGTTACACCATATTTCAGTTCTAGCTTTTTATTCATCCTATTCATTTATTTTATTTCTTGTTAAGTTAAATAACAGTAGAAATCCTCTTTTGTTATTCTCAAATAATGTTTCCCTCCTTTTTATAAGTGTTCATTAAACCAATTAACCTTCTAAGTGCATGACATGGCATGAAATTTAATTTTAATTACCCACATAGGTAATTTCCAAAATGAAAATACATCCTACTAAGTTAATATATAAGCTTTGTAATTTAATTTCCTTGTTTTGATTAATTAAATTACATGTATTGATTGAAATAACTTCCTCGTGATGGATTTTATTCATTTAATGTAAAATTTTGTTTAAATTGAATGAAATAAAATGTAATGTTTGGAAAGACCATGTAATTTAGAACATTTTTAATATAAATTGTTAAATTGAATTCCCTTGTTATATTGGGTTTATATAAATACAATGTATGAGAGTTATTGCCTCATGGATGGCATTATAAATAAGATAACTTGTTAATAAAGGCTTTATAATTATGATTCTTGATAGGTTTTTCCACATTAAATATGTTATAAATAGGATTCCACCTTATATATATGATGTGGATGAGGGTAATTCTTTGGTTGATCATGGCTTATAACACTCCCTTAAATTGAGTGTTCAGTGTAAGGTCTCTCAGCAGTGATACAATATATGTGATTGGAATTATGGGCCACATTCCATGATTAATGTGTTTCCATGGAATCTCACTTTATATATTAGGTTATGTAGAATGATGTATCTCACTATATAAGGATATAGGGAATATACCCCATGGAATGAGATTTTAGGCTCCTTAGAGAGGTTATCAATGTCTATGTTATACCCTGGTCCAGTCCCACACTACTATTCCAGGTATATAATAATTAGGCATTTGATAAAGACATGTTCATAAAGAGTGGGGGGTGAAATATATAACTTATATATATATATAATGGTTATAAATTCTTTTTTTAGTGATCAAATGTATGTAGAGTTACCTAGGAGTCCGATTAGAACTTGAGACAAAATTTGTTACTACTTCAATACTGATTGTTGTTTTTTATTTCATAAAAACTTCTGAAATTATATTGAACATAATTGATTTGGGTAGAAACTATGGGTGAAATCATACTAGGATTTATATCCCACTCCCAAATCAGGCCTCTAATTCAAGATTGTAAACATGTCAACCTTATGTTTTCATGACCAATGTTGATCGTTTGTACTGATTTTCTTGTTCTTGGGAGTTATGAGCATTAGACCAAGTGGGTTCTTGGTATTCATATGGAGATATTCATTTTAATGTTTTTCCTTTATTACATTTTACTAATTATTGTAAATGTTACTACTTATACTTGTACCATCTTTTGTCAGGCATGCTTTGCTGTAATTTTGTGTTGGCAACTTTTCTTCAGATATGATATTATTCTTCTGATGCTTGTCTTTAATTTATTATTTCTTCAACTTTATTTCTCTTATTTTTTGATTTATAGATGTTCTAATCTCATCATGAGGGAATTTCCTACCAATTATCACCTCCTTAAACCCTCACCACATGTTGGAAGCTGTTGGCATTCAGAGAGGAGCACTTAAGGCCATGTGGTCCACTAATCTGGCTACCGTCATAGTGGTCAGTCAGGTTGAGACATTACACCATGATTCTACAACTCCTATAATTTTTGAATAAGAGGTTAAAGGTATAAATTAATGTCATTTCATTTAATTTTATTTCCATGAATAATAGTTAATATAAGGAATGAAGTCTATTGAATACACATTTATGGAGGTAGATTATAAGGGATCAACGCAACTTGGTATTTAATTTAATTAGTACTTAATTTCCAAAAAGGAATGAATATATAGAATAAAAATACCATTCTCACATTTCTAGGTTCAAAATATAGATTTTTATTTAATGAATCAATGTTCTTCAACAATTTTGAATCTATTGGATATCCCATGAAGTAATCGTTATTATTATAAAAATCATTCAATATCATATGTTCTGAAATTTTAAATTAAATAAATAATCTTTTAAACCATGTTTTTTATATAAGTAACATAAAACACTCATAATAATTATATTTTACCATTAATTTGAGTTAGTGTGTATATTTATACTAACATCATTATTTGATGACTTCAATGTAGAATTAAAATATCATTTTCACTTTTATATAACCAAATATTCTTTCTAATAATGCATGAAATCAATTTTACATTAGTGTGTCTTCATATAATTGATTTCAAGTTTGATAATGAAATTATTCATCTCATAAAATGAAACATGTATCTTAGCTTCTGGAAATGAATCACACTAAAATTTTAATATCCTATAAATTTCTTTATTTTTATTTCAACACAAACACTTATTATTGTAAAATATCCACAAAAATGAATATTTTTAATATATGATACATCCTTCATACAATTCATGATTTAAATTTGTAACTAATTTATAAAACAAATTTGTTTAATCAGTTAATTGTTCCCTTATATTATTTTCCTCAACATCATCCATTAATATGTTATTAAAACAACCTAAACATTATATAAATAAATAGTGTATCTTATAAGACTAATATTATTTACATACAAATATGATCCATTACATAAATATAATGGTTTAGTTAATTTGGAAAACTATATTCATAAAAAACATTTATAAAATGTTCTAAAACATTTAACATTATGTATGTCACACATATAACCCTTTTTAGATATAACAAACATAAAAAAATTCACCAGAACATGGTGAAGGGAATCAAAATAAAGGGTGAGCTCAAATTAACATTAAGGGTAAACATAAGGGATATACATAATAATCATTAGTGAGTATGAGATATGAATAAGTTTATTAGAAAATTATCTTAGTAATATAAAATCATACATATCAATCCTATGACATAAGACATATGATTTAAAAATCATCAATAATCCAAAATAATCCATGAGAAGATTTAATAAGAATAAGTAATAATTGTGTTGAATACACATAATCATAGAAAATCAATTCATCACCCATGACTCACTTCTATGACTTTCATAGTGGATTGGGTTCACTCCCCATTCCATCATTTCCTTAGTCGAGGTTCACTGGCAAGATTATCTTGAGTGAAAAAGTACCTTACTAAAATGGTTTCACTCACTATTACAGTTCTTATTATCTCATAAGGTATCAATATTTTCCAAATACATTTTATGGATATATAATTATTATCCAACCCATACCAAAATGAAAACCATCCGTATCTATGCCCCATGATCAAAATTCATTCATCATATAATCAAATCATAACCTGTTAAAAGGATATATTTTTCATAAACATATCATCATAAAAATAAAAAACCATCCAAATAATGAATAAATACATAAAAATTTGATCACATCCGCAGTAAATCATAAGAAACATAAAATAATTTTGTTATAGATAAAAAATAATTTAAAATATCACTTGAACATTTCATGAGGAAAACACTGTTTCATTTAAAATCAATTATTTATAATTTAATAACATTTAATATAAATAAGTAAAACATTAATTTTAAAGGAACAATGAAAATTTATAAATTATTTTTTAATAAAAATACTATAGAAAATGTTAGGTAAATCCATTCATGTGGTGTATGTTAAAACAAAAATAACATTCACCTATTCTATAAATATAAAAATTACCATATTTAGAAAATTAAATGAATACCTCGTTAAAAATTATTATAAAAATTAATACATGGGTAAAAATTAATTTAATAAATATTTTAAAAATATAAATATCATTCTTGAAAACATTTTATTGAAAATATGGACCTGGAAGAAATTATTCCCCACTATGGAGATAAATTAAGCCAGTTTTCCTCAAAAATGTTCTTTTGGTATCTTGAGAACTTATAATATGGAAAATGAAAAAATTTAGCATCTATAAATAACTAGAGGATTTTAAAATTAATAATTCTTAGAATAGATAGGCTATATAATTTCATCATTATAAAATTTAATCGTAAATAATCTAAGTAAAAATGAGATTATAAAACCAAACCATTACAATGTGGGTTACTTTTAAATCATAACCACAATGAAGGTAATAAAAATTAAATACAGTGAATACAAAAAATAATTATCATATAAGATATAAAATAGTTATTATAAACACCAAATTAATGAAACATGTGGTAAATATGAAATATGTCTCACGGAAACAAAAGTGATGCGGGAAACCCTTACCTTATGTATGTCTTGCTTCGTAAGCACTTTATCCTCCTATATAATAAATTTAATTTTTTTATAATTATATAGTAGAAAAATTTTATTATCTATAATACTATATATGTATTATATATATTACATTAATATCCGTTCATTAACTATGTTTCATTACCTTCATCATTTTGGCTAATACCAACGTTGTTTTTCGTATTTATTTTAGTTTGATGGTTACGGTACTCGAACATTTTTCATGGTTATTTCTTATCCATAATTTTAATAATTTCTTAAATATAATATATATTAATTATATAATAAATTCTATCTATTCATATAAGCTCATGATGAATAATAAATTACGTCACTACCTAGAGACGGTAGTCTGTACGTATGCAAGAGAGACGTTTCCATTGAGGAATGAAACAAAAGAATGGTAATTTTATTAAACATTAAATAATAATTATTTTATCATATATATAATTTATGAACATTTAATCTAGGATAATAACCTACCATTAGTGACAGCGGTATAAAATGAATTGTATCACTTCGTGAATGCAGTAGTACATATATACACATGAGTTGTACATTAATATCCAATTTGATTGATAGGTGGTTGTAAATGTTCATTTTATCATCATAATAACATCTAAATATATTTATTATACTATATTAATAATTTTTTGTATATTTTTTAATTGTATTATAAGAATAAATAAATTTGAAAGGGCATGTTCAAGATTTATAACTCTTTTTTGAGAGACCTAATTTTTCTTACACATTAAGACTTCAACAATTTGTTTTATGAATAGGACATAATATTAAGGATTAAGAGAAGTACTATAGGAATTTTTTATATAATGCATTTTCAATGATATAATTGTTAACATCTTTGATCATGGGAGGAGAAGTGGCTCCCTTTTATAAGTGAGGGGAGGGACAAACATGAAAAGTTTCAAATATTTCAAAGATATAAGGTCAATTTTATGGGATAGTATCTAAAAATGGATTAGGATTATAATATTGAAGAATATAAGGTTGTAAAATATTCGAAAAAATAATAATTAGACATGTTTATGATTTAATAAAATCCTTATCTCTTGATTTAACACATTGGTAAAACAGTTTTAACCTTAATAATGGAATCAAAATTTAATTGTTTCAAATATTAATTTTGAAAAAAGAAATTAATTGAAAAAATTTAATTATATTAATAGAGATGATTTAAATTATTTAATTTATTTTAACTGATTCAATTTATATAATTGAATGAATTTAATTTCAATGAAGTTCATAAACCACATTGAAAACCAATTTTTGAAAAAAATTAATTTGGAAGTATAAAATTTATTTTAATTCCATTTCTTACTTATAAATACCATAATATTAAAGTGTAAATATTATTTTGAATATATTGTAAATAAATTATATTAAATACATTAACAATTTGAGATAAATATAATTTCATATGATAAAAATTCATTATGTGCATAATTTTTTTTTAAAATGTGTTCTTAAGCCAAAAAATGAACTTATTCCAAATTAAATTATAATGGTGACATTAAGGTAAATTATTATATATAATATATTAAAATATTAAATAATTTACTTTAATATAATGTTAATAAAATAATGTAACTTTAACATGAAATGAATTGATAGTTTTTTACCAAAAACCACAATTGTTTCACTATCCACAAAAAGATAATAGTTTTTAGAAAAAATTATAAAAACTATCGCTAAGATTTTATAGATTAAATTATTTCCGAAATTATATTAATTTACAAAAATAAAATTTTTAAAATGATATAATTTATTTATAATGTTCACATGGAAAAACTCTATAAAAATTATTTTTGAAGCATAAAATGATTTTATTGAAAATTATGTACTTATTTATTATGAATTAATTGATACATATTTATTATTTAGAACAATAATACCTATTTTTTATAAAATATTTATTTCCATTAATAGATTATTATTTAAAGACTATGTTCAAGAGGTTTACTCTGTTTCAGTTTATATAGACTTTTGGTTTCATATAAGACAAGCTATAAAAAACAACAGGTTATGGGTGGGGGAAAAATCAATTCAAATATAACATACATAAACCTAGGGTGACTTGAAATTGAGATCTACATAAACACCACTATAGATTCAACTCGGGTGGGACCACTAAACTTTTCACTATATGGCATATCAAATACTCCATGTTTATTTCATAAGAAATACATATAAAATATTAGGGTGTTGCAATTTTCATCATGATCAGAATGTCAGGAAATATCAGCCATCATTGATTGTGGGATATCTTGTATATCTATAATAAGGATAGGGTCATTTACTTTATATGTAGAGGAAGTAGAATAGGTAGTCTGAGGATATGATGAGAAAACATGCTCTATAAGGACTACGCATATCGAAAAATGTATGTGTTGTGAAGGGATTACCCAAGAGTTAGGCTTAAAGGACTGTTGGTTGAAGAAGTAGTGGGTAGGGATAAAGGAATCAATGGAGGAGATAGAATATCTAACTGAGAAGTGTAGAGATAGTGTTCCATCAACTAGGTAAACTCACTAACTACTCGAGAACCATGCTCTATCTCTTAAAAATAATAATAATTATTCTCCTTAAAAGATTCTAAAACTAGATTCATAGACTTGAGCTTAAAAATTTGGGAATTAAAAACCTAAGTTAGACATCTCATCATCATGTCCATTGAATGAGTTCATAACTTTAATTTAAAATATGCATTTTTAAAGATACTACCCAGGTAATAATCTATTTCTCTCTTGATTGGTTCCCTATATTGACCATCTAGTTTGGAATCCTCTTGAAATAATACGAAGGTCCTGACAGCATAGGTTAGAATCCCATAAATCATAACCTTAAAATCATCTCTAATGAGTTTTTTAATATTATCTTCATAAAAAAATTACTAATCAAGAATATTTGGAAGAATCAACGGAGCCGGATAAAATACAGAATTCGTAAACATTTGGACTAACCGAATCATTATATCTGATAGATCGAATTGGATAGAACAATCCATATCTCTAAGATATAAAATCTCAATTTTAATTAACATTATACTAAATAGAAATCATGTCTAAATCTGATTGATCACCAATGTAACAGCTTTTGCAATGTCAACATTTCATACTTATTTCATGGAGTTATAAATATTAAAAAATACTTGATTGAGCATATCGATTAACTATAACTTGAAAACATCCAAGTAGACCATATGGAAAATGATGTAGAAGTAACAAATGGTGAAGTAATATAAGGATATGGATTAATAGCCTGATTCATTCCATATATCTCAGGTAAATCCTCTATTGATATAAATACCATATTTTTATCATTGACCATATTAAAAGATTCAACTCCATATCTATCAGAATATTCAACTCTATCCACATGAACAACTAGATATGATTCCACGACATATTTTTTTGGAGTTGGACTAATAATTTCATGAATGGTTTGATCTATGTAAGGTCTTGTAAGAGATACCTCAATTTTATCTTCATTATCATCCTTAGTAATCATGTCACCTTATAATGTTCTTTGAATTGAGAGAATGATAGGTCCACCAAGTTTATGTATACTTCCTCCATGATCATCAAAATATGAATCATGATTGTGTAAAACAAAGACAATAGGTTAGGGGAATTATCCCCATTAGATACTTTACTTGGTACAGGTTGTCTGTGTACTCCCAATAATAAGAGATCCTTCCAAACTATCCCCAACTATACCAGATTCAACTAACTTATCCCATTTTGGCTCATCCTAATGAGCTATTCTAGCTTATTCATCTCACTCTACAACTTCTCCCTCTTATTATAATTCCACTTCATCAACATATACTTCCTCTTCTACATCTTTAGAATGAAAAACATCATAATCTGAATATTTTGCAATTTCATCAAGTTTGAGACATGGATCCAATAGATACCGAGGACTAACATGATACTTCACTGAATAAAACATTCTATATATTATTTATGATTCATATAACCATCCCATTTATAATGGGTTCCATTTTTCTCTCATTTACATTCAAAAAATTATACACAATCCATCGGATTATATTATTATTTCATCCCTCTATGAAACTAATCCTATACAGTATAGAATGGATGAAATGATCTTAGGATATTGTAAAGAACTAAACCATGAACCTATATTACAAAACATAACCATATGTTTCATGATATATCTAAAAATACTAATTTGAATATAATTATTCATAAAAATTTATAAAAATAGATCTTGATTCCTTAGGATATTGAAATCAAATTTTCATAGACATATCAAATGCTAAATGAACATGACCTTCAGTCTACATTCTCTGATAATTTCAACAATATTAGTTCCCTTGGGTGTTCGATTCCTAGTGATTTTATCCAAAGAATTTTGGAATTTTAAATATACATTATAAATACGATAAGATCATCGATAATACACATATTCTCTTTTGTGCGGAACACCTAAATACGTTATCGATAATTTTAAAGAAAATTACAAAACTTATCACAAAACATTGTTCTAACAACATATCTTATCTCACCAGGGAAAACTTATTAGTGTTTATAATACTACTTAACATGTTTGAGATAAAAATAATACCACTTACTCAAAACCAAACATCACATCCCTACTTTTTAATCACATTATAGATCGATGATATTCTCGATTACAAACTCTGTGCATTGACTTTTTATAATGGTAAAACTAGATTATTTATTATATGTGTATTATATGGATTTATAGATCCAATAATTCTCACTTTTGATTTCCATGATTTTATAGAAAGAGATTTGAGGATTGGGGGCACAAAATCATGAGTGCGTTTTAGTTTAAAAATATTCCATTAAATTTTTTCTCTATATTGATTCAGGCTTGATATAGAGAGAGAAATATGCGGCAATATTGGTGTTAAAAATGGGGAAAGGATTTTGGAATAAGGAAGATATTTTAGCTAAAATATGTGTGAGGATTTAAAATATAATTCAAATTTTATTTCAATTACTTATGTAATATAATAATAACAAACATAAATAAAATACATCCAAAATAATTTTGTAGTAAATTCTAAGAAAACAGACATAGTAGGTAAGTTACCCATGGATCTTTAATAACATAAGAATGGTAGGAATTCTAACCATGACCTCATGGTAGGTATAATTAATATAGGTCTAATATTTCCATGGTATGTAAGTACTAACCATGTGACCAAGCACTCATGGTAAGCATAGACTGTGTGAGTTAATGCTCATGGTAAGTATAATGACATTTTGAGAAAAACTCTCAGTTGGAATACTTATTATTTGAACCACGCTTCCCAGTTACTACATGAAATGATCGGAAAATAGAATCTAAATAGATCATAAATAAATATAAATACTGAAATTAAATTAAAAACACTAGTTATAATTTATCATACCCAATTCATGTTGGATATAATTTATTCTATCAATATTAAAAGGCTTTGAAAATACATCATCTAGATAATATTTAGTAACAATGAACTCAAGAGTTATATTAACTTTATGAAAGTGATCTCTCAAAATGTGATGTCTTATATCAAAGTAATTCTTTTCTAGAATGTGATATAGGATTCATGGAAATATTTATCATTCTTGTATTATCATATTTTATAGGGACATGTTGGAATTGATATCCACACACTAGTAATGCATGTTTTATCAACAAAATATATTAAAAACAACTTCCTCCATCAATGTACTTTTCTTCAATAGTTCATAATGAATTGGAATTTTTTTATTAAAACACCATGACAGAAAAAAGATTACTAAAAAGTGACATCTTCCAGAACTGATTTTTCTATCTTACATACAGCAACTGAAATCGACATCTGAATAACTCACTAAGTTAAATTCATGTCCTTGAAATTAAAACTCTAATAATTTTGTTTTATATTATAGTTATTTAATAATTATTTTCACATTTAGTAAGTTTGCTGCTTTTGGGTTTGGTTGAAAACAAACACACATACAGAGAATAAAAACTATATTCGGCTGAATAGTAGTTTTGAATAGTAAAACTCTAATCACACCATTTTAGTCTTCTCGGACAACTTGTTTCTAAATTTCTTCAAGATAAAACATACACCAAGTACATAAGGGAGTGTCATTACCTTTATTACAATCCATAAAAAAATGACTTGAAATATATTTAGATTAATTCATTTTATTTAAAATAATTACATCGTTATTTTGAAAAATCTAAAATCCAATAAAAAATTTCAGTTTACCCATTAAACTCATATAAAATTCATTTTTCATAATATTTGATAACTAATTACATAAATAATTTCGTTAAGATCCAAAAATAATATCATTAACATAAAAATTTACTACTAAAACATATTTATAAATGTTTTCAATAAATAAATTATGATCAACTATACCTTTTGTATAAAAATTTGAAATTAAATATGAGATGATTCTATTATACCAAGCTATAAGATCGTGTTTTAAACTATATAATGCTTTTGTTAATTTAAAAACAGAATTTTGAAATTACGGTTTTTAAATCAAGGTGGGTTTTAAAAAAAACAGAACTATATAACCATTTATAAATGAACAATTGATATCTATTTGATATAATTTGAAATTAAAATGTTTTGTATAGGAAAGAATCATTCTAATTGCTTCATGTATAGATACTAGAGTAAATATTTGTCACGACCCGTCCTCGGGGCTCGTGCCATGACTACCCCAAGCCCGCCTTCCATAGGCCAGGGGCTGGCGACTAGCACCAAAGGCTTAAATCCCGATAACTAGGAAGGCATTGTCTTTATAAAAGTAAACAAACACCACAGAGAATAAGAGGAAGTAAACACTAAGTACAAAAGAAAGTGTTGAAAAGTAAATGGGCCAGAATACAAACCCAACTGAAAGTACAACTACAACTGAACAAAGTACAACAGAAAAAGAAAACAGCTAGAGGGACGGAAGTGGCTCCTGGGTCATCCTCCTCGGATCCTACCTGAAGGGTAGGTACAGATGACGCAGCTCCTGGATCATCCATCACGGATCCTACTTGAAGGGTAGGTACAGATAGCGCAGCTCCTGGATCATCCAACATGGATCCTACGTGAAGGGTAGGTACAGATAGCCTCCTCAACGATCTCACTCGTCAACCTCCTCCGGATACTGACTCGTCGTATAGTCCACCTCTGGGTACTGAATCGTCGTGTAGTCCACCTCCGGGTACCGTCCAGTCCTCGAACACTCGGCCTCTGTCAGCACTGCCTGTCGTCTGCAACCAACACAACGAGGTGCGGGCATAGCCCGTGCAGGGGTGAGTATAACGATACTCAGTAGGGACCCCAAGACCCTCAAGGTCTCACTAAAACCAACAAAGATAACCACATAGAAGATCTCAATAGATAACCTCTTCTTAGGTATATGCCCATACATATACCTAAGTTATCCAAAACCCATCTCAATCATGAGGAAACACAAGTATCATGAAATCAACGGATAACCACTACCCAGGTATATGCCCATACATATACCTAAGTTATCAAGTGACCCATATCAATCATGAGGTAAACAAAAAGGTCAAAAGTCTCAGCTCAAAACAGGATTTTCATTATCGAAACCATAACTGCTGAAGAGCCCCGTCTCTGGAGTGTACAGTAGTCCTGTCACGAATCCGAGGTACTGCTCACTAACCTAAGACTGCTGAGGTACTCCTCCTGTCGAGTACCGCGAGTCAGCCACCCAAACACAGTAGTGCTTCCCGTCGAGATATGTCACCCAAACACAGTAGTGCACACCCCCTAGTAGCCTGCTGAGGTACTCTCCGGATGAGTACCGCGGGTCTGCACTGTCATACAGGTAGTGCTCCATCTGCCATGGGTATACACCTCAGAAAGTAGTGCTCCATCCACTGGGCCAGTCGACTCACTCCAAGTCGAGTTGGTCAAGCAGTCGTCAGGTCTCAGCCAGCTACACGGTCTCTGTACTCCGCACGCTCGTCTCTAGGAGGGTCCTCTCCACGAGATACAGGTCGATACTCCATGTATCTCAAAGTCCAACGAAAAAGTATCTCAAGGGACTGCCTCGTCATAGGGGTCTCAACGCAACAGACGGCGCGTCAATCGAACGCCCGGTCTGTGAGTTACTAGCCTTTTCTTCTCGGGGGCCCAGTTGGTTTCGTGAGCAAACCAAATCCATCCATATCTCAACTATACCCTGAACTGTCATAGTGTATACTCATAGGGATAGTTTCTCAACGTGATCCACAACGCCGCTGACGGTTCGTCAAACGGACGACCTGTTTGAAAGATATCAGCTTTTCCGTTCCAGGGGCCCGGTTGGATTTCGGGTGCGATCCAACCCGGCCAATACCAACTGTATCCAAAACTCAGGCGAAGTATGCCAAAAGTTCTGACTCATCAAGAGGAATTCAACGAAACAGACGACGCGTCAATCGGACGCCCGGTCTGTGAGTTATTGGCCTTTTCGTTCCAGGGGCCCTGTTGGTTTCGTGAGCGAACCAACCCGACCGCACTCCGTCGGCATCCAAACCTCGAGTAGAGTAAGCCAAAAGATCCGTCTCACTTATAAGATTTCATTAAATCGACGACACGTCAATCAGACATCCAGAGCTCAAGAAATAAGTGTTTCCTCTTCGAGGGCCCGGTTGGTTTCGTATCCGAACCAACCCGGCCACACCCAAAGTGATCCGAAACCTTGAGTGCGATATACCAAAACTACTGCTTCGATCCAAGTATCGTGTTGCTGCTGACGGCGAGTCATTTGGAGGCTCGTAGCTCATGTTACGGGCATTTGACCGAAAGTGGCCCGAAAACGGGGGTATGGGCCCGGGGCGACCCGGCCCGACCCCCCCTGGGTCGGCCGAACCGGGTCGCCCCGACCCGGGTCCAACCCGGCTGGGCCCGGGCCGGCCGCGGCTCGGCCAGCGTGGCCGAGCCGAAACGCGGAGCGGTGGGGTGCGCGGCTCCCCCTCCCTTCGCCGCTGATTGAGGCCGGCGGCGCGCCGCCGCCGCTGCCTTCCGCGGACCACCGGACGCGCTCCGGTGGTCCGTTCCTCCTGCTGTCTTCGCCTATGGTCCCCCCGGAACCCCACCTTCACTATGAAGGGATTCAAACGCCCATACGGCCTACTTTGTCGTCGCCCGCCAAACCGCACGTTAAAAACGAAACGCGCTATCTTCGTGGTTCTCCGGCGCGACGCGTTGGCGCCGCGCCCCTTCGTCGTGGCCCGACTCTGTCCGCGGATGTCTTCGGGTTTATCCACCGTGACGCGCCGACGTCGCGCCTTTTTTTCACGACGCGGCGTGACGGCGCCCCGCATTACTTGTCGCACGTTTCCGCGCGGTGTGATGGCACCGCACCATTCCCATTTCAATCCACAAAAGAATCCAACATGAAATAAAGAGGAGGGTCGGCCGTGTTTTTGCGGTCTGGCCCCCCTCGCGTTATTCGATAACAAAAGGTCATATTTCACGAAGTTCGTCAAGGCAATACACCCGAGAAATTTAAATAATAACCATCAACATCAAACCGCATGATCGAACGATTCGCGGATCAACCCGGTATTGGTTGGTCCGCGCTCGCCGTTCTTTTCTCAAAAGATAAGAGAATTCAAAAAATATATTCCCCTACCTCGTGTCGCCCTTCGTTTGTTGACAAAGTCGCAGAATGGTAGTGTCACCGTAGAACGGTATCAATTCCGTCATCGTCGGAGTGAGCGTCGTCGTCGATGGCGACGTTCCCCGCGGTGATGCCTCCTCCCTTGAAGCGGAGAAAGAAGAAGAGAAGGCACATCGTTGGTGCCTTCGAGTTCTCCGTCGGAGGGTAGGTGTTCATCACATTTTTTGTCGAAGTCTCGACGTTCTTCAACGATGGTGATGGAGTTCTTCAAAACTAAGAGATTCCTCTCTCAAAATCCTCACTTAACCAAGCAACCTAATAAAATAAGGTCTCCCATTATTTTATTAACACATGCCAAGATTTTCAAATTCCAAAATTCAAATAACTTAATTAATTTAATAAGTTGAACTCATTAATTAAAATGTTTTGGCATGCACATAAGAGGGGGAGTGGAATGAGAAGAGTTTTCATTAATAAGGGGAGAAGTTCAAGAGTTAAAGAAAGGGAGATTAAATGGGGGGTTAAAGGAGAGTTATAGGAATGTGAAAGGTTGGGGATCTTGTGGGCCCCACCTTTCAAGTATCCACTCATGGGAAGTTGGTTGGTCATGGGCTCCACCAACAACTTCCCATGGGAGAGAATAACTCCCAAAGACATAAAATAAAATTGTTCACACAATTTTGTTTATTTTAAACTAAAACCCCAAATACAAAATATCAACCCGCTTAAAACGCAACTATGGTAAAGGTCCCCTTATGTAATTACCGGTGTTGTGAGTTCATCAGTGCCGTCGGATTTCAATTCCGAGCACCGGTTCAAAAGATAGAAATTCTCGCTCGCTCGTTCACTGAACGTACCCGAGCCAAACTTCGGAAGTTGATTCTGGGCTCTCTGGGCCTCGGAATCAAGTGCCGTCAGATACCGCGTTCTTGTAAAATTACAAAGAAAATTAAGAAAAAAATTTCCTTGAAATTTCCGGGTCTTTACATCATTCCCACCTCAGGGCTTTACGTCCCCTTAAAGCTTCAACACAAACTAGTGTCACAAAAGCGGTACAGAGCACGCATCTGAGCCTTCCGCTCCCATGTGCTTACCTGGAGGTTCCGTACTGCCAAAGAAAGCTCACCTGAGGAATCAATTGTCCTTGTAGGATCCACTCCTGTCGATCCTAAATCCCCACTAGAACCTCTGTGAAAAACACCTCATCATCATCGTCGAGCTCCTCATGGTCGATTATATGCGAAGGGTCGAGCACGTATCTCTATAGTTGAGATACGTGGAAGTCGTCATGCACCTGGTGAAACTGCGGTGGATGGGTCAAGCGGTAAACCACCTCGCCTACCCAGATGTGGACCTAGAAAGGTCCGTTTAATCTCAAAGTTTACTTGCCGCCTTGGACACAACTCTATAAACATCATCAAGGTGAGACCCGTATAAGGACGTGATCCTCATCCTCGAACTCTAGAGGTCTCCAATTCCTGTTAGAACTGGAACTCGAAACGACTGCCGCTATGAGGGTAAGGTTGACCGACTCAAGAGTGATCGGTCACACCCTCCTGTGAAAGAGTTTATCCTGTGCTGCCTGGGGTTTTCTTTTTCGCCGACCAAGGAAAACCCATCCCGACATTTGCCTAAAACCGTCAATTTGTGTATGAACAGTTATTGCCAATTCCATACTCAAACTAACGTCGTAAGGTCTCGATGCTTCCACCAGGAGATTCCAGCCAGAACTCTCGCCTTGAGGGTCTGACCACACCGTCGGCGTAAGTGTGATTATCGAGTCTCCTCCCAAGGTATCTCTAGATGTGAGGGTCAAGTCCACGGCTTACCGGAAACTCTAGGTCTGGAACAAGATTTGTGAAAGTAAGGAATTATTCATATCAATGTCCGTTACTACAGCAGCTAGTAGTGGACACAGACTATCCCTTGAATCATTTCTAGAGCCATTGGGTCACACTCCTTGACCGCATGCAGCCGCACTCTTCCTCCGCCCTCCAGCTCCCTGAGCCTGGCGGGAATAACTAAGGCGGGTGGTTGTACCATGTTAAGATGTACACCACCTCATGCTTCTCTCCCAGCTCTGCCTCCACATCTGCTGCTTCGTAGACTCATCTCTCCTTTAAGCTTCCTCTTCTTTAACATTTAACACGCTCGAGTCTCTAAGACTGGAGCCGGTTTCCTGTTTCTTACTGCACTGTGCAGTCTTCATCCGCTCCTGGATGATCTGCACCTGCTTTGCCTATGATCTAAAAGATCTGCTAAAATTTCTCTTTTTCCGAAAATAGAAACTCAGTCTCATCCCCTAGATGAACCATTCCCATTGCCTAATACAGTCAATCCTGACATGAATGATGCATTTATTCCATGGATGATGTCGTAAGGCCTCGACGTAACTACTAAGAGATCCAACTGTCACTCTCGCCTCCAAGGGTCGAGTCACACTGTCGGCATCAGTGTGTGGTCACTGGGTCTCCTCCAGTAGAAGTCTCGAAAGTGAGGGTCAAGTCAACAGTTTTAACCGGGACTACTCAGTATCAACCAAACAAAAGGACAGGAAATCAAACAAAGATAAGTTTCTTTTTATTATTACAGCTTATAGTACAAAGACACGAATACAACAGCAACATGTAACTAGAAGTACAAGGGATGTATCCACTAGTTCCGCTCCTGTCCACCTACTCCTGGAGCTCTACTGCCATGTCCACTGCTCGGCTATTTCTCAAGCACTCGTCGCTGTTTCTGGCTCGGTGGCACCTCCAACGCCTCTGGATCAACTGTACGAGGAGTCGGACAGTCACGTGCCAGGTGACCCTTCCCGCTGTAGGAGTAACATTGTCCGTTTCTGGCACGCCTAGCTCTGACCCCACTTCGGGTGCCCCGCACCGCCGGTCCTAAAACCCGATATCGTCCAACTGCTAGTCTGGTCCTCCTGGACCTCTGCATCCTCTGTCTACTTCCCACAGATGACTTGGCTACTGATTGAAAAACACACAGCAAAGGAAGAAGCTCCTGTACACGCTCGGGGTGTAGAGCTACTGGCACAAACTCCACCCTGAAGAAGGTCTCGAAGTCTTCCCATGCGAAGGTCATCCCGTCGCAAAACTGAAACAAGTGGCTCCACCACCTGCCTGCTGCTGCCTGAAGGAGGCTGGCAGCAAAGATCACCATGAATTCTTCCAGTGTCCCCACTGGCCTGAAGAATCTCACCACAGCCTCCAGCCAATCCTCAGCCGCCTGCGGGTCCGTCCCTCCCTGGAACCTGGGTGACCTCTAGCGCTGGAACTCGTGTAGTGCGATCAAGCGACGTGCACCCTCTGCTGCTGGGGCTGGTGGCATCGGTGGCCCAACGGGTAGTAGTACCGCGAGTTCCTCTACTGGTGCCTCAACTGAAAAAGGGCCATGTACTGAGGCCACGTCGCTCGGCGGGCTGTCAGTACGAACCACTCTCGGGGCTCTAGCTGGTCGTCCAAGAAAAGGCATCCTGAAAGAAACAACGTAACACGATCAAACGATTATAACTGGTGAGCTAACCTAGTTTGAGCTGTTTTAAGGTAAAACCCTTGAAAACACACACGGAATCAGTGTTTTCATGCACAAAGTCGGAAATCAGTTGTCAGGGTCTTGGTGTATGGATACGTCGGCCGCCCGCACCAACACTGGACTCCCTGAACTGAAGACCACACTCGGTACCCTTAACACTATTTCTTAACAGAAAGAAAATATCAGAGTTATAAGTTCTGCAGTAGAACCGACTCCTCTGATACCAATTTGTCACGACCCGTCCTTGGGGCTCGTGCCGTGACTACCCCAAGCCCGCCTTCCATAGGCCAGGGGCTGGCGACTAGCACCAAAGGCGTAAATCCCGATAACTAGGAAGGCATTGCCTTTATAAAAGTAAACAAACACCACAGAGAACAAGCAGAAGTAAACACTAAGTACAAAAGAAAGTGTTGAAAAGTAAATGGCCCATAATACAAACCCAACTGAAAGTACAAATACAACTGAACAAAGTAAAACAGAAAAAGACAGTATCTAGAGGGACGGAAGCAGCTCCTGGGTTATCCTCCTCGGATCCTACTAGAAGGGTAGGTACAGATGACGCAGCTCCTGGATCGTCCATCACGGATCCTACCTAAAGGGTAGGTACAGATAGCGCAGCTCCTGGATCATCCACCACGGATCCTACCTGAAGGGTAGGTACAAATAGCCTCCTCAACTCTATCGCCCGTCAACCTCCTCCGGATACTGACTTGTCGTATAGTCCACCTTCGGGTACCGACTCATCGTGTAGTCCACCTCCGGGTACCGTCCAGTCCTCGAACACTCGGCCTCTATCAGCACTGCCCGTCGTCTGCAACCAACACAACGAGGTGCGGGCATAGCCCGTGCAGGGGTGAGTATAACGATACCCAGTAGGGACCCCGAGACCCTCAAGGTCTCACTAAAACCAACAAAGATAACCACATAGAAGATCTCAACAGAAAACCTCTACTTAGGTATATGCCCATACATATACCTAAGTTATCAAGTAACCCATCTCAATCATGAGGAAACAGAAGGATCATGAAATCAACGGATAACCACTACCCAGGTATATGCCCATACATATACCTAAGTTATCAAGTGACCCATCTCAATCATGAGGTTAACACAAAGGTCAAAAGTCTCAACTCAAACCAGGATTTTCATTCTCGAAACCGTAACTGCTGAAGAGCCCCGTCTCTGGAGTGCACAGTGGTCTTGTCACGACTCCGAGGTACTGCTCACTAACCTAAGACTGCTGAGGTACTCCTCCTGTCATGTACCGCGAGTCAGCCACCCAAACACAGTAGTGCTTCCCGCCGAGGTATGTCACCCAAACACAGTAGTGCACACCCCCTAGTAGCCTGCTGAGGTACTCTCCGGACGAGTACCGCGGGTCTGCACTGTCACACAGGTAGTGCTCCATCCTCCATGGGTCTACACCTCAGAAATTAGTGCTCCATCCACTGGGCTAGTCAACTCACTCCAAGTCGAGTCGGTCAAGCATTCGTCAGGTCTCATCCAGCTACACGGTCTCCGTACTCCGCACGCTCGTCTCTGGGAGGGTCCTCTCCACAAGCTATAGGTCGATACTCCATGTATCTCAAAGTCTCACAAAGATGTATCTAAAAGGACCGCCTCGTCATAGGGGACTCAACGCAACAGACGGCGCGTCAATCGGACGCCCGGTCTGTGAGTTAATAGCCTTTTCGTCTCGGGGGCCCGGTTTGTTTCGTGAGCGAACCAAATCTGGCCGTATCTCAACTGTACCCCGAACTCTCATAGGGTATACTCATAGGGATAGTTTCTCAATGTGATCAACAACGCCGCTGACGGTTCGTCAAACGGACGACCTGTTTGAAAGATATCAGCTTTTCCGTTCTAGGGGCCCTGTTGGATTTCAGGTGCAATCCAACCCGGCCACTACCAACTGTATCCAAAACTTGGGCGACATATGGAAAAAGTTTTGTCTCATCAAGAGGAATTCAACGAAATAGATGGCTCGTCAATCGGACGCCCGGTCTGTGAGTTATTGGCTTTTTCGTTCCAGGGGCCCGGTTGGTTTCGTGAGCGAACCAACCCGACCACACTCCGTCGGCATCCAAACCTCGAGCGGAGTAAGCCAAAAGATCCGTCTCACTTAGAAGATTTCATCAAAATTGACGGCACGTCAATCGGACATCCGGATCTCAAGAAATAAGTGTTTCCGCTCCGAGGGCCCGGTTGGTTTCGTATCCGATCTAACCTGGATGAACCCAAAGTAATCCGAAACCTTGAGTGCGATATACCAAAACGACTGTCTCGATCCAAGGATTGTGTTTCCACTGACGGCGAGTCGTTTGGAGGCTCGTAGCTCAAGTTACGGTCATTTGACCGAAAGTGGCCCGAAACGGGGGTATGGGCCCAGGGCGACCCGGCCCGACCCCCCCCCCCCCCCCAGGGTCGGCCGAACTGGGTCGACCCGACCCAGGTCCGACCCGGCGGGGCTCGGCCCGGCCGGCCGGCCGCGGCTCGGCCAGCGGGGCCGAGCCGAAACGCGGAGCGGCGGGGTGCGCTGCTCCCCCGCCCTTCGCCGCTGATTGAGGCCGGCGGCGCGCCGCCGCCGCTGCCTTCCGCGGACCACCGGACGCGCTCCGGTGGTCCGTTCCTCCTGCTGTCTTCGCCTATGGTCCCCCCCAGGACCCCACCTTCACTGTAAAGTGATTCAAACGCCCAAACGGCCTACTTCGTCGTCGCCCGCCAAACAGCATGTCAAAAACGAAACACGCCGTCTTCGTGGTTCTCCGGAGCGATGAGTTGGCGCCGCGCCCCTTCGTCGTGGCCCGACTCCGTCCGCGGATGTCTTCGTGTTTCTCCGCCGTGACGTGAAGACGTCGCGCCTTTGTTTGTTTTTTACGATGCGGCGCGACGGCGCCGCGCATTACTTGTCGTACGTTTCCGCGCGGTGCAATGGCACCGCCCCATTCCCGTTTCAATCCACAAAAGAATCCAACATGAAATAAGGAGGAGGGTCGGCCATGTTTGTGCAGTCTGGCCCCCCTCGCGTTATTCGATAACAAAAGGTCATATTTCACTAAGTTCGTCAAGGCAATAAACACGAGCAATTTAAATAATAACCATCAACATCAAACCGCATGATCGAACGATTCGCAGATCAACCCGGTATTGGTTGTTCCGCGCTCGCCGTTCTTTTCTCAAAAGATAAGAGAATTCCAAAAATATATTCCCCTACCTCGTGTCGCCCTTCGTTTGTTGAAAAAGTCGCGGAATGGTAGTGTCGCCATAGAACGGTATCAATTCCGTCGTCATCGGAGTGAGCGCCGTCGTCGATGGCGACGTTCCCCACGGTGATGCCTCCTCCCTTGACGCGGAGAAAGAAGTAGAGAAGGCATGTCGTTGGTGCCTTTGAGTTCTCCGTCGGAGGGTCGGTGTTCATCACATTCTTTGTCGAAGTCTCAACGTTCTTCAACGATGGTGATAGAGTTCTTCAAAACTAAGAGCTTCCTCTCTCAAAATCCTCACTTAACCAAGCAACCTAATAAAATAAGGTCTCCCATTATTTTATTAACACATGCCAAGCTTTTCAAATTCCAAAATTCAAATAACTTAATTAATTTAAGAAGTTGAACTCAATAATTAAAAAGTGTTGGCATGCACTTAAGAGGGGGAGTGGAATGAGAAGAGTTTTCATTAATAAGGGGGAAGTTCAAGAGTTAAAGAAAGGGAGATTAAATGGGGGGGTTAAAGGAGAGTTATAGGAATGTGAAAGGTTGGGGCTGTTGTGGGCCCCACCATTCAAGTATCCACTCATGGGAAGTTGGTTGGTCATGGGCTCCACCAACAACTTCCCATGGGAGAGAATAACTCCCAAAGACATAAAATAAAATTGTTCACACAATTTTATTTATTTTAAACTAAAACCCCAAAAACAAAATCTCAACCCACTTAAAACGCAACTATGGTAAAGGTCCCCTTAAGTAATTACCAGTGTTGCGAGTTCATCAGTGCCATCAGATTTCAATTCCGAGCACCGGTTCAAAAGATAGAATTTCCCGCTCGCTCGTTCACTGAACGTACCCAAGCCAAACTTCGGAAGTTGATTCTGGGGTCTCTGGGCCTCGGAATCAAGTGCCGTCAGAAACCGCGTTCTTGTAAAATTCCAAAGAAAATTAAGAAAAAAATTTCCTTGAAATTTTCGGGTATTTTCAATATTTCCTTATAGTCAATACCTTATTCATTAACATATACCCACACAAAAATTCTATATTTGTTTCTAAATATTTTTCTTTACTCAACATACTTGATTCTAAACACCCATTTAGTACCATTGGAAAGATATTATTTTGGTCTTTCAACAAATTATATGAATTTATTTATTTCAAAATTATTTTACTATTATTTTATATCCATAACCTATAATTTATCATTAATTTAATCTTAGATGTTCTTAGGATCAAGTGGTGACAATAAATCTTTATATTTAACTTGGTTTCTTAGAGAATATATAGTCTGAGTTCCATTGTTTAGTTTACCTACAGTAACATATAAAGTGTGATACCTTTGAATCCTAAAATATCTAGGAACATAAGTTTTTGAAACTCAATTTTATTCTATAGGTTCTAATTCAATTTTATCATCCTAACTAGAATAATATTTATATGAGGTTTAGAAGAATTGATGTCTAGATTAGAAATACAATCGTAAAAATTTAATAATGTGGTCTTAGGATCTTGAATATCTATTACATAGAACACAACATGTATAGAATGATCAAAAATCATAATCCTTTTATTAAACACCATATAGGATTCATTATTTTTTGAATATCCAATGAAAATTCCACTATACTATTGGAAAAAATATTTTTTAATTATCTTTTGTGTTAAGTATAAAGGCTTTATAAAAAATAATTATAATTTAATTAACCTCTGGTTTTCTATCATTCCATAACTCATAAATTATCACCTTTTAAAGATTTCTAATTAAAAATCAATTAATAATATAATAAGATGTGTTTATATTTATTACCAAAAATATATTGTTATATCATACTAATTGTTTAGGGTCAAACAAATTTCCTGAAGGGTCCTGTTTTTTCTCTCTACTACACCATTCTTATATGAGGATCTAAGGCAAAGAAAATTTGTGACTATAGCTATTTTTTGAGCATAATTATTAAAAAAATTGATTTTAAAACTCATAGATGTTATCACCTATTAAGGCCTTAATTCTATGTCCACTATGATTTTCTACAAATTAATCATATTTAGAAAAACCGGAAATAACATCACATTTATGAGAAATGAAAGATAAATAATAATATATCGAATAATCTTCAATTAATACATATGAATAATGTTTTACTGATAAAATAAATACTCTAGAGGTTCCAAAAAATCCTTTTTAAACCAATCTAATGGTTAAGATTTTGAAACATATTCCTTTGATTTGAATGATATTTTTTGTTTATTTCTCTTTAATAGTTATTACAAACATTTTTAATTAGTAATTAGATTTTTGGTTGATCATTGACTAAATATTTCCTAGTTATCTTTCTAAGAGAGTAAATATTTCAATTTCGTATTCACATATAAAATAGAAAAGATTTGTTGTGGAATTTAGTTAAATGAGAAACATTTTTTGAAAAAAAGGAATTTCAATCTATAACATAAACATTTTCATTTTTCATAGATATAAAAACTAAATCATGTTTGAAAAAAATAAATATTCTGAATTATTTCCAAAAATAACAGGAAAAAAATCATAAAAATATATTTAAATTCAATGTAGATTATATTTTAATATATCTTAAAATAAAACTTTTGAATGTAATAATGTCCTGGGATAACTGATTTGACCAAGACAGATAAACTTCCCTCAAGAATTTTCACTAAAAGTGACATGTGCACTATCCATTTTAATAATGTCGTTAACGATTGGGTAGTCTTCAGTAATATGTCTAGAACATCCAATATCAATATACAATAGTTGTTTTCTGTAACTATTCAAGTAGGTTTCCTATAAATTGATTTAAACGAAAAATGATTTTTGTAGCTATATTTTTCGTTAACCATATACAATATTAATAAATGATTTAGGAATCAATAATTTACATAATCTTTTCCTACCAGAATACCATATACTTATATAAATAAAAACTTTATAAGATCAAATATAATAATAACTATTAATAGAACTAACAATAATAGAAAATGGAACAAATTTGTTTTTATATATTTTCCTATGTCCAAGTTCATATCCTATTCTAGTAGCATACTTAGGAGTATTCATTTTACAAAGAATCTAAATAACGAGTTTTCTAAAATTATATCTAACTAATTATTTTTATTTAATTGTTAATTAAATAATTTTTTCTCATTATTTTCCATAAAAATGTGAGCATAATTTTCCATTCTACTTTAATATCTATTTTAATGTTAGGAGACAAAGTGGGATGCTTCTTTGAGCATTTATATTTATATTTTATTTTATTATATATGTTTTCTATAATGTTATAATATTAAAATATTTCATCACTTTACATATATTCAATATCTTTTTATTCCTTAGATCGATTTAAAATATGAGTAGGATATTCAAAAAAACATTTAATTCCATAGATGTTTTTATCCTAAAAAATAGCTTTATTATTTTTAACTTCTCTTCTCGAGTCTGGCGCACTCAAACTATCCTCATAGGCACTTCAACTCGCTTTCATATACTATTAATATATTATGTATCTTTCCTTCATATTTCTTTAAATACATTAACTTGGGATAGTTTTATTTAATGTGTCCTTTTCAACAATATTATTAGAATATTACATAATTTGTATAATAATACTTTTTTCCAATCTTGTCCACAATTATCTCTATTATTATATTTAACTAAATTGTTTTATATTCTAAAAACCCACTTATAGCTACAATTTGTTTCGAATTTTTTTGATAAATGAGCTCTTTCATCATCACAACTAAATTAAAATTCACCATCACTCAAACTTTTACCTTTGGTCTTCTCTTTTAATTTATTGTTAGAAGTCTTAAAGGCTACTGAAATTCCTCTTTGGTTCATTCCCTTAATATTTATTATCTGGAGATTCTTCTTCATAGACAATAATCTCTCCAAGTAGCTCTTTTACTGATAGTTCACTATTGTTTCATGATTCTTTGATGGATGCATAGATTCATCTAAAACATTTTGGATGGAATCTAATAAGTCACATGACATTATCATTATTAGTAATCATATTTCCAAGAGAGTTAATCATATTGAAAATCTCATTGAAATTGAGATACATTTCTGACAAAGATTCAAAATCATTCATCATAAATATTTAATATTTAAAAATATAAGTACTTAAATTCATTTTTTTAACAATAGAAGTTCCCTATTGATATATAGAAAGGGTTTTAAGAATCAAAAAATTAGTTTCATAAGAAGATATTTTATTATATTCATCTTCCCCAAAGTCTTGTTACACAGAATTTATACCTTTATAGTTATAGTGATATACTTCCTTAGTTGAATCACTCTAAGAATCTATAGAATCGCGATTTTTTCATATCTATCTTCAATGATAGCTCAGATATCAAATACAATACATTCTAATTGAATTTATAATTTTCCTTTCCATTGAGAACAATTAAAACAATTAAAATAAGAATTTATATCATAGGTATTTATTTATTTTATAAAATTGTTGATATTGAATTACATTTTGATAAAATATAAATTTATGATCTTTAAATAAAACTTGATCAAAGTAATAAGATATTGTGAAACTCATATGAAATTAAATGTTGGTTAGAGTGGAAAACTCAAGAGGGGGGGTGAATTGAGTTTCCAATAATTTTTTTCTCTGTTTTATATCAATTTAAAATATTATCCACATTTTTCTAAAATCACCAGGTTAGAAAAGAAATAAATGTATATAATTTGATATTTTGAGAATCCTCTCATAAAATCGATCACATCTATATTAAAATACATTAGAATATAATTTAAATTTTGAAAATAACACAATCATATTAGAAATAGTATTTAAAACACTATATTATTTTAAAAAAATGAATTAATTTTCTTTATATATTTAGAAATCAGAAACTATGTTGATTTACATTACAGGAAAAATAGATAAAGATTAGTTAACAAGTTATAAAAAATAGAATAATGGAAAACAACAAGGGGTTCAGTATCATGAAGAGACATAATCCCCTTATATTGGAAATCACCTTCTACCACAAAACTATTTATAAAATTAATTTATCCACAACCTGGATCAGGGTATACATTCAATTTCTCACAAGGATATCTAGGATGAACCCCAATAACGTAGTTCTTTATGGGATAAAACAATATACCATGTCTTTATGTCCTCTTCCACATTTGATTGTGGGAATAAAAATGCATGATTTGATATAGTATCAATGACTCTCTCAATTAATATAAGAGATTATGATTTTAGAGATAAAAATAGTAATACAGAAACACATCTTTAATTTAAAGTATAAATAGAAAGGGGAAGAGATATAAGTTAAGGAAATGTGATGTAACATGATGAAACTTATTTTATTTTTCTGAGTCCTTGATATTTTCTTTTAAAAGACTATGGAGAAGTTTCATAGATGGTTTTGGAAAATATATTTTCGTTGAGTAATCCCTATAGAAAAAGGTCATGTGTAGATCATCTTTTATTCTCGGTAAGAGAATATATCCCCATCCATTTTTTCAAATGAAGAAATTTCCTTGTTAAATATATCTTCATATGAAGTAGCCATAATCAATGCAATATTAAATTAACTGACAGTTTATTTAATTCATTGAAAACTTGATTTTGGATATTTCAAAAACTCCACTTTTAGGTTACCCATAACAAGATGTCATCACTTAACAGCATTGGTTCTAGAAAGTGTTTTAGTATCACCATTTTGTAATTTATATAGTTTTACCTTTGTGGTCTACTAACCAGTACTATGTTTTTTAAGGGAACCTCAACTCATGATTTAAAGTAAACATAATACTTTCCATCACATTATGGTGGCTTTCCATAAATCCATCCACCATTTACGATCACTCATATATTCTTATAGGAATTTTCCACTGATTTTTAGGTATAAGATAATCTGGTTAGCACAATAAAATATAAATTTTAGATTTTTTATCTAAAAGGGTTATGATTTGATATAGTTTTTATGGTTTGATTTATAATGGTAGAAGGTACGTATGGGGTGGGTTGAATCTACCATTTTATAAAATTTAAAGATGTGAAAAAAAATTCTATGTTAATAATCAATGTTAGTAATTAGGAACATCTAGTAATAAGATGGAATGAAAATAAAAGAGAGAATAGAAGAATATTTATAGTTTTTAAGTTCATATGTGAACCTATATCTAATTATAAACCTCTCTAATCCTTGATATATTTTAATTCCATAATTATATGTTTATTTATGTGGAATGAAAACCCAATTTCAACACATACATTTTCTAGTAAAGGGATAACCAAAAGATTCCTGACTTTTAATAGGGAGTCAAAACTCATTATAATAAAAAAATTAGATAATGAATGTCAAAACCAGAAGGTAAAAAATTATAATATGGTGAGTCACAACCCGTTGAGATAATTATTATATTGGGATAAGTATAATTTGAATTATTAAGAACATGAGTGGAGATAAAACGGATTAATATAAACTTATGAAAACAAGAATAAGAAATCAATGTGGTTGAAGAATAAGACCTAAAATTAGATTAATGGATTAGTAAATCTATTCAAGGGATTATTATTCATAGAATATTAATACTAGTGATTTCACCTAGAATCTATCACTTATATTGAAAAATATCACAAAATCACACAACGCACGATTGTATGGGAGTTCACATTTAGAGAAAAATGTATCCATACAACAGTGTCTCATACCAGCATAGTAGAGTCATATGTGTGGGGTTTATAAATGATTATAAATCCACTTTAAATAATAATAAAAAAATCAACACCGACCAAGTAATCAGTTAGGAAATTCAAATTAAAAGTATAAATTATCAGAGGGAGAGAGAAATTATCATTGAATTATAACCATTTATATTAAAAATTAACAGTAAAATTCAAACCAAATTAAATTCATTAAAAAATAAATTATAAATCTATAATAATATGTTAAATAAATAATATAAATATTATTTGTTTTGATTTAGAAAAATTGAAATATGAGTTTTGAAAAACATTCCCTAACCAAAATATATGAGACACAGACTTAAAATCAGTAAAAATGCAACAATAAATGGTGTAAAGAAAAATTGAATATATTTGTTACATCCTTGATCAGATGACACTAAACTGGTGATCCGAAATGGTTTTCCAAAAGACCTCAAGTGTGCATCCTCATATTCCATAGGCATCCGACTAGTAGTGTGGGGTATAATGGTGGAACTATAAGGATACTATACCCATATATCAGACTTCACAACTAGAAGTAAATAAATAAGCACCAAACCCAATGAATGAAATTGGATGAACATATAAACTGAAACAAAACATGATGGAATAAAATAAAAATATAGTAAAGGCCAAAATAGCCATGTCATAATTACAACCATGATCACACAGTGGGCCGATAACACATGAAAAATAAATAATTGAAAGGTAAATACAACATGTCGTACTCCCAACCCTAGGTAATAACATACACGCAGTATCCAGTACCGTTACAACCTAATATATCCCAACCTATCTACTCCACATGATCATCTGAGTCAAACACACAACTGAGGTCATTGACCCAATACATCATGTATACATGCTCAACCTAAAATAAGAGAGAAGGTTTGTATGCACACTGAGGTACATGTAAAGGGGTTGAGAAATAAATCTCAGTTGAGTAATCCCAATGGTGAACCCATAAAATTCTTCCATAAGAGTATGATCATGAAATATGATCTTCCTAGCCGATACACAACCAAAGAAAAAATATAAATAAATCAAATGTGGATTCATAGGTCCATGTCCTCAAACTACCATTCATGTTTCATCTAATTTTTAGTTTTATCTAAGCACGTCTCAAGGACTATGTATCCCAAAAAATCTATGGGATCAACACCCATGGAAACCACAACCAAACCCTAAAAAAATTAGTTAATAATCCTATGAAATCCTTATCATTGTGGTACTAATCTAAGCCTTATAATATGATGTCCTCATGACCTAAAAATCATATCAAACATAAAAACATGACACATCTATCTCAAAATACCACACACACGTACTAAAAACCCTAGACCATTAGACTAACATCTCCTTCATGTGTCAATACAATAATATTGAGATCCTTAGTCCAAAAACATTAACATATTTAAAAATAGTTATTCCTAGAGAATAAGTATAGCTTCTAAATCATAGATGTAGAGCTTCAGTCCACTATCAAACCTAGAGAGTATACATTAAAATCCCATAACATATATCTAGAACATAAAAAAGTATACTATCAATGTATGGAGGCTTAGTATGAATCTAAATTTGTAGTATAAATTCCATTTATGAGACATCAGTTTACAAAAATAAATATATATAACATCATTGGGGCCTGGATCATCAATTTGGAATAGACCCAAGGAGAAGAATCCCTAGTCCAACTCCTTTTTCGCATGGTATGTTATAATTTCACAGATCCTCAGTCTGACACACTTTCCATGAATTATACTCTTAGTGTCCATAGACTCAATCTAAAAACATTTCAATATTATAATTCCTAGGATATTAACATTATCCAAACACCATAACACACACATTATATGTCACATGAACTATACCCAATGTATAAAACAATGTTCCCAAAAAATCGGTATAGAAATAAAACCATAAAAAAAACTATCAGTACTGATGCATATCCAAAAGCCAAAAATATCAATCATGGATATCTAGGACCACAAATGTGAATAATATTTCAAAATCTATACACTATCACAACCCTTACCATTCGACGATGTTCCAGAGCATATGGTAACCTAACCATATCATAACCAACCCATATGCATAATCCTAGTCTTAACATCCATAAAAAAATGAAAAAAAGATTATTAAAGGTCCACCCCAGCCATAAAAATCACATCCCCATCTATTCACTCATCATATCTAGTCCCAAGGGATAACAATAACCAAAATACACAAGAACACACACCCAGTCGGGGTTTTCCTATCAATTGGCCACACACTTGGCCCTCTGAATCCACACATAACAGAGGCATATCTCATGATCCTCATAACTAATACTCAAGATGGATAATCACCCCTAATATAAATAAAAAAATATTAGGACAAAACCCATAAAAATATACACTCTAATGTGAACCTCAATGGCCTATAACCGATCTCCGAGCCAAAATGTTCTAACAAGCTAATCCAAAATCAAATGATGCCACACTAGCATTCTCAACAGCCAAACATGGCATCCAATGAACTATTGATCAGAAAAAAACCAACTAATGAATCTTAAATACTCCATCAAAATAAAATCAACACCACAATAAAACCTAGCCATAACCATCATCCTTCAATGTCAATCAATCCAAAAGGAACTAACATCCTGATCCTCACACATATGGTCCAAAACTCAACTCTTATATCTTCGAGAAACTGGTCCCGATACACAAGAAAAAAAATTCTCTTATTAGATACAACTCAATCCAAATTTCAGGGATCTATATTAGTAACCTCAATAAACATTCCATGGAAAGCTCTGGCTAGGACAATCACATATCCAACAATCAACACTCAGCTTCGTGGAAAACAACCCAACCCACTAGAGGATTCTAAATCCAAACCTAAATGAAAACATATTTATGAACCACATTTCTCATGAACACCATCTATATGACCTCTATATTTCTATAAGACAAAACTATCACGTTCTATGTGAAAGAACACTCTTAATAGACTACTCTCTAGTCCAATTCTATATTATGGGGAACAAAACACGTAAAATACCCAGGCTAGAAAAATAATGAACATGTATATTTTAGTACACATTGTGTACTTTAATGTATCCACCAAGTCATATACTATTTCATTTCTAGATAAAAAATGGATTCATCCTATTTACTAGTACAAATCATGTACTCAAAGTGAACAACGTGTACTTTCCAAACATCATCTCCCTATTGGCATTTTCACATGGCCATGAACAAGGCCATGTACAACTACATGACGTTTACATAATGTACACTACACATACAAATGAAACGACATCATTCCATGAAATATAAAAGCACAATAATGTGTTCATAGATCCACATGCCTTGTTATTGGTGTTTCAAAATCGGAAACCCCTGCAAACCTCATAATACCCTAGTATTCCAAAAAATTAGCACATATCGACTTATAATGGGTCCTTATCACCCATTATAAGGCTATAATAATTAATAAATACTAATATATATGGATATATGCCTAAAAATAAAAAACAGAATACCTCACGGTGTAACAACATATGCTTTCAGTCCAAAGCTTCTCTGCACCTCGATCTGATCCCGATCTACTTCAAAGATTAAGTACAATAGCCTCTCCTCCCCCTTATCTGCTAGGTCATACCATTATTCACTTGGAGAAGACTCTCCCCTCCTCCTATGCATGGAAAACAAAAAATCGGGGTGGGGGATCTTTTAAATAATTTAAATTATTATTTAGTTATTTATTTAATTAATTTATTACTTTCCCATTTTAACATATGTCTCAAGTCCCATAACCCGAGGCATGTTTATACCCCACCTAGGAAAAACCCCATTCCGGAGTCAACTAAAAATTCACAATATCAATCTAATGATCATATAAAAAAATAAATCCAGTTGAATCTACCAAAAAAATTTAATATTTTATTAATTAAATATTAAATTTTCTTCCAAAACTCAAACTGCTTGTTATTCCGCATTTCTACTTTCTTTAGGAAAAGAACATACTCTAGGACCCGTATAGTGGTCATAAAAATTATCTAATACTATCTGATAGGGTAAAATTAATATTTTATCCATCTTGCGATCTTGAAAAAAATATAAATTAAATTAATATCCAAATTTTAAAATAAAATAACGCAGTTCTCTATAACCTTCCCACTATATACCTTCTCATCATTGAGAAACCTCAATAGACTTCCAACCACACATTCTAACGTACCTTGATTGTCAGCTGAAGATCAGTGCATTTCGTTCCACTCTAAAATAAAATACAATTTTTTTCTTTATAATTCCAATGATAGGGTGTGCAATCCATCATAGTTCACGCCACTACGTTCCACTGTACAAAAACTAGGAAAATTCCTAACCACACCATCCTTCCGGAAACAACATGAAATAATATATATTCATCACAAAACTCATGATGCTCCCTTATATAAGAATATCCTTACTATTATCTTACATAATTTTTTTTCCATAACTCATACCCCAATCACATCAAAAAGTCAAAACTAGACATTGAAATTTCACTCCCACTATATAAAAAAATAGATACTATTACCCATTCCATGCATTTGATTACAACACCCATGGTTTTTGTCGAATTTTAACTACCATATGGTCTTATCCCACATGAATCAAATGGTGTGCTCCCTACCATACAACTTCATATATATGGCTCCATGAGTACAAGCTCCTTGTAGACCCCATATCAATCCCAAAAAAAGTCTCTATAGAATTGATGGATTCCAATTCACACTTAGCATACTCAGGATGATGTCAAGATATTGGGAATGACTGACTATAAACATTGAGTAATCTATGATGTCATCAATGAATACCACCATAACATCATCCATTCCATAACATCATAGTTAATTCTAATGGTCTTGTGTCTCCATTACCATAAGCATATTCCCACAACCACACTAATTTTCATCCCACTCAAGTCTACCCGCCCAACTCAAGAACCTCAGACTTACACACCCATAATATATAATTGATAAACCAAATGATACAACACATCCCCAGTACTCATATATTAAGGATTCCACTATACCTCACATGTTACATGCCCTTGTGTAACTCAACTAAATATCCTTATTTAACTATAATGAGTAGAATCTCATGAAAAATCATGCCAGAATCCTAAACCATGTAACCTCAATAACTTCTTACACTCTCGATCCAACCCAAATCCCCTAGACTCAACTCACATGAACAATTATTTTATGTTCTATGAAACCAAATGAACCTTACCCTATCTATATCAACCTCAAGAAGGATACATTGGAACATAAGTGCATCATCCCAAAAAAAGGAATTTACTGAGACACAACATAAAATCCAACTACACCCTTCGTGCACCATTTTTAGAAGTCCAAAAACACCAATCTATAAATAATACCCTCAAAGGAGCACATATATTGGAAACCCATCACATGGTTCTCCCTTTGAATTCAACTGGATCTGATTCCCTATACTGGTGTAATGTCATAAAGGTTACTAGGATCTCCCACTTATACCTATCAATCAAGTCTCATGTCAATCCACCAGGTCTAACATCTTAGGTCCAAGCCAACTCTTAGAAGGGCATAACTCATGGGCATCACACAGACCTATACCATCATCACACAACATCATAAATACAAAAAACTCATATCTAAGGTATCATATAATAATGGAATCATATACCAACCAACTTACCACATCTATGGTTTTCATAATCTATAAGAATCTTCACATCATACCTCTTCTCGGATGACCCGTAAATACAACACGCCTAAAAAAAACTTCCCACAAAGGGGTCCAATGTTCCAATACCTCCACCAAACTATCCCACTAGGGTAACTACACCAACATTTAATTGTAAGAACCCGGATCTTCGTTTTCAGGTATATCCTTGCTTTTTCTGATGTTTTTGAGAAAAGAGGAATTTCTAGAAATTTTTACAGTACACCTCGTGTACTTTGTGAGTACACACCGTGTACTCCCTTGCTGCACTAGGACGTGGGCTATCTATGTCCTGGCCACACACACGGTGTGTAGGGGTGAAGTGAAGGCCGCGTAAAGCGGAGTACGGAAAAGCTAAGTACACACCGTGTACTCAAGAATTACACACAGTGTATTTTATTTTTTTCATTAAATGCACCGAGGTCACGTCTGATTAACATAAACATCTTCTTCTATATCTTGTTCGACCGAGAGAATCCGTACAACCGCAGATATACTCTGGGCCTCCGATCCTCCGTCTGATCTCCGATTCGGTTGCCCTCAATTGTGTTGGAACCACAGCGGTGAGTTCTTCCATTTCCTAGAGCCTTGTTTACCAATACCTCTTCTTTCTCAAGTTATCGTCGGTTGAACGTTGTGGAAATTTTCTTAGATCTTAGACATTCTAAGGAGAATTGATCTTCTTGGCTGAAGTATATTGATCTCATATCATCCAGGTAGGTGGTTCGTGCCCAACCTTTTGATGTCTTATAGTTTTATGTGCAAATTCCTCTAATACCCGTGAACGGGGTACTGTGTGTTTACCTTTTTTCACCTTCCTTTCTTTCACGCTTGTGTAGAGGTACATTTGATCATGGTTATGGATAATTGTTGTTCTTGGATGTTTTTCCCATGATTTTTTCTGTTCATGACCTTTGGGTCTTTGTTAGCCTTGACCGTTTTTCCTATTTCCATGCCTTGTGACCATAGGATAGAATAATGATGATAAAATGCTTGTTTGTTGTAGACTGGTTAGCCAAGTAGCTCTATAGGGGTACTTTGGTTAGCCAAGTAGCTCTATAGGTGTACTTTGGCCTTATTCCATTATTATATACTGACTGGCACATGGATGTTAGAACTTGGTGCTATGGACTATAAGGGATAGACCGAGTGAGATTCCCAGAGTGTCTTTGAAATTATAGGCATTAGGGGATAGACCGAGTGAGCTTCGCAGAGTTCCTTGGGATATTATTGGCCACATGGGATAGACCGAGTGAGCTTCCCAAAGCACCTTTGGATATTATAGACTACATGAAGGTAGACTGAGTGAGCTTCCTCAGAGAGTCTGTACTTGTTTGAATTGCTTTAAAACCTTTTCCATTCTAGAGAAGGAATTGTCTGAGTGAGCTTCCTTAGATATTCTGTTATAGACCTAAAACTATAGGAGGAATTGACCGAGTGAGCTTCCTCAGATAGTTTCTAGACCTTGGGGCCAAAGGGGTTATACCATGTGATCTTCCCTAGAGTGTCCTTGGCTACCCTAGACTATGGGGGGAATTGACCGAGAAGGCTCCCCAAGAGAGTCTTATAAATTCACATGACCAAACCAGAGGGGTTAGGCTGAGTGCACTGCCAAGAGGGTTGTGGTACTTCTTCGATAGGTCCAGGGGGTGGCTGAGAGTACTTCCCAGAGGGTTCTTGTTTGTGTGTTGGCTATTTCTCTTCTATTTCTTGTGGTTCAGTGTTTTTATTACTATTGTATATCACATTTTTTACTTTTTACTGGATGCTGCATGCTGTTGATGCTACTGTTTACTTCTTATTGTATTATTACATGCCATTTACTCACTAACTGTTTGGCACTGATCTTCAGGTGGTTGCCTACTGGGATTTAGTCTCACACCTTATTTGGGATATGATTTTCAGCCCAAGCAGACTATGTTGTTGTAGTTATAGACAAGGGAAAGCGCCCTTCGACTTCTGGTACTTAATTGCTTGGAGTAGGAGAGCATGGGACAAAGGATTGGCTTGCGATGCTGAGGATGTGTTTACTTTATTTTTTCTTGATTTGGTACTGTGGTGTTTTCTAGCATTGTGAATTGTTTGGATGCTTTCCTAGATATGTAACATGATTCATTTTATATAAACATATGTGCTCCAGTTTTTGATTTAGTCTTCCAAAGTTTATCATTGTAGGTTATTTACTACTTCCGCTATTGCATGATTATTTACTTCTGCTGTGTACTCTGCCAACGAGGGAATATTTTCCCTGCCATCACCTCCAAGGCCCTCACTACTATTTAGAAGCCTCTGGAATTTGGGGAAATGCTCTGGAGGCCATGTGACCAACTGGGTATGGGGTACCTATGTGTGGCTTCCAGAACCGGGATGTTACAAAGTGGTATAATAGGAGTTATTTTTCTCTTGACTTATGGTTTGGAGAGTTTTCCAGAAATATGACAGATTCGGTACATGGCATTAAGTTGTGCCCGGGAGTAGCTAACCAATGTACAGGGAAAATCCATACTACCTCGTTTATTGCAGTTTTCTGGTTTTTAGATTTACGGTTGATATGATTTCACCTAGAGTGATTCACATGACTTGTGTTATTATTTTTGTTGCTATTATGGTTCTATTTCTGTCGCAACCCGATGAGATGAGGGTATTCCATCTCATTCATTAAATAGGAACATGTTAGAAATCACATGACATGCATTCTTGTCATGCCATCTAGGGTGAATTAGCGATTTCATGTTGTTGTGATAGAACTTGTGTAAATTATGCATGATGTTGTGATAGATTCTTTGATAGAATCTCTATTGTTTGATAGAGGACTGTTTTTATTGTTCTTTTCTTCAATGAACGCCAAATTTTGATTCATGAGGTGTTGTGGGACCTCTTGAATCAGAAATTGGTGGATCATTGATCTGTCTTTCTTATATATGACTTGTAGGGGATACCAACCTTTGATTTGTTGGGAGTATGGGCCCTCACGGATCAGAATTTGGCACCTTCAGGTTTTTTTTCAGTGTTTCTAGGATTCGGTGCAATTTCTGAGCTACTTCCCGGTAAAACCCAGAATACATGGTGTGTACTTTATATATACACAACATGTAGTTTTTAAACCGTGTCACTGACTGTGTGAGCATAAACATGGGTTGTGGGAAAATATTTAGGAACACACCGTGTATGGTAGGTACACACCATGTAATAGTGAGCCATGTTCCCAGCCGTGTCACTAACAACACGGGCTAGGGAAGCTCGAGTAGAACACACATTGTTGGGAAATAACACGCTGTGTAGTTTTGTTCCAGGTACCCGACCATATCATGAACAACACAGGTCAGTGTTATATTTGCCTATACACATTGTGTTTGTTCAACACACGCCGTGTAGTGTCATCCATGTAGCCGTCCATGTAACTCAAAACACGGGTTGCTGAAACCTTGCCTTGTACACTCCGTGTCCTTAGGGAACACACTCTGTAGTTTTAGTTTAAGTGGACCATTTGGGTTAGCCGTGTAGAGTGACTTGGGTAGGGAAAGAGAGTCCAAATACATGTCGTGTGTGGGGAAAACACACCATGTAGTTCAGGTTGTTACACGACCAGTGTGGCAGGAATACATGCCCATGTGAATGGTTTAAGAGAACACGCTGTGTAGTTTTTTATACACACTGTGTAGTCATGTTGTGTACAAATTGAATTTTTCCTTCTCCTATTCCCATTTAGTACTAATGTGTTCTTAGTCCTTGATAACCATGATCTAAGGTGTGTGCTTGAACTTGGAGAGTTATGCCACCGATACATCCTCTTGTTGTGCGAAGTCTTTTCACCAGTTGTCATTCTGGACATGGGTGCTGATGCACAGTTCTGAGAGGGTTTTATAAGGTTCATGCAGACCTTCCTAGGAGGTGGGATGTATCTTCAAGCAGCCAGGTGATATGTTACCAGTGTGGGAGGTCAGGGCACATAAGGCTGCAGTGCTAGAGAGACCCAGTGGAGTGCTGGTC
Source organism: Viscum album (assembly GCA_963277665.1). Classification (NCBI taxonomy): domain Eukaryota; kingdom Viridiplantae; phylum Streptophyta; class Magnoliopsida; order Santalales; family Viscaceae; genus Viscum; species Viscum album. The sequence continues at coordinate 1,627,748,290 of OY728130.1, forward strand.
ATGCGAAAAAATGTGCCATCTACAATGGTTTTGTTAGATCATCCCACCTTTAGCTGGTGTTAGGGTTTTTTTATGACTCAATGTTCTGGAGATGCTTCGCCAGTTTCCCACCAGTCTAGGAACTAGAGTTCTTCCAGCCATTCGGGCTAAGGTGGAGGTTACGGCCATGTTGGTCAGTCACCAGGTCACCAGCGACAGAAGTGTGTACTAGCTTAGAGTGGCCAGGCAGGGTCACAGGGCTGTGGGGCCGGCCAAACTTTTGCGGTGGAGTAGACCTACCAGGCGGAGGATCCAGGACCTTCTACAGTTCTTTGTATGATCTTAGTAGCCTCAATTATATCTTCATCTATTTTAGATATTGGTTCTATGCATAGCATTATCTCTATTGCTGTTGTGGAAATCCATGGTCTCAGTATCTTTTCTTCTGCCGACTTGTTGACACTAGACACGCCCTTGGGAACGTGGAATTATAGAGTATGTCAGTGCAGAGAGTTCCCTCTCGAGGTTACATGGTATCGTTTCCTATGGGATTTCTATGTCATAGAGATGACATGATATGATGTTATTCTCAGGATGGGCTGGTTGATTCCCTTCCAGGCAGTCGTCAACTGTTATCGCCATAGGGTGAGTTTAGTATCACCAGAGGGTGAATCCATTCTTCATAGAGGCAAGTGGGATGTTCATGCGAGTCGATCATGACTCGAGCATCATGGGCTAGGAGGAGTTATAGCCCAAATCGCTAGTCTTTATCTGGATGACCATGGGACTTCACAGTCGGACTTTTCTCCAGTGGTGGATCATTTCAAAGATGTCTTTACAGAGTACTTTTCAGGTTTACCTCCAGAGCGTGAGGTAGACTTCTCGATTGAGCTCATTCCAAGAGCGGTACTGGTGTTAATTTCTCCTTATAGGATGGCTACACCTGAGTTGCAGGAGCTCAAGAAGTAGTAGGAGGAGTTGTAGGAAAAAAGGTTTCATCTGACCCAGTACTTCTCTTTGGGGTTCGCCTGTCCTTTTTGCGAAAAACACAGATAATACCCTTATGATCTACATGGATTATTGGAAGTTGAACTATTTGATGGTCAAGAAATGATATCCCTTACTGAGGATCAATGATATCTTAGATCAGCTACGTGGAGACAAAGTGTTCTCAAAGATTTATTTGAGATCCGGCTATCATCAGTTGGGCGTTAGACCATCATACATACCTCTTATAGCCTTCAGGAGTAGGTATAGTCTCTACGAGTATATGGTTATGCCATTCGGTCTCACGAATGCGCCATCAGTTTTCATGTAACTGATGAACCGAGAGTTCCATCTTTACATGAAATCCTTTGTTGTGGTCTTCGTGGATGATATCTTGGTGTACTCCCACACTCAACACGACCATGCTACCCATCTTGAGATCGTTTTGAGTACACTAAGGGAGCATTGTCTTTATGATAAACTATCAAAGTTCCACTTTTGGATGGATCAAATTCACTTTTTAGGTCACGTCATCTCAGAGGCAGGAGTATCAGTGGACTCAGAGAAAGTGAGAGATGTAGATTCCTGGGAGTAGATGAAGAACTTTTTTGTGGTACAGAGTTTCCTAGGGCTGGCTAGATACTAAAAATGCTTAATTCAGGACTTTTCGTTCCTAGAAACCCCATTCAAAGGTCTGACCAAGAAGGGGGAGAGGTTTTTATGGTCAGATTATTGTGAGTCGGCCTTTCCAGAGCTGAAGGGGATGTTGATGTCAGCACCGATACTTGTCTTTCCAGAGCCAGGCAAGAGATATACTATTTATTGTGATGCTTCAGGTATCGGACTAGGCACTATGCTTATACAAGGAGATGGAGTCGTTGTGTTTGGGTCTCGGTAGTTCAGGCCGCATGAGAGGAACTACCCGACGCACGATCTGGAGTTGGCAGCTATTGTTCACGCCTTACGCTGTAGGAGAGACAACCTTCTGGGAGAGCACTTTGTGGTTTTTACTGACCACAAGAGAATCAAGTATATCTTCACTCAGCGTGATATGAATCTATGGCAGCGCAGGTGGGTCGAGTATCTTCAGTCCTTCGACTTTGAGATTGCCTACACACCGGGAAAGGGCAACGCAGTGGTGGATGCGTTGAGCAGGAGAACTCAGATTCAGGCAGTTCAGGAGGCCAGCAGTGAGTGGCATCTTATGGCTCTATTCTCTAAGATTCACATAGAGGTTCATGATAGACAAATATAGACTTTCATTTCTTATGTAGTGGTTACCTGTACACTTCTTGATCGGGTACAGATTAGGCAGCTATCAGACTCAAAAAGCATAGTCCTACGGGATAGTGTGTTAGGAGAGGGCCCTCTTTCTGGATGGACAATGGGCGAGGATGAGATCTTGCGTTTCTAGGGATGCGTATGGGTGCCAGCAGACATATGCGAGGAGATGATGTGGGATTTTCATTATTCTATTTTGGAATTTCATCTTGGCATCACCAAGATGTATCAGGATCTTCATCGCCAATATTGGTGGCTAGGTATGAAGAGAGGCGTTTTTGGTTTCATCTTGAATTGTTCTACTTGTCAGCAGGTGGAAGCAGAGCATCAATGAATAGCAATCCTTTTACAGCAGTTACCCATTCCTGAGTGGAAGTGGAACAACGTCGCGATAGACTTCGTGATAGGGTTGACGAGGTCACCCCGAGGGTGTGATGTTGTTTGGGTTGTCATCGACAGGCTTACAAAGGTTTCTCAATTCTTGCTGATTAAAGAAACCTTCAATGTTGATGAGTTGGGACGGTTTTACATCTGAGATATTTTACGTCTTCATGGAGTTCCACCCTCCATTTTCTCATACAGGGATGCACGCATTGCTTCTCAGTTTTAGTAGGGACTTCAGAAGGCCTTGGGGAATCAAGTGCTTTTGAGGGCAGCATACCATCCCCAGACAAATGCCTAGTCCGAGCTCATGATCCAGGTGCTTGAGGATATTCTCCGATATTGCATTCTAGACTGTGGAGGTTCATTGAAGAAGCATATCCCTCTTGTGTAGTTTTCCTACAACAAAAGTTTTCAAGAGACTATTCAGATGACACCTTATAAGGCTTTGTACGGTAGGCCATGACGATCACCCTTATCCTGGATGGAGGCAGGAGAGGCAACATTGCTGGGACCTCGTCTTGTTAAGGAGATCTCATAGCAGATAAAGTTGATTCGAAAGAGGATGGATATAGAACAGTCTCGACAGAATTCATATGCTGATCAACGAAGGTGACCTATGGAGTTCGTGGTCTAGGATCAGGTCTTATTACATGTCGCACCGAGGTTGGGACACAAGAGGATTCAGAGACATGGTAAGCTTTCACCGCGGTATTTCGGTCCATTTGTGGTGTTGGAGAGAGTTGGGCTGGTGGCCTATCGATTTCAGTTACCTCAGAGGTACCAGGCCATGCACGACGTCTTCCACATTTCTCAACTCTGATGTTACTATTCAAAACCATCTCACATCTTTCAGCCCAAGGAGGTTGATCTCGAAGCTGATGTATCATTCGACGAGAATCCTATCTGGATCATCGATCAAAGTAGAAATGTTATTCGTGGCCGATGTGTTCCTATAGTACGAGTGCTATGGCAGCACAGGCAAGTACAGGACGATACATGGGAGAGGGAGGTTGATGTACAATTGTAGTGGCTGGAGTTGTTCAGGGTTACTTCTTCTATGCCTCATTAGGGAAATTAGGGGACGAATTTATTTAAGGGGGGAAGTTTCTAAGAACCTGGATCTTCGTTTTCAGGTATGTCCTTGCTTTTTCTGAAGTTTTTGAGAAAAGATGAATTTCTGGAATATTTTAATGCACACGCCGTGTACTTTGTGAGTACACTCCATGTACACCCTTTTCGTGCCAGGCCGTGTGCTGGCCATGTCCAGGCCACAAACATGGTGTGTAGGGGTGAAGTGGAGGTAGCTTAAAGAAGAGTACGAAAAAGCTAAGTACAGACTGTGTACTCCAAAAGGACACGCCATGTATTTTCTTTTTTTCATTAAACACACCGGGGTCGCGTCTGATTAGCATAAACATCTTCTTCTTGGTGTCGTTCGACCGAGAAAAGTTTTACGACCATAGATCTTCTCTGAGCCTCCGAGCCCTTATCCATTTTCCGATTCGGTCTCCGTCGATTGTTTTGGAACCACAGCGGGGAGTTCGTCCTTCTCATAGAGCCTTGTTTTCCAATTCCTCTTCTTTCTCAAGTTATCTTCAGTTGAACATTTTGGATGTTTTCTCAGATCATTGATGTTCTAAGGAGAATTGATCTTCATGGATCAAGTATATTTATCTCCTAACATCCAGGTAGGTGGTTTGTTCCTTACCTTTCGGTGTCATTGAGTTTTATGTGCAAATTCTGCCAATACCCATGAATGGGGTATTTTGTGTTTACCTTTTTACCATTGTGGTTATTCCTACCTTGCTTGCAAGCTTGTGTAGAGGTAAATTTGATCATGGTTATTGATAATTGTTGTTCTTGGATGTTTTCCCCATGATTTGTTCTGTTCACGACCTTTGGGTCTTTGTTAGATTTGGCTGTTTTTCTGGTTTCCATGCCTTGTGACCATAGGATAGAGTAATGATGATAACATGACTGTTTTCTATAGACTGGTTATCCAAGTAGCCCTATATGGGTACTTTGGTTATCCATGTAGCTCTATAGGTGTACATTGGCCTTATAGCATTATTATGCACTGACTTGCACGGTGCTGTGAGAACCTGGTGCTATGGACTAGAAGGGATAGACCGAGTGAGATTCCTAGAGAGTCTTTGACATTATAGGCTATAGGGGATAGACCGAGTGAGATTCCCAGAGTGCCTTTGGATATTATAGGCCACATGGGATAGACCGAGTGAGCTTCCCAGAGTGCCTTTGGATATTATATACAATAGGAGGGTAGATAGGGTGAGCTTCCTCACATAGTCTTTACTTGTTTTAATTGCTTTAAAACCATTTCCAGGCTAGAGATGGAATTTACTAAGTGAGATTCCTTAGAGATTCTATGATAGACCTGAAACTATAGGAGGTACTCACCATGTGAGCTTCCTCAGAGATTTCTAGACCTTGGGGCCAAGGGTGTTAGACCACGTGATCTTCCCTAGAGAGTCCTTGACTACCCTGGACTATGAGGGGAATTTACCGAACAAGATTTCATAGAGAGTCTTATAAATTCGTATGACCAAAACAGATGGGTTAGGCTGAGTGCACATCCCATAGGGTTGTGGTACTTCTTGGATAGGACTAGGGGGGACGGATATAAGTACTTCCCAGAGGGTTCCTCTTTGTGTGTTAGTTGTTGCTCTGATGTTGCGTGTGGTTCAGTGGTTTGATTACTATTGTATATCACATTGCTTATTCCTTACTGGTTTCTTCATGCTATTCCTACTACTATTTATTGCTTATTATATTATTACCTTCCATTTACTCACTGACTGTTAGTCACAAGTCATCAGGTTGTTACCTATTAGGATTTAGTCTCACACCCTATTTGGGACATGCTTTTCAGCCCAAGCAGACTATGTTGTTGCAGGTATAGGCAAGAGCAACCACCCTTCGAATTCTGGTACTTTATTGCTTGGAGGAGGAGAGCATGAGACCAATCTTTGGCTTGCGATGCTGAGGAGTTGTTTACATTCTTTTGTTCTTGTTTTGGTACTGTGGTGTTTTCCATCATTGTGACTTGTTTGTCTGCTTTCCTAGATAAGTATCATGCATCATTTCATATATACATATGTGGTCGAGTTGTTGATTAAGTCTTTCGATGTTTATCTTTGTTGGTTATTTACTCCTTCTGCTATTGCATGTTTATTTACTTCCGTTGTGTACTATGCCAATGAAGGAATAGTTTCCCCGCCATCACCTCCAAGGCCCTCGCAGCTAGTTGGCAGCCTCTCGTATTTGGGGAAATGCGCTTGAGGACATGTGACCAACAGGGTATGAGGCACCTCTGGGTGGCTTCCAGAACATGGAAGTTACATTCATGAGTGTCACACCTACATCCTCATTGATGTACACCTCACCATGGATCCACCCAACCTTACATCTGAAATAAATCCATAAAATCACACACTAGAATGACTATAACATGTGGATCCTCAGTCTCTATCATGATGCATGATATGCCTCTTGCCAGTGTTTTTTAAGAGTCAAAACTAACTCATAGGCCTCTTGAAAATGTTCCAAGATCTTGAAATCGATCATAATATATAAAATGAAAACAACATGTGTGTGACTTGAAGAAAAAATCAGGTACAACTGTAACATGAGTATTGGGAAAAATATCTCAAGGTAACATTGATGTATTTTTGGGTTGATTGTGTTTAATAAAAAAGATGGCTTCCACGGTTAGTTTTGGAGTTCCATTGAAAATTGTTATATGTCATGTTGAAAAACATCCATGAAAAATGAATGAATGATTAGGAGGGAGAATTGAAAGATGCATAGACATAGTTCCCCAATGGTTGCCAAATTTTTGGTGTCCAAAATATGGATTATGGAAAGAGGTGTTTTTGGAAAAGGAACTTGTCACACATAAAAGTAAATAGTTCTGTGCAATGGTTATGGTGATTCAAAAATTTGTGTTCAATTCAATATTTGGGATCGCTACATCATAATACGGCTATATAAAGTGGTGTGCATAAGATCCAAATGTTACACAAAAGATGGGTTTTTGAGACATATGAGTTTCGAACAGTAGTAGGGACATGAGTATATTGAGTTCCAAATTACACATCAAAATGTTATTTCATCAATTGAAGGAAGTTTCATGTAATCTAGGAGTTCCATGAAAAATCATATTTCTTCTATTCACAGTGGAAGATGCACAATATTTTTACACACAAGGTCATGTGAGTTTATAAAAAGGACACTACCCCGCTCATTTAAATAACTCAATCCTTAAAAAAATAATTGTTTTGAATCTCTTAATATTTTCACACAAATCATAAAACTCATTCCTAAATTGTTTTATGAAAATAAATGAATCAAATATTTTTTTTTCATAGAAATGTAATTTATTTTTTCATGACCATGGGAAGTTCCTAGAAGGTTTAAGAGTTTCTTTCAATAAGAAGTCCTATGAAATACAAAATGTTATGTGAAATATGGGATTTACACAACTGAACATATATTTTCTTGCAATGTGATAATTTTTCACACAAGACAACCAAAGGTTGTGTTAATGATAATGTTGTGTATTTTAGAAAGGATAAGTGAACTTCATGAAAGGAGGATTCTTCACATAGGCTATTTAAGGTCCATGAAATAGGAGAGAATTGAGAAGATATTAATCATTGTGAAATTGTTTAGAAAGGTTTTCCTAATGAATATGGGTTAATGTGATATTCATTAAGTGGATGAAAGTGATACTTAAATAGAGTAGATTATTATAGATTATGATGCATTTATTATTGATAAGGAAGGTACCTACATGTTCGTAAAATATGTGTGAATATTTCCAGAGTAGTGAGAATATTAAGAGGAGGAAGGCGATAATTTACACCGATAGAGAGATATTGAAGTAATAATGTGATATTGATCCATGGTTAGAAATGATATATCCCTAACAATTGTAAATGTAGTGAGACTATGAATAAAAGTGATCTAGCCTAAACCATTAATTTGGTAGTGAGCCTTAGTAGATTTGTTATATTGAGACATTATCATTGTATGCTCCTTGTACATAGCCTAGTGAGGGTGAACCATGTAAATTTTTTTGTTTCCCTTTACTTTCATTCCTGATTTACAAAATATGAATAATCATTACATAAATTAAGAAAGGATAATATCAACATAAATTTTTTAGAGAAGGCAAAGTGACCATTATAATAAAGAGGTCATGATCTAGTGGGTAAGGATGAATTTTGAAAATAATATACATACCCTGATTCACCTCTCTCTCAGGATATCTAACCAACTTTTTGGCGTAAAAAGCACAAATCAAGAACATTAATCACATTCCCTTGTATCATAGAATTCCAACTAGAATAGGTGTTAATGATGCACCATCCTGGTATCCATCACATGTTCTAACACATTCCTATTACTTTTTTTATACCAAACCCTAAATAGTGAAATAACATGAATGTAAATCCTTTTATAACAATTTGTCATGTCTTGGCCTAGATTTCACTAACATATATTATTTCATCATGTTCTACACAAGGATTTAAGCACGCCTCATCATACACAGAGGCTACCGACTAGAAGTGGGGGACTAATGGAGTAATTATGAGGAGACTATACCCCCATATCCACGTTCATAATAAGAAGTAAATAACCAAATACCATAAAAACAAGAAAAGGAGTATGAATAAATAATCTAAAACTAAAAAAGCTACAATAAAATGAAAATAATGTAAAGGACCGGATAGCCATGTCATACATAAATCATGATCACCAACTAGGCTAGTCACACATACACATAAATAGATAAAAAGATAATACAATAGGATGTACTGCCAATCATGGGTCATAATATATACAAATTCTCTGGTAACCTATCATGTTTCTCTTTCTTGACCAACCAAATCCACATGAGCATCCCACTCAACCATTCAACCCAGGTCCTCAGCCTAATCTATCAGGAATTCATTCTCTACATGAAGGTAGAAAGAAGGTTTGTGTTTAGAGTGAGTTTCATTTACATGGGGTGAAAAAAGTCTCAGTAGGCCACCAAAAATGAAGATCCCATAAAATTCTTCCATAAGTTAACGTTAATCCAATATTCTCAACCTAGCCAATAAACTACTGAAGAAAACATACAAATAAAAAACCATCTATTTGTAGGTCTGAGAGCTCGATTAACTATACCAGCATTGGCCAACACCAGAATGTCTCTGATCATGACTCAAGGACACTGTATCTCAAACAAACCATGGGATCCATACCCATGGAATCAACAACAAAACCCTCAAAAAAATAAGGACACATTCTACTAATGTCCTAGCATCACTATACTTATCTTAGTCATCTCATACTATGTAGTCAAGACTGAAACATCATATCATACGTGGAACCAGGACTCATATATCTGAAAATACCGCACAAAGGTACTAAAAATCATAGACCATCTGTCTGAAATCTCCCTCATGTATCAATAAAATGATTCCTAGACCCTTAGTCAAGAAATGTTACCATATACCAAATTATTCATGCATGGTGAATTAGTTGGCCATCCAAACCATGGATTAATAGTGTCAGTACACCATCCATCCAAACTAGTATACCATTAAATCCCAGAACATCATTCTACCACATACACAAAAATGTATTATATATTTGTCTATAACTTCAGTCTATCACCAAATCCATAATATACATTTCATTTCAGAAACCTAAGTCCATCAATAATATATATATATATAACATCAGTGGTGCGTAGAGCATTAGTTGAGCCCAAACCTAATGATAATAAACCACATTCCAACATAATTTCTCACATGGAATACCTTTATTACTGAGATCCTTAGTCTAGAACACAATCCATGAAGTATATTATTAGTGTATAGGGAGTCAGTCTAACATTGTATCATAAGTATAATTTATGTTCCTAGAACCTCAGTCCAACACCATACCAGATACATATGAGAACACATCCACTTTACATAAATTAAAAAAACCAAATTCTCAAAACATTAGTCCTACCATGAAACCACAAGTAAACTATCTATACCAATACAAATCCTTTTTCCAACAATCCATGTTATGAATATAAACAACCAAACCAATGGATTATATATCTATATCTCTCAAAAATTGTAGCACATACCATTAAATTGAGTTCCAGAGCATGTCTCAGCCCAACTATATCATAACCGCACTATAGGAATAATATTATTCTTCAACTACACAATGAAAACATAACAAGGGATAACAAAACGTCAAAATTAACCATAAATATCCCAACCACGTTGAATCATACATCATCTTGGGTCCCAAGGAACACCCATAACCAAACTACTCAGGAACATGCATCTTCGATGAGTTTTACTATCAATTAGGCATGAACATGGCTTTCTGAATCCACACATAATGAAGGCATCTCCCATGATCCTTAGTATTATTACTCATACTAAGTAATACCCTCCCAAATCTAGTAAAAACCAAATTGGCATGCCAAACACATTGAAAAGAAACATCTTTATATGGACCTTAATTTCAGGAAAATTATCCTAGATCAACAACATTCTGACTAGAAAATATAATCAATACATGTGTGACATGATAATTTTAATGATCCAACAACAAAATCCAATGGTATCTTGATCAAAAACCATCCTAATAGGGCATCTTCAAGAGTCTGTCATTCTCAACTAAACACCATAATGAAACTCTTCATTAACTGTCATGATATGATGTTAACCAATTCCAAAGGATCCAACCACCTTGATCCTCAAACAAAGGTTCCAAACCATACATGCTCTATCCCTGAGAAACTAGCCCACACACAAAGGGAAAAACCAAAATATCTTCAGTGATACTACTCAATACCACCTTCCAAGATCCATCTGTTGATCATTAATCAACTAATCCCTAAATTATCATGCCAGGAGAATCACTGAGCTCAAAATCCCCACTTAGCATTGTGGCTCACAACCCAACCAAACATAGTATTCTAAATCCAAACCATGATGAAATAATCTTTCCAAAATAATTTTTTTCAAAACAGAATCCGGATAACCTCTATATTTTGAAAAAATCGTGATCTATGAGAAATAATTCTCTTAATGGTCTACACGCAAGTCAAATTCTAAATTCTAGGGAACAAAAAAATCCAAAAACCCCCATGATGCAAAAAGTAAATAGTGTGCACTTTAATGTACAATGCAAGTAATTTCAACTCTATACATGGCCATGTACATTTAAATGGATATTGAAACTTGGGTTCTACCTGTGTACTAATACAAGATGTGTACATTCCAAATATAAACTAACTATGCACTTTTTAACATGTCCATGTACTACTACACAGTGTATAAATTAAAAAAGTCCATCATATTTAAATAGGAAGAACATTTGTCATTTTTTCATAGAACCACACATGATGTAGACGGGGTTTCCACATGGGAAACCTCTAAAAGACTCCCCAAACCCTTTTTTCCTCCAAAGAAGCACATACTGACCCCAATGAGGTTCTTAGAACCATTTTCTAGCTATAAAACATAAAAAAACTTATATATGTTGATTGAAGCTTAAAAAATCAGCCCACGTCATGGATTAAACACTGATGCTTCATGTAAAAATGTTCTCATGGAATCTACTACACCTCGATTTAGTTGCAACCCCTCCCATGGGGCCTCGATGTGACTACCCCACACCTACCTTCCATAGGCCAAGGGTTGGTTACTAGCACCTGATGTATTTTCCCAGACATGGAAGACATTGCCTTAGAGATCTATTAACACTCAAAAATGGAAACTGAAGTGAACTACCAACAAAATTAATGTATAACCATTAGAGTAATTTAAATCCAGAAGTAAAACTATAAACTGAAAATATTCGACCAGAATACAATCCCTAGAAACTGAAAAGGAAGTAAACAACTAACGCATATGCCCTGGAGCTCTACCTCGAGGGTAGTAGCTGCAAGTGTGAAGTTGAAGAAGAGGATCTCGACTGCTCTAGTCGCACCATGATGCACCAAGTACTGAACCTCTAAAGTCGGCCTTAGTGCGTTAGTAGTCTATAGTTGACACACACTTGTGGGCAGAACCCGTGAAAGGGGTGAGTATAACAATTCAGTAGGGGACCCCGAGACCCCCAATGTTCTCTCAGTAATCCAAAAATAAAAAAATCACAATAAATACCACAAAGGTAATATCACAAGAATGATCTAAATCATGAAGCACAAAGAAAAAGAGATAGCTTACTCTTTAGGTATAACTTCACGATTATTAGGATAGGGATGACTAGTCGTAATGTCTGATCTACCAATCTGTAGTAAGTCTATTCCTAACCCGTATAGGTCACATTATTCTGACCCGTATTGGTCGCTAGATGATAACCTATATTGGTTGTTGGTTATAACCTATATTGGTTGATGGTGAGGACCCGTATTGGTCGCTAGATGTTGACCCATATTGGTCGCTGGTGCTGACATATATTGGTCGCCGGTGTTGACCAGTATTGGTCGATGGTACATAGGTAGGAATGATTAGTCGTACATCTTGATGAACACACTCTGGAGTTTCTGTTTCTGACTCGTATTGGTTTCTCTTCTTCTTCATATCATATTTATCCCCTTCATTCCTACACAAAGCACGCCTGATATATATAAGATTCTGCTCCTCAAGACATCAGTCTAATTTTGACCGGTACGTTACAAGGGTAGGGATGATTAGTCATATAGATAGATCATCCTGCTCTAGAGTTTCTGATGATGACCCATATTGGTCTCTTTTCAAACACCATTAAAACTCACTTTAAGTATCCCCAAAGGCACACCTTGTCACAATGGATGTTATTCCACATATGACAAATGGATTGGACTCTCGGTCTATTAGTTATTGGCATTTTAGTGCTAAGGGCTCGGTTGGATTCAGAGTGGATCCAACTTGGACGTACTCCAACATTTTCCAAAACTCTTGTGAAGTATCTCAAAAGGGCCGTCTCACACCAATGATCCTGGTGCCATAGACGATTGGTCAAACAGACGCCCGATTCACAAGTTATGTCCCTTTAAGCCTTTCTAGGCCTAATAGGGATTCATGTCCGGTGTGACCTAGCCCAGGCCACCCTGACCCGATTCCAGTCACCACACCATGTCCGGGTCTAACCCAACCTGGCCCAAACTAGAATGGGCCGGTCCGTTTGGGATGGGACATGTTGAGCTCAGGCCGCTAGGTCACGGACAAGCCCGACCCCCCCTAGTTGGGCTGGGTCGTGGTGGACCTAGTCCGCTAGGCTACGGACTAACCCAGCCTACTGGCACGCCCCGCACAGGGTGCGCTGTCCGCCTACTGAACAAATCTAAGGAGCCGTTCGTGACCTTTCTCAACTCCTGGAATGTTTGATTATCTAAAAAAAGTTAGATAAAAAATTTGATCTTATATATTTATCACAATAATAGAATTTATTTATATATATAGTAAATATATACGGAAACCATTAGTATTAACAAGATATTTGACACTTTCATTTATATTTAATATGAATTTTGATATCCAATAATAATGAGTTTATGAAACTAACATTGCATTATTCATTTTTTTATCTAATTCATTTTAAAGTGTAAATTATTAAATCTACAATTCCATAAGATATTATATTCACATTTCGAACAATTTAACACTTGGATACTGGGTAAGAAGCTATTATGAAACATATAATTATCTTTAAGAACATTTCTTAGATAACTGGTCTTGGTTAATTTGCATTCTTATGTTATTATTTGAAGGATGTAATTACATCAAGCTTCTCCTTGTAAAGGATTTGCTCATAACATATATAGATGATGAAGATGATGATGTATACACAAAATATTTTATCATCTTATTATCATGTATTAATAACCATTTAATAATTACTTTTATTAAATTGGATCACACTAAAATGATTTCCCCCTTTAAATGTCCATCATATCCATTAGTGGGAGAAGATCAATATTTTTCTAAGAAATGAGTCCTCTATAGTGTTCACATCATCACATAATTATTTAGGAAAGGAATAACCCCAATAATATCATATATTAGACTTGGGAAATTATGTGGAAAACCATTTTCCAATCCATCATATGGATAAACATAACTTTATTCCTATAGTATACTTCATAAGTGTATACTAGCTAATTATATCCCAAAGTAAAATTCAAAAATCAATTAACAAAGGATATCAAATGTGAACCCTATGAAGGAAGAACCCATCCAAGCATAATCCAGGGTCATCAATTACATGCTCGAAATATACAAGATAAATTGAGGGTACACTGCGAATGCTAAACCTACCCAGTTGAATAATTGATGTCTTGAGAAGTTCCACATATGAAGGAATAACCTCCATATTAATTATTTGGTATCTTAATATCTCTATAATATCTCATTTTATTCCATTTAAATATATATTATTTTTTTAATTTAGGTTGGAATCATATTCCCTACACTAAACTAGTATGATGAAATCATATTTATGTGCAACCCTTTTTACTACCCACAAGCATTTGTTACTCACCCAAAATAGATGTCAAAAATATTTATACATATCTAGATTAATTATATGCACAAGGTACATGAAAACATCATGGAAAGGATTATTATTATATGATTTTTAAGATCTCCACATGAGTAAACCTGGATCTACAGATAGGTAACCACATTCACTAGGCTAGACATGTCATAAGCCTCTATATAGACAGGTAGTCTGACCCCAGGTCCATATACCTGAGGATACATTATCAAGAGGGAACCCAATTCATCATAACTCTAACACCTAGAACAAATAAATATATTCAATAACTAAATTCAAGCTAATAACATGAATGAAAAGTCGAGTACAAGGTAGAAGAAAAACCCATATCAATATGGTGTCATTTGAAGCATGTGAGGCAAGGCTCTATCCAACTAGTTTAAAATTATAAACAAGAGAATACAAAACATTAAAATTTCATAAATAGTTAACTTTATATGAAAAAATTAGTGAATAATATATAAATAAATGATCAATTTAACTATTTAAACATGATAAAATCATTTATGAATAATTCACAAATCGATCATAATTATAACCCCTTTATATATTTTAGCTTTATCATTATTTAGTTTCCATACTTTTGAATATAAAAAATTAATATTCATTTCAATATGATCCCTTTAAAATTTGAAATTATATATAATTTATATTTTAAATATATGATATTATATTAATTATAAACTATTTTGAAATAAAATTTATATTACGCAAACAATTTATGCTATCTAAATTTCAAATACATTATATTATTTAAAACATGATCATATCAATCACTAAATACATTTTGATGTGGAATAAAGAATAACCAAATAATGGCCCTTTTTTTCTGAACCAAAAAACAATTAATTATGAAAAATATTTCATTCAATTATAAACATTTTATATTTTTAATTTTATTTATAAATTATAACCCTTTATATATTTTTTCTTCTAATTTCTAAATAAATAAATTTATTTCATTATCATAATAATTTCAGTATATTTTAGTTAAAGGTTTTTAAAACCATAAAATTTAATATTTTGGAATCAAATAATTTATAAAAACTTATTTAATTAGTTATAAATAGTATATAATTAATTATTATGTAATCCATTTTTAAATTAAAATATCCAAAATTACCTTTTATAATGATGTATTAACATTTTATAAACCGCTAATATAATTTTTTTGGTTTAATATAATTTATAACAATATTTATGTTTACCCTTATATTGGAACCATATTATATATAAGGGTAACATACATATACCCTTACATAGACACTCTATGTAAGGGTAAAGTTGTTCTATAACACTCAAATAAGGGAAAAACAGTATGACCCTTATGTATTACCACTGAGTAAATGTATTATTACTTCTACTATTACCTATATATTCTATGTAATGGTAGATTCTCGTGAATCTTATTTTTCATTAGGATGTAAATCATACTACACTCACATGAACACTTCATGTAAGGGTAAGGTTAAATTTACCATTACGTGACATTGAAGACAACATGATTAGATTTACATAAGACCTTTACGTAAGCTCCCAAATATAGGTAACACAATTAAAACCGTTAGAAAAATACAATTTTCAATTAAATGATATTTAAAACCATATTCTACATTTACATCTAAGGGTAACCACCTTTATGAAAACCATATTCATAAGGGTTAGATTTGGTGTTTATTACTTGTATAGGGGTAATACCACATGACCCTTACAAAGTCTGATCTATGTAAGGGTAAGGAATGATGACTCATAAACATACCAATATGGGAAAGTTGAAGGCCTTTTTGACCCTTAAAAAACTAAAAAACATAAGGGAAAATCTATCATTATCTTTTAATATCCCTAATATGCAAGGGTAAACTTGATTTTCCAAATTTTCATAAAACCTGAAAAAACTGCTCATATTTAAATTTTTTTCTTCATTTCATCACATGTTTCATTAAACATAAAAAAGGGTTTCTTTGTTACCACTAAATGAATTTGTTAGAGTCTAATAACATTAATTATAATTAGAAGAAACAATTTAAAACCCTTATCTAAGGATCTCCAAGAAATACAATAATAAAGTGCATAAAAACTAAAATGGGAAACATCTGTAAAATAATATTGTACACCGAAGAGGATGCTGTAATTTTTAATCAACATATGAATTTCATAGAGATCATATAGTTTAAAACATAATCATCCCACCTATATCAGTATCTACAAGCTGATATGAATCAATTGATGTTCAATCATGATCCACTAGACTCTACAAAATTATATTATTTCAAAGTGAAAATGAGAAACATTAAATAGAGATTTCGGTATAGGGACTTTCATCCAAGAATAATTATACCCACACACACTAGCTACCATAGGTATGTATGATTTCTAAATCACTTGAGGAATCTACTTAATAGTTCAAGAATTCAATAATGTGTTTCAATGCATAAATTAATGATTCAAACAATATATGTATCACAATCATAAATGAAACTTCCAAATATTTCTTCTTATGAAATGTATTCTTATCTGATATCCTCTATATAAAAATAAATGATAATAATTTAACATATTTATACAATGACATATTGTATAAAATAATATAACCACAAATGAAAATAATAATTTACATGAAATAAAATATGATATATATATATATATGTCGTTAGTCCATGCCACATTTTGATATAACAATCTTCATTTATTATTTGAGCCCTTCGTATTTTTTAACATACACACATAGTGTGTTCCTTTCGTTAACAATACTAGAATTTTGTTTCCACCTTTATCATCTTTCTATTTCAATTTCCAATCATCTCCTTTAACCTTGAGTTTATCAACTTTCTAAATTTTCTATTCTATTTATGTTGTGTCCTGAGAGGGATACTAAATTATTTTAACTATTTATTATGTAAATCTATATTCAAATTTATTAGGAAAGTTTCTAGAGAATATCACTGTCCACCATTATATTTACACACATTTCTAATATATACACATTCATGGGAACCTACAATATCATCAATATTTTACTTCACATGGAAACAATTCAATAAATGTGTATTCAACTTTATACATAATCTCACATGGATTCTCATTTTCATGTAATGATTTTATCTCCCATTGGTAACACATAAAAACCACTATATTGGAAACATGATGTAATTTATATGTCATTATTGAAACCTAGTGTACTTTAGACCTATAGGGGGATGACTCTAAGTTTTAATATTTGAAATTATCATCCAAATAATTTTTAAAAATATTTTTAACAAAATATTTAGAAATTTTCACTTTATTGGAGACTCCATCTTCCTAGAAATATTTTTTTTGATTTCTATTTTTCTTATTTTCTTTTTTCACAATGCTGTCTTCATCATATTTTGTTAATCGTTTTTTATAATGACCAATTTTATGTTTATCTCTCATGATAGGCTCTATAACATTATTACACCCACAAGTTATCAATAAATAAATTCCAAAGTATTCCCTATCTCAAAGTTTTTACCTTAATGAGAAGTTACATTGTATACTTCACTTTACAAGGATCTTGTAATGGATTTATTTATACATTCATTTCCAATTATCTCACTATGATTAATAATGTTATAATATCATTCAACATACATCATTACCCCCTTGTTGAAATCCAATTTTAACAAAATCATATCATTTTTCAACCATAAAATATAGTTATATTGATGAATTATGGATTTTTCATAGGGTTGATATGTTAAAAAAATCCAAAAAATATTTAGAGAATTATCTTCAATTAAACAAATTTTGTCTAGAATACCACATATTGTAACTCAATACACTATATGGGGTCTAGGTGAATCAGGATTCTTCCAAAATTAAAACTTCTTCTACTTATCATGGTTTTCCCTCTTCTAGTATCATGTTCTTATGATATTAGGAAAAAATTTTAACCTTCTACACTGTATGGATCCCTCATTGAAACATTCAAAAATATGAATGAAATTGAAAAATACACATGGAGAAAGTATTTTTACTTATTTCACCTCAAAGTGATATTTTTATGTATTTTACACTAATTATGTGTCAATGTTCCAAATCCACTATTGCACTTGTTCGAATGTTAAAAAAAATTTGTTACTCAATAGCAATGATCACTTCTTGACTATGTTAAGGGTTTGGTCACCCCTCACCCAAGGTGAACATCACTTTATTTATTATGTAATGTCACACTAATAACCCAAGGGTAACTACCTACTCTTATCCTCCAAAAATTGGTGTGGGGAAGGGTATTCAATAACTTATATAAAATGGGGAATATCTATGTTCAATGTTGAAATAAGTACTCCATGCATCTTCTCCTCCATATAAAAACTCTACTAATATCCATATTTTCTACAGTACCCTTATTCAAATAGGATGATAGTATCATCCTTTAGTGAGTAATTACATAGTATCTTCCACAAAATACAGTAGCAACACTAATCCTTTATATGGTGGTAATTATACACTATAATTATCTTATTTAACCCCTTCTCTAATTCCCATATATATCAGTGGAAATCCTCCTTATTTATACCCTTCTCTATAAAACTAAACATGATATATCAAATGTAATATTTTATGTCTCACTTCATTCCTTCTTTATCTAATCTGGATGTAGATGTACATTCCACCTCTCTTATTTAATTTTTAATAGACATATCAATGACAATCTCTTCTAAAAACACAAATAGTATATGATAGAAGCCTCCAAAATTTTGTCTCTTTATCTCATAATCATATTAATATAAAAAAATAATAGGATATTGTTTGACTATTCAAATGTATAAATTCTCCCATATAATCATCATGATCCCATATTCACATTTACATAAATCTCGGCCACATATTGTCTTCATTATTTCATGAGATATTTTTCTATATTTTAAATATAGAAAATCTATAGAATTGATAGTATTAAATACATCATTTATAACTATATTTAATCTCCATGATTACCATCATACATCTTGGTCCATATTCTTTTACAAAGTCTATGATTTTTTACTATCTCTTTACTAGACAATTAATCATATATTATAGTTGATATAGTTTCCACGCATGAAGACACATGGTGGAACACTATATGTAAAAATGTTATATATCAAGGAACAAAAATACAAAAATATTTTATTTTAAACCACAAAACTATCATATTATGATTCACCCTTATCTCATCATGATTTTCTCTATAATGGGATGAATTCCCTAATTATTATCATGAAATGAATGAATTATCTCATGGTATGATTCACAAAAACTATTCCAACTAAATCATCACCTTGTATTATAAAGTAAATAACCCTTAATTTTTCTCATAGTTCCATATATGTTACCATTAAAAAAGACACCAATTCCACTTATACTGAATCCAAGTTACCTTTAAACACCATTCAAATAACCCTTACAGATTTGCTGCTTCTTGAAATTCCTTTTCTACTTATTTGGTTACCATTATTCATTTTTATAAGTATCATTTATTTACCATATTTAAGTCACTAATTTAATTTTATATTAATTCAAGATTCTATACCTGTTAGGCTTATGCATTCAAGGTGAGTCTAAGAATATCCCATTGTTTAATAAAGTCTTAATTATTACTATTACACTTTGTTATGGATGACTTTTATATACACATGTAGAACATATAAGATTATTCTATTCTCTTATAATTCTTTAAACTAGATACTCTTACAATATCAACGGGTCTCCCAACTCATTTCAACATTCTCTATCTATTATCGTTCAAATTTTACCCAAACACGTACAAGATTTTCTTTATCATTATCAAATATCAATTTTTGTGACAATAAAGTGACTCTTATAAATACAAGAAGATACTCTAATTATTTTTCAAATTCTCATAACAACCTATATCATATTAATCTCCTCTTATCAAGAAAATTCACTTCATTTACTTCAAGATATTCAATAATCCACCTAACATGACCCTCAACCTATTATTCCTGACATGAATTCTTCAAAAATGCAAAATGTGGTTTCCATGTATATGTTATAAATATTCATTTTAATTAGTTCATCAATGAAATGATTTATTCTAACTCCATTCTCTATTAAGTAATTAATAATTCCAACAAAAAATTATTGAAATGAAATCCATTTCACAACCTCCTAGGTATAACAATTTCAATAATCACATAGTGATTTTTGAAATAGAGTTATGAAAGTATGTGATATATAATAATTTGATTTTGAGGTTTAACAATATGAAAATTTAAATACAAAATGACACTAATCATGAGGAATTTAGAACATGGGTTTTCAATGGTTAAAGTTTTGTCAGGTAATTAATGTGAAAATCAACATATATATTAAAAGTTTAAGAGAAAATATTAAATAGAAAAAAATATTTAAAATTAAACATAAATAAAAATACCTTTATATAATACATCTTTAAAATTAACTCTTTCATCCATAAGATTTAGCATCACAAATCAAAAAATGATTTACTTACCCATTTTTTATAATATTTTTAACATTTCTTTATTTATAGAGGTTGTCATAAAATAACAATGTAATTTAACAAATGAATGTATTTCTATTAAACAATGAAAAAAAATTCATGTTATTATATTTAAATAGTTTTCACCTTCATAAAAATCATGAAACTAGATCTCTCCCTATCTCATTTCATTTTGATCATGAAACAATTCCTAGGTTGTGGTAAAAAGAAAACTATCGTGTAATATGGTTATACTAACATGAAGAAATAATTTCTATTTGGTATTAACGAAATATAAAATTTAAGTTATATTATAATGTATTATTGGATAATTATTTCGAAAAAATGTGCTCAATTATTTAAATTAGGTTTATCTTTCCCAATTTTAAGAAGGAATGAATGAAAGTTCTATTGGTTGAATAACTAATTTATCTCATAAGAAAATATATAGTATAAGATAATATTACTGAATGTTTAGAATACCTCTCAGTAATGTAATTTTAAACATCAGTTAGTTGAATAAGTAATGAATAATAAAAATCAATCGATCCAAATATTTAAACAAGAAACAAAGAACATATCAATAATCACTTTAAAATCAACTCCAACCATGATATAAATATAACTTCTAATAATATTCACAAATGTATTTAACATTTATGATTATAATTAATCAATTTATTCTAAGAAGGTAAAATATATCTCTTAAATGATCATGTCCCCAATGTAGTCATGGAAAAAATTTCAATTGACTATAGAGATCGCTCCCAACACATTAATGAAATAAAAATACCAATGTTTAACCATAGTGTTAGAGATATAAATATTTATGTTGATGGTGATCATGGAAGTAAATTTTTCCACATAGGTGATACTACTCCATATTTCATAGGAAATAGTGTAAATTATCCAAAAAATGATTATTTTAGTAGAATAATACGTTATGTAGTGGTTGAGTCCTAAGTCAACTTTAAGAATATTGGTGTGATACACTGATGGAATGGCTCCTCAAATAAATTAGTTAATATAAGTGGAGGGGGTTAAATTAGTAGTCTCATTATTTACTACTAAAGTATGATCTTAATTCTAGGATAAACTGTGATAGATGATGTCTTAATATCTTCCCAAACTATCTAATTTTCCCATGCCTTAGTAAACATACTATCCTCTTATTGTAGATTCTCCAAGAATAATAGTGATGCCGTAAATCTCACTATGTGGTCAATGAATTGTATTTTATTAGGGATTAAGACACATAGTTCCCTTTCCATTTATTTAATACTCCACGTGTTCCTTGTTTTCTTCCATTAATAAAGTTTAAATATCCTAATTTAGGGAGATGGTGGTAAACTAGGTGGTTAGGGTATGTGGGTTGGTTTCTGATTTGGCTGTGGAAGAGTGAGTTAGGTGAATGGAACATTTGGGAGGATTGGTATTATTCATCTCTATAAATAGTGGATGTGGATGAAAATAGGGGGTGAGAATGAAATCTGGAGGGTTTGGATGGGTTTTGGGTGGATCAGGGGAAGATTAAGGGATCGATGTCACGGTATAGGGAAGAACATGGGGTGGATCAAACTAGATCTCCAATAACATTAAACTATAATAATCTAGGACCACTCTGTAAAAAAGTGCATCCATAATAAATTTATACATCTTAACCAATGGATCTAATGGTGTTGGAGGGTTTGGTGTGGGAGTGCAGGTTAGTCTCTTGAGGTGTAATAAAGTTAAGGGTTGGAGATACAATAGTGTAGACTTGATTGGCCTCATTATATCCATTAGTGTACGTGACTCCCCACACAAAACATTTATGTTTCCCTCTTTATATACCATCCTAGTATTTGAAAATAATGATTGGGAAATAAACTAAACTATTCCTAATGTGGTAAGTGTTTAAGGCTCAAATTATCCATAATGATTGAGGATAAAATTAATGAAATACCTACGCATGATCATAATCATATTTTTATTTCTCATGGACTAAAAATAATGGTAAAACTATATATCCATGTCCATTTAATGTATCTTGAATATTGAATAAAAAATTTACATATCTAGTTAACCTACTCGACCCTAATCATTATGTATGAAATATGTGTATTAGTGATCTCCTGAGATGGGTAATCTTTATCATGATAGGATTTTATGGACCAATTGTGTCATAGGTCATTTCTATTGAACTTTGAAGTTTCTTATTCCTCTATGTATCAATATTCAAATCATATCTGAAATCAGTATTCACAAAATCATTGTTTTATACACTGAGTTTATCACCAAAATTATCCAAAGATAAATTCAACCATTTTATACTAAGGTAATATACAATATCCCGTTGTTTGTACTCAAATATAAAGGGGAACCCCAATATAACACTATAATATCCCCTCCTTCAAATCTAATAATTTATCCATATACATGGCGTTGAGGGATTCTAGTATAGGTTCATGCATTTCTATCTTATACATGTTGTCCATATCAAGAATCTGATCATACTACATATTTTTAAAAAACACCTTACTCAATATATCCCAATTTTGTTTTATATTTAATCAGATTAAAGGGTGGAGGTGGGAAAATCAATCCTATAATCAATATAAGTAATGATGGATGATTTTTTTGGGTTTGGTTATGGTTATTGGAGGCATGATATAGTGTGTTGATGAGGTTCTATAATCATTACATGAAGGAATATGAGTTAATAATAATGTTTTATTGGTCTCTTCCTAATAGTTGGAGGATCCAAATATTCCATTCAAACCATGGATACAGAATGATTTTAATGGTCTTATAGGAGGGGATAATATTAGTTTATTAAGATACATTGATGGTCGCTAAAGTAAGGCATAAATTTAATAAAAAACAAGGGAATGGTTTCTAGGGTCAGGAATAGGAGTGATGGATGGGTGTGAAATGATATATAGAATATTAAAAAAGGATATATGTTGGGGGATTTAATTTGGTTTATTTGAGTTAAAATGGCTCATTAGAATAGAAGATAACTATATTAGAATAATAATCCTTTAGGATCTCAAATGGTAAGATCATAAAGAAATCTAGGGGTTTTGCACTTAATTTATATGAATTTTAAATGTTTCAGTGAAATATATTTCCATTTAAACATTATTTTCCTATACACAACCATCAATTTATGAAAATTACACTAATATATAAATCATTCTACCTTATAATTCGGTTACACCATAATACATTTTATGTAATTCTGAAATTATGAGTAAAAATGTTATGAAATATCCAATAAATACAAAATTGAAAACATGTGATTGATTAAATATCATGGTGATATTAGTTGAAGGGTTATACCTTACAACAAAACTACCACAATACAGTATGGTTCAATGATCTCTCTACTGAATTACTTTTAACACATTACAATGTTAGACTATTGTGTAAAATATACCCCATGATTGTTTTGAGTAGAATTGTCCATTGTTCCCAATAAATTGTGTTTTGGTTTGTGGTCATGATTTAAAAAACTATTACAAATAGTATTGGGAGGCTTAGTTGTGTTGTGAGAGTGACCTTAATAAATTTTATAATACAACTTATCTCATTTAGCCTAGAGGTTGTGTCAAGGGATATGTATGTCATTATTCATAAATAAATGCTCTCTTAATTCATGGGTGGAATTGTGATGGGAAGTTACCCCATGAATTTTTTAATTCCATGCAAAGAATTATTCATTTCCAATCATGCAGTGAGGTGGCTGTTTGATTCCATCACAAAACATTATTCTCCATTCCTAGGCCACATTTTAATGTCACCAAACATTTTTATTTTCTTTGTCCTCCAATTATTATTCTTCCCAATGAATTTTACTCTAATATGTTCTTAGCTACTACCTTGTTAATCATCAGATGATAGGTTTAGAGGTTTTTTGTGATAATATTTAGCATTATTATCTAAATTTAATATATAGATACATATATACTGAAGTCAAAACATGATTAATAAAATGAATTAATATTGAAAAATTTAAAGATAAATAAAAAAATAGAAATGTCTTCTCTAAATTTAAACATTATTTAAAGAAAAAATATTAATGTTATTGAGTTCCTTTAATAAAATTTATAGAGGGCTAAACAGTAGACTTAAAATCACAAATGTATATATTATAATTTAATAAATACTCATTATTCCTTTTGATATCTTCTACACCAATTAAAAAACATTCTCCACTATGAAGGGTATTATCTATCATGACTTGTTATTCCCCATAAATATACATAATCATGGGGTGAAAAGTTAAATCATGTCTCATGGATGTTAAATAATTTTATGAATGTGGTTATAATTTCAGTTTATTGTTTTTTTCCATATAAATTATATCATTTTTATATTATTCCCTCTTAACATACCCTTAAAATTGTAACATTAAAAATAAATTCCTATTTTTTTAATCTTAACTCAAATTAATAGCATAAATTGTATAATATGATTTGTGATAAATCATGAACAAAATGTGGAATGGTTTCTTATACACCTGGTATAATGGATACATACCCAATAGTTTTTTATGGTGATATGTATTACTTCAGTTTTTAAAGAATCCATGTTTATCTTGCATAACCGAAAAAAAAATTATAATTTATTTTTATTCCTCTATCTCTGATTAATAACTTTGAAACTATAGATATAGAAAAGATAAATATTTTGATGAAATTTTTTACCACATTTACTATGATAATATATGTGGCTTATGATTTGAATAATTTTGATATGCAATCAACACAAACTATGATATTAATTTATATGGATAAAAGAATTGGGAAGGGGATCCTATATGTAAATTCCTCAAACATCAAACTCTTCAACCTCTATGATAGGTTTTATAATATTTTTTATTCATGATAATAATTATAGATCCTTTATGGTGACCATAATATATAACATAGATTCTATTATTATAATAAATTATATTCTATAAAAATCCATACTTTAAAATATTATACACTAATCATTCTTGTTTATAGTGTCTTCTCATTGGAAAGGGGTAGTAAAATTATATTATTTTCACCACTTAATAATTAAACACCCAAAAATCAATCAACCAATCACCATATATTTTGAAGAGTATTAGATTATTTCCAAAGTGGTTTTGAACAGAAATTCATAATCTTTTACTCTATTTGTATGTGTATTTTTATACACATTACTAAATTAAAAATGGATTATAATAGTTCAAACCATGGTATTTTCACCATATCTACTATAAATAACTTATAATCAATAAATTCATCCTTATAATCCATTTATTTTTCTCTACATTTATGGAAATTACATCATTGATATATTTTTAACAACCATGTATTGACCAATTATTTATTTTGAGAATGAATTATCCAATATTATCATTTGGATAACATTTATCTTAGATTATTTGGTTGTTACTAATTCATTCATTTCATTATCTATTTAATTTGATATCCCCATAGTCATTATCTTCCACTTTCATCTCTTTTCATAGTGGTGTTCACCATCATTATTAAAATCAATTTTGTTTAACTACCATGTTTTGATCCTAGTTAATAGGTATTCACTCAATGGAATCGTAATTCTTAATTATTTTTAGGTTCTATCCCCGATGGTCCATTCATGATCGGGAGTTTACTTTCTAACCCAAAGTGGAAAAGTACTGTAAACCAGGACCCAGTGGTAACTAGGTGGAAGTCGATCATTAACCCACTATAAAGGTGGGACATGGCTATGCTATTTGGAGGTTCAGTTTTTTTGACCTATTATTTTTTCCCTAATAATTGTTTCTAAGTCCAATTAATTAATAAAATTGTATTGGAATCATGTTCTATTCTATTTTAATGGATTATAAGATTTGTTTTATCTTATTAATATAGTGTGAAATCTTGTTGTATCCTACTGTTGATTTTCCATTTCTTATATATTATGTTTTTTTGTCCATGATTTTTAGATGATATAGATTTATTAGATTTTATAACTTTATATTCGAAGACATTTACCATTCTAGAGATATTTTAGTGATTAATGAAAATGAAATATCCTTTTAAAATATTGTTTTGGTGGGATTGAGACTATTCATTTTAGAGTCTTACTCTTATTTATCAATGGTAGATTGTTTTATAATATTTTAGAGATGGTGAACTCAAAAATGTTCCAATGGTTATCATTAATGTTCTTGATAACAATATATATTAATAAGTATAATGGTAAATAATTATACCATATGTGATGTGGTGGAATTAAGCTCAAGGTATGAGGTTTAGATCTCATGTTCCTTCTTTGATCTTCCTGGAGAGTTGAATACCTCTTCTATTTACAAGAAATTAAATCATGAAATTAATTTTTTCTATAAGTGTTTTTTTAGGTTAAAATTTATCTGTATGAGGATTTTATTTATGTGTAAGTTTCTCACATTAACAATAAATTTTTTCCCTTAAAACATAAAAAACAATGATTTGGAAGAATGAATTTTATTATGGAATCCAAAAATATTATACGAGATTTTTTTAGGCCTATATTTATTAAATAATTTATCAAATATTTTAACATTAACAACATGAGATGATAGATAAATTCATATGTTATTGGGCCATTATTCATATTAAGAGGTTAAAATAATCATTTTTAAATATATAATAACATTTATTATGTTCATTTTTTGTAACTTGTTTTAATTTCAACTAATTAATTATTATTTATATTTATCAAAATGATCATCACAATATTTTGAATGAGTTCAAGTTAATGTTACAAAAAAATTAGAAATTATTTAGATTCAATCCCACTAATGATCTAGATAATAAATATATTATTCATAATGAAACACATTAGGAAACAAACTTCTCTATTTATTTAGGTATTAGATATTTTCAATGGGAGGCTATTTTAATATTTATTGGGGCCTTCTATATTTTTCATATCATTAACTAATTATTTAATATATTTGTTTGTATATGATATGTTTATATGAATATTGATGGAATATACACCCTATATATCTATTATTTCTATAAATATAGAACAACTCTTGGAGCTATGAGATGCAACAAGAGTATGCCAAGGATGTTGCGGCACACATAGAGATGTATAGTTTATTGTTCTAGTCATTACCCCTTACTTATTTTATATATATATTACAATTTTTAATTTATTTAATATATATATAGATCCATAGTGATCACCTTCATGGTATAAATATTAAATCATATTTCGTAATGAGATAGATCTAATGATATGACAATCATAACAATAAAATAATTCCTTCAAGATAAATTTTAGAGAGAAAACTTTATACCTAAAAAACACCCCTCTCTGACATTTTCCTTTTAATGGTTGAATCTTGATAAATAAAGGCATGTTATATTATCAAGACCATCTAAAAACTGTTACTATATATTTTTCATAGTGATCAGAGATGGGAGGTTGACTGACAATGTTCCCTAGTGGTAGTGACTATTGGTGGCTATCAAATATAGGGGTTGTAGTAGGGTCATTGGAAGTTGACTTCTTAAAATAATGTATATGTAGACCAATAGTTTTTGGTTTTTTTGGGTTAAACTAGCAGGTCCATAATCTCAACCACCTAAAAAAGAAAACAAAATTATATAAAAAATAGGTGGGGAAGAACCCACAAAAAAATAAATTAAAAGGAAAAAACAAAAAAAGAGATGGGGTGGAATTATGTGTGTGTATATAAAATATAATTTTTTTTCATAATTTGTATATTATATATATATATATAATATTTTACAAATATAAATATTTTTTAGTAAATATGTAGATATCTTCTTGATATATAATTTGATTTTTGATCAGTTTTCTACACATTGATCCTATAATATATATGTGTAATTCATCACTATTATGTGTAAGGTAATTCTGGCCAAAGGATGGACCCTAAATACCTCTATGTAAAAACATGCCTCTAGAAACATAGATTGGTCATCTACTTTATTAAAATGGTATAAGATACATGGGATATCGGTATTCATGATGGATTAGTTTAACAACCTCGAAAACTAGATATATATATATATATGATTAAAATATTACACTAGAAATATATAACACAAAGCATATAATTTTTTTATCAATAATATTATTCATAATATCCTTCTTCAAATACTAGGTAGAGGAAGACATATAATGTGATGGATCAGATGCTCGATTTCGGTTAAACACAGTGGAAGAAATCAAGTGTAAATTTTGAATAGTAAACATGTAAGCATGGATAATCAAAACACATGACATTCATTAAAAAATTCAATTTAAATGAGAATACATTGATAATATAAACATAAAAAAGAACATGGATAATGATAAAATATATTCTAAATAATCAAAATTCACAATTCTAAATATACACGATTAAGGACTCTCAACCGAGATATCAGGAATCTCACTGTCATGGCCTCTCAACCAAGACATAATTATTAATAACTAGGTGGGTGTAGACCAAGTAACCATATAATATATAATACCTTATTTTTTATCTAATGATTCCTGTTGATGCACCGAGGTAATATTTATTGTCGGGTCCCATCGATTAATTTCACTTCTTATTCATTTCTTATGTTTTGATTTATCAATATAATTTATTATCAAGATCCCTTATAAGACAAACATTATTCGTATTGAATCAAGATTACATAAAATAAATATTTCATCATCTTAAAATATTATGAAAAATAATAAATATATTAGATTTAGATTATATCCCTTTTAAAATCAATGCGTTCCATGGATGAATATACCTTTTAAAGATCACTGAAGAATTTCATATTGGAAATACAATTTTCATTTTGAAATAAATTATTTAAAATAAAAAAAATTATATAATCCTAAATAAATATTTCATTTAAAATAACCACAAAAACCTGTAAAGGAATATTAAAATCAATGTGTATTCATAAATGGGGATAAATTGATCATGTTGTGTATATTAAAACAATGATTTCGATCACACATTCTTTTAAAAAACTACCATGTTTAAACAATTACTATATATTCTTTTTAATCATATATATATAAAGTAAAATATGAATAGAATAGAATTTAATGATTATTTATAGAATACTAAAAAAATTCTTCAAATAATTTATATGAAAATATTGACATGGAAGAATATTTTTTGGAATGAAATCCTAAAACAATATTATAATGGAATATCTCTTACATGTTACATACTTATTAATTCATGATCCAATAAAGGAAGGAATGGAAAATAATCATTTAAACCCAAATCATATAAAAAGGACAAGAAAATATATTGGGTATCATATATTATAATAATATATTTTTAATAATGGAAAACTGAACACAAACCCCCTCGAAATTAAATGACATTTTAAAAGAAATCCCAAACCTCAATATCAACATTCCTAATATGTTATTTTAAAATATTCTATAATAAATTTATATTAATTATAATTATATATATGAATAATATAAATAATTATAATATCATATATTATCCCTTTATAATAATCTAATTTTCATTCATTAAAAATTCAACATTGATATATATATTTTCGAGTATTGGCTATTTATTCTCATGAAAGCTTCAGTTTGGTAGTTTAAGTCCTTGCAAATTTCTCCTGGAAAAATAATTTTAAATTTTTTTATCATTATATAAATATCACATATATTTAATATATAAATATTTAGAATAATTCCTTAATGGTGGACATGAAAAATTGATCACAACACTTCGTGGAGGTGGTAGTCCACTCCTACGCAAGAGCGACGTTAACAATTTTTAGATAGTAGAAGGGTATAAAAGAAAATGATATCATATGTTTCCAAGAATATAATTATTTCATAAATTTAATATATATTTATTAGTTCCATTTTTATATCTATAAAAGTAAATTGGGGATTACAAAAATTACACCACTATGTTGAGATGGTAAGCCATACGTACACACAGGTGATGTTTTCACTTTCCATAGGATGGAAAAATTATGGAAAATGGTTTCCCTATAAACATAATAACATCCCGGTATATTTAAGATAGTTTATTAATTATTTTATGATGTACAAAAATGATTTATTGAACATAGAATAGGAAATAAAATAAAAAGTACTTTGGTAAGAGTTACCAGTCTTAACTGAGAAACTTCCTTTGTATTACAAATTATTCCTTACAAGGATGCTATATTTGGAAAGAAAATAAAATCTAGTAATTGGGAATGGAATATAATATCATATTATGGTATTTATTGGATGATATAGTGTGGTAAAATATGTGGGGATAAGACGCTCTGTTTTTTAAGCGAGGGGAGGGGAACCCTTGGAATTACATAAAATATTAAATAAATATAAAAAAAATTCATTTTTATTTGGATAAATATTTATATATTTAAAATATATAATTATTATAAGTCCAAATAATCCCATAAAAATATTTATACATGTTTAGGTTATGTTTTAACCCTTATCTCAAGGTTTTAAGGACCCTCCTCGCAAATCATTTATGTCAATAATTCATCCATGTTGTATTACCTTTAATGCTATTAACATCATTTCCCTAATTTCTCTATTATTTCAATAGAATCTATGTTTGTGTTATGTAATAATTTAATACGATTATTCCATCACTAAAAAAATAAAAAATCAATTAATATGATAAAAAATTAATTAATAATTCAATTTACCATTTATAATCGATCATAAATTGTTTTTTATCCCTATCAAAAAATATTTTAATTATTGGGATTAAGAGAGTAACATTTGTGACGTTATCCTTAGCTTTAAATAATATATTTATTATAATCAATGTAATGTGGAATGAAAGATCCATATTTTTGAGTATTTCAGAGTCATCAATAAAAAATATATAATATAATTAAAATATTTTTATGGATAATTTATGGCCATATCCCATAGTTGAAACCTTGTTTTACTAATTTTACCCGGTTGAGTTGATAAATGTTTACTACGATCACTATTCATAATGTCTAAAAATAATATGGAACTATTTATAATATTTAAAACTAATAATTCCAAAAATATAATAAATTTTTCAATATTGAATTTCCATATTTTTACGAACTCAATTTTAATATAAATTTTTAAATCGTATTGAAATACAGTTTTTTGATAAATAAGTTTTTAATCCTAAAAGTGAACATATACGAAAAAAGTAGAGTGATGATTCGTATATAATAAAATTGTTAATATATATTAATGGAGACATATGTTAAATGAAGATAAATTTATAATATAATGGGATTGACAATTTTTTAATTTTAATGAAGTGAAATTATTATTTTATAAAAATTCGATTTTTCACTATTCATTGAAAAATATACCAGGTTACAAAAATCTCAAAAAAAGGTCTCCCTAAGATAGTGTTTACATTATAATTTCAAAAATTATATCATTTTTATAAAATTATATTTCTAAAAGTGTAAAAATATATATATAATATCTATTCAATAAATTGAATTAAACCCATTTTTGAAGGAAACCTATATTTTAAGCATAAAATTATTTCAATAAAAATTGAGTACTAATTTACTAATAATTAATCAATAAATTTATAATAAATAAAAATATATACTTAGTTTTCATAATTTTATTTCTCCTATTCACACCCTTTAATCCAATGGCAAGGAAATAAATGTCACATTAAATAATACTATTTTAATTGTATACCACAGTTAATTAAAACTCAGTGTTTGGTGCAATGAATGATATCAATGTAATAAAATTTATTTCAAGAGAAATGTATCATTAAATAACATGGTGTTAAATTCCATACCTTACAAGAAGTCATCCCCTAAAATTTCATCACTCTAATATGAACAAATGGGGATACTTCTCTCTCATCACATCCTCACATTCCCATGTAGCTTCTACAATTTTATTATTCCACCACAAAACATTAACCATGTGAGTGGTCTTGTTTTATAAAAAAATTTATCTATGATTTATAACCTCCACTAGTTGTTCCAAATAAGATTGATATTTCACTAGAGTATTAACCTATGAGTTCAGTACTTGTGAATGATCAAGTATATACATTCTCAATAGAGATAAATGAAACACATTGTAAATAGGAGAGAGATTCAGTGGAATCACCAAACAACAACCAACCATCCCAATATGATCAGGAATTTTTAAGTGATAGATATATCGTGTTCTAATCATTCCCTTCTTCCCAAATCCAAAAAACTTCTTCCAAGGATATTTTCATATGAATACCTTATCACCAAATTTGAATATTAGATCTCACAAATAATTTTAAGAATAATATTTATCTACTCTTAGTTTCACTTACATTCTATTGAATGTATATGACATTATCTATAATTTAATTCTCTATATGGGGTCCCAATTGATTTATTTCTCTTAATTCATCCCATCACAGTGTAGTATCACATTTCATACCAAAGATTCATTCAATAGGATCCATCTGAATGCTTGCTGATCAGCAATGCTAGCCCATCAGCAATGCAAGGTTGGGAGCTATGGAGATCAATGATGCAAGACACAGGGGAGGGTCGGTTCTAGTGTGCTGGGCCTACGGGTCATGTAATGGGCATGGTATGCCTCTGGGCCTTCAGTTCATGTATTTTGGGTCATGTCGGGCCTTGTGCCTTGTGCCTACGGGTCATGTACGGGTTCCCCTTCAACCCATAAAAGGGGGATTATCTATAATAAAATAAAAAAGAAGGCCTTCTGGCCATTCAGGCTATAGATCTTCATATTTACAATTTCAATAGAGAATGATGAATTATGAGCTTCATCTGTCAAATACTTCCTCATGTTTTTTAGTAACAAAACACATAATATGTGCATGAACCGTATTATTCCAACCTGATCATGGTTGAACTAGATAAAAATTCTCAAATTATTCTATAATTTCAAACATTTCATTGGCACCTTTTTAAAATTATCATGGATAAATAGTTGAATATTTATATGAAAAAGACAATATCTATCCCCTTGCCTCATTATTTCATGATCCATATTCTATAAATATATAAATATTTGATATCATTCTATTATTATTGTGGAAAAACTAGTATAATATTTTTGAATTTGAGAATCATCCACATTGTTCACCTTCCCAAGGTAGTAACATATCGATTAGTGATAATTTTTTATCAAATCTTACCATATTCATTAGAACATATTCAACTAATTGAATGTCAATTTATATTTCATGATATTATGATCAGTATATATATCACACATTTCTCCATAAAAATAATTCCACTATATCTATAATGAATACATTTCCATTGTCAAGTCCAAATCATGGATCAGGTTATTTTACTCTTTAATTTTATGTTAGTGAAAGGCATAAGCTGTCACTATATCATTCTCCATGAGGAAGCCTTATAGTCCCTTATTTAATGCATTATTGCATATCATATACCCTTCCCCACTATAGGGTAGAGTAAGCATAATTATGCCGACCAACCCTCTTTACAGTCCTTTCAAATTCTCCTAACCTTCCTATATCCAAAAGAACATAGCCTCCTTATGAGTCAAATTAGTGACTGGGTAAGATAGTCATGATAAATCTCTTAAAAATAGATGATAATATCATATTAAACCAAAGGAAACTATGGATATCTCGTTTATATGGTTATTTGTGGCCATTTATCAACATCTTATGTGTTTTAATGGTCTATAAGATATCCTATCTTGAAAATATATGTCCATAAAATGATTCTTTTTCAATCCAAAATTATCACTTTGTTAATTTTTAATATAACTTCACCTTCATTTAGGACATCATGAAAATACTCAAGTGTTCTTTCTTCTCTTCATGTCTCCTTGAATATATAGATATATCATCTATAAAGACAACCATAAACAGATCAAGTTAATCTTTAAATATATTATTAATTAAATCCATGAATATATAAGGATTATTTGTAATTCCAAATAGAATTAATATAAAATCACAATGAATATACCTCACACAAAAGGATTTGTTTTCTATATTATCCTTCTTTTCACTTACCCAATGATACCTAGATCAAAGATCAATCACAAATAAATATTTAACTCATATTTTTTTGACAAACTGAGATCCTACCATGAAAAAAAGACCCCTATATTATTAATAAAAAAACATACACAAGACTAAAAGTAGAATATTTAAAAATATCCTTCCTAAAAAGAGGAAAGAGATCAGCTGGGACATGATCAACCCAAATATAATCATTACCATTCATAACCTCTTTAGAAAACCCATCTGCCAACACATTTTCCTCTCTATAAGTAGGAGTAAAAAAATGATCCTTTGAATAAAGAGAGTGCGAGCATCTAATCCAGTGGTTATTGAGCTTCCATGAACGATATAAAGACCCATAATAATTAATTTAATAATATTTAAAAGTCCCTATTAATGAATTTAATGATTCATTTACCCATATTTCTTCTTAATAATTAATCATGTACACCCCATGGTGAAGAAATATGCATAATGAATCATTCATCTAGATTATCCTATAGTTTCTTCTTCAATTAATATAACTCAATTACGGACATTCTAAATGAATTATTTAACATGTTTGTAACACTAGGTATGAGTTATATTGAAGAATACACTTTACAAGTCAAGGGATGACTATGTATCTCTATTGAAAAGACATAAAAAAACTTCCATATAGAAGACATATCCAGAGTATGGTGTTTCTCCCCAACCATATGTGATAAACATCCCCTGGAATTAATTTCTATTAGGATATCATGTTCATACTCACAAAAATATAAAATTATAGGTTGATTTGGAATATTAAATATAAATTCCATTTTTTCACAATTTATATGTGATCTATACAGAGGGATGAATTTTATTAAAAACAAATTCATTGAATTCAACTTGAGGAAGAATAACATGATTTACAAAAATCATAATAACAAAAATTTCTAAAAAATATGAAATATAAACTAGAGACACGATCATCACACTGTTAAAAATATTCACACCTAACTCTAAATCTAATCGTTGAGGTGGTGATATGACACCCTTTTAAAAAATACTCATATATGAAATAGTGTGTAGAGCCTGATTCACATAATGAATTTTCATTATTGATTGTATGATAAGTATACCATTCATGTCATCATTAGGAACTTCAACTTTGGATGTAGTATTAGAATTTTCTTGGCCTTCTCCCTTTGGATTCTTCTATGGTAAGTTCCCATGATGATTGTGAAATTTTTCAAAATAATTCCCTATTTCATTATTGTTGAAATCAATGTATATAAGTGGTTTATTTTATTTCTCATTACTCAAGAGTATTATTAACCCTTTCTCCACATATTAAGGGATGTATTTTCTCATTAAGTAAGTACTGGGTGATTCTTTTAGCAATTAAAAAATGTTGAAAATATCATCCTCCATTTCTTCTTCTTCGAAAAATTTCTTTTTTGTTGGTGCTTACCTGAATTATTATTTTCGTAACCTCCAAAGAATATATAATAACTAGAAGATTTTTTCTATACCAAATTGTAATGTGAAACTATATAATCATATGATGAAAATATTTAAGAAATTAGTTTCGTTCAAAGAATTATCTTAATACAATATGTAAGATGGTCAATCTTACTTTTTGGGTTACATATTTAGTTTTTAATAAACCAATATAATTAGGTAAAGTTATACTCATAGTCTACCACTCTAATTCATACGACTACTATAATGTGAGAAACATTCTATTGATTTTATATCACTATTCTTTGTGATAGATTTTCTTCAAGAATATCACTTTATAATTTATCTACTCTCTAATTTATTTTTCATCTACCTCATTAGTGTTTTGGATCAATTTCAAAAGTTATTCAACTTTTACTTTCAAACAATACAATACCAGAATAACCGCTTCACTTTCATTTCATCCCAAGGAAAAGAATATATATTTGAGGGTATAATTCCATTTTCACCAACAAATTGAAATGTATTTCTATTAAAACATGTAGTCTTCAATCACATGAATTGATCTAGATTAGGTGAATGAGGTTTTGAAACCCGGGGTTATTTCATACGGGAAAGGTTATTTACTATAACTAGTGTTGTGTAGACAAATATTTGCAAGATATTTTAAGTTCTAATACCATCTATATTGGCTTTTTATGTCGGTAAGTCCCTAAATTAACTCTAGGTGTTGACTCCATTTGTTCTATTAGGGGCCATCACTAAAAAATGGAACACACTATGTTATCTTATAATGGATTAGTTTAGCAGTCATAAAAAAAAGATACATACTATAACACCTCTTCCTAGATACCCCTAAACCGGTATATCGAGCCAATTATATAATAGGACTCATGCGTGCCTCCCCATATGACAGAGGTTACTGACAAAAAATGAGGGCACAGTGTGTAACACTGGGGAGGCTATTCCCACATATCATAGTATGAATATTGTGGAAATAACTATGTATCACACACATTTGTAAATAAATAGATATCGATAATAGTAAGTAAACACAAAAGAACATGTTATAATAATAAATGAAATTTTGATAAAACCCAAAACAACAATGTCATACTTATAAAACTATTCACCTACTGGGCTGACCATACAAATATAGGAGTGTAAAATAAATTGAAATTAATGTATATGGCTATAATATTATCTCTGAGAAAGACCAGCTGCCTAGTCCCAAGATACCATTGAACTACTCCATCCTGATTATAAGAACCCACATGAGTAGCATAGCTTAATCATGCATCATTAGGAATCATTTATATCCACTATGAATCTGTGATCAACATGAATATATGAAAGAAGGTCTGTACTCAAATGGAGGTTCATGTACAGGGGTGGGAAATAATATTAGTAGTCCCTCCCAATGATGAACCTATAAAATTATTCTATAAGTGCATTTCCATGAAATATTCTATGCCTAGGTAATACATATCTAAAATTTAAATAATACCAATAACATGATAATATAAATATAACTAGGTTTGTAATACTAATTAAATGTTAATTTTCTATAATGGATATCCATATTTATATATATTTATACATGTATAGTATCATACCTACAAATATATACATAAATATTTATATACATGTGTAAGGTGAAGAAAACCATATGAACCCAAAAATAGACAATCATTGGGTCTACCATCTTGATCTATTGGACACCCTGGGCATGGGAATTGAACTGGACATCTTTCCACTCAAGACATGTATCATTGATTTGATCTATGAATATATAAAATAAATTGAAAAATATCTACTTTTACCGCTGCTGAAAATTTGTAAGAAAATGTCACACTGCCTCAAGGGGATACTCATCCTCACCCTCGATTCACCCATACTCATCTCCAATAACTGTAATGAAGGATTCCAGAGAAGTACAACGATAAATCCTATAAATGTTCACTGATCAAGAGTCAATGAATATCCTTCCATGTTAATCCATTTCAATGTATGAGCTATAGGTCCCAGATTGTAGGAAATCACAATATTGAGACTCGGGTGAACCATAAGGGTTTTACCCTTAGGGGATCTATATATCGATATCACCAGCAAGACACCATGCCCACCACTTGGGATTTAGATGTGGACGACATGACCAATGTCAATCATAGATGTGATATTCCATGCTTAACCACCCTAGGAAAGTAAACACTCATAAGCATTATCCCAGAGAGAACGTCTAGATTTCCTCATCATATGAAAAATAGAGGAGGTCATAATAATCCTCCATATTACATAGGTCAAGGAGAAAATAATAACCTTCTATAGACTATAAGTCTAGGAGTTCATAATAATTCACCAATAAACCCAAGTTTAGGCAAGCACATTCATCATCATTAACCCATAATTCGAGGAGAGATTAATCATCCTTGTCACTTGGGATAGCGTAATCACCCAAGAGTATCATTCATAGGTAAAACATGCTATTATATAATAATAGTAGGCGTAAAATATGGATCATAGTATGAACCTATAAATGTCATAAAAATACAACAACCAAACATATAGGCTTGATATCCAGATCCTTGGAAGTACCAATCAGTATACAAATAAATATAATAACTAACATGTCTCAGAAATAAAATCGCATGAAAAACATCTTGACATAACAAATGGAATGAATGATTTTTCATGCTAGGTTAATCAACCACAAACCATGAAGAGACTATTGTAATCATCAATACATCAGCATTAAACATTTTAAAGTATTATTAAAAGTGTTACGGTGGATTATTTAAAGACCCACCACTTCCACAACAACCTCAAGGGCTTACAAATTCAGCATAGTTTCTAAGGCGACACCTGCTTCCATATATACCCAAACTTGATGTAATGAATTAGGGGAAATCAAACATCACAGAACCCACTGGGTCCCCAAAGTCAAATATATATAGGCATCCTACTTCGTCTCCTCTAGGTCTATACATAAGTGAAGGAATCCTACATAGGATCATTATATGTAAGGTTAAGGATGAAATCCTACATGGGATCCTTGTTTAGAAGGTCAATAGAGGAACCCTACAAGGGATCTGAAAAATGGTTCACAATTAATGAGATCCTACTAGGGATTCCCTAGGTCCACATGTAAGCATTGCCATCTCATAGGGGTCCCCTGGTGATCTAAAGATGTTATAGGAATCCTATATGAGATCCTCTAATTCGAAATGTAACAAGAGAAATCCTATAGGGGACCCTAAAAAACAACTTGTATAAAAAACATGTTGGCCAGAAGGGAATATCTCACTAGGGATAAATTTTAAAGGGGATTCTAAGAAGTCATCCGTCAAATGATATATATCATGTCTCATCAATTATCATTGGTCTGACTCTCCGGAGACAAAAAATTTCTATAATAGGAGGATGAACCTCCCAATTTAGATAAAAAATATAAAAATCCACCTAGGTTTCCTCAAACCACCATAAAAGTTTTACCATCAGGATCTAAATATAAAGATACTCAAAATAGACTATAATTTGTCCAATTTTGGATCCTATGAATAAAGATATGAAAAAAACTCAAATGCTTGCAAGGGAGGAGTACATGTCATGTACACTCAAGGACCCACCTATGCGTGTACTCCAGCTGGACATGGCCTGTAAAATACCATGTACATGGTGGGTTGGTCCTATATAAAGCTTGTACCCTATATGAGGATCCTATATATGTAACTAACATGGAATGACCATATTTTTCACCAAGTCATGTATCCATACAAGGCATAAAACCCACACAAGTTCTTGTTGTGTAATTTACACACCATGTTCCCCTAGCATGGGTACCATGACCAGGTAATCAACAACACATATGATTCATGTTAAATTTCATGTAATGAACATACACATATTGTAATTTAGAAAATTCAACATCCATAAATAGAAAAAAAACACACAACATGTGTTCCTTGAACAACATGAAATGTAGACAGGTATGCTCGAATGTAAAACTGTTCGAAATGCCCGAAACCCCCGTTTAATCCCCAAAAAATAACAGACTGAACCATGCTGGGTAGAATGAAATCATCAAATACTATTTAAATTAGAAAATGTAAAATATATGGTGTTCTATATCAAAAACCTAAAAATTTCCAACCTTAATCTTCACCCATTTACACATTCCACAACTACCACACAACGATCCAATACATCCCAAGATTAGTAATTGTACTTATCTTCTCCTCAATCTCTTTCTCTCTCTCTATCCATTATCTATCTCTTAGGGGGGAAAGGGAGGATCCATATGGGGCATGTGTGATAATCAATAGGAGAAATCAATAAATTAAAATGAAAACAAATAAAATAAAGAAAAATAAAAAGAAATGAAATAGAGGCCCAATTCGGCCCCAACACCAAAACAATGTTTTCCCCATCCTAGGAAAAACTCCCCAATATAGAATCGACAGTATAGAAAAAATATATATATGATGCTCCGTTCAATTGATATGATCGAAAAAACCTACATAAATAAATTAATATTTCATTCATTTAATAATTATTATTATTTATTCCACTACAATTAAGATGTATTTTAAATCTACCAAACTACTATGTTAGAGTAAAAAGCCTATTTTGGAACAAATGGAGGGGTCAAAAAAATTCCAAGATCATCTACTTGGGGAAAATTAACATTTTTCAACTTAAGTATATCAGATAGAAAACATTTAAATTTCTAATCCAAATTTTTAGACCCAAAAAACAAAGCACATTACAATCTCCCCACCAGGAAACTTATCATCCCTGAAAAGCCTAGTAGTAAAAATATTTACCATGATCTCAACCAAATGAACTGTACGAAAATCTATCTAAATATGGTATGGACCACTCTCAACACGCTAACAACTATCTCATATACAGGAGACACATAACTGTGACTGATCTAGTACACCCCACTATAGGAATAACCTTATTTTTGAAAAAAAACCAAAATCCATGTGCAATTTATCATTGAAATTGATGAATTAAAATGGATAATTAGGGTTACTACCCTCAAACAGGAAATGGTTCGCTCCCCACTATATGGATTAACATATACTTATACTTGAACGTAACCTAAAAAAGATTATTCCACAACCACGGAAGATATTTAATAGAAATGAAGCTTGGAATTGGTAAAACACTCTCTCAGTGTACTTAGGATGATAAAAATATAGAAAATGATCATCTATAACAAAGAGTGCACTATGATTAATAGAAAGGAATGTATATATCTCTCCCAAAAAAATAACCCTTGAATAAGATACACATGACTTTAACCAACACCCGCACCATGTCCCTGAAAATGCATGCCCAGGTTCAGACATAGGTCCACCAAATCATGGTACCCTTTTATTTTCGATGTCACCACATCCATGGAGAGACATTCATCATTTTAACCACAACTCTTGGGAATCCATGCCGATGATAAGTCTTGGAAATAGTGGTCGATCGAGCTGAGCACCCAAAGAGTCATACGCGTCAAAATGGGTCTTGATAATAAAACACCCTAGGTTCTAACAAAAAGTTGAAAGAATCAACATGCCAATAACAATAAACTCAATTAACTACTGTTCCTCACTCTAAAATGAACCTACAACCAAGATCACTACCTAAAAAGAAATCAAAAACCTCTGGACAACCTCTCACATAGATTTCCCTTGAACCAAATGAAATTTAAACCTATAAGAGTCTAAGTCAAAACATAGGGCCTCTAGCTATCCCACCTAGCCCTAAAAAATAATGACTCATATCTGGGTCATAAGGTCTAACCACCTAGACTAATAGGCCAAACATTATAATATGGTGAGTATTACAGTGATATTCGATGGTCAAGACTACATACATGGCCTACAAGTGTATAACACTCACCATGAATCACCATAAGGAACTAATTGTTCGAGGCCAGGATACCAATGTAGAAGTGATACAAAACTGACACTCACTGGGAAGATATATACATTAATACCCTATAGAGTACCAGTTCATGAGAAATGCTAGCTACCTATCATCA
The DNA here is from genome assembly GCA_963277665.1 of Viscum album. Taxonomy (NCBI): domain Eukaryota; kingdom Viridiplantae; phylum Streptophyta; class Magnoliopsida; order Santalales; family Viscaceae; genus Viscum; species Viscum album. Next base: position 1,627,790,392 of record OY728130.1, read on the forward strand.
TTGTACATAGTGATCGTACAAGATAACCAAAATATATATACCCCCATAAGGGTATCACATATGTGCATCATGGTACCTAATAACCTACTAGGACATCACACTTTCTATGCATGGGGAATGAGTCACCAGCATCACCACCAAATTCATCAACTTAGATCCACAAATCCCAAAGACAGCAGGAAATAAATATACTAGTAGGATCAATTGTTCGGATTTCCACCAAAATCCTATTTGGGAAAACAATATTTAGGTTCTTTTCGACACTTTAAAAACTATCCTCTACTATTAGTATAATACACACAATAGTAGTCATGTATGATGTGAATCCAACATGCCAAATATGATTCATGAGATTCCTCTTTTATGTGCCAACCAAGATTAAAAATTCATCCTTGGCCTCATTCCCAGGCATCAAGATCCACAAATCCACAATAAATCATAAATATACAAATAATTTTCATTGATAATGGTGTCAATCATGTAAGACTATAAAATAAATGATCATAAAAACAATCGCCTACACATGGAACCGCGAAATTCTTAATGGAATAAGTGTCCTCAATTGACCAAAATGTTATCAATCATATGTTCTAAAAATTTCTGAATACTCATACCTAATATATACCAAAATGTAAATAAAAGGAATGTGAAAACTCTAATACCAGTTCATAACATCCCAACCTGAATGCCACTAAAATGGTTCTCTGGGTTGGTTTGTCACGAGGCCTCAATCATGAATCCCCATACAGAAGAGGCTGTAGACTAGTAGCAAGGTCCCTCGTTGTGATATTGGGAATAATACTCCCTCATAAAAAAATAATAAAATCATGGGAATATCTAAGTATCACACACAATATGAAATTAATATATTATAGAGTCAGTAAATAAATTTAAATGAACACGCCATAAAAATAAATTAAAATGCTATAAAATCCCAAACAACTATGTCATACATGCAACATTATCACCGAAAGGGAAAACTGTATACATACAAGATTAAAAAAAAAAGAAACTAAAATTAATGCATATAGATCTACTACTAATTCTGAGCCATCCCATATACTTGGTCTCTAGAAAACTTCAAATTTCACATGCCTGATCAGAACAACCCCCACGAGAATCACCACTACATCATGTAACAATAGGCCTAGACCCAATCCAACATGCATCTGTGCTCAAAGAAAAAACATACATATGGTATGTACACAAGTTAAGGTTCACATACATGGGTGAAAAATAATATCTATATTCCCCTTAATGATGAAACTATGAAATGATAACATATGTGCATGCTCGTGAAATATGATCAGCCTTGCTGAGATAAAACTAAAAGATAATTAAAACAAATATCATGAAACAATAGTTAATCCTTGGGTAGGTAAAAACTGCCAACAGGGAAAGTGATTTCATAGATATCGATATTTATATGTGTGTATACATGTATAGTACCATGACTATATTTAAAAATAGGAAAATAAGGAAGTAATGTGAAATAAGTCATATAAAACCATCAATAGTCTATGACATGGATTTGAGATAAATGTCATTCCACTCAAGCCATGTATCAATATATTGATCTATTGTTCTGTAATCCCAACTAAAAAAATACATAATTTATCTGGTTCTAAAAATTTCTCTGAGTAAGAAACATCACCATAGGGGGATGATAGTCCTAACCTTATGTTCACCTGTACTCAGAACTAATCACCATAATAACAATTCCATGGAAGCACATCTGAACATCATGTAAATTATAACTAAGATAGATTCCATGCTGCTCATTATAGGTAAATCTAGTCAAATATTTAAGCCCTCGGACTGAGTACATAGGAAGTAATGACATTGAGACTCAGATGGACACTAATGGTATGACTCTTAGGCTATCTATAAGTATATCTCACTGGTGAGACTCTATTCCCGCCCCTCGAAATAAAAATGTGGAAAACATTCATCATTTAAATCATAGTTGTGAGACACCAGTCTCATCCACCCTAATAATCTAAAGGCTCCTAACCCCAATCCTAGGGAGAATGTATGGAGATCCACTTCATTTGAAAAATAGAGAAGAGTATAATCATCTCTCATAAGACACATGTTGAGTAGAGTTTAATCATCCTCTATAGTCCACAAGTCGAGCTGATTATAATCATCCACTAATAACCCCAGGTGGAGCAGAGCATAATCATCATCATTAAACAACGATATGAGGAGAGTGTATTCATCCTCAAGACATGAGAGACTCTAATTATCCATGAGTATCATTCCAAGGGATGACATTCCCATATATCACAATAGTAGGCTCAAAAGAAGGATCCCATGAGGCACATATCGAAATTCAAATAATACAATAATCAAATATATCGGCTCAATATCTAGTTCCCAAGTAGGAACTTTTGGTATACTAGTAAATATAAGAGATAACATTCCTCATAAGTTGGATCTCATGAAAAAAATCCATCCATCTCAAAGGGAAAGAATGTCACATAATGTCAGGCTCCTCAACCACAAACCCGTAAGTACCTATGGGAATCATCATTTCATTAGAAGTAAACATGCTAAAGTATAAGTAAAATAGTTAGGGTGTTCTAACACCTAACATCTTAATACTACCACTTCCCCATGGGATTACATGTTCGGTGGAGTTTCTAAGGTGACACACGCTACTACCTCTATTCAAACCTAACATACTATATCATGGTCGGTCAAACTTCAGGGCCCCAGCTAAGCCTCTCAAGTAAAACATGAACAGACAACCTACATGGGATCCTTGAGTTCAAGACTTAACCATATGAATCCTAATTGGGATACATAGATGGTAGGGTAAGGGAGTAATCCTACATGGGATCCTCGAATGAGAATTCGATAGAGGCATCCTACAAGGGATCCTTGAAATGATACATAGGTAAAGAAATCATACTAAGGATTCCCTAGGTCCACATGTAAGAAAATGAATCCATAGGGAACCCATAGTAACAAGAAGGAGTTATAGACATCATACATGATATCCTCTTATTCGAAACATAGTTAGGGGAATCCTATTTGGGATCCTTAGAAACAACTATTCTCATTGCATTTTAGGGAATAAGAGAATATATCAGAAGGTATACATCATCAAGGGGAGGATAAGAAGGCATAAATCATAAGATATATCTCATGAATTATATCAGATCAAGGGCCGCACTCTTAAGAGATATCTGAATTTTATAACTGTAGGAAGAACCCCTCTATTTAGGGAAAAATATTGAAATGCCTCTTAGGAGTCCTCATAAAACCACAATGGTTTTACCATCATGATCTATGTAAAAGGAAATAAAAATATACTAATCTTGGGTCAAATTATGACTCTTGGGAAAAAAATATATGAAAACCATCAAACGGAAGTAAGGGAGGAGTACACAACATGTGTACCCTAAAGGGACCACCTTGGCATTTACTCCAGCCCGACATGGCCTATAAAATCTTATGAACCGGGCATGTTATACCTACACACATTGTGAACCCTACAAAGGGAGCCATACCATGTACCTCACATGGCCTAGACATGTATATCGCCTGGACATTCACTTATACATGGAGTGAAAACCAAACGGGTTTTAGCCATGTACATTACACAACATGTTCTCCAAACATGGAAAACCAAGACGGGTACTCAACTACATGCACTACTACTAAACATGTTTTTAATAGCACTAGTATTAATCTGTGCACCAAAAATTGATGATAAATAGAATCTTTATGATGCTCAAGATAACGCTGATAAATTTAACATTTATCAGTGTTTTTGGCCTTGATAAAAAAAACATTTATTGAGATATTAATTTTATCACTGATAAATGGTATCATTTTTCAGTGTTTTTGTTGGTAGCACTTATAAATGGTACCCTTTATCAATGCATTATTTTTAGTGCTAATAAAAAAAGGTTTTTTCATTGTTTTTTTAGCACTGATAAACATCTGATTAAATAAATTGAATAGTTAAAAAAATGTTGTTTATTAAAAAAATATTACAAATTTTATTAATTAAATAATTTTTGATAAAAATGAATAAATTGATTATACATTATGAAATATTAAATATTTTATTAATTAGATGATTATGATAATTACTATTAAAAAGTTTTATATATTAAATATAATGATATATATTAACATAAATAAATATAATTTATAATTTAAAATATATTTATGCACATTATATTAAATAATCATATATTCAGTGAATAATGGTTTATAATTAAAAATTAATTTTAATTAATAACACTAAGTAATTTCAAGTCTAATGGATATATTATTGAATGTGTCATTTGATTTTTCAATTTAACATAGATCAAAGGTGGCTAATATTGATTTCATATATACGTAATTAATTAATTTTAATATAAATTTCACACACAGAAAACATATCCATTTTTTCAATATTGTTAACGTGTCCATATTTTTAATTTATTTAATTTCACTAATTTTTAACATATATGAATATGCATGAACATAAAATTAGATAATGATATTATTTTTCAAAAAAAAATCTATAATTATAAATAAATAATTATAATTTTATTATAAATATATCTAAAATGGAATATATTTACTATATTATTATTTTAATATTTTTATTAAGTATATATATATTCACAATTTTTTACTTATAATTGTTATTATAAATATTTTAGCAATGCTCAAGTAGTAAGCGCTAATAATGGTACGCCTTTATCATTGGGTTTTCACAGAAATATAGAATAGGCTTTTCAGTGAAAATAAATCACTAATAAAATGGATATTTATCAGTGGTAAAACTTTAGCACTGATAAATATGGATTTTATCAGCAATTATTACATAATAACTGATAAAAAACTCTTTATTAGTGATAATTTGTAAGATCTGATAAATGTTTCTCATTATATTTAAAAACCCTATTCATTTTTGAACCCTTTGTGATATCACATGCATTCTGTGGAAGCCACACACTATTGACATTCCACTTTGTTTAATCAAGTCTCAAATCACACAACTCGACTACCTCTAGCAGCTCATGCATTGTTAGACATCTAGGGTTTGGTTGTTGTTAAATTTATCTAAGTAGATTCTCTTAAACCTAGTGAGGTAGGCCACATAATTTTATTTTTGTATTTATATTTATATTTTTGATTTCTTTTTCAAATATGTTATGAGTTATTTGCAGTCCAATCCTTTTATACTATTTTGATTTTAGATTATGAATAGATTGATTTTTTTTGATCCATTGTTTGATTGAATACCAATTTGGATATCCTATTTTGGTCTTTTTTATTTTTTTAATTGAATCAATTTTCATTACTTCCTATATCTATACGCCAGCTTTCTATACATAAGTATTACTTTTTTACTACATATTGATCATTGGTTGAGAGTAGTTACAATTATTCCATATCTATTTCTATATATGGTTCTTGTTAATTGATCCTTGTTGTAGATTTAATATTCTTCTTAATACTAATGGAACTATAATTATAGTTTCATTGTGATTTAATATGCTCAATGTTCATTCCATTGATGTTTTAGGTATGGTTCCCTAACACAGAATCTATAACATGATTATTTTAGTATTTTTTGATAAAATTTAAGTTAGTTTATTATGAATGTGTTTAATTGTCATGTTAACTTTATAGAAAAATAAAAAACATTCTTTCATTATAAATGTCAAATAAAATTTTAAATATGTTTTCATAATAATCCATGCTATAATTTTATATCATTCTTTGAGTTAGTGGTAAAATTGACCCAAAAAATTAACATGTAATAATTAATGGATGAGAATTAATATGAAGTTAATTTTTATTTTAATATACTTATTACAGATGTATAACTGTTTTATTTTGATTTTATTAAAGTGGTAAATTATTATTTGGAATATTTAGTTAATGAATATATATGGAAAAGAAATATAAGAAATTTTTAATTACATAAATGAAATCATATCATATACAAAAATGTTTTTTAGTATTTAATAATTTCAGGCAATATATTGAGACTCTGACCTCTAAAAAGTTTAATGGATGAGAATTATAGGGATTATTTTTATCTTTTATCAAGGGATCATAATTTTAGTTGCTGTTCTGAAAGGGTGGTTGAAGTTTTCTTATATAATTGAGAACAAGTTTCATTTTCTCAAATACCCAATCCTAAATTTGTGATAAATAAATATATACCGATAATAAGGATTCAATTTGAATAAATTATATATATTTTCTTCGTTACCAATAAATATTAAGGGCATGTATGCATCTTGGAAAATGAAATGAGGATGAGCTGTCCATAACTTTTACCTTTGATTGAATTTACCAGATATAACCTTACACAGTGGAGTAACTCTTTTCAGAAGTCTAATTACCCATTTTCTTCTACATACTGAAATTCATTGACATAATAAAATGTTGTCTTTCCCTTGTTATAATTGTTTATAACTTTTACCTTTGATATTTAATATATTATGTGTATTTATTTATATATTGTACAGAATTAATATTTTATGAACCCAATAAAATGGATATGAATCAAAAAAGGATGAAAACGAATAGTTTGACAAACTAGTATGAATATGTAGTTAAAGAGTACATCATGATTATAAGGGAGCATTCAAAAAACCATTCTAAAATCTGCTATCCATGTTTACATTGTTGTTATTTGGGTCAAATTAGTCTAGAAGAGTTGGAAGAACATTTTATTTTTCATAGAATATATCAAATCTATAAATTAAGGAATAAACATAAGGAAAAAATAATTTTGGACACCTATTGGGATGATACTACAGTTTCTAAATCATTTTATATGAATACCTTTGTAAATGATAATAGAGATCACATGTAAAAAATGAAAATGTCAGTTGAAGTTGACAATCATGATTTTTCATAGTTGTTTGTGGAGTTTAATAGATTTTTGAAGAAACCATTATATACCAATTTTACTAAGTAGACAACAATTTTAGATTTATTGAAGTTATATAATTCGAATTCTGGTTACAGATTGAGTGACACCAGTTTTACAAAACTACTTAGTCTCATGAATGATATGATACCAGAAGAACAAAAACAACCATGAAAAAATTTTGATGCTAAAAGAATGATAAATTCAATCTCCATGATCTCAAAATAAATACACGCTTTTCTAAATGATTTAATATTGTTTCTTAAGGACCATGAATCACTCATTAAATGACCTAAGTGTGGAATTGTTCGATAAAAAAATGAATCACGTCCTTCAATGTCTATATGGTACATTCTAATAATTCCATGGGTTAAAAGACTATGTGGATATCCTGTGATACAATTAACATAGCATGTATATATAAGAATTAAATATGGGATCCTACATCATCTAGATGATTATCCTTAGTGGAATAAAATTGATTATGAGTCTCCTGAATATGTAAATGCACCAAAAATCTTGCATCTTGCATTGTCTATTGATTTAATAAATTCATTTGGTTTATAGATTAGTACACACAATACATGTCCCGTCATGTGGGTAAATTATAAATTTATTTCATGATTTTTATGATGTGAAAATAGACTATGTTGTTTCCTCATAATTATAGACCCAAGTAACCCAGTAATGGTATTGACACCTCTTTGGCTCTATTGATCGAATATCTCAAATTGATGTTGGAAAAAAGGGATAAAATATATGATTCTCATAAAAGTGTAGAATTCCCATTGAGAGCCACGTTGTGCTGAATGATAAATGACTTCCCTACTCACAGAAATTTATTAGGCTATAGTATTAAAAGAATTTTGGTGTGTGCCATTTTTGTAAAATGCATATACTCAGTTCAGTTGGAACATTTATCAAAAAGTGTGTGTTTAGGGCATATGAAATTTTTACCACGATGTAATAAATAAACAACCTAGATGAAAACATTAAATAGTAATATCAAATATGATAAAACACTGTATGATGTAAAGGGTGAACAAATATATAATAATGTAAACAATATTGACCTTTTTGGTAAACCATTTTCTAAAAAAACATACAAAATCAGGTTGGAAGAAGAAATGAATTATTTCTTACTTACCCTATTGGAATGTTTTGTAAGTGAGACATTATATTTGATGTCATTAAAATAGAAAAAAATATATTTTATAGTGTTATGGGTATATTAATAAATGTTATTATAATAATAAAATATAGCATAAAGGCTTGTTTGGACATGATTGAAATGGGGATAGGGGAAGAATTTTCACCGGTGAAGTGTAAAAGGTAGATTTTTCTTTCTTCAGAAGCTTACAATCCATATAGGTAAGAAAAATTTCAATTTTTCTCATTTTTTCTAGTGGAATGTTTTCACAAAGGTATTCATCAAATATAAATAATGTCATTTTATTGACTAATTTTATGTTACAATGACTAAAATCACACGACTGTCATGTTTTCATGCCATATTTAATGGTTGTTTCTTTCCATTGCATTCTTCCTCAAAATGAATGACATATATTAACCAGACATTGATTATATATCAAAGCCATATGTATTAATTTTATAGACCCAGTGAAGTTTCCCATCATTAATAAGGATATTGATGTCATATTATGTGAATTAGATATGTTCTTCCCTCCATCATTTATCGATATAATGGTCTACCTAATGGTTCACTTGGATAGATATGTTCAACTATGTGGTCTGGTCCATTACAGATGGATGTACCTCATTGAATAGTATATGATGATTTTGAAAGGGTATGTTATGAATCAAAGTCGGCCAGAAGGTTGTATTGTAGAATGATCTATTGTATAAGATGTTATTGGATTCTATATCGATTACATATCAGATGTTTAAAGCATTGATCTCCCAAGGCATCGTCAAAGAACATGTCTTATGGGGGAAGGGATATCCAGAAGAGATGTTATTATAGTTATCTTAATAGAGAGGAAGAAATCACACCATCACATATTAAATAATAGTAAATATGTAGATCCTTACATTTAATCCCACAAATAAATTCTTATATATTTGAATCCATCCAAGGATGAAGGATGGATATCAAATGAAAAAAAATCAATAGTTTATAGGGTAGATAAAAAGTAAAATTTAGAAGGAGTTAACTAAAAATATGAATTGAATTTTTGAACGTCATTAATGGCTAGCTAGAGGACTGAATGAAAATTTTATATCTTAAAATAGTTTTTTCATAAATGGTTATTTATTATATTCAAAATCACATGAAGACTTCAGTACGTTGAAAAAAAGCGTTGTTATGCTTACGACTGAAGTGTTGAACATATCTGGTTCCATGGATAGAAACCTAATTTATGAAAATATGTCATATTTTTGGAATTATCAAATAGAAATATGAGTTGGATTATACAAAATTTCAAGTGTTTATTTTCTGTTGCAAATGGGTTAATAATATTAATGGAGTGAAATTTGATGAAATGGGCTTTTGAAGGATGATTTTGTTGTGGAAGGGGAAAAATAGGAGGCATTCATAATGGAGTAACAAGTACTGAACGTATTTTATGTCTCTAATAAAAAAAGATTTGGTCGGCTGTCCTGCTGGCTACTAAAACAATTTTTGATTTAGATAAAAAATCAATTGAGGATGACCCTTTTATTGGGACATCAAACTAGAAAATGACTATCCAAATATAGATAATTTATTGTATGTTAGATGAGACCATAAATATGGGATTTTGATTCCCGATATAGGGATGAAATTCTTGAAACCTTTCAAAATATAAAGGAAGTTCAATAAAAAGGTAATTTTTTTTAATATATTTTATTTTTCATTATAATATTATATGTTATCTACTACATTAACAAAATCTAAATTAAATGTTTGACTAATGATGAAGACAATGTATTATACACATGATTGTGTCACTAATCCCTTGGAATAAAAACCTATAATGAATTAAACCCTTTTGGAAGGATTGAAAGGTAATGTTAAAATATATTTTCAATCTTTTATCAAAAAATTATATACTAAAATGTTGATATAATTTCCATTATTACTTAAAGAGTTCATTTATTTTAGAGGATTTCATTCCATGTGTCATTTTTTTATAATAAGTGAAATGATGTTGTCTCTCCTAAATCACAAACAAATTCATGATGTTTTTTAGTAAAATAATTCTCCATTTAATTAATGAATTGTTTTATATTTACGTTTTATTTATTTATTTTTATTATTAATCAAATAATAAAAAGTTTCTTATATAGGTTGTCTTTTTTTGATTTATGGGGTATATCCATCTTTTATGCCTTTATAAACAAAAACATTCACATATATATCCTCCCTCAAAAAATTATCACCCCTATAGTGTTGTATTTATCACTTTTTTCATGTTATCTCCACTACCATTGAAGCAAGACAAATGATGTTGCCTCTTCTCAATTATAGAGGTAATATTGATATTTTCACAGTAAAATCATTGTATATTAAATTAATGTGTTGTTTTAAATTTATGTTTAATTTATTTCCTTTTAGTATTAATCAAATAATAGTTGTTTTCTAATATAGGTGGATTATTTTTCTTGATTTGGGGCGGTTTGTCCAAATTTAATGCCTTTCTTCACAAAAAAAATCCAAAAACCTATTCTCCCTCAAAACGTTTCCACCCCTACAGTATGCATTTGTCACATTATTTCATGTTCTCTCCACTTCCTTTATATGAAGTGAAACAATGACGCCTTTTCTCAATTATAGAGGTAATCTTGATGTTTTCACAGTAAAATCATTATCCTTAGAATTAATATATTCTTTCATTCTTACAATTAATTTATTTTTTTAGAAATACTCACGTAATAATTTTTTTCTTATACAGTTGGATTCTTTTCTTCTATTTGGGTTGATCTATCCATTTTTCAGGCCTTTCTACACCAAATATTCATAAAAACTTCTTATCCCTCAAGAAAGTTCACCCATATCATGTTGAAATTTAATGATTTACATCAAATGCCTTCAACTGCTTAATCGTAGAGGTAATCCTGATACTTTCAATGTAAAATAATTTTCCATGGAATTAATTTATAATTTCATATTGATGTTTAATTTATTACTTTTCAGTATTAATCATAATATTATTTTTATACATGTGGATTATATTTTTCATGATGATGTGTCTTGTTCAATGATTCTCATTTAGTATTATAATTTTGATAAGGAATGCTAATGGAAATCATAGAAACAATTATAAATACGATTTTTTAAAACTTTGGGACATGCAAGAATTAGTATCACCTCAATCCAACACATGATGTGATCGGTATGACTCGAAGTACTTATTTCTATTTCAAAATGACATTAATTTAATTAAGATGAAAAATAACATAATCAAAATTGAGAAACATATTAATATTGTTCTGATACTTTAATGAAATACCCCATAAGTCATTTTTGATGTTTAATATTCAGTCACACCTCAATTTGATACAAGATGTTCCTGATATGACTCAATGTGTCTGTTATCTATTAAAAATAGACATATAAATTTAAAAAGTTTCATTCACTAAAAACCAAGAAAATGTGCTCATATTTTATAGATAATTTAGTGAATGGACTAATAAATCATTTGGGACATGTATAAATTGATCTCATGTGAAACCAATAAATGATGTGATACGTATGAGTTAAAGTTATTGTTTCACATTTAAAATGACATTTTATTAAAAAAGATAAGTGACGTACTGAAAAATGAGAAAACACATTTACATTGTTTTGATAATATAGGAAAAAAATAAATAATTGATTTGGAATGTGTAGGAATCATCCAAACCTCAATCTGATGCATGGTGTGACTAGTATGACTCTATTTGTGTCATTATTTAAAATTGACATCCATATTATTAAAAAAAAATGTCCTACTCAAAACAGAATGAACACATTCATATTTTTATGATACATTAGTACAATGATCCATAGGTGAATTGAGATGTTCGAAAATCAGAAACACCTCAATCTGATGCGTGGTAGGACAAGTATGACTCAAAGTGTGTGTTTTTATTTTAAATTGACATCAATTTTATTTAAAAAGACTACTGAACTACTAAAAATCGATAAAAAAAATTCAATTTTTTTAATACTCAAGTAAAAGGAAACATAAATCATTTTTGATGTGTAAGAATCATCCTCCACTTAATCTAATACACAATGTTATCAGTATGAGTCAAAGTGTGTGTTTTAATTTTAAAATTACATTTTGGTAAAAAACATATGTGACATACTCAAAACTATGAAAAACAATAAAATTTTTCTATACATTTGGAAAAAATCCATATATCATTTGGGATGTGTAGGAATTTTCTGCACCTCAATCTCATGAACGATGTGACTGGTATGACTCAAAGTGCATCTTTTTTTTAAAAACAATTCATCAATTTTTGTAAAACGGACAACTATCCTAATCAAGACCAAGAAAACACAATCATATTGTTTTGATACTCTATAAAAATGATCTCTATGTAATTTGTGACATGTATTAATAATTTTTACCTCAATTCAACAAATGATGTTCCTAGTAATGTGTCTTTTATCAATTTAAAATTGATATTTTAGTTCAAAAGGTGTCACTCACGGAAAATCGATAAAAAACATGTATTTTATTTATAATTTAGGAAAATGATTCATATGTAATTTTTGATGTGTGAAAATATGTTTCATTTCAATATAATACTCTATTTTACCAAAATGAGTGAATAGTGTGTGTTTCCGGTTCAAAATTCCATTTTAGTAAAAAAGAATTGTGGGTTACTCAAATATGAGAAAATAAATTCACATTGTATTTATACATTAGAAAAAAGATCCATACGTCATTTGCAACATGTAGTTATCATCCCTACCATAAGTTTATGCATTATTTGACCGATATGACTCAATGTTTTCCTTTTTATTTAAAATTTCCATTAATTTTATTAAAAAAAACAATTGTCCTACTCAATATTGAGAAACATACTCCATATTGTTATAGTACTTCATGAAAATGATCCATATGTCATTTTTGACATGTAGGTTTTCCTTCTGACTCAATATAATACACGATGTACTTTATATAACTCAATGTGTCCATTATCATTTTAAAATCGACATTTTAGTCAAAAATGTGTCACACATTTAAAACTAATAAAACATGCTTGTATTTATAGATAATTGAAGAAAACAATTCTTATGTAATTTCTGATACGTAGGAATACATTTCATGTCAAAATAATATATTATGTGATCAAAATGAGTCAAGAGTGTGTGTTTCCCTTTTAAAGTAACATTTTAGGCAAAAGAACAATTGATATACTCAAAATTGAGAAAACACATCCATATGGTTTCAACACTATAGGAATATGATCCAAATGTCCCTTGAGATGTGTAGGAATTAGTCTCACCTCAATCTGATACAGGATGTGACTAGTATGACTCAAACTACATATTTTTATTTAAATTTGATATCAATTTTAGTAATATTAAGGCTTTCTGCTAATTTATTTCTCTATATTATTATTAACATAATAATTGTTTTCAAATTAAGGTGCATTATTTTTCTTAATCATTGGTGGTTTGTTCGGAAATAACATGAACTAGGTTAGGATTAGATGAAAAAGAAACATTGATGTTTTTGAATGTATGTAATAATATTTATCAATGTAATTGTATAAACCAATGTTTAAAATATCTATAATATTGTGTTTTTTTGTATTTGTTTTATAAATTTCATTTCATTTAAATATTTTATTTGGTATTTTTTTGTAGATATCTGGTGTGTTTACGGTGGTAGAGTGTGATGTTACTACACAGTGCCTTGGTGTTGAAGGGTGATGTTATGACACATTATAGTATTTTTCTTTACCAATTCTTTTAAACACACTGGTAAATGACTCATTTATTAGCACTTTTAAAAGTGATGATTAATGTGTACTTTATTAGTGTTTCTATGAAAGCTAAAAAATGACCCTCTAACTTTTATTTTTTAAGTGTTTATAAAACAACCTTTATTGGTGATTTTTTTATCACTAATAGAGAACCCTTTATTAGTGTTTTTAAGTATTGATTAACACTAGGTATTTTTTTCCTCACTAACGTATTCAGCGCATTTCTAGTGCCGGTAAAGGTCATTTCTAGTGCTGATAAAGGACTATTTTGTAGCAGTGATGGCTTAATTTGAATACACATGGTGTAATTGCAATATATGTAATTTACATTAAAAAATTCATCTTCCCTATATAATAATAACACAGGATGTGTGGTCCCTAAACCACACATTGTGAATGGTGTTTTTCCCAATTGGGAAACCCTTCGAAACACCTTAATCCCCTATTTCACCCCACAAACAACATATCAGACCCTACAGGGTCAAAAAAAGACATAAAAGGTGGTTTAAACCAAAAAATGAGGAATACGGGTTTCTCAGAGGAAACATAAAAACAAAATTCCTTTTTGTATAATCCGTCAATGTTTCACCCATTTCCATATTTCATGGCTACCACCTGAGAATCTGATGCGTTCTAAGCTCCGGGGAGGAACCTATCATCCCCTCAATCTATTTATCTCTCTAGATATCCTATTTTCAATATCATCTAGACACATGAAGGAGGATACAATGGTGGATATTTTGATAATCTAATTGATAACTGAAGAATAGAAAAATAAAAGGATGAAAAATAAGACAAAAACAAAGAAAAAAATGGGGCCCAACATGGCCTTGGAGCCCAAAATAATTTTATTCTCCACCTAGGAAAAACTCATAGTTCCATACTCAACTGTATAGATAGAATATCAATCTAATTCCCTGCTAAAATTAAATTTCTGTACTAACTTTCATGAATAAATTTACATCTAATTTATTTAATATATATTATTAATTATTCTGATAAAATTTGAAAGGCTATGAAATCTATAAACCTCATTTACTAGGGTAAACATTCTATTCTAGAACAAATTGAGTGGTAAGAAAATTTTTCCAAGATTATATTCTAGGATAAAAAACCATTTTACCCCTTACATGCATTTAATATCAAAAATTAAAATTTCATATCAAAATATATAGTCTAAAAAAACATGGGTCGTTATATAAACATGATTCGTATATTACATTAGAAATATAAAATACATAGATTTTTTATTGTATCCATGATATAACATATTATATCCTAATTAAAATCATTGGAAATAAGGAAAATGGTAATGTATAAACTCATATTCTCATGAAGGGGTAAATACAACAAAATATGTCAAGTGTAAATATGTCATAATCTACATGGACAAATGGATAGTGAAAACACATTCCAGTTAATCAATAACTACAGTTCAATGATAATCTATAGCCAATATCAATATGAAAAAAATGATAATGATAAAATGAATTCTTAATAATATAAATGGATAATTATTAACATTCCTAATCAATTAATTTAAACTAAGATATCATAATACTTACTATCATGTCCTCTAAACCAATACAGAATTCTTAATAAATGGGTTAGTTTAAACCAAATACCCATAAAATATAGCATGCAGAATAATTTTCCTCATGATACCTATCAATGTATTTTGGGGTTTTCTATAACCAGTCTCTTCCCATGAAATTCACTTCTTATACATTCTTCATATTTTTAATGAATAATGCAGTTCATTCTAAAAAAGGCCTTATAAGTTACGAATTATCTATATTAAATAAAAAATAAATAACATCAATATTTCATCATCATAAATAATCTGTATAATGTATAAATACATCATCATTGTACCATATACCCAGTGAAATCAATGGGTGTTGTCATAGATGAGAATACCTTTACAACATCACTCGAACATTTCTTGAGGAAAATATACTTATCATTTTGAAATCATTTATTTTAAATATAAAAATTAACTTAATATCATGAAAAGAAATTTCATTGAAAATGAATATGGAAACATGTTATATAAAATTCAATTTAATTAATAAGTAATGAAATATGTTCATGTGATTTATTTTAAAAAAATATTTCATTCTCCCATTTGGTAAAAAGTACCATGTTTAGAAAATGACAAGAAGATTACTTTTAAAAAATTGTACAGAATGTTGAACATGGGTAAGAATGAATTTAAAAATTTTTTATAGAGTATTAAAAACATTATGGTAACAATTTGAAAATAATAATTACATGAATGAAAATTGACGGGAAATAAATCATTAAGACAATATTTTTACAATAATGCCTCTTACATTTAACTTACATGTTGATTCCTTATCCAACAATTGAATAATTTGAAAATAAACATGTAAAGCCAAACCAAAATAAGAGTAGGGGGAAATATGTAGTGATTATGATATTATAATCGTATTGTTTTCCAAATGTAAAACTGAATATAAACAACCTCGAAAAAAATGTGATTGTAAAATAAATCTCATTTTTAATGTTTTATGAGCCTTGTAAGTGCTTTTAAACTCATTTTTAATAAATTTATATTTACTATACTTATATACCATAAACATATACATACTTATAACAGAATATATGATCTACTTCTTAATGGTTTTCATTTTATCATCATATGTGCAATATTATAGGGAGGAAACACAAACACAAGTATATATATCTTGAAGAATCAACATATAAAAAAAGCTATAGTACCTGGTAAACACCAATTATATAAGTCTTATTCTTCATTTTCAATGTATAAGGTTTGATAAATATCCCAAATTAGTGATAAAAAGTACACATCCTCTTAGGGGGTGGGACACTGGCCAATGGATCTACAATCATATCTCTAGGATACAAAAATCCCAAAGGGGTGCTAGTACTTTCATCTCATACAATAAAAAATAGTTCAAGGGGAAGGTATAATTTTACGACCCTAATAGAATAGGTAACCATCTTATTATAGAGGTAGAGTCTGACGCTCCTCACCACATATTTGTTTTCATATTTTTTGGTCAATTTATGGATCATTTTCTATTATTTCATATATATCCATTTAAATATTCATCACGGGTTTAACGAATAATAAAACCATGTAGAAGAAATAATTATATATCATATGTATTTGTTTAAAACATGTATATTAAACACATAAATAATAACTACATGACATGAATTTCTTATAATAAACATATATATATATATATTATCATATATAATATATATATTTTAGTGCATATCCAACAATATCTAAATTGCACTAAAATCCCATGAGGACATTATTCATAACCTCACTACTTTTTTGGAAACCATCCAACTCTTTTTGATTAAATTTTTCATCAATGTATATTCATTTGGAAAGAAAATAATTTCTTGAATTTATCATTATCCAAGGGACAAACTCTATGACACTATTAGTATTAAAAGTATTGATAACCATAATGATATATATATTTCATATATTTATTCAAGAAGATTCCTCTAGAAAAACAACATCAATACTTAGGATACTAAGGGGTCTTGTGTGATCTTAATAAAATCTGATAATATCTCTATAAAAACGTTTTCCACAATATATATCATATATATCATATTTATATTATATAATACTTTTGGCCATGACATAGAGTGAGAAATAGACATAGATCATGTCAATCGAGTATATTCCTACCTTTTTTCATGATTGTATAAATAATATTGACTAAGTTGATGAATACATCACCAATGATTCATATATATAATAAGACAATTATATTTCACTTATCCAAGTAGTTAAAAACATCACATGTGAAACAACTAATCACGTACATTAATTCCCTCAGTATAATTCAATTATGTTATAGATGACTTTCATTATCATGCAAGTTTAGAAAACACCATCCTGGTTTTACTCCAAAAAATGACATGACTAGCAGCATACCCAATCACTCCATAATTAGCAAAGTGTATGTGGTGAATTTTGTAATCAGGGTATCAATGTATGAAGGTTATCTATAATAACTATAAGCATCTAATCATAAATATATCATACACATCCCTTTACAACCAATATATGATTCTATTCAGAATGACCTTTACATATCATCAAATTCCACTATACTCGATGATGATCATCAGTTAGGGACAACTCAAGGGTAATAAATTAATGGGAAATCTATCATTTGACCATTCATGTAAAATAAATTTCAGTACACATGAATTAATTCTAAATATATATTTCCTTTATTATAATAACATGATATATTTAAAACAATTTCCACCAAGGTATCATGTTTTTAACACCCATAGATTATACAAGACCCACATGTTGTTACATTGATAATGGTTTTTTAATGGATCTTCTATAATCTATAAAACAGCCAAACAAATGATATTTACCTCACCCCTCATAATTATCTCACATTGAAGATGTTATAAGACAAGGTTGTGTTTGGTCCTTTTTATAGACTAGGGTTCCTTATCTAGAGAAACAACACTATTTTAGTCATAGTTTAGCTCAATTTCTCACAAAATTATAGGAATAACTCCATATTGATAAATGATATTCCATATCCATACATCTTTCTTTCATACCATCTAATGAAATGATATATTCATCCTCTATTGTAGAGTTCACTATGGTGACTTGTGGGGATCTTTTCCAACTAACTACTCCACTATTTAGGAAGAATCAAAATGCTATTTTACTATTCATAATTTATTTTTCAGATTAGAGACATGAATCTTTTTAACTCATTAAATATATACCATTCTATCCTCTGAATACCTAGATCATATAATTAATCATTCACCTGTACATGATGTTTTTCAAAAAAATAATTAGTTACACTTACCCAGATTGGATAGGTATCTACTTGTAAGCATCAATGTATATATGAAATTAGGTCAAGTACATAACATAAAATACCTGATTGATGTTTTCGAGGATTCATAAATAATATTACCACCATATATAAATATTTTTAATGCTCATAACTCTACCACTATTCGTGATATGAAAAACTAGTGAAGAACCCATTTTAGAGGGCTGTATGCTAAACTAAATTAGCAATTTAAAAATATATTTATTCCAACAAATTAAAATTAGTTTCATAGATCTATCTATACAGTTCATCATATCGTGTATGTAAACATATTCACCCTTTTATTTTATTTAGAAACATTTACCTAGACACATCCTCATAGAGTGAAGTATTAGGACATCATTTTTAATAACCAGTTTGTCATCAAAATACATTATTATAAATACAAATATTATCCCACTAATCTACTTGTATAAATAATAGTGATTTTTGTTTATATTGAAACTAAAATTCTTGATTGAATCATAAAAATAGATATTCCAACTCTAATACTCTACCATTAGTCCACACATTGACCATTTAAACATGAAAACCTTATCGTTCATTTGAGACATCAAAACCCTTCGGCTTTATCATATACAAATCCTAAGACAAATTTCTAATGAGGAATAATGTTTTGATATCCATTTGGAATATTTCATAATCATAATGATATTTTATTTTTAGAAAACAGTTAATGGATTTTATCATCATAACATGTGAAAAGTTCTCTTCCTAGTCAATTCCATGAAAATTTTGTAACATGTTTTCATAAAGTGTTTATTATATAGAGACACTCCAAAATCCATGTAAGTTTTATTATAGAAATCCCACTTGAAAACTATGGATATCGCCCCTTCAGGTGAATCTAACATATTCCAAACATGGTTAGTGTACATGTATTTTATCTCATATTCTTTGTCTTTTTACCATTTTTGGGAAACATAAATCTCAATGGCCTCTCGGTAGAATTTTTTTTCATCTTATATTAATGTCACGTCATCATCATTATCCATAAACAATTTTTATATCGTGGGTTCCTAATGATCCTACCTTACCATTAATGTTCTTCTGTAACATAAGTAATTTTTCTTCCATAATTTTTTTTTGGAACTAACTCAACTTCCATCATAGGAAAACTTTTTTTTATTGATCGTGAGCATCTCTAACATAACATTTCCACTAACAGAATCCTCAATCTCTATGTTTCTTATCAAGGAATATAGATAATGAATCCATAGACACATTTTTGTCAACATAATTGTAGAAATAATATCAATTTATTTGCTAGGGATAACAAAAAATTAATAAAATTCAGATTTTGGGTCATGGTTTTCTAAATACATTAATCATATGAATTATTGTAACCCTAAATCCCCATAAAAGACATATTGGGATGTTTCGTAATTAATATCTCATATGATGTATTTCTGTCTACTTAATATGGAACATATTTTATTAATAACCCTTCAATCTCAATATGACAAGACCAAAAAAATATATTAAGGTCACATAAACTCATCATTGATTGAACCATGTCTAAAAAGCTATCATTCCACCTTTTAGATGTACCATTACATTACAACAATGTATAAGGAGTATATTTTGATCCAATTCGACAATCCCTAATATGAGTTATGAATTCCTAGATCATGTATTCACCACCCAAATTTTATTAGTGGACTTTATTACCTTTTATTATTTGATTTTATACTTTTTTTCTGAAAATCATTGACATATTCAAAGGTTTCATAGTTTTGATTCATCAAAATAACATAATAATACCAACTAATGTCATTAGTAAAAGTAACTATTTAATTTTAACCACCATTATCCTATATACTAATTAGTTTACATACATAACTTTGAATAATATCAATAGTTCACTATCCCTTTAACTTTTTCTCCCAAAAGTCAACTTTGTAATTTTTTACAATAACCAAGAATCACAACTACCAAATGATTGATAGTATAATAGGTCCAAAAACCCCTCTCTATGGAGTCTTTGAGTGCGTTTGTCATTTTTGTGTCTAATGTAACAATGAAAAATGTATCTGGGATTAGAATAAACGATGAAATTATTATTATTAATGTTATAAATTTGTTTATTATTATCATGAATATATAGACCAATAATCATATTACCAATTCCAAAAAAAATAACTTTTATATATAGAATAACTATTTTCATAATAATGAATTAATAACACATCTTTTTCCAAAAATATTTAAATCATACATATTAAAGATAAAAATATGATAAGTGTGAAGTACGGTGGGATATAAAATGAAGACATATCACTAGTTGAGAATAATGTATTATATCATTCAATTAAGGGATTTAAATGGATGAGCTCACACTTAAAATGATTACCCAATACATCGTATCAATCTAGTGATCCAAGATTCATATTTCACTAATAAATGTGTATGGTTGGTCATTGTCTCACTACTTAGTTATTTCATTAGGGAATCATCCCAATAAAAAAATATCTCTTGGATAGTCAGGGGATAACTTTTTAATCCAATCCATCATGTAGACCAACTCACCTCTATTCCTCCAGTATCATTCCAGAGGGTTTATCAGCTTTGTATAACCCAAAATATTTTCCATTAATATACTTCAAGAATTTAAACCAATGGAACCCTTATTGGGTAGAAACTAACCAAGGATGATCCTCTATTATTTACTTTTCTTTTCTTATAAAAGGCAATTCAATTTCACCATACTTTGAAATAAACTACCCAATTAAATGATCATGGTCTTGAAATGTTATGTTTTCAAAGGAACTAGAAACATAATATTTCATTTCTTTTAGTCTCATTAATTATCTATACATCATATTAAAATTAACCATTACATAATATATAATAATCATCTTTTCATGCTTTATTTTCTTTTATTTATACATGATTATAATAATATAGTTTTAGAATACCAATTTCAACCACCAAATTAATGCATTCAAACTACATTAATGTGTAACTCATTATACAACTCACAATTCTATGTTAATCTCCCAAAACACAAGAATTCATAAATACTCATACATATCCAAATACATCAAATTTTCAAGGAAAATTAATGCATTGTGTAAAGGTATAGAGTTATATAATATTGAAAAACTCTACATGAGTTATCTTGGAGTGATAGATAGCTAACCCATTAACTTTCCAAGTCATGGAAAGCCTCCAAGAAAGTAGGTGGTATGGTCCGAAATCCATTTACCCTATGATTATTTACACAAGAGAGAATTCAATTCATGAGAACTCTAACATCTAATATTCATAATTTATTCCCAAATACTATTCTCAAGATCATAACTATAATTAGAAATCTAGGGCTTTGTATATTAAAATTTAATTTTATGATATCAAACCAAGTATGATATGCAGAGCCTTATCGTAGAATAAATTTATTATATAAACGGGCATACACTATATTTATATATTTTAAACAATAAATTAAACATGAATATCAAGGAAATATAATAAAAAATTAACAATTTATTTATTTTCCAACACATGAGACATTAATGAACAATTAATAAATAATTGTTAATTATAAAATTTTATAAATTATAAGGAATATAAAAATTATAAATATATTTCAATATTAACCCCTTTATATTTTATATAAATAGAATTTCTGTGATATTTCATGAATTATAAAAATTTTATAATCCAATATCTATTATATAAACATTTTTATATAATCTAAATAACATATATGTTGTAATTTATAAATAGTTTATAAATCAACATTCATGATATCCAACTACAAAATTTATTTATATATCATAAAACATGTCATTTAATTTTTCAAAGGTTATTTTAAGTACTAATTTTTAATAAATATAATATCTTATCAGTGAATGGTTCATAAATATTTATATGATTAATTATAAAAAATTTATAATTTATTAATTTATAAACCATTTATAAAAAACATATTCCCAAACTTCAAAATATATATAAATGTATTCTTTATAAACATTATTAAACAATACATATTTTAAAAATATTTATCTATTAACAATAAAAATGTTTCATTTAAATAATTTATAATTAACTTTCATAAATTTTTATAAATATTTCAATTTATTATTTTCAATATTTATAAAAATTTATAAATAATATAGTTCCATACATAATTATATTATCTTGATTAAAATAATTACATTATTTATTTTCATAAACAAGAGTAGTAAATATTATCTCTTACTTTTTATTTATATGAATTAATGAATTCATTTTAGAATTTTTAAAACTTATTTTTCATAAAATAATTAGCACGTTGATTCATCCTAGAAGATTACGCTCTGATAAAACTTATGAGTTTCATACATTAATCATATGAACATATGTAGTGGAATACAACTCAAACATATGCATATATTTTATTAAGAATCAAAAAATAAATAAATATATAAATCAATGTTCATGGAAAATGATAATATCATTAGAATTATACTTCCTTGGTGAAGTAGAATTTTTGATAAATATAATGAAGTTGAAAAAATCACATTACTACCGGGAGAGACACTGGACAATGGGTCCATGATCATATCTTGAGAATATGAAAATTTTCAAGGGGTTCGAGTGACTTTATTTCAAATTATGAACAACTGTATGTGAGGAAGAGAGAATATTCTACACCCAACACAAGAGGACACCATACTATTATACAAGTAGAGCCTAAGTCTCCTCACATCAAATGAATTTTATACTCTTTTTTAATTAATTTAATATTTTAAATTAATTAATATAAATCCATTAAAACATTTATAATGGTTTGTAACTTATAATTAAACATTTTGGGAGAAATAAATATATATCATATATTTATATATATATTATCACTTGTAAATTTAATACTTAAAAAATAATTGCATCATAAGAATATATTAAATACAAACATATAAATATATATAATATCGTATATAATATATATATATATATTAGTTCATGTCCAACATTTATAATATCCCACCAACAATTAATTAATAATTCTTTACTAAAATCGATATTTTCAGGTGTTAAGTATTTCATTTTTCACATAAGTTTCATTTCATTATCCTCGATCCTTGAATATTTATTACGGTTCTATCATATCGAAAATTTTATTCAGGATATATATTTAGTATATATTAATTATAATGTAATTAAAAAAATACATGAATGGTGGACATGAAAATGGATCACACCTCTTTGTGGAGGTGTTAGTACACACGTATGAACGAGGGAAGTTGTCATTTTTTGAACGAGTGCAAGGTTAAAATCTAAATGATATATCATATTTGTTGGAATATAGTTGTTATATATATATATATATATATATTAATTAGTCACATTATTATAATAATCCAAGAAAAATTGTAATGAAAATGATTTACACAATTACGTGGAGACAGTAAGTCGTACTTATGCATGAGTGAAGAATTTACTTCCTTAGGATGAAAATATGTTAGAAAATAGATTGGCCAAAATCTCAATAACATTTAAATATATTAATTATGATCATCAATTCTTGTTTGGATTAACAGAATATATTCATAAGAATTAGAATAAGAAAAAAACTGAATTTACTCAATTATGAGTTATACCTCTACATTGAGAAACCTCCTTTGGATTACACCATAATCCATGAAAGTATTATATTATGGGAAATAATAAAAGATATATGAAGTGGTTAAAGATTATAATATTTTATTATGGAATTTATTTTATGATATATAGTGGTAATACTTTATGAATAATGGAGGAGATGATTTGATATTTTATAAGTGAGGGGAGGGGCTGCCTTGGAATTTCATAAATTATTAAATTAATAAAAATTAATTTTGATTTTAATGTGTATACTAATTGATATATTTTTAGCATATGATGAGAATATGTTGATATAATCTCATAAGATAATATTCAAACATGTTTTGGTGATGATGTAAGCCTTATCTCTTGGTATTAATCCATTGTGAACCCTTATGTCGATTATCATGATAAGAATGGGTTTTACTCCTTAGAGGTCATGAATATTCCAATAAAGGGAAATTGACCCAAAATGGTTAATTATCGACATTATACATGACATAATATCCACTTTTCAAAATATAAGTTTTTATTATTTTTATTTCAATTAATAAAATATCATTTAAGATAAGATAACATTAAATTAATTTTCATTACTATTCACAAGATTTAACTTTTAAAAAATATTAAGACAATAATTTAATAAAAATAGAAACTTCTAAAGAATCACTAATAATCAAAATTATTTTATTTTTTCTATTTTTAAAAGTAATTAAATGAGTTTTCATTATTTGAATGAACACTATGTCTGCATTGCATATGCATTTAAGGTAATTATTCAATAAGTAAATAATTAAAAATAAAATAAATTGATAAAAATATTATATTTCAAATAATAATTTATACATTAACATAACTTGTTTTTATCCCTATCAGAAAAATATTATAGATATTTAAAGTAATAGAGTGATATTTTTTAATTATTATTTATATAAAATAATTGAAATTTTATAATCAAGCTAAAGTGGCATGAAATTTAAAAAATTTAAAAAATTGGATTTATATGGTAAAAAATACTTATAAAATAAAATGAATAATTATTTTAACAATATTTTACTTGTTTAACCATTAGGAGGTAGAAAATATTTACTACGGTCACTCATCGTCATGGAAACAAAATTAATCAAGAATGTTTTAAAATTTAAACCATTTTATTCCAAATATAAAATCTATTTTTTTAATTATTTAATTTTATTTTTTATAAAAACATTTTTTAATATAAATGAGTAAAAAGCAACAAAATCATTTTTTTGAAAAATTTAATTTAAAGAATGAAAATGAACTTCTACAAAAAGTAATTATAATAATGGATGCTGTATAATTAATTCTATTATACTTAATTTAATGAGTATTATGTTACTTTTACATCAAATTAAAATTTTAATATTCTTTTTAATTAGATGTTATATTGAAAATAATGTATAGTTTTAGAAAATCTACTATTTTCACTTTTCAGAGAAAAATTAATATTCTAAGAGAAATATAAATATTTAAGTCTATGAAAAAATAGGCATATTTATTTTAAAAATGATAAATTTTTTATAAAAATAAATTTCAAAAATTAATTATATCATCATTTCATAAAATGCAAGAAAAATCGTTTTTAAGGAAATACATATTTTTATCATATAGTAACTTTACAAAAAATTAAGCCCTTATTTTACCAATAAATTATGAATATTTTTTTACTAAATAAAAAAAATTTAAATATTTTAAATAATTTTTTGATTACTTATTAAACATACCAATCCAAATTTTATATGATAACTATCACATTAAATTTTAATATTTTAGTAGTATATCAGGTTTCAATTAAAAAATCCGCATTTCATGTAAACTAATCTATCAATGAAATAAAATTTATTTTAAGAGAAATATATCATAAAATATATTGGTGTTACACTCAATGTAATT
Source organism: Viscum album (assembly GCA_963277665.1). Taxonomy (NCBI): domain Eukaryota; kingdom Viridiplantae; phylum Streptophyta; class Magnoliopsida; order Santalales; family Viscaceae; genus Viscum; species Viscum album. Next base: position 1,627,816,600 of record OY728130.1, read on the forward strand.
GTTTTTGGTAAAAAAACTCAATCAATTATTTTATATCTAATATCTATTTGACAGAAATAAATAGTAAAATTTACTCGATTTTTACATAGATCAAAATTGTTATGCTTAATATAAAATAAATATTTTCAAAATAAGGAACCTTTTTTTAATTTTATTAATGTTAGAATTTATGATGACTAGATTGGGAGAATATTTTAGAATGTCATTGTGTTTATTTGCAATGTTTTCTTATGTAGGGTCATATGGAGTTCATAAAATGATAAATTTGTTAAATTATTATTTCTTATGTGGGAATGAATGAATGTGTTATGAAAAATTTATTATGATAATAAAACACATGGAATTTTTTGTATGACCCAAGATTTTGTATAATACCATGATTAACACTTGATATATATGATTCACCATGGCATGATTTTTTATCAATTTTATTTTTATGTATTTTGGTGATGAATAATTATGAAGTTCATTGAGTTATGAACCTTTAAAGAGTGATATAAATTTTTAATTGGTTAGAATTAACATATAAGATAGTTTTTCTATTTTTGTTTAACAACTGAAATTATGTGATTTATTTAACTTAATGGATATTTGGGATACAAATTTTTTTTATGTTGTGTTATAAGAGTTATGATTTATCCTTGATAATGATATAGAATTATCTTATTTGATATATGAGTTACCTATAATGATGTGGAACTATAGATATGATGATGTTGGCATATCATAGTGATTATGTTAACTTTTGGTGGTAGATACAATGATTTAGATGCAAAATCACACCATGATCCATTGATAAGATTATGCATTTTAGAGATCACTTCATTAATTATGTAGACTCTAACATCATGTATTTATTCTCACCCACTACCAAGGATTTGAGATGGATTATATTAAATGATACTTCTATTGTCGAATAATTGTGGTTGTTCTTCTAAAAAATAATTTTTGGGACAAAGTTGGCGTGAAATTTCAAGCCTTTCTTATTATTTCAATTATAACATTGTAGTTAACAATAACATGGAGTTATTTTAGGTGAGATCCTAATAATGAGATGATATGTATTATGGATATCCAAATAGATTTGGTAGATATAGAGTTTGAGGTGTTCCATTTAACATCTTTTCCTTTTTTTTGATCCCCCATAAACTATTTTTTAGAGTTTAGTATTCATTATTCAGTAATATTTATGATGATACGTAATCATCCACTTATTAAGAAATTATATCAAGTATCATTTTTCATTCATTTATCCTTGAACAATGTGGTCATCTATGATGGTATTTGTTATTCCTTTATTAGATTACATTTGAAATTGAATAATCCCCCATATATTAAAATATTTTTCTTAGTTGGCTAAGGTATTGGTGGTCAATTCCCTAATATAATGTACATATATTTATAATAATTACAAATTTGGAAATTTTATTTATGATGATTGATTAAGGAATTTAATATTTAACATATTATGATCTATAAATTTAATGTTTTGTGTCTACTTTATTGTTTTTGGATATTCCATACTAATAATATTCAGTGTTAACTAGTTGTTATAATTCATTATGAATTCACAAAAAATTATTATATTATACATAGGTTGGATGATTTCCTTGTCGAACCATACTATGTTTTACTTATCACCTCTACTTTCAATCTTATGAATTTCAATCTTCTGTTTATTGATACTAGTAAGTGTGGTTGGGAATGTAGATGGACATCAGAGAATGGTGGGAATTTTTTGTGGCTCTAACATAGAGACTTCATCATAATGACCTCACTAGTATTACTCATGTGGAGTGTCAATATTTTTTATTTTCTAGATGATATGCCAATTCGTGTTGGTTTTACATATTTTTTATGATATTGTATTATAGAAAAAAAATTTGTTCAATTATGGTTTTTATTTAAATCAAAATGAGTAATTTTTTAATACATATTTCAAATGTGTTTTTATGGATAATAAGATACATGTTTTTATTTAGGTGTGATTCTTACAACTATGCATATGGATACTTTGTAACTAGTTTATAGCCTCATATGTAGTTGAGAAGAGCAATAGGAGTTCACTTACTAGCTCCATTAATCCACTTGGTGAGTCCAAATATATTTAAGGCATAAACAATTTATATTAGAGAGAGGATAGGATGGAGTTGGAGATAAGAAAATTTGAATTTTCCTAGAAAATAGTTAAGGAAATTATAATTCAATCATTCATGTTAATCCAGTCAAACCACGGAGTCATGTGTAACGGTGTGGAGGTTGACACATTCCTACGCCATTATTTAGATTCTTACTAATTTACTTATGTATATAGATCATTGATTGTGGGGTAATGTTATATTGGTTTTTTTATAATGTAGCCTCAAGGAATAATATTTTCCAATTGTTAGACCATGGGGCTAGTTCTCATAGAGAAGACTATTAATTTTATATAGATTCACTGGGATGTAGTTATGAGATCTATTTAACTCCACCCTACCTTACAGTTGTTTTTTTCTGCTCGAGTATATAATTTCGATGACCAACCCCAACTAGGACTCCTCCTGATCCAAAAATGAGTTATAATATAACCACTAATGATCTCCTTCAATTGTTTATGGGTTGGATAATTTAACCACCTGTATAATATAACATATAAAAGTAAGGGATTTCAATTTATTATAATAAATCCACAACATCAGGAAGAATATATATGAAGATATCAAATCAATATACATGAATAATGTATAAAAATTCATAACATGTAATAAATATCTAAAAATAAAAACCATAAAACAAACATTTTACCATTTCGTAGATACATTATTAAAGGTAAGATAAAATTTTCCTCCACAAAAAATATCCCATGTATTGATCTAAGGTCACACAAGGAAACCAACAACATGATCTAAAGAATATGGAAATTCATTTTATAAAATAGGGGTGATTATATGAATATGGTCAATAGTTTCCTCCATGAAACACTCTTTTTTTTATTTTAATATCGAATAATAATTCATCTATGTATTTATTATATAAAATAAAACAATCACATAAATAGAATCTATGTAAAAATACACTTTTTTTTATTTTAATAACCAACTTTTTTGTTAAGTGATAACCTTACAAATTTAGATAACTATTTCAAAATCATCCCAATTGAAAAATTCAAAATTCAAACCAATTCCTATACATTAGACCCACACAAAAAAATAAAAAATAAAAATAAAAATTTAACCACACACACACTACATATTACACATGTAGCCCTGTAGTGCGTTACATTCATAAAATCAATGAAAGAATAAAGAACACATCACCAGAGAGACCCCATGACCACTAGAATATATGATTTGTCAAGGGAAAAAATTATTGAAGAAACCAGGAATATAAAACAATAATACAAAATACCATATGTGTCATCCTTAGTCATGTCACTCAATATCTCAATAGAGATGAAACAGATCCATTTGGGAACAAATACTATCTGATGATGCTTTTTCCACCATGCCACCTTTTGCAACAGACCCTGACCACCTAGATGAACCACCAAACCTAACTAATATGGGGTCAGGCATGCTGGAACTGTTTGTCAACGTACATGGAGTGAAGAGGTGATGGAACCACCCCATTGAGCCAAAACTGAACATGCTAAAAGACACCATCCATAAAAAAACTCAATTTACAATAACCAAACATACATTGTAGTCAAATTACACTAAAATTGAATGCCAAAATCCTACGAGACCAATGGAAAAACAAGATAGAACCAATAAACCAGCAGAACGGAACCCATAGGATGAAAACCTCCACTATAGAAGGTTTTTGATGGCCAATTCAAGAGACACCCCTGTAAAACCGTTAAAATTTTCAACCATCAATTCCCAAAACACCCTTGAAAATAGATGAGACCAAACAATATGGGGTATATAATGATAGATCTAGAAGAAATAGAAGTTAATGAATAAATCAAAGGCATCAATATGAAGCATAACGTCAAGAGATAATCTAGAAAAAAATCCACTAAAAAATAATGAAATAAATATCTCTAAACTCAACCCAACACATTTACAACCCATCCAAATTACCACAGTGTTGGGCCAAGATGGACTTATGAATGATGGGGGAAGATAAAAAGGGTATATGGGTGAGAAAAATGACCAGGATTTATGATGAGCCAAGTATAGATATGAAGTTAAAGGAATGAATGATGAGAACAACAAGAGTCTCCTAATTCAACCATCAAACCATTATATTCCCCAACAACATGTTTATCTAACCATTAAAACCACATTAATTATCCCATCACACTTCATCTGATATCACCCACAATACATTAACTTCTTCATTACATGACTCTAACAAGATGTTATCCACATGTAAGGACAACACTGTACTATCATTGTATAGTGATCCACATGTTGGGACCTCACTAAATATCACCACTTCCATGAAGATATTAATATATATATAAAATAATAAATAAAAACCACAACCAATAGTTTTTGATACAAAAGGAACTCACTATGATGTTACCCATATTTATTGGTTTGTGCATTTTACATTCACATGAACTCTCATTATGTTACAATGTGTATACCATTTAGAATGTCCCCTCTATAAACTATATCATTATCATCACATGTTATCCATATCATATAATATCATAATAATAATCATTATTAATATAATAATTACAATGCACTATTATACAACTATTCACAACATCTAAATCACTATCACATATCACAATATTGTAATCATACCACACATATTTATTGTACTCCCACTTAGGTTTATGGGAACCATGTATTAGGGGGTATTAAAAAACCACATCACTAACATTACTAATATACATAGAATACACTAATACCATTATCACATCACTTATAATCACATTTTAGCTAAACACAATCTAGATAAAGACATTCAAAGAAACTATATCATCTACCAAACTATTCCACATTCTCACCAATATATATTTTCACTAAAGAGTTTATCTTTAGGTTCCTTGTAGATTTGAGTATAATAAACATTATTTTGTCATCCCTAAAAAATTATATTTCAATATAATAAGGTTTCATGACCCCTAATAAATTCACATGGCCCCCTGATAATGTGGCATGACCCTAGAGAATTTCCCCTACACACTGATTCACACTACCAAATGGCCCCCATCATTAGAGTGTGGAAGGACCCCAATAATAAATAATTATATTCTAGGTAACTCAAACTGACACTATATACATTAACTCCAACAATACCACTGAAAATGATTCATATAATTCAGATTGACCCGCATGATTTTTTTTCACCATCCTAGCAAAATTTCATAAATTATTGCATCTCACCTCTAAGGTCTTTTCTATAGATATCATTTACTATAGTACCTAATTTTGTATTGGATATAAAAACATATTTCATAAATATTCTTAAATAATTTCCAATAACAACTTTACAATATAAACAAATAATATAATTCAAATTATAATTTTAAAAATATTTTTTAGTATTTGATAAATTTATATTTATATCAACTATTCTTGATTTTATTTCATTAAAATAATCTCACCTCTATATATATACTTTTATATATTTATATAATCAAATTTCTAACAATTATTGTATATAAATTTCAAAAACAGTATTTAAATTCATATTCCATATCATCTATATTATTCAATAATGATAATGTATTCCAACTATTCCATATTCATCAATCATAAAAAATTTGTAATTATAGAAAGATAATTATTTTGGATTATTAGGATCCACTTAGCCTATATTGAAAGTCATAGGAATGTTATATTAATAGGGATTTAAAAAAATAAACAAATTTTATTCACATACTTCAGTTCCATGTAAAATGTTATTCCTTGATCCTCTATTGTTCACCAATAAACATTCATCTAGAATATCATTATTCATTTATTCTTATATTATTTGTTACAACTTGAAAACCAAGATCCCTACCTCTAGACCCATAGAGATAATACAGAATAAAAAATTTCAATCATAAAATGAAATTATGGTAAACACATTCTCTATATTAATTTCAATTTAATCACCTTTCAATTCCATCATTATTATCATTCCATTACCACCCATTATGTCATTTTTAAAAAATTATTAAATCCTTTAATTCAACCCTCCTATAATATAAATTAATTTACATTCCAAACATATAAGATATCTAAATAAATAGTATTCACTATAAAATCTATATTTTCAACAGAAAAATATCTAAAGCCTCATAATTTATATAATAAAAATAATTTATTTAAAATTAACTAGATAGATAAATAAAAAATAATAATGACATTACTTTTTAACCCAACATCCCAAGGAAACCAATCATATAATTGAATTAGTAAATCACTACCCAATAGAAACTACATGTATTTAATCAAATAAATAAATCAAAATTTCCTTCCAATAACTAAAAAATCACCATCCCAAATTTCGTCATTGAAAATCTATAAAAATTTTCAAAATCCAAAATTATTAATTTTTAGGTCACCATATTATTGTAACACCCCAAGTAAATAAAGAATATGACATCTTTATATTTACCCATATTTGTGAATAAAATATTAATATTACTTTAAAGGGGATGTTATGCTCGATGGCATACCCAATACGCAACCACGAGTTTCATGGGAATCTTACGTTGCACTCTAATAATAATAATAATATTATTTTAAATGGTAGTTAACGCCAAGCCGTTGTAATGGAGGGAATGAATAGAACTAACTAAATAAATATTATATATTTTTGTCAAATATTTTTTCTCTTTAAAATAAATTTTAGAGGATTAAAAATGCAAATGAATCCAGTTTTTAAGCGTAAACATTCTAATATTCTTTAAAAGGTCGATTAACCACCTTTTGATGGAGAACCCCTTTTGAATCCACTTTTTGACATTTTTATAAGCTCTATTTTTCAAAATAAACATTTTATTTATGATTGGGACATTGAAATTTACCTTGGGTTAATTTTTGGTATTTTTCTGACAATGTTCATTTTTCAATGAATAGTGAAAAATACTGCATTCTACATCAAAACTTCTTTTTCATATAAATTAATTATATGGTTATATTATATTTTTAATTTGTTTTAAAGTGTAATTAGAATATATTTTTACCATTTAATTCAATGATGGTCATTGGGATTAATTTCACTTTGGAATTGGGCATAAACAAGTGCCAAACATTTCATAAATATTGTTTCTAAAAAACCTGCTATTTGTTTTGACAACGGGAACATTTTTTTAAAATAATTATTGGAATTTATGTGTTTGGAATTTGGTAAAATGGATTAAATATTTTGAATAAGAAGGTCCAAATTATGTAATTATGACTCTCTTGTTTTTGGACATTATGAATAGTAATGACGGTAATTATCTTTAATTATCTTGATTAATTAGTAATCAGGTAGTTAAAGATAATATGATAATATCATAATAATCAAAAATGACCACAACATGTGTCCTAAGGCTACTTTTTGTCTCATGGACGACCATGGGATCCCTTATGCCAATATTGGGGGCCCCATGGAATCACTTTTCTGAGAAAGTGACTTTTTATCTTTTTATTTTTAAAGAATGTTAAATGTAACAAAGAATGTATCACCTAAGTAAAATATTTTTAATTTTGTCTACATAAATGATATTTTGACCTAAAAATATTAATTAGAAATATAAAAAGATTTCCTACATCATGATATTTTTTTTATAATTTTTAGACATTATATAAATTAAATTATGTATGACATCATGATGATGCAGCGATGACCTCATTATTTAACGATTTAAATAAAATGGAAAGATAATGTAAAATATAAGACCTACACATGTCCAAAACATATTGCATGGGTGGATCTCGAACCCTTATCACCTTATACTCGAAACACATCAATTTGGGACCATTAAAATCCGAAACTCATTTGCAAATAAAGTTACATTTTATACCTTTCCAAGAGTGCCCCTCCTCTCCTCTTATAAAAGGCCCCCATCTCTACCTCCTTAACCACACTTCCAAAGCCTTTGGATCGGCCAAACCCTGTCCATGTTGTCTCTCAACATCCCTCTCTAACTCCTTGAAGCCTAACTTTGGGCAGAAGGCTTCCCAAAGAAGCCTTTGAGCTCAAACCAAAGGGAGTTACCCGATTTTAGTTTAATGTCTTCACTTGTGTTCTTTTGTTTTATTTTGATTCTACGACCCCATAAACTCTTTTTATTCATTTATTTTGTAACAACTCCAGTATCTTCAATATACTATGATGTTGTTATAAGAATCATTCGAGCTACACTTACACACACCTACATCAAATGGTTAAAGAACATACTGTTTCTGTGGATGGCAAATTTCTGCCTCACGAAACGATGATTGTTCAACACTCATATAACACCTTAAAATGTGGCCATTAAGATGTCACTATATTTATATATGATATATAATATGTTTCTGTTTCTGTATTTTTCTTTTGTTGCATACCTTTATGGTTTCCATTTTGGGTAAACACGATAATTTCATTTTAGGAAGTGCGGACTGCCGCCCCCTCAAAGTGATTTGATTCATTAATGCCATATGGGGGGTGTATAAAGGATGGATTTAAAGTTATTATATATGATGAATGTTACATATAAATTATGAATATAATTCTGGAATTAAAATATATATACCTCTCATTTGGTTTTAATTACATTAATATGAAATAAAAATGAAAGTAGCGTTCATGCGTACGTACGGCTTACCGTCTCCATGAACGGTGCATTTCATTTCTTACCTCTAAATGATTATGTAATATTATAAATATATGTATATTCTGGATATATATTATATATATGATATCCAAATCATGAATATAATTCTGGATATAATGAACATTTGACCACATGAACAACATGTATTTGTAAGAAGTCCACTTTCGACTTAAGAACCAAATATCGACAAAACAATAATTATTAACATAAATGATTAAATAATGTTTATAACATGACAATAAGTTATATAAAATGAATAATGAACTAGAAAAAGGTTCTTAATAAATTGGAAATTAACTCAAGTTTATTATTCAGGACGTTAAAAAACGATCGAGTCAAGTCGGACCCGAGGTAAGGGATCCTACTCCTCTCTTTCTTTTTAAGTACACTCTTTTATGTCATTCCTTCTAAGCACATCTTTATTTTTATTGGGATGTTATTTTATATTACTCTTACTGTAATTTTTATGTTCATATGATGAGAGACCCTATTCTCTCTCATCAATCCATTTTGGAAGTTTTGAGTGGCACCGTTAGGCTGCCGAATTTTCTAAAGAGATCTAACCTCTCTCTTTCTTTTTAAGTACTCTCCTTTATGTCACTTATTTTAAGATACTCTTTGTTATGATGGAGGATTTTCTTTTATATTCCTATTTCTGTACATTTTATTTTAATGTGATTAGATACCCTATTTGATCTCATCAATCCATTTTTGGAAGTTTTAAGTGGCGCCGTTAGGCTGCCGAGTTTTCATAAGAGATTTTTTATCTCACTTTTATTCCCTTGAGATTTATGCTACATTTGTCACAATTTCTTTCTAGTGGTGTATGTACTGACCATTATTTTACTCACTGAGTAATATTCTTTCATTTATGTGTATTTACATCAATGTTGTATTGTCCTTCTTTCACGGGGCGTATGTTTCGAAAGATACCCATGTCGGTAAGGGAACCTTTCGCTCTCCTCTTTTTAAAAGACTTATTTTGTTATGTCTTTTAATTCACATAATATTATTTTGGGATATGTTCTTCTATATCGTTATTGATGAAAATTTTATGTCCAAGTGACGAGATACCCTTTTTATCTCCCATCAACTCTTTTTCTGAATTTTGAAGTGACGCCATTAGGCTGTCTAATTTTTGCAAGGGAACTTCTTAACCCAATTTCGATTCTTTGGGATAAACTTGTACACCTTGAATATGTCGTTCTATGATTATGTGTGAATTTCCTCTGATTGTTTTACACTTAATACCAACTTATATTTCATGTATTCATTTGTCACACATAGTTATGTAATTGATTTATCCTTAATCCAAGGATACCATCTTTGTATGGGACTTCGTCTCAATCTCCTTTCATTGAGGCGTATTTTTTTTTATACACAACTTTCTTTTATAAAGTGTATAAACCCCTTTGACTTTTACGTTTATCCAAAAGGAATATTTTTATGCGAAGCGTTTTACTAAATTACAAAAGGGAATGTTTTTGTCGTACGTATGCGGCGACAACGACTTCTCCGCCGCCTTGACCATTATTTGAGTTTCGGCTACCTCTAAAAGCCATACCTTCTTTTTAAATGAAAAATAAATACCATGTTTTACTTTTATTTTATTTTGGTATTGAAAATGGTTTTCATAATGTATTTATATCAATGTGGTGTATTGATATCTTGTTATTAAAAGGTGGAAATGTTATGTTTCCTTTATGCTTGTTTTATGTGTTAAGATTATGTTATGGTTCTTAGGCATTGTTATGAATACGGGTGGTTCCGTGATAAACTAAGGGCGGGTGAGCCCGATATAGCTCTCCAATGCATTGGGTAATGCGAAGGAGTGAAACGTTAAGGTTTCTCTGAAGAGATTTAGGGAATATACTATGGTGGGTATTCCAAATGTAACCAAGAGGGATACTCCCTACGTAAGAATGTTATGAATGCCACAAGTTACCTTTAAGTCTTATCATTTTTATGATTTATTCATGATTTTATGAGGTATGTTAATGTTCTTATGTTTTATGGGTAAAGTATAATTTCATTCTTATGTAAACATGTACTCATGTTTCATTTCCATATTTTTATATCCCTTACTGAGCTTTTTATGCTCATCCCAAGTTTTATTTTGAAATGTTTTTCACAGGTCAAGGGAAAGGTACATGATATGATGATAGTTTCAAGGAAGTTTCAAGAAAGAATCCATGCTTTATTTTTAAATATGTTTCTGTTGATGGGAAAAATGAATACTATTTTTTATGTAACCACTTTGTTTAAATGTGGAATGTAATTCAAGTTTTATGATATAATTCTCTAAAACTCTAAACTTGAAAAGATCCCCAATGTGTAATCTTGTAATAACTCAATATTAAGTAATGTTTAAGGCTGGGGCCTTATAGTTGGTATCAGAGGTTGGTATAGATAACTTTAGAGGTTAGGGTATTCTTTAAGCATAAGTGACATTACCATAATGGTTAAGGTTTCAGAAAGAGTCCTAGTTTTAGATAAAGTGAATGAATAAGTATATCGTAGTGTTTATCTTCCTCATTAGTACATGATGGTTTTGTTGATATACTCACAGTGACCTTTTTGGTTTTAGTAAATGGCTGGATCTAGCAGGCACCAAAGTAACAGTGGATGTGAAGGAAACTGTGACAGTTTTTTGAGCAAGAAACTGAATGATATGGGAGCTGCAATGAGAACTCTTGTGATTATCCTCAACCAACTATCTGGAGTCATGATTTACCACCTAAACCATAGTGATTTCTCTAAGGCATCATATATGCGAGAAACAAATCCCTACGGAACTACAGGTAATAATCATAAAGGTAAGTATGTTCAAAAACATATGTGTCAAAAATGTGGAAAGAAACACCTAGGAAAATGTTTCAAAGGGATAGAAATATGCTATAGATGTGGAAATGATGGTCATAAAGCAAGAACCTGCCATGGAAAAAAGGAAGCATCCAGTTGACTCGAGGAATGGGAAAGAAGTTCTTTCTGAGGGATCAATTGAATGTTTTAAATGTGGTGTTCATGGTCATATTGCAAACACATGTCCTATGAAGAAGTTTTGTGAATGGGATCACCAAGATCGTACAAATGTTCGTTTACCAATACCTAATTCCATTCCAATTGAGGATGAAGAAACTAAAAATGACCAATCGAAGGTATGTATTTTTTCATAACTATTGTTTTCCTATTTTGGAATCTTAGGATATGATTCATGATTTTGTTTGTAGGAAATAAGTATTTCAGAATAAGTTGTAAAGGAATGGTTAATGGGTCATGACGAATGTTGAATGAGTAAGATGTCAACATATAAGGGCTTCAAGAGTTATGGTGAAATTCTTAAGAGTATTAAGTCTCTTTTGATGATGGGGTTACATTAGAAGACTTTTTATAGTATGTGTAACCCTGATGTTTAATATATGAAAATTTTATTCAAGGAATAGTTATCGGTTCTGTTGTGAACATAGTTATAAAGAACTATTTTCGTTTATATGATCCTTAGTTTTGAGGTAATTATGGGTTACTATATGTTATGATGGAAGTGAAAGGCATGATATAAAATTGAGGTTAAATTATGTTATGGTTATTTTTGATGATTTTATCTCTTTTTGGGGAATGATTTGAGAATTATATAGTTTTGGAAAAAGGATAACACGCAGACTGTGTGACAACCTGTCGCGTCGGACAAAGCTACGGGAATCGAACCCACAACCAAAGTGCAACTGGTATTTATCACCTACCACTGGACTACGTGAAGTCCCTGGTTATTTTGAATGATTCTTTTTAGTTAAATGCTTTTATGAATTAAGAGTAAGATGATTTTGGGTTATCTATGGATATTTATTAACCTATCATGGAGGATATGTGATTAGGTTAATTACTTTTCAATACGAGACATTAAGAGAAACTGATGTTGTTTGGAGATAACTGTTCCGGTTTATATTGGAAGACTATGTGACTAAATCCTTCAAATATTTGGGTTTCAATCTTAGTTTGGTTTACATTGAATAATTTTATGGACAAATTGATTATAGAATGGTCCTCGTTGAACATTGGGTTTTGTTGGAAAAATTTTAGAGATTAAGAATAGATTTTCTTTTTATAAAGGGTTATCCTTTTCTGGATTATCTGATCTTGTACTAACCTTTTTGGTTTTGGTTTTGGTTAATGTCTAAAGACATTGGATGTATATAGTTCTCTTTTATGGATTAGGTGATTCTCTAGAAGTTGATTATAGTACTCTTAATGTGAACAAGTGTTCCTAAATACTCGTCTTTTGGAGAAAATATGAGTTTGTGTAAGGAATCTAATAAAATTTGAAAGTCAACATGATAAGTAATTATGTTTCCTTATGAATAAATTCCTCAATAAAAAGAAACTTAAAACAAAAATGTTTCCTATTAACTTTTCCTACTGGGGAATCGAATACCGTTTAACCCATCACAAGTTTGTGATTTTCTTGTGGTTAACTTTCTCCTAAACATGTTTTCTATCACTCTCCATCATAACATGAACCTTTGTTTTTTTCCTCCATGTCCATATTTTCATACATGGAATCCTAGTATGGGTTAATTCGGGTGACCATTGTACTTATATTTCTTTATTTTAAAGTGATTGTTTTACCAAATCTTGTTCCGATGTTGGACTTTCAAGGATGTTTCCAAGCCCAATTTTGAAATTGTGAGGATGCAATTCCCAATAGGGGAGAAGGATGTAACACCCCAGGTAAATAAAGAATATGACATCTTTATATTTATCCATATTTGTGAATAAAATATGAATATTACTTTAAAGGGTATGCTATGCTCGATGGCGTACCCAATACGCAACTACGAGTTTCTTGGGAATCTTACGTTGCACTCTAATAATAAAAATAATATTATTTTAAATGGTAGTTAACGCCTAAACGTTGTATTGGCGGGAATGAACAGAACTAACTACAAAATGATTATATATGTTTTTAAAATATTTTTACTCTTTACAATAAATGATAGAGGATTAAAAATGCAAATGAATCCAGTTTTTAAGCGTAAACATTCTAATATTCTTTAAATGGTCGATTAACAACCTTTTGATGGTGAACCCCTTTTAAATCCACTTTTTGACAATTTTATAAGCTCTATTATTCAAAATAAACATATTATTTATGATTGGGACATTGAAATTTAACTTGGGTTAATTTTTGGTATTTTTCTGACAATGTTCATTTTATAATGAATAGTGAAAAATACTGCATTTTACATCAAAACTGCTTTTTCATATAATTCAATTATACAGTTATATTATCTTTTTAATTTTTTTTAAAGTGTAATCAGAATATATTTGTACCATGTAATTCAATGATGGTCACTGGGATTAATTTCACTTTCGAATTGGGCATAAACAAGTGCCAAACTTTTCATAAATATTGTTTCTAAAAAACCCGCTATTTGTTTTGACAACGGGAAGTTTTTTTTAAATTAATTATTTCAATTTATGTGTTGGTAATTTCGTAAAATGGATCAAATATTTGGAATCAAGAGTTCCAAATTATGTAATTAAGACTCTTTTGTTTCTGGACATTATAAATAGTAACGACAGTAATTATCTTTAATTATCTTGATTAATGAGTAATCAGGTAGTTAAAGATAATAAGATAATATCATAATAATTAAAAATGACCACAACATGTGTCCTAATGCTACTGGTTGTCTCATGGCCTACCATGGGATTCCTTTTGCAAAACATGGGGGCCCCATGGAATCACTTTTGTGAGAATATTACTTTTTATATTTTTATTTTTAAAGAATGATAAATGTAAAAAAGAATTTATCACCTAAGTACAATATTTTTAATTATGTCTACATAAATTATATTTTAGACTATAAATATTCATTATAAATATATAAAGATTTCCTACATCATGATATTTTTTTATAATTTTTAGACATTAAATAAATTAAATTATTTATGACATCATGATGATGCAGTGATGACCTCATTATTTAACGATTTAAATAAAATGAAAAGATAATGTAAACTCTAAGACCGACACATGTCCAAAAACTATTTTATGGGTTGAATTAGAACCCTTATCACCTTATCCTCGAAACACATCAATGTGGGACCATTAAAATCCAAAACTCATTTGAAAATAAAGTTACATTTTATACCTTTCCAAGAGTGCCCCTCCTCTCCTCTTATAAAAGGCCCCCACCTCTACCTCCTTACCCACACTTCCAAAGCCTTTTTCTTGGCCAACCCCTACCCATTCTGTCTCACCACATCCCTATCTAACTACTTGAAGCCTCACTTTGGGAAGAAGTCTTCCCAAGGAACCCTTTGAGCTCAAACCAAAGGGAGTTACCCGATTTTAAGGTAATGTCTTCACTTGTGTTCTTTTGTTTTATTTTGCTTCTCCAACCCCCTAAACTCTTTTTATTCATTTATTTTGTAACAACTAAAGTATCTTAAATATACTAGGATGTTTTTATAAGATTCATTCGAGATACACTTACACACAACTACATCCAATGGTTAAATAACATACTGTTTCTGTGGATGGCGAATTTCTGCCGCACGAAACGATGATTGTTCAACACTCATATAACACCTTAAAAGGTGGCCATTAAGATGTCACTATATTTATATATGATATATAATATGTTTATGTTTCTGTATGTTTATTTTTTGGCATACCTTTATGGTTTCCATTGTGGTTAAACACGATAATTTCATTTTAGGAAGTGCGGACTATCGCCCCCTCAAAGTGATTTGATTCGTTAATGCCATATGTGGGATGTATAAAGGATGGATTTAAAGTTATTATATATGATTTATGTTACATATAAATGATTAATATATTTCTGGAATTAAAATATACATAACTCTCATTTGGTTTTAATTCCATTAATATGACATAAAAACGAAAGTAGCGTTCATGCGTACGTACGACTTACTATCTCCATGAATGATGCATTTCATTTCATACCTCTGAATGATTATGTAATATTCTAAATAAATGTATATTATGGATATATATGATATATATGATATCCAAATCATGAATATAATTCTGGATATAATGATCATTTGACCACACGAACAACATGTATTTGTAAGAAGTCCACTTTCGACTTAAGAACCAAATATAGACAAAACAAACATTATTAACTTAAATGATTACATAATGTTTATAACATGGAAATAAGTGATATAAAATAAATAATGAACTAGAAAAATGTTCTTAATAAAGTGGAAATTAACTCAAGTTTATTATTAAGGACGTTAAAGAATGATCGAGTCAAGTCGGACCCGAGGTAAGGGATCCTACTCCTCTCTTTCTTTTTAAGTACTCTCTTGTATTTCATTCCTTCTAAGCTAATATTTCTTGTTATTGGGTTGTTATTTCATATTACACTTAATATAATTTTTATGTTCATATGATGAGAGACCCTATTCTCTCTCATCAATCCATTTTGAATGTTTTGAGTGGCGCCGTTAGGCTGCCGAATTTTCGTAAGAGATCTAACCTCTCTCTTTCTCTTTAAGTAATCTCCTTTATGTCACTTCTTTTAAGATCCTATTTGTTATGATGGGGGATGTTCTTTTATATTCCTCTTTCTTTACATTTTATTGTAATGTAATGAGATACCCTATTTGATCTCATCAATCCATTTTTGGAAGTTTTAATTGGCACCGTTAGGCTGCCGAGTTTTCGTAAGGGATTTTTCATCTCACTTTTATTCCCGTGAGATTTATGCTACATTTGGCACAATTTACTTTGAGTGGTGTATCTACTGACCATTATTTTACTCATTGAGTAATATTATTTCATTTATGAGTATTTACATCAATGTTGTATTGTCCTTCTTTCACGGGGCGTATGTTTCGAAAGATACCCATGTCGGTAAGGGAACCATTCACCCTCCTCTTTTTAAAAGACTTATTTTGTTATGTATTTTAATTCACATAATATTATTTTGGGATATTTTCTTCTATATCCTTATTGATGTAAATTTTATGTCCAAGTGATGAGATACCCTTTTTATATCTCATCAACTTATTTTCTGAATTTTGAAGTGACGCTGTTAGGCTGTCTAATTTTTTCCAGGGAACTTAATAACCGAATTTCGATTCTTTGGGATAAACTTTTAAACCTTGAATATGTCGTTCTATGATTATGTGTGAATGTCCTCTGATTGTTTTACACTTAATACCCACTTATATTTCATGTATTCATTTGTCACACAGAGTTATGTAACTGATTTATCCATATTCCAAGGATACCGTCTGTGTATGGGACTTCGTCTCAATCTCCTTTCATTGAGGCATATTTTGTTTTATACACATCTTTCTTTTATACAGTGTATAATCCCCTTGGACTTTTACATTTATCCAAAATGAATCTTTTTATATGAATCATTTTACTAAATGAAAAAAGGGAATTTTTTTGTCGTACGTATGCGGCGACAACGACTTCTCTACCGCCGTGACCATTATTTGAGTTTCGGCTTCCTCTACAAGCCATACATTCTTTTTAAAAGAAAAATAAATACCATGTTTTACTTTTATTTTATTTTGGTATTGAAAATGGTTTTCATAATGTATTTATATCAATGTGTTGTATTGATATCTTGTTATTGAAAGGTGAAAATTTTAGGTTTCCTTTATGCATGTTTTATGTGATAAGATTATGTTATGGTTCATGGGCATTGTTATGAAGATGGGTGGTTCCATGATAAACTAAGGGCAGGTGAGCCCGATATAGCTCTCAAATGCATTGGGTAATGCAAAGGAGTGAAACGTTAAGGTTTCTTCGAATAGATTTAGGGAATATACTGTGGTGGGTATTCCAAACGTAACCAAGAGGGTTACTACCTACGTAAGAATGTTATGAATGCCTCAAGTTACATTTATGTAATATGTTTTTTATGATTTATTCATGACTTTATGAGGTATGTTAAAGTGCTTATGTTTTATGGGTAAAGTATGATTTCATTCTTATGTAAACATGTACTCATGTTTCTTTTCCATATTTTTATATCCCTTACTGAGCTTTTTATGCTCATCCCAAGTTTTTTTTTGAAATGTTTTTCACCGGTCAAGGGAAAGGTACATGATAAGATGATAGTGTCAAGGAAGTGTCAAGAAAGAATCCATGCTTTATTTTTAAATATGTTTCCGTTGATTGGAAAAAAATGAATAATATCTTTTATGTAACCACTTTGTTTAAATGTGGAATGTAATGAAAGTTTTATGATCTAATTCTATAAAACTCTAAACCTGAAAAGATACTCAATGTGTAATCTTGTAATAACTCAAGATTATGTAAGCTTTAAGGTTGGGCCCTTATAATTATACACCACTTTCATACATTTCGTACATGAAATGTGTAAACAATAATAATAAATAAAAATTAAATGACCACCCAAATAATTTCATTCAACAATCATTATTGCATTAAAATTCCACATTGATCACAGAAAGAATAAATAAATACAATTCAGTAAATTTCACCAATATCTTTTTTTCCCTCCTACAAGTTTTCTCTTCTAAAATATTTTTTCTTTCTAAAAAACACTCACAGTAGAGAATAACAATACCGGGTAGAACCTCCAATCTGCATTCCCAAATTCCTACTTTATAATTTTACAATATCATATCCCCTTGATATCCACATAAACAATTGATAAATTATGATGAATCATGTTAATGCTTTCCATGATATATTACATGGAACACATATATAACATTTACCAACCCTAGAGGTCGTGTAGAATAGTAGTAAACCACTTTAACTCAGTATAACTACCTAAACGGACCAATACGTTCTAGTAAAAACATAAATCCCATAATAGACCATTAATGTGAACACTGAGGATAAACCTAAAAGAACATATTATGTTCTTCGAAAAACTACAAAGGTATCCCCTTATAATCCACAAATGATTTATAACTAATATAAGTAGTCTCCATGTGGCTGATAAAAACATTCACATTCTCCTTCATATCTTAAAATATCTATAATACATCTATAATGGTCCTTATACCATATACACAACCTTGTAGTGAATGTAAAATTCACCCATACAATTAATATTAATGAACCATACCAATGGGGGAAAACAAGTCTTAAAAAATATATAATCAATTATAATATATTTGTAACATCATAACTCGGGTCCCAATCACTAGTGCCCTGATCTGATATTCTAAGTGATCTTAGGCATGCCTCCATATACACTTTAGGTTGTTGACTAGCAGTGTGCATCTAATATCAGTAATGGAAAGACTGTACCCTCTTATCATCAGAGTAATACACCAAATTAATTGAAACAATAACAAAATAATATATAATCAAAAACCATGAAAACAAGTATCTCAAGATGACCAAAATATGAAATAAAATATCAAAACAATATAGTAGAAATTCCATGCTAAAATATGTGCCTAGTGTCAAAATGAAAACTAAAAAGTAAAGAGACTAACAACTCCTAACTGGTCCAGAACCACATCCGGTTCCCTCATCCATGATCAATCTCAAATCATACATAAAACACTGGTCCTCTCTCTTAACATGTACTATAATAATGTAATTTATTCAGGAACCGATCATGAATCCCATGTAGGGTGTGAGTATAACATAGTAAACCACCACCATTGACAACTAAAAAAATAACCCATAAGATGATAGTTTATGATGTTTTATAAATAAGATAATAAACATTTCATATGTAAACAATTATCACATTATCAATTCATCTTTATTATACCACATTAACCCCAGGATTCCCATAGACTCCCATACTTCGCTACTTGTTTGACTAGTGTTAGAGCCCAAACTACCCCCAGGGGATATCATATCATTGATTAACATTGTTTCAATTCTTAATATCAATCATCAAATACATTCAAATATTACCATTAAATGTTATAATTAACACTTTAA
This sequence comes from Viscum album, assembly GCA_963277665.1. Lineage (NCBI taxonomy): Eukaryota > Viridiplantae > Streptophyta > Magnoliopsida > Santalales > Viscaceae > Viscum > Viscum album. The sequence goes on from OY728130.1 coordinate 1,627,836,273, forward strand.
TTCCATTTTTACCACTTGTGGCGTACCAAACCAGGATTCAACACAATGGGTTCCCCAAGCTCGGTGGGCCACATGGCCTAATGTGAATCTCCTCGAACACTAGTGGCATCCGACTAGTAGTGGGGAACTATTGTGTGTCTGTGGGGAGACTGTGCCCTAATTTCCAAAGTGTAGTGGAGTGGATGATTATAAACATAGTTAAATAGCAGAATAATTATAATTAAATGAATGTCACAATGGAAAATAGTGACAAAATAACAAAATTGAAAAAAATCAGAATATCATTATACAAGTAATGACATGTCATGTCACTAGACAACTAGAAAACATGGAGTCAAGATAGAACCCATGAAATGTTCCACATACATATAAATAAAATCAAAGACTATCCCAAGAATCCCGAACTCCAACTCAGTCATATGCTCTCAAAATCCAAAATACATAGAAATAAATATAGTGTTTGGATCCATATGCTTCCATTTGTCAACAAATCCAACCCTTTAAACTACTCCATATACCAAATGATGCCCATAAGGGGTGTGAGATAAATCTTAGTGGGGAACCATATATAGTGTCTATAACATCTGGCCCATGTAATGGAAATGTAATAGTGTGAATGAATAGATATATAATTTAAATAAGTATAATGTAACTATATACCCAAGTACCTGATTCATCCTTCAGATGGTTTCTGAACATGGAAAAAATTTATTATTTGATTTTTACCAGTTTTGAAATAATTCACCAGATAGAAATACTAAATGTTCCATGATTTAATAAGTAAACCTGTAATGATATTCAATATTAAGGTCCCAAGGTAATAAACAAGGAATCACAGACCTAAAGTGTCACCAACTTAGTGATAACCATTTTTTTCATGAAGTAAGAGTGTAATCCATGGAGCATCGTCCAAGTTATTCCACAATGATAAGCCTACCGAGTCCAAGGATTTCATCCTAGGTAAAAAAGGTGTAAACAATGGCTGGGCCTAGTGTGGTTTAACCATGGAACCTACTAGTCAATGAAATATCCACAGAGTGTATCCAAGTCATCGTATAATAATATTGAAGGGATCTGACTCTGTCATATCAAGCATCCAAATAGTATACAAAGATAGGGATATAGGTAGGTCTCAACCTAAGCCAGAAATATCCTTGACTTTGAATGGAGTTCCAGAGTGCTAATGGAATTCTCTGATCAAAATCAAAGGTAAGATCGAGTCAATACTTTCATATTTTAATATGAAGTCATGTAATATATCATTTAGATCAATCTATTCCTTCATTAGTGTGATAAGGTAATGTATAACGCAACCTTTTATAATGTAATAATTAATCAATAATTCCATTTAGTCCAAGCGGTTCCTTTCATTAGTGTGGCATGTCCATGAACCATACAACCTTTATTAATTACATTCAATGAATATAAAATAATGAAGGTTCATTCTTCTACCTTCAATTAATTTTGTAACTCGTGATACATACATGTGACCTATTAATCATTCACAATTAATTCGGTCAAGTCATACACATAGTATACATTCCAATTTACATCTAAAATTTAATTATTAATTGAATAACATTCCTTAGGTAGGTCAAGTGATCAACATAAATGGTACATTTCTATGTGAAATTCACAATATAAATCAATCCATTTCATCTATAAAATCTGAACCTTTTGAGGGTCAAGAATTGTAACACCCGTAAGGTGGCTCAAACATTTCAAATACTGAAAACCAAATAATTTGATGACAGTTGACATGGGATGGATAATGTTTTGGGAATAACCACAAAATCTTAATCACATTTATGGAAAGATAATATCCATAATGTTATAATGATTAGAATCATGGAATATAAATTCTATTTACCACGACTGATGAAATTTGTTGGGCCCATATGGTAATTCCAAAATCAACAAATCTCAGGGTTGAGTTACTAACCACAACCATAGGTCAGTATGACACTCCTCCTCTAACATTGACCCTTTATTTTTATTATAGGGGAGTATATCTGAGAAAAAGGGAAAATTCACACACCTCAATAACTAGGTTGATAAAAAGAGAGGAGAATAAAGGTTTTAATGGACGTGAGTACATACTGTTTCACATCCAACATGATGAACAAAAGCCCAAATAGATCCCGGATGAAGGAGTTAATATTATCCCTAGATTTGGTCTTTAGAAATGCTCAATATGAGATCCACAGAGGTAAATATAACTGGAAATCATATTAGGGAAGAAGAGGTGGTGTGATAGATCATTAAGGGAAAAAAGAAAAATTTACCCAGAAAAATAGCCTATACACGGTTTGTCTACATGTTTTGACAAACCCATCAAAAACCTTGCATAGTTACCTGGGATGAAGGGAAACTTTTATAGTTAGGCTGCATGTCATTTCCCAAACTGTGCTATATGGTTCATTTTGAAAATTTACGTCTACATGGTTATCCAAACCAGGCACCAACCAAGCGCTAATAAAGTGACATGGCTAGTTTTCTCAAAAATATTGGTTATAGGCTACAAATCATTCCCAGGACATCCTTGAGACCTTTACTAACTCATATTCATCTATATTAGGTCCAAAGTATATATTTAAATGGCAATTTAAAGGATCTATACAAGAGTAAAAAACTGAGTTCTTATATTATTCCCCTTAAAAGAACTCGTCCCTAATTCCAACTTTCAAGGGTGAAGAAACATTTTATGAGAATAACTCTAGTCATTTAGAATGTATGTCGGCCACCCTCTCCCAAGTATCATCCTACACATTGCCAAGCTTCCATATAACCCATACAAGAGTGACAACCCTACCTCTGATAACCTTCATGCTCTGGTTGATGATGCGTACTGAATACTTTTCAAATGTTGCATCATTATCTTACTTATGTTCATTAGGAAAAGAAGTATGAGATGGATCCGCATGATATTGGTGAATATGTGAGATGTGAAAGACGTCATGCGTGGAACAATACCTCTGAGGTAATATATAATGATATGATACATACCTGAATTTCTCTAGAATCCCAAATGTCCATAGATAGTGAGGAGATAAATTTCATGGCTTTCATAACCTTCTATGTCCTATATTGGGTGATACCCAAAGAAAATCATGATCCCCATCCATGAACACAAGAGTTCTTCTACGGCGATAGACATAAGATTTCTGTCTAGACTGAGTAGTACTAATACACTTTATGATTATCTGAACAAACTCTGAATTATCCAAAACGAGATGAGGACATAGTAGGAATGAATCCCCTACCTCTATCTGGCACAGGGGTGAACAGAATGGCCTACAATAGAATGCCTCAAATGGAGCCATCCGAATTATGGTCTAAAAAATGGTATTATATGCGATTTCAATGAGTGGTATATGATTTTATTAAGAACCACCAAAATCAATGAGACATTCTTGGATCATGTTCTCTAGAACCTTTATTTTCTGTTCTGACGTTCAATTGGTCTGAGAGTAAATATCTATACTTAGAAGAACTTGTGTTCACATAGCCTTCTACAAACCCTGCTAGAACCATGAAGGAAAAAATCATCCCTATCTTAAATTATAGTACATGGGACCCCATGGGGCCATATGATCTCATGTACATACATTCTTCCTAGATAATCAACTAAGAAGGTATCCCGAATAGGAATGAAGTTGGATGAATTATTTTTTTGGTCAATGAATACACATATAACATTATTACCCCACAATGACCTAAGTAAGACTACTAGGAATGAAATGGATTCATCTTTCCATTCTCATTCTGGGACAATAAGTTTCTATAAGAAGCCAACAAATGTCTGGTTCCCCTTCTTCACATAATGATAGGTGAAACACATAGAGATAAATTATGCTATCTGACGTTTCATCCCAATCCACCAATACTGGCATCCCATATCTTGATACATCTTGGATATTCCTGGATGAAAAAACCACGGAGAAGCATGGGACTCTATCATCAACTCCTCTCTCATATCTGTAGGAACCTAGATACGTCTACATAGATGCATGGCGTCGTCTCTATCCATAGACCAATCTAAAGGAATGTTATCTCTTGATATAAACTCAAGCAGAACCAAGCATTAAGGATTTGAAAATTGTATAATCTTTACAATATAAAGGAGGGAAGAGGTAAATGCTATGGATGATAGATAATAATGCTTGACACTGTCATGAAACTCTAGACGAAGCTCAAAAAATAGGTTTGTTATATTCAATTCAGCACTGGCTTCCTATACAGCCCGTGTTTTAATTTTACAACTCAGCGCTTCTATAAATACATTGCCCTTCTCAAGCATACAAGAAAGATCAAAATCAAGGTCTTGTATATATTCAACCCATCATTGATGTCGGTGGTTATAGTCACATTATGAAATGATATATTTGAGTCTCTTGTGCTCCGTGTAAACCACTAAGCACTCAACACATAGATAATGTCTCCAAGAACTTATGGCATGGACAACTACTACTAGTTGAAGGTCATGTGTCCAGTAATTTATGTCATGAGGCCTCAACAAGGGAGATCCATACAAAAAATATTTTTCTTCCTTCATCAACACATCTCCTAGTATGATTCATGATACATCCCAGAAGACATCATAACCCATTTCTAGCACCATAAGTGTCAGAATAGGTTTCAATACAAGCCTCCCTTTCAGATCCTCAATGTATTTCTCACATGATTCAGATAATATGAACTTCACACACTTCTTTATATTACTAGTAAGTGGTGATGAAAGGATGGAAAATTCTTGTATAAAACTCTTATAATATCCGTCCATCCCTAAGAACCACCGTATATCAAACACGTTCTTGGGATTCTCCTGGGAAACTATAGAAAAAACATTTTCTAGTTCCACAGATTGACATGATTCCAATATTATATGACCCAAGAAGTGATCTTTTTTATCCTGATGTGGTACAAATCAATCATATTTTAATGATAATGCTCTCTTAGTGTACTTAGAATGATCTTCAGTTCTTTGGCATGGTCGATACAAGTGTGAGAATAGAAAATGATGTCTTCCAAATAGACCACATCAAAAGCATCGAAAAATGTGTGAAAAAACCAATTCATTAGATCCATGAAAATGGAAGGAACGTTAGTAAGACCAAATAACATAATAAGGTACTCATACAGACCATACCTGATATAGAAGAATGTATGAGGTATGACTGATGGCTTAACTCAAACCTGATGATAACCCAATCTTAAGTCAATATTAGAAAAGACCTTTTCTCCTCATATATGGGCGCAAAGATCATCTATCTGAAGAAGTGGATATTGGTTCTTGATTGTATGATGGTCCAACCATCTATAATCCATTCATAGACATAAGGATCTATATGCCTTCATGGAAAAAAGCATGGGAAAACACCAATAAGATGTACTAGGCTATAAAAAAAATTTACATCCAAATACTCAAACAACCACTTGAGATATTGAATCTCTATTGGTTACATATTACATGGAGGAATGAAAATGGGGATTCTCCTCGGACAAGATCAATAGTAATATCTTCCTCTAACAGAAGGTAATACAGAAAAATCTTCGGGAAATAAATCCATGATATGATCCATTATTGGAGATATATCAACCTTACATAAACTCTTATCCTCTATGAATAGATTGTATATATGGGTATTAACTCCACATAGCCGATGATTCTATGGTCTAAATCTAATGGCCTGGAAAAAACACTCACCCCTTGGTTGATAACTGCTACCCTCTTGTGATGTAAATGATACCCTATGACAATAGAATTCTACAAAAGCATGATAGTGAACCCACTAGTCTATACTGAGAATGAAATTGAATCCCATAATCTCAAGAACAATTTTTTTAATTAAGAAAGGTTAATTTCCTACCTTAAGTGTAAATTCCCTACACTGGATTATGTCCTCTGTTCATAACCCTAATTGTGTATCTAGGGTCATTACACCATAGTAATACTATATATCTAGTCTATGGATTTCCAAGATAGATACAATGATAAAAGAATTCAAAGAACCTGTATAAAATAAGGAATATAATATATCAGATACCGTAATAATTTTACATTGTTGTGTAGATAGTCCCACAACCCGATCATTGGGGATTCGCTCTAGTGCATCCAACTAGCCTGATCCACAACCCTATGAAACAGATGGAATACATATATCATAACTATTATTCTCGTGGTATTGGTGATTAGGGGTCTGACTACCATGACCATGACCACCAGACCGACCAGACCTAACTGTGCTATTCCAACTCCCTATCTGAGGTGGCGTAAAAGAATGTGCTCCAGCAGGTGGACATGGTGCGAATTATTTACCACTCAAGGCTGGTGGAATAGTCCAGAAGATCTACTAGAGATACCCTATATGGATGCATGCCTGGCACTCCAGTGGGTATCAATCACACTGAGGCTTCGAATGGCCCCATCATCTACACTAATGACATATTTTAGAGATATCAAAATAGGCAATCTAGTTGTCACTTCCTTGATGAGAAACCTCGAGGGAACATTCTCTGCCACTAGAATAACTACAATACTTCTATGACACTGACCCTATATACCTGGTACTATTTGAATCCTTTATGTTTCACTCAGTGATATGATCCTGATTGACTATCTCGGAAAAATTAGGCAGGTGAAAGACAATCACCTTTGTACGGATGGCATATTGGAGTCTATCCTAGAATCATCAAGAACATGAAAGCTCATCATCAATTAGAATAGGTGAAAAGAGATGAAACTCCATGAAACCTGTTGAGTACTACATGACTAACAATGAACCCTTCTTGAGATGCATGAAATATCTGGCTCTATCAGCTCTTAGTTTCAGAGGAAAGAACTAATCATGAAAGGAGGTATCGAAATCAACCCATAACATACCCTAATGATGACCAGTCTAGGAAGTCACATCCTACCAATGATTGGATGAATCATTAATAATATATGTAGATTGAATTATACTCCAATATTTTGGAATTTCAAGATTCTCAATGATATATAGGTTGGTTTATATACAAGACTCAGTAGCCTGTGGAACCTAATTCAAAGAAAAAGTATTAGGATGATGCTGCTAGAACTCTCGAGTCAGATCAGCCATCATAGGTGCAAGCTGTTGGGAACCATGCATTGACAACATCTGACATAAGAAAATATCATGAACTTGGGCTTTAGAAACCAAAATAGGTATAGTATTTCTTTCCTCAATTGTTACTCCTCAAATTAAAACTATTGGATCAAGGCCCACCATATTTGGAGCATAGTTGTCACCACCCTCCTAGATTATGATACGAGGACATTGTGAAAACACTAGTATAAAAATTCCAAAATACACCTTAGAACAAGATTAATAAGAAAGATAGCATCCCATGTAGAAGATGAATTTAAGAAAACTCACTAACCGAGGAATACTACCCCAACTACGTGCTTAGATGGCCAGTTATCAGTAATTTCTCAAGTATGAGTCCCATTTTGTTTTACATTTAATTACTAGGTTCACTCATTAACATTAATAAACATGAGAATGAAGGATAAGTATATGAAACCAATTTATTTCAGATGTCATGATTGAATTTGTAATGGGTATCCATTCCTGGTGAATCAGTTCCCATACACCTATTGGTATAAACAAAATACATTTATTTATAGAATAGTGGTTCAACACGGTAAATTACTCATCAACCCCATGAGGGAGAATACACCACATGAATTGAGGCATGAAATCACTCTATCTCTACCAAAAGTAGAACATATACAAGATAACTATCCCATAATCACTCAACAATCACATTCATGTCAAGAAATGAATAACATTGAAATTCATCTATATGGCATGGAAATATTGATTAAATAAAAAATTTTGGTGCCTATAATGATGAATGTCACAATACACCTTGCCCTCATATAACTACAGAATGGATGAAAGACAATTCTCCATCAGATTAATGATCAAAAACTCCACACAACAAGTGCATAACCCAATGGTGGAATAATGTTAACTATCATAGTTAAAAGTATAACGATAGTTATAATTTAGGCCAATTGGATTTTACTAAGAAAATGGGTTCACGATGCCCATGCATGTATTATGACTAAGTCCCATGAATTACTAATCTTCAATATATTGTCTTGAAATAGTAAATTATTATGGGACACTCTTCTAACACCACTTTGTGACATGCCAGTCCTCGATGCCGGTCAACGGGTTCCCTGATCCTGGGGCCATATGGCCTCAACCGCATCTTCCCAAATGCCAAAGGTTGCTGAATAGTAGAGTGGTCCTAGGTTTTGTCCATGGGGGATACTATTACCTCATTACAAAAGTGTACCATAATGGATTATTATAAATATAGGTTAATAGTAGAAGAAATATAAGTAACAGAAGAAATAGTGGATAATAAAGACAATATTAACTATAACTGAAACAATTGGAATAATATTAAACAACTTATGATGTGTAATGTCACTAGAAAACTAGAAAATATTGTAACAAGAGAACACGAATAGCATGTTCCATATAATTATAAAGAAAATCAAAGACTATCCCAAGCATTAAGAGCTCTAACTCGATCATCTTCTATCAAGATCCATACTAAACAATATGCAATAATGTGTTTTAATCCATACAATTCCCTTTGTCAAAACCTACAACCATATAATCTACTGTGAGTACCAAATGACGCCTGATGAGGGTGTGAGATAAATCTCAGTTGGTTACCTCTAATGGTTTCGATAATACATGACCTGTATAGTGGAATTATAATAGTGTACAAGAATGAATATATATATATATTAAAGCAGTACAATGTAACTAAATACCAAATTACATACTTTGGCCCTCATATGGTGTCTGAACATGTAAAAAACTCAATATTTTATTATTCCCAGTTTATAAATAGGTCACATGTTATCAATAGTAATGGTTTCATGTTATAACAAGGCAACCAGTATTAATATTTATTAATGAAGTCCCACAGTAATAACCAAGGAAACAGATACCTCAATTGTGGCCAACTCAATAATCCCTATAGCCTAGAATGGTGTAAGAGTACAATCCAATGATCATAGTCTATGTCATTCCATAATTATGTGCCTACCAATTCCATGGAGTTCATCCAAGTTAAAATGGGTCTAATAAATGAGTAGGCTCGATGGTCCATATCCATGGAACCTACTTGTCAATCTTGGATCTAAGGAGTGTATCCAAGGCATAATATAATAATATGGAAGGGATCCTATGGTGACATACTGGGAATCTAAAGAATAGAAAATGACCAGGATCTTTGTGGCTCTCATGCTAAGAAAGCAGTATCCTTGAATCATAATGGGGTTCCTGAGTGCTCGTGGCATTCTTTGATTAGGATCCAAAAAGAGATCGAGTATGACCATTACTATTTGATTATTATGTCATTTAATAACTCATTTGTTTCAAGCCCTACATTTCCATAGTTTGATGTGTTGTGGTTGCATGCAACCTTTTAATCAAGTCATAATTAATCAATAAGTCCATTTGACCCATGCCTTGTATTTCATTATTGTGACAAGTCCTAGTAGTAAGAAACCTTTATTAATTCCATTCAAATCATATTCAATAATAAAGGATCATTCATATACAATTTATTAATTTTTTAGGGTCCCTATAGACATACAATATATTAATCATTCACAATTAATCATGTCATGTCATATACTTATTATACTTTCCAATTTTCATCGCATATTTAATTATCAATTGAATAACTTACCTTAAGTGGGTCAAGTGGTGATAATTCATGGTAATTTGCATTATTAAATTAGAAATATAAATAAATACATTTTATATAAAAAATCCTACTTTTATGAGGGTCCAGAAAAGTCACACCCAAACAGTGGCTCAGACATTTCAAATACTAAAAACCCAATTATGGAATAACTTCTTACTTGGAATGGATGGAGTTTTGGGAATAACAACTAAAAATTAATCACATATAAGGAAATATAATTTCTATATGGTTTTGATGATTATAATCATGGAATAAAAATTCTATTAATGACACCCGATGAAATCAGTGGGCCCCGCATGAAAATTCCAAAATCAATGAACATGAGGGACGAGTTATAGACCACCTTCGTTAGGGTTTTACGATCTCTTCCTCAAATAGTCGCCCTTTATTCGGATTAGAATAATATAGATATGAGAAAAAAGGGAAAAAACTAAAACCATAAAAACTAGGTCAAGATCATGATAGTGGAGGAAAGGCTTAAACAGACTTGACTACATACCATTGTGCATCGAACGTGATGAAAAAAATCCCAAACAAATCACAGATGAATGATATAATTGAATCACTAGCTTTAGACTTCAAAAAGATTCAAAATGAGATCCATAGAGGCAAATCCCACTAGAAATCAAATTATGTAATATGATGTGGATGAATAGATCAGTAAGGGGAAAACAAAAAAATTACCCAGAAAAATAGCCTATATACAGGTTCTCCACACAGTTTGAAAACCCATCTGCCAACCATACGAATTTACCTAGGGTAATGGGGATGTTGCACGGTTATGCTGAATGGCCTTGTAAAAACCATGCTATACAGTTTTGTCTGAATATTTCCATCCGAACAGTTAGTGAAATTGTGTGCCAACCGTGTGTTAATCGTATGACATGACTAGATTCCACAAATAGATGGGTTTCAGGCTCCAGACTATTCCCAGAAACCCATGATACCTTTTCTAACTCATTAGGAATCCATATTATGTCTAATGTAAATACAAAGACTGAAATTTATTGGATCCATACCAGAGTGAAAACATAGTTTCTTACACCAATAATTAATCTTAATTAAAATAAGAATTTGATTGTTACCACTCATTATTCTCAATTAACTTATGAATTCCATTGTTACCACTCATGGTTCTCAATTAAAACATATATTAAGAAAATCAAATTAATTAATTTACCAATTAATTGATAAATCTCCAAAACTACATATTCATATCATTCAATTAATTGATTCAAAAATTAATTAATTACATCAAATACATTAACTTATTCAAAAATTAGTTTATCATATAAATTATGTAAATTAATCCCCCAATTATTTAAGAATGTAAATCCCATTAATTAAATAAAAAATTAAATAGCCAATATCCACAAACTCAATATCCCATAATTAATTCAACAACAAGTTATTCAAATTAACAATGTTTATAATGTACAATTAATTATTTCAAATCATCTTTCTCAAAATATCACAATTAATTGAAAAATTAATTATCTAAAATCAGTAATCTCAATATCTCATAATTAATTCATAAATTAATTATTTCAATTAATCTATCTAAATATCTCATAATAAATTAAACAATTAATTATCTAAATCAATTATTCCCAAAATCACTAACTTCATATATCCTAAATTAATTAATTCACAAAATTAATTAATTCAATCAAGAACATATTTTCGAAAAATCTAATGGAAATTATAAAATTATATAAAAGTAATTTAGATTGAGTGGAGAGACCCATACATGAAGTACATGGAAATTAAATTACTTTTTTGGAATACTTAATACATAACAAAAAAAGACACCAACGGACAAAAATAGTTTTGTGTCTTTGGAAACTCGCTAAAAATAATCTTCTAATCATGGTGAATGATCTTCAACATCACCCATAAAGATATTCCACTTTTGTTTTCATACCTAAAACCTTTATTTATATAATGGGGAAAAGAAAACATATAAAAGGGTGAGCTCAATTGTTGAGTAAGGGTAAGCATGGGTAAAATAAAACAAACCATAAAAATTTGAACTTAAAAGCACGAACATAATGCTTAAACATCTAAAAATTGAGCTAGGACATAAAACATGGCAATACATAAGGCATAGATAAAAATGGAAGATCAATCATGATAAAATAGAATTTTAATAAAACATGTAATTGTGGAAAACCATTAAGCATGTGTTATAATTTCCATAGAAGCCAAGGCATTGCTACCAAAACCCTCATAGTGGACAAAGTCCCTTTCTGAATCGAGTTCACTCCTCGTTCCAGTCTTGTATCACTGAACCAGATTAACATGGCGTTCCAACCTTGTCTATCTCATGAGATATAAATCTTTACCCAATTAATTGGAGGGAGATATAGGTCCCACCCTTCTCATAATGAAATCATTCTTACTTGTACCAAAAAATAAACATAAATCATCCATCATAACCCAAAGAATAAAATGGGTTTCATAAATATCATCCCATCATAACATAATCCATATAAAACAAATGGATATCATTTAATCATAAGAAGAATCAAACCATGTAAATAATAGATACATTATACATGAAACATAATCATACTAAATAATATAATCATATATGGATAATAGTTTTGACAAAACACTTGAAATGAATTCTTGACGAAAATATCCTTTCTTCTTCAAAATCATTTTCTTTTAAAAAAATGCCCCGAAATTTTATAAGAAAATAATTTTTTTGGAAAAGAATAATTAAATATTGTGGAGGAAACTTCATGAAAATAAGTCTTTTATGAAACTGTGAAAATCCGTTCATGTCGTATAAGTTAAAAAACATTTTTCTCGTACTTTTTCCAAAAAAGTCAAAAAGTACCTCATATGGTAAACAAAAGAAATATTACTTACATACCATGTACTAAAAGTAAAAAAATGGGTAATAAGTACTTTAAACAAATAATAATCCATTTTTAGAAAACAAGGACATGTATCATAAATATAACCCCTGTAAATACTTACGATTAAACAATATCGGATAAAAATGAGATTGGAAAAGTTATCTCTTACCTTATGTCTGATATGCTTCGTATATTTCTGAACCTCTTGTATAATGATTTAAATAATTTCATTGACTTATTAAATAATCATATTAATTTTTATTATATCATATATGGTTTACTTATGACTTTATATTATCGGTTATTTTGTAAATTCCATGTTAAAGCAGCGTTTGGGTAAAATCATTTCATTTATCGTACGTGTTTTGATTTTATGTTTTTGATATTAATACTAATATCCAAGAATTATTAATTATATCCTGATTTACTTAATTCAATAATTTAAAAAATTATTTATATATAATATATATTCATCATATAAATATATATGATAGATCGATAAATGGAATGAAATACACCGTTCATGGAGACTGTAGGTCGTATGTACGCATGAACAATGTTTTCCTTTCCTTATTGAATTGAATGGAATTATGTAAATGAACTATATATGTACATAAATCCAGTATCATTATTATGTAATATATTTCTTTATTATTTTTTATATAATCATTATATTCATACTTGAATTGTTAATCATGGAAAATGAATCTCATCGCGTTCGTGGAGATGGTAGTCCGTACGTACGCACGAGTGATGATATCATTCCAATAATTAATGAATAGAATTGGATTGGATGATGTAATATCTGAGAATCAGTATGATGTTATAATAACCATATATAGTTATTCTTTACACCATTATACCCATCCATGTAAGGTGGTGGTGGAAAATATGATTACACCATGGTGTGGAGACGGTATTACGTACGTACGTAGGCGCATTGATTTCATTTTCCATAGGATGGATAGAAGGTGAAATGGTGTTGTTTCATATTAATAATATAATATCATTATATTATTTATACTGATTTTATTAATTTATAATGAAGAAACTAAATAAGATGAAGTTGAAGAAGAAAGAAACTTGAAAGAATCGGTAGAAGAGATTACATATTCTTCGACGCACCTCTTTTAATATTCCCCTTAAGGAATTAGAGTTGGTCTTTTGAGGATACAATAACCTCTATAATGTAAATATAGAGGTTTATAAGGAAAATGGGTAGGTTTTGTCCATGCTTGAAGGCTCAAAATTGGGTTAAGATAAGAGAGAGAAGGTTTCCTTTTATAAAGGAGGAGAGGGGAACCTTTGGAATCCTAATAAAAATATTAATTTATAATAAATTAAACCCCACCTAAAAACCTCCAAAAATGACTAAAGATGAATAAGATATTAGATACGGTTGTAATATCATCAAACAATTAAATTTAGACTTGTTTTGAGTTTATTTTAAACATTATCATTTTGATTTATCCTTATTTAATCAATTTTATTTTATTTGGGGTAATATTGTTATAAATTTAAATTGTAATGAATACATACTTATATCTTGTAAATTATTCATAATTTTGTACTTTATAACCTTTTCGACCATATAATTTTCAATTTGTAATTTTTAAATATTTTAGTGTTTTTTAAAGAATTTAATAATATGTTATTTTTATAAAACTCTAATAGTGTGAATTTTGACACTATTAATTTATTTGAGTTTAAATAAAATACACACAGAGAATATATTTGAACCAAAATATTTAATATATTTCTAACATGTCATATTAATCTAGAAAATTCTTTGAGCATATTAATTAGTTCATATTTTATTTATTTTAATATTTTTAGAACTATTTATTTGATATTTATCTTAAAAAAATAATTACTACATTATTTTTGTATAATTATTTAATACACTTATTTGTTTCATAAAATTAAAAATAAAATAATATGATAAAGGTAAATATAATATATTTAATTATAATTCATTTAGGCGAATTTATCATCTAAAACACACAATCTTTTAAAATGATATGATTATTAAATTATGAAAATGACAACATTGACATCACTAATAAATAAAATAATATAACTGTCATAATCTCTTTTATAAAGCTAAAAATTGTCATAAATTAGATATTTGGATTCTTATGGTTTATCTTTACACGACCAATAAGTTTTAGTCAGGTTTTGGGGGCCTTTTATGGTTATCATTACTTTAATAAAAACTATATTATTGATTTTTCAGTAAATAAATAATTTTTGTATCATTAATGTATAAGATATAAAGTTATTATATATTTCTTAAAAATTAAAAATAAATTACCATGATAAAGAAAAAAAATTTAGCTTTCAAATTATTATTTATAATCGAATTTATATTCAGTATAACCTTATATTAAAAATATTTTAATTATTAATGTTTGAGTAAGACATATTTAACTTTCTTTAAAATAAAATAAATTAAAGGTCTTAATCACATCCAATTTGGTCCCAATGGATTAAATTTCGACCCAAATATTCCTTAGGATGAAATATAATCATCCAATTATATTAATAAAAGTGTTAGGATAATTATATAATATTATATTTACACTTAATTACACGATTTACCTTTAACTAAGATAAATAAAATTTACCGTAGTTACTATTCATAGTGCCCAAAAAAAACTATTCTATTAAAATAATTAGGACCTAATGATTCCAAATATGGAATCCATTTTTTGAACTTCAAGTCACAGAAGTTGCAAAAATTAATTTAAAATAAATCCCGTTGTTAAGGAAATGAGTTTTAAAAGTTAAAACATTGCAAAAGATTGAAATGATTTTTCTATGAATTCAATGTAAAATCAATTCTAATGACAGAAATTAAATTAAATTTTAAAAATATATTCTATTTATACATTAAAACCATTCAATATTATAATTTTACCATATAAATTATTTTGATGAAAAAACTTGTTTTTAATTAAAATATAACATGTTTTTAATATTCAATAAAATATGAAGTTATCAGAATAAAATGAAAAATTTATCCAAAGTAAATTTTTATATCCTTATTCCAAAGAGGAATTTCATTTTGTGAAATTTAACTTATAAACATGTAAAAAACTATATTTAAAGTGGGTGCGCCATCAAAAGGCGGAAAAACTGTGTTTTTTGAAAAATACTTATTTTACCCAAACCATGTTCAAGAAAATGTGTAAGATGAATAATAATGATATAAAATTCAAAACGTAGTTAATACTATTCATAACAGCTAGTTAAAAATAATATTATAACCATATATCATTTCTTAGTGAAACCCGATATTGCATACAACACACTCTATCGAGGAAGGTCGTGATTGCGTGTAATGCAAGCCAAGTCAGGGTTGCGTGTAGTGAAAGACTCCTTTGTTGTTGTGTATAATAGAATACAACCATATTTCATTTATACATTGATTATATACATATATACACTCAATTTTTTGATCTTGAAATTATGTATAACATGAACCAAGAATCGTGTTGCGTATACTGAAAGCTAATATGGGGTTGTGTACAGAGCAAGATAATCTTGGTGTAGTGTACAACAGAAGATATGAAAGACAAAAAAAGAGTATATCTCATAAAATATTGGGTTGTTAAAATCTACCCCCCTTAAAATGAATTTCTCCCTAAAAATTCTTCGGTGTTATAAATGTTTTACTACTTGATAGTTTATTTCATTGAAACCCACATGGTAAAATGGAATAAAAATACTTAATTTTAAAAACCAAAGTACAAAACATAACGGTTACCCAAATTTACTCATCACTGGGTTTCCACATAGGAGAACATAGGTGAAAATATAGATATGGAAGAGAATTGTAACCATCATGGTTTGATGGAGAGTGGTAGAGACATGGCTATGAAAAATACATCAATCACAAGGCCATAAATTTGTGATGATCTAAGGTACCATCTGATTCATCGGGTATGAGGGTACTAGGACAATGTTTTTGGTTCTTTCAAGATAATTTCCCTAATGTTGAAGAATTGTTGAATTAAAAGAAATACATACTTGATTTGGGTACTATCTCACTGTTTTTCGTGCCTTGAAGAATTTCCACTTCATCTCTTAAATAAATGAAGTTGAATTTGTCATTCGTGAAGTGTTAGCAGATCATGCGATATAATTATAGGTCATTCAATCTATCTCTATCACAAAAATATTAGGAAAATTTATTAAATATATATAAATCCATCTATACTGGGGTTAATTGTATATGGTTACTAAAATGGACTTATAATTCATCTATTATAGCACTTAACAAAATAAAACTAGTTTCTCCTAACCAGGGACTTCTTGTAGGCCATTGGAAAGCAATAAAGGCTTGTCGCACTTCGGTTGTGGGTTCGATTCCCGCATCCTTGTCCGACGTGACGGGTTGTCACCCATCCTACGAGTATTCCTTTTTATAAAACTATTATAACATAACAAAAAGTTCTAGCCATAAACAATATTTTCTGATATGTAACTTAATATATTCCAAACATTAGGTTTATCCAAAATACTTTTATCCAATCTTATAGTATAAATAAAACTATTACTATAAAGGCCATCTACCAAACATTGAATACAATCCTTCATCACCCGTATATCATAAGATATATCTTGTTGGTCACATTCCAAACATGTGAATTTTTTAATCATGTATTCTCTTGAAGAATGAATACCCATTGTGATTTAGTGAAAACATGAATGCTGTCAAACGTTAACTCTTTCCAGATAGAAAAATTCCAAAAATTCTATATAATCAAACCATGATATCACTTAGTCCTTATATCAATTATGAGATCATGAATACTATCAAACTTATTATTTGCTCCTCTTCCATTAATTATGTGCATATCATCAATTTTCCAAAAATAATTCAATCAATTTTCATGGTTATCAGTACCATAAAATTTTTGAAAACCACAATAGACCAATACATAATTATTATAATATTCCATGATACTACAACATTAATTTGGAATCCCATTACATAAACACTTTATCATTCCACCACATCGTTTTCATATTCATCATCGCCAATAGTGATCGCATTTGACTTCCCTTTGTCCTTTTCCTTAAGAGGATGTTAATGTTGATCATCATTAACCATTGGATTAGGGAATTGATTAGCATAATTTACCATTTCCTTGCACTTGTAGCATTGAAGTGTTGGTGGTGCGTTCTCTGTAGTCTTTTCTCTATTCACATTATTAGCTACCATTTTCCCATTACTTCGACACTCAGCTGCTCGATGACCTCGTTTACCACAATTAAAACAGTTTCTAGTCCGATTAAGACAATCTCCACCATGTTTCTTTCCACATATTGAGCATAAAGAAACATTCATATTCCTTTCACCATTGTTTTAAGATTTTTCCTTGAACTCCATCATTCCTTTCTTGTCAAAACAATGAGATGGATATGTAACACCAACTTCCAGTTCTACCTTGATAACACAACACATAATTTCTTCATTGCTACTGAAGTCTCTTATATCTATTTCCCTTATAAGACTTGGTTTTAAGACACTTAAGAATCGATCAACATTACAATCAGGTTGGATGATAAATCCAGATTCATACCTTCTAAGACTTGTAAAATTATCTTCGTATAGACCAATATATTCATCACCCTTTTTCTCAAGCTCAAGGAAATCCTTTTCCATATTCTTTCAAAGAATATGACGTATGTACTTACTAAAAAACAAGCTCTTGAACTCATCCCATTCCATGGATGAAATTTCATCTTGGGGCCTTGTATTCTTAATTAGAGTCCACCAAGGGTTTGATTCACCTTATAAACGGTAATTAGATAAAACGAATTTTTCATGTTCTGAACAGCAAGGTGTGGAAAATATATTTTCAAGGGTACTAATCAATTGTTCAGTAACATGTGGATCAGAAAACCCATTGAAATAATGTGCATGTTACCTCATGAAGGACTCAATAGAATATTTCTCCCTTCACTGCTCATTTTGAAGTCCAGAATGATTCATAGCTTCTATAAGTGTAGAAATGATATTTTGAACTCCATCTCCCATAACATTAGTTTGTTCAGGAGGAAAATAATTGAATTGTCCATTACATTGATCAACACGGTTCCTTCGGGTTCAATCCATCGTCTAAAACCCAAAAAGAATAGTGTGAGGGGAAAAAATCATTCTAGGAAAGAGATATATTAATGAGGGATTACCTTCAATATTTAACATCTTAGGTTTAATTCAAAGATCATTACCATAATTCTAGGACTATAACCTATAATTATACTTAACCTTAGGAACATCCCTAGAAATACCATAGAAATATCTCTAGGGATCTCACTATAGGTTTCTCATCCTAGTTTCCCAATTTTAACTAAACCTTTCCTCTGATACCAACTATAGAGACCCATACTTTACATACAAGGACATTAAATTACTTTTGAAGAATACTTAATACATTACAAAAACAGACACCAAAGGACCGTAATAGTTTAGTGTCTTTGGAAACTCGGAAAAATAATCATCTAATCATGGTGAATGATCTTTAACATCTCCCATAAAGATATTCCCCTTTTGTTTTCTTACCTAAAACCGTTCTTTATATACTGGGGAAAAACATATAAAAGGGTGAGCTCAAATTCTCAGTAAGGGTAAGCATGGAGGAAATAAAACAAACCATATACCATTGAAGTTGAAATCATGAACATCACATTTAAATATCAAAATCTTGATCAATGACATAAAACATGGGAGTAAATAAGATATAGATCATAATGGAACATCAATCATGATAAAATAGCATTGGAATAAAACATGTAATTGTGGAAAACCATTAATACCATGTTATGATTTCTATATTAGCCCAGGAATTGCTACCAAGACCATTATAGTGGACAAATTCCCCTTCTGAATCGAGTTCACTCCTCATTCCAGTCCTGTTTCACTGAAATGGAAAAACTTGTCATTATAGAATTGTTTTTCTCATGAGATATAAATCTTTACCCAATAAATTAGATGGATATATAGGTCCCACCAATATCATAATGAAATCATTATTTCTTGTGCCATAGAATAAACATAAATCATCTATCATAACCCAAAGAATAAAATGGGTTTCATTAACATCATCCCATCATAACATAGTCTATATAAAACAAATCGATATCATTTCATCATAAGAAAATAAAACCAAGTAAATAATAGATACATAATAATTGAAACATAATAATACTAAATAATATCATCTTATATGGAAAATAGTTTTGACAAAATAGTAGAAATAAATTCTTGAGGAAAATATCCTTTCTTCTTCAAAATAATTTTCTTTTCACAAAATGCCAAGCAATTATAAAAGAAATGAAGTTAGTTGAAAATAATCAGGAATTATTGTGGCGGAATCTGAATGAAAATAAGGCTTTATGAAACCATAAAAATCCGTTCATTATGTATAAGTAAAAAAAATTCTTCTCGTACATTTTCCGGAAAAGTCAAAAAGTACCTCATATGGTAAAAAAACGAAATATTCCTTACATACCATGTAGTAAAAGTAAAAAATGGGTAAAAAGAACTTTTAAAAAATATGAAACCATTTTTTAAAAATAGAGACATGGATGATAAATATAACCCCATTAAATACTTACGAATAAACAATCTCCGATAAAAATGAGATTGGAAAAGTTAGCCCTTACCTTATATCTGATACGCATCGTATGTATCTGAACCTCTTGTATAATGATTTAAATAATGTCATTGACTTATTAAAGAGTCATATTCATTGTTATGATATCATATATGGTTTACTTATGACTTTATATTACACGTTCTTTTGTAAATTCCATGTTAAAGCAGCATTTTGGGTAAAATCGTTTCATTTATCGTACGTGTTTTGATTTGTGGTACTTGATATTATTACTTATATTATGATATTATTAATTATATTCTGATAGAATTACTTATATCCTGAATTAATTTATTTCAGAATGTAAAACTTTATTTATATATAATATTTTTTCATCATATTAATATATATGATAGATCGATAAATGGAATGAAATACACTGTTCATGGAGATGGTAGGTCGTACGTACGCATGAATGCTGTTTTGATTTCCTTATTGAATTGAATGGAATTAAGTAAATGAAATACATATGTGCATAAATAGAGTATCATTATTATGTAATATATTTCATGATTATTTATTATATATACTTTATAATCATACTTGAATGGTTAATCATGGAAAATGAATCTCATCGCTTTCGTGGAGATGGTAGTCCGTACGTACGCACGAGCGATGATATCATTCCCATAATTAATGAATAGAATTAGAGTGGATGATATAATATCTCAGAATCAGTATGATGTTATAATAACCATATATAGTTATTCCTTACACCATTATACCAATCCAAGAAAGGTGGTGGTGGAAAAACTGATTACACCACGGCGTGGAGACGGTATTTCGTACGTACGCACACGTGGTGATTTCATTTTCTGTAGGATTGATTTAAGGTGAAATGGGGTTGTTTAATATTTATAATATCATATAAATATATTAGAGATACTTATTGTATTAATTTAAAATTAAATCGCAAAATAATAAGAAGTTAAAGAAGAAGGAGACATGAAATAATCGGTAGAAGAGATTACCTCTTCTTCGATGCACCTCTTTTAAGATTCCTCTTAAGGCACTAGAGTTGGACTTTTGAGGAGACCAAAAACTCTATAATGTAACTATTGAGGTTGAGAAGGAAAATGGGCAGGATTTGGCCATGATTTAAGGATCAAAATTGTGTTAAGAGAAGAGGGAGGAGGTGCCCTTTTATAAGGGAGGAGAGGGTCACCTTTGGAATCCTAAAAAAATATTTATTTATAATAAATTCAACCCCACCTAAAAACCTACAAAAATGACTCAATCAGAATATGAGAAGATATAGGGTTGTAATATCATCAACCTATAAAATTTAGACATGTATTGAGTTTATTTTAAACCGTATAATTTTAATTTATCCTTATTTAATCTACTTAATTTTATTTGTGGTAATAATATTATAAATTTTAAATTGAAATAAATACATACTTATATGTTTTAAATTTTCAATAATTTGGTACTTTATAAACTTTTAGAAAATATAATTTTCAATTTGTTTTTTTTAAATATTTTTGTGATTTTTAAATAATTTAATAATATGATATTTTTATAAAACACCAATAGTGTGAATTTTGACACTATTCATTTATTTGAGTTTAAATAAAATAAACATAGAGAATATATTTGAAAAAAAAATATTTAATAGAGTCCTCACATGTCATATTAATCTATAAAATTCTTGTAGCATATTAATTAGATCATATATTATTAATTTTAATATTTTTAAAACCATTTATTTGATATTTCTCTTAACATAATAATTACTACAACATTTTTGTATAATTATTAAATATACATATTGTTGCGTAAAAATTAAAAATAAAATACTATGAAGAAGTTAAATCTAATATATTTCATTAGAATAAGTTTAGTAGAATTTATCTTCTAAAACACACAATCTTTTAAAATGTTATGTTTATTAAATTATGATGGTGACAACTATGAAATCATTTAAAATAAAATAATACAAGTGTTGTAATCGTTTTATAAAGCTCCAAATGGTCATAAATTCGATATTTGGATGATTATGGTTTATATTTACATGACCAATAAGTTTTGGTCAGGTTTTAGGGGCCTTTATTGGGTATTAGTACATTAATGAAAACTATATTATTCATTTTTCACTAAATAAATAATTTCTCCATCATTACTGTATAAGCTATTAAAGTAATTATATATTTCTTAAAAATTACAAATGAATAACAATGTTAAATAAATTAATTTTAGCTTTCAAATGAGTATTAATATTCGAATAATTATTCTGTATAACAATATATTAAAAATACTTTAATTATTAAAGTTTGAGAGAGACATATTTCACATTCTTTAAAATAAAATAAAATAAATTTCTTAATCACATCAAAGTGGGTCCCAGTGGATTCCATTTAAATCCAAATATGCCTTAGAAAGAAATATAATCATCCAATTATATTATGAAAATTTAGGGTAATTTTATAATATTATATTTACCCTTAATTACCCGATTTACCTTTAACTAAGGTAAATAAAATTTACCACAGTTACTATTCATAGTGCCCATAAATAAAAAGTAGCCTATTAACATAATTTGGACCTACTGATTCTATATATGGAATCCATTTTTTCTAATTCAAAACACAAAAGATGTAGAAATTAATTTAAAATTAATCCTGTTGTTAAGGAAACAAGTTTAAAAAGTTAAAACATTGCAAAAGATTGAAATGATTTTACCAATGAATTCAATGTAAAATCAATAATAATGACATAAATTATATTAAATGATAAAAATATATTCTATTCATACTTTTAAACCATTCAATATTATAATTTAACCATATAAATTATTATAATGAAAAAATTTGATTTTAATTAAAATATAGTGTGTTTTAACTATTCATTGAAATATGAAAGTTATCAGAATAAAATGAAAAATTTATCCAAAGTAATTTTTTTTATTGTGATTCAAAAGAAGAAATTTAATTTGTAAAATTTAACTTATAAACATGTCAACAAATAGATTTAAAGTGGGTGCGCCATCAAAAGGCGGCAAAACTGTGTTTTTTGAAAAATACTTATTTTAACCAAACCATGTTCTAGAAAATGTGTAAGATGAATAATAATGTTATAAAATTCAAAATTTAGTTAATAATATTCATAAAGTCTAGTTCATAATAATATTATAACCATATATCGTTGTATAGTAAAACCTGGTATTGCATACAACACACGCTATCGAGGAAGGTCACGATTGCGTGTAATGCAAGACAAGTCAAGGTTGCGTGTATTGAAAGACTCATTTGTTGTTGCATATAAAAGAATCCAACCATATTTAATTTATAAATTTAATATATATATATATACACTCAATGTTGCAAACTTGAAATTGTGTGTAACATGATCTAAGAATAGTCTTGCTTATACTGCAAGCTAATACGGTGTTGCGTCTAGCGCAAGATAATATTGGTGTAGCGTACAATATAAGATATGAAAGAAAAGAAGAATATATTTCATAAAATCTTGGGGTGTTACATTGAGACCATTGTATTTGAATTATATACCTCCTACCTCAATTCGTTGATGAAAAATAACCCAATGTAAATACCCAATTTCAATGAAATAACATAGTGGCATGAGATTCAGATCTAAATCCTAAGTAAAAGGCAATTACAATAATTATACAATAATTATATATCTAGATCCACAATTCCATGGTCTAGATCCACGAGAAATGGTATAATAACACACCAACGAAATCTGATAATAAAGGGAGAGATGATAAAACAATCGAGATGAAACCATGTACTTAAAGAGATGTAGTTATGCCAAACATGATTCAAATCACTAAAAATAGAGGTCATATGGCCTTTTAATCCCATTATAGGGCTCTAGAAATGAGATAATTCAATTATGGGTTGACCTATGTTGTTTTTGGGTAGAAGATGTGGGTTTTTGAAAATTTTTCCTAATATTTGAGGGATTAAAATCATGCCTGCACATATTGATACTCAAGAAACATAGATTCCCCTAAGAATGTGCCTAAACATGCTCCTATTCTAGGGGGTGCAATGATTCATCTAAGAGGGAAAATAGTATGACAAACTGTGCATCATCCATGCAATTCCCCCTATCTATGGTTGTTCGGATTGCTGGGCTAGGGTGAAAAGATAGGGATAATTGTGCACCAACCATGAACTACCCTCTTTCTTCTATTTTTATCAATTTCCACCCCAACACTGCCCAAGTCAATACCCAAATTAATTTTACTCAACATAAGGAAATAATTGTAATTATAAATGAGGCTTATAGATCTCTAGAAATGGCTCATATTACACAATATCCCCACCTTATAACATCTCCCCCTCGAGCTGTACTCCAAAAAATCTCTAAAATTCCCATTTAAAAAATGATAGGCCACTAAGCCCTCATATATATTTTTCTGTCCCATTATTCCTCCTCAACACATATATATTTCCATAATACATGAACTATCGGAGAAATATTTCCCCTAAATACATTCTCACTGTAATCAGACACATGTGTAAGATTCTCCTCAAATGATTCTTTGATCTCAAGATCATCCTCATCCACATCGATCAAATCAGAAGGGTCAGGGTGATACCAACAATGTTGTGACAAATGGAAAACATCATACATAACATTGTATCTACGTGGAAGATCCAATCGGTATTCCAAAAGACAGATTGTTTCCATGACCTCAAACAGTCTAATGAAATTGGGTTCCAACATTCCCTACCTCTATATCATGTAGTGACCAAATCTCGGAAACATCTAAAGGAATACAAGTTCACCCTCTATAAAATATTGGGGTCATAAACATCTATCATCATATGACTTATTTTTTACTCTATGACATAGCTATACATAGTAGAATTAGTTGTACTTTCTCTGATGTCTACCACATGAGAGTTAGTACCAATAATTTTAGCTCACCTATATCCATCATCAATAAAGGTGATCTGCATAACTATCATAAAGACTGTCATTTGCTTCCATCTGTATCATTTATTGATACCAATTTTCATAGGTGAACTCCACAACCTCCATGTGTTTCTCCCATGACCTGCTAAATTCAAGAACACATTCTTGTAGAGAATCCTTGTGAACCAGTGTATTATGCTCTAACTACCCATCATTATGTGGTTAGAATGTTGTACTCAACAAAACCTATATACCAAATTCCTTTTATAAGGACTCCTAGAATTGCGATGTAAAATGAGAGTCACGATCTGAAATAGTAGTCCCTAAAACCCCATTCAAATGAAATATCTTTTGAACTAACAGCTCCACCAACAGCCCCACTGAGAAAGTCTCTCGTAACTGTAAGAAGTGTGTTATCTTTGTCAGCTGATCCAAAATATCCAAAATAATGTTTTTCTTCCAAGGTTTCCTCTGGAAGTCCACGACAAAATACATGGTCAAATCACCCCCCTTCCATTCCTTAATAGGGAAACGATTGTATCAAACCACCAAGTCCTTGATTCTGGACCATCACCTGATGACATGTGTAGCATCGTGTCACAGACACTACTATCTCATTTTTCACACCAAAACACAAAAATTGTATTCATGGGTCATGCTACATTTTGGTCACCCCTAGATATACCTCTCACATTGAGTTATGAAATACATACACCATATATCCCCATTCCCTTAGGCACAACAAACTGATTCCTAACATAGATGGTCTCATCCTCAACTATTGTCCAATATGAAGGTGTCTCCCCACCTTCAAGTCATCTCCTAAAGTTTAAACATTCTGGATCCTCATACATTCTATCTCTCATCAATATAAAACATTTAATTCTACTAAAAATAACATGAGATTCATCTGTTCTTGACTATCTTGAACCACAACATGAATTTCATCCAGTAAATTTATCATCTTCAACTGAGAATAGTCCCATGAACCACCATAGTATGAGTTTTCTTACTCCAAGAGACTTCACACTACATCCCTTCTCAAGTGTATATGCTAGCTCAAAATTAAATTATATACTCAATATATATCCACTTCTAGATATTAAAATATCATTGGGAGAATATAAACTTTAGGATATTGTGATCTGTATACACAATATAATTCATCCCTAATAGATAGTGTCGACAAAACATCTAGAAAAAACTACTACTCCTAAGACGAGGTCACGTGTAGGGTAGTTTTGTTCTTGAGGATTCAACTATCGAGGCATATATACCATAACTCAATCTACATTCATCAAAACCTCTCCAAGACCTATTCCAAAAGAATCACAATACACCGTATAATCATCACCGTGTTTAGTTAGGACCATGATCAATTTCTATTACAAGTGCTTCATCATCTCTTGGAAAGGAATTCCCACATTCTCCTGACCATTCAAACTTTATCCATTTGTTGGTTAGGCCTAAAAATGGAACTGAAAAACAGGAAAATTCCGGAATGAACCTCCAATAATATCCATCTAACCCTATAAAGCTATGGATATCGAATATTTTCTTAGTATTCCCCCAAGATATCGCTTCCTAAAAATTTTCTAGGTCCAATGATAAAAATTTCCCTGAGATGATGTGACCCAATAATTGTTCTTCATCAATACAGAATTTAATCTTAGATATAATATCGTATATATGATTCTCTCTCAATGTACACAGGATGATGTCAAGATGTTGTGAATTATTTCCATTGGTATTGGAGTACAACAATATTATATCCAAAAAAACTAACAAAAACTAATCTTAGAACTAATGAAATATAATTTTCATCAAGGACATAAACACTATTAGTGATTTTTTAGCCCATATGGAAATATGATGAACTCATATAGGTCATACCTACTTCTAAAAGTAGTCCTTGATATATCATAAGTTCAATCTCTCAACTAATGATACCCATATCAAAAGTCTGCATTGTAGAATACACAATCTCCCATAAACTAGTAAAAAAGATCATCAATATAAAGAAGATTATACAAATTATTTAAAATCATCCAATTTAACTTTCAATAGTCAAGACATAATCCCAAATTCCCATCAACCATCTTAGTAAACAAAACAAGTGATCCCCAAGGGGACGTTTATAGTCCGATAAACCCCTTATCCTATAAATCCTCTAGTTAATTTATGATCTATAAATGATAATTTGGTTCCATTCTATATTGTGGAATAGAAATTGGGTCATCCCCTTGCATGATATCAATTTTGAAATATAAATCTCTCACTGGAGGCATCCATGTGAAGTTATCGGGAAACACATCCTAAAATTGATTAACATCTGATGGGATGACAACATTCTTTACTAGTCCATCATCCAATAATATAATTGAAACCTAGGTTGTGATCTCTCCCAATTACTGAGTAATTATCCATGCTTAGTCTTCATAGATATCCGAATCACCATGGTGAATATATTTTTCACCCTAAGGATTTGTTGAATTAACTCTCCACTGATGAAACTCTTTGTGGGATTGGTATACCACTAGCCAATCCATACCCAAGATTAGGTTAAAATCTAACATGTCTATTATGTAAATATATCATAGAAATTAGTAATCTCTAACCTCAAGAGGACATCCCTTGATAAAATATATATATCCCTTGACTATGTTCCTAGAGTCCTATCTATCATCCACACCATACTCACGAACTCCAATACCATGCTAAACCCATTTAAAATTCGTAAAGAAATAAAAGAATGAGAGAAACCAATATCTAATTGGAAACTGGATAGTGTAAATTCTAAAAGAATAGTACATGTCACTATTAATGGTCCAACCTAACTATCCACCAGTTTGTGCTAAACTACATGTATATGTCCTTCCCCTCTTCCAAGTGATGAATCCTGAGTCCACTATACTGCACCACTCTGCTGATACATACACTATTTCCCCAAAACACTGAATAAACCACCTCTAACATCTCAGCTAGTAGAACTATAGTTTACATACTGATATGGTGCTGAAGATCCACTTCTCATAACCTATTTCAATCTATCACCTCCATCACTAACCAATAGTTTTGGGTTCTTGTAGAACGTTTTTTGTTTCCCCATCCATCGTATAAACCAGCACTCCACTGGTGGTCAGGTACTATTTATATGGTAGTTTCCTTACTTACCATACTAGGGACATACTATTTGGATAAAGACCTATGTGACTGACACTTCCCCCTGGAAACTCTTCCTTCAAATCCCTTACCTAGAACCCTCATAGTGATGCTTCCTACCCTGAGAAGATATACCTCATGATCATTTATTTATAGCCATATGTCCTGCATTTTAATCCTTCTTTAGGATCTCCTCAGATATGTGAGCATTATCCACCACCTCAACAAACATATTTAACTGAAATTTGTTAACCTAGGACATAATTTCACATTTAATATCCTCATATAAACTCATTGTTTTATCCATATCATACCCTTAAAATTCTAGATAAATGTGTATAAAATAAGATAAAATGTTCAAGATAGTCAATCAAAAATATGCTCCCCTATGTTAGTCTCAGGAACATAGCTACTCACTCCTACCTCAGCATCCTGGAATAGAAGTGCTCTAAGAATCTCTCCAAGAAGTTTTTCTATAGAATTCTATCGTTCATTCATCATGGAGGAATCTCTCTACAATTCCAAAAACACATATTAGGGAACATATATCCACTTTATAATATTTACATAAGAGGAAAATTATAACAAGTCACAACATGTCTTTTCAAAAAACATCTCTATATGGTCAAAATAGTGGTGTTTTCACTACCCTAAACCATTATACACCTTTATCATGGTTAACGTGAGAAAACACATTCTTATATGAATTTTCTCATCAAAGCCCATTTATTCTTATCTTTCATAAATTTTAAATCATTCTAAATTTCATTTTAGGTACCATTTTCATTTCAATTTCAAAAGAACCGAAAATAAGTAAATTTCAACAACATACCCAAAACCAATTTTCTCATGTGTACCTAATATTATACAAGTCAGAATAATAATGAGTTCCTAGATTGACTCATACATCTAAACACTCAGTGCACACTGGGCCATGATCAAATTCAAAACAATTTTCAAGAACAATATTCACACCCCATAAATACTGCATCTCCAAAGGTGAAATATTATTCAACAGTAATAAAAAACAACAATAACAACAATCCCACCAATGGTACTTCGCTTCACCCCAAAACATGGGTTTTCAACTCCCATTCATGAACTCCACACTAGGGCCCAAAAATTCATAGTTTCATTTATACAATTACAAAATAATAAGACAAAAGAAAAATAAAATAAAATTGTGATCTAGTACCGATTCGTAATGTCTTAACCTGGGTTCCACTCATCAGTGCCATCTGTAAATCCGCTACATGACCTTAGTCATACCTCCCCATATTCCAGAGGTTATCGAATAGAAGCGTGGGTCTAGTATCAATTATGGGGGGACTATACACCATTAAAATTAGATTAATAAACATGAGAAAAACAAGAAACAATAATAGAATAAAATATAATCAATAACCATGCCAAACCAGTATCACAAGAAGACCAAGTCCTGAAATAAAATATCTTAATTGAATATTTGCTATTCCATGCTAAATTACATGCCATCTTCCAAAATGTTAACTAAAAAATAAAGACACTAACAACTCAAAATGTGTCTCGAACCACGTTGGGTTCCCTGATTAATTATTTATCCCAAATCAACCATCGAACACTACACCTTTTCACTTGACATGTCCTTCAATCATGTAATCTATATGGGTATCGACCCGGAAGCCTAATTAGAATGTGAGTAAAACATATTAGGCCACCACCAATAATGCGTAAAAATTATCCCATCAAATAATTGTGTATGCAGTTATATCATAAAAAACTACATTACATAATTTAACAATTACTACATTATCAATTAATCATTATTTTACAACTTAATCCCTATATTTAGCATATACACCCATAATTCATTACTTATTCATCTCATGTCGGGGCCTAAACTATCAATTCTGGATATCATATATTAGATTAACATTATTTTCATTCTTTATCTCAATCAACACATAAATTTCATTATTACCATTCATTATTATAATTAGCACACAAATTACATTTTTACCACTCATTATTATCATATAACACATGAATACCATTATTAAAACTCCTAAATCTTAATTAATAGTTGAATTATGTTGTTACCACTCATTGTTCTCAATAAAAACATGTATCAAAGAATCACATAATTCAATTTTTTAAATAATTTTTCAAAATCAATAACTCCATATTCATATCATTCAATTAATTAATTCAACAATAAATTAATGATATGAAGTAAATTAACTAATTCCAAAATTAATTTATCATATTAAATCCATTAATTAATTCCCCAGTTAATTATGCACAACAATCCAATTAATTAATTCTTCAATTATTTAATCAATATACACAAATTCAATATCCCATAATTAATTCAATCATTAATTATTCAAAAAAATAATATCAATACCTCATAATTAATTCTACAATTAATTATTTGAAATCATCTATCACTATATTTCATAATTAAATCAACATTTAATTATGTCAAATCAAAAATAAGAATAACTCATAATTAATTCATCAGTTATTTATCTCATATCATTTAAGGAAATATCATATAATTAATTTAATAATTAAATATCTTAATATATGGTTCCTAAAATCTAAAATTTCACATATCCTCAATTAGTTAATTTAATAAATTAAAGAATTCAATCGTGAATGTTATTGATAAAAATCTAATAGAAATTCTAAAATAACATACATGAAATTTAGATCAATACTTTGGTATTGGAATTATAGACAAGCTACCTCAATTCATTGAGGAATGGTCTCCAAACGAAATTCCAAATTTCAATAGAATAAAAATGTAGCATGAGATCCATATCTAAAACATGATTCCAAACATGTAGAAATAATGATCCTTTAATTTTTTATCTAGTTCCTAATTTCCAAGATCTATATACAATAAAATTGTGGATAACCCCCTACACCCCAATAATTGTAGTAGAATTTGAGAGAGATGGGAAATGAATTGGTATGAAACCACATACCTAAAGGGATGAAGATCTCCCAATAGGGATTTCAATCAAAAATGAATAGAGGTAAAATGTCCTGGGAATCACTCTGAGAGGCTTTGTAATTGAGAGAAATTACTTTTGGGTTGTGATATGGTGGTTGGGGCTATAAAATGTGGGTTTGGGAGATGTTCAAAAAAATTCATGGAATTAAAATCCCATATGCTTGGTTTGATGCTCGAGGAGAATGGGTTCCCCAAACTGTGTGCCTAAACATGCACCTCTTATATGGGGTTCACGACTTAACCTATGTTGGTGAACAAGTTAGAAAACCATACACTAGACATGAAAATCCCCACTGTCCAAGGTTGCATGGTTTCCTCGGCTAGGGCAGATGGTCAGGGAAAACTATGCACTAACCATGAACTTCCTTATTTCTTTTATTTTTCTAATAACATAACCCAAACACTCCCCAAGGTAATACACATTCAAAAAAAGTTCAACAAAAGAAAAAAATAGTACATGTAAATGAGCCCAAGAAATCTCGAAATATCCCAAGATCGTACATTATCCTCCCATAATCCTGTAAAATCCAATATACATGTCGTTAACATTCAAGAAAATATATAAGAGAGGGTAGACCCCAACTTGAGGGTTTATATGTACTATTCTTATATGATGGTATAGATTTTATTGTGTTAATTGTCAATATGTCATAGTGGTTTTCATGGTAGTTCATATTGTATTGTATGGTGTTTTTCTTGGAATCCTTCCCTGATTCAAAGCTACAATGATTAGACTAGATCATCATGTGATGATGATTATAAGAGTTTAAATAACTAGGTTTTTTTAAAAATTTAAAAACA
Organism: Viscum album; assembly: GCA_963277665.1. Classification (NCBI taxonomy): domain Eukaryota; kingdom Viridiplantae; phylum Streptophyta; class Magnoliopsida; order Santalales; family Viscaceae; genus Viscum; species Viscum album. The sequence goes on from OY728130.1 coordinate 1,627,868,423, forward strand.
TTTAATATTCAATTTTTATATGTATAAGAAACCTATATATCATTTTTGAAAAATTTATATTTATTAATCCAACCGTTGTGTTTCCAAGGAGTGTCTCGTGGTGACTATAACTATGACACCCCAAAATATTGTGATTCTTTCGAATTAATTTGACTTTTTTTATATTATTCATTTCATTCAACACTGAATATAGTTCATTTTATATTAAATCACTATGTTTGTCTAGCGTTATACACAACACCAAGTTAATTATGCCCTACATGAAATATATACATTGACATGATCTACACAGAACACTGAGGCTTGCTTTTGTTATACAGAAGAACAAAATTTCTCAATGAATTGTGTAAAAAGAAAGACCAAGGATTAAAAAAACAATAATATATTAATAAAATATGATTATTTAATATAGTAATACAAAATAGTGATGAAAACTAAGTTGTTTTGAATAGTATTAACTAATTAATGAAAATATATGGTTTATAAAATATTATTTGAGTTAATAGTTTACCCATTAATTATAAATGAATATGAAAATAGAATAAATATAATAGAAAATATTATTATGGTCAATAAAATATTTAACCCTAATAAATTAAATTTTAATTTATTTATTTAATTCAAAAAGTCAAACATTCGTTTCACATAGAACATCGACCTTGCGTACATTACATGCAATACCAAGTTTCTACGAAACATCATTTCATTGATATAATTACTTATAATAGTTCATTATAACCTATACATAGAAACATAGTAAAATGAATAGTAATAAATACATCTAAAATATTTATATAATTTTTTAAATAAACTAAACATATTTACAATGAATAATATAATTTTTAGTATAGCCTTTATATGTATATAAAATACTATTTTCATAAAAGGAATACTTTTTTTGTCCATATGTGAAAAATAATAAAATTAATTTTAGAAAATTTAATAAGATGAATTTGATAAAATAAATATAATTCTTATTTCATAATTTAATAATTATCATATGGAATATTTTTTTTTCTATGAAACATCATTTTTTATGAATTGTGAAAACTACGACGTTTTAGTTAAAAAACAAATTTTTGTTTAAATAATTATTAATGATGAATTATAAATTAATTTTTTTAATGTCACATTATATCAATCATACATATACTAATACAGTTTAGGTCATTATAAAAAATTTCACATTGAAATTGAATATAATGAAGCAGAAAATTTTTGAACATTTCTCTACTTTAAAACCCCGTAATTTCCTATCGCCGACAGGATTAGCATTAAAATAAAATTTCTTACTTATGTGAATTTAATTTAGAAAATGAAATTAATCATTTTAATAAGTATAATATTTATATTCTAATAAGATAAACTTCATTTTGAACAAAAATATTATAAAAAGTGATTAAATTTAATCACATTTATTAAGGTCAGACGAAGCTTAATTAGAGACTAATCCTTAAAATTAAGGGCCCAAATGACATATAATCATGTAAAACAAAAATTTTATATCCATACTTAGGAAAAACACATTCCAATATTTATTGAGGCTTGTTAGGTATGACCTTTTTATCAAAGGACTTGTGTCCAACCAACATTTTTAAAATATTTCTACTATGTCCTTTTCCTACCATATAAATGGACACCAACTATACCTTTTATTCACATCTATTAAACCTATTAAGTATGAAAATTAACACCACAATATAATTCCCATAAATCCTACCTTCCTCCTAAAGGGATTAAATTGGGATTAATGCAATCCAAGGAAGCATTTGGGCATAATCCAAAAGGAGTTATCTTATTATGAGGTAATGTCTTCTCTCATGCCCTTTCTTATATTTTCCATCCCCCCAACATCAAACTTTCCTTATTCACTGATTGTATAGAAAACATAGTATCCCAAATATAAAAGTATGTTTTAGGTAAATTTTTTAACCTAAAAATAAACACACCTCCATCTAATGGTAATTAATATACTCTTTCTATGTACGAGAAACTACTGTCTCACGAAATGATGATTGTAAATTTTTCCATTAACACCAATAATGGATGCCATTATGATAAAAAAAATATATTTATACATGTCATATTCAATATTAATTATGTCTTAGTGCTATTTTAAACCTTTTTAAGACACATATATTTTTACTTTCCATTATGTGTTATTATGATAATATCATTTTAGGAAGTGTGGACTTCTACCCCTTCCATGAGATATAATTCGTTCATACAGCACATGAATTGTATTAAAGATGATTTTGTCGAATATAAAAGATATATATAATATAATAAATCTTATATAGTAATTATATATTTATACATATGTATAAATATATGTCTTCTACTTTTTATTTTATAAATACTGCAATTATTTAGAAATAATATTCATGCCAACAGATGACTTGCCATCTCCATTAATAGTGTATTGTATTTCATACTTATATACTCTATAGATTCTTAAAATACATGTATAATTTATAAATATGTTATTTATATCATGTTTTAAATTCTATAAATCACGACATAATGTATAAATACCAATGATATAACAAATTAAGGCACATGTGAATAATAAAGAGAATATTATCCGAAGTGGAACCTTAACATTTGATGGATAATAAGAGGGTAATATAAGGTCATTACTGTAAATACCTGTAAAATTCAAGGGAAATTTTTTCTTAATTTTCTTTGGAATTTTACAAGATGGCAGTTTTTGACGGCACTTGATTCCGAGGCTCGGTGTGCCCAGAATCAATTTCTGAAGCTTGGCTCGGGTACGTTCAGTGAACGAACGAGTTGGTTTTCCTATCTTTTGAACCGGTGCATGGAATTGAAATCCGATGACACCGATGAACTCGCAACGCCGGTAATCGCTTAAGGGAACCTTTACCATAGTTGTGTTTGTGCGGAAGAAGAAGTTAATTAATGGGGTTAAATTAAAAAGTAAATAAAATTGTTGAATCAATTTTATTTCTTTTCCAAGGTGGTTAATTTCTCCCATGGGAAGTTGGTGGTGGGGCCCACATCCACCCAACTTCCCATATGTGGATAATTAAAAGGGTGGGTCCCACACGAACCCCCCACCTATTCAATTTTCCCTAACTTTCTAACCCCTCTTAACCCCTCACATTCCTAACTCCCCCTTTAACTCACTTTTATTAATTTTTGACAACTTGTTATAATTAATATGGTGAGTTACAAGTAAGTTTTTGAAATTCAAACAATTGAATTTCAAATGCTTTGTTGTGTTACTAAAATAAGTTTAGAACATATTTTATTAGGGGTTGGTGTTGGGTTTATTGAGAGCTCTTTGGAGAAAAAAGCTAAGGAACACCTTCTTCCTCGACGAAGAACGCGAAGAACACCGTTCTTCAACGAAGAACTTCTCTGCCGAAGAACACGGTTCTTCCGCGACGCCGTATCCGCGACGCGACGTTCTTATTCCGCGTCATCTCTTCTGTGATGGTTTTCCGTGACGAAATCTCTGTCAACGACTTCGAATCCTTGCTTTGCGACGTCGACATTCTTTCCCCGCGATGTCGACCTCCGCGATGCTCGTCTTCTGTGGGTCGTTGATGAACACTGTTCCTGAACCGAGGTAGGGGATTATTGTTATTTTATTAAATTATTTCCGTTCTTGATTATAGCAGGTCGAACATCGTGGTTAATTGACTAAATGTTAACATTTAACAAGAGGGGTCCGGACCGCACAAACACGGCCTAACCCCCTCATATGTTCGTGATTGTTTCTTTGTGAATGGAACGGGATGGAGTGGTGCCGTCACACCATGCGAGAATCGCTCGGCAAGTATTAAGCGACGCCGTCGCTCCACGCTGAGAAGACGAACAAGAACGCGGCGCCGTAATGCCACGTCGAAGGAAGTCGAAGGCGCCGCGGCCAGAGCGGAGCCGCGGTGGCGGGGCGCGGTGCCGTCGCACCGCGCCAGACGACAAAAGCCACGGCCGGTTCCGGGCCGCGGCAGAGCATGGTGATCGGCGGCCAGACCGGGCAGCCGACGTCGGAGCCGGAAGGGGACAGGCCACCGCCGGTCCCGTTGAGAAGGAACCAGAAGGCTAGGTCGGGCCATCCGGAAAGGGAAGGAGCCGGGGGAATTAAATTTCCCTGGCCAGTTCAAACGGCCCCCGATAATTTTGGGGGGGCAGAGGTTACACGGGGCGGCAGGCGCCCCCCCCCCCCTTTGCCGAAGCGGCTCAGCCACGAGCCGAGCCGGCAGCGCGCTGGGCACGCTGCGCCCAATCGGTCCGCCAGGCCGGGCCGACCCGGACCCGTGGCGGGTCGACCCGGTTCGGGCCGACCGGGGGGTCTCGGGCCGGGTCGGTCCGGGCCCGAAACCCACGTTATCGGACTGTTTGGGTTCAAATGCCCATAACTCGGGCTACGGACTTCCAAACGACATGTCGTCAGTGGAGATGTGATCCTTGGATCGAGATAGTTGTTTCGGTATATCTCACTCAAGGTTTCGGAATACTTTGAGTTCGGCCGGGTTGGTTCGCACACGAAACCAACCGGGCCCTCGGAGCAGAAACGCTCATATCTTGAGATACGGACGTCCGATTGACGTGCTGTCAATTTTTGTTGATTTATTCTTAGTGAGACGGATCTTTTGGCATACTCCGCACGAGTTTTGGACGCAGGTGGAGCACGGTCGGGTTTGTTTTGCGTTAAAATCCAACCCGGCCCCTGGAACGAAAAATCCAATAACTCTCAGACCGGGCGTCTGATTGACGCGCCGTCTGTTGCGTTGAATTCCTGTTGACGATACAGAAATTTATGATACATCAAATCTGGACTATGTGATAGTTGATGTATCAGCCTCTCAGCTCGTGGAGCGTACCCTCCCGAACGAGCTTGCTGTGTGCGGGAACCCTAGTGCTGGCTGCGACTGCTACTGTGACTGCGACGACGACTATGCATATATCCTCAGTGGATTCGACGATGACGACTACAGCACTCAGTGATCCTATGTGGATCAGTGCTACCGATCCTGTGTGGGTCCGATCCTGTGTGGGTCAGCGCTCAGCGGTTCTGTGTGAGCTAGCGCCTACAGATCCTGTGTGGGTCCGATCCTATGTGGGTCTTTGCGGGGGTTAGTTTCCTACCGATCCTGTGTGGGTCATTGTGGAGGTTAGTACCTATCGATCCTTTGTGGGTCCGATGACCTAGATGGATCAGATGTCATCTTTATCATCTTACGAAGAAGTATACCTGTGTGAGCTGAATCCTATTTTCTTTCCTATGTGGATTGTGTTGTGCTATCCTGTTTGGATTACGTTTTTCTTTCCTGTGCGGAATACGTATACTTTCCTATGTGTACTGAGATGTACTTGGGCTCGGAGGTTGGAGCGTATTGGAATTTATGACTTAGGTATATATATGGGCATATACCTAAGCAGTGTCGGTTGTTACTTCGTGTTTGTATATTCCCTTTGTGGTTTATCCTCTGTGGATTTTGGGAGACCATCGGGGGTCTCGGGGTCCCTACTGAGTATCTTATACTCACCCCTGCACGGGCTATGCCCGCACTACGTTTTTTTGGTTGCAGACGACGGACAGCGTTCATCGTGGATGAGGCTTGTAGAGCACAATGGTACCAAGAGGTGGACCACTGGGCGGGACGTACTCGGAGCGGACGACGGGACCCGAGGAGTAGTGGAGATATCTGTACCCACCCTTCAGGTGGGATTTCAAGTGGACAACTCGGCATAGTGGCTTTTACTTTTCATTTGCTGTTTTCCCTTTCGAGTTGTACTTTACTTTCAGTTTGGGTTTGTATACTGGCCCACATACTTTTCCGCACTTACTGTTGTACCAGTTGTTACTTAGTGTTTACTTTTTCCGATTTCTTACTCTATGATGCTTGTTTACTTTACAAAGGAAATGCCTTCCCTTTTCACCGGTATTTACGCCTTGGTGCTAATCGCCAGCCCCTGGCCTATGGAAGGTGGGCTTGGGGTAGCCACGAAACGGGCCCCGAGGACGGGTCGTGACAAATTGGTATCAGAGGAGTTCGGTTCTAACGCATACTCTGATATTTCTTCTATGTGAAGCAATAGTTTTTATCATATTGGGTGTGGTTATCAGTCCAGGGAGTCCAGTGTTGGTGCGACGGCTGACGTATCCATACACCAGGACCCTGACTTCTGATTTCCGACTTAGTGCATGAAAACAGTGATTGCGTGTGTGTTTCTAGTTTTCTTTATGATTACTTTGTATCAGCTCACCAGGTATACTGTTCTGACCGTGGCGCACCTTTTTCCTTTTCAGGATGGCCCCACGCCGGCAGCCAGCTAGGGTTCCGAGAGTCGAGCGTGACGACAGCCCACCGAGCGACGATGTCTTGGTGCATGGCCCTTTTTCAGCAGTGGCACCGGCGGTAGCTCTACCCGCCGAGCCCCCGATACTTCCAGCACCAGCCGCTGACGATGCAAGTCGCCTCATTGCACTGCATGAGTTCAGCACCAGCGACCACCCACGTTCCGGGGGGAGACGGACCCCCAGGCAGCCGAGGACTGGTTGGAGGCAGTCGATTGAGTTTTCAGGCCAGTGAGGACCCCAGCAGACCTCATGGTGATCCTCACTGTGAGTTTACTACACGCAGCAGCGGGGCGATGGTGGAGCTTGATGATCCAGGTGCACGATGAGGAATATCTACTTTGGTCAGACTTTCAGTGCCTTTTCCGCTCAGAGTTTTTCCTAGCCACCCTCCGTGCGGTGCGCATTCAGGATCTTCTTTAGCTGCGATAGGGAAACATGACGGTCGCCCAGTACTCGGCGAGATTTACAGATCTCTTGCGCTACTCGGCCGACATGGTACGAGACCCATTCTTTCGGGCCCAGACCATTGAGTCGGGATTGAGACACGAGATCAGGGCATCATTGATCTCCCTCAGCATTTCGAACCAGACAGGAGTACTCGAGCATGCCCTTTTGATCGAGAGTTTTCTTGCTGAGTCTACACCAGCGCCGAGACCCACTGCAGAGCGGCACGTAGCAGAGTCATCTGCAGCGGGCAGTCGACGGATGACACATGGGTCCAGAAAGACTAGACCCTCAGGAAGACGACCTCAGGACACTGGCTCAGTAGTGTGGGGCACACAGCGTGGAGCCAGTCATTCGATAGGTAGACAGTGTTACTCGTGTGGCGGGCAGGTCCATATGGCTCGTGACTGCCCGACCCGCCGTGTCGAGGAGCAGCATACGGTTGAGGGACCACCGAGGCAGAGGGTCGACCGTGGTGGTTCGCATGGAGGAGGTGGACGAGGCAGAGGAGCTGGCCGAGCAGCAGGTGGTGGACGACGCTTTGAGGCTCTACCACCACCTCCAGGAGGTCCACCCCGACCACAGGGAGCTAGCAGGCAGAGACAGGCACAACTCCAGGCTGCGGAGGCCTATGACCACGGCGCGCCCGAGATGATTCGAGGTACTATCTGTGTCTATTACACCCTTGCTGCAGTACTTATAGACACAGGAGCGAGTCACTCTTTCATAGCCGATGCCCTTGTTCGGAGCTCAGATATTCCGATAGAGCCATTGGCTCGATCCTTACGGCTAGAGACTCCTACGGGAGCAGACTCGACGATTAAGCACTAGTGCCGGCAGTGTGGGATTACTCTAGGAGGAGAGAGCTTCGGCTGGGATCTTCTTATAGCGGCGTCGAGCCCTTACAACGTCATCTTGGGCATGGATTGGTTGTCTACGGTCCATGCACAGATTGACTGTTTTAGGTGCAAGGTACGATGTGTACGCACCGACGGGAGAAGGTTCACCTTCATCGGCGAGAAGGTAACCTTGGTAGCACAAGATGGAATTCCGCGGAGGAGAGGACAACACATCACTCATTAGTTGGATAGCCTCATCCTAGGAGCAGTTGACGTGCGGAGTCCTGGTTTTCTTGTAGTGGTGGATCAGTTTGCGGACGTTTTTCCCGATGACGTCCCAGGGCTACCTCCTCGCAGAGAGGTATACTTTTATATTGACTTGTACCTCGGGACAGCCCCAATATCGACTACAGCATATCGGATGGCCCCCACTGAGCTTTGAGAGCTACGGGTACAGTTGGAAACTTGCAGGGAAAGGGGTTCATCTGACCCAGTGTTTCACCCTGGGATTCCCCGATATTGTTCGCCAAGAAGGCCGACGGGAGATTGCGACTGTGTGTCGATTATCGTCACCTGAACCAAGTGACAGTGAGGAACAAGTATCCGCTACCAAGGATTGATGACCTCTTTGATCAGCTCAAGGGAGCACGGTGGTTCTCGAAGATAGACCACATGTCAGGCTATCATGAGCTCAGAGTTCGAGATGAGGACGTGCAGAAGATAGCCTTCAGGTGTCGGTATGGCCACTATGAGTTCTTGGTTATGCCATTCAGCGTAACCAATGCTCTAGCAGTGTTCATGGACCTCATGAACAGGATATTTTAGCCATACCTCGATCGATTTGTCATGGTCTACATCGACGACATTTTGATCTACTCGACGACTAAGGAGGAGCACGCCTACCACTTGCAGGTTGTACTAGACACACTCCGAGAGCACCAGATTTATGGTAAGCTCTTGAAGTGTCAGTTCTGGATATGTGAGGTACACTTCTTGGGACACGTCATCTCTGAGTTGGGATTTGCAGTGGATCCTGCGAAGATCGAAGTAGTGTTAGCTTTGGAGCCACCCAGGAGCGTGACGGAGGTGCGAAGTTTCTTGGGATTAGCTGGATACTACAAGAGATTTGTGCCACACTTCTCCAGAGTTGCAGTACCACTCTCAGCTTTGACGAAGAAGGTGAAACCATTCGTGTGGTCAGACAGATGTCAGCAGAGCTTCCTAGAGCTGAGACAGAGATTGACCAGCGCACCTATCTTGAGGTTTCCTGAGGAGGGAGTAGGGTACGTAGTTTACTGCGATGCATCAAGGACCGGACTCGAATGTGTCCTGATGCAGGAGCGGGTAGTTATCGCCTATGGATCACGTCAGTTGAAGTCGCATGAGTAGAACTACACTACCCATGACCTGGAGTTATCAGCAGTGGTCTTCGCTCTGAAGACATGGAGACACTACCTGATGAGCGAGCGCTTTACAGTCATTTCTGACCATCAGAGTCTTAGGTATATCTTCTCACAGAAGGAGCTGAACCTGAGATAGTGGTGATGGCTCGTGTTCCTCCAGGACTATGACTTTGAGATAGTCTATACTCATGGGATGGGGAACGTGGTAGCTGATGCCCTCAGCAGGAGGACGGGCATTCAACTACTTGAGGAGGAGACAGAGTAGCTAGCTTCTTTACATATATCCTTTGTGGATAGAGATGGAGCATCCTTCCTTCAGTCTCTCACAGTCACTCCTCCACTACTGCAGCGAGTCAGAGAGACACAGCATGGGGATGCTGACTATGAGACGCGGCGTGCACAGATATCCTCAGGACAAACACCTGATGGTTTCTCCTTTGGAGCAGAGCACGACATCCTTTTTAGAGGACGTACCATGGTACCAGTCACTTTACAGGAGAAGGTGCTGAGAGAGTTTCACACTTCTCCTTTGGCGGTACATCCTGGAGTGGCGAAGATGTACCAGGATCTCAGACGACAGCACTGGTGTCCAGGAAGGAAGAAGGCTGTGGTAGAGTTTGTTTCTTGATGCCTCACCTGCTAGCAGGTGAAGGCTGAGCACCAGTTACCAGCAGTCTTGGTACAGCCCTTGGAGGTTCCGGAGTGGAAGTGGGACGGCATATATATGGACTTCGTGACTGGACTTCCACGCACTTCCAAAGGTCACGAATCCATCTGGGTGATTGTCGACCGACTAACCAAGTAGGCTCACTTCTTACCCATCAGAGAGCAGGGCTCAGTGGAGATATTGGGACGACTTTACATTCAGGAGATTGTGCGGCTTCATGGTGTGCCATCATCTATTGTCTCCGATCGAGATGCTCTCTTTACTTCCCGGCTATGGAAGGGATTGCAGGAGGCGTTCGGGACGCAGCTACGTCTGAGCACAACCTTTCACCCTCAGATGGATGGTCAGACGGAGAGGACCATTCAGACTCTCGTGGACATTCTCTGCGCATGTGTTCTCGACTTTGGTCATTGCTGGGAGGACCACCTACCCTTGGTGGAGTTTGCGTACAACAACAGCTACCACTCCACCATCGGGATGGCACCATACGAGGCATTGTACGGCCGACCTTACAGATCTCCTTTGTGCTGGGCAGACCCTGGGGAGTCAGCACTTGTGGGACCAGAGATGGTCCAGGCCATAACAGAGAAGGTCCAGGTCATCCAGGCGTGGATGAGGACTGCTCAAAGCCTGCAGAAGTCATACGCTGACAGGAGGCGGAGGCCACTAGAGTTCAAGGTTGGCGACCACGTCTTCTTGCGTGTCTCACCTCGACGTGGTTTATAGAGATTTGGCCGAGGCGGCAAGTTATCTCCGCGCTTCATCGGACCATTCCAGGTCCTCAGCAGGATTGGCGAGGTGGCTTACCGTTTGGCTATACCACCTCAGTTGCACCGGGTTCACGAAGTCTTCCACGTATCTCAGCGGAGAAGATACGTGCAGGACCCGACACACATCATTGACCATGGGGATCATAACGTTGATGATGGGGCTACTTTTATGGAGGTCCCGGTGGAGATTGAGGATCGACAGGAGTGGGTCCTACGTGGATGGTCGATTCCTCTGGTACGCATTAGATGGCAGCACTTGAACCTCCAGGAGAGGACTTGGGAGCGGGAGGCTCAGATGTGTGCTCAGTACCTTCATTTGTTTCCCTAGTTTTGATGTATCTTTACGGGGACGTAAAGCCCTGAGGTGGGAGTAATGTAAATTCCCGTAAAATTCAAGGGAAAGTTTTTCTTAATTTTCTTTGAAATTTTACAAGAAGGCGGTTTCTGACGGAACCTGATTCCGAGGCTCGGTGTGCCCAGAATCAATTTCCGAAGTTTGGCTCGGGTACGTTCAGTGAACGAACGAGCGGGTTATCCTATATTTTGAATCGGTGCTCGGAATTGAAATCTGATGGCACCGATGAACTCGCAACGCCGGTAATCGCTTAAGGGAACCTTTACCGTAGTTGCGTTTGTGCGAAAGAAGAAGTTAATTAATGGGGTTAAATTAAAAAGTAAATAAAATTTTTGAATCAATTTTATTTCTTTACCAAGGTGGTTAATTTCTCCCATGGGACGGTGGTGGTGGGGCCCACATCCACCCAACATCCCATGTGTGAATAATTAAAAGGGTGTGGCCCACACGAACGCCCCACCTTTTCAATTTTCCCTAACTCCCTAACCCCTCTTAACCCCTCACATTCCTAACTCCCGCTTTAACTGACTTTTATTAATTTTTGACAACTTGTTATAATTAATATGGTGAGTTACATGTTCGTTTTCGAAATTTAAACAATTGAATTTCAAATGCTTTGTTGTGTTAATAAAATAAGTTTAGATCTTAATGTATTAGGGGTTGGTGTTGGGTTGTTTGAGAGCTATTTAGAGAAAAAAGATAAGGAACACCTTATTCCTCGACGAAGAACGCGAAGAACACAATTCTTCAACGAAGAACTTCTACGCCGAAGAACACAGTTCTTCTGCGACGCCGTATCTGCAGCGCGGCATTCTTCTTCCGCATCGTCTCTTCCGTGGTGGTTTTCCGCGAAGAAATCGCCGTCAATGACTTCAAATCCTCGCTTTGCGACGTCGACGTTCTTTCCCCGCGACGCCGACCTCCGCGACGCGCATCTTCTGCGGGTCATTGACGAACACCGTTCCTAAACCGAGGAAGGGGATTATTGTTATTTTATTAAATTATTTCAGTTCTTGATTCTAGCATGTCGAACTTCGAAGTTAATCGACTAAATGTTATCGTTTAACGAGAGGGGGCCAGACCACACAAAAATGGCCTAACCCCCTCCTATGTTCATGATTATTCTTTGTGAATGGAACGGGATGGCGGGGTGCCGTCACACCACGCGAGAATCGCTCGACAAGTATTAAGCGACGCCGTCGCACCATGCCGAGAAGTCGAACAAGAACGCGACGCCGTCGCGCCGCGTCGAAGGAAGTCGAAGGCGCCGTGGCCGGAGCGGAGCTATGGCAGAGTGGCGCGGGGTCGTCGCACCGCGCCAGAAGACAAGGGCCACGACCGGTTCCAGGCCGCGGCAGAGCATGGTGACCGGCGGCCGGACCGGGCCGCCGGCGTCGGAGCTGGAAGGGGATCGGCCACCGCCGGTCCCGTTGAGAAGGAACCGGCCGGCCAGGTCGGGCCGGCCGGAAAGGGAAGGATCCGGGGGAATTAAATTCCCCCGGCTGGTTCAAATGGCCCCCCCATAATTTTGGGGGGGCCGCGGTTACAGGGGGGGGGGTAGGCGCCCCCCCCCCTTTGCCGAAACAGCTCGGCCACGAGCCGAGCCGGCAGCGCGCTGGGCGCGCTATGCCCAGCCAGCCACCAGGTCGGGCCGGGCTGGGCCGCGCCGGGTCGGGCCATGCCCAGCCGGTCCCGGCCGTGCCGACCCAGACCCAGGGCAGTTCAAACCGGTTCGGGCCGACCGAGGGTCTCGGGCCGGGTCGGTCCGGGCACGAAACCCCCGTTATCGGACTGTTTGGGTTCAAATGTCCATAACTCGGGCTACGGACTTCCAAATGACGCGCCGTCAGCGGCGATGCGATCCTTGGATTGAGACAGTCGTTTCGTTATATCGCACTCAAGGTTTCGGAATACTTTGCATTCGGCCGGGTTGGTTCGTACACGAAACCAACCGGGCCCTTGGAGCGGAAACACTCATATCTTGAGCTACGAACGTCTGATTGACGTGCCATCAATTTTTTTTGATTTACTCTTAGTGAGATAGATCTTTTGGCATACTCCGCCCAAGGTTTGGACGCAGGTGGAGTACGGTCGGGTATGTTTTGTCTTAAAAACCAACCGGTCCCCTGGAACGAAAATTCCAATAACTCTCAGACCGGGCGTCCGATTGACGCGCCGTCTGTTGCGTTGAGTTCCTGTTGACGATACGGAACTTTTGGATACACCAACTCTGTACTATGTGAAATTTGATGTATCAGCCTCTTGTCTCATGGAGCGGACCCTCCCGAACGAGCTTGCTGTGTGCGGGAACCCTATTGCTGGCTGCGACTACTACTGTGACTGCGACGACGACTGTGCAGAGATCCTTAGTGGATTCAATGACGACAACTACAACACTCAGCGATCCTATGTGGATCAGTGCTACCGATCCTGTGTGGGTCAGCGCTCAGTGGTTCTGTGTGAGCCAGCGCCTACAGATCCTGTGTGGGTCCGATCCTGTGTGGGTCTTTGCGGGGGTTAGTTTTCTACCGATCTTGTGTGGGTCATTGCGGGGGTTAGTACCTATCGATCTTTTGTGGATCCGATGACTTAGATGGATCAGAGATCATCTTTATCGTCTTACGAAGAAGTATACCTATGTGAGGTGAATCATGTTTGCTTTCCTGTATGGATTGTGTTGTTCTATCCTGTGTGGATTACGTTTTGCTTTCCTGTGTGGTATACGTATACTTTCCTGTGTGGACTAAGTTGTACTTGGGCTCTGAGGTTGGAGAGTATTGTAATTGATGACTTAGGTATATGTATATGCATATACCTAAGGAATGTCAGTTGTTACTTCGTGTTTGTATCTTTCCTTTGTGGTTTACCATTTGTGGATTTTGGGAGACCTTCGGGGGTCTCGGGGTCCCTACTGAGTATCTTATACTCACCCCTGCACGGGCTATGCCCGCACTACATTGTGTTGGTTGCAGACGACGGACAGCGTTGATCGTGGTTGAGGCTTGCAGAGTAGGACAGTACCTAGAGGTGGACCACTGGGCGGGACGTACTCGGAGCGGACGACGGGACCCGAGGAGCAGTGGAGATATCTGTACCCACCCTTCAGGTGGGATTTCCAGTGGACAGCTCGGCGTAGCGGCTTTTACTTTTTAGTTGATGTTTTCCATTTTGAGTTGTACTTTACATTTAGTTTGGGTTTGTATACTGGCCCACATACTTTTCCTCACTTACTGTTGTACCAGGTTTTACTTAGTGTTTACTTTTTCCGCTTGCTTACTCTGTGGTGCTTGTTTACTTTAAAAAGGCAATGCCTTCCCTTTTTACCGGGATTTACGCCTTGGTGCTAGTCGCCAGCCCCTGGCCTATGGAAGGTGGGTTTGGGGTAGTCATGGAACGGGCCCCGAGGACAGGTCGTAACAATAATAAAACCATATTTTGTTTAATATATAATAATAATTCTCTTTAAAATAGTTATAATATTTTAATATCTATTATATAGGTGGTTTGAACTCGTACCAAGTGAGTCAAGACACAAGGCAACAAGATTTCATCTCACTTGTTGTTCCTGTGAGATATATGCAATTCAATCCACTATTTAATTTTGTGTGGTATAATTAATTACAAATATTTTATTATATTTATATTATAAATAAATTTTTTAATATTAACATATACATTTTATTTACTTTCATTCATGGTTTTTTTGTTTCAAGAGTAGAAAATCGGTGAATATTTTTTGTCTCAATTTCCCTTTTTTGAGACTCATTATTAATTATGAACATAATTTTTTTAAGGAGTATATATATCCACTTTAAATATTATATCATGAATTTAATTTTTTTTAATGATATTTTATGCATCATGTAATTTTATTTTCTTACAAGAAGAGTGTGATGTTTCAAAGCATTAAGAGTTTGTCGAGACAATCACATCACTTTTAGAGATTATTTACATTTATGATTCCTTTTCATGAATTAATATGTTAAATCACTCAATAAATCAATAAATTTTATTATCATATGGTTATTCAGGATATATTCATGTATTGTTACCATTTTATAATATTTTGTACATAAGATAGTTACGAAAGAGTTTTTAAGAAAGCCAGACTTTACCCTCTCTTCGGTTAGAAATCAACATCCCTTCAAAATCATGTTTAATAAAACGGGTTTCCAAGAATATTCTACTAATATAATATGATCATTAAAATAAATTTTTAACCACTTTTTATTTTACCAATGTTTAAAAGGAATCTTATTATCTCTTTTCAATTGATGAAATTTCATATCCTGTTTACCGTAAAAAATGAATAGTCTTCTTACCTCATACAACATATACGGATTTTCCTCCAACAATCCTTTGAAGATTTAAATTCATTATTTAATGTTGTTTTTAATAAAATATATTGAAAAGGTATTTTGTTGGAAATTTTTTTTCAAAACATTTTCAAACATCTTTTATATGTTTTCAAGGAAAATGGTTTTGAAAATATTTTCAAAAATATTTTATAATTTTGAAAAGAAAATGGTTTTCGAAATTTTATCAATATTAATTTATAATTTTCAATTTACTTTCAGGGTAGTTTTTTTTACAAATTTAATCATTCACTATTTATAAGTAATACTATTTTCAAGGAGATTATTTTAAATTTTATTAATATTTCTTTATAATTTTACAATCTATTTTTAAAGAAAATAGTTTTTAAAATGTGTTGAATCTTTTTTTATATGTTTTAATGGAAATGGTTTTTAAATGAATTAATGTCTTATTTATATGTTTTAAAGATATTTTATATGAAAATGATTATCAAACGGTTTTATGTATTTGAAATACATTTTCAAATAAGAAAGGATATTTTCCTCCATAATTTTTTTAAAAGACATATAAAAACTATTTTCCATCAAATATAAGATATGTTTATGTTACTTGTGACCTTATTGGAAATAATATAATGGTTCTATTCATATCCATTATATGAATTGGTTATGCGTAATTTCATGGTCTTTTTGAAACTCGTTTCTCTTTCATGGGTTTTATGTTTATGAAATACATTACTCATTCATGGGTTATATGTTTATAAAATATATTTCTATTTTAAGAGTGATGATTTCGAAGAAATGATAATGAAATATGTATCTTTTACACTTTTTATGATATTCTTAAATTATTATGATACCCATTTAATTACTTTGTTTAGGATATGATTGTTTTTTATTTTATGGAATATGTATTTTTGATTTCACTATGAGACATTTGGGATCTATATCGTCCTCTAATGAATTTGGTATAGATTTATATCTAATGATAAAGACTAATATTGTCTTAGGATTAAACCATTAGTACTAAGATGGCCATGCGAGTGAACAATAAATACCAAGATGGTACAAAGAGTGAACTCATGCTAAAAATATGACCAAGGGAATGAACTGTGACTACCAAGATGTTATGAGGAGTGAACTCATGCTACTAAGTTGTCCATGGGAGTGAACCATGACTTCTAAGATGAGATGAGAAGTGAACTCAGGCTACTACGATGGTTATGGGAGTAAACCATTACTAAAAATATGGTATGTGGAGTGAACCCATACTACCAATATGTACATGGAAGCAATTTCATTACCACTATGGGAATAATATTATATGCTTTTGTGTCTACCATAATCCCATGTCTTATTCCTATGATATTTTTCATGGATTATGTTCTTTATTTCCTTATGATTCATGTCTTATGAACTGCCATTCTTTATTCCATGAATCAAGAATATGGACTTCTAAATATAAGGGATGATATTTTATTTCCATTATCCTATTCTCATACCCTAATACTAATAATTTCCCTTGCATATATTTCTTATTTACCCTTAATGAACATTTGATCTCAGTCCTTTATTATGTTTCCTTTCCCCAGGCTATGAAGAAAGGTTTTATGTAGGAGTACTAAAGGTGGAGATATTTATTGGTGATGTGGAAGATATTTCACCAATATAGAAGATTTCATTTATATGTTTCCAAATACAGTAAAATATTATGGTCCTCAAGAATTTGTTTTTGTAATGTACAAAATATTTATCTAAAATGATGTAATATCCATATAAGTTAATCCTGGGTCGATATAATTGGTATCAAAGGATATGATTATTTAACCTTATTCAACTCGGATGTTAAAACTACTGTGAGACCCCTAGGTATATTTATTAGGATATTTCAAGGGATTTCTCTTAGGTTATGTATAAATATGTGTCAAAACAGTGTAAAATTTCCTAGAATTTTGTTAATGGGTAGAGTGAATGGTTTCCTAGAAATACATCACTTTCAGGATACTATAAGTGGATGTGGCTCTAGAAAAGATGTACCTAGGGTTAACAACTCTAAAAATATGTTTCAGGACTAACTCAGGGTAATTTGGTACAGGACAATAGGCCTTCCCACACACTATTGTTGACACTCCAAGAAGAAATTCTTTGAAAATTCATAAACTATTCACAAACCATCATGATGGATTTGGATATATGTTGGCTATGAATAACCTAGGATGAATATAGGGTGTTTTATATTAAGTAATGTTTCATGATTTTAAAATCCAATAAATAATTTTTTTCACGAATATATAGTTTTATTCTATGATAAGTAATGCTCACCCTCTGCTTATGGTTTTAGTCAATGGTTGGAACCAAAAAGAACTATATTAAGGTTGAATTTTATGGATGATTTATTAATGTTAAGTCATGTGGGATGATTATTGAAGTGAAATATGTTTTGATCATGAATAATTAGTTTTCAAGTATCATGATTAACAACATGTACCTTAAAAAACTCTCAAACTCACCGAGGAAGAGAAAGAAGGAATTTTCTAGGAATTTTAGTAAATAAGACCATGTATGAAAGAAGGTCATGTGTCCTTTATGACAATAATGTGGAAAGAATCACATAAGTTATTGTCTTAGAGGAACATGAAGATGTTTTGACTTTGTAAAAGAAGGTCACAAATAATTTTACTATAAGGGAAAATTAATATTTTCATTAAAGGAATGGATGAGAATATTGGACTCTCTATGATATTATTGAAGGATAAATATTTAAAATGTGGAATAAATAGTCATTATGGAACTCAATATCCCAATAGGAAAGCTCCTGAAGAAGATCAGTAAGGTGGTGTGAGTAATGGTAACATTGTTGATGATGAAGATACTACTGATGAAATGAAAAAGGAAAGATGTATTATGTAATATGATTCGGTATCCTAATTAATGTAAAATGGATGAAGTGGAATAATCATTGTTTAGGTGTATTTGTATTAAAAAATTAAGTTATATGAATGATGAAATGTACAAGGGATTTTCTAATTTTGTTCTTCAATCAGTATTTACATGTTTAGGATGAATGTTCCTAATAGACTCTGGATATATTGAATGACATGGTTCTATTTTTAGTAAGGCAAGGCAACCCTTAATATGTTATTTATGTTATGATAATGTTTTTATGAATAAGTAAATTGGGCGGTACAGATTACCATAGAACTACACACTTACATATAGGTGGTTTATTCTATAATTGATGATTTTTAAAAGATTTTTTGTATTTAAAGAATATATTAATAATTTTTTTTAATAAGGAATAATGCTTGTTTTTCAAAAGGATTTATTTTAATTGAGGTTCATACCATGTTTCTAGGGAATACATGATAAGGGTATTAACATGTTTTTAATGTGAGAAACAAGGGGTACTTTATGATATTCATGGGATAAATGATAAGATGATTTCATGAAATTAATTAAAATTATTTGTATTCCCATATTTCATAAGGGTAACATGGTTAAACATTCATGAAAAATTTATGATTAACTTTAGATGAGATATTTATGTATTGATTTTGTATTAAAAATGTTTTATAAAATGTTATTTAGTGATTATCCTTATTTAAAGGATTTACAACATATTTATTTTAGAAATTATATTAGTGTGGTTTTAGAATACAACATCATGTATGTAAGGTGCTAACCAATCATGTCTGGCATGGACATGGGTCTTAAACCCATGACCGAAGTACAATAAGGGTTTCATACCTACCATTGGCCTACAAGATGTCCTAGTTTATGTATAATTTTTGTAATGAATAATTATTTATGATGAAACTATAGTGTAAATATTTTTGTATAGATAATAATCTATTAACCATATTTATTTTTACAAATATATATATATATATATATATAATTTTTTATGGGCCATAAAACATACTAAATATTAATTTTAATGCTTCAGGAATCAATGTTAATTTCTAGAGATCCATTTCTGGATGTAATGGTTAAATTATAAATAGATAAAAGTACAATAAATGGATGATATTTTTTTATTTGTGGTGAAAAAATAATTATTTATCATCTACAGTTTCCATGTTATAATATTTTTTTGAGATAATATCATCACTTTTTTATATTTTTTACATTTATGCATCCTTTAATGAATTATTATGTTCCATATCTCAAGAACTTCATGAATTTTATTATCGTATGGTTATTTATTCTATATTTATTTAGTTATACCATTTTCTACTCTTTGGTACATAATATAGGTAAGAATGTGTTTTTATGAAATCCTAACACTACCCCCACTTCAGTCGGAAATATTTATCCATTAAAACCCATGTTTTCTAAATAGGGTTTCCAAGAATATTCTACTAATCTCTTAGGATCATTAATATTAATATTTCACCTTTTTGGTACTTTATATATTTTTTCAAGGGAATATTCTTTTCCCTTTCTAAATGAGGAAACATTGAATCTTTTTTACCATACAAAAGTAATGTTCAATTTACATACTATGACATGTATGGAATTATCCACCATAAATCCTTTGAAGCATTATATTAATGTTGTGAGATTTTTATTTAATAAATTATTCTTAAAATATATTTTCCTGAAAATTGGTTTTCAAAAAAGTTTCAAACTTCTTTTATAGGTTTTCAAGAAAAATGATTTTCAAAATGCTTTTAAACTTATTTGATACGTATTCAAGGAAAAAGGTTTTCAAAATGTTTTATAACTTCTTTTATAACATTTCTTTGTATTTTCAAGGAAAATAGTTTTCAGAAAATTATCACGTACCATTTATAAATTTTCAAATAATTTTTTAATAAATGATTTTCAAAATGTTTTCAGCTTTATTTATGTGTGTTCAATATGTTTTTTAATAATGTTTTTAAAACATTTTTATGAATGGTTTATAAGTTTTCAAGGAAAAATATTTTATAATTAATTCAATTATTATTTTTTATTTTTTATTTTTTTATATGAAAATGATTATTAAATGGTTTTATGTTTTAGAAATCCATTTTTCAAAGAATAATAGATATTTTCCTCAAGAAATGTTTTTAAAAGATCTCTCAAAATTATTTTCCATATTAGATGATATGTGGTGATATTAATCATTCTCTTTAGGAAATTATCTAAATGTTTCATTCATATCCTTTCTATGAAGGGTTTATGATTAATGTAATGGTCTCTATGAGACCCATTTCTATTTCATGTGTTTATATTTATGAAATCAATTTCTTTTCCACATGTTATATGTTTATGAAATCTATTTCTGTTTCATGAGTTATGATTTGGATGAAATGATAATTACACTAGTATCTTTTAAAAAGGTTATGATTTGTTTAAATGTTTATTATTCCCATTTATTTACATGGGTTATGATATGATTGTTTATGATTTTTTGTAACATATATGCATGATTTCACTAGGAGATGGGTGGGACATATATATCCCTCCAATGCATTGGGTAATGATATATATCTCATGAGAGAGATGAAGATGGTATTGGGAGTAAACCTTGGCTTCTAATATAGCCAAGGGAGTGAAACATGACTACCATTATAGTATGAGGAGTTAACACATTCTACTAAGATGGCCATTGGAGTGAACCATGACTACCAAGATGATATAGGGAGTGAACCCATTATACTAAGATGATCCTGGAAGAAATGCCTTGGATACTGTGGAAATAATATTGTATGATTATGTGTCTACTAAAATCACATGATTTAATCTTATTTTATGGTTTCATGGATTATGATCATTATTTCATTATGATTATTTTTTCAAGAACTACAATTAATTATGCCATGATAACGTTTATGCCATGTGATATGAATGGTATGATCTTCTATTTTTAGTATCATGTTCTCTTACCCTTATGCTCATAACTATGCCTATGTATCTCAATTATTTACCCTTACTAAACTCAACGCTTTCTTATGTTTCCTTTCCCTAAGTTATAAATAATGTTTTCATGTAGGAGTACTAATGGTGGAGATCTTAACTGGGGATGTTGAGGATATTTCACCAATATAGACGATTCTGTTTCCAGGATTCCAAAGACACTAAACTATTATGATCCTTAGGAATGTATTTTTGTAATGTGTAGACTATTCATCTAAAATTATTTAATAAACCTATATGTTTTCCTTGTGTCATTGTACTAACACCGCAATATGTTTTAAAAGAGAATCTATGCTTGATAGCATGCTGGACATGAAACACAAAGATTCAAGGAACAATTAAATAATATTATTTTAAATATGACCATTATAAAATAGATACTAAATTTTATGGTATTAATAGTATTAAAAAATGTATGATATATATATATATATATTTCCTACTAAATATAAATTAGTGAAACATTTATAGTAAATTATCAATCAATTTTTAGTAAAGTTTCATAATTCTTCAAAGATCAATTTTTTCCAAAAATGTTTTTTATTTTTTGAGAAGGTTTTATAATTTATTATTGGTAATTTATAAACTTAATTCGATAATATTTAACTCATTTTTAATATCATCATATCAAAGTAAACATAGAGTGATTGTTTTTAAATTTTTTAGAAAATTATATTAAAGTGCATAGTGTTATATTATTTTCATAATATGAACCTATATTCATTATGTGGTTTATATAATACCATTTCTACATTTTATATCATTTATTTAATTATGTTAAATATATATAATAATTCAATTGAAGTTATTATTTCATAGGGAAAATGATTGTACAGTTACCAAAGTGAATAAATCTTTATGTTATGATCTATTTTCTTTCGAGATTTTTTATGTTCATGTTTATTTTAGAGAAACTAATGTGATATTATTTTCATTAACCGCATATATTTTATTATCCACTTATTATGAATGTGCTCCAGATGTTTAATTTTAATTTTCTCCATCACTAACTAAAAAAATATGAACAAATTTTTTGTAATTGGTACAAATCTTATATTCTATTTTAGATTGGGTATCATCCTCTTCCATTTACAAGTTTTATAAATTATTTCAATAATGTGTTTATATTTGAAAATAAATGATTTCTTGAAGACATTTTACATTATATTATTCCATTATTCAAAAGAATTTCAAATAAAATTTCTTAACTTCATTAAAATGGTTCACTTTTAACTCTATTTTTCAACAATGTTTTGAATTTTTTTATTTTTAACACTTATGAAATGAGCTTATTTTTTCACCATTATTTCCATTATTTTCCTTGATGATTAAATTAAATGTTTTAATGTTTTTTCAAAATAAATATATTTTTACATTTTTTATGATTTTTTATTATTTAAAAGTGATTTTCAAAAGTAAAATAATATTTTCCTTCAAAAAATTTAGTGATATTATAATGAAATTATTATTCAATAGAATTAACAACACTTGTTTTTTCTTGTGGTACAATTGGATTATTTTTCAATTATACCATCCTCATTCTTTCTCTAGTTTGATAAGTATTATTTCAAAGTGATTATTTTGGAACCATTTATATTCCATGTATAAATAATGTTTTAATGGGATTGTTTTGGATCTAGTTTCATTTCCATAAGTTAATCATGTTCCAATTATATTTTTATATAACCTATTTATTTTCCATGGTTTAATAAAGTAATAAAAATAATTAATGTTTTTTCAGTGGGTTTTATGATGAAATAAAATTTCTATGTACATCATTTGTGTAGTGGTTATAATAATCTATGCATCATGGGTGAATCCAGAACGTGATTGGTGATCCCATTATACCTTATATGATTGGTTCACCAAGATTTCTATGGGTGAGCCTGATATAGATTATGCGATCCAGATAGAGATCCAAATCTACAGGTAATGTTTATGTTATTTATATATTTATATAAGAAGTCAGTTATATGGTTATTCCAATTGTAAGGGTTCGGTAGGGTTCTATGATGATGATGATGTCCTAAGATAGCAACACATTTTTTATTCTTCCACGGATTATAAAATTTCCCTTTGAAAAATGTTGACATCACATGCCTCATGATTATTGTTTCTGATCACTCTATCATTTGATGGATCCTTATTCAATGTTTTCATGTCTGATGATCTTGATATTAATGGTTATGAATATTATTATGTTATAATCATGCACTTTTATTATGTCATCATACCCATATGCTATTCTTAAACTCATTTATAAATATCAATTATTAATGATTATGATAAACCTTACTGAGAATTTGAGCTCACCCTTCATTTGTTTCATTTTACAAAGGTTATTTAGAGTTGTGTTAACTGAATTATTTCTATAGGTGTCTCAAATAGATGATGGATTTGATGACTTAAAGTGAATTAATAAAAGTTGTGTTAAGTGGGAGAAACAGTCATTTAAAGTTATGGGTATTAATTTTCTAAGAGTTCTTCCTAATTATCTAAAATTCTAAACCTAAAAGGATCATGAGAATGTAAGTGTTATAACATTTTCATTTTTATGTTGTATGTCATGGATGGAAAAGATTGGTTCAACTTCATCGGTATCAAGACCAAAAATATGATGGTTAATTTTTTAGCACCAGATCAGAGAGCACTAGTTAATGGATGTTATAGTGACCTACATAAATTGAATTATAGTCTGTGGATAAGTAATTATTTGGGATTTGAGAAACTATAAAACTCCTCTGTTTGAATATCTCATTCTAGATTTTACTCTTTCTCTTTAAATATATTTTTAGATAATTTTTATGAAGAGTTAATCCTTTTACATGAAATGAGAGATTCACATATACCATGGATACCATAAGAGGATAGATTTAATTTGATACTTCTTGGGGATCTTTATGATTATCATGTTGAATGGAAAATATAGGCCATATCATTATAGAAATGGTATACCATTTTTTAACTTATTTTGATTATTTCAATCAAAATGGAATGATACTATGGAATGTTTTTTAATATTTATGAAATATTTAGTTAGGTGTAATCCCAACCAAAACCAATCATTATTATTAATTTCTCTTAGAAACTATTTTTAATGAGTTTAGAAATGGATATATAATTTAGGGTAAAAATAATTATCCAAACAATTTTTTTTAAAATGATTATATTTTGTTGAATTTTCTGATACAATGACATAATTTATAATGAATATGGGCATAGTTTTACAAAATAAATTATGTTTGTGCCAAAAATATATAGATTTATTTTTGAGAAAATAGTACTATAAAATGATTTGTACTAAATCATTGTTCACTAAAGAAAAAATTATTGATAGTATAGAAATTATTTTTCTATAAGACCCATGAAATTTCCAAGTGAGGTCTATATTATAAATTCAATTGTGTTAATTTTATATTTTTTGAAAAAAATGACTTGGATAAGATAAAATTCATTCCTATGGTGGTTGTAGTATTACCATGTAAACAGTTATCATGTGGGGGCAGACTATTCCATTGTTTATGCCAATGATGGAGGTTTTTTACATGAAAAATCAATATTTTTGTCCCTAAAAATATTTATTAATCAAGAAATAGAACACTATAATTCATTTTAAAATTTTCATTGGGGTTTAGATTTTCAAAGGAAATCAAATTTTGGGTTTAAAGATGATTTTCAATGTAAAAAATGTTTGTAGAATATTAATAAATAGTAAATAAGTATAAGTAAAAAAGGTTTTATATTAATTTATGTATTGATATAAAACAAGAATATAAAATATTTTCGTTTAAAGACCCAACTTGATAATTGATTATTTTCTTTTCACATAAAGTGTTTACCTAAAATATGAAATCTTTATATGTCTAATAAATGTTAATATAAAATATCAATTATGTTAAATATGAAGGAGTTAATATAAAATTACATTTAAATTTAGAATATGAAAGTGTTAAAATTATAAATAAATGTTAAATTTTAAAATTTATTTACTCGATGGAATTTATATAAATTATATATATATACTATAGAGCTATTATACTTTCGTTATTTAAAATTTATTCATAAATTTTTATCTTATGTCTAATTTTACAAAATGTCTGTTAATTTATTATTTTTCCCTTAACTATTCAATAATAATTTTTTTACATTATTAATGGATTTATGGTTGAGTTTAAATGTGTTTAGACTAATTATTAAAATAGTAATTAATATATTAAAGGAGTTACATCTTAGGTATGATAACTGATTTTGTTTTCTCCTATGTTCCCATAAGTTATGTAATGATTCACATATCAACATGGTTTTAACATATTCATTGGGTGGAGGGAATATGGATTGAAAAAAAATTATTAGAAACATTAATATATGTAAATGGAATATATTAACTAATATTTTTTGATAAAAAATCTAGTTTAAAATACTGAGCACCATAATTCATAAAAAAATGTCACTTTTCAAGACCTTGATCATAAAACTAGTTATGTCATGGCAAAGTTGGGATCCCATGGATTATCTTATGTAAAGAAAGAATGTTATGGGTGACCTTGTTATGATTATGTTACTATATTTGGTGCATTATGAATATGACACTTAGTTGATATTCCATAAATGTTAGGATACTAGGGAAATATCATTGAGTTTATCTATATGATGGATTTGGAAAATAGGTTTTTGCTTAACTATGTAAGAGTGATAAATAATATAATTGGGTTGATGCACTACATAAAGAGATTTGTAATGAAGGAATTTCCAAATTGACCTCATTACCCAGTGAAATATGAATCCTGGACCAATAATTGATATAATTAAATTTTAAAAGGGGTAATAATTTTAGTGGGAGCATATTTAATAAATTTCCATATTAAGTGAATGAAAAAAATAATACTCTTTTGATAAATGATTATATTATAGATAAAATTAAATCAGTATGATCAAAATTCACTTTGACATAAATCATGTAAAAGGATAATATTAATACATATAAAATCCTAGATTTGTATAGTAATATAAGAATCATTCTTAATAAAGAATATAATTATATGTAATAGTGAAGACTCATATAATATATTCAAAAGGAGTTTCTAATAAATAAATAGATCAAGATATTTATAAAAATTATTTGGACGATTTCCCTAATGTCTCTGCCCACATGATTGTATCAATAGATTTAATTTTTAAAAATCAACATGAGAATGAATGTGTATTCAGGATGATAGATAATATTTATAGGATCTTTTAATAAAAATGATAAATACGAGGTATAAGGTCTCAAATGAATTTTTCATATGAAAGAAAACTAAATTAACTTAAGTCTACACTTATGTACTCAATATGATTGGGGTT
Source organism: Viscum album (assembly GCA_963277665.1). Lineage (NCBI taxonomy): Eukaryota > Viridiplantae > Streptophyta > Magnoliopsida > Santalales > Viscaceae > Viscum > Viscum album. The sequence continues at coordinate 1,627,894,798 of OY728130.1, forward strand.
TTCAATGATATAAAGCAGTTGGGACCTCCTTCGAAGATTAATCTTTCTCTGGAATTCATTCTACAGTCACTTCCAATATGGTTTTGATTGTTCATTTTAATTTATAAATTGAATAATTTTAATAAAATTTTATATGATCTTCTCAATATGTTGTGGTTGGATGAGTAGGACATGGGATGTCCAGGATTTGGTGTTTTATTGATAGTAAAAGAGGGTAATGGTTTAAGCTGGAAGAAGAATATTGGACAGTTCAATTGTTATCACCAAAATATTAATCCTATGGGTTGAGTCAGGAACGAGGTTTAGGTATTATATTGTCGGGAACTTGGTCATTTTAAGAATAATTTACTCTAATAAATTAATGGTTCAAAAAACTAGCATAGAGTTTCCACATAAGGTATAAATTTTGTATAAATCAAATTTTATACATTGAAGGGTGTATGATATAAAATATACAACAAAGAATAGGTAAATATATATGTAAATGTTTCAAACTGAATTACGTTTAGTTGTCTGAGATTAAAGTAGAAATTTATGTGATAGAAAATGTTATTATATTGAGTATTTGTATGTAGTGGATTACTTCAATGATCTAACAGAGTAGAATATATATTATGTATTTTTCATCGTTTTTTTAACTTATATGATATGAGTTTTTATTGTAAATAATGGTTGTAAAAAATAAACTATATGATTTATTAGGTATAAAAGGAAATGATTTTATCAAATAGTATAATTTATTTTAAAATAATAAAATGATAAAAATGTATTATATATGATAAAATAGATTATCCAAGATATTTCTCAAAATGTAAGGGATATAATCCCACAACCCGACTATAGTACATTTTAATGAATGAAATATTTATTTTATAGTATGTATCCAAAAATATAATACACTATAATATAACAATATTAAAAATTTAAGAATTAGGTATTCCCACTATAGTAGACAATTTTAATTTCATAACATAGGCGATTTTTTTATATCAAAGAATTATATTGTAGAACATAGTAGCTTAGATGTCTCTGAGGGTATCATTGAACTAAAATAAGATTAATGGGTAATAGATTAAGGATTACACCAATTATACTGAAAGTGAATGTCACTTTTTATTTTAAGAGTTTAGGATATATGTGTAAATAAAGATGATGTAAAAATTAATATATTATTAATAATGTGATCTCAATTAAAAGTATAAATAGAAATGTTCTAGGGGATGTTTATAAAATTTAAAAGAGTTAAAATTAGAAAATATAAGTTATTAATATTGTAATTTTTTGTTACAAACATACTATTTAATTTCTGTATGGTGGTGAATGAATGAACAATACACCACTCTTATTTTTTAGTAAATCTTTAAAAATAATCCTCCATCACATAATAGAATTAAATACCTTACTTTTGAAATTTTCACACTCCAAAAAACCCATATCTGTACTGATAAATACTCAAATAATGAGGATAAATTCATGGTATAATCTAGATAAAAGAAATACCACAAATTCCAATATAATAATGAATTAAGATACAATGATTTGGGTATTTCCATGAACCCATGTTGCAATAATATGACAAAGAAGTCACCCGATAAAATAATAAAGTACTCCGACGTAATGAATACTATTTCTATTGTTATTTTTTCTTTACTATGGTAGGTATTATCATTTTCTTCTAAAAGATTTTATTCTGAAAATATATAGTACCCTAACACTTATTCATAATGTACAATAGGTTTTACCCTCTTTCATCCTGAAAAAAAAATCATAATTTTAATGAATACAGATAAACAAATTGTGTATTATTTTTCATCATGTTTCTATGAACACACAAAAACTCTCCAAAAAATTCATAACCCCTATCCCAATCCTAAACTAAAAGAGAAAGTTTTTAATGTTCAAATGTATATTTTAAATTCAATTTTTATCTTAGAACATCATTAGAATAATTTTAAACATCTCTCACTTTATTTTGAGAATTTGAATTAATCAATACCTCTTAGTCCTTATTTATGTATATATCGAATTTCTAGATCAATTATAAGTATACATAGAGTCTTAATGTGATCCACTTAATCAAATAAACATGATGTTTGAAATTATTCACTGACCAAAAAAGGATTAATCTTCCCCCTGATGTGTTATACACCATTTCTGTTTAATCTTCTATGAATTGATTAAGAACTACTTTTAAAATTCCTTGTTTCATGAGGTGTTCTCCATCTATCATTTTGGATAGGGATTTTATTTAACACCATGACATGTTACATTAAAAAGTACTCCCTATTTTAATCCATATACAATATAAAATTTATTTCACTTACTTGGTTACATGTATCATTATCATTTTATATACCTTTTAAAACGGACACCATAGTTTTTTATGGAATGTTAGATGAATATTAAAACCCTAAATTACCACTCACCATGTTTGTTGGTTATTTCACAATCCTTACGAATTTACTCTTATTCTAGATCAATCATATAAGTTCCACATTTACAATAGGTTAACTGTACACAAGTTAATCATATGTGGTCTACCATATAAAAGTCACCACACTATTCTCTTCCATTAAATTAATCATATGTTACCCACATTACATGATCCACATCAACTTCTATTTTTGTGTGTATAATTTATGATATTATATATAGATAAATTCCTAAACTAAAACATATTTTAAAATTCCTGATTCAATGTTCATCGCCTAATTTTCTAAATATAGAATGTACTTAACAACACAATAATATAGTTTGGTCTTTTTTCATAAAAAATATATTACTAAAATACTTATTTTTTGATGGAACATTCCATTTTGTCTTTTACACTATCACTAGAACCATTTTGTTTTTTTATTATAGAGTATTTATATTGTATAAAATGAATCTCTATGTAACACTTGAGTTTGAACAATATTTATGTGTTGAAAATAAAAGAAATCACTAATACCATATCCACTTCATTTATTCTAATTTTATTTTCATTAATCCTATAACATTATTAAACTCATGTGGGTGTAAACATATTAACAGAGGTCACAACATCATTATTTCTCAATAATTTTAATATAGTTCAAAAAAAAAATTGAACTCCCATAAATATGCTAAAAAAATGTTAATATAGTTCAAAACTAACACAACTCACAAAAAACATAGAAATTCTAACTTCACAACTTACACCATAAAAAAAACTTAATAAATATTCACACCATAACATAGAAACAAACAATAGTTGAATTTATATTGTTCTTATACCCCTTGGTTATCTAAAATCCAAAGAAGAGAAGAGAGGGTACTGATTTAGCAAACCTTGTCCTTAAGTGGTGTAAGTTTGAACTCCCATAATCAACCAAAAAATTTAAAATTAATCCTTTAAAAATTATTTAGTGAACATATATGATATTTTACATATTATTTTAATAAACTATCACTTCAAAATTTCATACTAATTTTTTTTGAAGTGTTATATTATATTAATACACTTTTATCACGATTAATGAAACTAATTCCATGATATATTGAATGAACTTTTATTATCATATCCCAAGAGTAGTGAAAAAATTACCATACCATTAAGATCCTCCAATTGAGTCATCATCAAAATCAAATACTTTTCTTCATGAGTTTCAAAGACATAATCAACCATAGTGGTACTCAATTTCACCGAACATTTCTCCTTTTTGTTCCTTTAAGATAGATTTCTCTTATAATGAAAAGTACACCCATTGTAAACTTTCTATCACCAACGTTTTATACCCAATCCACATCAATATATATAACAAAGAATATCCTACATTGATATTATATTTTATCCCACAACTCACTATGAGATTGATATATCTGTGTATCAACATTGTAGTTATAATAAGGGATTCCATTGGTGTGAACTATAATTTGAGATTAAATGTAACGACATATACCACATCTAGTCAAAATGTTTTAAAGTAGTGTAAATTCTCAATATGTATTCTATAATTCCTTGAATAAACTTACCATACTTATTAATCTTTTTATATCTTGGTTCCCACTAAAATTTAGGCAGATGTAATGACCTATGATTTTAGTAAATACTTTTTCTTAATTAAATAATATTTGGGTATCATTTATTCATGGAACATAGAACTAAAAAAACATTATTAAAATAATAAAATTATAAAACATTACCATTATATTAAAACAATTAAATTATAATTTATCAACATAAGTATTTATTTTATTAAAACTATAAAATAAGTTATAATAAAATAAAGATTATTTTATTTATAGAAGAGACATGTTTATTATATTTTTTATGGGATATGCATGATTACATTATTATTTATATTTACCATTTTTAGATATTGAATGTTAAAAAAAAATTAATATTTTTAAACATAATATTCATATTATGTAAGGGGGTTAATTTGATTTTTAGGCATAAATTTATTTACCAAGGAAGATAGTAGTTACCATGATAAAATTAAAATTTTTCCTCTAATTATACTTTCTTATGTATTTGTTATTTTTAAAACAAGGGGGTATATTTAAATTAAAACACTAATATTTTATTTATGAATATATAAAAATAAATCACTCTCATATAATTTTATATCAATGTTAAATAATTTTGATATTAATTAATGATTAAATGATAATTTCTGTAGAAGAGTATTTTTAAACATCATTTTAATTAAAAATTTCATTTACTTGTATTTTATTACCAAATTAGTTTAAATAGAGTCTAAATTTCAATTCATCTTGTCAATATTTGTTTAATATCATAGTATTATAATCTTACAAATAAAATAATAAGCATGTTTAAATATTATTCAATATTAATAAGTGTTAAAATGTAATCTAATGTGGATAACTCTTTACAAAATCAATTAAAAAATTATAACTTCTAGAATACAAATTATATGTTGTGAATTCATACATACATATCCAAAAAATATTTCCCCACTAAACTCACCTAACTCCCATGAATTATAGTTCATACCCCTTACCTAAAATTATTTTCAGAATATGTGTCCTTTTATTTCACCTATAAAAGGATCTCGCTTACATAATTTTCAATCAACACCCTTAGTTTGAAATTCCCATGAAAATATTTGAAATTTAAATCTTATGGATACTATATAGACTTTTAGTATCCTATATCCTCAATAAATTTCCCCAATTCCTTCATTTTCAATGTATACTTCAAGAGAAGATCCAAACTTTGAACGAAAGTATTACTTACAATTTATGTTCCTTTCTCTATCCTTGACATACATTTTCCACAAGACCCCTTATAACCATATAAATATAATTAAATAAATATAAATAAAATGTTTAAAATTATTTAATTAATGGTATGAGCATAATCAATTTCCCACTCACCCAATTGATAAAAAATGAAAATGTTCTTCAAGTTTTTGTGCCGACTACTTCTTCAAGGAATGACATATCTCAATTTTTTCTCCAAATTTTAGGGATGTTTCTAGAAATTTATTTAGTAAATAGATATATTATGTTTTCATTTTTTTATTTTAAAAATCTTAATTGTTCATTATAGAAGTAATATTATCATTAATCAATCACTATAAAACTAACCACCTAAAACAACCTTACCCAGAAGAAACACAATTTATTTATCAATAGAAAATTCATTTTAATTTAAATTATTATTATTAATATAAAAATTTATATTATTAAACTTAATAAAATATGAATTATATTATCACACATTATTCATATTTATATTATAACAAAATAATTATTTTCATAGGCATACTCACACATAGATTCTAACATATTTGTATTGGGTCTGTTTAACCACTAACATGAAAAATGATAATAATTTCTATCAATTACTTATTTGGAGAGCCAATATTTAATAATAATAAGTAAATAAATAAGTTTTCTTGACTTTATATTTTATATATGAAAATTTAACTCATTAATTAATTTACCACCATTCATTTGTGAAAACCCACGAAAAATTCATGATGATAATTTTGTTTATGAGAACTTTAACTAAAGCTATTATAAAATTAAATTAAAATTTTATAAAATATCATAAAAGAAAAATAAATATAACCTATATGTAATGGCCCGGACCTCTCCGGCCCATTCCTTTTTCAAAAAGAGGGTCTTGAAGTGTTCTGGAGGGTAAAATGGACTTTTCCCACACTTTCCAGAATTTTGTAAGTACATGCCGTGTAGTGTGAGTACACGCAGTGTACCACCTTGACGAGTATACCTCGTGTTCAAGGATGTGTCCTTTCCGTGTGAAAGAAATGAGTACATGTCGTGTACCCCAAACTACACTCTGTGTACCCCCTCGCCGAGTATACCCCGTGTGGAAGGCCGTGTCATTGCTGTGTGAAATAAATGGGTACATGCCGTGTGTCCAAAAGACATGTCATGTAGTCCTTAACCGCGTATGCGTTACCCTCAAACCATGTGTTGACCAGTCAACGGCCACAGAGCCATGTTGGAAGCCACGTGGGGAGAGTGTGAAATAACGGAGTACACACCGTGTACCAAAAAGTACATTCCGTGTACTTCGGAATTTCTCACATATAAAAGGAGGGGTCTCCTCCTCCTTTTCAACACAACCCTCTCATCCCCTCTCCTCTGATCATAGCTCTCCCAAGAGACTCGAAGGCTCCTTTTTCTTCCATTACTTCTTCGTCCGAGCTCTGATTTACGATCCGTCAGCGGCCATAGGATCGTAATGATGAGGTCGAACTTCTGAGCTTAGATCCGCCAACCTTTCCCTCCCAGATTCCACCCAAAGAGTTTTTTCTGGGTTTTTTCAGAAGTGAAAGACTTCGACGGACGTCATCTAATGTTGATATGGGGGAGCGTTATGATTAGAACCTGTTGAGGTAGGGATCTTACCTTTGTCTCTCTAAATTGTGAATCATGCGGGGTGGGTGTCCTCTTGTTTACGTGAAACACATTTGAAACAGTTTGAAAAAGATAATAAATGACTTATATAATGGGTTTGGGAATATTTGATTGCTGTTACATTATTTATATACTGTGATATTATGATGTGAATTGAATAGGCTCATGCCTACTGAAAATCACAGTCGTTGGGGGCCTTTTCTTGCGCAATTAAATTCTACCCTATCTTTCTAGACCGTTTATGGATGGAAACTTTGTGGAATGTGGAAATTGGTTAATCACATAAAGGTGGATGACTAAATGAAAATATGGAACCCTTGTATGATCACCCCGGTTGAACTAAACAGAAATAATAAACATGCGGGTGCTATTTGGGGTTAATTTATGTGAAGGGGGTGTTTTGTGGGTTTTCGTGGACCGGGTGAGCAGCGGTGTTGCGGTTGGATTATTTTTGGGTTAGTGAGAATGCTATGTTGGTGATGGGTAGTGGGGATATGATAAATCGTATCAAGGGATAATGATGTATGGTGTGGTTTTGGTTTTGGTGGTTGGCAGCGGGGCTGCAGGGATGAGTTTGAATGTGATCGTACTATGAGTTTTGAATAATAAATGAATGTGGGAGAGTTAATGAATGGTGGGTCATGGTAATGGAATGGGAATAATAATTAATGGGGTTGGATGGTTATTAAGAAGGACTTAGTTGAGTTGCTTGTGTTTTCCTTATATGTTTTGTGGATGGCAGGGATATGTTTTTACGAATGATCGATGTGGTTGGTTGTGGACAGTTTCCCAGTAGTTAGGGAACTAATAAACTAATTCTGTTGAAACATGAAAACCTATATGGGGTTGGGGTTGTTGGTTTTATGCATGATTCTTAGTATCCGTGCTGAGGAACGTGATTAGTTCCTTGATTAGAAGCCATAGGCTAGGATGAGTGTTTGGTATATATATATATATATATATATATATATATATATATATATTTGTATCTTTGTGTTTTATCGAACCCCAACCATGTTGAGCGCTTAGTACCGAACACTCCCATTTTCAAGGGAGAGGGTGCCTTCCCCTTAGTTACTAGATCCTTCCTACTCCTTCTTCCCCAGGCTGTGATGGCTTGAGGCGACTTTACACCCAAGACTCTTCGGGTAGGTTTTGATTGAGCTGGTTTAGCCCAAGACTCTTCGGGCAGGTTTTACTATTTTTCCCAAGAACCTTCAGGATGAGGCCCAGGTGAGTGCGGGCGGGATACGTGGTTGTGAGGACCAGGTGTGTGCGGGTAGGATACATGGTTTTAAGGCCCAGGTGTGTGTAGGTGGGATACATGGTTCTGAGGCCTAGGTGTGTGCGGGCGGGAAGAGTGTGGTAGCGTCAGGACGTTCACTGTTAGGAAGAGCATCTAGATAGTGGGGGAAAACGGTGTGGGGTACCCAATACTCTTGATCTTATATACTACTACTACCTGTTGATTGTGATTTTGGTGATAGTGGCTGGTGAGGTTGGGTGGATAGAATTCCGTGTTAGGTTTTGGTTTCTTCTGTTGTTATCACGGGACATTAGGATGTCTCCCCATTTGTGCAAGAGAGATTTAGGTTTCCCTTCTTAGTATAATTTCATGCTCACCCTATGTTTACTTTCAGGTTTCTAGGAGGACCACCAGGGCCATGCGGGGCCCTACTAGTTGGGAAAGTTGGAGTTGCTGCAGTTTGCTGTACTTGTTTCTTTTGGTATTGTACTTTTGAGCTTTCTAATACATGTACCTTGTTTCAGAACTATTTAAACATGCATGTAGGATTGATTTGGGTTTATTTCTATACACTTATTCCTTTCCATTTTGGTTGTTGACTTTTCCTATTTCCCGATCTTAAATAATAAAAACGGTAATGCCTCCCATATTTGTGAAAACTCATACCCTTTTTGCTAGTTCCCACCCCGGGGCTTACTGGAGGCAGGAATTGGGGGGTCATTATCTCCGTTTCACCATTACTAACTCAGGAGGGGAATCTTTGGTTGGAGGGGGTCATGACAGAATGGTATCAGAGGTAGGTTGAGAGATAGTATGGAGTCTAGAGTTAGGCACAGTGAGGATTGCATGGGATGGTAGGGCAACAATGCTGGTTGATCTTGGTGAGTGACATAGGCCAGGGAAGACTGACTAGGACATGGAATTTTAGGGCCCCCCGTGATCTGATGCAAGGACTCTGATCCTACCGAACGACCATGTGAGACCACATTGATTGCAGGGTAGCGACTGTAGAGACCCGTAGCTTGACGTACATTGACATTACATTAATTTTTCGGAATAATTAGTACATAAAAAAACACACACACACAAGGACCGTAATAGTTTAGTGTCTTTGGAAACTCGGAATATAATCTTCTAATTATAGTGAAAGATCTTCAACATCTCCCATAAAGATCTTCTTTTTTTTAAAACCTAAATCCTTTCTTTATGACCTGGGGAAAAACATTAAAGGGTGATATCAAATGCTCATTAAGGGTAAACAAAAGAAATATCAATCACATCATATTCATAAGAATATATCTTTTGGAAATCTTAACCTGCAAAAGAGATCATAATTTCATAACATGGGATAAATCATAGTAGTGAAATGTAATCCCAATAATCATTACTTAAAACATGAAACTTTGTGGCATAAACACATAATCATATAGAATCATTTCTTATTAGTCAAGACTCATTTCCAGGACTATCTTAGTGGAAAAAGTCCCTTTCTGAACCGAGTTCACTCCTCGTTTCAGTCCTGTTTCACTGAACCGGTATAACCTACCGTTCCAGCCATGTCTATCTCATGAGATTTAAAATCTTTACCCAATGCATTGGAGGGAGATATAGGTCCCACCCATCTCATAATGATACCATTCTTATGTGTGCCGCAAATTCATAAACCATACATCATAGCATAACTCATGTAATAAAAATGGTAATCTTAAACATCATGACATCATAAAACAATTCATATAATATAAAGGAATTAATAAAAATAATTCCATCACAACATTATTAAATCAATGTAATAATAGGGATAAAAAACAAAACCCTTTATTATCTTAGATGGAAAATAATTCTGATAAAACACTTGAACTCCATTTTTGAGGAAAATATCCATTCTATTTCAAAAACATTTTTCCTTTCTTAACATGTCATACAATATTAAACTAAAAGAAGTTGATTAAAAATAAACTTGAAAACATGTAAAGGAAGCTTCTTGGAAATGATGTTTTAAAAATCCATTCATTTCGTATAAGTTAAAAAATCATTCTTCCCGTACTTTTGTCGGAAAAGTCAAAAAGTACCTCGTACGAAAAACGAAAAAAGATTCCTTTCATATCCTTTACTAAAAACTCACCGAAGGGTAAAATTGGATTTTAAAAATTGTAGGTGGATGGAAATAATATTACATTTTGAGGAAACATGTATTTGGATGATAAAATACATCCCAGTAAATACTAAAGTATAAACAATATCAGATAAAAATGAGATTGTGATATTTCCCTTACCTTAGGTCCGATTTAATTCATATGTGTCCGAACCTCCTTTATAATGATTTAAATAATTTCATTGACTTATTCCAGAATCATACTCATTGTTATGATATCATATATGGTTCACTTATGGCTTTATATTACCCGTTCTTTTGTAAATTCCATGTTAAAGAGAGTTTTGGGTAAAATCGTTTCATTTTTCGTCCGTGTTTTGACTTGTAATTATTCATATGATTACATAGATCATGATTACTTAATTAAAAAATATAAAACATGATTTATATATAATATATATTCAGAATATATATATATATATAATAGATTAGAAAATGGAAAGAAATACACCGTTCATGGAGACGGTAGACCGTTTGTATGCATGAACGCTGTTTTCTTTTCCTTATTGAGTTGAATGGAATTAAGTAGATGAGATACATATATATACACATAAATCCAGAATCATTATTATGTCATATATTTCATTATTACTTAATATATATACTTTATAATCATTCATGAATGGTTAACGTGGAGAATGAATCTCATCGCATCGTGGAGACGGTAGTCCGTACGTACGCGCGAGTGATGATATCGTTCTCATGATCGTGGAATTGTATCAGAGTGTATGTATACTATTTCAGAATCAATATCAATTTAAAATAATCATATATAGTTATTATGTACACCATTATACCCATCCAAGTAAGGGTGTGGTGGAAAATAGATTACACCACGACGTGGAGACGGTATTCTGTACGTACGCACGCTCGGTGATTTCTTTTTCCGTAGGATGGATAGATGGTGAAATAGGGTTGTTTCATACTTATAATAAAATATCAGTATGTGAGTGATACTGATGTTATTACTTCATAATGAAACAACTAAAGAAGAAGAAGTGGAAGAAGAAACAAAGATGAAAGAATCGGTAACGGACATTACCTCTTCTTTGAAGTGTTTCTTTGAGACCTCCTTTTAGGGCACTAAAATAGGTATTTGAAGAAGAAAAGAACCTCTAGGATGTTTCTAGGGAAGTGGAGAGGAGAAATTGGCAGGGGTTGGCCGAGCCTGAAGGCTCAAAGTGGTGTGAGGAAGAGGGGGAGGAGGTTCCCTTTTATAAGGGAGGAGAGGGACTCCTTTGGAAAAACTAAAAATATTATTTTATTATAAAGTCAAGTTTGTTTTTAAATAGATCCAAATTGATTTATTTATAAGCTAAGGTGGGTATGGGTCGAAATACTCTCATCCAATAGAATTTAGACATGTTTAGGTTCCTATTTTAACCTTATCATTTAGATTTAACATTAAGTTAAATAATTTTACTTTTACCATGTCTTCCTGTGTTCTTACACTATAAGGTTAATAAACATACTATAACAATACAAACGAACCCAAAGATGTTTATTATTAATATATATAACCTTATATAAGTCATTTGGCCGATCCTTAGATTTTTAGGAATAAAATAACAATTAATAATATAATATCTATTTTAAAAACTATTTTATGTCAATTTTGAAACTATTTAGTAATCGATTTTTGTGAAAATCATAACAGAATAATTAGTTCGAAAAAAGTTAATTAAATAAATATTAACATGTCATATTAACCTATAAAATTAGTTTAATTAAGAAAAAGTCTCAAATTATACTTATTTAGGTATTTATAATATCAATTATTCTAATTTGTCACTATTATGGTAATTACTGCATCATCATTGTGTCATAAATTAATTAAATTATTTATTGTCCAAAAATTATAAATAAAATATAATTATGTAGGAAATCTTATTATCTTTCTAATTAATATTTACAATTTTATTTATCTTATGTATAACCCTATATTAAAAATGTTTTAGTAAATAAACTTTGATTTTAACTCTTTTAACTCTTCTTTGAATTAAATAATAATAAAAGTCCTAATCTAATCCAAGTGGGCCTAAATGGTCATATTTTATTCCTAAGGTTGTTTTTGGTCGAATTACACTTTTACAATAGAATTAGGACATGTGTTAGGGTAATAATAATATCATTTTTACCCTTAATTACCCTATTTACTTTTAACCGTGGTAAAAAAAGTAAAAAGTTACTATTCACCCAAAATTATTTTCATCTCATTGAACCACATTTTACATACTGACATCAACCGTGTCTCCCGTATTTTTGAAATTCCACTCACAGAAGTGGTAAAATTATGTTTTATGAAAAATTCATTTTTTTAACTACCACTTAGTGGTTTCACTATTCATCAAAAAATGAAAGTTTCCAGAAAAATACCAAAAACTAGGCCTAAGATATATTTGATATTATGAACTCAAAAATGATGTATATTTTACCAAATTCAAAACATATCAGTTGAATTAATTAATTTAAAAATTAATTCCCGTCGTCAAAACAAATAGCGTGTTCTTAAGAGATAATAACTATCAAAAGATTGACACTTGTTTATGTCTGGTTTAAATGTGAAATTACATAAAATGACCAACATTGTATTAAATTATAAAAATATGTTCTAAATATAATTTAAAACCACTCAAATTAATAATTTATCCCTATTAATTATTTCAATTTAAAAAGTTTTTTTAACTAAAATATAGCGTGTTTTTACAATTCATCAAAATATGAAAGTTACCAGAATGATATGAAAATTTATCCAAAGTAAATTTTTATTTCATGATTCCAATGAAGAATTTTATTTTGTCAAATTGAACTTATAAACATTTCAAAAACTAGATTTAAAGTGGGTGCGCCATCAAAAGGCGGCAAAACTGCATTTTTAAAAAAAATACTTATTTTACCCGAAAAATTTATTTTGTTCTTATACCATGTTTTAGAAAATGTGAAAGACGAATAATAATGTTATAAGAATCGAAATTTAGTTTATACTATTCATAACGGCTAGTTCATAATAATATTATAGTAATATATCATTGTTTAGTAAAACCCTGTATTGCATTCAACACGCGCTATCGAGGAAGGTCGCGATTGCGTGTAATGCAAGCCAAGTCAGGGTTGCGTGTTGTGCAAGAATCATTCGTTGTTTCGTATAACATAATCCAACCATATTTCATTTATACATTGAATATATATATATATATACTCAATGTTGCGTAGAATAACTATTATCAATATTGTGTGTAACATGATCCAAAGAATAGTGTTGTGTATACTGCAAGCTAATACGGTGTTGCGTATAGTGCAAGTTATTCATTGTGTAGCATACAACACAAGACATTAATGAAATTAAAAGAATATTTTTCATAAAATCTCGGGGTGTTACAGCGACCCCAGGGAAAATACATGCATCATCATGATTGTGTTTTACTTTATTTGGGCATTCTGGGAAAGAAATTGAAATAATGTGATAAAATAAAACCTTTAAAAATTTCCTTACGACTTGGGCTTAGGCAATCCTTGTTTACCGTATAGCTATGGCACCTGGACGTCATCCCCGGGTGACTCAGACGGTCGAGGACCAGTAGATCTAGGTGGTCGATTATGTGAGGATTGACCGGGGGAGGAAAATAGCCAGTGGCAGAAGACTCTTCGTTCTTTCCTGCGACAAAACGATAAGAAGTATGAGGGTAGTACTTCAGATACAGAGACAGAGCGGTGGATTGATGAAATGGGGATCACTTTTACCTTGATCCGTGCTCCGAGGGAGTACTGGGTTCCCCAAGCAATCAGTTAGCTGAGAGGTGCGGCGTGACAATGGTGGATGCTCTACCTCGGAGAGAGGATAGAGGCAGAGGTTCTGTGGGCTGACTTTGAGAAGGAATTCCGAGAGGAATTCCTTTCTTCCATGATCAAGGCGGAGAAGCTGCAGGAGTTACTCTCCCATCAGTAGGGGAGTATGACAGTATGAGATTTGGGGATCAAGTTCAAGTATCTCCTGCGCTTTTCTCTGGATCTCTTTCTGGATGAGGAGTCTCGGGCGAGACGTTTGAGGAGGCACTTTGTCCCTCTCTCAAGTATGTTGTCACCCCCTTCACCCTCCCGATGTACATGGCAGTACAGAAGAAGGTAGAGGTTGTAGAGAGGATACAATCACTGGGAGGTGCACCACGTGAGGGGTTTCAGCTAGGTTCGTCGAAGGGGAAGGCAGTCAGCTACAGGTCTCCTGCGATGGGACCTTCCAGGTTCAGGCCAGTGGGGAGCAGGACCCAACAGTTCCAGTTCAGATCTTTAGGTCCTCGTCCCTTTTCCACGAGCTCAGAACCGAAGTGTTTCTATTGTGGAGGATTTAGGCACATTCAGAGGCAGTGCCCGACCCTAGATCAGTACGGTGGAGGTGGGCTGGTTCAGCGCCCACCTCAGCAGCACCAGCTGCCGGCGAGGCCCTTCCAGCAGCAGCATGACCATGCTTCTCCAGGGGAAGACCTTTCGGGAGGAGGCCGACCTCAGGGTGCTCCTTAGGGACCTCGACCAGGGCGTGGTCGGGGAGGTGGATTTCATCAGAGAGGCAGACGAGCTGGGGGTGGACAGTTGCACGCAGCAGAGTTGCCAGCTCCAGCAGGACCAGAGGTGGTGCGAGGTATGAATTGTTTTTTCAGCACTCTGGTTTCTGCTTTGTTCAATTTAGGAGCTTCACACTCTTTTGTTGCACCTGGTCTAGCCCACGCTCTGGGACTAGACATAGAGAGACAATCCATACCATTGGTGTTGAGTACACTAGTTGGAGGCCAGACCAGCATATCTTGTGTTTCCGGGGATGTGGGCTGACGTTGGGACCACATCGATCTAGTGGGGATCTTCTTTCGCTACAGATGCAACCATACGATGTCATACTAGGCATCGATTGGTTGTTTTCAATTAGTTCCTTTATCGAATGATTTCAGAGAAGATTCATGTTCTCCGACGTGGACGGGAATCGTGTAGCTTTTGTTGGTGAGAGGAGCTATCAGGTGGGAAGCCATCGTGTGGAGCCTCTCCTTTCTTTGTTAGGCGGGTTATCAGTGGTTCCAGCTTATATGGAGATGATGTATATCCCAGAGGTTGTTGGGGAGTTCCTCGATGTTGTTCCCCAGGAGTTTGTGACTCTACCCCCACCCCCCCCCCCAACGTGATTTTGAGTTCAGGATAGACTTATAGCCTGGTGCCCATCCGATTTCGATGGCCCCTTATCGGATGGCACCTTCGGAGTTTCGGGAGTTGCGGATTCAGATTCATGATCTAATGGAGAAGGGTTTTGTTCAACCTATCTTTTCTCCATGGGGTGATCCAGTTTTGTTCATGAAGAAGGAAGATGGTGGTATTAGGTTATGCATAGACTACCGAAGGTTGAACTAGGTAATGGTCAAGAACCGTTACCCCCTTCCAAGAATAGATGATCTCTTCGACCAGCTGAGGGGAGATGGTTGGTTTTCTAAGATTGATCTATAATCAGGATATCATCAGCCGAGGGTGAAGGAAAATGACATCTCGAAGACGGATTTTAGGTGCTAGTATGTGAACTTCGAGTTTGTAGTGATGTCGTTTGGAGTTACAAATGAACCAGCTGTGTTCATGGGACTTATGAACTTTGTCTTCCGAGAGTTTCTGGACCGGTTCGTCGTTGTGTTTATCGATGACATCCTAATCTACTCAAGATCAGAGGAGGAGAATGTTGAGCATCTCAGGGCAGTCTTGTAAGTCCTTCGACACCACCAGCTTTATGGGAAATTTTCGAAGTGTAAGTTATTGACACAAGAAATACACTTCCTTGGGCACGTGGTGTCTCACCATGGAGTGTAAGTGGACCCATAGAAGGTGGAAGAAGTTGTTTCTTGGGCAGCAACCAAGAGCATGGAAGAAGATCGTAGTTTCCTAGGGTTAGCAGGTTACTATCAGATGTTCATTTCGTATTTCTCTCGAGTTGTTGCTCCATTGATAGATTTTACTAGGAAGAACCAGGTCTTCCTATGGAGCGAGCAGTTCCAGAAAGATTTCGACTACCTTAAGGAGAATTTTTTCAGTGCTCCCATACTCCGGTTTCCAGAGGAAGGGTTTTTTATGAGGTGTTTTGTGATGCTTCTGGACTTGGTCTGGGGTGCGTGCTGATGCAAAATAAGGGAGTGATCTGTTATGGGTCTAGGAAGTTGGGCCCTCACGAGCGTAACTATGCCACCCATGACCTGGACCTTACAATAGTAGTGTTCGCACTGAAGTTGTGGCGAAATTACCTTTTTGGGGAGCGCTTTGTGGTCTTCTCAGATCACAAGAGCCTGCGTTATATCTTCTCCCAATGTGACTTGATATTGCGGCAGTGGAGATGGGTTGAGTTTCTCCAAGACTATGACTTCTAGATCTCTTACACTGAAGGTAAGGGGAACGTTTTGGATGACGCCCTGAGTAGGAAGTCACATAAGGAAGTGGTTCATGAATCCACTAATGCTTGGAATGTGATGGGATAGTTGGCTGCCTTGCACTTGGATGCAAGGGTAGAGGGTGTTTGAGGCTGTTTGTTTTATATGATGGTGCAGTCCCCCTTGTTGCAGCAGGTGGAAGAGTACCAGTGGGGGGAATCTGAGGCGGAAGTAATGCGGGATCATGTCGATCAGGGAAATGCTCTAGAGGGATGGTCAGAGGACAACTGACATCAGATGATTTTCCATGGAAGGTTGTTTGTTCCGGAGACGATGCGTGAGGGAGTTCTCCATGAGTTCCATAGCTCAGCCTTGGCAGTACATCTGAGAATTTCAAAAATGTACCAAGGCCTGAGGGAACAGTTTTGGTGGCATGGGGTGAAATGGGCAGTGGAAGATTTTGTGGGTAAGTGCCTTGTGTGTCAGCAGGTAAAGGCTGAACACTGTATTCCCAGTGGTTTGTTGCATTCTTTAGAAGTCCCCGAGTGGAAGTGGGATGACATGTCGATGGACTTCGTCATAGGGCTACACAAATCTCAGGGTGGTTATGATGCTATCTGGGTGGTGGTGGATTGTCTGACGAAATCAACTCACTTCATTGCAATTAAGGTGTCGGGCCAGGTGAGTACCTTCGCACAGAGGTACGTAGACGAGGTGGTGCATTTGCATGGAGTTCCGAAGACTATCATCTTAGACTAGGATACTCGGTTTACCTCATGAGTCTGGAGGGGGTTACAACATGATTTTGGAACCTAGCTACGCCATAGCACTGCTTTCCACCCCCAGACCGATGAACAGATAGAGTGGACTATCCAGACGTTGGAGGACATGCTGCGAGCATGCGTTCTGGATTTCGGAGGATCATGGGTACGACACTTGCATTTAGTAGAGTTTTCCTACAACAACAGCTTCCACTCTACTATTGGAATGGCACCGTTTGAGGCTTTGTATGGAAGACCATGTCCTTCACCCATTTGCTGGGCAGAGGTTGGTGAGACAGGTGCTCTTGGGCCAGAGGTAGTGCAGAGCACCACAGAGATAGTCCGTCTTGTACGTGAGAGTATGGAAGCGGATCAGGACTGACAGAATTATTATGTTGATCTTCGGAGGAGGCCCTTGGGGTTTGAGGCGGGAGATCATGTGTTCTTGAAGGTTTCCCCTCGACAGGGGTAGTGGAGGTTCAGGATGGGGAGTAAGCTCTCCACTAGGTTCATCGGACCTTTTGAGGTGATGTGGTGAGGCAGCGAGGTGGCATATTAGCTAGCCTTGCCACCTTAGTTGGAGAAGGTTCATGACGTCTTCTATATCTACCTGCTTCGTCAGTACTTACATGATAACTCTCACGTTATCAACTGGGGAGAGTTAGATATGGGAGAAGATGGGACCTTCGAGGAACGACCAGTCAGAATTGAAGATTGTAAAGAGATGGTGCTCCGTGGATGAATCATTCCCTTGGTTCACGTGTTGTGGAGGCATGGTGGCCTCGAGGAGAGAACTTGGGAGTGGGAGACCCAGATGCATGCTCAATACCCGGAGTTGTTTTGACTTGTGTTTTATTTGTTCTTCTGAGATTTGTTTTGATGATATACTTTGTACCTTTGATGTATGGAATGCTTGGATTTTCGGATATGAGACCTTTTGGTTCCTTGTTCTCTGGGAGTGTGTAATATGTCTGGGCATGTGGGGAAGGGAAAAACCTGATCTTTATTCGAGAAGCATTAATGCAGATGCGATTGAACCTATTCAGGCGATTCATTGTCACCTAAGGTGGATAATATCTCGACATAGGAAAAGGAATTTTCCCCAAACCACGTGTTTGGGCAGTGTGTGGGTAGTGCGGTGTTGGGGGTAGTTTGAGTTGAAAAATCCTAATGTATGGAAGTGGGAAGATTCGATTCTTAATCAAGACACATTAATGAGGATTCGATTAAACACATGCAGGCGAGTTAGTGCCGCCTAAAGCGGAAAATATCATGACATAGGAGAAGGAATTCCTATCACCTATAATTAGGGTTGGTGGTTGGGTTCCGGTTATAACAAGAGCCATAAGAGGTATCTTGTTGGGTTCCTCTGGGATGGTTTTGAATTCTCGGGGATGACAATGTTTTAATAGGTATCTGATGTAATGGACCGGACCTCTCTAGCCCATTACTTTGTCAAAAAGAGGTTCTTGAAGTGTTCTGGAGGGTAAAATGGACTTTTCCTACACTTTCTAGAATTTTGTAAGTACACGCAATGTAGTGTGAGTACATGTGGTGCACCACCTTACTGAGTATATCCCATGTTCAAGGCCTCATCCTTGCCTTGTGAAAGAAATGAGTTCACTCCGTGTACCCCAAACTACACGCCGTGTACCCCCTCGCCAGGTATACCCCGTGTGGAAGGCTGTGTCTTTGCCATGTGAAGTAAATGGGTACACGCCGTGTACCCTAAACTACACGCCGTGTAGTCCCTCCTCACATACGTGTTACCAGTCAATGGTCGTGTGCCGTGTTGAAGCCGTGTCTTTGTCTTGTGAAGTAAATGGGTACACACCGTGTGTCCAAACTACACGCTGTGTAGTCCTCCCCCGTGTATGTGTTGCCCTCAAATCATGTGTTGACCAATCAATGGCCGCGAATCCATGTTGGTAGCCGCATGGAGACCGTGTGTAATAACCAAGTACATGCCGTGTACCATAAATTACACACCGTGTACATTTTCTTTTCTCACCTATAATAGGAGGGGTCCCCTCCTCATTTTCAACACACCCCTCTCCTCCCCTCTCCTCTGAGTAAGGCTCTCCCAAGAGACTCGAAAGCTCCTTTATCTTCCATAACTTCTTCATTCGAGCTCTGATTTATGATCCATCAGCGGTCACGAGATCGTAACGACGAGGCGGAACATTTGAGCTTGGATCCGTCAACCTTTCCTTCCCAAATTCCACCCATGTAGGTTTTTCCGGGTTTTTCCAGAAGCGACGGACGCCGACGGACATCTTCTAAAGTTGATACGGGGGAGCGTTGTGATGAAAACCTATTGAGGTAGGGATCCTACCTTCGTCTCTCTAAATTGTGCATCATGCGGGGTGGGTGTCCTATTGTTTACGTGAAACACATTAGAACCAGTTTAACAATGATAATAAATGGCTTACATAATGGGGTTGGGAAGTTGTGATTGCAGTTATATTATTTATATTTTGTGATATTATGTTTTGAATTGAATAGGCTCGTGCCTACTGAAAATCACAGTCATTGGGGGCCTTTGATTGCACAATTAAATGATGCCCTATCTTTCTAGACCATTTATGGATGGAAACTTCGTGGATTGTGGAAATTGGTTAATCACATAAAGTTTTCTGACTAAATGAAAATCGGGAACCCTTGTATGATCACCCCGGTTGAACTAAACTGAAATAATAAACATGTGGCTGCTGTTTGGTGTTAATTTATGTGAAGGAGGTGTTTTGTACGTTCTCATAGACTGGGTGAGCAGTGGGGATGTGGTTGGATTGTTTGTGGGTTTGTGCGAATGCTCGGTTGGTGATGGGCAGCGGGGCTACGATAAATCATATCAAGGGATGATGATGTATGGTGTGGTTTTGGTTTTGGTGGTCGGCAGCGGGGCTGCAGGGATGGGTTTGAATGTGATCGAACTATGATTTGTGATTAATAAATGAAACTGGGAGATTTAATGTATGGTGGGTCATGGTAATGGAATGGGAATAATAATTAATGGGTTTTGTTGGTTATTAAGAAGGACTTGGTTGTGTTTCTTGTGTTTTCCTAACCTGATTTGTGGATGGGAGGGATATGTTTTTACAAATGATCGATGTGGTTGGTTGTCGATAGTTTCCCAGTAGTTAAGGAACTAATAAACTTATTCTACTGAAACATGAAAACCTAAATGGGGTTGGGGTTATTTGTTGTATGCATGCTTCGTAGTAGTCGTGCCAAGGCACATGCTCAGTTCTCTGATTAGAATCCATAGGTTGGGCTGAGTGTTTGGTATATATATACATATGTATCTTTTTGTTTTATCACACCCCACCCACGTTGAGCTCTTAGTGCCGAACACTCCCATTTTCATGGGAGAGGGTGTCTTCCCCTTAGTTACTAGCTCCTTCCTGCTCCTTCTTCCCTAGGCTGTGATGGCTTGAGGTGACCTTACACCCAAGAATCTTCGGGTAGGTTTCGATTGAGGTGGTTTAGCACAAGACTCTTCGGGAAGGTTTTACTATTTTTCCCAAGAACCTTCGGGATGATTCCCAGGTGTGTTCGGATGGGATACGTGGTTGTGAGGCCCAGGTGTGTGCGGGAAGGATACGTGGTTGTGAGGCCCAGGTGTGTGCGGGTAGGATACTTGGTTGTGAGGCCTAGGAGAGTGCGGGCGGGAAGATTTTGGTTGCGTCAGGACATTCTTCATTAGGAAGAGCAGATAGCTAGTGAGGGAAAATGGTGCAGGGTACCCAACACCCTTGATCTTATATACTACTACTACCTGTTGTTTGTGTTTTTGGTGAGGGTGGATGGTGAGGTTGGGTGTATATAATTCCTTGTTAGGTTTTGGTTTCTTCTGTTGTTCTCACGGGACATTATGATGTCTCCCCACTTATACACAAGAGCTTTAGGTTTCCCTACTGAGTATACTTGCATGCTCACCCTAAGTTTACTTTCAGGTTTCCAGGAGGACTACCAAGGCTGTGCGGGACCCTACTAGTCAGGACAATTGGAGTTGCAATAGTTTGATGTACTTATTTCTTTTGGTATTGTACTTTTGAGCTTTATTGTACTTGTACCTTGTTTCAGAACTATTTATACATGCATGTGAGATTGTTTTGGGTTTATTTATATATATAGTTGTTCCTTTTCTTTTTGGTGGTTGACCTGTCCTATTTCCCGATATTAAATAATAAAAAGGGTAATGCCTCCCATATTTGTGAAAACTCATACCCTTGGTGCTAGTCGCCACCCCGGGGCCTAGTGGAGGCGGGACTCGGGGGTCATTATCTCCCTTTCACCATTGCCAACTCAGGAGGGGCATCTTTGGTGGGAGGGGGTCGTGACACTATAAGTTATGGGAATTATAAAAATTGGTATAACAATGTAAATGACACTTCTTTTATAAAAGTAGTTCAAAATAATCGATATTTCTCAAACCATAAATTGATAACATAGAATAACAAACTAGTTTACATGTTGATAGTTATTGTATATGATGTTTGAAGGTTATAAAATATAATAAGGTATATAAAAATTTTATTAGGAGTTTTATCTTTTTTATAAAGTTATTTATAGTTTCATAAACTATGTGAGAACACTAAGAAAGGTTTTATTATCACAAATTTTGACCCATTGAGACATATTTCTTATTATATACTAGTTTTTGATTGGAATGGTATAAATAATATCCATTCAATATTTTTCAATTAATATAATATTTAAATTTATGGTTTTTAATAATTCATTTGAAATAACATCCTTTAAGGGGTTTTCATTTCAATGAATCTAATTCATTATGTGTTTCATCAACACAATTTCCAATTTATTAGGTCGTATTATTTCATACTTGAATACACGTTTCATGTTTTATTTGATCATTTAATTACAATATTTCATATAGTATTTCATATTATCTGAAAATAGAAATTAATTATAATTTTAAATATGAACTTGTTTGATAAATTTCTTTCTGAAATAAAATTACAACACTGGTATTAATAACTCCCCTTATTACCGATGAATCTTTTTCTCTCTTGTATATGATTTTTATATAAAAATTATTTTCATTACTGATTTCTAAATATGCTTTTATTTAATACTACTCATATTTATATGTACTTATTTTATTAAATTCATATCTTTCAATATCACTCTAGTGATGGTTTTTCATTAAAATTTCATAAGAAGATAAATAATGTAATTTATTTTCACTATTTACCACCCCTAATTTTTTAGGATGATTTTTGGATTCATTATTAAGGATCATTTATTTAGAAATATTTATAATAAGGTTTTAAAAACATAACTCTGTCCCTCATAATTTTTTTTGGAATGTTATTTTCACATCATCATTTATAATAATGTTTAAATGGTTTTTTTGAATACATTTGTATTCTCACTTTTAATTTTCATGTATGGTTTATCTATCATGAAGTAATGTTTTTCTCACCCTACATATTTTATTATTATATGAGTCTTCATTTAAAATTAAAATATTTATTGTAACACCCCAGGTAAATAAAGACTATGACATTTTCTTATTTATCCATATTTGTGAATAAAATATTAATATTACTTTAAAGGGGACGCTATGCTCGATGGCGGACACAACACGCAACAACGAATTTCTTGGGAATCTTACGTAGCACTCTAATAATAAAATAATATTATTTTAAATGGTAGTTAACATATAGCCGTTGTATTGGCGGGAATGGATAGAAATAACTAAAATATGATTATATATGTTTTTAAATATTTTTACATTTATCCAATAATATATAAAGGCTTAAAATACGGAAAGAATTCAATTTTAGGCGTATATGCCCTAGTTTTCACTAAAGGTTCACTTATCGCCTTTTGATGGAGAACCATCATTAAATATAGTTTTTTCACTCTTATACATTATATTGGACCAAGTAATACTCTTCTTAAGAATTGGGACATCAAAATTTACTTTGTGTAAATTTATGGTATCTTTCTGATACAGTTCTTTTTTTAATGAATAGTGTAAAATGTTGTATTTTAAATTCAAAACCTCTTTTTAATCTAATTTATTTATATGATTAGATTATCTTTTGAATTGTTCTTAATGTGTAATCTGAATATATTTTTACTATTTAATCCAATGGTGGTCATTGGAATCAATTTCACTTTGAAATTAGACTTAAACTAGTGTCAATCTTTTGATACTTATTGTTTTATAAAAACACACTATTTGCTCGGACAGCGGGAATTAATTATTAAAATAATTAATGTGACTTATATGTTTTTAATTTTGTAAAATATACTTTATTTGTGAATTCGGAATATCAAATATAGCTTAGGGTGAATTTTTGGTAATTTTTTGAAAAACTCCAATTTTTGATGAATAGTGAAACCACTAAGTGGTAATCAAGCAAACTGATTTTTCAGTTAAATGAATGTTTACCACTAATGTGTATTGAATTTTGAAAATCCGACATATATGGTTGTCATTAGTATGTAAAATGTGGTTCAATGGGATGAAAATAATTTTTTGGCGAATAGTAACTTTTTTTCATTAATCGCGATTAGAGGTAAATAGTGTAATTTAAGGTAAAAATGATATTATAAAAATGTGAAAACACCATGACACTTGTCCTACCCCTATTGGATGAGTCATGGCCGACCAAGAAAACCCATGGGTCGATTTAGGGGACCCTATGGAGCCTCTTGGGTGAGATAATGACTTTAATGCTTTTTTTTAAAATAAAGGTGAAAATGACACTAACATAAATTGTTTTACTAAAACAATTTTTAGAAGGTGTTATAATAATAATAATTTTGTCTATAAATACTCTTTGGAAACATAAAAAGATTTCCTACATCAGGAAATTTTTTTTATAATTTTTAGATATTAAATAAATTAATTTAATTACGACATCATGATGATGCAACAATGACCTCATTAATGAACAGTTTAAATAAAATGAAACGATAATATAAATTATTAGACCAACACTGGTCCAAAAACTATTGGATGGGAATATTTCGAAGCCTTATCATCTTATCTTCGAAATATATCAATGTGGGACCTTAGAAATTCTAAACACTTTTGAAAATAAAA
Organism: Viscum album; assembly: GCA_963277665.1. Lineage (NCBI taxonomy): Eukaryota > Viridiplantae > Streptophyta > Magnoliopsida > Santalales > Viscaceae > Viscum > Viscum album. Next base: position 1,627,919,303 of record OY728130.1, read on the forward strand.
TAATAGTTTCATGATTTCCAAAAGTGCCCCTCCTCTCCTCTTATAAAAGGCCCCCACCTCTACCTCATTTCACACACTCCTCAAGCCTTTGGCTCAGCCATACCCTGCCAATTTACACTCTCCACATCCCTCTCCTCATCCTAGAAGATTCCCTTTAGGAATAATCCTTTCAAAGAAATCCTTTAGCCTCAAATCAAAAGGAGTTACACTTTTAAAGGTAATTCATTCTCTCATGTTCATTTGTTTTATTTTGATTCTCCAACCCCCTAAAATCTTTTTATTTACTTATTTTGTAATAAAACCAGTATCGTACATATACTAGGATATTTTTATAAGATTTATTCGAGCTACACTCTCACACAACTACGTCAAACGGTTAAAGAACATACGGTTTCCGTGGATGGCGAAATTCTGCCTCCCGAAACGATGATTGTTCAATACTCATTTAACACCTTCAAAGGTGGCCATTATGATGTCACTTTTTTTATATATGATATATAATATGTTTATTCTTTCTTTATGCTTCTGTATTTTTCATTTATGGTATACCATTATTGTTTCCATTATGGGTAAACATGATATCTTCATTTTAGGAAGTGCGGACTACCGCCCCCTGAAAGTGATTTGATTCGTTAATACCATATGTGGGATGTGTAAAGTATAAAGTTAATGATATTATATATGTTATTATACTGGAATTATAATATACTCTTATATCATTATGATTCCATTCTAGAAAATATGAAATAGAAATGGAAGTAGCGTTCATGCGTACGTACGGCTTACCGTCTCCATGAACGGTGCATTTCATTTCTTACCTCTAAATGTGATGTAATATTATAAATACATGTATATGATGAATATATATGATATATATGTTATCCAAATCATTAATATCATTCTGGATATAACGAACCTTTGACCAAATTAACAACATGTAAGTGTAAGAAGTCTATTTTTGACTTAAGAACCAAATACCGACAAAATGAACATTATTAACTTAAATGATTACATGATGTTCATAACATGGTATAAAAGGAATAATGAACTTGAAAAGGGTTCTTAAGAAAGTAGAGATTAACTCAAGTTTATTATTCATGACGTTAAATAATGATCGAGTCAAGTCGGACCCGAGGTAAGGGATCCTACTCCACTCATTCTTTTTAAGTACACTCTTTTATGTCATTCCTTCTAAAGCTCATATTTCTTGTGATTGGGATGTTCTTTTATATTAATATTACTTTAATTTTAATTTTCATGTGATTATAGACCCTATTCTATCTCATCAATCCATTTTTGTAAGATTTATGTGGCGCTGTTAGGCTGTCGAGTTTTCGTAAGTGATTTTTCATCTCACTTTTATTCACGTGAGATTTATGCTACATTTGCCACAATTTCCTTTGAGTGGAGTATGTACTGCCCATTATTATACAATTTTTTTAGTATAATTTCATTTATGGGTATTGACATCTTCATTGTATGACCCTTCTTCCATGGGGTGTACGTTTCGAAAGTAACCCGACTTGGTAAGGGGACCTTTCACCCTCCGCTTTTTAAAAGACTTCATTTGTTATGTCTTTTAATTGACATACTATTATGTTGGTATATGTTCTTATATATACTGATTGATGTAAATTTTATGTCCAAGTGATGAGATTCCATTTTTATCTCTCATCAACTCATTTTCTAAATTTTTGAAGTGACGCTGTTAGGCTGCCGAATTTTACCAAGGGAACCTTTTAACCCAATTTCGATTTCTTTGGGTTCAACATGTAGTTATTGAATATGTCATCCTTTGAATATGTGTGAATGACCTATTATTGTTTTACACTTAATATCCAATTATATTGGGTGTATTTATATTTTTCACACATAATTATGAGATTGATTTATCCTTAATTTAAGGATACATTCTTTATAAGGGATTTCATCACATCTAACATCTCTATTGAGACTTCATTGTTGTTATGCACCAATTCACTCATATATGGTGTATATACTATCCTTTGGAATATTATATCATGAATCCATTTATTCTCATGATATTATGAAGTTTTGATTAAATGTTATTCCTCAATTATTGTATTCAAGTGTCTCTAATTTTGGTAAAACCCCTTTAACCAAAATATCACTTTCAATGTTTTAATTGTTTGTTCTTATTAATATCCATGTTTTCAAAATGGTTTTAAGGATTTATTTATATGGATATTAATGGGTTAAAATGTTAAAATCTTCATGGTTGTATGTGACACTTTCATTCAAAAATCTCTTTATTAAATGTTTTAAATGGTTTTGAAAATGGTTTTTAATGGATTCATTATTTCAATATCCTAAAATGTTATTGTGATTGAATTGTTGAAATGTTATGTTTCTTTTATTCATGTTTTATGTGATACGATTATGTTATGGTTCTTGGGCATTTTTATGAAGAACGGGTGGTTCCGTGATAAACTAAGGGCTGGTGAGCCCGATATAACTCTCCAATGCATTGGGTAATGCGAAGTTGTGAAACGTTAAGGTTTCTCTGAAGAGATTTAGGGAATATACTGTGATGGGTATTCCAAACGTAACCAAGAGGGTTACTCCCTACGTAAGAATGTTATGAATGCCTCATGTTACCTTTTATGTCTTACGATTTCTATGATTTATTCATGATTTTATGAGGTATGTTAAAGTGCCCATGTTTTATGGGTAAAGTATGATTTCATTCTTATGTATACATGTACTCATGTTTCATTTCCATATTTTTATATCCCTTACTGATCTTTTTATGCTCATCCCAAGTTTTTGAAATGTTTTTCACAGGTCAAGGGAAGGGTACATGATGTGATGATAGTGTCAAGGATGTGTCAAGAAAGAATCCATGTTTTATTTTAAATATGTTTCCGTTGATGGGAAGAATTAATACTATCATTTATGTAACCACTTTGTTTAAATGTGTAATGTAATGCAAGTTTCTTGATCTAATTATCTAAAAATCTAAACCTGAAAAGATCCTCAATGTTTAATCTGTTAATAACTCAAGATTAAATAAGGTTTAAGGATGGGGACTTATATTTATATCCTATTATTTATTAATTTCAAGTTATTTTATGTTTTTGAAAAATTTATGAAACCTAATAATTTCCAAATATTCTTTAGGATATGATGATGATTGGTTTTATGGGGAACACCTATATAAGGATAATGACAAGTGGGGGCCAGTATCACCATCTAATGCATTAATTTTTGTTTATATCTCATTAAATAGTTAGGAACATACATAATTATTTTGTTTATGTAGGCATAAGAATAATGAGTCTTCTTTCATTTTCTATCATAGACCAAATGAGTTTGTTCACAGAGGTGTGGGAATAATGAGTTTTCTTAAAATGAGTTTTATATGCTTATGGTTATGCTAAAATTAGTAGATGTTTATCTTGTTAGGAAACATTTTAGCATTTCTTATATATTTAGTTACATTACAAAGTTATTTACTAATATATTCCATGTTTTGAAGATACATTTCATTTGTGTGATATGAAATCTTTTCATTTTATGCGTCCTTTTTAATATATTCTTCATACCCAGATTATGATAAAATGTTTTGTGATTATTGAGTTTTATTTTGATTCATGTCATAAATTTTATACTTCATTGATGAAATTCTTATGATTTTATTTTTATTTCTCATGTTTTATTGTTATCATCTTCAGCCTCATTACCTTTTAATACGATATTTTTCTCTACCTCTAATCATCCTTAATGCTTATGATCTCATACATTGCAGTACATTTTTACTTTTTTGAGGTTCTAGGGTAACCCTTTCTTATTTTTTCATTCATCATGTTATGATGATGATTATATCATATTATATGTATTAACAATGTTTTAGAGGGACATGATTATGGGTATTTTTTCATCTATTAGAAAATAATATTGTTATATAGCTAATCTCAAATACACTAAGCCCTTTATTCCTAAGGTTATGACCATTTGATAGATGTTTTATTCAAATCCTGAAAATAATGTATTATTTGAGTTATGTTTATCATAGGTTTATTTTTTTTGGTATTAGAGAATATTTTATTTTATTTTTTTATTAGTTTAGAGAAATTTTGTGAAATCCATGTGTATAAGTCAAAGGGATATGTTTAAATATTGGAGGACATCTTGATGTTTTGGTAAATTATATACTATACGGTATACATAGAAATAACATCCCTATATAGATACTTAATGTTCATACAGGATTTGACATAAATGTAGATTGGGGTAGTAACCCTGAAATGAGAATATTGGGTATTAACATAATCCTTACCTAGTATACAATAATGGGGACCAACTATACACCTAGTTAGACACTCCTGAGGTAGATGAATTGATTAATCACATTTAACATAAAATATATTTTCTGTGATTTATTAAATTAAGGTATTTGGATATGGATTATGAGATAAAAAACCACAAGAATCCAACATTTAATAGAGAATGATTTAGGTTTAACTGAATTCTAATTTGATGGATTAAAGGGAAGAAATTTCAGGGTTGTATTTTCATATAAATAATTTTCAGATTGTGTTAAATACATTGGTAAAGGAGAAAATATATTCCATATTTATCAGGTTTTAATTATTTATGTATAAAGTATAATTCTTGGGTCATGTAAATTTAATTAAGGGCATATAAGTAGATCCATTAAAGATGGAATTTATGATGTATTTCCCCGAACAGTTTACCAAAACCAAGATATTTAGTTTTATTGATTTATCAGATTAATAAATAACATTTATGAGAAATTTATAATGACTAAGAAATAACATATGAAGTTAACATAAAAGGGAGTAAATTTTCTTTAGATAGGGGAATTTTAATAGAGTTTCAAGGATGTAAAATGTATGTTCATCACCAATCTTGTACATACCTTACCCGGAAGAAGGGATGAGATTTTAACATTAATTGATAGTTTGAAAATTGGTTTTGGTTTTAAATTAATTTAGAATTGCAACTTAATTTATTGGACTGCATTCAAAATAAATACTGATGATAAAAATAACCAAATTAATGATTAGAAGTTGGATACAATGATCCTTTCATTAATGATTTTGTGGATTTATTGTTATAGACAAATGCGTGATGTATAAAACGATCATAAGAGTTTGAAATACATATTCACACAAATGGATTTGAATATTATCTAAAAGAGATAGATGGAATTGATAAGAGATTATGACTACTAAACACATTACCACATGTGGAAGGAAAAAATGTTGGTTGATGCTCAATGGAGGAAAGAATGTGATACTATATCCAAAATGGGATCTAAAAATACATAATAATCCTGTATTTTTGGAGGATAAATCATAAATTCATAAGGGATAGAGAGAAATGTTATCATTACCAAATGACCTTTCAACTATCCATTCACGTGTAGATCCAGGAATCCCATAAAGATGATTTAGATTTACAAAAAAGGGTAGTGAATATTTTAGGGTTATTTTCGTATAAATATAGAGTTATTAGGTTTCATAGTCAAATAAGTGTCCAATAATAACTAGAATTCTATAAGGATCTTTTTGAGAATGAACATAGACCATCCTGATTTTTTCAACCATGAAGTACAGATATATATTGACATCAAACACAAAATTTTTAGTCAGATCACATAATAAGATAAATTACAGAATATATTTATCAATGCATAGTATTCCAAAAAGTATGTACGAATGAAAAAATATAAAGGTTTATTGTAACCATTACCAAAAATTGTATCGAAATAAGAAAACTATCACACTGTATTTCAATATGTAAATCTCTTAGAAATCTATATGATATAATTTCATTTAGTGTATAGACACTTTCATTAAAAAGATAGTGCATTTTATTAGTATAAAAGAATATTTATCTCTAGACCAATTCACCATGATAGAGATAGGGGATGTGGTAAGGATGCATAGAGTACCACATTTCATTGTAACTATTCATAATCTGATGTCTACCTTGAGTATTTGGAGAAGTATTAATAAATCATTTGATATATAGTTTGGGTTTATCATTGCATATCATCCTTATATAGATGGTCAATTAGAGAGTACTATTAAAACTCTCTATAATGTGATGAGATGTCATTTAATGTATTTTAAATGATGTTGGGATCAATACCCCATTTGGTATAGTTCACATATAATGATATTTTTTATTGTAGCATTGAAAAGGAAATGTGTGAGGCTCTATATAGGAAGACTTATATGGATCCAACAAATAAGGATAAAGTCAGAGAGAGGAAGCTAATTGGTCTTGAACTTATTTAAGAAATTATAAATATGTTTATACCAAGATACATCATTCCCTTTTAGATCCTTCATCATGAAAAAGTCTAAGAATATCTATTAGTACTCCCTATATATCTCTCTATAATACACATTGTGTTCTAGGTTTATCTTAATGGGAAGTATATATCATATCCTTGACATATACTGATCTCAAAATATAAAAAAATTGAAGCCTGGGCTTTTATTTAAATAAAATTTCATGGAGATCATGGATCAAAGAGAAAAGGTTCTGGAAAACAAGACTATACAACAAGTCAAACATCTATGGTGAAATCATATACATAAAGAGGCTATAAGTTCACTACAGGATGTGATGAGAGAAACATTTCTAAACTTTTTTCTTTCCTGAAATAAAATTTAAATGGAAATTTTATTTTTATTGTCACTAGAATGAAACTACCAATTATTTATGTAAATAGATTTATTAATTAAATACCATGTTGGCAAATTATCTTTCATAAAACAATAAAATGAAGTAAAAATTGTGTCAGAATAAAAAATATATTACAAAATATGATTATATTATAACCATTAAATAGAGGGTATAAGTAGAAGTAAATACTTAATAAGAAAATTTACAATTGTATAAAAAAAGAAAATTCATTTTATGCACAGAAGATACATATTTACTGAAATTGTTTTAATAATTTATTTTCACATGTATTAAAATTGATTTTTATCACATTTAGAAATTGAACTATACATAATGATATGAATATTTGAAATCAAAATTTTCAAATTATTTAGTGGGTTAAATTTTATTTTTAGGCAATAAATTATGTTAACAAGTTAATGTTAGATACCATAAAAAAATAATTAATTTTGAAAGTATGATAGTTTTATAAATATTGTATATTTTCAAATTAATTGATATATTTTTAATTAAGTCTCTAATATATTGTTTATACATATATAAAAATTAATTATCACTAATTTAATTTATAATCAATGTTATATAATGTTTGTGATAAATAATTATTAATAAAATATTTTCCTATAAAAATAGTTTTTCAACACGTTATAATTTTTAATTTAAATGTTAATTTTCTCATAAATATTACTCATATTAAATTAAATGGATTAAAACTTCAGATCCAACATGTCTAAATTTAATAATAATGGTTATATTATAATTTTAGAAATAAAATAATTTCCTTGGTAAAATTTTAATCATGATTAATGAGTGTTAAAATAAAATATGTATTGTGGATTTATCTTTACTAAATAAATATTAAACATAAACAATGTAGAATAGATTTTTTAGGTTTTAAATTAATACATACAGATAACTACAACATTTTCATACCTATGTCCTAGCACATTTATGCAATTCCACTATTACCCATTAGCTAATATTCTTTTCAAAAAAATCCATCATCTTCACCTTTAAAAGGTGTTCACTTACACCATTTTCCATCCATATCCCAAGTTCAAAATTATCATAAAAATATATCCAATTTACTTTTCATGGATCTCATATAAATTTCAGGGATCCTTTAACCTAATTTTTTTTCTTATATCCTTCATTTCCATCTAACACTATATGAAAAGTTCCATATTCTCATCATTAGTATTACTTATTATTTCACTTCCTTTATTTATTAATATCATCCACCCTCATCCAACACCATTTAAGATATATCTATATAATTAAAATTGTATTAAAAATATATTTAAATTTTATTATATTGATTTCATAAACATTATCAATTACCCTCTCATATAATTGAAAAACTGAAAATGATGATTATATCTGTGTGAGGACTTCCGCCTATATTAATGACTCATTTTATTTTTTATCATCACAATTCATGGATGGTACTATAAATCGGTTTATTGAATCAATATTTTATTTACGTCCTAATTTATATTATTTTAATATAAATTAGTAATTTTGTATCTAATAAAAGGAAAAAGTGATAATTGTATCCATAATTTCCTACAATGAACATAGACATAGAAAAAGAGATATATTTATAAGTGAAAAAATATTTTTTCATTTTCCATATTATAATATCTCAATCTAATTATAATTAATCACATTAATAACAAATAAATAATTTAATTATATTTTTTTGAAAACTATATTATGAAAAATAAAACTATTCCATAGACATACTCAGAAATTGATTGTTACAAAAACTTGTGGGGTCAGTTTAATCACTTATATGGAAAATGATGTAAATTTCTATCTTATAATAAAATAGAAACATATTATTTTATTTTAAAAACTAAATAAATATTTTTTGGTTCATTATTTTGAAATATAGAAATTCAACTCTTCAATTATGTTACCACCATTCATTAGGAAAAAACACAAAATCATCTTTGTTTCTAAATTAATTTATAAGGAATAAAACTAAATAATCAAATAATGAAATTATATGTTTACAACATATCCTAAATCATCAATTTTGGTACATTTTATGATCTATTCATGATGAAAGTTCCATTACCCAATTAGGATAACTATATCACTGATAGGGGGAGGGGGAGAATCAGTGATCTATTTTTCTTTAAGGTTTCCTTAAAAATGAAAAAAACATAGCCACCTATTAAACATAAATTTCCCTACTAAAAACAATTAAAACAGAAATCCACAAGAGTACATGTATTTACAAGTTTCACTATTCAATAAGAAAAGACATGTCCTTGGTATGGTATCAAAATGATCCAATACCACACAATCCACTATAAAAAAATTCATTTATGAGTAATACAATGAGTATGATATTTTATTTCACTAATATAGCACTACGTAAACAATTAAATAGCGTGTGTTCTCTTTCTAGAACAACTGTTTTAATTCAATGTTTTTGTAACAAAACTTTTATGGTGATTCTTAATCAATAATCAAAAATATAAACCTTCAAAAAAATTATACACTTTCTTACCAATAAGCTGGTAAGAAATTTATAGAATGTGTATTAAAACTCATTTAAATTCCTAATATTTTTTCTAAATTTTGAATCACCCATTCCAATTTATCAATATAAAAAATATACCTCTCCGAGAATACAGTTAATAAAATTTTGGAACAACACTATCTAATTCCAGAAATAAAAATATTGTAACCCTTCCCAGTATGATATCCAGATGAAGATGATAATCGGTTGAATATTATTATCAAGTGAATATATTGAATTATTTCCTCTTGTCCTTTCTATTCTATCTAGCATTACTTTTTCAAGAAAAAAACAAGTAATAACATATTCTCTATATAATGTATTCAAAACTCTTCCTTCACTCAACTTCTCATGAACATTAATTTTGTTAGAAAAGTACAATGTACATTTCACCTTTAATACTCTCCCTAAATATGGTTTGGGTAGGACTCTAAAAACATTCCCACTCAATTTTTTTTTCTTCTGAATTTTCATGTCTCCATGAATTTCTGATACATTTATGAATTATTCAATGCTTATCAAATCATATAGATCCTTATATAATATTATAAAAACATCAACTCTCTTCTATATTTCTTCAAAAACATTAGCCCGATTCTGATTTTCCCAATATAGTTTCTCCATTATGATGCTCCCTAAAAATTTGATATATGAAGAAATACACAGGTGGAATACTCTTGGAAAACCATGGACAAATTCTATTTTTCCATTCCAATGAATTGATATGATTTCTCCATTATGTTTCTATTCACTAAATAAAATATTATCTTCCCATTTCGATTTATATATTACAATTGAACATACATTCAACAAAAATTTCCTTCTTATGTTCTTCTACAATAAATGTATAAGGGTAAACATGAGACTTCTCATTATGATTCTTGGAACAGAATTTGATTCCTATTTAATCATTATAATGATGATGGAAGACAATATTAAACTTCATCGACAACTTATACATATTTTTCTTCAGACCGATGATCATGTATCAATTCCAGTACAATGGTTCTTGACCCAAGTGATAAAAGTAGTCAAAATGAAATCATATTTTTCCATCTCTTCAGAATATGATATGAATGATCTTTTCCTTAATTCACTAGTTTCTCCTTTTTAAAACTCACCAACTTCTTTCTATAAATATTTATATAATTTTGATTTTGGTTTAACTAAAAAACAAAACCTTCAGTTTCTTATATCTTTTACAAACCTTCACAACCATTAAAAAATATGAATCTGATGAAATTATTATGATGATTTTGGGAAAGGAAAACTTCATATTCACCAAAATTAACTTTCACAAACATATTATTGTATAAATACTTACATTAAGACATGATCAATTTAAAAACCATCTTGAGAATCATATTATTTATAGATGAAATTATTGTAACTTCCTTATATTTCATCAACATCTTTCTTTCCTTCAATTCCCAAATATTTCGAGTATGATTACCATCAAACAAAATATAATTTCCATCACCCCTTATCACTTTCCAAATATATCCAATTAACATTAATATGATGGGAAACATATCTTCTCATTCATATTCATCTGGATTGCATCAAAATATTCACAACATTCTTACGATTTGTGGGAAATACAAAAAAACATTTTCAGGTTTCTATGAGAGTCATGAAGACTCTGATTCTACACCATTATGATATATTATTCCACTTCATACCCAAGTTAAGTTTGATGATACTTTTCATCTAGAAAAAAATCTTAAATATGATGTATTTTCTCAATCATTATGAGTTATATTTTCCCTAAAAATAGTGTAAGGTGGTTTATTTCCTTCTTAATATTTGATGACATCAAGAGAAAACCCCTAAATAAGATCATCCTTATCATCTTGGTCCTAAAAATCTCCCCTTTGGATTTTTTTATTAAGTGAGGCTCATAAATAACTTATATTTTAACCATAAGATATGGATTACTTATAAATAATTATAAGCCTATATGAGCGAACACTTTATAGGAAACAATAATTATTGATAAAAAACTATGTTTTCTAGAATAAGTAATCATGAAACATTTTAAACATTTCCTCCTCAACTTTCTCTAGTTATTCAGCTTCCCTAGAATAAAAAAATATGTTTCAACTAACCACTCCAACAAACTTATATAATAGTTTACGGACATATAATGTTGTATTATTATCATCACCACAACTCCCCCTTTTTACATGCCTCCATATGGATAGTTTTATGAAACAATTATCCCCCTTTGACAACACAACCCAATGAAAGGTATGATAGGGGACAAAAATATATACCTTAACCATAATGGGAAAGAGGTTGGACAACCATTTTTAAATTCAATTTTGAAAAATATTCTTTTGATAATGGTTTTGGGAAAATTTTATCAACTTGTTATGATGTAAGAACATACTCCAACTTCAATTGATTATTTTCCACAAGCTATTCAATTAAATGATACTTGATATTAATATGTTTTGAATGAGAATATAGGAAAATATTCTGGGTGAGATTTATTTCACTATTATTGTGACAACCCAAGAGCATGGGTAACTTTACATCAACAAAGAAGTCTTCTCATCGAGACATCATCCAGATAATTTGGGTAGAGTCTGGAGTGGAAGCAACATACTCAACTTCATCCATGATAAGGGTCATATAATTATATTTCTCTATTTTCTAAATAACAATAATTTTCCCTTAAATGAATACTATGCATGATGTTAATGTTCTATCATGAACATTTACTACCCACTAATCATTTTAATACCCTATAAATTAATTCATTATGACCTATCATACCTGATTCTGAATTAATTTTTTCACTAATGTATCTGAGAAAACATTTTCTTGAAAGTAAATGTGATTCATTATGAGCAATCTGAAGTCTTCTACATAATAGAACAAAATAAAAAATTTTGGGTCTTAAGGCATTAATATATAACAAACATCCCATCACCTTTTGAAATTATTTATGATCAACATTCCTTCTCCATATTTATAAAAAATTTTACCCAGTAACATCGATGTCAAAATGGGTTTTGATTTTTCCATGCTGAAATTATTTAGATGTTCGTTATCATAATTTTCATGATAATGAAAAATGTTTTTCTTATTTTGTATAATTTTTAAACCAAGAAAGTATTTCATTTCCCTAGTATTGAAATTTAAAAAAAATATTTTATCTATTCAGAAAATCTTTTACATGTTCTATAATCTTTCGCAGCAAAGATAAAATCATTGAGACAAACAATTACGATGAAGGAAAACTCCTGAAATTTATTAATGTAATGATTTCCATCAAATCATCCTTTCCTAAAAATCGTATTCCTTAAGAAGCAATCAAATTTGGAATACCACAGACTCAAATCTTTTTTATATTCATAGAAATAATTCTTCAACATAAAAAAATAACTTTCATCTTTCCCAAACACAAATACACATGGTTGTTCAATTGTAAACCTCTTCATTTAGATCACCATTTTGGAATATGTAGTTGACATCAATTTTTAAAATTAAATTTATTGTGCAATAATAGCAATAATGATTATCATAGTTTATAATCATTTGACTAGAGAAATGGTTTTATCAACAAAAATACCTTCAATTTGTGAATACCCTTGGTAAATATGTATTTCCATATTCATTGTCACTTCACCTTTATCATTCATCTTATTCTGAATGACCCAATTTGTTCCAAAAATAATTTTTATCTAATTTAGGAATGAGTTACCATGTATCATTCCTAACTATCTAATATAACTCTTAATTCATGGAATAAACCAATTAAAAATACTCAAAATCATTATCAATATGTTTTTGTTTCACTATTAAATATAGATAACTATGTCTAATTGCAGTTGATGTTCTTTTTGTTTGAACATTCTGATGTTGATCACCGATAATGTTTCGAGCATTTACTTACTTTCTCAGAATAAGATGATATTTTTGAGTTTCTTCCTCATCACTGAAAATAGATATGCCTGATTCATCATGAGTAAGATTACTATTTTCTTTATCCTTATCAGAATTATTAGTGAAGGTTTCCCTATCCTTCGTAACGTACTTCTATGAATAAGCCTCTTAATCTTCCTTAGTTTATTAAATATATTTGATATTATAGGAATGAATGATTTTTCATGGTTTATTATTGAAACATCTATATCATATTCCTTCAAGAGGATTTATATTAGAAACTCTATCTCTACTTTTCTACTCCATCTTTCCCTTGTTTGCACCTTTCTTCTTTATAATACATGAACTCTAAAAAAATTAAAAAGTGTTTCAAAATTAGAGTTTTGTAATAAAATAATTCATATGGGGTCATATCCTAGCATGTCACGTACAAACGTAGGATGTGAATGTATAAATTAATACTCATGACATGAAACTAATAGTAATGAAAAATAACATGTACTAGTAACACACTTCTCTGCATTTCCACCAAGATTATATTATTTCTTTTAACTAAAACATTTCATTGAGTACTTTATATGTAACTATAGTAAGGTATAATTCCATGCCTCTCCATATAAAATTAATAGTATTTATTTATTTATTCATCGCTATTTTAGTTATCAACATATTAAATAAATAGTCAAATTCTTTCTAAGATTTCCTCCTAAAATTTCTAAACAACTTCAGGGCATCTGATTTATGTCTCATATACATGACACATGTAATGTAAATAAATTCATCAATGAAAGTTATGAAATAAATTTATATAATCATTATTTGTTTTCTCATAATCCCACAATTATCGTATTGGATATGTTTTAGGGGATGTTTTGAATAATCATCAACTTTATTATTCACTAAATTAATAATATTTTATTTTTGAGAAATAACACTTCACTAATCTCTTATTCTTAGAAAATAGAGAATATATCGAACACTATTTCATTTATTTAACATGCTCATGTTTCACTAACAGATGTGTCCTAGTGTTTTATTCCACAATTGATTTTCTTCCACCATACTCAAGTAATAGGAGTTTTGTGCCTCCCCAATATGAAATATGTTTCCCTTTGTATATTGGCCTCTTATAACTATATTTCCATCATACTATATTTGAAAAAAATCCATGGTTGCATAATGCAACTTTGTTACAATAATCATAGAATTATGAAACACTCAACGAGGTATGTTTATTCCAATCAATTAATAAATATTACTTGTATTTTTTTTTCATTCCCAATGATAACTGATTCAACACCTTTGGTTCATAGGGATTTATCACAGATGAATTTCACAGTTCATTCATTGAAATTATTTACAGTATATATAAGTATCAAATATCTAATCATATAATAATAACACCCTCTATCAAGAATCCACTATTTTTCTCCTTTCAAATATTTCAATGTGGATTCAACAACATGATCTTTTTATTAACACATTATTTTCTTCATATGCATCTTTTGATAATTCATTAAAAGATTTTGTTGTTTCAATAACAAAACTAGAGAACCCATAGTAAGATTCAATACTTTCTTAAATCGTTTAAAAAATTTTTCTTGGGATTGGAATATATTTTCAATTATTGCACCATCTTTCTTGGATTTCGTCAGAACAATCTTTCAAGACTGCTTCTTTTGAATGAATCAATTCACCCTCAAACTTCTCATTATATAACCTATGGAATAATTGTAATATTTTAATTGTAAAAAACATACATTTTCTATGTGTATGAATCCACAAAAACTACAGTAGTATACATAGAAGGAATATTTACCTCTGAAATTTCTATACTGACCAGAATTGTGAGAATCTCTCACAGAAACCTTCTTGGTTTTCTTATTTGAATCACCAACCTTTCTATTATCAATCCGAGTTTCTTTTTTAAGCTCAATTGTAATTACATATTTAATAAAATTATAATTATTAGAAACATTTAAAAAATTTCAAATTTTAGAAGCATTTTTTGACATAGGGTATTTTAAAACTTTTAAATTACCCACATTATTAACTTTATCCACATACATAACATTTTCAGCCTTTTATTTTCCAAAAACACATTATTATTTCTTATCAAAATTTCTTGGTTATTATTTTTATCCTTATTAGTTTTACCATTATCATAAAATTCACTCACTTCGGTGATACAGTTCATAAAACTTGTATTCCTTAGTTCATCTTTAGATAGTTTTTGTCTGACAAGTTCCAACTCTTCTTCTTTTTTCCTTCACCTTTAATTTAATATGCACATTACAATAATTTTCTTCATCAAGATATTTTTTAAAATCAAATATATTCCCCATTATAATTTTCTCCTCTTCTAAAAAACTTTCTTGAATAATTTTTGAGGAGGAATAATATTCCAACTTCTTGGTTTTTGTCTCTGTCATTCGAATCATTCTCATACATTATTTCAAATCTTTATTCAAATTAAATTCATGTTTAGTTTCATCTTAATCAAAACTGTTGATTCAAAATTATTCATCATTTACTATTAAAATGAAATTATTATCACCAACATACTCAGTTGACTTTTTAGATTCAACTTCACTATCGTATTCTTCTTTATCTTTAGATAAGAAACTTCTCCATTTGGATTTTTATAATTTTATACTCTTCATTATGGAATACTATTTTCTTTTATAACTTTGATTCTTACATAACCTTATTTTTATTCATTTTTATTCAAAAATATTCTAATGACCCACTAATTCTCATTGTCTTAAGAGTTCAAAAAGTCATTACATGGCCTTAAGAGACATCCCTAAGATTCGAAAGGATGGAAATAAATGCTGAAGCGTTTAAAATACAAGTGGGGGATGATTTTCCATTTAATTATAAAACCAATAAATCTATCAACCATAACCAAACCATACACGTAATGATGCATGAAAAAAAGGATGAAGATTAAAAAATCATGTATCTAAAAACAACATCAAAGTAAACAATATAGGAAGAAAAAAAACGTACCAAGGTACACAATGGATAAACAACTAAAGACCCTAAAGACATTACAAGACTTCATTCTTCACACGCTCCAAACACCATAATCAGCGAATAGCCCAACCATCACGAGGTATAGAAAAACATGTGGGAAACATTACCTCTCCCCTGTCCCAAAAGATAACATCTACAAAAGAAAAAATGTTCCAAAGTAGGGGTGGGTATAATACTCACTATGTTTTACACCAATTACTTCCCTAATAATTCCACTACTATATAAAATGATAGACACATTTATATAAAATATTTTATATAAAAAAATTTACCAAAATAGTTTATAACCAAATATAAACAACTTCCAAAAACCATCTATAGCAATGTGAACACCAAGATCAATGAAACCAGGTTTCAGGAATTTTTTTTCTAGAAAAAAATTCAATGCTTTAAAACCAATTCATCTTATCATTTGGCATACCCATTCCATAGTCTACAACACACCCGCAAATTTATTCTTTGTTAGACAGTTTCATACTCATGAGAGGTCTCACGTCCAATTACCTTATGTCCCAATGACACACGCCCCTGATCTAGGGTCATGTCCCTTATACCCAAATTGTACTCATACCTTATTAGGGGCCTATTAGGCATGAAATCACACAAAAACCGTTATTTACAAATATTTCCATTTCCAAAACAAACCATTCTAATAAAAATAATCATTAATTGAAAACTAAAGCACAACTAGTTTCAAAACAATACATTCATTTCAAAAAAAAACCTTCCCTTTTATTAAAAACATCCCATAAAATTCATTTTACACCAATCTAGAAAAATCCACTTTTTGAAATCCATATTTAAAAACCAAGAGTAAAATCATTTTACTAAAACACCGAATTTTCCAGATTTCAAAACCATCACTCAAAAAGGATTCGAAAAAGTGTTCAATAACCAAATGACAGTCAATTAAAAAAAATTATTTGAAATCATTCCAATTAGTTCTACTAAGTGGAGTCGAGAACGAATCCTCATACCTTGAAGGTTTTGATGAAAAAACCCAAACAAGTGAAGAACACACTAGAAAACCGTGTCGATTCCACAAGAACCCACCTTATATCTCCTCTCCTAGCAGGATAATGACCAAAATTAAAATATTTGGATTACACACACCTTTATCGACCCATAAAGGGCATAGATATAAGAAAACAAGGGAATAGGAGAAGTATATCTCTGTAGATCTATAAATCTAATCAAGAATGAAGAAGAACAATCACATACATCAAGAATCTGGCTTCGATTTACCAAGAAAGTCATCTGATTGACTCCAAAATGCTTGGGAGAAGTTCTACTACCTTCAAGGAAGATAAATCCCAAGTTATGGATACATAAGAGAAAATATGAGCCACTTAGAGGAAAAAATTTGTGAGATCCACATTTATAGTATCTCACTTAAACCATCCACATGGTTAGTTCACACGGTTAGACAAACTATGCGTTAACCATGTGTTAGATACTTCCTAGGAAGCCACCTAAATTGCCTCATAGAATATTTTCACTAATCATTATAACATCATTCCAACTATCTCTACCTCAAACATTCCATTTCGCACGGTTGGGAAAAATGGTTAGAAAAACTATGTGCCTCTGGTGCGACTTCCCTTTTTCTCCAAAAACATTTCCAACGTTCTCCCAAATATCCCAACTATCACCCATACACATTATAATAAGAAAAAAAATTAATTAAGGGTTAAATCCTAGAAACTAGGGGTAATACATTATCCCCACTATTAGTCATTCCGTCCTTGGAATGTAGAAAAATCCCACTGATCTAAAAGCATTTTTTCCAATACTCTTTCACCTCCTACTTGGATTCACATGTATCTTCATGAATATTACCATGATTCAATAAAACCCTTACTAGACTAATTCTTTTCTATGCACGACATTATCTTGCCTATCCACAATCTGTACTGAGATATGTACCAACAAAGCACCTGGTTCAAGGCCTACATGATCCCATCTGATGACATGGTCAGGATCTAGCTGATACTTTTTAAACTGAGATGCATGGAACACATTATGAACTGAACTGAACTATGGTGGTAATTCCAACTAATATGACACCTCTACAACACATTACAACATCTCAAAAGTGGCAATGAATCAAGGAGATAACTTGACCTACTTCCCAAAATGATGATGTCCATGTCTTGAAGATTTCCTCAAGAACACATGATCACTTATAGAAAATGACAATGGCCTTCGACATTGATCTGCACAAGATTTTTGATGATTCTGAGCCATATTCATCCTCTTTCTCATTAAATGTATCATCTCTATTGTTTCTGGGAAAAAGATCGGCCCAACTAGTGAAGTTTCACCAGTTTACACCAAGCAAAGTAGAGAATGAAAAGGACCCCTATACAATGCTTGAAATGAAGCCATGTGTATCGAGGCCTGATAACTTTTATTTTATGATTATTCCACCAATGGTATATGATCCTACCACGAGCCACCAAGATCTATTACACAAGCTTGAAGAATGTCTTCTAATGTTTGTATTATTTTCTCAGATTGTACATCCGTCTAAAGATGATTTGTCATGTTCATAGTCAACTGAGTCCCAAGGGCTTGCTATAAGGATTTCTAGAAACAAGACAAGAACCTCAAATATCTATTTGAGACTATAGACACTAGTATGTCATGCCTTTTTACCACTTCAAACATATATACTTTTGATAGATCCTACGTCATATGAGTTTCACAAATTAGTGTGAAATTGGATGACGTGGTAAGTTGATCCAATATCACTCAAATGACATTGAGTTTCCGGACCATTCTCGAAAGACCAATAAAAAATCCTTTGTTATCTACTCCCATTTACACACTTGGATAGTTGAAAATTGAAATATACCCTCCAGTATATGATGCATTTCTTTAACCTACAGAAATGTTAAGAACCATGAGATGAACTTAGCCACCTTCCTATTCATGTCGAGCACACCAAAACTGTGCCTTTATCTCCTTATACATCTTCTATGTATCGGGATGTACAACTCATCTCGAATGGTTGTAAGAATGAAGGATTTATTTTTAAAAAGATGTAGGTACAACCATCCGATCTTTAAAAGACGAAAATGAACTCCCATCATGTTTCCATCCCTCAATGGTCTCCCCACCACTGAGTTTTTAACACATAACTAGACAATTTTCATCTGCTTATTATGCCTCTTTTAACATATTTACCAAAGTAGGAACAATCGTAGATGAAAATAAAACCTCCACATCACTTCTATCTTCATATTCCACATGCATGTCGTCTAGGACCGACATCAACAACAATTCATCTGATGCTTCTTTCTCCAATTGAGCATATGTATTTTTCTCAATGCATCCGCCACTAAATATCATATCCCTAGTGTGTACATCAAGTAAATGTAAAAAAAATTGGAGATACTCCATCCATATCATTTTCCCCAGATTCAAATATCCTCGTGATAAAATGTGTTTCAATATTTTTTGGTCTGTGAACATAGTAAATTTCTCTCCAAAGAGATATTGTCTCAATGTTATCAAAGCATGGATTACTGGAACTAACTCCAAATCATATTTAGGGTAATTATTCTCTTGCACCGTCAATTTCTTTTAACCTTGACCAACCACATGGTCTTCATACATTAGAACTGAACCCAACACTGATCCCAAACCTTTAGTGTACACCACAAACCCCATTCCTAATTCTATAAAAATCAAGATTGTTGCTGATGTAATCTGAAAATTCAGTTCCAGGATAGACTTTTGGAATTCCTCTATCCATTGTAATAGAGAATTATTATTTTTTAGAGCCATCATTGGTTAATCCAGTCATGAGAAATCATGCACAATGTGTCTTTATTAACTAGATAGGCCAATAAAACATCATATCTCAATGAAATTCTTTGGTGGTTTCCATGAGATAATAGCTTCTGTATTTTCAAGATCATCAAAAATGAATTTCTCATAAATGAAATATCCATGGAAATATACTTCCTATATCTAAAAGTAAAACATTGATAATTTGTCATACAACTGTTGATCTCTCAATATTTGTAACACTTTTTTAGGTGCTCCTCATGGTCATCCATTTCCTTTAAATACACTAAAATTTCATCCACAAACACCGCAAAAAAGAATCTAGATATTTATGAAATATCTTATTCATCAAATCCATGAAGACCACTTGTGAATTTGTTAGACCGAAAAGAATGAATAAAAAACTTTAGTGGTTGTGTCTGCTTCTGAAAGTTTTCTTTAGAATATCCTCCTTCTGAACTAGCAATTGGTGATATCTAGATCGCATGTAATTCTTGCAGAACCACTGATCTCCCATTAATTTATTGAAAAAATAACCAGTGTGTGGTAGAAGATATTTGTTCATTATCGTAACTTCGTTAAGCTTATGATAATCAACACACATTCGTAGTGTTTCTTCTGCCTTCTTCACGAACAAAACCGGTACTTCCCATCGAGACGTACTTGGTTGAATGAAACCATTACATTCCATCTCCCCCAACGATACATTCAATTACAGTAACTTTGTTATAGACATGATATAAGATGGAAGGGAAATAGGATTGGTCTTTAGAAAGGGATCAATCAAGAACTATAATTCCCTTATAGGTGGTAACCCTAAGATGTTCTTATGAAATACATCTGGAAAGAGATCCATAACTACTGGAAGTCTAATTCCCTATATCCCATCAACTGATTCCAAATTCAATGCCGCCATCTAGTAAAATATTACTCCCACAATTGGTGACACAATTATCTTCTTTCCTTTATTTACCATCCTCTCTCCTCTGTAGAGATGACTTATGCCGTCCTCAGTCATGAAACTCTCTATTATCCTATAAAAATTGGTGTGATCCCTAAATTTGGTGAACCTATCCATACACAGGATTACATCATAAACTTCTATATACAACATCGTGATGTCCCATTTCATCATAGCTCCATCAATTTTTCTAACACATTCTTTACACGCAATGGATTGTCATTCTCTTTCACTAAGAAGAGTCTTCTATTTTAAAATATAAGGCATCATTTCTAACATTAATCATATCAAATCAATAACACAAGAAGAAATGAAAGAATGTGATGCACCAGTATCGAAGAACACATTCACAAGGGCAGAATTTAAAAGAATCACACCTCTCACCGTAGATGTTCCAGACTAATCATCCATAGCCATCTGCTCAGATCCATAAAATTTCTTCATCATTGCACCATTCTCCTTGTTTCCTTACTGATATTTCTCTATTTGAGCAGTCATGGTATTTCAAGAATAACCATGTATAGCTCTACTATACTGATGAGATTGATTCTACTATCCTTTCCCTATCAAAGCATACAATGATTTCGATGCCTTAGAAGTGTCTTGAGCACCTGACCTTGGATCACATTGACAATAGGGTGGAAGATGCCCCATATTCTTACAATTATGGTATGCTCTATGTTGTGTCATACACTATCACTTTATGTGGTCAAGTGATCCATAATGAAAGTAACCAGATTTTCACTTGGGTTGGGGAAGAAGGTTCATTAATCCATCCATCTGGTTTAGATTCCCAATTACCCTATGGAAATAGGTGTCCCTTTTTTTTCTTACATCTAGCATTTGTGTTCCCACAATTACATATGGGTATCATCATAACTCCTCCCATAGATACCAAGATATCACATTCAACCATAACTGCTCTGTTCACCATCTCTATATAATCCATAATTCAGAGCACCAAATGTTCGATTGAATATCTTTTCATAGCCCCGATTCGAAGATGTGTGATTTCAAAGTCACACTTTCCACAGCCTCGGGTAAAAAACAGACTAAGTTCATGAAATTAGCCGTATACTCTATGACATAAATACTCTCTTGGTTCAGGATGAATAAGTCCATCGTTTTCAGGATCTTGAATGTGTGAGGATATAATTGGTTGTTGAAAAATTACTCAATATCCTCCCATGTGAGGCTTTCATCCAATTTAGACTACACTGCTAAATCCTACCACAATAATTCAAGATCCTAGAACCTATACATTGCTAGATTAACCATTAGCTATATAGGTGTGTCAATGAAGTTGAAGATACAATTCAACCTACTCAGCCACACCTCGGTCTTCTCATGTTTGTAATTGCCTCTGATGTTAGGTGGATTCTGCTTCCTGAACTAGATGGTATTATTAAAATGCCTTGGCTTAGTTAGTCATGTCCACATCTGGAAAATCTTAAACACTACTCTAATCCAGCTCTTGGTCACTTGTGGTTTAGGTGAAACCAAATTCACCATAGCTTCTTCAGGTTGGTTTCATAGATGCCAACCATGTGCCATTTTCTAAACCAACCACAAAATCCATCAATCTCACTCTCAGAAAAAGATGGGTTAAAATTTCAAATTCTGTTACATCAACTATTACATCATTTAATTCCAAAACAACTTTTTTTATGTTACACCATTCTTGAAAACATTTAACATGATTTTTAAAATTAATACATTTTCAATATACCATAAGCATTAACTTTTTCAAAATCATTCATTTAAAAAATATATATTTCTTGAAAAATCAACTCCTTTTCACAACATAAATCATTCCTCGAAATGATGTATGAACTCCTCGTGGGAATTAATTCCTCTTCAATGCATGCCATGATCGTCTCATTGGATATACCCCTGACAATGAGAATCTATATCATAGAGTTTTCTCCATTCCCGTATGTACCCAACTCCCTGGTAACTTAAAGTTCAACATAAAAGGGTTAGCTATGTCCTTTTTTGTTATACATTTCAAGTTCAAAAATCCAGTTCATGTCAAAGATTTCATCCCAAGGATATGAAAGATGGAATTTCAACTCCAAGACCAAGAACACTGATGACTACATATTAGGAATGGACCTAAAAAGCTGATAATATTTATACCCCAATGGAAGGACCAGACTGATACCATTTGTAACGACCGGTTAAGTATCATTGGCTTAAGAGTTTAATGTGTAATTAATTGGCCTTAAGAGACATCCCCAAGATGAAAAAGGATAGAAAAAATGATGATGTGTTTTGAATACATGTGGGGGACAATTTTCCCTTTATGAAATAAACCAATAAACCAACCAACCACTGCAAAACCATACACTAAATGATGCATGAACAAAAGAAAGACAACTAAAAAACCTCGTGTGTCAAAAAACCACATCACAATGCACAAAATTGAAAGACCAAACAAGTATCAAGGTATATATAATACGAACAACTAAATAATCTCAAGAGACTAAAAGAATTTATTCATCATAATGTCCAATATCCACAATCATCGAACAACCCAAACATCACAAGGTAGTGTTAAACAGAGGTGAAACATTACCTTTTCCCCTATCCCAGAAGATATCATCTGCAAAATCACCAAAGTGCCAAAGTAGGGGTGAGTATTAAACACAATAGGTTTTCCCTTAATGACTTCCCTACTCAAACAACTTGTATAGAAATGGATACCCATATTTATATAAAAAACTTTATATAAATCAATTTACCTGAATAGTTTATAACCTAACATAAACAAGTTCCAAAAACAATTTATAAAAAAGTGAAACCCAAGTTGAATTAAAATAGTTTTCCAAATTTTGTTTTTCCAAAAAAAATCTAATCAATTATTTAAAAGAAATTATTCTTTTCATTTGGCATACCCATTACATAGTTCACAACACTCCCACACATGCATGCTTCATTTGACAGTTCTACACTAATGAGTAGTCAATCTTCCAATTACATTGTATCTAAATGACACACACCCCCACTGCAAGGTCATATCCTTTGTATCCCAATGGTAATTTTACCTTATTAAGGTCCTATTAATCTTGAACTCACACCAAAATTATTTATTCCAAACATTTCCATTTTCAATACAAACCATTCTAATAAAACTGAACTTTTATTGAAAACCAAAGCACAAATATATTTAAATAAATAGTTTAATTTCAATAGAACCTTCCCTTTTATTAGAACACCCAATCCAATTCATTTTCCAAAAATACAAAAAACACCTTTTTAAAATTCATATTTTAAAACTAAGATAAAAAGCATTTTACTAGACAACCAATTTTATAGATTTCACAACCATCACTCAAAAAGGTTTCCAACAAGTGTTCAAAAACCATATAACAATAAATTAAACAACACAAATTAAATTTTAAATCAATCAAATAATTTCTACTATGTATAGTCAATAAATAATCCTGATACCTTGATGATTTTGATGAAAACCCCCAATGACCAAAGAAGGAAAAAAGCAAACTTGATCGATTATCCAAAAACCTACCATAGATCTCTTCTCCTAGAAATATCATGACCAAAACTCACAATATTTAGAATTTACACACCCATATCTACCCATTACAATCATATATCTAAAAACTAAGGGAAGGGGATAGGTGGATTTAAGTTGATCTACGAAACCTATCATGAACAAAGAAGAAAGATCATAGAACTCAAGAATCTTGCTCCGATACACCAAGGAAAGCCATCATATTCACTCCAAAATTCTAGGGAGAGGTTCTAATACCTTCAAGGAAAAGATATACTGAGTTATGGCTGCTGAAGAGAAAAAATAATCCACTTTGAGGAAAAAACGATTGAGATCAAATTTTTTTGGATATCACATAAAATATCTCCATGGTTAGTTCAAATAGTTAGACAAAAAGTGCCCTAACCATGCATTAGATACTACCTAGGAATAACCTCACACAAACTCCTCACAATGTTTGCTGGAATGTGCACACACCGTGCTAATTCTCTCTGCCTCAAACATTATGTTTTTCATTGTTTGACCACATGATTAGACATATTGTGTACCTCCTGTATGACTTCCCTTTAGCTTCAAAAACATTTCCAATGTTCCTCCAAATATCCCAATAATCATCCTTGCACTTTATAACCATATAAACCACTAATTAAGGGTTAATTCCTAGAATCCGGGGGTACTAAAAATATTCTCTTCATTGTTTATTAATGGAAAATTTGTTATAAAAATACTAATGGATCCATATTAAAAACATTGGAAGGGAATTTTACACATATATTTACCCGCACCTCTTCTCAAATTTTTAGAAAAAAAGGATAAAATTTTATCAAAATTTCTCCATACCTCATTTTTGTATTCATAATCACCAACACCATTTCTATAAGAACCTTCATTGACTTCTATTTATAGGCAGTCTTTAATGAAATTTCTCTATCAATATCTATTTTTTTCAATGATTTATCCCTTCTCAATTCATATGTGATGAGATTTATATTCAAATCATCTAGATATAATTTTTCAAGCTCTCTGTAATCCAGTTATGAATGTTTTCAATAAAACATTTAGGAATAATTATTTTTATTTTTTTTACAATTATAAATTCTGTCATCTTTTTACCAAGTCATCTAACAGTACTGAAAATTTCATTTACCCTGGTAAAGAAGTCCCTGATAGAGTCATACTCATTCATTTTCGAATCATCATTCATCCACTCCAAGATTTTTAATTTTTCCTTATTCAATTTTTTATTTCCTTCGTATATTATTTAATCTTGTACCATTCCCCTTTGGTTGTGCAAAAATCTATCACACATTGAAATTCACTTGCAGAAAGTAATGATTGTAAAGAACTCTTGTCCCATCCATCATTATCAGGATTCTTCTTATCTACAGATGTAAAAGGAAATTTATCACAAATAGGAGTAAATCTATCTATTTCAACTTCAAGAACATCATATACAAGATTCATAAGATATTGAATCATTATATCATTCTATATATAACAATTTTAATCTTCCAAAATCAGAATACCATTACTCTTAACACAATTTAGATTCTCTATTACAAATTCTCTTCAAAACACCCATCCAAAAATAAATAAGGGAAACCTTTACTATTATACCAATTGTTATTGCCCAGATAAGATAATTATATCACTGATATGGGAATGGGTGAATCAGTGATATCTTTTTCTTTTATATTTCCATGTAATTGAAACAATATTTTCCTCCGATTAAATAAAATATTCCCTTCTGAAAAAAATTCAAACACATATCCATAGGAACATAATTATTTAAAAGGATAAATATTCAATTAGAATAGCTACGTACTTGGTATGGTATGTAAATGATCCAATACTACAAAATAAACTAGAAAATAATCCATTTGTGTGGAATACAATGAGTAGGATTTTCCCTTTCACTCATATAGCACTATGTAAAAAATTCAACATTGTGTGTACTCCTTCTAGGACATGTGATGTAATTCAACGTCATTTTAAAAAAAATTCACCATGATTCATTATAAACATTCAAAAATATAAACTGTTAAAACAAGCTCACATTATTACCATGAAGTTTCTTATAACCTCCTAGAATTTGTAATAGAACACTATCCCATTTTTCATGTTTGATTCACATTTTCTGATTTCTGAATATGGAAAATATACCTCTGTTAGAATATCATTATGACAATTATGTATCAATAATCTCATAGTATGTAAATCCCAATATGATAATACTACCCAATATGATAACTAAACTTACATGATAATCAGCTGAATATGATGGTCAAATGAATACATTTCAATTTTTTCTAATCTCTTTTCCCTTATGTCCAACATGAATTCTTGAAGAAAACAAACTATAAACCTCTTATCTTCTATAAATTTTCTTCATTTATCTTCCTTCCCTATACTTACTATTAATAGTACTTCCATTAGAGAAGTTCAATATACTTTTCTTCTTTTATACTCAACCCTAATGTGGATTTTGTGGGATTCTGAGAAATTTCTCACTAAACCAAATATCCAAATTTTCATGTTTCCTTGATTTATTGATATAGTTATAACTTCATAAATGCTTCACAAATCATATTGATCCTTCTCAAATCTTCAAAAAACTTCATCTCTCTTCTGAAACTTTTCACAAACATATTTTGTAACACCCCAGGTAAATAAAGAATATGAAATTTTCTTATTTATCCATATTTGTGAATAAAATATTAATATGACTTTAAAGGGGACGCTATGCTCGATGGCGTACCCAACACGCCACAACAAGTTTCTTGGGAATCTTACGTTTCACTCTAATTATAAAATAATATTATTTTAAATGGCAGTTAACATGTAGCCGTTGTATTGGTGGGAATGGATAGAAATAACTAAAATATGATTATATATATTTTTAAATGTTTTTACATTTATCCAATGAAGGATAAAGGCTTAAAATATGGAAAGAATTCAATTATAGGCATATATGCCCTAGTTTTCACTAAAGGTTCACTTATACCCTTTTGATGGAGAACCGTCATTAAATAAATTTTTTTTCACTCTTATACATTCTATTGGACCAAATAACACTCTTCTTAAGAATTGTGACATCAAATTTTACTTTGTGTAATTTTTTGGTATCTTTCCGATAAAGTTCATTTTTTTAATGAATAGTGTTAAATGTTGTGTTTTAATTCAAAAACACTTTTTAATCTAATTTATTTATATGATTAGATAATATTTTGAATAGGTTTTAAAGTGGAATTAGAAAATATTTTTACCATTAAATCCAATAGTGGTCATTGGAATTAATTTCACTTTTAAATCGGACTTAAACTAGTATCAATCTTTTGATACTTATTGTTTCTTAAAAACACGCTATTTGTTTTGACATGGGAAGTTAATTATTATATTAATTAATTCTTTTTCTATTATTTTAATTAGGTAATATAAACACCATTTTTGAATTCGGAATATCAAATATAGCTTAGGGTGAATTTTTGGTAATTTTCTGAAAAACTCCAATTTTTTATTAATAGTGAAACCACTATGTGGTAATCAAGCAAACTGATTTTTTAGGTAAATGAAAGTTTACCACTAATGTGTATTGAATTTTGAAAATCCGACATACATGGTTGTCATTATTATGTAAAATGTGGTTCAATGGGATGAAAATAATTTTTTGGTGAATAGTAACTTTTTTTCATGAATCGTGATTAGAGGTAATTAGTGAAATTTAATGTAAAAATGATATTATAAAAATGTGAAAACACC
The DNA here is from genome assembly GCA_963277665.1 of Viscum album. Taxonomy (NCBI): domain Eukaryota; kingdom Viridiplantae; phylum Streptophyta; class Magnoliopsida; order Santalales; family Viscaceae; genus Viscum; species Viscum album. The sequence continues at coordinate 1,627,947,482 of OY728130.1, forward strand.
ATGACACTTGTCCTAACACTATTTTATGAGTCATTTACGACCAATACAACCCATGGGTCGATTTAGGGGACCCTATGGAGCCTCTTGGGTGAGATAATGACTTTAATGCATTTTTTTAAAATAAAGGTGAAAATGACACTACCATAAATTGTTTTACTAAAACAATTTTTAGAAGTGGTTATACTAATAATATTTTTCTCTATAAATAATCTTTGGAAATATAACAAGATTTACTACATCAGGATATTTTTTCTGTAATTTTTAGACATTAAATAAATTAATTTAATTACGACATCATGATGATGCAACGATGACCTCATTAATGACCAGTTTAAATAAAATGAAAAGATAATATAAAATCTGGGACCTATAGTTGTCCAAATACTATTTTATTGGAATATTTCAAAGAATTATCATCTTATCTTAGAAATAAATCAATGTGGGTCCTTAGAAATTAGAAACACGTTTGAAAATAAAATAATAGTTTTATGATTTTCAAAAGTGCCCCTCCTCTCCTCTTATAAAAGGCCCCCACCTCTACCTCATTTCACACACTCCTCAAGCCTTTGGCTCGGCCATCCCCTGCCCATATACTCTCTCCACAACCCTCTACTCATCCTAGATCATTCCCTTTGGGAAGAATCCATTCAAAGGAAGCCTTTAGGCTCAAATCAAAAGGAGTTACACTTTTAATGGTAATTCATTCTCTCATGTTCATTTGTTTTATTTTTCTTCTCCAACCCCCTAAACTCTTTTTATTTACATATTTTATAACAAAACCAGTATCTTAAATATACTAGGATGTTTTTATAAGATTTATTCAAGCTACACTCTCACACAACTACATCAAATGGTTAAAGAACATACAGTTTCCGTGGATGGCGAAATTCTGCCTCCCGAAATGATGATTATTCAATACTCATTTAACACCTTCAAAGGTGGCCATTATGATGTCAATATTTTAATATATGATATATAATATGTATACTCTTTCCTTAAGCTTCTGTATTTCTCATTTATGGTATACCATTATTGTTTCCATTATTGGTAACATGATACCTTCATTTTTGGAAGTGCGGACTACCGCCCCCTGAAAGTGATTTGATTCGTTAATACCATATGTGGGATGTGTAAAGGATAAAGTTAATGATATTATATATGTTATTATATTGGAATTATAATATACTCTTATATCATTATTATTCCATTCCAGAAAATACGAAATAGAAATGGAAGTAGCGTTCATGCGTACGTACGGCTTACCGTCTCCATGAACGGTACATTTCATTTCTTATCTCAAAATATTATGTACTATTATAAGTACATATATATAATGGATATATATTATTTATGATACATCTAAATAATTAATATAATTCTGTATTAAAATATACATACCTCTCATATAGTTTTAATTCCATTAATACGACATAGAAATGAAAGTAGCGTTCATGTGTACGTACGGCTTACCGTCTCCATGAACTGTGCATTTCATTTATATCCTCTAAATGATTATGTGATATTATAAATACATGTATATGCTGGATATATATGATATATATGATATCCAAATCATTAATTTCATTCTGGATATAAAGAACCTTTGACCACACGAAAAACATGTAATTGTAAGAAGTCCACTTTCGAATTAAGAACCAAATATCGACAAAACAATCATTATTAACTTAATGATTACATAATGTTTATAACATTGAAATAAGTGATATAAAAGGAATAATAATCTTGAAAAGGGTTCTTAATCAAGTAGAAATTAACTCACGTTTATTATTCAGGAGATTAAAGAATGATCGAGTCAAGTCGGACCCGAGGTAACAGATCCTACTCCTCTCTTTATTTTTAAGTACACTCTTTTATGTCATTCCTTTTATGCTCATATTTATTGTGATTGGGATGTTATTTTATATTACTCATACTGTAATTTTTATGTTCATATGATGAGAGACCCTATTTCCTCTCATCAATCCATTTTGGAAGTTTTTAAGTGGCGCCGTTAGGCTGCTGAGTTTTCGTAAGGGGTTTTTCATCTCACTTTTATTACCGTGAGATTTATGCTACATTTTCCACAATTTCCATTGATTGGTGCATGTACTACCCATTATTATACACTTTGTGTAGTATAATTTCATTTATGGGTATTCACATCTTCATTGTATGACCCTTCCTCCATGGGGTGTACGTTTCGAAAGTTACCCAACTCGGTAAGGGGACCTTTCACCCTCCTCTTTTTAAAAGACTTCTTTTGTTGGGTCTTTTAATTTACATATTGTTATGTTGGGATATGTCCTCATATATCCTTATTGATGTAAATTTTAAGTCCAAGTGATGAGATACCCTTTTTTTTGTCTCTCATCAACTCATTTTGATGTGACGCCGTTAGGCTGTTAAGGGAACTTCTAAACCCAATTTCAATTTCTTTGGGTTCAACATGTAGTTATTGAATATGTCATCCTTTTAATATGTGTTAATGACCTTTGATTATTTTACACTTAATATCGACTTATATTTGGTGTATTTTTTTGTCACACATATTTATGTAATTGATTTATCCTTAAACTAAGGATATCGTCTTTGTAAGGGAATTCGTCTCAATCTCCTTTCATTGAGGCATATTTTGTTTTATACACAACTTTCTTTTATACTGTGTATAAACCCCATTGACTGTAACGTTTATCCAAAAGTAATCTTTTTATACGAAGCGTTTTACAAAACGACAAAAGGGAATGTTTTTGTCATATGTATGCGACGACAATGACTTCTCTGCCGCCGTGACCATTATTTTAGTTTCGGATTCCTCTACAAGCCATACCTTCTTTTTGAAAGAAAAATAAATACCATGTTTTAACTTTATTTTATTTTGGTATTGGAAACGGTTTTCATAAGGTTTTTTATATCAATGTGTCTTCTTGATATCTTGTGATTGAAATGTGGAAATGTTATGTTTCCTTTATTCATGTTTTATGTGATATGATTATGTCATGGTTCTTGGGCATTGTTATGAATAACGGGTGGTTCCATGATAAACTAAGGGTGGGTGAGCCCGATATAGCTCTCCAATGCATTGGGTAACACGAAGGTGTGAAACGTTAAGGTTTCTCCGAAGAGATTTTGTGGAATATACTGTGATGGGTATTCCAAACGTAACCAAGAGGGTTACTCCCTACGTAAGAATTTTATGAATGCCTCAAGTTACCTTTATGTCTTATGATTTATATGATTTATTCATGATTTGATGAGGTATGTTAATGTGCTTGTGTTTTATGGGTAAAGTATGATCTCATCCCTATGTATATATGTACCCATGTTTCCTTTCCATATTTTTATATCCCTTACTGAGATTTTTATGCTCATCCCAAGTTTTTGAAATGTTTTCACATGTCATGGGAAAGGTAAAAGATGTGATGATAGTGTCAAGGATGTGTCAAAAAGAATCCATGTTTTATTTTCAATATTTTTTCGTTGATGGGAAGAATGAATATTGTCTTTTATGCAACCACTTTGTTTAAATGTGGAATGTAATGCAAGTTTCATGATCTAATTCTCTCAAAAACTAAACCTGAAAGGATCCTCAATGTGTAATCTTTTAATAACTCATGATTAAGTAAGGTCTTAAGGCTAGGGCCTTATATTTGGTATCAGAGGTCGGTTTAGATAACTTTAGAGGTTAGGGTATTCTGTAAGCACAAGTGACATTACCATAATGGTTAGGATTTCAGAAAGAGTCCTAGTTTTAGATAAATTGAATGAGTAAGTATATCTTAGTGTTTATCTTCCTCATTAATACATGATGGTTATGTTGATATACTCACACTGACCTTTTTGGTTTTAGTAAATGGATCGATCTAGCAGGCACCGATGTGCCAATGGGTTTGAAGAAAACTGTGGTGGTTCTCTGATTAAGAGACTTGATGAGATGGGGGGATTCAATGAGGAATCTCATGGTTTTTCTAAAACAACTATAAAGGAGTCATGATCAACCACTTAAACCTTGGTGAGTTCTCTAATGCATCATGTACGATATGGCCAACTCGATGTGGAAATTCAGGTAATAATTATTAAGGTAACCATTAGGGTTTATATGATCCTTACTTTTTAGGTAATTATGGGTTACTCTATGATATGATGGAAAATGAAAGGAATGAGATAAACTTGAGGTTAAAATATGTTGTGATTATTTTTGAAGATTTTATCTCATTTTGGGGAATGTTTTATGAATTATATAGTTTTGGAGAAAGGACAACACGCAGACCGTGTGACAACCCGTCGCGTCGGACAAAGCTGCGGGAATCAAAACCTCAACCAAAGTGTGACTGGTATTTATCGCCTACCACTGGACTACGTGAAGTCCCTGTTTAGTTTGACTGATTCTTTCTAGTTATATTATTTTATGAATTAAGAGTAAGTTGATTTTGGGTTATTTATGAAAATGATTAACCTATCATGGAGGATATGTGATTAGGTTAATTACTTTTCAATACGAGACTTTAGGAGCAACTGATGTTGTTTGGAGATAAATGTTACGATTTAACTTGGAAGACTATGTGACTAAATCCTTCAAATATTTGGGTTTCAACCTTAGTTTGGTTTACATTGACGAATTTTATGGACAAATTGTTTATCTAATGGTCCTCGTTGAACATTGGGTTTTGTTGGACAAATTTTGGAGGTTAGGAATAGATTTTCTTTTTATAAAGGGTTATCCTTTTCTGGATTATCTGACCTTTACTAACCTTTTTGTTTTTGGTTTTGGTTAAAGCCTAAAGACATTGGATGTATATAGTTCTCTTTGGTGGATTAGGTGATTCTCTAGATGTTGATTATAGTACTCTTAATGCGAACAAGTCTCCATAAATACTCGTCTTTTGGAAAAAAAAATATGATTTTGATTAAGGAATCTAGTAAAAGTTGAAAGTCAACATGATAAGTGATTATGTTTCCTTATGAATAAATTCCTCAATAAAAAGTAACTTAAAACAAAAATGTTGTCTATTAACTTTTCCCACTGGGGAATCGAATACCGTTTAACCCATCACAAGTTTGTGATTTTCTCATGGATAACTTTCTCCTAAACATGTTTTCTATCACTCTCCATCAGAACATAACCCTATGTTTTCTCCTCCATGCCCATATTTTTCTACATGGAATCCTAGTATGGGTTAACTCGGGTGACCTTTGTACTTATCTTTCTTTATTTTAAAGTGGTTGTTTTACCGACTCTTGTTCCGATGTGGGACTTTCAAGGATGTTTCCAAGCGCAATTTTAAAATTGCGAGGACGCAATTCCCAAAAGGGGGGAAGGATGTAACACCCTAGGTAAATAAAGAATATGACATTTTTATTATTTATCCATATTAGTGAATAAAATATTAATATGACTTTAAATGGGACGCTATGCTCGATGGCGTACCCAACAAGCCACAACGAGTTTCTTGGGAATCTTACGTTGCACTCTAATAATAAAATAATATTATTTTAAATGGCAGTTAACATGTATCCATTGTATTGGCGGGAATGGATAGAAATAACTAAAATATGATTATATATATTTTCAAATGTTTTTACATTTATCCAATGAAGGATAAAGGCTTAAAATACGGAAAGAATTCAATTTTAGGCGTATATGCCCTAGTTTTCACTAAAGGTTCACTTATCACCTTTTGATGGCGAACCGTCATTAAATATAGTTTTTTTCACTCATATAAAATCTAATGGACCAAATAAATCTCTTCTTAAGAATTGGGACATCAAATTTTACTTTGTGTACTTTTTTGGTATCTTTCCGATAAAGTTCATTTTTTTAATTAATAGTGTAAAATGTTGTGTTTTAATTCAAAACCTCTTTTTAATCTAATTTATTTATATGATTATATTATCATTTGAATTGGTTTTAAAGTGAAATTAGAAAATATTTTTACCATTAAATCCAATAGTGGTCATTGGAAATAATTTCATGTTTAAATCAGACTTAAACTAGTATCAATCTTTTGATACTTATTGTTTCTTAAAAACACGCTATTTGTTTTGACAGCGGGAGTTAATTATTAAATTAATTAATTCTACTTATATTCTATGAATTAGGTAATATAAACTTCATTTTGGAATTCAGAATATCAAATATAGCTTAGGGTGAATTTTTGGTAATTTTCTGAAAAACTCCAATTTTTGATGAATAGTGAAACCACTAAGTGGTAATCAAGCAAACTGATTTTTCAGTTAAATGAAAGTTTACCACTAATGTGTATTGAATTTCAAAAATCCGACATACATGGTTGTCATTAGTATGTAAAATGTGGTTCAATGGGATGAAAATAATTTTTTGGTGAATAGTAACGTTTTTTCATTAATCGCGATTAGAGGTAATTAGTGAAATTTAAGGTAAAAATGATATTATAAAAATGTTAAACCACCATGACACTTGTCCTAACCCTATTGGATGAGTCATGGACGACCAAGAAAACCCATGGGTTGATTTAGGGGACCCTATGGAGCCTCTTGGGTGAAATAATGACTTTCATGCCTTTTTTTAAAATGAAGGTGAAAATGACACTAACATAAATTGTTTTACTAAAACAATTTTTAGAAGGGTTTATACTAATCATATTTTGACTATAAATACTATTTGGAATGATAAAATATTTCCTAAATCAGGATATATTTTTTGTAATTTTTAGACATTAAATAAATTAATTTAATTACGACATCGTGATGATGCAACGATGACCTCATTAATGAACAGTTTAAATAAAATGAAAAGATAATATAAAATCTAGGACCTACACTTGTCAAAAAACTATTGAATGGGAATATATCGAAGAATTATCATCTTATCTTTGAAATAAATCAATGTGGGACCTTATAAATTCGAAACACGTTTGAAAATAAAATAATAGATTCATGATTTCCAAAAGTACCCCTCCTCTCCTCTTATAAAAGGCCCCCACCTCTACCTCATTTCACACACTCCTCAAGCCTTTGGCTCGGCCATCCCCTGCCCATCTACCATCTCCACAACCCTATCCTCATACTAGAGGATTCCCTTTGGTCCGAATTCTTTCAAAGGAAGCCTTTAGGCTCAAATCAAAAGGAGTTACACTTTTAAAGGTAATTCATTCTCTCATGTTCATTTGTTTTATTTTGCTTCTCCAACCCCCTAAACTCTTTTTATTTACTTCTTTTGTAACAAAACCAGTATCTTCAATATACTAGGATGTTGTTATAAGATTTATTCGAGCTACAGTCTCACACAACTACATCAAATGGTTAAAGAACATACGGTTTCCGTGGATGGCGAAATTCTGCCTCCCGAAACGATGATTGTTCAATACTCATTTAACACCTTCAAAAGTGGCCATTATGATGTCACTATTTTTATATATGATATATAATATGTTTGCTATTTCCTTAAGCTTATGTATTTTTCATTTATGGTATACCATTATTGTTTCCATTATGGGTAAACACGATACCTTCATTTTAGGAAGTGCGGACTACCGCCCCCTGAAAGTGATTTGATTCGTTAATACCATAGGTGGGATGTGTAATGGATAAAGTTAATGATATTATATATGTTATTATAATGTAATTATAATATACTATTATATCATTATGATTCCATTCCAGAAAATACGAAATAGAAATGGAAGTACCATTCATGCGTACGTACGGCTTACCGTCTCCATGAACGGTACATTTCATTTCTTATCTCAAAATATTATGTACTATTATAAGTATATATATATAATGGATATATATGATGTATTATACATCTAAATGATTAATATAATTCTGTAATTAAAATATACATACCTCTCATATAGTTTTAATTCCATTAATACGACATAGAAATGAAAGTAGCGTTCATGCGTACATACGGCTTACCGTCTCCATGAACGGTGCATTTAATTTCTTTCCTCTAAATGATTATGTGATATTATAAATACAATTATATGATGGATATATATGATATATATGATATCCAAATCAGGAATTTTATTCTGGATATAAAGAAACATTGACCACACGAACAACATGTAATTGTAAGAAATCCACTTTCGACTTAATAACCAAATATCGACCAAACAATCATTATTAACTTAATGATTACATAATGTTTATAACATGGAAATAAGTAATATAAAAGGAATAATAAGCTCGAAAAGGGTTCATAATCAAGTATAAATTAACTCATGTTTATTATTCAGGAGAATAAAGAACGATCGAGTCAAGTCGGACCCGAGGTAAGGGATCCTACTCCTCTCTTTATTTTTAAGTACACTCTTTTATGTCATTCCTTTAAGCTCATATTTCTTGTGATTGGGATGTTATTTTATATTAATATTACTGTAATTTTTATGTTCATATGATGAGAGACCCTATTTCCTCTCATCAATCCATTTTGGAAGTTTTTAAGTGGCGCTGTTAGGCTGCCGAGTTTTCGTAAGGGGTTTTTCATCTCACTTTTATTCCCATGAGATTTATGCTACATTTTCCACAATATATTTTGAGTGGTGTATGTAATTCCCATTATTATACACTTTGTGTAGTATAATTTCATTTATGGGTATTCACATCTTCATTGTCTGACCCTTCCTCCATGGGGTGTACGTTTCGAAAGTTACCCAACTCGGTAAGGGGACCTTTCACCCTCCTCTTTTTAAAAGACTTCTTTTGTTGGGTGTTTTAATTTACATATTGTTATGTTGGAATATGTCCTCATATATCCTTATTGATGTAAATTTTATGTCCAAGTGATGAGATACCCTTTTTTTTGTCTCTCATCAACTGATTTTGATGTGACACTGTTAGGCTGTCAAGGGAACTTCTTAACCCAATTTCAATTTCTTTGGGTTCAATATGTAGTTATTGAATATTTCATCCTTTGAATATGTGTGAATGACCTTTGATTATTTTACACTTAATATCGACTTATATTTTGTGTATTCGTTTGTCACACATAATTATGTAATTGATTTATCCTTAAACTAAGGATACCGTCTTTGTAAGGGAATTCGTCTCAATATCCTTTCATTGAGGCATATTTTGTTTTATGCACAACTTTCTTTTATACAGTGTATAAAACCCTTTGACTGTTACGTTTATCCAAAAGGAATCTTTTTATATGAAGCGTTTTACAAAACGACAAAAGGGAATGTATTTGTTATATGTATGCGGCGACAATGACTTCTCCGCCGCCGTGACCATTATTTGAGTTTCGACATACTCTACAAGCCATACCTTCTTTTTAAAAGAAAAATAAATACCATGTTTTACCTTTATTTTATTTTGGTATTGGAAATAGTTTTCATAAGTTTTTTTTATATCAATGTGTTTTATTGATATAATGTGACTGAAATGTGGAAATTTTATGTTTCCTTTATTCATGTTTTATGTGATATGATTATGTCATGGTTCTTGGGAATTGTTACGAAGAACGGGTTGTTCCGTGATAAACTAAGGGCGGGTGAGCACGATATAGCTCTCCAATGCATTGGGTAACACGAAGGAGTGATACGTTAAGGTTTCTTCGAAGAGATTTTAGGGAATATACTATGATAGGGATTCCAAACGTAACCAAGTGGGTTACTCCCTATGTAAGAATGTTATGAATGCCTCAAGTTACCTTTATGTCTTATGATTTCTATGATTTATTCATGATTTGATGAGGTATGTTAAAGTGCTTATGTTTTATGGGTAATGTATGATCTCATCCTTATGTATATATGTACCCATGTTTCCTTTCCATATTTTTATATCCCTTACTGAGCTTTTTATTCTCATACCAAGTTTTTGAATTGTTTTCACAGGTCAAGGGAAAGGTACAAGATGTGATGATAGTGTCAAGGATGTGTCAAGAAAGAATCCATGTTTTATTTTCAATATTTTTCCTTTGATGGGAAGAATGAATATTGTCTTTTATGTAACCACTTTGTTTAAATGTGGAATGTAATGCAAGTTTCATGATCTAATTCTCTAAAACTCTAAACCTGAAAAGATCCTCAATGTGTAATCTTGTAATAACTCAAGATTAAGTAAGGTTTTAAGGCTGGGGCCTTATATATTTACTATTCCTATTTTTCCAATATGATTTATTTATTACTATTCTATTTAAAAATTGTTTGTGTAAAGAAATATATAGATTTATTCTTCATTGGAAACCTTATTCTGATTCAATTTATCCATTCCAATGGAGAGATACAATTTCATCATTATGTTTCTCTTCGCTAAAGTAAATACAGTATGACCATTCTGATTTCCTCATAATAATGGAATTATATGATTAACAAGAGTTTCTTCATTATTTTTTTCTTCACCAAATGTATTTTGGTGAACATAAGATTTGTCATTATGATTATTTTAAATAACATACATTCTGATTTCATTGTTAGAAAAAAGACAAACGATATTGTCAGACCTCTTTAACTATATCCTTTTCTTTTTCTTTTGATCGATGGTCTGGTATTGAATTCAATATGATGGATCAAGACCAAACTGATAAAATAACATGAATATATATCAGTGCTTATTTATCTTATGAATATGATACCATTGTTATTTTCAATACATCACTTTTCTTACTTTTTAAAACTCATCATCTGCATTCCCGAAATATTTGTATCTTTTGGGTTTTGTTATGACTGAAAACTAGTACCTTTGGATTCTCACATTTTCAAAAAACCATTCCATGCATTAAATAAATATGAATATGATGAATTCAGTACGATTATTTTGAGATTTGAAAACATCTTCATCTCAAACTATTTTCTATCAAAAACTTATATTTATATTATGACTTCCTTTATGACATGAATATGTTAAATACTATCTTTATCATTGTTTAATTTACAGAGGATGGTCTTGTAACATACCTATATTTCATAAAAATATTTGTTTCTTTATCTTCCCAAATACAATTGGAATGATTATAATAAAAATAAATATGATTATAGTACGTTTTCTCTCTTTCTAACTAGATATTATTAATCTGAATACGATTGATAACCCTTATTCTTCCTTTTTCATTCATCAATCATGCATTACATGATTCGCAACTTACTTATGATTTGTGAGAAATAGAAAATAGAAAAACATCCTCATATTTAAATAATATTCATGAAAACTCTGATTCGAAGACATTGCAATATCTTCTTTTAGTCCAGAACGGAGGTTAGTCTGATGATCCTTTTCGTCTAAAAAATATATTCTTCAATATGTTGGATTTTTTGAATCATTGTGATTCTGATTTTCTCCAATAATAAAGAGAGGTGATTTATTACCATCTTAAATATTTTTGACATAAAAATACACAAACTAAATACGATATTCCATATCATTTTTTTCCTAAAAAAATCTGGGATAATAAAGAATAACAACACTTCTATTATGAAACTAGTTCATAACGACCAATATTACACATATCTGATAAAAAAATTGAAAATAAATAACAAATATACTTGTATAGAATAATTGTTAATTATTTTTAAAATGATTTTATGTGTGAATATGATTTTTAAATTAAGGATTAAAATGGTTATATTTTTTATATAATAGTTTAGACTGTGTTCAACTGAGTGATAACACAAGGTAATGGTTTTTTGTATAAAAGTTTTACCCCTTGAGACTTATTTAATTTTATACAATGTGTTTTCATTGGAATGGGATATATAATACCCATTTAATATTATGTATCATTATACACTCAATATTAATGGTATGTAAATACTCATTTTAAATCATATACTTCCATGGGTTTTTACTTGAATGTTTATAATATTGTAAGGGTTTCATCAACTCAATTTATTATTCATTGGGACATAGTGGTTGTTACTAGAATATACTTCTCAAGATTTTTTGATAATTTAATTATAATATTTAATATTCTATATCCTCTCTTTATGGGTAAATTACTTCTCAACATCTATAATAACTTCTTCGATAAAATATTTTCTGAAATAAAAATATAACACTTAAAAAATAAGTTTTATTCTTACCAATGAATCTGTTTCTTTCATGTCTATATTTTTCATATAAAAATTTATTTCATTAAAAAAATAAAAATAAATTTTTTATTTTGAATTAATAATTTACAAATTTACATATTTTTTGATATTAATGTCTTTGAACATCTCCCCAGTGAGAGTTTTTCTTTATAAATAGCCTAAAAATAATAATAATGAAAATTAACATCATTATTTACCACTATATATTTATTAAAATGGTTTTATATTTCCAATTAAGGATCCTCTATTGGGAACTATTTGTAATATTTTTATCAAAACTATTCACTTTCACCACTCATTTTTGTTGAAATTAATTTATTATTCACATTTTATAATAGGGAATAAATGGATTTGGGAATACTTTTGTATTATCAATTCAATTTTTCATCGAAGGTTCATATATCAGGTAGTGATGTTGTGATCAACCACAATATTTTATTATGATATTATTCCTTTTAAATAATGAATTTTTTGACGTAAAAAATTTCGTAATTTTATTTAATTTTATGTTTTCGACATTTTTATGAAACACATTATTCTTCACATGTTCATTATGATATGATGATTATATATTTTAAGTGGCAAAAATATGTAATGGTTATTATTAGTGGGGTACTATATTTACCAATAATTTATTGGTTTAATTTTATACGTCATGATATACTCAAGGGTGGAAATAATGGGTTTTTTCACACTGTCATGTGTATAATGGGTTTTCTCTGATTTTTCCGTTTAGACATAATGATTTTGTCAACACGAACATGGGCATAATGAGTGTTCTCATAAAGGTCTTACTATTCTATTTTTCATAAAAAGATTTCCATTTTTTCATGTTATACCATATTTTGATGATTATTTTATCATTTTCTTCAATATTTTCATTTAATATTTCATGCTATTCTACATTTCAGAGATGTATTTCATTTTCATTGTATTATATTTCTTCATTTTAAAGATTATTTTTAAATTATTCTATATTATTATGTCATTATCACATATTTTATTGTTATTAATATTTTATGAATATTTAATTATCTTTTTATGATGTTGTGTTTCTATTTAATGTTTTATTATTATAATTTATTATCCTATGATCTTTTATTAATATATTCATCTCATCATTATGTTTTCCTTTATTTTTATGTTCTTAAGCATTATTATATGTTTTTACCTTATAGAGGGTATGGACATACCCCATTTTTATGTTTCAATTCCTAAATATGATTATTCTATGTGAGATTTCAAGAAAATTAGTGTAGAGGTGCATGGTTATCGGGAAATGATTTCATGTGTCGTAAAATAAGATATCTATATAGCTAATCTATAAGACACTAAGCCTTTTAGTCATCGGTTGAAACTTTTTGTGAGATGTATTATTTAATTAAAGAAATTATTTTATTATTTGAGTTATGTTTATCTTAGGTATCATTTGTAGAAAAATGAATTCAATCCTCCATTCTGGACATATTCAAAATTTCTCTAGAATACTTATCTTGTGAAATGAATATATGATCCTTTTATTGATAAATTTTCAATCCCAAGAAATATCTATTCCCTACAAGTGTACAAACCTCTACCATCCTCCTCACCTCTATATACAATTAAACATAACATCTTTCATCATTTCTAGAAAAGACGAAATCATATACATAGACAATAAAATTCTAAGAAACCTATTTATCTTCTTTGATATAGATGTTGTTATACATTAATACATTAATGAAGTTAAGTACCTTCTAGCATGAACCAATCTTTGAATACTGTGTTCTTGGGGATTTAATTAAGAAATAAAGTGCATCCCTCAATATGTATGTATATCATTTATATTCTCTAATAAGTAATTAATTAGTTTTCTTAATGTACACTTCCCAATTAAATTCTGTAATGAGGACATCAGACATGAAATACATTTTAATGAACATGTATTTAATTTGTTCTAAAATATCAGGAGAAATCCTTATTATAAAACCATAAGATTTTGAAATATATATTTTTCTCTAAATTGATACTATAATAGATAGTATGGCTCACACATAATGACAAACTAAAATTATCCATACAATATTAAATGATTATTCATAATAATATATATGAATGATAAAACCTATAGTAAATTGAAATATTTTAATCAATTAGAAATGAATAATAAGAGATATTGCTTTTAATAATACTGTAAGGCTTTTAAATTTATCATAAAGTAATTATAACTTGAAAATTTATATTATATTATATTATAGAATTAATATATTTATTGAGTTACATTATTATTTTAAAAATACTATGATTAATTTATAAAACCCAACTTTAATGCATTAATAACTTGAGTAATAGTTTACTCTAAAGATTGTTTTTGTTCTCTTATATTAATAATTTGTTTTCATAACATGTAGAAATATTATATCTAAAAAATGGATTTCATATTTTAGATCAACATGTTCATATTTTTTTAAGAAATTCAATTTCATTTTAGGAATGAATGTATGATTACTTAGATTAATGTTAATAACCATGATAATCATGAAAGTTTAGTATTAAAAGAATTATTTTACAAATTTTGTGTAATTTGTTTCTAATAAATTCAACTGATCTGCTGTATATAATTTGTACATAGGTATAAAAATATATTATCTATATTTTTTTTGGTAATTAATGTAATATTATATTTATAACACTTGAGATACAAAACAATATTTTCTCTAAAATATATTTTTTATACATGTAAAATTATTAAATTTATAAATGTATTTTATAATATTTAGAATTTTTATTATTTAATATTGATCATATATTTATGTTCATAAATTCAAAATTTTGTAATATTTTTTACCTTATATGTTTATTAAAATTGAAATTACTTTTGTAAAAACATTTTATCAACGTAGAAACGAAAATATTAACATGTAAGAATCTTGAGGTAAAATACAAGAAACATACTTAAAACATGTTTTAAATTAAATTATTAATTATTTATTTACCTTATCTAAAATAAAAAATTATTATTTACAACTTGGGTCAGTTTAACATTGAATAGTGCAACGTAATCACTGATAAATTAAGTGGTATTTCCAAAAATTACATTTTAATCACATATAAAAGGAGATAATTAAAAAAACAGATTAGAATGACTTACGTTGAAAAAAACAATTCATATTCTCTAAAAAACTCTCTTAACATGTTCAAGGATCCATTCTATTTCTTAGAGATTAATCTAAAGACCCTTAAATGTATCCAAACGAAGAACATCGAAAGGGAGAGGTAAGGTTCTCAACCTAACTCTTTTATTTAATTTCTTATTATAACCCCTAAAATCTATATTAATCCATTAATTAATGATATAATAATTATTAATAATGTGATGAAAATATTTTATAATAATTTAATATTTATTTTCCAAAATCTTCCAAATTATTCGGAAAATAAAATCGTCCCTTCTGTTACATGTAAACTACCACCTCCATATGTTACCTAATACATTTTTCTTAACCACCATAAAATTATAGATGAAAAAGGGTATTGAATGAATAAATTTTAGAAATAAAAAATTTATTAATATTTTTAACATATAAAAAAATTCATACCACTTTTATGGTCTATTTAAACGAACATGTCAACCATTCAAACATACAGACTACCGCCCACGTAAAGGTGACATATTCATATATTTCATCTAGACATTTATTATTTACCTTAAAATCTTATAAAATTATTAATGAAATTAAAAAACTATAAATAATATCATTATAAATATTTAATAATTATATTATTCTAAAATAATCACTTTCTTAATCATACCCACCAATAATTTTTAGCTTATTCTTATTTGGGTCAGATTAAAAACATACGTGAACAATCGTATTAATACCTATCATGGATAACTATATAAACATAAAAATGGGCGATATTAGAAGTAAATTAGAAAATAAGATTTTGTTTATGGTTTTGAAAATATTTTGTTAATATTTATCTTATGATTAATACAACTCTTTATTCATAAAAGAAATTAATGAAACTAGCTTTCCACCATCTTCGTAATCATGAATCATAACCAAAATACTTATTAAATTAAATAGTAAAATTACAAACCGTCATAATAAATTTATTATATTATCTAATATTTTTTTAATATTGATGGAATTATAATATATAATCAAGAATCCATAACACAATTATAATGCTAGTTACAAAAAAAACTATAGAAACAAATCAAATCTGGAGTTGAAAATGAAATATAAATTACAATTATATTTGATTTAAATGACTATAAATTAATCTAATAAAACGTAATTATATGGATTATGATTTTAAAATATATTATTAAGATATTTTATTTTTAACATTGCAGATTATGGATTCTATGGTTTAGTGAGATTTAATGTATGAATTATTTGTCTCTATTTTCAATACCATGTGGAAGGTTTAATATTATTCACCAAGTTTTGTTTTATATGGAGTACAAATATAATACTTAATTAATTTATTATAAATATTTTAATTTTAATGATATTTAAATATCTAATTCTTTTTATTTCTCTCATGTTATTTTTATTCTACATTACTAATATCCTAAGGGGGTTTCACCTAAAATATGCTTCACTGTGATATAATGTGTATTTAACATATGTTACATTTTTTGATATATATATTATATAAATTGGTTTATTATAAAATTGTTTCATGGAATATAATGGAAATTAATATATATCACACATTTTATATTTTATGGGGTTTTAATTCAATAAAAATAAAAATTCAAATGGTTTTTGTTAACTCAATTTCATTTATTGGGTAAAAATGATTCTTTTTAAAAATATTTCTTCTGAGACTATTTTTATTTTCACACTAATAATATTTTTATGGTATATTATATTCCTATATCATAGAAATTTACTCTTTTAATTCAAATATTTTTCCATTATGAATTTATTTCTTAACAATTATATCATTATTGAGAATAAATCATATTAATTTTGAATGACAATTTCCCCTTAGAGTATATATATTCATTTCCTAGTAATATTATCCATTATATGTTGAAACCTAATTATTTGTTATCTCATGTAACCATCACATTTAAATTTAACTATTTTAAAAGAATTTTCTTCGTTTTTTCAAATGTGGGAATAATCTATATTATTTTATCATATTAAAATTTGGTTCCTTATATTATAATTTTATTTATCATTCACTCCACTGTTCCCTAGGATAAATATTATGTCTTTTTTTAAAGGATTCATTATTGATCATTATTTTTAAATTTAAACTGTTTGAAATGTTTTGACATCATCTTTTAAAAAATCCTTTTGAATGTGAAACTGCACTTATTTTATGGAAATGTAAAAACCATTTTATAGAAACTCCATTATGGTTTCACTTAAATTTTTCTATTTATCAAAAAATAAGGGCCTTATATTTTTAGAAATTATATTTCTGGAATTACCATATTAATTCACTAATACTATTTTGGGATATTAGAATCATAAAAATCCTTTACTAATTTTATCTTACATAATAATATAATATGTATCAATATGGTTTTCATTCCAATTCCTATCATCTATAAAAAAAGGTGTTTTATTTCATTGATTGAACGGTAATCAACTATATAGAATACATTGATTTATTTGAAAAATTCTTAGAATAACCATATTTTAATGACATTGATTTTCAATGTATAATTTTCAATAATATTTTAATTTTTTCTACTATTAATAATGGAGATGATGTATGATTCAAAGAACCGGCGTGCTAAAATTATTTGTTTTAAATATATTAAATATCACATGCATGAATTTCTCATGAAAATGTTTGATAACTCTTGAATGGTGTCCCAGATCATAAATATAATTGTACTAATGATTTCGGAACAAGGATTTTACTGTAGGAGATACATAACCTATTTTTTCATGAGGATCTTATGAAAAATTTGTTGAGGGAGAAAATGAATAAAAAATAAAAAAGTAATTCTCTGATCTATTTAAATGTAGAGACTGATCTCCTCTACATTTATGTGATTATGGATACTGTCATAGAACTTTATGCTAAAATATGTATACCTAGAAGACCACTAGATAACATTCTTGGAAGAAGACACCATATCAGATTAGGATTGAGATTCATTATTCCATTGGAGCTAGTGGATATGGCCAAAAATGAAAATAAATGACCATTCTTCATTAGAGATCAATCCAAACTATATGAAGGATGTTGATTTTTAATTTTTACATGCCTTTCATTTATCCTAATTTAATCAATATCAATCCCATGAAAGAAGTTGATTTATGTGTTAACAATATATTTAATTGAGAAGTTTCAATTTGTTCATTTTGTAAATTATCCTATTTATCATTATAATTCTACAACAACAGATTGAGGCCAAACGAACCATGATTGAGGTTCGTTCCTTACTTATTATGGATTATGTTTTCCTCCACACATTCCTATCACATACATTATGGGTAATATATTTGGCCCATGGTTCAATAAATACTATGTATTAGATCATTGTGCAGCCATTATTCAACGAAACAGATCAAAACCATGGGTTTGGTTCAGGATATACGTGTAGTGATGATGTAGTAAGATCAAAGGTGGATGCGAACTAATATATTGTACCCATTGATCACAATTTTGACGGTGTGACTATTTATTGTGTGAGTAGCTGTTTCCTGAGAAGATTTGAAGCTCGAATCAACAGTCTACGGTGATTAGTGGCTTGGCTGACCCCAGATCCATATATTTCAGTGACGTTGGTGGCTTTGGTGATGTACAAAGTCACATGGAACAGAAACCACATGATCAATAATATCCAAGGTTTCATGGAATGTAATCTGGTGTTACATGTCGGGTGGTACACCCTATGTGGACCTAGGGTTTTCATATAGAGTTAAGTATCACACACCATGTGAAAAAGTCACATGTCATGTGTCACATGTTAGGTAGATTATTGTGTATATCATAGGATACATGGGAATGAGAAGACTATGTACACATATGCAACCGGGTGTATGGAAGCAAGGAAAGGTGTACATGGGATGGTTCATGAGAACATAGAGCTCTACATAGGTTGGTACACGGGAACCAACAATGGTACATGGGTATAGGTAGATGCCATGACCAAGGTGTGTGGCGATCTCTAAACACTATGTACTATTCCTACACACTGTATATCTTGATATTCACATGTATTATGAGTCATCAGCACATGATTAAACCGATGAAGAGTGAAGTACATCGTGTACCCAACATTTACATCATGTACTCCCTTATAGAGTCCTTAGATCATTTCGTCTCTTTAGTTCAAACTAGTGTCTCCTGAGTGGTTTTCCCCTATGGTCCATACCCTCAGCGGAACAATGTTGATTAAATCTGTAACTGGGGATTGTGATCCCCTATAGAGGACGAGTCTCAAATATAGTTTGTGGTGTCCATCTATGATACTGGAATGTGATCCTCTATCATAATTATACACTAGATGGGGTTTGTGGAATTGGGGTGACCTCTTAAAGGAGGTAATTGACCCTCTATATTACATTCCATATAAGTAGGGTTCACAGGTATTTTGGTAATAAGATCTCCAAAGTAGTGGGTTTATCCTTATTAGGTTCCTGGTATCCTCCGGTGGTCCTGGGTGTGACTACCTATATGATTATTTGGGTTTTATTAACCATTGAAATTTCATGCATGGGGCCTAATTATCCTGTCCACATGGATAAATGTCATTGGTGATAGCCTGGATCATGGATTGGAATCTCCAAGAAAGAGTCTTTCTTCGAGTAGAATCCTATTTCTAGAGGTTAGTTGTGACCTCCTGGTGGCACAATCTCCTTCATTGTTATATCTAGCTGTTTATATTATTATTCAAGTATTTATATATATTTTTTATGAGGTGACTATTCTTTATGTTTTAGGATATATTGTTTTCAGTGTGTCTTACTGGTTATTGTAATACTCACTCCTTTATGTGCTCTTCCCACACATTTCATGTATTATGTAGATGATGAACCATTTAGTGATGTCCTAGGAGGATAAAGATCAATTGGGTCATAGTTAGATATTGAAAGAGTAATATTTTTTAAAGGATATTTAATTGGATCATATTCCTCCACATATAGTAGGTTGGACTCTCTATAGTTTTTTGGTTTCACTATGAATTAGACATTTTTTGTCTTTTAATACCTCACTATCATACTCTTTTTGTGGGATTCTAGATGTATGAATGTATTGGTTTCACTTGTTTTAATGTGTATCATTCTATGAGATTATAGATATGTGGTTGCATACATGTACATGAATATAATGCATCTGATTTGTGGTATATTCCTACTCATTTCTAGTCACCATCCCCTGGCCTATTGAAGGCGGTCTTAGGGTACTCATAGGTAAGACCTCAGTGGGTCAGTTCAGGAAAGGGTGGAATCAGATTCGTAGGATCTACATTAGGACTATATTATGTGATAATAGTTTTGGGAAATAATTCTAAGTGTTAAATGTTTTGATTTTAGGCTAGGTACACTAGTGTTGGTGCATCGACCAACGTGTCGATACACTAGGACCCTGATGAAATAGATTTTTAATTGGTACATGTAAACATTAGTTGTTATCAAAACATTGGTACAAGAATCATGTAGGAATGATTAGTGGTTTCCAAGTGCTTCTTGAGTTATCTCCCCATATATACTCATTAACGAAGGTACATATTGTTAATTTCAGGATTCTTATTAGTTGATAGCCAACATTTATTCCACTACCTGATGATGAGGATGATCCGATGAGTGATGAGTCCTCAGTATTGAATCCTATAATAGATATCACACCTATGAGTGTTTTACCAAATATATTGCCACTCAATGAGAATAAGATAGTGTTGGATGTGTCAGTAGAGGATGTTGTAAGTATGCATGCACTGCATGAGTTCCAAAGGTAGAAACCTCCAATGTTTTGGATTGTTCTGGATACCCTAGTGGATTAGGATTTACTATAGGTAGTCACATGATTTTTGTTCCTTGTGAGTACACATGCAGATTGGATGGTGGTCCATATAGAATTTTTTCGTATGGGATCTACATTGTGAAGGTGGTGCTTAAAGACTTAATAAAATGATGAGATAGATCTCTCTTGGTAAATACTTGATCATCTCTTTAGATTGATTTTTTATCTATCCATGTTATGTTCTGTGAACATATAAGAGCCCTATCATCTACAATATGGAAGTTTGTCCTTTTTAGAGTACATAGTGAGGATTCTTTATCTCCAATGATACCCCATGGATATGGTTTGAGATCTGTTTTTCAAATAATATAACTTTTATCACGGCATATGTTGGGATATTATGGCTTTAGTGCTATCCTTATACATTCCCACCAATTTTGGGTGATTATTCAGGCCGTAGTGGTGGAGTGATTATTAGAAGAGTATCTAACAAAAATGGGTGCAAGTAGTTGGAACCCATGAGCTAAGACCTAAGAAACAGGTAGCTAATGGTAGTCATAGGGATCAAACAATGTTAGAAACATTAGGATTTGATCCCATGACACCATTTCAGTAATGGTGGATTCTTGGGATGGACCGAGTTAACTATGGGAGAAGTGGGTCTTCTGCTTTGATGGTTTTAGACCTCTTTCTCCAGATTGTCTGAACTGTCATACAACTGATCGCGATATGGATGAGGGATGCTCACGATAGATATATTAGAAGGAGAAGGGTGTTCCACATTATGATGTACATGGAATTTGTGTTAGCAGAGTAGTTTGTGATGGTTATAGGGTTGACATATTACCAACATCATCCCCAGTCGGTCCACGCAAGGCTTTGGGGGCTATTGGTCATGAACAAGGCTAGTCGTAGGCTATGGAATCATATGAACCCAAGGCTCCAGGGATGATACATGGTATTATCTATGCCTTTTTTACCTTATATTTAGTATTGATAGACACATGTGCAAGTCATTCCACTCTTTTCACATCTATGGTTTAAGACATAGAGATGTTTATTAGGCCTTTTTATCAACCAATGTTGATAGAATCTATAATAGGTGGTGAATATATGATTTTTCACATCTTATAATATTAAAATATGATTCATGTATGTGAATGTTTTATATAGTATATCTTTATAGTTTTGGTGAGGCCTTATGACATCATTTTTTTATGGACGAACAATCCACTTTTCATAGCCATATCAGCGATTTTAGGAAGAATATATGGTGTGTCTATAGTGATTGGATGCTATTTTAATTGTGGGTAAAAAGGAAACCTTGGTGATGTAGGAAGAGGTAAGGAATAGGAGAGTGCATATAATTACTTACCATTTATCTATCATGACTCTTGGATCATTGTATGATATAGGCTACCCATTTCCTATGGTGGTGTAGAGTATGGGGATTTATTCCCTAATGACATCTGAAGCTTTCCTCACCCCTGAGATCTAGAATTCTGTATTAACATTCACCCCAGAACAACCCCAATAACTACACCTAAAAAAATGATGGCTCTTATAGAAAATCGTGAGATAAATTTACTATTAAGGGACTTACATGATAATGGAATTGTTAGACCCAATGTTTCCCCCTATGCAATTCTATTGTTGTTGCAAATAAGGCGTATGTGAGATTGACATTATGTGAGGACTATTGTAACATTAATTAGGGAATCATTGTAACATCCCAAGTAAATAATGAATAATAGATATTTTTATCTATGTCTATTAATGATTTAGATAGTGTTTTAGAGGCTTAAAATGAGAATAAATCCAATCCTATGCATGGAAGACACTAATATTCTTAAAAGATTGTTTTACTGCCTTTTGATGGCAAACCTTTTTTAAATAAAATTTTTGACAATTATATAATCTATATTTATCAAAATAAACATATTCTTTATGATTGGGACATTGAAATTTACATTGGATAAATTTTTTGTATTTTTCTGACAATACTCATTTTTTAATGAATAGTGAAAAATACTGCATTTTACATCAAAACTGCTTTTTCATTTAAATTAATTATATGGTTATATTATCTTTTTAATTGGTCTTAAAGTGTAATATGTATATATTTTTACCATTTAATCCAATGTTGGTCATAAGTATTAATTTAACTTTGTAATTGGGTATAAACTAATGCCAAACTTTTCATAAATATTGTTTCTAAAAAACTAGCTATTTGTTTTGACAATGTGAAGTTTTTTTAAATTAATTATTGCTATTTATGTGTTTATAATTTGGTAAAGTGGATTAAATATTTGGAATCAGAAGGTCAAAATTATGTAATTAAGACTCTTTTGTTTTTGGACATTATGAATAGTAATGACGATAATTATCTTTAATTATCTTGATTAATGGGTAATCAGGTAGTTAAATATAATAAGATAATATAATAACAATACAAAATGACCACAAAATGTGTCCTAAGGCTACTGGTTGTCTCATGGACTACCATGGGATGCCTTGTGCCAAACATGGGGGCCCCATGGAGTCACTTTTGTGAGAAAGTGACTTTTTATCTTTTTATTTTTAAAGAATGTTAAATGTAACAAAGAATGTATCACCTAAGTAAACTATTTTTAATTTGGTCTCAATAAATGATCTTTTGGACTATAAATATTAATTTAAAATCTAAATATATTTTCTACATCATAGTATTCTTTTTATAATTTTTAGACATTAAAAAAATTAAATTATTTATGACATCATGATGATGCAGCGATTACCTCATTAATAAAGGATTTAAATAAAATGGAAAGATAATGTAAAATAAAAGACATAAAATTTTCAAAACATATTGTATGAGTGGATTTAGAACCCTTATCACCTTATCCTAGAAACACATCAATGTGGGACCATTAAAATCCGAAACACATTCTAAAATAAAATAACATTTCCTTACTTTCCAAGAGTGCCCCTCCTCTCCTCTTATAAAAGGCCCCCCACCTCTACCTCCTCACCCACACTTCAAAAGACTTTGGCTCGGCCAACCCCTGCCTATTTTGTCTCTACACATACATATCGTACTCCTTGAAGCCTCACATTGGGCAGAAGTCTTACCAAGGAATCCGTTGAGCTCAAACCAATGGGAGTTACCCGATTTTAAGGTAATGTCTTCACTTGAGTCCTTTTGTTTGATTTTGCTTCTCCAACCCCATAAAATCTTTTTATTCTTTTATTTTTTAACAACAACAGTATATTAAATATACTAGGATTTTTTTATAAGAATTATTAGAGATAAACTTACACACATCTGCATCTAATGGTTAAAGAACATACTGTTTCCGTGGATGGAGAATTTCTGCCTCCCAAAACGATGATTGTTCAACATTCTTTTAACACCTTCAAAGGTGGACATTAAGATGAAACTATATTTATATATGATATATAATATGTGTATGTTTTCCTTAAGCTTCTGTATTTTTTATTTTGGGCATACCTTTATGGTTCCCATTATTGGTAAACGCGATATCTTCATTTAAGGAAGTGCGGACTACCGCCCCCTCAAAGTGATTTGATTCGTTAAATACCATATTTGGGACATATAAAGGATGGAGTTATTATATTATTTATGATATTACACTGGAATTATAATATACCTTTATATCATTATGAATCCATTCTATAAAATATGAAATAGAAATGAAAGTAGCGTTCATGCGTATGTACGGCTTACCGTCTCCATGAACGGTGCATTTCATTTCTTATCTCTAAATGATTATGTAATATTATAAATGAATGTATATACTGGATATATATTATATATATGATATATACATCATGATTATAACTCTGGATATAATGGATACATGAACAACTTGTAATTATAAAGATCATATTTTGACTCAAGTACCAATGATCGTTAAAACAACCATTATTAACTTAATTAATTACATAATGTTCATAACAAGGTAATACGTGATATAAAAGGAATAATGAACATGGAAAAGGTTCTTAAGAAATTAGAAATTAACTCATGTTTATTATTCAGCACATTAAAGAATGATCGAGTCAAGTCGGACCCGAGGTATGGGACTTCATCTCAATCTCCTTTCATTGAGGCATTTTTTGTTTTATACAAAACCTTATTTTATACGGTGTATAAACCCCTTTGACTTTTACGATTATTCAAAAGGAATATTTTTTATATTAAGCATTTACTAAATGACAAAAGGGAATGTTTTTTTCGTACATATGTGGCGACAATGACTTCTCCGCCGTCGTGACCATTATTTGAGTTTCGACTTCCTCTACGAGACATAACATTTTTTTAAAAGAAAAATAAATACCATGTTTTACTTTTATTTTGTTTTGGTATTGAAAATGGTTTTCATAATGTTTTTATATCAATTTTTTGTAGTGATATCTTGTGATTGAAAGGTGAAAATGTTATGTTTCCTATATGTATGTTTTATGTGATACGATTATGTTGAGGTTCTTGGGCATTATTATGAAGACGGGTGGTTCCTTGATAAAATAATGGTGGGTGAGCCCGATATAGCTCTCTAATGCATTGGGTAATGCGAAGGAGTGAAAAGTTAAGGTTCCTCCGAAGATATTTAGGGAATATACTGTGATGGGTATTCCAAACGTAACCAAGAGGGTTACTCCCTATGTAAGAATGTTATGAATGCCCCAAGTTACCTTTATGTCTTATGATTTCTATGATTTATTCATGATTTGATGAGGTATGTTAAAGTGCTTATGTTTTTGTGTAAAGTATGATTTCATTCTTAAGTATATATGAACTTATGTTTCCTTTCCATATTTTTATAACCCATACTGCGATTTTTATGCTCATTCCAAGTTTTTTTTGAAATGTTTTTCACAGGTCAAGGGAAAGGTACATGATATGATGATAGTGTCAAGGAAGTTTCAAGAATGAATCCATGTTTTATTTTAAATATGTTTCCATTTATGGTAAAAATGAATACTATCTTTATGTAACCACTTTGTTTATATGTGGAATGTAATGAAAGTTTTATGTTCTAATTCTCTCAAACTCTAAACCTGAAAAGATCCTCAATGTGTAATCTTGTAATAACTAATGATTAAGTAATGTATAATGCTGGGGCCTTATAATCATGAAGAATAATTATCCACTACTGAGGACCAATGACCTCATTAATTAGTTGAGAGGGGTGTGATGGTTTCCAATGATTATACCAAGACTATGATATCCCCAACTATGATATCAGGATGAGGATATACCAAATACAATATTTATATTTTACGGCAGTCACAATGAGTACTTGGTGATTCCATACGACATGAATAACTCCCCATAAGTATTCATAAGACACAAAACTGGATATTTCATACTCTATTAGACTGATTCATGGTAGTATTTATCAAGGATATCCTTGTGTACTTGGAATTGTAGGAGGAACATACAAGACACTTTAAAATGGTCCTGGAAACACTCTGAAAGCACCAACATGATGGGATGCACTGGAAGATTAGGTTTTGGATTCAAGAGGCCCACTTATTGGGATATTTTTTGTTTAAAAACATTCTCATTACGAGCCATTATGATTATTTTTTAAGGAATTAGGTTAATGAATATGAGAGAACCCAACCTAAATAAATTTGCGTTGAACAGAGCATGATTTAGACTAAATAGAAAGATAATGTGATGATTTTAAAGATTAAAAAATTTTGAGGTTGATTTTGTTATATGATCATTAATTGTAATTCTCTTATGATGTATATTTTTAATCAATCATGTAAAACCATTATTATTTTCATAATGGATGAATCCTGGATGAACCCATTTAGCTATATATTTCATGAAAATTATGGATATTTTCTTAAGGGAAATGATAATAGGATAAAATATTCATTGATAAATCATCTAATTATACCAAAACAATAATAAATAATTATAATTAACATTGTGAACATATTTTAGTTTTCAATAACCCTAATAAAGAGATTTATATATTCTCATGGAATATCAAGTGATGAAAATGTTAAAGGAAGGAAGATCAAATTTCATTTCTGTTAAAAATATGGTAATAGGTACATTTGGTAATGTATAAATGGAATTGGAAGGTGTTTTATCTATGGTAAAAGGTAGCATAGCGCAACAATTTTCTATGTAAAGATGATGAAATTTGTTAACATGATAAAGTGAAAACATGTGTTTCATAGTATTGCCTAATATAATAAGGTAGACACCTCATTTGAAATTATATATTGAGTTATGAATATATTTTAGGTGTCTTAATTTTTATTTATTAGTGATAATTAAAATTAATAGTACAAAATTTATTTAAGGGGGGGAATATCACACTCTGAGATTTTGGAATATATATTTTTCACTAAATTATTAGTATTTCTAGTATCATTATTTTGTGAAACTCTGAACTAAAATGATCTGTGATATATTAAATGAATATTATTAATTAAATAAAACATATATTAAATATAAAATTTCAATCAACTAGAAAGGATTAAAAAATATGATTAAGAACAGTCAATGTATATAAAGTAATTCTTTAAATAAAATCATTTTTTATTTGTATCATCTATTTTCATTTAAAAGATAAATTTATAAATTTTATATTTCACATTAATTAAATAGACATAATATTTGAATCGCACATTTTAAATTTATCTTAGACGTAAATTTTAGTCTTCTTCTAAAATAATTAATTTTTAATCAATAGTAAAAAATAGATTTTTTACTAATATTGTAATGTTTATAACATTATATTGAAGTATGTATTACGTAAAAACTTGTAAACATTTTTGTAGAAAAAAAATATTTAGTAAAAAATTCATTTAAAAATATTATATAGAATTTATAAAATCCATGTTTAACATTTTATAAACAAATGTATCATTTATTAGGTTTGAATGATGATTAATTCATGGGTAAATTGTATCCTTTTAAAGAAATTTAAATTTTTAGAACTGATCCCCCATTTAAATGTGGAAATAAATGTTGTTCTATTTTATTTAACATAAATTGTAGTGAAATTTGAAAGAGTAAGACACAAAAAAATTTATATTTGTTCCAGAAAAAGTTGTTCTCTATAGTATCATGCAACATAACTCTCTCTATGAGGTTAATTATTTTCACTAGGAAATCCTTTCCCATGGGAACTTGATATTTTCATGAATGAAACTACAACTGTTTATAATAGATTTTATGGGGCCTTAAATCAGGACTAATAGAAGCCTTATAAACACTCAATACCTGAGTTTTCGTAACTAAAATTGATTTTCTTTGGATATAAAAATTCAAATTCAAAGTATTCTAATTAAAATAATGAAACTGAAAGATATAGATATCATTAAAGGAATTTATGACTAATATCAAGGTACTTCCATTACAAAGAATCTATAAAAATCTTGTATAGAATATATTTAGATAATACACAAGAAAGAAGATTTTATTTTGAATCAGAAAAATGAACACAGAACAAGAACAATAACATGTACATCACCAAAGTGCGGTCCTAAAAATCATCGTCAAACTGTAGTAGATGTATGGGAGATAAGAAAAAATTCTTTTAGTAGGAAAGGATAATATCTTCTTGTAAAATGTAATATGCGACCCAGTTTTTGAAAAATATAGTCATATTTTTATTGAGGACCATATAAAATAGATCACTAGTGAAAAAATAAACTCCATTATTTTATATATATATATATATATTATAATTAAATAATAATCCTGATTTAATTATATTAGAAAATATCAAAAATGGCCCTAGATAAATCCTGATTATAAAATTCATTATGCATTTGGAATTAAAATTTAATCAATCATGAAAAATAATAAATTCCATTAATAAATTGAAATAATTTACTCATTGATGAAGATTAACATAAATTGAATTTTAATTAATTAAATGAGATATTTACACTAGAAAAATCAATAAAAAAATATTAGAATAATTAAAAATTCAAACCTTTTAGACAAATGGTACAACATGGGGTTTCTCTACATGATGACAACCCCAAAAGTATGCTTTTTAGCATTCAGTTGATACTAAACATAGAGGTCCATAAAATGGAGTATGATACAAATGTGAGGTTTCTTTTGTTAGGTACATCCCATGTTTTAGGTTCTAAAACTGGAGTTTCTTTGTCAAAATTTGTGTTCCCTTTTCAAATTTTCAACACAAATGAAAGGTTCCAAACATAGGGTTGAATATCAAAATGTGTTTGCTACATAAATTTTTTTAATAATGACTCCAAAATTCATTAAATTGTCCAGAATACTTTGAAGCAAATATTTAACCCACAAATAATGTCAAAATAAAACACTTCTATAAATTTGGTAAAAAATAAAAATATTTAAATTAAATATAAATATGAAATCGAATAAAAGTGTTGTTATTAGTAAATTAGATGATGGTTTTGTGAACATCAAAATCAATGACAAATTAATGGAAAATATTCAAATAAACATATTTATACCCAATTATACCCCACTTTAATGATAAAAACATGTAAACCAAATAAATAAAGGTAAACACAATAGGTTTTATTAAACACTGGTCAAATGATATTTTTATTGATTAGATAGAAATTTTGTGTTTATCAAAATTTCACCCACATATAGTAGGATAAAAAGAATGTATTAAAATGGATTAATGAACAATTCATTTTGTACATGATTGTATATGAATTTCTTATAATCACAAAAAAATATAATTGAAAATGTATAGGCTTAATAAATTTAAAAATCACACATAAAAAAATAAATACCATAATTTTTCATTGAATACTAAATTATATTTAGCACTTCAACCAAATTAACTAACTGAAAATATTTAGAAATCTCAAATGAAAATAATTACTTCACCATAATTTCTTACAACTAGTTTCAATTACACTCTTACTCTTAGTTATATGGATGTATTTCATTCAAATTACTCTTTTTGACAGTACAACAGAGTGTGTATATGCACACTATCACACTAAAAACATTGAATATTTTTATCCTTCATAGAAACCTCAATGGAGATAGGATCCAACCATCTCAACACATTAACATATCCTTATCTACCATACGGGGATTCTCTTCATAAAATGGTATTAGAGATTGTTACAAACATAAACTGATTTGAAAAAAACATCATTATATTAGATAAATTTAACTTTGATACCATCTCACCTATGACAATTACAACCTGTTGTGTGACATCCCTTTTAAAAGAATCAAAATATATCATAAAGAATGACTATTAAATTAAATTTGGATATTGTTTCTAGAAGGACTCCTATTATGTAATGAAAATAGATGCATATCAAAATTCTTCAACATTCTACCTAAAACACTCATGTCCTATTTGATTCTTTGTGACATCATTTTTCAATAAATCAAATATCAAGAAAAATATTTCAAAAAAATCTTGAACATGAGATTCAAAACTAGAATCCTCCTTATATTTTGAATGATTTACCTCATCCAAGTATAGGGTCCTCGAACTTCAACTAATTTAGGGTATTGAACATATAATACTTCACTAGATACATATTAAAACTATATAATCAATTCTTTAAATTTTGAATCTTCTTCAAAAGTATATTCCATGTATTTTTATAAATAACATTTATTAATCAATGGTTAATTTATTTTAATAGGGAATATGAGAACTATCATGATTAGAAGAATGAGATTCCACTATTCTATCCAACTAAGATAAATGACAATATTCCTCAAGTAGTTTTTCATCAACATGATTTAACAGTTACACTTGACCACATACCACTATATCCAACTGAACTACTTCTTCTTCAATAAACTCAATAGCCTTATCTACTATTTTTTTCAATATTCAACTAGTTTATCAACATTAAAAATATTAGAATCAACAACCAACACTAAATGTGTTGGTAGTTATCTTCTTTAGTGCCCTAAAATAATAATAAAACCACTATCTACATAAGAAAAATGTTCTTGATAAACTATTGGAAAATAATGAAATACCTAAATTTATGTTGGAATGTTCTCATAAAAAACATTCCTACTTCCAGTGCTTATAGGGAAATTATATATAACAATAGTGGATTCCTCTAAACCTCTATAAACACATGAACTAACAAAATATACACCCACTATAGATTCACTATTTTCATCTAAATTAATCCTTAAAGAACCTATAAACATCAATATTTTTCACCCCTAATGATGAGAACCTAATGGTTCATTTTATACTACACTAAAAAGATAAATACTTCCCTTGGTTACACTATAAACGAACACAAATTTCAATCGGGATTTAGCGTAAATAAAATTGGTGTGATGACATCTTAATCTACCCTAGATGTTAGTAGTCACCCCTATAAAAAATAATAAGACATGCCAACCTATAATAGGTATAAAATGACAATTATTCATCCTTTTTGTTGTAGTGGTTCATTTATATTAATATGTACTAACATATATTTAACATGATGTCTCTCATCCTGAGAAACATTATACAAATATTCGAAATAATAATCTTATCAAAATCATCATTCCTTGGAACAAACACAGTCAAAATGAACTTGACCATCACCTATTGGCCAAATAATTTTCCTACATATTTTTAAATTGATATGTTATGAAAATAAATGAAGTGATTCCCTCAATATTTTTAACTCCATCTCCAATAGATCCTAGATTTAAATTATAAATACCCTTATGAGGACAGTAAAAAATATGATCCATAGTGACTATCGACACCAAAAACTCCATGTCATTCACCTAATATTAAATAACCTCCTAACTATAACATTAAAATTCCATTTTGAAATATTTGATATTGGTAAATTTCAATAGGAACCCATTAAAAATATTCACTTATAACGAGGTAACATTTCCAAAATTTATTTGTGATGGGGGGCCATCATTAATATTAATTTTCTAGGGGGGCTTCATAATGGTAACACAGGTGAAAATCATGCCAGAAATACTATTTTTATGGTAGGACATTACAACTTTTTTTTGATAGTAGACCCTCACATCACAATAATATTTTACCTGTAATTTGTATGTCAACATTTTCGATGATATTCAACCCCCTTCACAATTAAATATTTGTGAAGTGGGATCAAACCCATAAAAAATATTATATAAATATAAAATAATATATAATTTAAACAACTAAATATAATTACAAAGAATTTTTTTAAAAAAAATTATCATAATAATATAAATAAAATTCAATTCAAAAATTTTAAATCAATGAATTAATAACAATATTAAAAAAATACGTTCATTTAAATGTATGTCTTAATAAATGTCTCAAGAAAATAAATATGTCACTTAATAGGGGGATGAGAATCTTGAGTAGGTGGTGGAGCGAACTCTATCCTTATATTCTACACCAAGCGTTTCATGTAATCCATAATATGCTATAGCTACTGCTCATGTGCTTGATGCTACTCCTCTTGTTGCTAGTCATGTTGTCAATTAAAATCATCATACTCTATAAGAAGGTTCTATATAACCTCATATTGATCTAAAAACATCTCATCTTACTCTATACCTAATGATTATGAATCTCCATGATATCCCCTTGAGATGGATGACATCAAAACAAGAATACTATAATAACTATCTTGAATTAATTGAGTATTGATACCAACAACATGGCCTCTCTAGAAAGCTTACTAAGTAACCTTCATCATTGTTTTGTCATAAAATCCTACTGAACCAGTGTTATAACCCTCAATATTACCTGAATCTCATCATGTATGTGAGAAGTGATGGTCTCATGTGATTATATTAAATGAAATTTGAAATTAAAATAGTCAAAATCTTATTTTCAGCCAATTTTAAAACATTACAAAATTTTACTGATAAAATTATGATCTTTTTTACCACCAGTAATATCTCCAATGACATGGTGAGTGTAAATCCTCTAGTAAACAGTGAACACTGAAATGTATTTTCTCATCTTCCAATATTTGACATAAAATTAATATTTTACATTTAATGTTTATAAATTTTTAAGTAAATGTAAATACAAAATTCTGTCGATGAGTACTGAATATGAAACTATCATATCTAATTGTGAACTTTTTCATATCAAAGTTCTTCCGACTTAATGATGATATAATATTAAAACTATCTTCCATCTAGAATGGTAATAATACATCCCAAACCAAATAAAAGATGTAATCGGGTTGATGGTTGCAAGAAAACTGATAAAAAACAATGAATCCAACTTTCTTCATGGTTTTGTTACTGAGATAGTGAAAAAATGACAACAAAACTCTGACATACATCCCTCTTAGGCTTTATAGATAAAATTCATCATGATATCATTGATGATATATGATAAAACCTAGAAATAATTAATTATAACATGTTATTTATTAAATAAATTTCAAAATAACAACAATAAATTTATATAATATACAGTGATCAAACATGCACTGTCAAACATCCTTGGGAATATTATCCCACATCACCCACACTCTATGAAAATAATTCTATCGAATAACACTCCGTTATCCAATGGATATAGGTGAAAAACTATGGATGAAAGAAATAATAATAAAAATTATTATAAAATAAAAACATTAAAATTAATGATGATAAAAATTAACTAAATAACAAAATTGAACATACCCCCACATGGGTGGATCAAAATAAATTTGTTGATGTCACAAAAAAATATGGTTGGAATCATTAATCTCACAAGACAACAACACCTCTATGTTTACACACATACTACAACATAAGGTTCAGATAAAAAATCATCAGGCTCATCACCAGAAAGTATAGACTCTTCATGGCTACAAAACAACTCAACATATGTCTCTTTAGTCACCTGAAACATGGAAATATTGAGGTAATAAAAAAATTGAGGATAATTATTATATATATTATGAATATAACTAGATTTTAATTGTGTCATTATTAAAATTCATCCTCATATTTGTAAATGATAGTGTTAATATCTTCATATTTCTCCTCAATATCATCTATTTCTATCATATTTTCAAAGTCATCATATATTTCTAATCCAAATTCAATTATTATATCATCAATATCATCATCATTATCAACTCATAATATTGTGCCATCATTATCGATATCCATGTCTATCCATTGAAAAGATGTAACTGAAGTTGTATATTAAAAAATTTCAATTTATTTCACTTCAATAAAACCACAATAAAACTATACAAGTTTATTTTCATTGGATTTCATTTTTATAATGCACCACCAGTAAATTAACTCTCCTGATGTAGAATAATAAATTGCATGACTGTGGTGATCCCATCAAAATAGATCATTCATTACAATAAGGCTTTTATATTTAATTCATTGATTCCCTGTCACATATGAACACAAGATACTCAATCATTATCAAACCAATGGAATCTTACATTGTTATATAATTTTTTCTCCGATAACACTGTATTATTTCATCTAAAATTTGATAAAAGTCAACTTTACTTTCTGTACAACGAGATCCACTAAAGAAAACACCAATTTTCATTGTTTCTTGATTCAGTATATGCATGTGTATGGAATAAAAAACCATTCGACACATATTCATTATAAAATATATCCATTTTGGATAGTGGTATTATCAATACAAATAATCTATTATCAATTTTATTGGCATGTTATGATGACTGGAAAACTAAAAAGCAATTATCAATATAGAGAATATTAAATTGATTTTATATGTTAAACAATAAAATTTTTTACATTACCATAATTTAAAACAAATAGGAAAAATAATTCATTCGGGGTTTTTCAAGGGTATCTAGTGTAATTTGTGGTAAGTATTTCTTGATATTATCATCATATAATCAATAAAAAACATTATTAATTGGGTTTCAAAAAATTAAAGAATATATTATCATTTAAATCAAATTATAAATCATTTAATTTATTCAAAATTCTGAATATAAGTATTATCCCTATAATGTTAATCATATACAATCAATCATTCCTGAACTCCACAAAATTCATTTTTAGGATGATTAGAAATAGATAATTTAATGTTTAGTTCATCTTCAAAATTTCACTCAATACTGCCCATTTAGTTATGCTTTCAAGTATATCTAGGATGGAAATAATGGGAGCATAAAAAATAAATGTATCTTTAAAATAATCTTCTATAATTTACCCTTAAACTAAGTATTTTTTAAATTCATTATTGTTAAATTTTTTTCATGAACCTATCATAAGGTTACATCCATCAGAACCATAGATGTCTTCTACATTTTTATTCATGTAAAAAATGTAATATCATCAATTGATTCAAAGAAATCTAGAATATTATTGTTTTCTAGTTTACATTAAATTAAATCAATATATTCTTGAATTATACTATGTTCATAATAGATAGTTGTCACTGCATACAATTATATAAAAAATATGATATTTATCTAAGTGCATACTATGTAAAAGAATTAAAAAACCTCTAAATACAATCAGTAGAATTATTTACAATATAACGTGACAACGATGTATTTTTAATCTAGTAATATAATTTTTCATGAAACATCTTGAAATATTTAAAACATAACCCTATGATATCCTAAAATTTTTAATCCAGTAAAAAAATAATAAAATAATTTCTTTATAAGGTGTATAATCCAATTTTGTCTTCATTAACATATGTGTTATACCATTTTAAAACAATATAACTTCTATTAACTTGTAATTTGGGAAAAATATAGTCATTCATTACATTATCTTTGGTCTTACTAGGTATGTATAGAAATTTATAAAATATATTATGAAAAAAATTCTTCTCAATATGCATGAAATCACATAAATAATGGACCAAAATATTTGACCAATATGGGATATACGAGAAAATAATTCATTTTATCCAATTGTTATCTTTCCCAAAGACATCTATTTTTTATGGTTTACAGTTTTCTAAAGGTTCTAGGAGGTAATGAAGAATTAATAGATTTTAAATCAATACTTAAAATCAATGTTGAAAGCACATCTCTTTCAATTGTACATTTTTTGAAATTATTTTTTTCCTTTTGAAAGGATGAAAAATACGATGAAATATGGGATGAATGTTGAAAAAAAATATCCCATTAACAATCATAAACTCTTTAATGTCATTCATAATGTTCAAACATGATTGTTTACCATATTGACTCCTAATAGAATATATGCCATATGTTGGGAAGTCACTAATTGTCCACATTAGTGCATCTTTCACAATGAAAATCCATTTTTCAACAACATAATACGTACCAACACTATTACAGAATAATAAATTAAACTCATCAATAAATGATTTCTAATAAACATTTTTTTGATGTATTATAATTAACAACATTAAAATGATATATAGATTATTCATCAAAATAAAAGGCGGTAATTTATACAGAGTTATAAGGATGTGTAAAAAAAGATATTGATTATTGTATAAACCAAATGGATAGAAACCATTAGTGTAAAGACTCGATCACACATTATGGTATTTTGAAGCAAAATAAGGATGTACAACATCAAAATGTCTACATGAATCTTCATTAGAATACTGATTTATGATTTCACTGGTTGAAATATTGGATTTTTTCCAATAAATCAATTATGGAATGTTCTAAGGGATAAATAAATGGTATAATTTGGGTGTATGTGGGAAATAACTCACCTATTTTATAGTAACCAATCTAGACATCCCTTTTTGAGCATCCTCGTACCTCAAATTTTTATATATAATAATACTAATTAACAATTAGTTTTCACCATAATTTAACATGAAATAATTTTAATATTCATGATTCTTTTGACAATAAAGACCGAAAATACTAAGTAACATCATTCACTCATAGAAATTGGTAGGAAACATAAGTCCTTTATGTAACAACAATTTAACATAAGTAAATATCTGATAAAAATAGCTATTTTGAGTTCAATTATTTTATTTCTTATCCATAAATTTTGTAATAAATTCAAATTTTCTTATCTTAAAACTAGTATATACAAAATATTCAAAAGTCATTAAAAACTAAATTACCATGAATTTTCTAACATAATAGTTATGTCAATATCATTTTCAGAATTTATTTTTTTAAAAGACAGACCACCAACCACCTATATTATACTTTGAACCCAAAATGGATTTGGAACTAAACTAATAGTATGTTCTCCAGAACTGTGGTCACCATGTTGATGAAAAATGTGGTAATCTTTTCAAAAACCCGAATTTAATAGATGGCTCTATAACTTGTCAAATGTATCAAATATCATTAGATAAAATTTATTACATAGAGACTTTGTTGTTCATTATATGTTAAATTCTCTTTTAGATGATGAAAATATTAAAAAAAATTCAATACCCTCTATATTTTAGTATTTATATCATAACTGTCTGGATTCCTGTAATGATTTATCCAATCATGATATTGTAATAATTATATTTTACTACTTCTTATTTCCATATTTTTTAAAAAATTAAACATAAAAATATTTTTTCTAATAAATATGATATTATAAAGAGACTATCCAAAAAAATCTAAAAGTAAAAAAATAATATTTACATACAAATATAATCAATTATATCTAATTACAAATTTTTTTATAATTATTCATATTAACTCAATTGTTTTTCTTAATTATGGATAATTTTTTATTATTACCTTTTATCACCATTAAGGAAAATAAAAGGCCAACTTAAAGGAGTGAGGGAAGGATGGAGTGTTGGAGAGAAGGCAATGATGGAGTGAATGAATTCAGGTGCCATAATGTTCAGTTATTTTGGATAAGAGGTAGTCATGGGTAATGTACATGTTTATCTATGAATAGCTCCCCTATAAAGGGTATAAACATAGGGGACCACAAAATATTTCACTCAATCATCACCTTCACCCCCTTCAATCCATGCATCCATTAAGGTAATTGGGGAGTGGAGGTGATGGATGTGATATTAATGTGAAATACCTAATACACTATTGGTTTTAAACTGATTGGAGAATAGACATGCATGGAAAAAACTATGGGAGATGGAATAGGAAGAAGATTAAAAAGATAACAATTACATCCGTATTAGATTATTTCTCTTCATTGGTTACATATATCATTATAAAAACATAATTTTTTACTGATAATAATGCATTTACATAACAATTATTAGTAAAATATTATTTTCTCACAAAAATATATTGAACCAATAATGGAAAAAATCACTAATCATGTAATTATTATCTCTAGTATATTTTTCATCTTCATGCACTTCCATGATTACTCATGATTGTCTCTACTCCATATAGTCTGAAATAAGGGGTATCTGTATTCTTTTCCTCTATCTTCACTTAAATTCCCTCCTCTTCATGCTTCCCCCCACCTTTTGCTTGTCCTTCTATTACTAATTGTGGTTAATTGTGGGAAATTATTGTTAATATTGGTTAATTGAGTTTAATTTTACATTATTACAATCTGTTACTTTAAATTATAGAAATTAGCACCCATTTCCAGTAAGTTTTACTAATTCTCACTTAATATCGACATTATTACTAATTAAAAACAATTACCATAAATTTCTAATAATTCCTTCTGATTAAAAATATTTGTAACCAAATAACTGTCATTTATAGTACTTTTTACAATTTACCTCTAATTACTAAAATAATTTACTAATTAACACTCATTGTCATTAATGTTTATTAATCACTGCTCATTATCAGTAATTTTTACTGAGTAACTCTCATTATTGGTATTTTCACTATTTATCACTCAATACTGGTATTTGTTTTTATTGACTTCTACTAGTTACATGTAATTTTTACTTATTACCACTCATAACTAGTAATGTTTCCGGATTACTACTCATTACCTACATTTATTACAAATAACACCTAATTATGTATAATGTTTACTAATTACCTTTCATTTCTGGTAATTTTTTCTAATTAATATCATTATGACTAATTGTTACAAACTAATTCCATTACCATTATTATTAACTTATTTTCACTCATTATTTTAAATAATTACAAATAACTGCTCATAGCTAGTATTTGTTTTACTAATTACAACTCTATTATGATAGTTTTTACTAATCATTGATGATTACAGTTTATTTTTACCAATTAATGGTTATTACAAGCATTATTTTATAAATACCACTCATTAGCATTATTATTTACTAATTACAACTAATTACAAATAATTTTTAATAACAAACGCTCATTAATAGTATTTTTTACTAATTAATGATAATATTCCATATTTTTTACTAAACACAATTCATTATGGGTAATTTTTTATAATTAACAGTCATTACCTGTAATTTAAAAAAAATTAACTCTTATTACTAATTACCACTCAATAACTATAATTTTTAAAAATCGACAGTCATTAACAATTTTATCTACTAATTACCCTTCAATTCTGATAATTTGTTACCAATTACCAATCAGTATCACTAATTTATTCAAATTACCACTCATTTCATATATATTATTATAAATTCCCACCAATTCCGACAAATTTATACCCATTAACACTCATTATAATTATTTTTTATAATTAATGCTAATTACCCATAATTTACACTAAATAATTCTCATTACTATCATTTTTTACTAATTATCCCCCGTTACTATTAATTATTACTGATTGAAACTCATTACCATTATTGTTTACTAATTATAATTCATTTACACTAATTTTTACTAACAACGATGCATTGTTTTTCTAATTTTAACTATTTTATGCTCATTTCCACTAATCAATACTAATTAATTCTCATTTCCACAAATGTAAACTAATTAATGCCCAATTCCACTAATTTTTACTAATTGCATCTTGTTTCTAATAATTTTTCATAGTTGATGCTCATTTATGAAATTTTTTACTATTTCTCACTCATTATAACTGAATTCTCTTAATAAACACCACTTTCTACTAATTCTAGATCATCTCAAAAAATTAAAACTAATTTCTAATAATTACCACTAGTTTTTTACTTATTACTGACAATTTGTACTGTTTAGTACACATTTTTACTTGTTGTTTTGAAAATTTTATTATTTATTGTTAATTACTAAAAATTAACCTCAAAAAATATTAATAACTAATTAATGTTATTTATTACAAACTACCAAAAAATATTATTACTTGTTACTGAAATCTATGAATTATTAATATGTTTGGTTAGTTACAACTATTTATCTTACAACTGTAAGTAGTTACTACTAATCAAAACTAAATACTAATAAAAAAGATAATTACATCTAATTAACACTAATTACTTATAATTAAAAATAATTACTCATAAATAAAACTAAATACTTCTAACTAAAAATAATTAATTCAACATAAAAGTAGTTACTACTAAATAAAATTAATTAATTCTAATTAAAACTAATTACTGATAAATAATGGGACCGATTTCAAATATAAATTAAATTAAATTAATTTATAAATGAAGACATCAAAAACACACTTCAAAATATTCTATTTTATCGAATGAAAAATAAAAATATTTATTCTCTGTAAAAATTAAAACTTTTGAATGCAAAAATTTAATTGATGAAATTAGAGTAGAAGACAATAGAGTAGAGGAGAGCTCAGAATGGAATATGAGGAGAAACATTGAGTTGGGGTAAGAATATATATGTTAAATTAGTAGAAAATATATGATTTGTGATGGGGGTCATAACAAATAGCACCCAACATATATAAAAAATTCGTTGATAAAAATAAATTTATAATGATACTCATCAAAAATAATATTATTATGGATAGAATTTGTGACGGGAGAAAATACCCATCCCAAATAACAGTTCCCACCATTTGGTGTGTATATACACCAAAGGTATTTTGAACAATAAACATTTCATCCTAAAAATAAATTTTCATTTATGGTTATTTACAATGGGAAACGAATCCTCTCATAAATAGTTTTCTAATGGGGACTATTTGCGGTCGACGATAGGCCCATCAAATGTATCCCATCGAAAAAACAAGATTATATCATAATGGAAAATGAAAATTTGATTATAAAATGATTAATCTTATTGATAATTTTATTTTCTCTTCACCATGGTAGGGATTTACATTTTCTTGTAAATCGGTCTATCCTGATAATATATAGTCCCCAAAAACATCTTTAATATGTATAACATGTGTGATCCCCTTCTTCCACAATATAAAACATTGGTTTGATGATAAAAAATAAAACAACACTATATTATTATTATTCCTCTCTATATGAAAACACACACTCTCTCAAAATATTTCACGACCCATATCCCATGTCTAAAACTACATGAAACTCACCTCAATGTTCACATTCTATTTTTAGATTCAACTTTGATCTCATAAATTCCTTCAACATATTTTAATATTATAAGAATTTATCATTGGACTTTGGATTAATCAATACCTCTTAATCACCATTAATTTATATAGAGACTTCATTGATCATGTATTATTATACATAGTGTTATAAAAGGATCTAGGTAATCAATTCAACTCCGTGTATGAAATTATTCACTGACCACAAAATATCAAAACATCACCATTATGTATGTCATGAAATTTCTATTTAAAGTACTATGAATTGATTTAAAACTTCTTTTAAAAAGCCTTTTTGTGTGTCTTATTATCCCTTCATTGTTTTGAAATGGTATTTTTATTTCACACTATTATATGTTCCATAATATAGGACTTCCATTTTTAAACTATAGACAATAACTGCGTTATTTCAATTCCATGGGTACACTAATTCTTGACATTTGATATACCAATAAAAATGAACACTATAGAATTTTAATGACCTATTAGATGTTTATTATATCCCTAAATAACCACCCACCATTTTCATTGATTGTTACATTGTCCTTTTTGTTTTACTCTTCCATGACATCCATCATAGAAGAACGAATTTTCATTTAGGTTAACTTCACACAAGTCAATCATATGTGGTACAACATTCGAAATCCACCACATTCTTTTATTCCTTAAAATTAATCATATTTCATCCACCTTACATGATCCACCTTAACGTTGACCATAGTGCGTGTGATCCTTGACAATTATAATAAGGAAATTCATCAACCAAAACATCTTATTAAATTATTGTTTCTAATTTCATATTCCAATTTTCTAAATATGGAATGTACTTCACTTCACAATGACATAAATTGGTGTTTTCCTCAAATAATATCTTAAAAAAACCAATTTTCTAATGTTTCATTTCATTTTGTATCCCCGACCATGAACAGACTTATTTGACATTCTAATCATAGCATTGTGATGTCACCTCAAATGAATCACCTTGTTGATCTAGAGTTTGAATATGATTTATATATTGAAAATAAATGTTAAAAAAAATAACCATATCCAATTCATTATTCCAAAAAAAATCATCTTTTAATATTGGTA
Organism: Viscum album; assembly: GCA_963277665.1. Classification (NCBI taxonomy): domain Eukaryota; kingdom Viridiplantae; phylum Streptophyta; class Magnoliopsida; order Santalales; family Viscaceae; genus Viscum; species Viscum album. Next base: position 1,627,989,806 of record OY728130.1, read on the forward strand.
AACTCACACGGTTCTCAACATGTTACCAATGGTCACAAAAACACCATATCTCACTATCTTCTATATTCATGATCTCAAAAATCTCTGCCATTGAATTTTATGGAAAACTATGAACATAAATTACTTTTCAAACTCAAAACACATCGAGATGAATTATCAATCAATAATTATATTCCAAAAATTGCATACTTAGTGTAAGAAACCAGAACATCGTATAATTGTTTCTTGATATCTATTAATGTGACTTAAAATGTAACGAACCAAGCCATGATACCATCAAACCTAACTTTAGAAATGGTCTGAGACATGGTCCAAATGTCATTCCCGGTCCCTACATGCTAGTATCTACTTCCAGGCGTCAAATTAATCACTATGAGAATGACTTCTTTCATACAAACTAGGATCAAATAAAAAAACTAAACATGTTTAATAACCAACACTAAATAAATATCAATAAATATACAAAAAAATCCAAATAAGACAATTTAGTAACTAAATATAAACTGAAACTAAAACCAAACCAAGACAAACTACTCCTAATATGATCTACTTGAGACCTCATGGTCACCCTCATCCCTAAACTGACATGCGATGAGGCACAAACAAACTATAAACCTATTCCTGTAAAATATCTCGGGTCTCCTGACAATGAATGGCACATGTATGGTGTGAGCTTAGACAACCTAGTTGGAAACAGCTACAGAATCTATAAATTTCATTTCCTGAAATAGACTGAAAACACTAGTTTTAAATTCATATAAATAAATGTGGTTTTACCATTAATAAAAAACAACACAATTTTTACTTTTTCAAAACCACACATTCCACATTACCATTTTTAATAAAACGTTTCCATCATAGAAACCAAATTTCACTCATGGATCTAGAACAAGTGATAAAAGGCTATGATGACAACAAAATAAATCGATTCTACAAAAAAACCATGTGGAAAAACAAAAATTAACAAGAAAAGATAGATGGTAACCATGGACTCTTCCTAAAATTCCCAAGAGCGATCCCTTTACACACTACAATTAGACTCACCAATTAGAATATGGTACAAAACAATTGTAAATAACTCACTGGACATTAAAAATACTAATCCAGGGGAACAATCCCACATCACTTAAAAACATACAAGGGGTTACAACCAATCAATTTGGTATGGATAAGAAATCATCACACAACCATCTAGATGATGACCAGGAATCCCAAGATAATAATATTAATAATAATAATTTTGTGTGAGATGTAGAATAAAATCCACACCAACATTATCACACATGATCCATTAGAAAGGATTATATCCAATGTTCTAATAAACTCAATACCACACATTCCAATTCAAAATATACTAGACATGATCTCATAAAAAACTTATGTGGTCACTAGATATACACTAAGCATCAAAACTCAAATGAAACACCATTTCTTTCAGAAGTTCCAATCGGGTTGTCACCTTACACAATACATAAAACAAATTTTCAAATCATGATATGTTTCCAACTGTGGGTTTATATTTTTTGAAACCCCATTAATTTCCCAAATATTATAGAGTTTCAAGCATGCCTTGCATCATATACATTTCAAATATGCATATGAAACATTTCAAAACCACTTATGAAATGATATGGAATGATACTTGAATATGAATAATGATAAATGAGACTTTACATTTCATGTTAAATTCTATTTCCTATCCCATTTCAAAATAAATATGGAAACACATAACATGATTAAGGGTTCAAAATGATATTTCATACCAATTCAAAACCAACCACATTCCAAAGTATTAAATGGGACATAATCTCAAACATCAATTTGAAACTAAATAATATTTAGTGTTACCCTAAGGGTTATAAGAATCATGAATGTGGTTTGAAATAAGTTATTTATGATATAAAAGGTCATATAAAACCATCATCATTTTTATTCTCATAGATATTCTAACACCCTACACATATAGATGTACCAACATCTAGTGGCACAATCATGGAAAATACAGGGACATCCCAAAACCAATTTCCAAAGTCCACCATTCATAATAACTTCACAGAAATAATCCAACAATTATCATTTTACACTAAAGGAAAACAAAATCATCCAATCCCAGACACAAAAAACATTTTCCAACCCAAAAACGTACTTAAAAATACCCGAATCTATTTAAAAAGACCCATCGGAATTTCATCGAACACATTTTTTGCATTTACACAGAAGTATAATTAAAGAACCCCACTAAAAGCAATTTTACCAAATTCTAACAATAGTAAAAAACTATAATAATCCAGAAAAACACATAAAATGTATGTGAAACAAATTTATAAATTATTTTACTACACCTAAGAAAAAAATGAAATGCATCAAAATGGAAATGAATAGAGACACATACCTCAATAGAGTATGGATGTGATGAACCTTCAAGGGAGGGAAGGACTTAGCCCAACCAACAATCCAAAAAACCTAGATCCTAATAAAAGAAAACCAAAACATCAACCATTATATATAAGATTTAGAAAAATAATAACCCCCCATGAAAATCCCAAGATACCCAGAGAGGAGAAGACAAATAAGGTAAAATGGCCAAGCCCTATGAAACTCACCTTGGAACATTGGAGATGAATCCATGTTGAGAGGAGAACCAAAGATAGATGGGTTTGGGGACCCTCTAATGTACCAAAAAATACCATGGAGTGAGGGGACATTATTTTGAGTTAAAATAGAAGAGGACACAATTTGAATTTTATAATTTAAAAATTATGGGTACTTTGCATAGTATGGAAGCACAGTTTTCCAAACAGTGTGCAAAACCATGCGGTAACAACACTCCAAATGTGAAAAACCTCATCCATGGTTGTCACATGGTTTCCCAAATTGTTTAAAACCCATGATACCTACTCTTGGTCCAAAAAACAAGCTGCATGGTTTCCTGGGTAAATTACATGGTTTCCCTTAACTGTTCTCTATCGGTGCACCCCATACAACCAACCCCCAACATCATTTTTCATCTAGAAACATAAAACATTAAGCCATGGATTAACCTAAACCTCAATAAAGGTATGAAAATACAGGAAAATAATTAAATAAAATAATTTCATATGGTAGGGTGTAATAGTGTCCCCACCACAAACAATTTCTGCCCCTATAAAGTAAACTAATGGGAAGGTAAACAAAACCCAATCCCAAATACAAAACAAGAGGAATTAAAACACTAAACTTATGGTTCCTTTCACATTATAAGTCACCACCTAATGATTCTAGTAAAAAAATAATAATGAAATAATGGGATTAAATGATAGGGATCTCCCCACCACATGATCTCAAATACAACTTTGGAAAAACATTGGATCTACTAAAATACAGAACTCCCAATAAAACTAACCCAAACTACTTTTCACGATCTAATCAACACTACCACCAGAACTGAAAGTTCCCCATTCAATCTGAAACCTCTAAAACAAGGTAAACCCCTTGAATGAAAATTGATATAAATAGAAAACCTGAATAAAAGTTACAAACATTTATTTCCCACAATCTCGGATATCTCCAAATGAACACATACTAAAATCATATCTAATCTGTATAAGAGATAGGCACACCCAAAAGGGGTATAATCCATTTAAATATTCATAACCAAACCAAAAACATGGAAATACTTTTTTTATTTGCATCAAGAATAGAATTGTTAGAATTATAAGAGAAAAAAACCACCAAACTCCTTGAAACAATGAAGAAAAAACAACATAAAAAGAGAATACAAAAAGAACATCAATCTTATCTACTCCTACACTAGAGAGAGAACTCATAAAAGGTTTCACATACCCTTCTAAATTTCTGACTGTGCACGAGATTCGATCCAAGGCCTATGGTGAGAGCCTAGAAGACTGAGGCATCCACTGCCTCACAGATAAACATTGATGTCCTCCAATCAAGGATTCTTCCATGGACAATACTTCCTAGAAAACATCTCAAGATAACCGATAAAACCACAATGATGGATGATATTTTTATTAGTACGAAATTATAGATTCTACTGTCCAAAATGATAACAATGGAAGCACATAATTTAATATTCCATCGAGTTGGAAGATAGAACCAATGAAAGATAAATTTTAAAAACAGGTTCTTATAGCACACCCCTGTCACCATATAGGAATCCTTCACAAGTTTTAGCAACCACAAACTACACCCTAAAAACCAAATCAGATAAAATCTCCACATTCACTAACTTCTCTAAATAGAATTCATTGGATGATAGTACTTTTTTCATGTTCTCTAGACAAGGACCACATACAAATATATGATTTTTCATCCGATACTCTATTACTACCTCCATAGTGAAAGAAAAAGATCTTTGAAATCTTCAACATAAGATTCAGTTGACTGATGTCCATATTTAACATCCCTCAGTTCTGCCACCTTCCTCATATTTACCTCATCATGTATAAACCTTCAGCCAATAATAGATTTAAACAATTTCCATATCATCCCAACCTGTATCGATGACAGAGAAAACATATTCCACTGACTCAAACAGACCATTGAATAATCATAGAATAACAAAAATATGATATCTTCAAGAGATACCAAGGATCTGATTAAACACAAAAACTCCTTAATACACCCCACTAACTCAAATAGTCCTCGACTAATATAAAATATAGACAAAACCGAGCAAAACCAGAAACTAGGAATGAACCTCTAGAAACATTGGATAGAATTCTCTGTGGAATATTTTAAATAACATAAAGAACACAATCCCAGAATCAATATCATCTAAAAACACAACCAATAAAAACATCCCAAACTAATTCAACCATAAATTGTTTATTAATTTTAGGATAATCCCTTTTTAGTAGTTTATGGGAACCATAAATTTATCATAAACTCAGAATGAAAGGCCTCTTACATGACCTTAAGGGCTTTATATTTGACAACATAGGAGCTAACCAACCCAAAAGTTAGATATATATATATATATATATATATTTAAACTCCCAACCATTAAAAGGATTCACAACTAGAATTTCCATGTACATGGGGCACAATACATGTTCTTGATGGATAGAGTCATACCATCTCATTCATCCAAATCTAAAATACCTTCAAATCTAGAAGTGCATCCTGAAGCCTCATTTAGATATTTCACCTGGTGGAGGATTTTTTTGGAATTTCCTAGCATGACCACTAGAGGGATACCATTGTTTTTTCCATCAATCCCATTGATGTAAATCCCTCATCCTTCCATCCAGTCATGTTGTCGACTACCTCTGCCCCAACATCACCCATCACTGATTGCCTTCCCAACATCATTGAGTCCCACCCGCTATATGCAGGTTCCATCGGTCTGGTAATGTTCATTTACTACAACCCCCAGTAAACTCGTCCTAGAAAGTCATTGTTTCCCTATAGCAACACTATCTTGTGGATCCCGTTGATTGGATCAAAAATCCCCAATGTCATCTTTTTATCTCCTCCAAAGACCCCACATCCTTCAACGTCCAGCCATTCCCCACACCTGTTTCACACACCCCCCTTCTCACCATATCCCGATAAATCCCAAAATATGGGACTACAATGTATTGAAATCTGGTTTGATTCATTTTTAATGGGTTTCCTTAACAACTATGCCAGGAACTGAACAACATTACTTATAAGTAATTTTAAATCTTGGTTCCCACTAAAATTTTGGAAATTGTAATGTCCTAGGATGTCAATAAATACTTTTCCTTGATTAAATATTATTTGGTTATGTTTCTTTCCGGAAACATTGAAATAAAAAAATGTGTTTCATAAACAAAATTATTTAGAATTACCATTATATTATATCCTTCAAATGAAATGATATTAATATATGTAATGAATTTATAAAAACTAAATAAAAATATATAATATATCAAAGGTGATTTTATCCTTAGAATAAACATTTTTCTTAATTCTTTTCTACGCTACGCATGAACATAAAAAATTACTATTTTAACTTACTGAAAACTAGTGTTTAAAATAATTTTCATTATTGTAAAATAATTTTTAAATTATGTAGTGGGGTTAATTTCATTTTTATCCATTAAATTAATTTACCATGTTAAATATTAATTACCATGATAAAATTATTATCCTTTATAGAATATTACTTTTTTTAAAAAAAATTATAAAACTAAATAGATATATTTTAAATTTATCAAATAGTGTTATTTTTAGAATTATATAAAAATAAATCAAGTCTTATTTAATTATTAATCAATTTAAATAATATTTCGACTTATTAATGAAAAAAATGAAAAATTATAAAAAAATTGGTTTTCAGTAGATATTTTTAATTAAAAATTAAATTTTCACATTTATTGAATTTAAATAAGTTTAAATAAAGTCTAAATGTTTTTTCATCACATAAATATTTGGTAAAAATGTACTTATAATATTTTAAATTCATAACTACATGTATCACAAATATTTCCCCACTCAACCCTCAAAAATATCTTTCAATTCCATTCTGAACCCTTTGATAACATTATTTTTTGTATATGTCTCCATCTCTTTTAACTATGTGAGGAGCTCACTTACACTATTGTCAATACACACCCCTAGTTATAAATTCCCATGGGAATGCATATATGTTTTTTTATGGAGGATATCTAATAATTAATTATCCCCTAGACCCAATAAATTTACTCAAGCCCTTCATTTTCAAATGATACTTCAATAGATGATCCAAATTATGAATTCGAGTATCACATACACTTTAACTTCATTTTTTATCATTATAATCCACCTTCCAACATAAAAATTATAACCATATGAATATAATTACATTAGTATTAATATTATTATGAACTGTTTTTATTTTTATTGTATAACCATAATATTTTCCCCATACAATCAATTGAAAAATGAAAATGTTGCTCGTGTGTGTGGGCAGACTACTATTACTAGAAATGACATGTTATATTTTTTATCACCAATAATAAAGGATGGTTATAAAAATGGGTTTAATAAATTGAAAAGTAATTTATTTAATAAATTTAATTATTTAAATATTAATTGGCCATTATGAAAGTAATACTATCAACATGAAATCATTGTAAAACTAACTGCCTAAAACAGACAATCTAAGAGGAAAAATGACTTTATTATAAGTAACAACTTCCATTTCATTTACCTTATTATTTTTATTCTTAAAAATTATAATAAACTTCATAAAAACATAAAAATAATTTTATTATACAAATTTTATAACCATATTATAAAAAAATAATTTTTTCTATTTCTCCACTCACACCTATATTTTTACATAATCTTGTTGCGTCTATTAATGATATATTAGAAAAATGATATAAATTTCTTTAAATTAGGGATTTGCATATCTAATACTATAAATTAATAAAAAATAATTATTTTATCATTCTATATTATTAATATAAAAATTTAAATCATTAATTAAGTTACCACCATTAATTTTAGAAAAATCATCAAAACATGAAAAATACTAATTTTTGTTACAAGAACTGTAAAAAGACAGTCATAATAAATTGTAAGATTCTAATATTTCATAAAAGAAAAATTATTGTATCCTATATGATCTAGTAATGATGTAAATTTGGATAATAACTAATAATAACACTTAGTTTATAAAAGTAGGTTAAAATTATCAGTATTACTCACACCCGATAATGAAAAAAAATTAAAATTGACTAATATTCATTTAGATAATAATTTTAACTAAAGTGTAATGGATATAGAAATGAATATGATTTCATTATTTTTTTTATTATGATGGTTATTTTGGTATAAATGAGGTTATATTTTGGTCAACTATGTGAGAATACATAGTAAGGGTTTATTTTTTCAAATTTTCATTCGTTTGACATATTTCTTATTACATACCATGGTTTCCTTAGAATGGTGTAGATACTAACCATTTAATATTTTTACATAAATATCCCCTCATAATTTAGGGTTTTTAATTATTCTTTTGAAATAATATCATTTAATAGGTTTTCATTATAATGTTTCTAATGTCATAAGTGTTTTTTGAAATTAATTTATTATTTGTTTGTTCATAGTATTTATTATTTGAGTATATTTTTATGTTTTATTTTATCATGTAATTAATATATTTTATATTTTTTTCATATTATTCTCTAGGAAAATTAATTCTTATCATAAATGAACACCTATTTTATAAATTTTTTTTGTGAAATAAAAGTATGACATTGGTATGAATAAATCTCATTTTTACCAATAAATATTTTTCTTGAATGTCTATGTTTTTCCAATACAAAGTATTTTAATTTATGATATCGAAAAAATTAATTTATATTTAGCATATTATTATTTACCTATTTTATTAATTTTATATCTTTGAATATATCTCTAATGATTGAATTTTATTAAAACAATATAAAAATATTTATAATGGAATTTATTTTCATTATTTACCACCGTTGATTTACTAGATTGAATTTATATTACATTTTAAGGACCATTTATTTAGAATTATTTATAATAAGGTTTTCCAAACTATTCTATTTACCTTTATAATTTTTTAATGTATTTTTCACTTCATATTTTATAATAATGTTAAAAAGGTTTTGTGGAAAAAATTTCTTTTTACTTCTACTTTTCCCTAATAGTTTATCACTCATGAATTGATGTTTTTATCACCCTATATATTTCATAATGACATATGTACTCTAAAAAATAATATTTTTTATATCATTTTACTTTATCTATTAATGTTATGTGATGTTTTTTTAAATTTATAGGAAATCAATTCTTTTCTATGGGTTCTTTAAAATATAATGATGATTGATTTTTAGTGGTACACGTATGTATGGATGATTACAGTTGGGGTCCAATATCAGTCTAAAATGCATTATTTTATGTTTATATCTCATGATATATTTAGTAATATGCATAATATTTTTTCATAGTCATGAGAATAATAGATTTTATCACATTTTGAGGCATATACATACTGAATTTGTTCATATACGCCTATGAATAAGGCTTTTTCCTGCAAATATTTTACTATGAATTTGGTTAATCTAAAATTACAAGATGTTTGTTAATTTATTAGAAAATTATTATGTATTTTTATAAATTTATATCACTTTCCCATGTTAGTTATCGATTTATTCTATTTTTTAGAGATACATTATCATGACCTGTCCTCAGGACCCATACCGTGACTACCCCAAACCTGCCTTCTATAGGCCAGAGGCTGGTGACTAGCACCAAAGGTGTAAATCCCTAAGCTGGGAAGGCATTGCCTTTATAAAAAATAAACAAACACAATCAGAGTAAGATAGAAGCAAACCACTAAGTAAAAATCATATACAAAATGGTGTGCTGAAAGTAAAGGTGGAGGAAATACAAGACCAACTATAAAGTACAGTGAAAACTAAAAACAAGTACAACTGAAAGAATGAAAACAGGTGCTGGGTCGTACTACAGGGATCATACCTAAAGGGTTGGTACAGATGGCCTCTTTAGCACTCCACATCCGTCCATCTCCTCTGTGTAACGTCATGCTGAGTGGTACACCTCCGGGTATCGTCCGGTCTTGCCACTCTCCGCCTCAGTCAGCAATGTCCGTCATGTGCAACCAACACAACGAGGTGCAGGCATATCCCGTGTAGGGGTGAGTATAACGATACTCAGTAGGGACCCCAAGAACATCATGGTCTCACAAAATCTATCAAGGATAATTCAAAAAGTATGAAATCAATGGATAACCGTTACTTAGGTATATGCCCACACATACACCAGAGTTATCTAGAAACCCATCTCAATCATAAGGAAAAAAAAAGTCAATGAATCAGCTCAACTAGGAATTTATTGTAGATATTGTATCAATCTGAACCCTTGGCTGCTAGAGAACTCCTCCTCTATCGAGTAAACTAGGCCTGCCGCGTCACACAAAGGCACTTTCCACTAACCTTAGATAGCTGAGGTACTCCTCCTATCGAGTATCGTGGGTCTTCCACGTCACACAGAGGCGCTCCCCACTGCGGGTATGCCACATGACATAGAGGTACACCCCCTTATAGCATGCTAAGGTACTCCTCCTGTATATTATCATGGGTCTGTCGCGCTCACACAGAGGCGCTTCCCACTTTTGGTCTATCGTGTCAAACAAAGGTGCTCCCCACTGGGCTAGTCGAGTCACTCCATGTCGAAATGGTCACCTGTCATCTAGTCTCAGCCAACTACTAGATTCCTACAATAGTGCCGACTCATCTCTAGAAGATCGACTCCACAAGCTACTGGTCAATACTAAAACTATCACGAAGTCCCACGTAGAAGTATCTCAATGGGTTCCATGACATAGGAGTCTCAATGAAATAGTCGGCGTATCAATCGGAGATCCGGTCTATTAGTTATTAGCTTTTTATCCTAAGGGCCTAGTTGGATTTGTGTAAAATCCAACATGGTCGTATCTCAAATATACCCCGAACTCTAGTGGGGTATTCTCAGAGTGATGACTTCGTTCCAAGAATACCGGCACTGCTGATGGTTCTTCAAATGGACGACCGATGACAATGATATGACCCAAGAAATTAAAGGTTTTGTAATGGGTCTGGGTCTGGTCTGACACGGTCTGGGTCGACCCGGTCAGACTCACGGGGCCTGACCCCACCCATTGGGCGGGTAAGCCCACTATGTTTTTGGCCCTGTCCGTTGGGCCCGACCCAGCAGACTGTGAGGGCGGTTCGTCCCGGAGGTCTCCATGTATGCAACTCGACTAGAAGGTCGGGGTCGGTTCGGCATGTGCCGCAAGGGGAGCGACTAGTACGATTCCACCTGGGAGGTTGGGCTGGTCGGGAGAACATTGGGTAGGCCACGCAGAGCGTGGGCCGGCTGCCGGTGCGCTAGGCAGGGCACGATAGGGGGTGGAAAAGTCGTGGGGGCGTCGACAGGGCACCGGGAAGGCCGAGGGGGAGCCAGAAATCCACCAGGTAGGGCGCAGGGGCATAGGGCAGGCCGCGGCAGGGGCCGGGCAAGCCCCGGGGGTGCCGGCAGGGCATCGGGCAGGCCACGGGGGTGCTGGGCAGGCCGCGGTAGGGGCCGAGCAGGCCGCGGTGGCCCGGGCAGGGCGCCAGGTAGGATATGAGGGCACTAGTAGTTTGTCGGGCAGGGTGTGAGGCCGCCGTGCATGCCGCGGTAGGGGCCGGTCAGGGCGCGAGGGCGTCAGCAGGGTGTCAGGCAGGGCACGAGGGCACCGGGAAGATCGGGGCTGGGGACGGGAAGTCTACGGGTGTGTCGGGCAGGGTGCGGGAGCACCGGAAAGGTGCCAGTTAGGGTGTGCGGGTGCCGGTAGGGATGCAGGAAGGCGGGCCGCGTGCCGGTCAGGCCGCGGGGAGGCTGCATGCAGGGCGCTGGGTAGAGCGCAAGGGTGCCGGAAGGGAGCTGGTAGGTCTTGAGGGCACCGGCAGGGGCTCACGCCGGGTAGGCCACAGGGAGGCTGCGGGCAGGTGGGACGCGTGCCGGGTAAGGCGTCGGGAGGCTGTAGGTAGGCGGGCCGGGCGCCACGCGGGCTGGCGGGGGTTGGTCGGAAGCTTCATTGCACCGCAGGGACGACACGATTTGCGGAGGATGCGGGTAGAACAACCTTCATTGTTGCCGCCTCCGTCGTCGTCGCCTCATCGTCATGCCTTAAAACGCCACAAGAAAGATGTATCGATGGGGGATGTCAGGCCATGTTAGGTTGGCCCGCAACCTTTGCATTTAAAGTGATATCAATTTGTTCAATGAAATTGGAAAAATGAATATCAATTATTTACAACAACACAATGATTTCCTTTCAAACAATGAAGAGAAAATAAATGGGATAAAACACAATGTAAACCCCCATCCTTTGATTCGTCGTTTGTTGACGGTGTTGCGGAAAGAAGATGATGAAGTTCGTCGTTCACCGCGTTTTTCATGAACTCCCAACCCCGAGATGCGTTGGTCGTGGAAGAAACTCTATGTCTATAAGATCCGAGGGTGGAAGTCGAAGAATATTGTTGGCGGCGTTCTTTGCGTTCTTCATTCTTCATTGGGAGAACTTCTTTTCACCCACACTCTACTCTCAAGCTCCCAAGAAATGAGAATTTCCAAGACAAAAATAATATAAGTTATCTATTATTTTATTGTCATAACAATTTCAAAATGGAGGTATAATTTAAGAGGCTCCCCTTAATAAATTACATGTGTTGGCACAATTGATTATTAGGGAGATCAATGGACTCCCCTCTCATTAATGAGGGGAATTAGGAGATTTTCCACCCTCCCATTAATTGTGGGGTTATTTTCTCATGTGGTCCCCACGATGTAACCTCTCACGGGAGGTTATGTTCTGTTGGGACCCACCACCATAACCTCTCATTGGAGGTTAGGGTGTGGAAGTCCCACCTCCAACTCCAAAGTGGAGGTTTTGACCTACAACCCATCACATTCATTGCGGCTCAAAAATAAAATAAAGTGTTGTACACTTTATTATTATTATTATTTAATAAAACCAAAAGCTAAATTTTATTCTCGACTATCCACCGTCGAGGTGAAAGTATTCTTAAGAGAATACCAGCACTGTGATTTCATTGGTGCCCTCAGATTCCAGTTACGAGCATTGGTTCAAAAGTTATTTAAGCTCGCTCATACTTTTACTGAACGTACCCAAACCAAAACATCCTAAATTGATTCCGGGCTCACCGGGACTCAGAATCAAGCGCCATAAAAATTTGCAAACTCGTAAAAATCCCAACTATTTAAGAAAATAAATTACCACAAAATTTCTGGGTCTTTATATTCTTCCCACCTCAGGGCTTTACATCTCCATAAGCTACAAGTCGAACTATGGGAACAAAAGGGGGGTACTGAGCACGCATCTGAGCCTCCCGCTCCCATGTGCTCTTCTGGAGGTTCTCATGCTGCCAACGAATGAGCTACAGAGGTATCGACCATCAACGTAGGACCCACTCCTGTCGATCCTCAATCTCTACTGGAACCTCAGTGAAGGTCGCCCCATCGTCGATGTATATCTCCCCGTGGTCGATGATGTGACAAGGGTGGAGTACATATCTCCTCAGCTAAGATACGTGGAAGAAGTCGTGCACCCGATGCAACTGAGTTAGAAGAGCTAAGCGGTATACCACCTCTCCTACATTGCTAAGGACCTAGAAAGGACTGATGAATCTCAGAGATAACTTTCCACCTCGGCCAAATCTCCATAGACCTCATCGACGTGAGACCCGTAGAAAGACATGGTCACCATCCTCAAACTGATGAGGTCTCCATCTCCTGTTAGCATATGACTTTTGCCTGATTTGTGTAGTCATCATCTACTCTTAAATGTTCTTCACCTTCTATGTCGTAGCTTGTACCATCTCTGGTCCCACTAGGGCTAACTCCCTTGGGTCAGTCGAGCACAAGGGTGGTCTTCAAGGTCGCCCGTACGAGGCCTCAAAAGGTGCCATCCCTATGGTGGAGTTATAACTGTCGTTGTAGAAAAATTCCACCAAAGGCTAGTAATCCTCCAATCGGAGACCGAAGTCAAGGAAACATGCATGTAGCATGTCCTCGAGGGTCTGAATGGTCCGCTCAGTCTAACCAGCTGTCTAAGGATGCAAGGGGGTGCTCAAGCGAGGCTGTGAGCCGAAAGCTTCCTACAACCTCTTCCATATCCAGGAAGTAAATCATGCATCATGATTGGAGACAATCGAAGAAGGTACTCTTTGTAAACACACAATATCCTACACATAGAGGCGTCCCATGCTATCTACTGAACCTGTCTCTCTGATCGGTAGGAAGTGGTCCGACTTGGTGAGTCGGTTGACGATCACCCAAATCATGTCATGACCCTTGGATGTACATGGAAGACCCGTCAATATGTCCATGGATATCTCATCCCACTTCCACTCTGGGACCTCTAATGGCTGAACCAAGCCTGGTGGTACCTAGTGCTCTACCTTCACTTGCTGACAAGTGAGGCACCATGAGACAAACTCTCATACTTCCTTCTTTATACCTGGCCACCAGTGCTGCCGTCGAAGGTCCTGATACATCTTCACCAGTCCTGGATGTACTGCTACATGGGATGTGTGTAACTCCCTCAACACTTTATTCTATAGTTCCACTGGTACCATGGTACATCCTCTAAAAAGGAAGACTTGATCCCCACCTTCAAAAAATCCATCAGGTGCCGGCCCTGTGGATATCTGAGCACGTCGTGTCTTGTAGTCAGTATCCACAAGTTTTGCCTCCCTAACTCACTAAACAAGTGGGGGAGTGACCATAAGAGAATGAAGGAATTCTGATCCATCTCTATCAACAAAGGATATCTGTAAAGATGATAGCTACTCTGCCACCTCACCTAGTAGCTCTATACTAGTCCTCCTACTGAGCGCATCGGCAAACAATGTTTCCCTGCCCAGAAGTATAGACTATTTCGAAGTCATAGTGCTCGAGGAACTCATGCCAACATCACTATCTCAGTTTCAGGTCCTTCTGAGGAAAGATATACCTGAGACTCTTCTTGTCAAAGTACATGGTAAAATACTCACCCAACAGATAGTGCCACCACATCTTTAAGGTGAAGGCCACTACTGCAAAATCTAGGTCATGGGTAGCGTAGTTCTGGTCATGTTGTCTCAGATGTCAAGAATCCTAAGAAATCAATTCTTGATCCTGCATTAGGACACACCCATGTCCAGTCCCAGATGCGTCTATGTAAACTACTTACCCTATGCCCTCCTCCAGAAGCCTCATGATGGGGGCACTAGTCAGCCTCTGCCTCAACTCCTGAATGCTCAGTTGGTATCTCTCCGACCACAAAACGTGTTTTCCTATCTTTATCAAGGATGATAGTGGTGCTTCAATTCTAGAGATGTATGGAAAGAAACTTCAGTAATAACCAGCTAATCCCAGGAAACTTTGTACCTCTGTAACACTCCTGGGTGGCTCCCATGCAAGTACCGCCTCAATCTTTACTGGATCTACTGCAACTCTAGCCTCCGATATAACATGTCCCAGGAAGTGAACCTCTCAAATCCAAAATTGGAACATCGAAAGCTTATTATAAAGTCGGTACTCTCTGAGTGTGTCCAATACTACCTGTAAATGTGATGCATGCTCCTTCTCAGTAGTCAAGTATTTTAGAATGTCGTCAATGAAGACTATTACAAAGCAATCAAGGTATGGTTGGAAAATCATGTTCATGAGTCCGACAAAAACTGTTGAAGCGTTGATTATGCTGAATAGAATAAAAAAGAACTCATAATGGTCATACCAATAATTGAAGGCTTTTATCATCACATTATCATCTCGAACTTTGAGCTGGTGATAGCCTGACCTGAGGTCTATCTTTTGAAAAGTTGTTCACAAACTCTTCCACTTCTACTGAAAACTCAAACTCCAGTTTCCACGAGGGTAAACTGACTGATTCAAGAGTGATAGGCCACACCCTCCTACGCATGATTTTATCCTGTACTGACTGGGTTTCCCTTTTTTCTGACCAAGGAAAACCTCATCCCAATGTTGTAGATAAAACACAACCTATTTCCCTAATATAGTCAATATGTGTATGAATTGTGTTGACTAGTGCATACCCAAACTAATGTCATAAGGCCTCGATGCTGCCACCAAGAGGATCCAACCGAAACTTTTTCCTCAAGGTTCAGACCACACAGTCAGTGGAAGTGTGATTATCGAGTCTCCTCCTAAAGGTATCTCCAGGTGTGAGGGTCAAGTAAATGGTTTAACCGGAAACTCCAGGTCTTGGCCAAGATTCATGGAAGGAAGGAATTATTGGTACCTATGTCTATTGATACGGCAGATAGTAGTGGACATATACCGTACCTTGAATCATTTATAGAGCCCGTGGGTCAAACTCATTGACCGCATGCAACCACTCTCTTTCTCTTCCTTCCAGCTCCATGAGCCTGGTAGGGACTACAAAGGCTGGTGGTTGTTACATGTCAAAATGTACTCCACCTCATGCTTCCCTCCTAGCTCTACTTCCATGTCCAATACCCTGTAGATTCATATGTCCAAAACACTTCCGCATTTAGAAACAATTTACATGATCAAGTTTCTGATATTGACGCCAGTTTCGTGCATTCCCACTGCTAACATTCACTGGCTGTATTTTCTCAACCAAAGAACATTCAACTGCAAAGGTTCCCTCTAGCATCTAGAGAAAACGTACTGGCTCGGATGTCCTAAAACACACCTCGCTCAGTAGTTCGAGCCCCAAATCACTGATCATATCATATTCATTAAGTACCTGGAACGATCAGTATGCCTTGATGAATACTAAGATACCGACATGTTGTCCTGAAAAAGATGTACAAGATCTAGAGATCTCTCAGCCACCTCCCCAGGCCAGTCTTCAGTTGCCTGTGAGTCAGACTCGCTCAGAACCTGAGGGGTATCTGATGCTGAAACACGTGTAAGGCACTAAGCCCACAAGTGTCCTCTACCAGAACCGCCGGTTACAACTGCTGACCAACAGGAATTGATATGGATGAAACACTACCTTGAGGTACAATATTAGGCAACGACCCACGTACTGAAGCCTCATCACTATGCAGACCAATCACAAGGTCACTCACTATAAAAAACTAGTAACTAAGATCACTATCTTCTCTATGGGTGTCTCAACTATGAGGAGAACTCTAGAAATCGTCTCCAGCCAGTCCATTGCATCCTGTGAATCTTTTTCACATAGTAACCTCGGAGGCCTCTACCACTTGAACACGTGGAACACACTCAGTCGGTGTGCACCATCCGCTAGTGCGGCTGGTGGCATCTTCTACCCAATGGGTGGTGGTGCTGCTGGAACACCACCCAAAGGTGCCAACATAGTAAGAGGGCCCTACACTGGAGCCTCGTCGCTCGATGGGCCGTCATCATGTACTCTCTCGGAACTCTAACTGGATGTTTTCGTAATGAAATATTGAACAGATGTGACACGGTCAAAATATTAAACCTGGTGAGAAAACCTAGTTGAGGTGACAAAAAGAAAAATTTATAAAACACACACACAAACTGTGATTTCGTGCACTGAGTTGGAGATAAGTTGTCAGGGTCCTAGTGTATGGATACGTTGGCCACCTGCAACAACACTGGACTCCCTAAACTGAAATCCACACATAGTACCCTTAAAACTATTGATTCACAGAAAAGAAAAACCAGAGTTCTGAATTCTGCTGTAGAACTGACTCCTCTGAAAGAAATTTGTCACGACCCGTCCTTGGGACCCATGTCGTGACTACCCCAATCCCGCCTTCTATAGGCCAGGGGATGGAGACTAGCACCAAAGGCGTAATGTTCTATGCTGGGAAGGAATTTCCTTTATAATAAGTAAACACACACAATCAGAGTACGATGGAAGCAAAACAATAATTAAAAACTGTATATAAAATGGAGTGCTGAAAGTAAAGGGGCCGGAAATACTAGACCAACTATAAAGTACAAGGAAAACCGAAAACAAGTACAACTGAGAGAATGTAAATAGCTGATGGTCATCCTTCAGGGCTTGTACCTGAAGGGTATGTAAAAATGTCTTCCTCAACACTCCACGTCCGTCCATCTCCTCTGTGTACCATCACGCAGATTGGTCCACCTCCGGGTACCGTCCAGTCTGACCACTCTCTACCTCAGTCAACATTGTCTGTCATCTACAAATAACACAACAATGTGCGGCCATAGCCTATGCCGGGTTGAGTATAATGATACTTAGTAGGGGCCCCGAGACCCTCAAGGTCTCACAATATCTATCAAGGATAAACCACAAAGTATGAAATCAGCGGATAACCAATACTTAGGTATATGACCAAACATACACAGAAGTTATCTAGTAACCCATCTCAATCATGAAGAAAACACAAAAGTCAATTAGTCAGTTCATCTAGGATTTTATTCTAGGGATTGTATCAATCTGAACCCTCAGCTGCTGGAGAAATCCTCCTCAATCGAGTACAGTGGGATAGCTGCATCACACAGATGCGCCTCCCACAAACCTTGGACTGCTGAGATACTTCTCCTATCGAGTACCATGGGTCTTCCACGTCATAAAGAGGTGCTCCCCACTGTGGGTATACCACATCACATAGAGGTGCTCTCCCTCATAACCTGCTGAGGTACTCCTCCTGTCGAGTATCGTGGGTCTTCTGCGCTCACACAGAGGCGCTCCCCACTGTGGGTCTGCCGCCTCACATAGAGGCACTCCCCACTGGGCTAGTCGAGTCACTCTGAGTCGAAACGGTCAGAATTCGTCAAGTCACAGCCAACTACGAGGTTCCCACACAAATGCCTTCTCGACTCGAGAAGATCCATGTTACATGCTACATGCCAATTCTCCATCTCTCATGAAGTCCCACATAGAAGTATCTCAATGGTCCGTCATGACATATGGGTCTCAACGCAACAGACGTCGCGTTAATTTGACGCTCGGTCTATTAGTTATTAGCATTTTAGTCCCGGGGCCCCAGTTGGATTCATGTATGATCCAACCTGACCATATCTCAACTATACCCCGAACTCCAGTGGGGTATTCCCAATGGTACGGCTTCTCTCCTTGAATAACGGCTTCGCTGACGGTTCGTCAAACGGATGAACGGTGCCAATGATATGTCCCCAGAAGGTAAAGGTTCAATAATGGGCCCGGGTTTGGTCCAACCTGGTCTGACTCATTGTGCATGTCCAAGCCTGTTGGACGGGTCAGCCTACTAAGTTTTTTGCCTTGTCCGCTGGGCCTGGTCCAGCGGACTGCGAGGGCAGTTCGGCCCGAAGGTCACCACATAGGTGACTCAGCCATATGTCCGGGGTTGGTTTGGCTAGTGTCGCGAGGGGTGCGGATCGGGCAACTCGACCCAGGAGGCCGGGTGTTGGTCGAGAGACCAGCGGGTAGGCCACGTAGAGAGTGGCCTGGCTTGGGTGTGCTGGGCAGGGTGGGGCAGGGGTCGGGTAGGCCGCGGGGGCATAGGCAGGGCATTGGGGGGCCCACTGGGGTGGTGCAAGGGCTTGGGGTAGGGAGAGGGGCACTGGACAGGTCGCAACAGGGGCCGAGAAGGCCGAGGGGGAACCGTTAGGGCACCGGGTAGGCCGCATGGGCCCTGGCAGGGTGCCGAGCCGGGCGTGGCGGTGTCGGGCAGGCCGCGGCAGGGTCTGGGCAGGCCACAGAGGTGCCGGTAGGGCACCAAGTAGGGAGTGAGGGCACTGGCAGGGCACCGGGCAGGGTGAGAGGGTGTGGGGCAGGCCGCGGCAGGGGCCTGCCAGGACGCAGCAGGGGCCGGGCCGGCCGCAGGGGCACCGACAGGGCGCCAGGCCGGGCACGAGGACACTGGTCAGGACACAGCAGGGGCTAGGTAGGCCGCGAGGGCACCTGGCAGTGCACGAGGGTGCTGTAAGGGTGCCAGCAGGGCCGCATGCAGGCGGGTCGTGCACCGGGTAGGCCTTGGGCAGGCTGGTTGCGCGCCGGGAAGGGAATCGGGAGGCTACGGGTAGGCGGGCCAGGTGTCGCTCGGGCCGGTGGTGGTTAGCCAAATGCTTCGGTGTGTCGCCGGGGTGGCACAATTCGCGGAGGCTTGGGTAGCACAGCCTTTGTCGTTGTCGCCTTTGTCGTCGTCGCTTCATCGTTATGCCGTAAAACGCCACAAGAATGATGAATCGGCGGGGGATGTCGGGCCATGATAGGTTGGCCCATATCCTCCTCTTTTAAATTGATATCAATTAGTTCATCGAAATAGGAAAGATGAACATCAATTATTTACAACCATGTGATGAATTATTTTGAAACAATGACTAGTAAAGAAAAGGGATAAAACACAAGGTAAACCCCCTTCCTTTGATTCGTTGATCAACGTTTGTTGTTCGTTGATGGTGTTGCACAAAGAAGATGATGAAGTTTGTGGTTCGCCGCGTTTGTCACGCACTCCAAACCCCGTGTTGTGTCGGTCGTGGAAGAGACTCCACATCAGTAGGAGCCGAGGGAGGAAGTCGAAAACATTAATGGCAGTGTTTTTCATGTTCTTTGTTCTTCATTGGGAGAACTTCTCTTCTCCCAAGATCTCCTCTCATGCTCCCACCAAATGAGAATTTTGAAGCCAAAAATAATATATGTTATCTATAATTTTATTGGCACAACAATTTCAAATTGGAGGAATAAATTAAAAGGCTCCCCTAAATAAATTACATGTGTTGGCACAATTGATTATTAGGGAGGTCAAGGTACTCCCCTCTCATTAATGATGGGAGTTGGAAGATTTTCTACCCTGCCATCAAATTGGGGGTTTTGTCTCCTGTGTTCCCCATGACATAACCTCTCACAGGAGGTTAAGTTTAGGTGGGCCCCAACACCATAACTTCTCATGGGAGGTTAGGGTGTGGTGGTCCCACCTGAAACTCCCAAGTGGAGTTTTTAACTAACAACCACTAACCCTCATGGCTGCTCAAAAATAAAATAAAGTGTTGTACACTTTATTTTATTATTATTTTTAAATCCAAAAACAAAATTTTATTCTTGACCATTTGTCGTCGAGGTGAAAGTCTTCTTAAGAGAATACTGGTGCTGAGGGTTCAACTGTGCCCTTGGATTTCAGTTCCGAGTACCGGTTCAAATGTTATAAAAACCTGCTCATATGTTTACTGAATGTACCCGAACAAAACATGAGAAATTTATTTCGGGCACAATGGACCTCGGACTCAGGCGCCGTAAAAATTTGTGGACTCGTAAAAATCCCCTATATTTAAGAAAAATATTTCCACATAGTTTCTGGGTCTTTTCATATATGTCATTTTCATGATGTGACATGTTTTCATGTTTTCCCTTAATTTTAAATATTTTTCATGCCTATGTTGTGATAACCTGCTTTATAATTATTGATGATGTATTTTGAGCCACATATTAGATTTTATTTATCATTAATGTCCATTTTTTTATATTTTTTCATGTCTAATTATTGTCATCTTTGGGACAATGCTCTTTTATAAATATATTTATCCCTTCATCATGTCTTCCTTCATGTTTATGATCTGATACATTGTGATACATTTTTTCATTGTGGAGGTTTTGAGGTTACCCTTATCTTATATTTCATTTCCCATGTTATAATTATTATTATTTCATATTATATTTCTAGAAAATTGGTTTAATGGGTCATGATTATGGGGACATGTTTTTTTGTATTGTAAAATAATTTTTTATATAGATAATACCCACAACACTAGACCTTACAGTACTATGGTTTTGACCATTTGAGGTATGTGTTTTTTAAATATTGAAATTAATTTAATATTTAAGTTATGTTTATCATGAGTTTATTTTACTGGTATTAGTTATGAGTTTTTTATTTGGGAATTAGTTTAGATAATTGTTTTAGTAACCATATGGATAAGTATAGGGGAAAACTCAAAATTTAGTATAAAAGTTTAATGTTTTCATGTAGAGGACATTGTATGGGTTCTAAAGAAATAAAATTCCTATATGAATACTTTATGTGGATGCAGAATCCAACATAAATGTAACTTCAGTTAGTAACCCTGAAATGATCATATTGTGTATTAACCCAATAATTACCTAGTACAAAATAGTGGGAACTAACTATACATCACATTTGACACTCCTAAGGTACATTCTTTGGTTAACAACATTCTCTTTATATTATGTTACAAAGGATTTATTAAATTATGGTATTTTGATATATATTATTCGATAATATATCCTAAATAATCCTAGATTGGTTAGAGAGTGATTTAGATAGTTCTGGTAGGAAATTTGATTTTTTTCAAGAGTATGAAATTTCAAGGTTAAACTTACATGTCGATAATTTTAGGATTATGTTAAATATATTGATAAAGGAGAAACTATATGCGAAATATTTAGTATGTTTCAATTATGGGTATAAAAAACCATAATTATAGGGTCAGGTAAATGAAATAAAGGAAACATCAGTAGATCCATCAATGTAGGATGTTATTAAGTAGTGTCTAAGACAAATAAGTGTTACCATGATCTGTAGTTTACTATTTCTATAAAGTTATTACAGAAACATTTGTATAAATTTATCACAACATTAAAATCACTAACCCAGTGAACCTAAAAGGGAGTGAACCTTCATTTCCTAGAGGAATATGAATGATGTTTGAAGGAATTAAAAAGTAGGTTGGTCACTACTCTTGTTCATACATTTCCCTATATTTGGGAAGGGGTTTTAACATACATTGATGCTTTATAATTTTGTTGAGTTGAATAATAATGTAGAATAATAATTTATTCCTTGTTCCATATTCCAATTAAAAAATGATGAGAACAATTACTAGATTCTTGATTTAGGGTTGGTGACATTGATCATTTCATTGACGATTTGGTGTAATTATCGTTATAGAGAAAAGTGTGATATATATAATGATCATAATATATTGAAATATATATTCAAACCAAAGGAGTTGAATATGATCAAAAGGATAGCATTTGAATTGATCAAATATTATGAATATTCAACACATTACAACATGGGTAATAGAAATATGGTGTTTGATGCTCTATGGTGGAAAGAACATGATACACTATCCATGATGGGGGTAGAAAAGACCTCTACACATGGATATTTAGAGGATTAATCTTCAATCCAAAATGTATGGAGAGAAATATTTTCTTTAGAAAATAAATCTTCCATCATCCATTCATTTGCAGATCCATGAATCGCAGATAGATGATGTGATGTTATAGAATAGTGTAGTGTGTATTTTAGATTATAAATTTTATAAATATGGGGTTATATAGTTTGGACAATAGATAACATTCCCGTAAAAATTGGAATAAAATAAGGAACGGTTGAATAATGCACATATCTCATCCTTATCTTTTCATCCATGATGTTAAGGGATGTACATAGATCGAAAAAAATTCAAGTTAGATATCACAATGATATAAATTATATAATAAATATTTCAATGAATATATTTACAAAAACTCATGGGTTTATGTTAAAATATTAAGTTATTTTTACAACCATTACCTATACATGTATGTAAATGGGGAACCATCCCTATAGATTTTGATATTGGACTCCCCAAGTCAACTAAAAACATAATTCCATTTGGTTTATTATCAATCCAATCAAAAGGATAGTTCATTTTATTACTATAAAAGAATATTTTTCTCTAGACCTAATGAACAAGATATACATAATTGATGCGGTAAGGCTTTAAATATTACTATAATCCATTTTATCTAATAAGGATCTGAGGATAACTTCATGAGTTTGGAAATGTCTTCTGAAATCATTAGATATGGAGTTGAGTTTTAGAATTAATTTTCATCCATAGAAATATGATAAATTAGATAGGACAATTAATAATATATAGGATGTGATGAGATATTTTTTGATGGATATCATAGGTTTTTGGGATCAAAACCTCCAATACAAAGAGTTCTCATATAACGATAGTTTTCATTCTAGTATATTCAAATGACACTGTATGAGATTTTATAAAGGAGGACTAACAGGATATAAATATGTAGGTATTATGTTAGAGACATGAATCATAAAGTTCATTACCTTGTCTAATAAATTATTAATAATTTTATGCCAATAAAAATATGTTCATAGGATGTACTTGATCATGTAATGTTCGTAGAATATCTATTAGTACCCACTCTTCATATCTCTCAAATTCATGATTTCTTCCACATATCGCTTTTGGGGAAGTACATTTTATATCCATCAAATATAATGATCTAAAAATATGTACAATTAGAACATGAAATTTTATATAAATAAAAATTTATTTAGATCTTGGATCAAAGAGATATGGTTCTGAGAAACAAGACTACCCAACTAGTCAGACTTCTGTGGAGGAAACATATGTGTATAGAGGATACATGGGAACCTGAGGATGTGATGAGAGAAATGTTGCCTCACTTTATATTCTCCATGAAATAAAATTTCAAGGACATAATTATTTTTAAGGGCAATAGAATTCAACAAACCATTGTTTCATTAAATAAATTCCCATAATTTAATACCACATCGGTAGCATGTATTTCATGAAGCACTAAAAAAAAATTGTGTAACCTTAATAATTATAATAAACATTAAAATTATAACAGAACCATTAAATTTCGGGGTATAAATATTAGTAAAAAATTAATTAATTCATTATAAAAGATTATAATAAAACCAAGATGATGTTATACTTAGAAGATAATATTTTTTTTAAAATTCCATTATGTGTTATGCATGCTTATATAAACAAATATTATTATCAAAATTTGAAATATAATTATAATGAATAATCTGAATATATGAAATCATAATTATAAAATTATATAGTGGGTTTAATTTTATCATTAGGAATAAAATTTTGTTACATAGTCAAATATTAGTCACAACATTAAAATAACTATTTTCCAAGTAATGATACGTTTCTAAATATTGTGTATTTCTAAATTAAATGGGTTTATTTTAAATTATGATTCTAAAATTATTTTCATAAATAAATAAAAATAAATTGAAACTCATTGAATTTATGATCAATGTTATATAATATTAGAAACACATAATTTTTAAGACAACATTTCCCTATAAAATTGTTTTTCAACACATTATATGTTTTAATTTAAATGTTAATTTTATATTATATATTTATTAAATTAATTAAATTATAGTGTAGATTTTTATTAATCATATCTAAATTTCACAAGAATTATTATGTTATAATTTTATTAATAATGTCATTTCGACAGTAAAATTTTACTCAAGCATAAAATTTGTTAAAATAAAAAAACTAATGTGGCTTAATTTTTACTAAATAAATTTTAAAATGAAACCTTGTAGAATATATATTTTAGGTTAAAAATTCATACCTGTATTTTCACCAATATTTACACACCTAATTGATATAACCATCATGAAATTCCATTCTTACCCCTTACCTATCATTGTTTTCAAAATATTTGTACATAATTTCAACTATAAAAAGAGTTCATTTCGACCCTTTTCAAGACACACCACTAGTTATAAATTCTCATGAATTCCCCTATAAATTGTTTTAATCTTATATCTACAAAAATTTATTCATGTCCTTCATTTCTATAGAACAATATAATAAAAGATCCAAATTCTAAATTTATGTATTACTTAAACTTTAACTTCTTTTATTTATCCTTCTCATACAACCTCCCCAAAAATAAATTCAAACCATATTTATATAATTAAAATATTAAAAATAATATAATTAAACATTTTTATATTTATTTTATAACAATTATTTTTCCCCAATAATTCAATCGAAAAAATAAAAGCGTTATTTTTTTTCAAGTGGATACTACCGCCTCCATAAATGGAATGTCTCAGTTTGCATCACCACATTTCACAGTTAATTATAGAAATGGGTTTAGATAATAGAAATTGTTTTATTTCATGATTTATATTATGTAAATTTAAATTAGTCATTGTATACATAATATTTTCAATAAGCGATCTCGGAGAAACTAACTTTGTAAAATGAACATACCTAGTGGAAAATCGATATATTTATAAGTGACAACTTAGTTTTCATTTAACTGTATCAAATATCTATACCTATTCATAATTAATCACCTTATATGGTTATAAATAATTTCATTATACTTTTATGATAATTATATTATGAAAACATAATATCTTCAACAACCTTACTCACAAATATATTGTATCCTAATATTATGGGGTCGGTTTAACATCCTACATGAAAAATGATCTAAATTTATATAAACTATGGAATTGGAAAATTAATATTTTATTTCAAAAATTAAATAATTATTTCTTTGTTTCATTATTTTTTATTATAACCATTTAACTCTTTAATTATGTCACACCCTCAATTAGTTAAAAATCAAAAACATGTTCATTACCAATTTTATCTACAAGAACTGTAAATAAAATAGAATACGAATAAATTATAATTTTTTAAACTACACTGAAAAATAAATTCCATTACCATTTAATATATTTTCATTATGGAATTTTGGAGAATAATTAATAAAAACACTTATATTACAAAACTAATTTACAACGATCAAGATTAGTTGCACCAGATATAGAAAATATAAAGTAACATAAAAATATACGTATAGATAATAATTATAAAATATGTTTTGAAAAGGTTATATAAATTAATATAGTTATAAAATTAGTGATTAATATGGTTATGTTTATTATATAAAGGTTTTGAGTGTGATCAACTCAGTGATAAATCATGGTAAGGGTTTCTTGTCTACAATGTTTACCCCATGAGACTTATTTATTATTATACACTAGTATTTAATTGTAATTGTGTATATACTACCCCATTAATATTATGTATCACTATGCTATCTATATTCATGGTGTTTAATTTTTCATATGATTTCGTATCCTCCAAGGAGTTTTCATTTGAATGTTTTCAGTGTTGTTAGGGTTTCACTAACTAATTTTCTTATTGATTGGGTTACAGTCTTTATTACATTAATATTATGTTTCAGCCTTTATTTCATCATTTAATTATTGTATTTCATTTGATATATCCTCTTATTCTATGGGTATGTAATTATAACCAATAGTAACCACTTCTTTAATAAAAATATTTCTGAAATAAAAGTTTAATTCTTAGTAAAATATCTCTCATTCCTACCAATGAATCATTTTCATCCATGTACATATTTTTCCAATAAAAAGTATTTTATTAAATAAAATAGAAATATTTTCTAATTTTATATTTATAATATTATAATTTAGCTATTCTATGAAATGAATGTCTTTCAACAATTATTTGATTAGACGTTTTCATTATTTACATCTAGAAAAATATTAATAAATAAATTTTTATTAATTATTTACCATTATAGATTGATTAAAATGTTTTTATATTTATTTTCAACGAACATTTATTTGAAACTATTTATATTATTTCTTTAAAAAAAATTATCTTTCCCTTCTTAATTATTTTTTATATTAATTTATTGTTCACCTTTAATTACATTATTTAAAAGGATTTTTGAAAACTTTTTTATTTTCACTTTTATTATTCTTCTAAGTCTCATCTTCAATGAAGTGATTTTTATCACCCTCGATAATCTTTTATGATATTATAAGTTTTGGGATTTGAAAATTTTTATATCCTATTATTTTGTAAGATCATGGTATGCGATATTTTTCAAAAGTTTAACAAACCCATTAATTTCTATAGTTTCGTTAGTATATGATGATCATTTCTTTTAAGTGTAACCAATATATATGGATGATGATCGGTGGGGTCATATATCACCCTAAATTGAATTATTTTATGTTTGTATCTCATGAGATAATCATGTGTGTACATAATGAGTTTTTTCACACATGCATGTGCATAATGGGTTTGCTCACATTTTCTGGCATAGACATAATGAGCTTGTTTACATAGATATGGGAATAAAGAGTTTTCTCAAAAAGTTTATTCTATTATTTTGGTGAGGAAAATTACTATGTTTTTATCATGTAATGACATATTTCGAAGTATTTTATCATTTTTTTAATATTTTTGTGAAATTTATCATCTAATGCCTCATTTTAAAGATGAATTTTATTTTCCTGATAAGATATGCCTTCATGTTACACCATAAGTTTATAGTATTTCATATTATTTTTTCATCATCACATGTTTCAAGATTATTAAATGTATTTTTAGTCATATAGTAACTTTTATGATTCAATAATGATCATTTTATGATGTTATGTTTATCTATGGTGTTGTATTATTATCATATATGTACTTATGAACTTTTATTAAGATATTTATCTCTTCCTCAAATTATTCTTATTATTTATTATTTGAAACATTATGATATTTTTTCTCTTTTTGAGTGCTTGATATCACCCCTTTCTTATGTTTCAATTCCCTAAGATCATTATTCAATTTTAGAATTATAGAAAAAAAGTCATGAGGATTGTGGTAATTGTGAAATATTTTCATGTGCTATGAAATAAGTTTATTATGTAGCTAATCTGGAATACACTAAACCTTGTATTCCCTAGTTAGGACAATCTTTTAGATGCATCATTTAAATCATGAAAATAATCTACTATTTGAGTTATGATTATCTTGGGCCACTTTTTAGATATCTGACATCATTCGTCTATTATAGGCATATTCAAAATTTCTTATTTATAATTATCTTGAGATAGGAAAATTTACTCCTTTTACTAGAAAATTTTCAATCCCAAGAAATAACTAATATCCCCATCTGTAGAAATATCTAAAACCCTCCTCATCTCTAACTAAAATTCCACCGAATCACATTATTCATTTCTAGAAATGATTTTGTCATATGGATAGAGTAGAACAATCAACGATACCTTGTTATGTTATTTTTGGTTGTGGTTGTCATGACCCCTCCCAACAAAGATCTTGTAATGTGGGAAGAGATATAGAGACTACCCGAGTATTTCCTCTAGTAGGCCATGGGTTGGATCCTAACAATGAGGGTATGAAAAACATTCATATGGGATGCCTTACCCTCTAAGAGATTCATCATAAAGAGATAGATAGAGAGGGAGCGAGCGAGATAGATAACAAGGATACACCAAACAAAATCTTCTCAGACACACACACACAGAGATATATATATATATATATATATAATGAATTCCAAATTTTAAAAATACAATTTAATTCAGTATATAAATAACAGAAAGAGAAACTACAAGTTCAAAAATGTTAAAGAAGGCAGTGGCCATAAAGCCCAAACAGGTCCTGTAAAACCATGAGCTAGTAATATCTATCATGATCACCAACCTTCTCTAGATAACATCAAAAATTGTATATATACATGTAGTTTGAGGAGAATAGTAAAATCTGTGGGATCCCCCTAGAAACAATCATTCAAAAGATAATGAAATCATACTAAATTTTTGTGAACAAGACTAAAACTAACTCATTCCAAAAATAGAAATACATTGTTTCATTCCTCACTATGTATAAATCTCACCAATAATCACGTAAAATAGAGAATATAATAAATAATTTTACATCAAGGTTACACCACTCCTTATTTCCAACTAGTTTTCTACTCTACCACTTCATCACACATCTTGAGCCGCATCTCTCCAAAAGTAAGTCATCCCAAACACACCTGGGTAGGGAATCCCAACATGCACCTACTGTGTTGCATCATCACATCATCCCATGAACATATCCATATATAGTAACCATGTAGTTTATAGGGTCCACCATATAATATATTACATATATCTAACATCATGTATTATACCACAATCCATTACAACCCATAAACTAATTTTGTAACTCAATCCATCACACCCAATACACATCACACGTATAATAATCCTTTTGAAAAAAATATTTGGTAATACATGTGTGTGTAATAAAAAACATGTTGTAACATCTATATAGACATATGTATGGGGAAACTAAACACAATGAACACTAGGAAAAGTAACTACTATGAGAATAGAGTTGGGATAGAGGGGTACTCACCTGTCTATCATCCAACCTGGTTGTTGGGGAAAACACCCTCCCAGAGTCCACTAGGTGTCGAATTTACAAACCGAAAATGGTGGGTAAGATTGTCAAATATCAAAATATACCTGATATAATATATCTCACAACCAAACTATTGGAATAAAATAGTATTAGAATAAGCAGCAACTAATGTCACTTGTACTCCTAGCTTCCAATGCTAAGACCAAATATACTATATGTACAGAATCATACATGAAAGAGCTACATTAATCACATTGTTTATAATAAAAATTTACTTGAATAACTTTATTCATTATCCATTTTTTAGCCACTAAAATTAATCCACATTAAATTGATTTAAATTACATTAATCATCAATATAAAGTCCATTCTCTCACGGAATAATCCCAACCAAGACCATGGTTTTTCAAGATTAAAAATATTTAATAATATTCATTCCATCATCAACAAAACATGTGGGTTATGAATTATTTATTCAATATTAGAATAACTCCATATCCATGTAATCTTATAAAACTATTCAAATCTACCACCAAGGGGAAACATGAAATGAATCCCATTCAAGCTACCCTATGTAGCAAGGAATAAAATGTATATAAAACAAGAAACTTGACAATTGACCATTAAACAGATTCATAAGTGAGAATACCATATCTCAACATCACATCAGTGGGTAATCCTATCTTTAACATGTTTCGTCAACTCCGGTGATATCCCTGACACCAAAATGAAAGAATGGAGGTATCTATCCATCATTAGCATCAATTACTGCCACATTATTCGGGCCTCCCTGGGCACATATATCACATCATCCATCCCATAATCATCCATAAAACACTCACATAACATTCAAGAATCACGTCTCTATGTCATCCAACATAGGCTTAGTCTTATCAGGACTATATCTGTAACATACCATGTAAATAAAGAATAAGTCATTTTCATATTTAATAATATTTTTGAATTAAATATTAATTTTACATTAACAGGGTTGTTGTGTTCGATATCATAACCAGTACTCAACAACAGGTTTCTTTGAAATCTTACGTTGCACACTAATAGTATATTATTATTATTTTAAATGGACGTTAACTCATAGCCGTTTTATTGGCGGGAATGAACAAAACTAACTACAATATGATTAAACATGTTTTTAAATGTTTTTTTAAAATTTATCCAATAATGGATTGAGGCATTAAATGTGAATGAATCAAATTTAAAGCATAAATTCCCTAATATTCACTAAAAGGTTGATTTACTGCCTTTTGATGGAGAACCCTGTTTAAATATAGTTTTGGTCACTCTTATATGTACTATTGGACCAAATAAAATTCTTTTTTATAATCAGGACATCAAAATTTTCTCTGTGTATGTTTTTGTTATTTTTCTAATAAAGTTCATTTTTAATGAATAAGTGAAAATGTTGTATTTTAATTCAAAACCTCATTTTAATCTAATTTATTTATATGGTTAGATTACCTATTTAATTTGTTTTAAATTATAATTAAAATATATTTTTACCATTTAATAAAATGTTGGTCATTGGAATTAATTTCACATTGAAATTGGACATAAACAAATGTCAATGTTTTGATAGATATTGTTTCATAAAAACACGCTATTTGTTTTGACAACGGGAATTAAATATAAAATTAATTAATTAAACTTATATTTTTTGAATTTGGTAAAATAGACATCATTTTTGAATTTGGAATATCAAATATATCTTAGGGTGAATTTTTGGTATTCTTCTGAAAAACTTCAATTTTTGATGAATAGTGAAACCACTAAGTAGTAGTTAAAAAAGTGGTTTTTTTCATTTAAATGAAATGTTTACGTTTTTTTGAATTGAATTTTAAAAATAAAAAATACATGGTTGTAATTAGTAAGTATAATGTGGTTCAATGGGATGAAAATATTTTTTGTGTGAATAGTACCTTTTGAGTTTTATTAACCACAATTAGAGGTAATTAGGGCAATTTAATGTAAAAATAATGTTATTACAATAGGAAATTACTTAGACACATGTCCTAGCCTTATTTTATGAGTCATTTCTGACCAATACAATACATGTGTCAATTTGGGGACCCCATGGAGCCACTTGGGTACGATAATGTCATTAATACCTTTTTATTTAAAGTAAATACAAAAATGTCACAAACATGTATTGTTTTACTAAAACAATTCTTATATGGGTTTATATATGTTATATTATTGACTATAAATATTAATTAGAAATCTAAAAATATTTCCTACATCATGGTAATTTTTTTTTATTTTTAGACATCAAATAAATAAAATTAATTTTGACACAATGATGATGTTGTGTTTACATCATTAATGAATGATTTAAATAAATAAGACGGTAAATTTCAAAATGATATCCAAAAATTGTACAATTATTATTTTATGATTTTATTTCGAAAATGGGACACCTAATCTTCAACTGTAATGATTTCTGGACCTTTAGAAATCGAAAATCATTATATAATAAAGTAAGATTTTCAATCTCTCCTAAAGAGCCCCTCCTCTCCCTTATAAAAAGACCCCACTTACTACCCCTTTCTCACACTACTAAATATATTTATCTCGTCTAACCTCTACCAAAATAATCTCCCAAGATCCCTCAATTCATCCTATAATCCTTACCATTGGAAGAAATCACTTCAAGAAACCATTTTGTTTCAAACCAAGGGGAGTTACCCGATTTAAAGGTAATGTCTTCTCTTATGTTTTTTTGTTTTATTTTGCTTCTCCAACCCCCTAAAATCTTTTTATTCTTATGATTTGTAACAACAAAATTATCTTCAATATACTAGGATGTCGTTTTGAGAATTATTTGAGCTACACTTACACACACCTCCATCTAATAGATGAAGAACATACTATTTCTATGGATGGAAAACTAACGCCTCACGAAACCATGATTGTTAAATTATCTACTACCACCTCTCATGGTGGCCATTAAGATGACACTATTTTTATATATGATATATATTAAGTTTATGTTTTCTTTATGCTTCTGTATATTTATTTTATATCATAACTTTATGGGTTCCATTATGGGTTAACACGATAATCTCATTAGAGGAAGTGCAGACTGCCGCCCCTCAAAGTGATATGACTTTTTAATACCATATGTGGTACATATAAAGGATGGAGTTAATGATATAATATATAATACTATACTGTAATTATGATATAACTATGTATCTTTATGTTTTAATTCCATTAAATATGAAATATAAATGAAAGTAGTGTTCATGCGTACATACGGCTTACCGTCTCCATGAACGGTGCATATCATTTCTAACCTCTAAATGTTTTGTACCATTATAAATACAAGTAAATACTAGATATATATGATATAAATGATATCTAAATCATTAATATCATTCTGATGATAATGGATATTTTACCCCATGAACAACATGTAATTATATGGTGTTCATTTTCGACTCAAATACCAAATATCGAGAAAACGACCATTTTTAACATAAATGACTATATAATGTTTATAAAATGGTAATAAGTGATATAATAGGAATAATAAACATTAAAAAGGTTTTGAAGAAAGTAGAAATTAACTTTATTTTATTATTCAGGACGTTAAAATATGAACGGGTCAAGATGGGCACGAGGTAAGGGACTTCGTCTCAATCTCCTTTCATTGAGGCATATTTTGTTTTAATACAAGAATTTATTTTATACAATGTATAAAAACCTTTGAATTTTTATTTCATTCAAATGGAATCGTTTTCTACAAAGAGCTTTACTAAACATAAAAAAATGAATGTTTCTTATATCGTACACCGTAACAATGACCTTTCCATCACCGCGAGTATTACTTGATCTTTGGTTTCCTTAACATGCAGTGATGTTTTTAAAAGGAAAAATAAATACCATATACTCTATTATGTATTTTGGTATTGAAAATTGTTTTGATAATGGATTTTTTATGTCAATATATTTAAGTGATATATTGTGATTTAATTGTGGAAATTTTTTCGTTCCTTTATAATTTTTGAATATGTTATGATTTTATAATGGTACTTTTAAATTTGACAGGTGGTTATGTGATAAACCAAATGATGGGAGGTGCCGTGATAAACCAGGATGGATGGTTACGTTATAACTTCCATTGCATAGGGTATGGAGGTCGGCCGTATGGCTATTCCGTTTAGTGATATCTGTGAAAGTTGACCGTATGCTTATTCCATTTATGTATGATTATGTCCCAAGTTACCTTTATATGATATGTGTTCTTTATATGGGTTTTATGGATATTTTTTTGGTTAAAAAAGGGTAATCAATGATATTTTATTCAGTGAAGAGTATTTACTACTTCATATAGGTGAAAATTATTAATTATGTATAGGTACTCATGGTTTACTTGTTGTTTTTAAAAACTAACAGTTTCCTTCTTTGTGTATTCCTTACTGAGCTTTTTATGCTCATCCCGTGTTTTTTAGATGTTTTTAACAGGTTAAAAAGTTGAATAGTGTCAAGGATGGGATCAAGGAATGTCATGACAACTAAAATATGGAACTGTACATGACTCTTTTTTTTCAAGAGTTTTTATTTTATGAAAAAATGTAAACTCAGTAGATGTATCTACTTTGTAACTTTTGAGATGTAATAGTTATGGCCTAATTCTCTAAAACTATAAACCTGAAAAGATATTCAATATAAATTATTCAATTAATTCAAGATTTAGTGATGTTTTAAGGTCAGGTCCTTATAGTTGGTATTAGAGGCCGGTTTAGATAACATTAGGAGTTAGGGTATTGTTAAATTAATATACATAAAGTAACTTATGGTAATATTGAAATGATATAGAATTTACATATCACCATGTTTCTTCACCTACGATATGTCTCTATTAAGATTGGATTTTCTTAGAGGAAACATGACATTTGTGCTGGGAAATAATATAGAGGGAAATGACCTTCACAATCACCATCCTGAGATAGTCAGAATTATGGCTGAAAAATTTGTTGTAGTGATGGCTCAGTTGACTCAGCTGATAAATGGTGGTTCCTATTATTGATAATATTTTGGTTTATTCTAAAAGTAAAGAGGAGAGTTAAAGTCATTTTAGTGTTGTCTTGCAAACCTTAAAAGAAATGAAACTATTTGGGAAATCCAACAAGTGTGAGTTTTGGTTGCAACAAATTTCTTTCCTTGGTCACATTGTTTCAAAAAATGGAATAACTGTTTATCATACAAAAACAAAAGTTGTTTAAGAATTTCCAAGACCCACAAATATAACTAAGATACATAGTTTTCTTGGTTTGGAATTTTATTACTAGAGGTTTTTTGAAATTTTTCCAGGGTTATCTAGTCGAATGACTAAGTTAACTCGAAAAGGTGTTAAGTTCATTTGGACAAATGAATGTGATGATTGCTTTTAGGAATTGAAAAGAAGATTGGTGAGTGCTCCAGTTTTGGCACTGCATTCTAGAAATGATGAGTTTGTTATCTATAGTGATTCTTTGTTGAAATGACATGGTTGTGTCCTTATGAAGATTTATCTGGTAATTTCTTATGCTTCACGTAAGTTGAAAACTCATGAGTTAAATTACCCTACACATGATTTCGAGTTAGCTGCTGTTGTTTTTGCTTTAAAAATTTGGAGGAATCATTTGTATGGAGTAAAGTGTGAAATATATACTAATCAAAAAATCTTAAATTATATATTCACTCAAAATGAATTTAACATGAGATATAGGATATGGCTAGAATTAATCAAGGATTACGATTGTACAATTCACTACCATCTGGGAAAAGCAAATAAAATGGCTGATGCTTTGAGTCGAAAAAATAATGTTTCATTCACCATGCTACATTTGGAACAAGATCCTTTGTTTTTTGATTTGATGAAATTTTTCATAGAAGTTTTTGGTCCATGTAGTTCTTCTATTTTTTTTCAGGTGTCAGTGAGATCATCTCTATCAGATAGAATTAAGAAAGCGCAGAAGAAAGACAGTGAGTTGTAGAAAAATTTAGAGCTGGTTCGGAAGGGTATGTTTCCTGAATATAACATTTATAATGATTGTGTTTTGAGGTTTTGGAGGAGATTATGTGTACCTTGTTATTCATAGTTGAAGAATGAGTTATTATGTGAGGCTCATAGTTCCCTATTTTCAGTTCATCCTTACAGTACTAATATGTATAGAGATATGCGGGTGTATTACTCGTGGGATGGAATGAAAAGAGATACTACTGATTTTACTATGAAGTGTTTGACTTGTCAGCCGGTTAATGTAGAGTGGCAGTTACCGAAAGTGATGATTCAGTCTTTATCGGTGTTAGAGTGGAAATGGGAAAATATATCCATGGACTACATTGTGGGATTACCAAAGACATCTCAAGGTAATAATGCAATCTAGGTTATTGTTGATCTATTGACTAAATCAACTCATTTACTTCCTATTAGAGATACATTCCCTCTAGAAAAACATTCTCATTTGTATGTTAAAGAGATAGTCAAGTTACATGTTGATCCCTTATCCATTGTATCTGATCATGATCCCATGTTTACTTCTAACTTTTGGAAAGGCCTTCAGATGTCGGTGGGTTCAGAATTAAATTTTAGTACATATTTTCATCCTCAATCAGATGGGCAGACATAACAAACAATTTAGACCATGGAGGATATGTTATGTTCTTGCAAGATGGATTACCAGGAATGTTGGGATCAACATCTTTCTTTGATTGAATTTTCGTATAATAACAGTTTTTATTCCAGTATACAGATGGCTCCATTTGTGGCATTATATGGTAAACGGTGTTGAACTCCATCTTTTTGGGCTGATATAGGGGAAAGGAAGCTGATGGGGCCAGAATTGGTAGATGAGATGGGAGAAAAAGTTCAGTTGATTCAGAAGCACAAGAGAATAGCTCTGAGTCAGCAGAAATGTTATGCGGATAACCGGAGGAAGGATCTTTCTTTTGAGGTAGGTGATCCTGTTTTTCTCAATGTTTCTCCATGGAAAAGTGTGATGTGTTTTGGCAAGAAAGGAAAGCTGAGTCTGAGATTCATTGGTCCTTGTGAAATCATGGAAAAAGTTAGATCAGTGTCATACAGAGTGAAATTACCTCCAAGTTTGTCCCATGTACACAATATTTTTCATGTTTCAATGTTGAGAAAGTATATGCCAGATCCATCTCTTGTTTTGAGCCCAGACGTAGTTCAGTTGGAAGAGAATCTCTATTATGAGGAACAACCAGTCCAGATTCTTGACCTTAGAGAGTAAGTGTTGTGGAATAAGGTAATTCATCAGGTGAAGGTTTTGTGGAAAAACAATATGGTTGAAGAGGCAACATGGGAATATGAAAATTCTATGAGGGATAAATACCCCCATTTATTTATAAGTGAATAAAATTGCAAGGACACAATTCCAAATAGGGGGGAAGGATGTAAAGTCCCAGGAAAATAAAGAATAAAACATTTTAATATTTAATAATATTTGGGAATTAAATATTAATTTTACTTTAATGGGTTTTCTATGTTCGATAGCATACCCGATACGAAACGACGGGTTTTTTTTGAAATCTTATGTTGCACACTAATAATATAATATTATTATTTTAATTTAAAGTTAACTCCTAGTCGTTGTATTGGCAGGAATGAACACAACTAACTACAATATGATTATATGTGTTTGTTGAATGTTTTTTTACATTTGTCCATTAATGTATTGAGGCTTAAAATGTGAATTAATCCAATTTAAAGCATAAATTCCCTAATATTTCCTAAAAGGTCGATTTACCGCCTTTTGATGGTGAACGCTCTTTAATTATTGTTTTGGTCATTCTTATACGTTCTATTAGACCAAATAAAATTTTTCTTTAGTATCGGGTTATCAAAATTTACATTTCGTATTTTTTTGTTATATTTTTTATAAATTTCATTTTTTTATTGAATAAGTGAAAAATACTGTATTTTAATTCAAAACCTCCTTTTAATCTAATTTATTTATACGGTTAGATTATCTTTTAGATTGGTTATAAATTTTAATTAGAATATATTTTTACCATTTAATCCAATGGTGGTCATTGGAATTAATTTCACTTTGAAATTTGACAAAAAAAGTTTCAATCCTTTGATAGATATTATTTCTAAAAAACACAGTATTTTTTTTGAAAATGGGAATTAATTATAAAATTAATTAATGAAACTTATATGTTTTGAATTTGGTGAAATAGACATCATTTTTTAATTTGGAATATCAAATATAGCTTAGGGTCAATTTTTGGTATTCTTTTGAAAAACTTCAATTTTTTATGAATAGTGAAACCACTAAGCTGTAGTTAAAAAAACCATTCTCATTTAAATGAAATTTTACTATTTATATGAATTGAATTTGAAAAATAAAACATACAGGGTTGTCATTAATAAGTAAAATGTGGTTCAATTGGATGAAAATATTTTTTTTGTGAATAATATCTTTTGTGTTTTATTAACCGTGATTAGAGGTAATTATGGTAATTTAAGGTAAAAATAATGTTATAATAAAATGAAATTACTATGACACATGTCATAACCTTATTAAATGATTCATGTACAACCAAGACAGTCCATGGGTCAATTTGGGGACCCCATGGAGCCACTTGGGTATGATAATGTCATTAATACCTTTTTATTTAAAGTAAAAAAAAATGTCACAAACATTTATTGTTTTACTAAAAGAATTTAAATGGGGTTATATAAGTTATCTTTTTGACTATAAATATTCATTAGAAATATAAAAAAATTTCCTACATCATGGAATTTGTTTTATAATTTTTAAACATCAAATAATTAAAATAATATCAAGCACTTTTCCAACACTTGTCCAATTCTTATTGGATGATTTTATTTCAAACATGGGACACCATAGATTTGAATTTAATGATTTCTTACCCTTTAGAAACCGAAAAGAATTATATAATAATATAATATTTTCAATCTTTCCAAAAGAGCCCCTCCTCTCCCTTATAAAAGGACCCACTTTCTAACCCTTTCTCACACTTCTCAATACCTTTGGCTCATCCAACCTCTACTCAAAGAAACTCAAAAAACCCCTGTCTTCATCCTAGAAGACTTAACTTAGGAAGAAATCACTTCATGAAAACCTTTTGGTTCAAAACAAGGGGAGTTACCGGATTTATAGGTATTGTCTTCTCTTATGTTCTTTTATTTTATTTTTCTTCTCCAACCCCTAAACTCTTTTTATTCCTTTATTTTTTGAAAAACCCAGTATCTTCAATATACTAAGATATTGTTATGAGATGTATTCGATCTACACATACACACACCTCCATCTAATGGGTGAAGAACATTCTATTTCTATGAATGGCAAACTAACGCCTCACGAAATGATGATTGTTCAATTATCTCCTACAACCTCTCAAAGTGGCCATTAAGATGACACTATTTTTATATATGATATATATTATGATTATGTTTCATTATGATTTTTTATTTCTCTTATATATCATAACTTTATGTTTTCCATTATGGGTAAACACGATAATCTCATTAGAGGAAGTGCGGACTACCGCCCCCTCAAAGTGATATGACTCGTTAATACAATATGTGGTATGTATAAAAGATAGAGTTAATGACAATATATATGATAATATACTGCAATTATGATATAACTATGTATCATTAGGTTTTAATTCCATTAAATATGAAATAGAAATGAATGTAGTGTTCATGCGTACGTATGGCTTACCATCTCCATGAACGGTGCATTTCCTTTCTAATATCTAAATGTTATGTACTATTATAAATACTTGTAAATACTGGATATATATGACATATATGATATCTAAATCATTAATATCATTCTTATGATAATGGATATTTTACCACATGAATAACTCATAATTATAAGTTATTCATTTTCGACACAAGTACCAAATATCGACAAAATGACCATTATTAACATAAATGACTATGTAATGTTTATAACATGGTAATAAGTGATATAAGAGGAATAATAAACTTGAAAAATGATCTGAAGCAAGTATAAATTAACATTAGTTTATTCTTAAGGACATTAAAGTATGGACATGTCAAGTCGGGCACGAGGTAAGGGACTTCTTCTCAATATCCTTTCTTTGAGGAATATTTTGTTTTAATACAACAATTTCTTTTATACGCAGTATAAAAACCTTTTAATTTTCATTTCATTCAAAGGGAATCTTTTTCTATGAATCCTTTTACTAAAGGAAATAAAGGAATGTTTCTTTTAATGTACGCGGTGACAATGACCTTTCCGCCACCGTGAGTATTACTTGATCTTTGGCTTCCTTAACAAACCATAATGTTTTTAAAAGGAAAAATAAATACCCTATAATTTATTATGTATTTTTGTATTGAAAATGGTTTTTATAATGGATTTTTATGTCAATATATTTAAGTTATATATTTTGATTTAAATGTGTAAATGTTTTGTTTCCTTTATATTTCTTTTATATGTTATGATTTTATAATGGTACTTGGAAATTTGACGGGTGGTTACGTGATAATCCAAATGACTGGTGGTGTCATGATAAACCAGGACGGATGGTTACGTTATAACCTCCAATGCATTGGGTATGGAAGTCAGCCATATTTCTATTCCATTTAGTTATATGTGTGGAAGTTGACTATATGGTTATTCCATTTAAGTATGTTTATGTACCATGTTATCTTTATATGATATGTGTTCTTCATATGGGTTTTATGGTGATCTTTTGGTTACAAAAGCGTAAGAAATGATATTTTATTCAGTGAAGAGTATTTACTAATTCATATAGGTGAAAAGTATTACTTATTAACAGGTATTCATGGTTTACTTGTTGTTTTGAAAAACTAACAATTTCCTTCTTTGTGTATTCCTTGCTAAGATTTTTATGCTCAACCCATGTTTTTGAATTGTTTTTCACATGAAATAAAGTGGAATAGGGTCAAGGATGGGATCAGGGAAAGTCATGCTGTCTAAAACATGGAATTGGACATGACTGTTTTTTCAGAGTTTTTATTTTATGAAGAAATGAAAACTGAGTAGATGTGTCTACTTTGTAACTTTTATGATGTAATATTTATGGGCTAATTATCTAAAACTCTAATCCTAAAAAGTTCCTCAATCTGAATTATTCATTTAACCCAAGATTAAGTAATGTTTTAAGGTCGTGTCCTTATAATATCACATGTTTCATATTTAGATCACATCAAAAAAGAAGAAGTAGTGAATAATAAATCAACAGGGAAATTGGTCCCTCCAAACAAGTCAATCACCCTTCTCATGCAAACGAGCTCTGACATCTCCAAAATAAGGCACTCAACCATCTTAAGAAAATAGAAAACTCATACCCATAAATTTTCAAAATAAAAAAGTAGTTCTTATTCTGTCATGAATTAATCAATTCATTATTCAGAAGTTCCAACTATGGAAAAACTTATACATCAAGCTATAACAAGATATCAAGGGAAAAAATTCTCTTAATATTTATTCCAGTTTCAAAAAACAGTAAGATGAACCATTATAAAATTACATTTATTTTTATTATTATCAACAAGAATAAAAATTATTCAAATTATTTACCAATTACATTAATTACATGTATGATAAAAAATAATTATACATTCACCCTCACATCAATTTTATTATCATAATATTACAATAATAAAAAGATTACAATTCCAATGCAAATTAATTATTTATTAATTCCATGTTCACATTGTTTTCTAATTTCAACATTATAATCCAGGCATAAAAACATACTGACAAAAAATAGAATATATGTATCATTATCATGAAAAATATACATACCATAATCACCATATAACGAAAAAATTATTCAACATGAAATCACTATAAAATTTCTTTAATACGGTGAAATATTTATAAGGTCATTTAAATTTCCATCGAAATGGATAAATCATGATCAATTTGAGATTTGATGTATATAAATAGAGAAGAAATGTGTCCATTACCTCAAATGCTTTCAACTTTATTCATAAAAGAACATACCATGTCACTTATCTCTAATGAGATCTCCCATAAATAATGATTCTATCTAAGAATTCTACCCCACAACCTAACCAAAAAATAACCAAGACAACCCTATTAGAAACATGGTAGATCATTATCCACTGCATTGAAATAATAAAGAGTGAAAAATGATATTGAATGAATGTGAAACCGTAAAACAATATAGATTAAAATCAACTTAGATCACTATGGATAAAATATGGAAGAAAAATAATATATTTAAGTTGAATAAAATCATAATAATCCAAGGTAGGGAGTCACTAATAACTAGAAATGGGAGGGGAATGAGCTGAAGGATATAGTACATGTAAAAAACTGAGTGGCAGCACCATTTAATGATGTGCTACATTAGGGACTGATAGGACTTGAAATCCCCTTTCACATCATGTAATCCTTGGGGTTATGATTATTCCAATAAATGATTCACCATTTATTATTTTTCCCAAAAAAATAGATATCATTAATAGACCCTACATAAGTCTTGAACCACTCTTTCACATCGCATAACTTTACATGTTGTGATTTCTTCCTAGATACTGAATTTTGTAGCCAAAAAACTCCAGACAACTTCTTGGACTCCTCCATGCATCACCAGCCTCAAAAAGATGAAAAAGGTATTGTCTACTCAGATATGGTACATTTTATTTGATACATATAAATAAATTATCATTCCGAAGAATCCATAACCATACATAGAGTGTAAATGAAAATGGGTCCTTCAAAGAACCACCCCACAAGATACCCCTCATATAAACCATCATATCAAGAGATAAACCACCTCATGCAGATGAATACCTTGAAAAAAATGGAACTAAATAAACTAGATCATAAACACTCTCTTTGAAGAGATACCACTCAATTGAGAGTAAATAGAAAACAAGAAACAATAGAAAATCATATAATAAAATAGAAGGGTCTACCTACAAAAGTTTACAATGTTATTATAGTGTAGATAAACATTGAATTTCATAGGGTACTGACTTCACACATGCGGCTCATATTTCCATTTACTCTCCTCTATGGAACTATGCTACCAAAATACACAAACCAAGGGAATAAAATGCCCACACATCACCTTCTATGGGTGGCCCTAGATCAATATAGGTTGGTCCTTGAAGGTTGCATCATCATCAACATCAATATCTCCCCAATCAATGAAATGTGAGTATACAAAAATATATCAACATATAAGTTACATGTTAATAACATCATGTATCAGAATCATCTTCAGGGGAAGTGATAACTGATACTCTATGAATCCTATATGATCAAAAACCTCAAACGGCCCAGTAAATCGAGGAGAA
Source organism: Viscum album (assembly GCA_963277665.1). Taxonomy (NCBI): domain Eukaryota; kingdom Viridiplantae; phylum Streptophyta; class Magnoliopsida; order Santalales; family Viscaceae; genus Viscum; species Viscum album. The sequence continues at coordinate 1,628,032,629 of OY728130.1, forward strand.
ACCATACATCCAGGACCAAAAAATCATTTCTAATGATCAGGAGTCCCTATTAAGAACACATGATCTCTAATGTAAAACTATATAAATCTTCTCCTATGACAAGTATTGGATTTATGAAGATCCCACAATACCTTCATCCTCTACCAAATTACTTGAACCATATTTGTGGTATATTTTATGAGTTTCATCCCAATAATTACCACCACTTTGACCAGAGTCCATTATAATAGAAAATTGAATGGTCAATAGTAAAAATCATCTAACATAACCATAACAATAGAGGATTGGAAAATATTTTTTTATGAAAACCCAACCACGGTTAGGTGACTCATCCAAAACCACCAAAATCAATGACACTAGAGTGAAACATGTGTTCAAGAGTCTTGGTGGTCCAATTCGTCATAATTTCCATCTTCAAATGAAAATAAATTCTAAGGTATAATGTAGAACCAAAATCATATTCGACCCCTCTCTGCATCTAGGAGGTAAAATGAGGATCCCAATCATAGGTGATCATTCTCGAGACTCAATGGACTCTTACCACCTCCTCTAGAGACATCCATGGAAATCCCTCCACTAAGATAGACTCTATGATTACTATAAAGTGATCTTTTTTCTTCAAATGATCCACCATCTCCCATATAGAAACATATCCTCCATGATATTGTGGATAAATGGAAAAGATTCCACCAATATGTCCTCCCACATCCACCAGGGAACATCCAAAGGATAGAGAAAACCATCTAGAACACAGTTCCTAGTCACCACCTACTAGAATACCAAACACTACGAAAAAAATTTATCAGCTACACACTTCAATCAAGGTGATGAAAACATACCTCATATGGCTCGGTACATCTTGTTCACACTAGGATGTACCTCCAAGTGTGAAATATGGAAATCCTGAAGAATCATCTCATGCATCACCAAAGGAACAAATAACCATCCCTAGAACAAAAATTGATTGTGCCCATCCGAATACCAACCATCAGGGGCGTCACCAAAGACAACGTGATCCCTAAAAACCTCTACCTCAGAATCCACCAACTAGGTATCCACCACAAAATTTAGTAAATAATATTCCACTATCTTCTAGAAAAGACAACCTCTACCATATCATTATGCATCACTAAAATATCTTCCATCACTCTCCATGAATCTATAGATTCAGACAGAGCTTCACTACATGAAATCTTACTCAGCACATCAGCTATAACATTCTCTATTCTAAGAATTTATAAAATATCAAAGGTGTAATAATATAATAATTCCACCAACCGATGCTGACGTGTGTTTAATTCACACTAGGAGAAGACATACCTTAAACTCTCATGGACAAGAAAAAGAACAAAACACTCAATGATGAGGTAATATCACCACATATGCATATAAAAAATGACTTACACTGACTCAAGATCATGTGATGAATATTTATTCTCATCTGGATGTAGCTTCTGAGACCCATAAGTCAAAAAAAAATTTATGCATCAAAATACAGCCCAAGCCATGATGTGATGCAACATCAAAAACCTCAAATTGTACTCCCTCTACTCGAAAACAATGATCTAGGGAACTGACCATATTTTCCTTTAATTTCTAAAATGATTCATGAGAATGGATAGACCACAATAATTCAGAATCCACTCGGTCATGTTTTTTGGTGGAGTCACAAACAAAGAGAAGGCTTCATCCTATATAGGAACCTAGATACAGGATACATTCCTAGTTGTAGCTCGATCCCAAACATGATATCCCATAGAGGGGTTAATGATAAAACCCCATCCATAAAGACATTGGTGTAATCTTACAATACTCTAGGAAAAAATAACTATTGAATATATGAAGAGCTCAGAATCATCTTTCCCATAAAATATAACAAGGAAGGAACATGCCTATGACCCATCCTATGGTATTTCTCACCAAAAAACACCCCTTTATCTCTTTAAGAATCACATAACCTGACCTAACTTTTGAATAATTCCATGATAACATGAACTTAATATAGTCAATCCATGTAGATGGTGATGTCATATGGTTGCATATCTAAACACAGGAAGTCTCGTAATAAGTTGTGCTTCCTCGACCCAAGCTCAAAATCTCTACATTCTACATACAAGACAACTCGAACACAAAATGGATTATTTAATGCTAAGGAAAATGGAATGCTCTCCACCTAGAGTCCAAAAGAATGGATATGGTTAGTTGATATTAATGATGTCATTGATCCTGAATCAAACTGAGTATGAACCCATGTAAAACATTATAAAATGGCACGTAGAATGATGTCAGACTGAAATGGTGCTGGTAATGATAAAGAAATAATCTTACCACAACCATATCCATGGCCTCTATATTGTTTCTTATGACCACCTAGATGACTTCACTACACTCTGTAGGAATGGGGAGAATCATGAGTGTATTATCTAACTCCCCCATCTCCTCTTTCCTAATCTTAAAATGGACCACCTTTGTTCTCATACATCGGCTGAAACTTCCTCAACAGAGGGACATGATGTAGAACACATAGTTCCCACTGACTGATTAGAAAGGTTAGGCACTCATTCAACTGATGATCTCATCATCCAAATGAAACAGATGCATATAATACTTTTCAATAAGTCTTAGTGCCACCAAAAATTTAGAAACTAGATTATGAGGGCTAGTAACTACCCTATACTGATGAAAAACACTTCTATACTAATAAATGGGAATCTCATAAAATATTTATACATCATGAGGAATCTTGAAGACTCCCCTATTATGATAATCTTGTTTTGTCCACTATCACCTCAATATCAACTATTTTCTAAACCACCACAATATATGTATTAATCATAAATGGGTTGACCTGACAAAAGTTCACTAGACACAAAGCCTCCTAAAAAATTCCTTCCCATGTCTTCCTCATCTAGCCATATGTCTAAATAATATCATATAAAGGTCCTGAAATAGATATTGAAATCTTACACACTAGAGTTCCCATATCTAAGGATAAGAAGATCACGTCGACTGGACATCTTCAAAGTGTAATAAGTAAACTTAACTATAAAAATTTCTTGTAACTTCTCTCATTGGACTAAAAACTCATCATGGTCCTTTAGATATAATAACCACAAATACCTTGTTGCTCCACACAACATCATCACAACTAACAAAACCCTATATTTATTTCAAGCACAAATCAGACTAAAAACTATCTTAACCTTTTACAACCAGTATTCTATGAATGAATATGTAATAGATCCCTGATACATCTATATACTCTAGCCTGAAACTCTCAGAGTGTCCTCATATATGTTTTTTCATCATCAACCTCTAGTATATGGTGATTTACTGACACATCTTGTTGAAAATCATAAGCGTGGCCCTAAGGAGGACTTCATCCTTGAGTTAGTAATATAAGAAGACAAAACAATTAGACCTCCTAATCCTATAATATGGAAAATTTATTATTAATTAATTAATTAATTATCGTTCTTTTAATGTCTTTAACCCATACCAAGGTCTACCCATTTCAAACACATTCATATAAAAGAATGATGCATGATACATTCCATGGTCTCTTCCCTGTAACCAATATCACTTTTTTTATTATGATTAGTAAACAGAGAGGTTTCTCTATTACTTCATAGGGGGAATTAAATAGTCATGTCTCATCTGGTCTCTTATTTTTATAACACTGAATAAAACATATCTAACATAGTATCCCTACCAACACATGAAACCTCATATATGCCTTACTCCAAAATCAATCCTATACATAAAAACATAACATTTGATACAAAAAATATCATGAACCTTTCCACACAAAGATACTTAAATGAGGGGAGAGGGATGTTGACTACTCAAGTACCACCTCAAATAGGCACTAGGTTGGACGCTACCACTGATCGTATAATAAACACACATAAGGGAGCCATTGACCTATATGAGAAAAAACTGTATAGAAAGATTTGAAGGATACACCCAAAAAAACACACTCTTTGACACACACACACACACACAGACATATAAATATATATCGCATGTGAAAACATGAAATGTCATAAAATACAAAAATAAATGAAATGGAATCTATATGTTCTAAAAAGTAAAGACGACATTGATAATGATGCCCAAACTAATCTTGCAAAACCAAAAGATAGAAACAAAATACAAGATCCCCATACTACTCTATATGACCTGAAAAATAGTTTATATATACGTACGGTGAAAATAATAGTATACTTAGTGGGAACCTCCCTATAATATCTCCTGTGAAATATAAAGAAATATTGTTAAGTCGCAATGAAAAACAATGAAACTAAATCATCGCCTAAACATGTATATTGTGTTTCTACCTTCACCATGGATAACTCTCACTTTGTATCATATTAAAGTGATCATATAATGGAATAATAAAACATCAAGGGTACCCATATCCCTCCTTCCCATTGCTTTTATACACTTCCCCAATTCCACATATCCTATACTATCTCCCTCTAAATGTAAGCCAACCTAAAGACACCTAGGAAAGGAATCACAACCTACACCTTTTTCATCACATTGTTACATCATCACATCTACATATAAATATATAGTAACCAAGTATTTTCTAGGAGCCACCATAGACAGTATGAAATATATCAAACCTGGAGTATTTTACCAAACGTTATTAAAGTCTACACATCAAGTACGTACCTCACAACAACACTTCATATACACATCATACCTATAGTTATACTTTTCATACTATGTTTGGTAATTCATGTGTGTGAAATAATTACAATCCATAAAAACCCTCTACACACGTATATTATAAAGTTAACCACCATGCATAATAGCCATGTAACTTCCATGAGAAGGGAATGTGGCCAGAGGGGGTAGTCAGTCATCCATACCCCCACTATGATATTTGGTAAAACACCCTCCTAGATTAAATTGGGTGTGAGTGTCCCTAGATGACATCGGAGGTGTAAAATAAGAAATAACTTAATATTAATGATATAATATAGCTCAAAAACCTTAGTATTAGAATAACCTAGTCTTAAAATCAACTGTGTATAACATCACTCAGACTCTCGGCTTCCAATTCTAAAGCCAGATATCCTATAATCACAGTATCCTATATGAAAGAGCTACATTAATTAATAATTTTCTATTGAGAATTTCATTTAATCAACTAATTAATTATCCTTTAATTAACCATTAACATAATTCCACATTACATTACATTAAATTTCATTAACCATAAATGAAATTTCCATTCCTTCTAGGAATAATCCATACTAAGTCCATGGCTTTTCACGATTAACAACATTTATGAATTTAAATTACATAATCAACCAAATCCAGGGGTTACCAATTATTTATTCATTATTGGTATCATTCCATATATGGGTACTCTATGAAAACCATACCAACCTCCCACTAAGTGTAAATATGTAACAAATCATATCTAGCAACCTCAATTTACGGGGAAAGGAATGCTTATAAAACTAGTAGCTCATTCAGTGAACATTAAATTGATTCAAAATCAATCACGCTAGATCTCAGAATCTCATCAATGGGGAATCTAATATTTAACCCATTATATGACCTCTAATTCCATCCACAACACCCACATGCATTTACCCATTCATCTCACCATCACATGCGTTAACTTCTTCCACATCATCTTGGTCTCCTAATACACTTATACCACATCATCCATCCCAAACCCAAAAATAGAAGGATCACATAACGTCCAGACCTTCCCACCCCATATTAGGAATCACATGGATAGAATTATCAGTACCATATTAGAAGGATAACATATAGATCACATCTAAAAAGTAATAGGAAAAAACAAGAACTCAATAAGGAAACTAAATCCTCAAATATGGCATTCATTCTTATCATTTAAATGAGATCTGGATAATCTATAACAAGACCCTAGACATTCTCAAGAAAATATGAAACTCAATCCCGATTAACTATTTTTACAAATAATTGGTTCATATTCCATCTTCAACAAACCTATTCATTATTCATAGTTTTCAAATATGAGAAACCTGATTAATTAATCTATAATGAGATATAAAGGAAAAACATGTTGTAAGCATTTATTATGGGTTCAAAAAACCATGAGAAGAAATATTTTCAATTAACATAAATTTTTATTGTTATCAGCTTTTAAAAACATACATTTTATTATTTATCAATTCAATTAATCATATGAAATTTACATTTATATAAACGTGCATACTCAAATCAATTTGATTATCATCGAATTAAAACAACAACTTGATTTCAAAAAATAGCTCTTATCGAATTATTTAAAACACAATTAATTAAAAATTAATTTGAACATTACATTATTTTCCATTTTCAACATGCTACATCAAGTGTACCAATATTATTACAAATCATATCATTTATATGAAACAGTATAGAAAAAAGATAGGGTAGTTGTTATAATAGTATATAAAAACGACATCACGAACAAGAGATAACAATCTAATTTATTTAATCCGGTTCAATAATTTTTAGGTTAATATCATTTCCATACAATGGTATAAATCATGATTAATCTATTATTACGCATAAATAAATAGATAATCAACAGATCCCATACCTAAAAATCCATCACTGTTCTTCACATGGTAACAGACCATGTCACATATCTTTGATCACCTATCTCACAAGAATTGTATCCATACTATGAGTACACAACACAAATAAACTAAAAAACCATTAAAACACCATTATAATCATGGTAGATCATCCTCCATCACATTTATAGAATAACGGAAGGAAAATAAGATTGAATATAGGGTAAATTCAAAGAAATGTATGTCAAACTGAACTTGGATAACCGCATATCAATGATGGATGACCAAGGATTGATTCCCATCAAAGTAAGTCTCAAAATAAAAATGGAGGGAGCCACTTGTCACCTAAAATAAGTGAGGGATGTGCTGTAAGTAGTAGTATCTGGAAAAAATAGAGCGGTTACACCCTTTAAATATTTGTTGCATAGGGGATTTACATGATGGGTAATCCCCTTTCATGTTGTGTAATAATCAGGGTTAATTTAACGTAAAATAACATATCTATTTTTATTATTTAAGATCAAGAATTTACACATCGTGATGTAGAACTACACCAGCGGTGAACAACCATTTCACTTTATGTAACATTAAATGATGTGAATTCTTTTCTTCTTCATTCCTTTTGTAGCCTAACCCCTCCAGACCACTTTTAAGCATCCACTGAGCACAAGGAGCCATGGTAAAATGATAAATGATTAATGTAATTGGATCTAGGGCACTTACATAGGTTTTTATACACTATTATTTTCTTTATCTTTGGTTCCTTCAAGCACGAATCATGATTTGAGTACCATTTTTTGGCGATTTCTTTATGTCATAAAGTCCCTTCCTCAAAATGAAAACATATCATTTATCTTCTCAAAAAAAATTAAATGGTTCTATTAATGTATAATTACATATTCAAATCAATAATGTGAAAGGTTGACATAAAAATAATTTTAAAGATCTTGTATTGACTTTTTCACATAATATTAAGAGAAAACCTAATTATAACATAATACGATTTTGAAATATATTTTTTTCTCCAAATAAATAGTATATTATAAAGTATGTTTCACTTGAAACCCCAAACTAAAATAATCTATTCGATATAAAAATAATTTTATAAATAAATATAATAATAATGAATCATATAATAAATAAAAATATTAAAATGAATTAGAAATTCATACAAGATAAGACTAAGAAAACTTATTTTATTAAAATTAATTTTTTTATATATTTTTTTCTCTAAATATTTTTTCCATTTAAAATATAAATTAGTAATTTTTTGAATTATAGTTTTCATAAATAGACTTTATTTTTTAATTCATCATTTAAAACATATTTTAGTGTGATTTTTTAGAGTTTATCTAATGTAATTGATTTTATGTGAATAGTAAAAATTATGTTTTTTACAAATTTTGTTATGTTTAGAACATTATCAGGATGTAATTATTACATAAAAAAAATATAAATTTATATTAATCCATATATATATTTATTGAATAAAATGAATCACATAAAAATAAAATGTTGAATTTATAAAACCTAGGATTATTGTTTCAATTATTTAAGCAATATTTTTAATCCGAATTTGTTTATATTTACATATATCAAAAATTATTTTTCATAGTTTATTGAAACATTAAATATGAAATAATCAATTTCATAATTTAGATAATCATTTTAATATTATTTAATATGTAAAATTTCATTTTTAGGCGTAAAAGTATGATTACTAGGATTAATGTTAACGACCATGATAATGTTGAAAGGGTGAAATTATTTTTGAGTAATTTTCAAATAATAAATTAAATAAATATATTTAATATAATCTATTGAAATTTATAAAAATATATTAACTATATTTTAATTATTAATTTAGGTCATATTAGATTGAGAATAATTTATAGTGGAAAAAATATATCTGAATAAAAATTTTATATATATGTACACATATTTAATGTTAAAAATTAAAAATTTTAATTTATATTATTTAGAAATTTTGTTATTTTATATGTATATTATATTTAGGATCGTAACATATAAACAATGTAATATGGTTTACCTTAAATATTTAATAAAATATAAATTACATTGTTAATAACTAGTTACCAATATAAAAACCCTAAATTGTTACATGTAAGAATATAGTGGTAAAATACATGAAACGTGTTTAAACTTTTTTTAAATTAAATAATAGAGAATTTATCTACCTTATGTCACACAAAACATCATTATGTAGATCTTGTAATCCATTTATACTTGAATAGTATCATACCATCACTGAAAATTTAATGGGAATTTAAAACATTTTCATTTTCATAACTTATAAAAGGAGATCACATCCACCACCATTGTCCAACCATTAATAATTCATAGGTTGACTAGAAATCTTCCATAGTCTTTTAAAAAATATCTTACTATTTCCAATTATCATTTATCTTTCCGAATGACTAGCTAAGAACCCTTAAGGTGTATCCAAATGGAGAACCTCTAAAGGGAGATTTAATGTTATCTACCTGGCACATTTAGTTCATTTCTTCTTCTACCCCTAAGAATATATATTGATCCAAAAAATTATGATATCATAAGTTTTAATAATGTGATTATATTATATTTTACTAATGGAATGTCCATTTTCTACCCTCTTCCCAATCATATGAAAAATGAAAATGTCAAATGTGTAACATGTGGACTACCACCTCTATAAGAACCATGATTCAGTTTTTAGAACCATTATAAAATGTTCGTTGGAATGAGGTATTTACTGAAAATATTTTATAAAAAAAATATTTTTAATATTCTTAAAATATAAAAAAATCATTCCTTATTTATGTTCTATGTAAATTTCCACTTAATCCATGCATAAATATGGACTGGCACCTCCACGAAAGTGACATATTTCATTTCTCATTGATTATTTTATTATTAATATATCAATATTAAAAAAAAATAAAAAACTAAATATATAAATAATATCATTATTCATCTATAATAATTATATTACACCAAAATAATCACTTTCTAAATAATATTAATCATCGATTGTAGATTTTAATTATTTGGGTTAGTTTAACATCCCACATTTACACTGGTATAAATTTATATCTGGGATTACTATGATATAATAAAATGGAATCTATTAGATAATAATTAGAAAATAATATTTGGTTTATTTTTTCAGAAAGACTCTAGTAACATTTATCTTATTTTTAATACCACACATTATTCATTAAAAAATTACTAAAATAAGTTCATCACTAAGTTAGTAATCATGAATCATAGAAAAACCACTTTTGAAATTAATTTACAAAATTATAATTCATCATAAGATATTTATTATATTATGTAATATGATATTTTAATGATGAAAATTCTTTATATAGACATGAATATACACCATCATTGCTATGCTAGTACAATGAAAACAATGGCATTGAATTACATCTCATGATGAAAATAAAATATAAATAACTAAAATATTTTTAATTAATGATTATTAATTATGTTTATAAAATTTTATTGGTATGTGTAATTTTTTTTAAAATTTTATTAAGATATTACTTTTTTTAAGGTAGGAGATTGAAGAATGGTCAACTAAGAAGGATTTATTGTAAGGTTCAGTTGTCTCTATTTTCAATTCCATGTGACTTGTTTGATATTATACACAGAGTTTAATTTTATATTGTTTTTTGATGAATTATTTTATTAGTTTATTATTAATATATTTATTATAATGATATTTTAATATCCATTTCATGGATACCCTCACATGTTATTTTTATTCGTACATTATTAATATCCTAAGGGGGTTTTCACCTCAAATTTTCTGCATCATAATATTATGTGTATTCACAAATTGATACATTTTTTTGTGTTTATTTTTTCCATGGATTTTATCTTATAATTTTTTTCTAAAATATAATTTATTTATAAATATATATCAAGTTTATTCCTTCAAGGTATTTTGAGTCAATATAAAAAAAATCTTAGGATATTCTCTTAATTTAATTTCATTCATTATGGTAAAATGATTTTTATTAAACATGTTGTTTTTAGATTATTTTGTTCCATGCTGATTACTTTTTATAGATACTTATATTACTATCTAGTGGAAAATATTTTACCTTTATGAAATTATTTCTCAAAAATTATGTCATTATTGAAAATAAATCCCATTATTTTTAACAATAGTTTCCCCTTATTGCCCACATTTTCTTTTCCCATCAATATTATACTTTATATGTGGAAACCTAATTATGTGTAACCTCATGTAACCCTCATATTTCCTTTTTATTGATTCAAAATTTATTTTTCCGCTTTTAAAAAATCCGGTTTCATTAAAATCATTTTAAAATATTAAAATAGGGTTACTTTAATTATGACTTTATTTACATTTCACTCAAAATTTCCTCAGGATAAACTTTCTGTGTCTTTTTTCATGGATTAATTATTTATAATTATCTTCAAATTTAAGTGTTTTAAAATGTTCTCACATTACATTTAAAATTATTCTTCAAAAATTGACAATTAACTTATTCTTTTATGATATTGTCATAAACATTGTATAACAACTATTTTTCGATTTCACATCTATTTTCCACATTATCCCAAGAGGGTTTTATTTATTTAAAAATTATATTTCCAAAATTTCAGTATTAATTAAATTATAATAATTTGGGGGATTAAACACATGGAAATACATTACTGTATTTATATTACCTAATCTTGTACTTTGTATCAAAATGGGTTTCTTTCCAATTCTATTCCTCTATAAACACAATACATATTCTTACTTTTATTTAAGGGTTTTCAATTGTATGGAATAATTTGATTGATTTGGGAAATTATTGAGTTAATTGTTTACCCTTCTTATATGTACCAAATAAATACCATATACCTGAACATCGTAATTGAAGGATATTTAGCAATAATGATACTAAATATATTCTTATACCCATTTATTTATGGGTTTATCATGTTATGATTATAGATGGAATTAAAACTTATTTATTTATATGATTCTATTGGAAAATGATATTAAAACCATTTTATTTCTATGGTTTCCTATGATATAATGAATGATTTATTTCTAGTGGTACACATATTTTTAGATTATTGATGGGTGGGTTCTTATATCCTCATAAAATTCATTAATTGAATGTGTATATCTTACGAGACATGTATACATGAGAACAAATTAGTTTCTCACATGTGTGGGTGAATTTTTGTGACTCACAAAGGTGATTATTTCCTATGCTAATTTTAAACCACATTTTTATGGAATCGTGATGTTTCACTCTTATGTATGATTTTATTGATTAATGTTTCCAAAATCATTAAATAAAGTATTTTTATTTATTCAGTGGATCATGATTTTTGATCTATGATTTCATTGAGTACTAATATCTTACATATACCTTGATTTTATTAATCTATTTATATTATTAATATTTATGATCACTAAATTTGATTTCTTATTTTTACCCTTAATAGGAATTTGTACTCACCCTCGTTATTATGTTTCTATTTTTTAGGATATGAAGATCATTGTAATTTAATACATGTCTAGAAGTGAGTCTATTGTGCATAAATTATATATAAATGTTCGCAAGTATTATGAAATTAGTTTTTTATATATCTTATCCTCAATGGAACTGACCTTATGTTCATGGGGATATGTGTTTATTTTTTATATGTAATAATTAACTTCTAAAAATGATGCAAGATAAAGATATGTTTGGTTTAGTTCATCTCAATTTATATCATAGGCTATGTTTTTAGAATTTGATTTTAGCACCAGAAATGGGAGTGTGGGTATGGGGGGCCATGGTTGGTATTAGAGTACGATTTAGTTATTTTTGAGGATTAAGGTAGTTCTTTTTGAATAATTGTATTTCATAACATTACTAGAAACCCTATAGATTAGTCTAATGGATAAGTATATGCATAGAGTAAAATCTAATTTTTTTAAAATAATTTGAGTATGTGGATTTATTAAAAATATGAACCATATATGGATACTAGAAAGCGTATGTTGTTGTGGAACAAATTCACCTATGGGTAATCATTTTGAAAAGGGTTGTATGCGAGAGAATTTAATATTCACTCATTGCATGATTAGTACGCCTATGACAACACACATAGCTAACCACCCTTAAGGGATATTCATTTGTTAATAAAATTATCCTTATGATCCATTACATAGGATTTATTATGTTATGGAATTAGGCTAAAGAGTGTTAATGAACACAAATTGAAGAAAAATGGATTAAAAAGAGAGTGATTTAGACGTAACTAAAACCTAATATGGGGATCATAATGAGTAATACAATGTGAGGTTGATTTTTTTATACAATAATTAATGATAATTATCTTATAATGATTATTTTTCCTCACTAATGTCATCCATTTATGATTTTCATACTGGATGAATCCTAAAAGAACCATGTTAACAAATGATTTCATGGATATAGTGGATATTTTCTTAATAATAAACCTAACAGGTTAGGATATTGAGTGATAAATCATGTTATTATGCCAAACCATCTATCAAGATTTTTAATTAACAATGTGAAATTAGTTGAGTTTCCAATTACACTAAAGAAGAGGTGCATAAAATATCATGGATTTTCAAGTGATGAACATGATGATGGAAATATTATCTAATTTAATTTGTGTCCAAAATGTGTGAATAGGAACCTACAGAAATATATTAATTGAACTAGACGATGTTTTATATGTGGTAAAGGGGGGAATAGAACACAAATTTTCAAAGGAAAGATGAGTAAATATATTAACATGATAAACAGAAAATAATGTGTTACATATCCAAACCTAATATTTTATGGTATAAACCACATATGAAATTTTATCTTGAGTTATGTCTATAATTTAGATATTTGATTTTTTATTAGATAGTGATAATTAATATTCAACAAATTTAATTTATTTATGTTAAAGAATATAAGACTATGATATTTCTAGAATATAATATTTTCACTAAATAAATATTATGTTTCGTTGGTTGTTTCACTTGAAACATTAATCTAAAAAGATCCTCCATATAATAAATGAATATTATTAAAAACATTTATGAATAATAAAACATAAATTACATAAATATTTTTAATCAATTAGAAATCCATACAAAATATGATTCATAAAACATAATATTATAAATGGAAATTTTAAATAAAATCAATTTTTCTTTATATCCTGTATTTTAATTTGAAAGGTAAATTTAAATATTTTTAGAAATTCATTAAATTAACATAATGTTTAAATTGAAAATTTCAAAATTATCTTTGGTTACATTATTATTGTTTTTATAAAATAATGTTTTTAGGTGAATTGAAAAAAATACAATTTTTACTATTGTTGTAATTCTCATTACATGATAATGAAATATATAATAAATAAAAACATATGAACTTTATATTAAAGAAATTATAAATTTAGATATAAAATAAAATAAAATTATGATTTCTATATTAAATATTTAAAATCCATGTTTGTGTTTTTGGAAACAAAAGTATCATTTGTTAGGTTGGAATGTTGATAAAGACATGGGGGTAGTATTCTACCCTTTTTAAAACACATGAAATTTTTAGAACTGCCCCCCCTTATAACTTGGGATGTAATGTTGTGTTATCTTCTTCAAAATAATATGTAGTTAAAATGAAAGTGGAAGACACAAAAAATTTATAGGTGTTCGGGGAAACAAATGTCCCCATAGTCTAATCCACCAGCACTCTATCTGTGAGATTAATGATCATCACCAGGAGATAATTTTAAATATGATCTCAAAAGATAAGTGAAAGACCCTCCAACTGGTTAAAACATAATTTATTAGGATTTAAATATGGACTATTATTATCCTTAGAGAAATTCGACGCCCATGTGTTCAGAAATAAAAAAAGATTTTATTTAATTAGAAAAATCCACCTTGATATAATTTTGATAAAAATGATGAAACTCAAATATGAAGATATATATAATATAAATAATGAATAAATTAAAGGAATTTTATTTACGAAAAATCTCCAAACTTCTTATATAAAATTTATTCAAAAAATATAGTATTAGGGTGAACAACTTTTGAAGAAGCAAACCAAACACACAACAACAATTATAACATGTATTTCACTAAATGTATTTCTAAAAGATTTAAATAAATATAGTGTATGAATCAAAAATAAAAAGAAATACTTTTAAAAAAGGATTATCTGTTCAATAAAAATAAAAATACATCCTTATTTTTAGGAAATAGATTCATATTTTTCTTATGGATCAGAGAAAGAAATCATTAGTGAAAAAATAACTCCAAAACATATATATATAAAGAGAAATAAATAATTATTATTATTTAATTCTTGTGATGATGTTCAGAAAATGTCTCTAGGTAAATCTTGATTTTGAAATTCACCGTTTTTTTTTGAAATTTAAATTTAATCAATCATGGAAAAACATAAATTCAATAAAGAATGGAACCAAATAAACCATTTATTAATATCCTTTGAATTATCCTTTTAATTTTTTTAATGAGATATTTACTCTAAAAAATCATTAAAAAATATCATAGTAATTGAAAATTCAAGTCATTCAAACGAGATATGAAACATGGGGTTTCTCAATATGAGGACAACACAAAAATTATGATTTCCAGCATATGGTTGATACTAATCATAGAGCTCAACAACATGGGGTATGATACTAATGTGAGATTAGTCACATTATGTACATAAAAAAAGTTAGGTACACAAGCATGGAGATATTTATCAAAATTTATGTTCCTAATCAAAATTTTCAACTCAAAAATGGGGTTCCAAACATGGTGTTCAATATCAATGTGAGGTTATAAAGGAAAATTTCTACAATGATTCAATATTTCATTAAATATCCTAGAATAATTTTAAAAGTTTATTTCACCCAAAAATAAAGATTAAATAAAATACTTCCATAATTATAGTAAAAATAAAATAATTTTTAAACTAAATAAAAACATGTAATCCAATTAAATTATCTTATAGATAAAAAATGATGGTGTTTGTGAACATCAAAATAAATGACAAATAAATGAAATATTTATACATAAACACTAGTATAAAAATATCACTCCCCCTTTATTGTAATAAAAACTCTAAACCAATAAAATAATGGTAAACAAAATAGGTTACAATAAGTTTTGATCTAAGGATATTTTTAAAGCACAATATATTTTTTATGAAATTCCTCAAACATTAGGTGGGATCAAAAATATTGTATAAAAATAGGGAAAAATATAATTGATTTTTCCCAGAACTATATGTGAATGCCACATAATCCTAAAAATAAGATATTTGATAATGGATAGGTTTAATACATAAAAAACAATCATATATAAAACGTAAATAAAATAGAAGATGAAAAAATAATTTCACTTTTTATTAATTATTTCAGATTTCCTTGAATTTCAATTTAATGACAAAATGATTAAGGTTGAGGGTGAGATTCAAGGTTTATAGAATGTTGAGATCCATCAAAAGAATAATTTTGGGTCAAAGAATCCCTATGAGTCTGGTAAACATCCATTAGCTCCCTTATCAAATCATTGAAATTTTTATTCAACAATTCATCCCACCCACTCAAAATTTTCCCTTAATCCTGAATCACATTTTCCAATTCAATCAATGTAACCATCAAAAAAAATTTAAATGTTATGAAAGGACACTAATTTTTTCTCCATCATTTAGCCTAACTATTTGAGAGAAAAATCTTACTCCACGTTCTACATAAAATATTATTTAAAACTGTTATTTCTGACATTTCAATAGAGTGTGTAGTGTCACGCTATCACAATAAAATCATTGAAAATTGTCATCAATTATAGAAAAATTACCAGAGGGAGGCTCAAACTGTAGTACCCCTGGTTTCTGGTAAGTAACCCTTGTTTTATGCTTTTTAAGTGCATGAAGTTTATGGGAGATGTTTGGGGAATGTTTGGGAGGCTGTTCAAGCGTAAAAGGGAAAAATGTGGGGATGCACATACTGCGCACGATTTTCCAAACCGTGCGGAAGCCGTGCAGGTGGTGGTCTCTTGGACATAATAGAGCGCACGGTGTGCACATGGTTTGGGAAAACCATGCGATGAGGCCGTGCATGAAGTATGGATGAGGCATAAGCTAACACACGGTTAGCGCACAGTTAGTCAAACCGTGTGGACTAACCATGTAGTCACATAATGTTAGATACTAAATTTGAGGATCTAACTCGTTTTTCCATTAATTTCTTTTTTTAATGCCCCTAAGAGGCCCTAAATCGGGATTACTCTCCCTTGAAGGTTAGAGGAATTCTCCCAGGAATTCCGGAGGCAATTCAAAGGGTTCTCTTGGGGAATCGAAGCCAGATTCTTAAGTAATGTGATCATTCTTGATCGTTTCTTATATCTACTTAGATCTACTTCTCCTCTTATTTATTTTTCTTAGATCTACGCCCGTTATGGGTAGATATAAGGGTTTTGATGCCAAATATTACAAGATTTGGTCTTGGTTGTGTTAGGAGGAGTGATCTAAGGAGGATTCATGGAGTTTTGACCCGGCGTTCTTGAGTGTTCTTCATCCATTGCTTGGTATCTCCCCTTTTGTTGAGGTAGGTGGCTTCACTCTCGACTCCTATGGCTAGAATAGTTTGTCTTAGATTTAAATTGGTTTATTTGAATAAAATGGATTGTTGAAATCATGAATTAAATCTTCTCTATTGGTGATTTAGGTTTTAGGTGATATTGTGAAATCTTGGTGAATTGTTGTGCAAAGTGATGTGGATTCTTGAATTTAAAATGTTTATTTTAAATTTTATGGTTGCTGAAATAGGAAATGGTTTGATGAAAATGGGTTTTTAAATAAAAAAGAATAGTATTGAAATGATTTGATATTGAAATGGTTTTTATGAAATTGGTTTTCAATAAAAGGGTTGTTTTATTGAAGTGGTTTGAATGTGTTAAACACACATGGTTTGATGGAAATGGTTTTCAATATAGGTCATTTTATTTAAAGGTTGTATTTGGCATGATTATTGGTATTGTGTGGTGTGTGTTCATATTGCATTTTACTGGGATTGGTTAAAATAGGACCTTGTGCTCGGTGCCAAACGTTTAACGGCACATAGTGACTTTAAGTACGAGGCTTGGTTGAAATATTACCTTGTGCTCGGTGCCAATGGTGTAATGGCCCATGGGGAAAAATTACCTTGTGATGATTTTGTAGATCGACGAGAGACCGCTCATGAGTATGGAACTATCATAACGAAGCATGCATGGTTGATTTCATGGGTTTGTGAAATGGTTGGAAATTCCAAAAAGGGATGTTTGTTGAATGGTTTGAAAGCTTATTTGATTATTTTTTTGGAAAATTAACTTGTTTGAAAAATTGGTTTTGATTTCTCATGGAATACCTTTGGTGGTGAATGGTATTGGAACTTGTTTATATTTTGTTATAAACTGCTTTTGTGAAATTTTTTTATATAAAATGTTTTTATATAAATGTTGCTAACTCTTTTTTCCTATTGGAATGAGTAGGGAAGTATTTGGGGAAACCTACTGAGTTTTATACTCACCCCTGCCATGCCACTTTGGTGCTTTTGCAGATTCTGTTTTCTGGGACACAGGTAAAGGCAAAGCATCTCATTGCTAGTGGATGGTTGTGAAGCCTGGGAAATGTTGTAGAGCTTGGAGTTTGTCGGGCATAGAGTCATGGAGTATCTTGAGAGTCTTGGGTTGTTTATCCACTATGCATTTGTTACTTTTTTCAGTCTTCCGATGTTGTGTACTTTGATATGGTTGTTATAAATTAATTTGTTGCTATTTTCTCTCATTTATTCATGCATCATGTAGTTATGTTGAGTTTTGGTAGGTTGGTTTATGGTTTATCACTTAATGGGTAAATGATCCCCCACATGTATTAGAAACCCTTCGGTATTTATTTCCTACATTTGGCACCTTAGGGATGTCGCTTAAGGCCCAGTAAGGACTCATTGTACTCTCAAGCCAATGAGAATTGGCGGGTCATTACAAATGGTATCATCTTATTTGGTCTCTCCCTAACAAGTAGTCATTAATGTTCTTGGTCTTGGAGTTGAAATTACTTCTTATTTATTCCATTGGTGGTCATCTTAGACAATAGTAGTATTGTCGGATCTTGAAATGTATATTATAAAAGGACATAGCTAACCCGTTTATGCTGAAATTTATGTTACCAGGGTTTTGGGTACATAATAGATTTGGATACACTTCTAGGATGTTCGAAATCTCATTCTCATGGGTTTAGCCAATAAGATGAGAATTACATGCATTGTAGAGGAATGAATTCCCACTAGGATTTCATATCTCATGGTCAGGAATGAGTTATGATCTTGTGAAAAGATGTAAATTTTTTAAAAATATAGAATTGATTTTCAAATGAATGATTTTGAAAATTGGATATTTGGTGTATTTTGAAAATGGATTAATTTTCATAAATTATGTTGAATGTTTTCAAAAATGGTTGAACATGGAAAAATGTTGTTTTATGATAAATGTTGTGATAGTTGATGTGATAGAATTTGAAAGGCTATGCCAACAATTGCTTGGGAGTGAGATTGACAGAGTTTGTGGTTGGTTTAGAAAATGGCATTTGGTAGGCGTCATCATAACCAACCTAAAGAAGAGGTGGAGAATGTGGTTGTACCAGAACCATGCGTGAACCAAGAGTTGGATAACAGTATTGTCCAAGATTTTCAAGCTTTTGATACATGGAACCATAGGAATGAACCAAGGCACGTGGATCACGCCATCCAATTCATGAAACGGAATCCACCTAACATTCGAGGTGATGCTGAACCCAAAAAGACGGAGGTGTGGCTAAGCAGGATGAATTAAATCTTCAATGTCATTGGAACACCAGTGGAGCTGAATGTAATGCTGGAAACATATATGCTCGGGGATCATGCATGTCAGTGGTGGGATTTAGCGGTGAAGGAAAAATTGTATGAATGACTTACATGGGAGGATTTTGAGGAATTTTTCAACAAACAATTTTATCCTCACACGTTCAACATCCAAAAAACAATGGAATTTTTCAGCCGGAAATAGGAGAACATCTCTGTCACATAATATGAAGCTAAATTCATGTATTTAGTACGTTTTTCACCAGTGGTTGCTGAGAGTGAGTCGTTAAAGGCACACATCATCGAATCAGGGATAAGACAGTAGATTTGATCTAAGATTGCGGTGCTATGTGTCATGGACTATAAAAAAATAGTGAACATAGCTATGGTTGCAGAACGTGATATCTCGGGATCAACAGGAGGAAGCATGATGATACCCACGAGAATGGGTGGGAACTCTAATGCTGGAAACAAGAAAAAGAGTGAGACCTACATTCAAGGTGGGAGTGTTAATCAGAACAAGATGGCGGGTTCAGTAATCCTTCCTCCACCACCCCAGAGAAAATCTGGTTGCTTTCAATGTGGCTCTTTTGATCACGTGAAATGAGAATGTACAGCACCACCGAGAGCATGCCACAATTGCAACAAGATGGGGCAGGAACAACTCCATCATGCTTACCACTATTCCTAATGGGCTATACATCCGGGTACACAAAATATGTACAAGGTGTTGAAGACGCTATTTTGGTGGAGCGACATGAAAAGGAAGGTGGCTGAGTTCCTCTTGCGATGCTTAACTTGTCAGCAGGTTAAATCGGAGCATCAGAGACCATCTGGTATGTTACAGTCCATACTAATCCCAGTGTGGAAATAGGAGAAGATATCAATGGATTTTATTACAGGTCTTCCAAGAACGGTCCGGAAACACGATGCCATCTGGGTGATAGTGGATTGTTTAACCAAGTCAGCCCATTTCATCCCGATTCATGAAACTCATACGGTGGAAGATATTTCAAAAACCTATATCTGGAAGTGGAAAAGAGACATGGTGTACTAGTGTCTATAGTCTCAGACAGAGATGCGAGGTTCACATCGGTTTTCTGGAAATCATTACAACAAGCCCTGGGGACTCAGTTTTCGATGAGTACAGTGTATCATCCTCAGACTGATCGGAAATCTGAGTAGACGATACAAACGTTGTAATACATGTTGTGGGCTTGTGTAATGGATTTTGGTGGTTCTTGGGAGGATC
Organism: Viscum album; assembly: GCA_963277665.1. Lineage (NCBI taxonomy): Eukaryota > Viridiplantae > Streptophyta > Magnoliopsida > Santalales > Viscaceae > Viscum > Viscum album. Next base: position 1,628,053,338 of record OY728130.1, read on the forward strand.
ATATACCCTTAGTGGAGTTCTCATACAATAAAATCTATCAAACCTTGATACGTATGGCTCCGTTTGAAGCATTTTATGGACTTCCTTGTCGATCTCCACTATGCTGGGTGGAAATTGGTGAAACTTCACAAGTCGGGCTGAGCCTTGTCCAAGAAACAATGAAGAAGATTAAGTTGATTTGAAAAAGGTTGGAGACGGCTCCAAGTCATCAGAAATCTTATACAGATCACCGTCGCAGACCATTGTCATTCATTGTGGGTGATCATGTCTTCTTGAGGATCTCTCCAAGACTTGGACATCATCGGTTTGGGAAGAAGGTCAAATTATCTCCTCGTTACATAGGCCATTTTGAGATACTGGAATGGGTTGGAGAGGTGGCATATCGGTTGGCATTACCACCATGGTTCTTTGCAGTGCATAATGTGTTCCATGTATCTCTGTTGAAGAAGTATCAGCCTGATCCTGACCATGTGATCAGATGGGATCACGTTGACCTAGATCCAGATGCTTCATTGCTACATATTTTGGTGCAGATTGTGGATAGGCAGGATAATGTCTTGTGTGGAAAAAGAATCTGTTTAGTGGAGGTTTGGTGGCAACATGGTCAGATATAGGAGGAAACTTAGGAACACGAGAATGAAATGAAAGTGTAGTGGCCAGAACTATTTCAGGCAAAAGATGGTTTTCTACTTTCTGAGGACAGAAAGGCCAATGGTGGGGAGAATTTAGTACCCTCGGTTTCTGGTAAGTAACCCTTGTTTTATGTTTTTAATTTCATGAAGTTTATGGGAGATGTTTGGAGAAATTTTTGGAGGCTTTTAAAGCATAAAAGGGAAAAATGTGGGGATTCACGGGCTGCGCATGGTTTTCCAAACCGTGTGGAAGCCGTGTAGGTGGTGATATCTTGGATAGAAGAGAGTGCATGGTGTGCGCACGATTTGGGAAAACCGTGCGGTCACTTTATGTTAGATCCTAAAATTGTGGATCTAAATTGTTTTTCCATTAATTACCTTGTTTAATGCCCCTAAATATCCTTAACTCAGGATTACTCTCCCTTAATGGTTAGAAGACTTGTCCCGGGAATTCTAGAGGTGATTCCAAGGGTTCTCTTGGCAAATTGAAGCTGGATTCTTAAGGTATGTGACCGTTCTTGATCGTTTCATAGATCTACTTAGATCTAATTTTCCTCCTCCATCATTTTCTTAGATCTGCATCCATTATGGGTAGATATAAAGGTGTGGATCCCAAATATGACAAGATTTGTTCTTGGTTGTGTTAGTAGGAGAGATCTAAGGAGGATTCATGGATTTTTGACCCGGTGTTCTTGAGCGTTCTTTGTCCGTTGCTTGGTTTCGCCCGTTTTTTTGAGGTAGGTGGGTTCACTCTCGACTCCTCTTTCTAGAATTGGTTGTCTTAGATTAAAATTGGTTTATTTGAATAAAATTTATTCTTAAAAGCATTAAATAAATATTCTCTAGTGATGATTTAGGTTTTGGGTGAAATTGTGAAATCTTGGTGAATTGTTGTGCAAAGTTATGTGGCTTCTTGAATTTAAAATGTTGATTTTAAAATCTGGGTTTTAGGAAATTGAAAATGGTTTGATGAAAATGTGTATTTCAATAAAAAGAGTTATATTGAAATGCTTTGATATTGAAATGGTTTTGATGAAATTGGTTTTCAATAAAAGGGTTGTTTTATTGAAATGGTTTGAATAGGTTGAACACACATAGTTTGATGGAAATGGTTTTAGATAAAGGTTTTTTATTGAATGGTTGGTTTTGGCATGATTTTTGGTATTGTGTGGTGTGTGTCCATATTGCATTGTACGGGGCTTGGTTGAAATAGGACCTTGTTCTCGGTGCCAAACGTTTAATGGCACATGGTGATTTTAAGTATGAGGCATGGTTGAAATATGATCTAGTGCTCAGTGGCAAAGGGGTAATGGAACATGGGGAACAATTACCTTGTGATGACTTGGTAGATCGACGAGAGACCACTCATGAGTATGGAACTGGCATACCGAAGCATGCATGGTTGATTTCATGGGTTTGTGAAATGGTTGGAAATGCCAAAAAGGGATGTTTGTGGAATGGTTTGAAAGATTATTTGGTTATGTTTCTGTAAAGATAACTTGTTGGAATTTTTTTTTGATTGCTCTTGGAATGCCTTTGGTGGTGAATGGATTTGGAACTTGTTTATATTTAGTTATAAACTGATTTTGTGAAAATGTTTGATATAAAATATTTTTATATAAATGTTGCTAACTCTTCTATCCTAGTGGCATGAGTAAGGAAGTCATTGGGGAAACCTACTGAGTTTTATACTCACCCCTGCCTTGGCACATTGGTTCTTTTTCCGATGTTGTTTTCCAGGACACATGTAAAGGTAAAGAATCTCATTACTAGTGGTTGGTGGTGATGCTTGGGAAATGTTGTGGAGCTTGGAGTTTGTGGAGCACAGAGTTTTAGAGTCTCTTGGTAGTCTTGGGTTACTTATCTGCTGTGCATTTGTTACTTTTTTCAGTCTTCCACTATTGTGTACGTTGATATGGTTGTTATAAATGAATTTGTTGTTGTTGTCTCTCATTTAATCATGAATCATGTAATTATGTTGCGTTTTGGTTGGTTGGTTTATGGGTTATCTCTTAAAGGGTAAATCGTCCCCCACTTGTATTCAAAACCCTTTGACATTTATTGCCTGCCTTTGGTGCGTTGGGGATGTCACTTAAGGCCTATTAATGACTCATTGTACTCTCAAGCCAATAAAAATTGGCGGGTCATTACACAAACCTTATCAACACATCACCATATCGATCTATAGTAGATATGTATCACCTTCCCTACCGGTATTAGAGACTCTTATAGAAATAAACCAAATTAAAAAAACTTCTTAAGATCACATATAATTTATTTTGATTCCATCGACTCAACTATGATATTTCCAACCTAGTCTATGATACCCCTCTTTGAAGAATCAATATATTTCACAGATATTAAACATTCCTTTAAATTTATATATATATTCTCAAGAGATTCATATTCTATATTGGAGATAGATACTTATGTTGAGTCATAAAAATTGTTTCTAGAACTATCAAGTCGTATTTTATGATTTATGACCTCATCTATCAATAAGTTAATATTTAGAAATGGATTTCACATAAATTTAGAGCATGATCATGAAAATCGAAATCATCTTTATATTTTGGGTGCACTACATCAACCATACGTAGGGTTCTCCATCTTAACCTAATTAAAGGTGCGAAACATATAATAGTAAAATATATGTAGACTAAAACTATATGATCACTTCATAAACTTCTTAATATTTTTTAATAGTAATTTCTATTTAATTTTCATGTATGTTAACTGGTTTATCTTCAACCAATTTAGTTTTAGTGGGAATATGTGAACTAAAATTCTCAGTAGAATGATATTCCTCAATTCCTTCCAATAAATATGATTTAGTATATTCCTAAACATTGTGTTACACAACATGATTTACCATCTCAACTTGACCTTCTACTACTACTGTCAACTGAACTACATCTTCTACAATAAACACAATAGCCATGAAAACGCTTTATTCAAATATTTAACCAGTTTTTCAACATCACTAGCAACATAATCAATAAAGAGATACAATTTTGTACGTACTTATATTCTCCTAGCATTATGAGTGTGCATAATACCACTATTTACTTCAGTAAATGGTTCTTGATAAATTGTGGGAAACTAAAGGAATCCGAAAATTTTGGTTGGAATTTTCTAATCTATAACATGCCTACTTATAGTGCTTGTTGGAAGAGTATGTGTAATAGTATTGGGTTCCTCTAAACATATAAAAAATCAAGACCTATAAAAATATCCTCCCATTTTAGATTTATTAATTTCATCTATACAAAACCTTGATGAACTTTTACAATTCAATATTATGTTCCACCGTCAACAAGAAATCCTAATGTATTATCATATTAAACACCAACAGGATGAAGCCTACAATTTCATACACACTAATAGAAATAAAACTTCCTTTTTGTTATAGAAGAAAAAAACATCGTAATAATGGAATCTTAAATATATACAGATTCTAGAAATCATCACTCTAATAATTAATAAGATACACCAACCTACCATAGGGATTAAATGACATCCTTGAATCCTTTTTCGGTTGTGATTCATGTATATTAAAATGCATCACATTATACTTAACATGATTTCTCTCATATCGAGAAACATGATATAAATATTAAAAAAATAATCTTCTTAGAATCAATAATCCTTGGAACCATAGTTGTCTGAATGAACATGAAATAAACCTTTTGGCCAACATTTAAATCCTTTACCAGTATCTTTTTAGCTTGATATGTTCTAAAAATAAATGAAATAATGACCTATAAGTTTTTAACTCCATATCTAATAAATCATAAATTGAAATTAAAATTCTCCGCATGAGAGAACTGTGAAATTTTATCTATCTGGACTATCAACAATAAGAACTTATTGTCATTCAACATTGAAAAAATTAAATCCTAGCTATTTAAAAATATGAACTGAGCATTCTCCTAGAACACTTTTATGTATATTTCAAAATAATATTTAGAATTTTTACCATAAAAAATGAACTACAACCCCTGAAATCGTAATACCTACATCAACATCAAACTCAATACAAAAAAAATTAAATGTCGACATTTTTTCCCTATAAGAGTAGATGATCCATAATAGAACTCATTTTTTATTCACCACACTAGGACCATCCTCAATATCCCTATAACGTTTTTTCATTTTAATAATCAATCAATGTTGTATTTTTCAAAATATCTTGGTATTGAGAGACTAATAGTTAAAGATATCGAACGGTCGATATTTCGAAGGGTGGATAGAATGAAATAAATTATCTCTGATGGTTTTAGGTGACTCTTATGTTTCTAAATAAGGTTATTCATAGTAATAATTTGGGCTTTTACAAGAGAAAAAATATTTTTATAAAATAAAATAAAAAAATGAAAAAATTTATATAAAGGTATATTAAACAAACCATCACAAAAAACATTAAAAAAAGATAAACCCATAACAAATCACTAAACTAAACAGAAATTATCAAAATATAATATATTTATTAAAAATAAATAAACATAACAAACCATTAAAAATGTAAAATTTTTATGGGAAGTGGTTTAGTAAAATTGGTAGCAATATGATATTCATTATTAAAAATTATCAAATAGATATCCCATTTTTTGACATGATTTCTTAAGATGTGATAAAAACAATATTATTAATTTTATAATGACTCATATGATATTTTGGAATATTTATTGCACTAGTATTATTACAAAAAATTTAGTAAATGATCCAAATTAATTTCAAAATTCATATGATTGTGTTAAATCCATAACACATTAGCACAAAAACTACAAATAGATATGTATTCTCATTTAGTAGTTGAAAATGTAATTTAATGTGTCATATTACATGACTATGAAAATAGATATTTTAATAAAATGTTATAGGTTCCTAATTTTATTTTTATATATAATATAAAGCCTTCAAAATTAGCATCTGAATATGAAATTTAATCCAAACCATATTTTTTTAGATATTGAATTGATAGAGAAATAATTCAATTTAAATATCTCAAAATTCATTTAATGGTGATTATATTATATTATTTTTAATTTTATTTAAATCCCGAAAAACTCAAAATAAGAAACATAATATATAGTCATCTAGTAGTGGGATATAATAGAATACATATCATACCCTTATATGACTTATTGTAAACTATTTTAACAATATCATCCAAATCATGTTTCATAATAGTACACATTGGAACATGTTTATTGATTTCTATTCTGAAGGCCAAACTTTTCCAAAAAAACAAAAAATTATTTATTTTGATTTAAAACTTTTCCAAAAAAATTTCAATAGATTTGAAATAAAAGTAAGAAATGTAGTTCTCATTTCATACCCATTTTAAACACATTTTTCTTATGTTTTGAAAAAACATTAAAACCACTTTGATTAATAGTAATAAAAATAAAAACATATATATAAATTTAAACTAAAAAATAGAAGAGGTGGTGATGTCATTAAATTTTTTACATTAATCCACTACTAAAGAAATGAAAAATAAAAAAATAAAAAATTTCAACCTCCCATAAAAATCCCTTACAACTTATTTAAGACCATAAAAAGTTTAGTAATTTTAAAAATAGAATTCATTCATAGGATTTTTAAAACCAATGGGTTGTGGCACATGAAATTTTCTATTAAATATACATCTAAAAATACAATATAACATACATTTGGTATAATTAAAAATTCATATGATATATATTTTTGAAAATAATAATAATTCATTAAATTCTAGAAATAGGGGAAAAGGTATCATCATAATCTATACCTCTATCTTGATTGTAACCGTTTACAACTAGACGATTTATTTTCCCAGTAATTATACCACGATTTTATATCTTATACTTGAAACCCCATTTTATTCTTTTTACAAGATAGTCTGAGGTTCTATAAACTAATTTCAAAACATTGTTTCTCATAAACTACATTAGATATTCTTATATAGACAAAATCCATATCATATCATCTATGGAATATACTACTAACATAGGTTAAAAATGGGATAAAGGCATAACAATCAACTAGTATTCCAACATTACTCTTAGTCATAACCCTTTATCTAAATCTACTATATCATACTCTAATGTTTCTCATTTAATGTACTAGTTTTTCTTATTAAGAATGTTTTATGTTCTTTAATTAAACTTTCCTATGAATTATACTTGATCATGGTCAAGATCATGTTTTATTTTACATTCATACATAAAAAGATAACAATGAAATTGAATTTTTTTAAAAGATTCAATAACTTCATCTATTCAGATTTTATTTTGATCAAATGGAAGACAATCACCAAACATATCATGAAAATATTCATTATCTATCTTTTAATTTTTATTATTAACTATAAAATCATTATAAGTTGGATTATAATAAATAAATATTAATTAATAATCCATCATATAAACCTCACCACGATTTTACATAGTATAAAATATATACACCATGCATCAAAAAACATTAATGTATCCAACATTAGGTTTTAAATTCTTACATAGCTAATAAGGCCTATTTTAAATAAGATGTCTTATTATACATTATGCATAATATAGAATTTTTTACTAACATATTCTACTAATAAATATGTAATATATACTCATTTAACTTATTTATAGCCATTTAATGAATGGTTCTATTTTTCTTTTCAACAATAACATTTTTATGAGGTGTTTATGGAGGAAAAGTTATTTTTAATTCATATATTTGAGTAAAAATAATTAATTTCATGATTCTAAAATTATCATCCACAATTAATTATTTATAAATTTATTTTAAATTATTTTTCATTTTGAACAAACATAAAAAACTAATAAATACTAAAAAATCAGCAGTTTTATTCGTCAAATAATAAACCCATGTTAATCTTGAAAAATATTCATCTAAAATACAAAAAATAGAATTTTACAACCAAGAATACTACTCTTAGAGGTCTAAAAAATACATTTAGATAAGTTATACTGGTTTAAATATACAAAAATTATTGAATTATTTGAAAAATACTTATTTTTATTACCTGTTTAGAATCAATTAATATTTCTTTTCTATTAAAACTAAAGATACGGTAGATCAGAAACTGAATCATTCTTAAGTAATTTATATAGTTAAAAATATTACAATGTCAAAGATTTCTATGACATAAACAGGATTCACTTACATCCACATTTATACTGCTTATAGGTAGTTCACACATGGAAATAAGGTCTAAAGAATAATTATTTTTGGTTATATGTATATTCACATAATAACATTATTTTCAAAATAGAACAAGAATCATATGATAAATAAACACTAAAACCATCATATAAATTTTAAGAAAACTTATTATATTTTTTCATCAACCCTTGAACAAAGATAATTTTGTTGATCATGATATATTTGGGATCTCCAACTTAACCAACTATTGTTATCTTGCCTTTATCATTGTTTCCAAAGGTATCCAACCCACCATCAAAATTAGATAGTGTATGAAATTTAAAGATATATCCACTCATATACATTGAAAATACACTATCTATATACTGAATTGATTTTTTAATGTGTATATTCACTTAATAATAAAATATGAAACACAAAATTTTTTCATTCCCAAATTCCTTTGGATCCTATATTGTTTACAATAAATTATTTGGGTAACCAAATCTGTTTAAATTCACAAGAAACTCCATCATTAACTCAATATATTTATATAAAAATATAACATTTTTAAAACTATAAAATTTAGGATTCCTTAAAAAAATTAACAAAGTGAATATTAACTAAAAATTAGTAAAGAGTCATAATACATACTAGAAAAAAATAATATATTTATATTTTTGTTATTTCATCATTTATTCAAATTTCAAATTTTTATTTTCTAATGAAATTACATCCAAAAAATTTAGTTAAAATATATTATCCTCCAGTAATGATAATAGAATTTTTTTAAATACTATAATTTATAAATTAATTATTTAATTATTATTTTATTTCCAGTATAATATGAAGAAAATTTCCTAATATTTCATTCAATTATAATTGTCGTTTTTATATAGTGACATTCTAACCTTAGAGATCGTCGGGATTTTTATTAATGTATTTATGATTTTTTCATCATAGATTCAGATTTTTCATTTATAATTGAATAATATTAATCTAATTTATCATTAGATAATTTTTTAGAATCTATATCATAGATATAATAATAATAAGATTTCACCTCATTAAATTTATCCCTAAAAACATATTTTCTATGAGATTTCATTTTTCTTGCTCAAATATGAGAAACACGATAAACTGCTGGAATATTCATATAAATTATATGTATTCTTCATAGATTTCATAAATTTTAAATCATAATTATATTTTATTTGAATCTTCATTTCATTCCTCTCTATTTCTCTCATTTCATTTAATTGTGGACAATATGATTTGATATGTCCCAACTACGTGCATTCAAAGCATTTGATTGCATTCGAACCATGAGAAATTTTCATACAATTATTAAATGATTTATTAAAAAGATTATTATTTTTATTAAATTCATTTAGTCTTATTGATATCTAACTAAGTTCCTCCTCAAAATTTGAAAAACTGGAATAATCAAATAATATAGGATCCACTTTTTAATTTAATTCACCATTTGGAATAGAAAATTTGAGTGCTAAATTTTCCTTTTTAATCATTTTTTAATTCTTTTTTTTGGATTTTTCCTCATGTTTATTTGTAATGAGAGTAAAAATTAGTTCCATCATTATTAAATATGTAAAAGATGTGGATTTATGAATAGTGATTCATGTTCAATTCTACATGTAAGGTAAAACTCTAAGAATATTTAATGCCTGATATGGTTCAGGCATAAGTTTTCTGAGACCAGAAACACAATTGAGTATTTATATCATTCTTTTATTAATCTAGGGTATAAATTAATATAACTAAATTCTAAAAGTATTATAATTTAATTTAGGAGTATTTTATCTATGTTTCCTAATATTTTTTATCCCTTCATATGAAATAATAATTGTATTCTATATTTCATAACCGATATAAAATTTAAAAAAATATTTGAATTTATCTTCTACATGGCCAAAAATTATTGTGGCCATATATCTTGATGTTAGGTCATAGTCACCTTCTTTGGAAGCATCCTATTTTCCTAGATTATCATTTTGAATATATTATATTTTGACACCATTAAATTAAACATTCAAACAGAAAATATTCATAAAAATAATCATTCATGATTTTTAGAATATATAATTTTTTCCATTGAAATATAAATCCCTGATCATAGACATATCTTATTTGAGATTAGACCTTTAAATATTTTTATTTATATATATTTAACTAGATCTTTCAATAGTAAAAAATAATTATTCAATAGATTACTTCATTGATACCTATTTTTCTGTTAAAATGATGACGAAGACACAAGAGGGTGGGTCTATCAATTTTATTCTATAAATACAAGTGACAATTTTAGGACATATCCACATTTTCAAATTGGAAAGTGATTTTGTAACATATCCTAAATTGAATATGTAGTGGAATGTAAATTATGTTGGCATAATATATTTATAGTGGTTCAGGGCACAACGTTCCCATATGACACTCCACCAACAATATCTCCATGTGATTGGTGATTTTCACAAGAAGATTATTTTCCAAAAGATCTTGAATCCTTTGTAAATGTAACTAAATATGATTACAACATATTTTATAAGGATTTAAAATAATAATTATATAAACCTTTCAGAAACACAATACTTGGGTGTTAAAAAGAAATAGATATTGTATTTCATTGAAATATTTTATTTGAATGAATTAAAATGCAAATCATGAAATAAAAATTTAAAGATATTGTCATTGGTATATATGATTAACATTAGAGAAATAAAATTATGTGGAATATTAAAACATTATTTAATGAATATATTCATATAATATTAAATTTGTAAAAAAACTTTTGCAGAATTTGGATGAACACATAATAGCAGATTTAACATGTATGTCTCAAAAATGTGGTCTAGAAAATCATCAACAAATTGAAACAAATGTATCTCAAATAAGTAGTACTTTTTATATTAGAACAAATAATATCTTATATTATAAGAAATATCTAACATAGTTTTTTTTAAAGAGATTTTGATTTTTCTTGAGGTTTAATAAAAATCAATTATTAGTGAAAATGAAAAACATAACTACTGATATATTTATTTGTGAAATAAATAAGTTTCCCAATTTAATTTGGTGAAAGTGATCCTGAAATATTTCTATATTAATAAAAAAATTAAAATTCATAGTTAATTTTAATTTTAAATTTAATCATCCATAGAAATTCATATATTCCATTATAAAATATATTGAATTAATCAATTGATGATAATCCTATAAAATGACAATTGAATAACTTTAATGAAAGAATACTCTAGAGAAATAAATGTAAAAATAATGGAATAAACCAAAATTCAAAACCCATAAATGATGGGTTCAATTATGGGTTACTCTATATAATGATAAACCCAATAGTATAGTTTCTAGAATATATCTGATACTAATCATATATCTCTATAAAGTGGATTATGATACCAACATGAGGTTTCTTACATTGGTTATATAGATAATTTTATGTACTCAAATGTGAGGTTCCTTATCATAATTTATTTTCCTCATAATAACAGTCATCTCAAATATGGTGTTCCAAATTTGGGGTTGAATATCAATATTAGGTTACAACATCACTTTTTGAACAGTGATTCCATACATCTTTAAATCATCTAAAATAAATTATAGGAAATATTTCACAAAATGTGATCAAATAAAAGGCTTCTATAGTTCTATGGAAAATAAAATAATTATTCAATTAGAGATAAATATCAAATCCACTTACTGTGCCTTTATCAATAAAACAAATTAGGATGATTTTGAGCATTAAATTGAATTAAACATTAATGATAAATTTGTGGATCAAAATCTATATGCCCAATAATATTTTACTATTATGATAATTTTTATTCAATTAAATTTAAAACAAGCTTACAAAAAATTAACAAATTAAATATAAACAAAATAATTTCATATTTTATATTAATATATTCATGTTTTTTAATATATAAAATTTCATTTTTATTGATTAATTTATTAATACAAATAATAAATTTAATGACTGAGAAAATTGTTGATGAGTTATTTTGAAAGAATAGTTGTATTTATTTTTTTATAAATTTTATATAATAAATTTAACTGACCACTATTATATGATTTTTACAGATGTATATAGGTATTTTTTAACTATTTTAATATGTAATAAATTTTCAATTAGACAAATAATACTTAATGGTGAAAATACAATGTTTTTACAAAAGCATTTTTCTATATATAAAATGTTTTAATCTAAAAGTAAATTTTCAATTATTATCAATTTGAATCAGATTATATAGATATTAAATTTAGGTTTATAAAATTATTATTGGGATTATATTTTACCTTTTTTTTAGAAAATTAGATTACATAGATAAAAAATAGTTACCAATGTAAAAACCAAAATGGTAACATGTAATAAATGAGTGGTAAAAGATTTTAATGGTGGTATTTTTTTCAAATAAATGGTAATGATTTTATAGAACATATATCACCCCATAATTCAATATATCCTATATTTTAAGCTATTTAACCTTGTATAGTGTCATGAGATCATTAAAAATGTAATCAATATTTATGAAAATGTCATTTTCACTTATAGAAGGATATCGCACCCACCACCCTCATAAACACATAAAAAGCCTTATATTAACCAATACATTAACCCAATCTCCTATAAACTATCTCCCCACTTCCAATAATCCTTTTTTATTTCGAAACGATCAAACTAAGGATCCTTACTATGTAAACCAAGGGAGAACATCCAATATAAGAAGTATTATTCTCTTCCTATGTCTTTTAATTAATTCTTATTTAACCCTATAAATAAATTATAATCCATGAATGTATGATAAAAAATATATTAATACTACTAAACAATATTTTTTATACTAATTTAATATTCATTTCAAACCCGTCTTCCAACAATTTGAAGAATGAAAATGTCACAAGGGTTAAGTGAATACGACAACTTCCAAATAAGACATCATCTATTTTCTATAATTGTGTTTTTATATAGATAAAAGGTGTTATGTAATAAATAATTATGATAAATAGGTTTTTTAATAATATGAAAATGTTAAAAAATTATTTCCTCCATTATATTCTATGAAAACAAACACATTACAAGTGAGAACGTGCAGACTACCATCTCGATGAATGAAAAATATTCGATTTTTAATATATTATTTTCTTATTTACCCATATATATCATTAAAAACTAATATGTGCTTAATGATACAATTATTAATATATATTAATTATTTTATTTAGAAACAATCACTTTCCGAATCATACTCTCCCATAGATTATAACTTCTTATTCATTGGGTCAGTGTTACAACACACATGAACAATTATATAATTATAATTTAAATGATGAAATTGAAAATATAAATATTGGTGTTGTTATATATTAATTTAAAAAACTATTTTATTATTGTTGAGAAAATATTTTGTTAATATTTAACATATTATTAATACCACACATTATTTTTTACCATATTTACTGAAACAAGATCGCCACAAAATTTATCATCACGAATCATAACGAAAGTACTTATAAAATGAAATTATAAAATTTAAATTAATAATAATGAATCTAAAATAGTACATATAATGTTTTATTAATGATAAACATTTAATATATAAACTAGAAACAATATAGCCATTACAATGATAGAATAAAACAAACTGTCGAAGCTAATAACATTTCATGAAGAAAATAAAATAAAATAAAATATATATTTGATAAACGATTAAAAAATAATTTTATAATATTTTATAAGAATATGTAATGTTATTAAATAACAAATATATGTATTTTTTGTTATATAAGATGTTTTTTCATGTTCGGATAAGACGAATTTATGGTAATGGTTATTTGTCTCTATTTCAAATTTGATAAGAGATGTTTGATATTACACATAATTTTTTTCTATGGTTTATTCACTTAAATACATCAATAATGTATAATTAATATATCTATTTTCATGATATATTATTTCCACTTTCATTTTATCCATTTATTGTTATTTGGATTCTTACATTACAAATGTCGTAAGGGTTTTTCATCTGAATGTTGGTTATTGAGATATGATTCATATTCACCACTTTTTTCCTTATGATGGTATAAATATTGCATAGGTATTTCCCATATATATTTTTCATTAAATATAATTGATTTAGTACCCATAACACATTCAATCTTTTATTTATTTTTGATTTAAAAATACCTATGTTGTATGGTTTTTTAACTCAACTCCCTTCGTTGAGATAAAATAATTATCATAAATATTTTTTATTCCATTATTACTTTCTTCCACAAGTATAATTTTATATTATAATAACTTATCATAATATATGGTGTAAAATTTCCTTTTAATTAAAATAATATTCCTTTTTTAAATCTGTCTGAAAAATAATATCATTGTTGTGAAGAAATTATGTCATCATTAAGGATGTTTTACCCTCCTTGTCCATATTTTAATTTCACTAAAATATTCTCATTTATATGGGGAAAAAATTTTGTGTTATCAAATGTGACCTTTAGGATTCGCTTTTATTATTTTAAAAATAATGTTTTTATCCCTTTTTATGATCTGGGTTTCAAATAATCTATTTAATAATATTCAAAATGTTATCCTTCCATGAACATTTTATTTATTTTACAATACACTTTTCCTTAGGGTAACCATTATGAATTTTTTAGGGCTCATATTGAAGATTATTTTTCTTGAAATGTAATCATAATATATTTATATAATGAAAAAAGTAACAGGGTTACAAGAGTAAAAATAACGTAATTTAACACTTATCTCTTTGGAGGATAGGAATCTAATCGCAGGGAATGCTGGAGTGATAAATGTATATATCCCTAGAGGCTCCCATATTCGAAAATAAATCAGTAAGTTGGTTACACTCACAATATCCATGTGTAATAATTTAATGCATTGAGGCAAGAGAGTCCAGACACCTTATCCATTTAGTAATGAGTTTCATGCAAGATGAATCTGACCCATTCGAACTGCTTGAACAAGGGTAGATGAATCACATTCAAACCATAATGTGTTCTAATGTCCTTTTCAAGAAAAAATACACTACCTTAATAAAACCAATCATCTCTGCCTTAAGGTACGTGGATTGGTCACAAAAGTTATGGACTCTTGCATTGAAATCCCAATTGTTGTCGCTGAAGGCAATACCATAGCTAGCTGGCCCTGTATTTCCTCTTGTTGCACCATTCAAGTTACATTTGATCCAACTTGTGATATGTGGAATCCAAAAGACCTCCATAGTGCCCAAGGGATTAGGAAAATTACCAGTAGGTTGAAAATATTTGTGAACAATAACAGCTTTGACTGAGTTGTAGAATTTAGCATCATGAAAAATACTGGCTTCTTCAGTGGAAATAATAACCTGTGTCATCGCCACTTTGTGGTTGAAAATAGTATTTTTATACTTGGAATTGTTTCTTCTTGTCCACAAAATATTTATGACTTTAGCACAAGACACCACAAAAAGGATTTGGATCTGCTTTGACAGTTGAACTAATGTGATTTGCATTAGGAAATAGAGGATGTTGGATGCACTCGGTAAATGATGCTCGAACATAAGAGAGATAGAATTCCTTAGCGAGATACTAGTATTTCAGGATAGAAGAAGGTGATTAATATCATCTCAATGTTGCTGGTATAGAGTTCTCCCATAGGAGATGGAGATACCAATGCACTGATGGTTGTCCTCCATTGGATGTTGGTTCAGGTATAGGCGCTAGATCAAGGTGAACCGAGAGGGATTAAGCCATTTTTTGTTCAGAATCCCAATAACATTATAGAATCCTTGAATTATATAATTGTATAATCCTTTAAAAGAAATCACATAACATTTTAAAAAATTCCATTTAAAAGGGGAATAAAACTTATTATTTTATGAAACTATTAATTTTTTTAAAATAACTCTTTTTTGGTTTCCCTTACGTTTTCCTCTATCAAAAAAGGTTTTTATTTCTTTTGAATTGTTTTCATAAATCTCCCACTAAATTATATTATACTATTTTGGGGGATTTAACTCATGGGCATTAGTTAATTATCCTATCTTCCATAATCATCCACTATATATAAATAATTTTTTTCTTCCCAATACTTTTGTAATACCCAAATATTTTATGTTATATTTATCTTTTAAAAATGATTCGATATTACATTATTTACATTATATACAACAATGGGATTAAACAAACCATGATATACTATTGAAAAATTATTTTCAAATATGACAGTTATTTACATTCCTTTGGATTATAGGGTTGAAAAAGACCAACTAAATTATGAAAAATTATTGTTTTTCACCACTAAAAAATTAATTCATTAGATACCAATTGGTTATAAATACAAATATGAGTATTTTAAAATATAAATGGGGGTTTTTTTTAAAAAACTATGTTTATGTGTAACATTTGATTATACATTAATAAATTAAATTATTAAATATTTATGAACTATATTACTAAAATATTTATATAAAATATTCAACAAAATAATTTCACATTCATTAAATTGTAATTACTTTAAATGGAATGAGATTATATTCAGTTTTATGATTAAAAATCAATTTTCTAAAAACTATCATCATCATGTTTTGCACAATGTTTTTAAAATTAAATAATACCACTCTTGGAAATTGAATTGGATAAAATTTTTACCACATTTTTAATCATAATTTATGAATTTTTTAATGATTCTAGTTTCAAATCGGGTCATTATAAATATTAACCAGTGTAAAATTTTAGAACTATAGAAATGATTAAAATTGTTAACAAGGGGTTAAAATAATGATATAAGAATTAAAATGAGCTAAAAAATTGTTAAAATATTATTTTATGAAATTATTTGGATCCTATATTAACATATCTTATAACATGATGCAATTTTTATCCACTTTCCCGTTATATTGACTTTATTATATTTTAAGATTCTTTATAATTATAAGTATTCTTCTCCACTAACTTATAAAAGGGAACATCCAATCCCCTATTTTATAAACTATTTAAGCCCTTAATCATGAATTATATCTAAAAATACTATCTAAAAATAATTATCTATGATTTTGAGTTTATGTTCTTCCCAAAAGTCCCATATTGTAATCCATATGTTGCTTTTCATATCAGAATACATGAAGAAGAGGTATATGTTTTTGCCAATATTTCTATGATTATGTATTATTGAACCGTGTAATTTTTTTATAAAAATTATAAAATAATTTTATCATTATATTTACTATACTGATATGTTTCTATGATAATAATAAATCCATTTTCTATCTCATTCCGATTTGTTGGAAAATTATAAAATATCTTATTAGTACATGTAGACTACCACCCCCACAAAGTGATGTGATTTTTTTTCAATTTATTCTTCACAAGAATTATTATATTAATTAATTTAACGAATATATATGATATAAATAATAAAATTATTATTCTATAAAAGTTAATTGTTATTTACCATTATTAAATTTCATCCATCAAAAATGGAAACATCATTCATGCATATGTATGGTCTACCACTCCATAAAGTAATGTAGTTCACTTTTAATCACTAATTTATATAAATTCATATAAAATAATATATAATGAATAAATACTGTTCATATTAAAATATAAGGATTATAAATATTATGAAACCACATCCATGATGTGAGGACCAAAACCATCAAACTAAAACATGCGTGGAAAACCAAGCATTTCTCACCTGAATGTTCATTATAATTTATAATTTTAAACAAAGGGATAATTGGAAATTATAAAGGAATGATACATGGAAATTTTTGTATTAATATGAAAATATATTTGATTTATAATAATTCAATATTTATTATATTTTATTATTCAATATGTATAAAGAAATATGTGAGTCAGGGTAAGAGTTTATGTTACAATCTAATTTTGTTTTGGGATTTCCAAAGTTAGATTTCAATTATTGAAATTATATAATTATTATCCATTAATAACCATATATTTTATTCCCATTTGGTAATTTCATGGTATTTTATGGATTCTCTCCATTCCATAATATTTTTTACATAAAAAATAGTGAATTGTTTTTTGAAAATTAAACTTTATTTCCACTCTTATCAAAAAACAGCTTCATCCATGTTCATGTTTTTCAAATGTATTCCATAATGATATTTTATATGATAAAATAAATTCAATATAAACAATATTTTATTACCTTTTCAATGTTTTAAATATAATCAAATTTTCATTTTCTGAATGTGGTATTTGTTACTTCTTATTGAGTAAATGGTATAATGATATCATCCATATTCTTTATTCATATGGAATATGAAAATGTGATGTTGAAATTTTTATAAATCCAATTTGTTTTAGATATGGGTTTCTATAATTAATTGATGAATGTTTTTAAATATTGTGTCACACATATGTATAGTTTTTATTATGTGATATGTGGGTCTATTAAATCCCCCCAATGAATTGGGTAATTATTGATATCTGGTGATATTGTATGGAATATAATGAGTTTTGAACCCCACATAATATGAGACTATCCACTATGATAGTTCATATAGTGATATTTGACTATTTATATGGTGAATTGGTGAGTAAACCCAATCAACTATGTAAGCTTTTCCTCTATGATAATCTTAAACGTGAATCTTGACTATGTAAATAATGTAATGTAGAGTATAACCAATTTATAATTGAGGTTTAATCATAATTATAGTCATAGAAGTATGTTTTACTGTCGATATTATTTTATATACTAATTATTGTGCCAAATTTCCTATGACATGTCATTATAGATATAAAATTATCTCATTTTTCATGTTTTATTAATTACGATTCTTCACTCATATGACTCATGTCTTTTCAAATGATAAACCTTTAGGCCGCAAATCATGATTTATGATATATTATTAATTGGGTACAAACTCTGTAAGTTATAGTCTTCATCCTTACACGTATTTTCATCTTATTCATGGCATTTTATCTTCAATTTATATGTCCCATTTTTACTTATACTGTGAATGTTAGATAATCCTTTATAATGCTTCTATTTTACCATAGTTACAAAGAACAGTTTTATGTAATAAATTTATATAAAGGTTTATATAATAGAACATTTTTTAGAGATGTTAAAGATATTTTATAAAATGAATTTATTAGTTTTTCTATTGTCTACAATTTATAAAACATTTAGTTCCTTTGGGTAATATTATTGTGAAATATATTGAATATTGATTCAAAATGATACAATATCTAAATATGTTATTCTTGGTTCACCTCAATTGTTATGATACGATGATTTAGTAATTTTTAGAGAATATGTTTAAAAGAATAAGATGGTATACAATATTAAATATATGAAGAACTAAAAGTGATATATATAAAACCTAATAGATTCATAGTTTGATAATATGGTTTCATAATTTTTGAAATTTTATAAATGGTTTCCACTATATTTTGATTTCTAACTTTGATTATTACAGCATGATGATTAATCTATAGTTTTTGATTATAGTCAATTCGAGAAACCAAGAGGAATCATGATTACGACTAATGTGGTAAAAATGAAATGATTTTCATGCTGAGAAATAAAATTACTATAGAGATAGAATTAAAAATATTTTTACATTGATCACATAACTCTCTCAACCCATGAATCATGATGATTTTTTAAATGATTAATGGAATTTCCAATACACTAATTATTCTTTCATGTGGCAATATGAAATTATTTAAGCGGTTCCTCTAATATTCTATTTTATGATTAATGGATTGGTGTCATGGAAAATATATTTTCAATTCTATAGTTCTCAAAAAAATCATGGTAGTGTGTAACTTGGATGGTAAAGTAATCCAATAGGGTAATCTTATGAAAAATATCAGTAAATTTGAATAATTTCAATCCACGGAATGAGATACATTTAAGAGAGTATTTTTTTTATAAAATAATCTCCACAAACTCTTCAAATGAAAAAAGAAATAAAATTTACATAGATTAATATAATAGAGGATGAATCTGTTGTTATCGATGATGAATATTTTACAATACTTCCATGGTATGCATTTGGTTTTATTATTGACAATGAATAAAAAATTGGCATGTTCCTCAGTGTCATAAAATGATATCTCTAAAAGGCCATAGTCATAATTTACTATAATAACTATGAAAAAAATTGTTTTATGTGATCAAATTTTATAAATAGAGTTTTGATATTTCTATCATTTCAATTGTTTAGATTATAATATAAAGATTGAGTTTTGGAGGAAATTAAACTACCATAACCAATATAATAATGAAAATGATTCTTTCTTTATACCATAAGTGTGGAAATATGCATGGGGAAATAGTCGCCAACAGATTGGTAAATGGTTAAAATGTGGAAAGTAAGTTCATCATGAATGATAATTTTTATGTTGTGAAAAGTGGAAATCCAACAAAATTAATAGAGATAAATCTCATTTTAACGAACCAGCCACACATAAATAGAACAACTACAATGTGTATGAGAATTATTATAACCAACTTCTAAATCTAAATGTTAATGATGAAAATCAGAACAAGAAATCTATTAATCCAATATATAAATGGAAATCTCATGTGATCACAACCACTGATGTGGTTCAGAAGAACGAATTGGTGAAAGGTACACTAATCATCTACCCTAAACCAACAAAATTTCTTAATTGATTCTAGTTATACCTACTATTTTATATCTAAATAATTTTTTAAAGCATATCATATCATCATCATAATTATTATATTCCTAATTACTGATCAAAATAATAATGTCATGATGATCACATTTTATTTTTATATCCACTCTCTAATAAAATTTTGTTGGAATATACTTCTTTAAAATCTTATGTTTCTCCTTCCAAATATGATGTTATTTTTCCCATAGATTATATTTATTTATATATATCCCATATAAATTTACAAGGAAGTGATGTCACATTTCATTCTCTAAACCAACCTATGATAATCGTTTGATGTGGGGATGAATACAAATTTCCAATAGTAATTACATCCATTGAATTGGTATTACTACCTATTAATGATTGATATTAAACTCAAATGATTTATAAGAAACTCAGAATTTATTATATTCCTATTGTTCAAGAATATATTGATATATTTATTAAACACCTTCATAGCCTTCCCACTAATTGTAAACTTTATTTTTCAATAAAACTCATATATAGTGTTCCACCTATTCCAATGACTCCATATAAAATGGTATGGATTTGGTTGTGAAAATTTAAAAAGAAAAAATCCAAGAATCTATAATATGGATTCATGAGCCTATGTACATCACATTTAGGGTTTCATATTCTTTTTGTTAGTAATAATTGTAGATTAAGGCATTTTTTCACTGATTATTGATATTATAACTAGATAACTATCATGTACAATTATTCTATACACCAGATTTAGTACTTCTTTTTACAAATGCATGGAGCTGAATAATTTTACAAGATTAAAAATTATTAAAAATAACATAAATTAAGGGCTAGGGGTGAGGATATAACCATGAAACAATTCATTATAATCAATAATAAATATAAAAATTATAGTTATTCCATTTAGACATTCTAATTCGATGACAACATTCATGTATTTAATAGATATAGTGTTTAGATATTTACTCAATGATATTTTTAGTTTTTATAGATTATATTTTCATATGTGCCATGTTTAAGGGAGATAATAAATATCATTTTATGATTATGTTAATATCCATAAAAAAGGAAAGTTGTATGCTACATTTATCTAGTGTGAATTTTATCTATTGAATGTCTCATTCCTAGGACATATAACTTCATGTAAGGGTATATTAGTGGATCCATTAATGATTGAAGTTATTGGTC
This sequence comes from Viscum album, assembly GCA_963277665.1. NCBI lineage: Eukaryota > Viridiplantae > Streptophyta > Magnoliopsida > Santalales > Viscaceae > Viscum > Viscum album. The sequence goes on from OY728130.1 coordinate 1,628,074,988, forward strand.
AATGGTAGTAACAAACCACAGTAATAAACAAATGTAGTTTTATTAGATTAATATATAGTATAGACTATCTATGATAGATTTTTCATATGTATATAATCCCATAAACATGTTGAACCATAAGGGATCTGACTTACATTGGTGAAGTGAATGAGAGGAAAATTTCAATGAACTAAAGGGAAGGTTGTTCATGCACTTGAGCTCAAACTAACCAATATTTGATAAGAATGTTTTATCTATATTAATGAATTAAAGAAGGGGATGGGAAGAATCCTCATTTATAATGATATGGGTATTTCTTATATCTCATGTTAAACATAAATTCGTGTGAAAATTTACCCAACTAAACCTATAGATTTGGAGTGGAAATTTTTTATTTAAAATATAGAGGAATTATACTTATATAGAAAAATGTAATATTTATACTAACCATAAAACATTTAGGTATATACCTATATATAATGATTTAAATATCTTCCAAAGGAGATGGTGAGTGTAGATTAATGATTATAACTTCTCATTAGCATAAATAAATCAAAATGGATCCTTTATATCCTAGATAGGTCCCTTTAGAACTTCTCTCCCTACCCAAGGGTTTCTTTACTTTTTTCAATAGAGCGATTTTCAGCCACCAATGCCTTCATCCATTCGGATACTTCTTCTCCCTTTGTGTTCATCCTCTGTCTCTTCCATTAGGGTTGGTCTTTCCTCTTTGCTGATCTGGGATTCTATCATGATTCCTTGACTATGAATCACAACCAATCTACTGACCGGAACCTGTGTGATGGATACAAAATCGAATGCTCTTATATATGTTTTCCTGGTGCGTAGTTTTCGATGGATCATTTGGAGGTTTCGTTCGAGTGTTCGATGGCATTTTAAGAGATGATCTAGAATGGGGTTTTTTATTTTTTTCTACTTTTCAATGGGTGTCTCTGGACTGGTTCAACTCACAGTGGATTTGTAAAGGTAAAAAGTTGTTTTTGTAGGTCATTTTAAATCATATTTCCTGGTTTGGTGTAAATGATAATGGTTTTTAATGTTGACGATAATGGAATCCAGATATTTTTTGTGGCCATTGAAACCTTATTAGTGTTTTTTAGTGTTGATGTTCTCTAAAAGTTTGTGTGGGATGTGATGTTGGTTGAATTCGTTACTCTTATTATTGGATATGGTTATGGATTTCAATTCAATTCGGAGGTGATATGACAATGTCGTGTTTGATGGTGTTTTCAGTGATCGTGGTTTGAAGCATCAGCAGGTCATTGAATTGTTGATTTCTCTAGCATCTCTATGTTAAAAAGATTCTTGGTGTCTATGTATGTTGATGGTTTTAATTATGTATGATGTGGTTTTCATGATGATTATGATTCATTTCTGGGAGTTTGGATCGAGGCAATCACTACCCGAGGCTGTTTAGGTTGGTCAATACTGTATTTTCAAATTTTGAATTTGGTGGTTTGATGCCTTTAGTTTTGAACCTATAATTTGGTTTAATGTCATGTTTCTATTAGGTTTTGTTTTTTGAAATCTACTGGATACCATTTATCCTCAAAATGGCTATTTAAAAATACAACAATATGGATTTGTAGGAATGGAGAAAAGGGTAGTTTTTTCCCTATATCAGAAATACCATGCTTTTTTTTCTATGATGAGGATTGAAAAAGACCAAAAACTTATGTATTTTTATTATATGGATCCTTAAATAATTATTAATAGGGAAATATCACATATTTTCATGTCAATGTTCAACAATACATCCCTGGAAGGATTATAATGCCACTTTATGAAGACTGTCAACCATAGAAGAACGGGTGGAATGTTTCTAATTTTAACCCTGATTGTGATGGAATGGTAATTTTTAGGAATAGAGAATGTGTCCCATAATTAAAATAATTTATTATTATGTTATTAGTTAAATCACACAGTTTATCATTTTCTATCCCTCCAAGAAGTATAAATATTTATTGTGATCTGAAAAATTATTTCTATATGTACAACATGAAAATGTATATAGCATAGAATGTATCTATATTCCTTACATGCCATTATGTTATGTCTTAGAGACATAAAAATAAAGTTTTGTGGTAACTATCACCCATACAGGTATGAAAATGTGATACAATCATCATAGATTTCATCATGGGACTCCTTACAACATCTAAAGGGCACAATTCTATTTTGGTTATTGTCAATATCATTATAAAAATAGAATATTTCATTACTGTCAAATATTATTTACCACTTGGTTTTCTATATGGGATTTATGATAATGTGTAGTGAGGTTGTCGCGAGTACCACTCTCAATTGTATATGATTAAGATTGATGGTTTACCTTAATGTTTTGGAGAAATATTCAATAAGATTTGAATAAAAGGTATAACTTTATCACATACCATCATCCTTAGATATATGGTCAATTTTATAAGACCATTAAAACCATATAATATATTTTGAAATAGTGTTATATTGTTTTCATAGGTCATTTGGATCAAGACTTTTATATGGATGGGTTTTCATATAATAACAGCATTCCCTCGAACATTTTGATAGATCTTTATGAATCCATTTATGGAAGTAACTTCATATATCCAATTCATTGGGTTGAAGTTGGATAAATAAAGATATTAGATCCAAATAAAGTTGGTAAAATTTCTGATAAGGTTAGATCTATTAATTATCACATTATTGTAGCTCTAATTTGACCAAAAAGTAATTATGAATATTTTTAGAATGATATAGAATTTGATGTTATTGAAAGTGTATCCCTAAAAATATCTCCTTGGAATAGGTCTATGAGATTTTGAAATAAGGATAATCTAAACCCTAGATAAATTAGTACCTCCAAAATTCTTGATAATATCGATATAGATTCTTATCAACTTTTTATACGACTAAGTTTCACATAAGTACATGATGTGTTCCATATATCACACTTATCAAATTACATACCTGATCCATTACATGTACATGACTCAAAGGTCTTATAACAATATTACGATATCTCTTATAAGGAAAGCAAAAATGGAGATTCTATATCGGATAGATAATGTTCTATAAAACAAGACCACTCACCGGGTCAACGTTTTATGGAGAAACAACAAATATCTTGAAACTACATGGGAACATAATGGTGTGATGGGGTATAAGAATCCTTGGTTGTTTATATAAAAGTGATATAATTTTTATGTAAAATATTGTATAATTTTTATATAATGAAACCCCTAGGATTTTAATATATATTTCTATTTAAATCATTTATATTTTTTGATATTTTTCTTTACATGAAACAAAAGTTTAAATGAATTGAGATGTACTATTTTAATATTATTATAACAACTATTATATTTCACCTTATTTTAGGATTGGGGGTATGGGTAGGATAAAATAAAGCTTCAATAATTTTTACACATTTATAATATGATTCTTTTGGTTATAAAATGGAATGAATGAAAATAAAAATATTTGAAAGCAAAAAAGATATGTTTTACCTAAAATTGTTCTTATAAAAGCAATGTGTTTTTATCATTATAAATTATATTAATCATTTTTCATTAATATTTTTTATGAAATATTAATATAATATATTCAATAATAGTTGTTAATACCCATTTACCTCTTTTTATGTGTAATGTAATCAGAATAAATTCAGTTATAATTTTAATAATGAATTTGTCTAAAAATGGGGTTCGTTGCAATTTGAGTGTATATTTTTTAAATTAATTAATACATATTTTATGAATTGAATTATATAAAATAGTTTCTACATTTGGAATCATATATTTCATAATTTATTTATGATACCACTTTAATTTTAGGTCATTTTGAATAGTCATTGATGTAAAAATGTTTCACTATGGTAAAAGATAAAAGGTTTTACAAGGGGTTAAATTATAGAGATATTAGTTAAAATGAACTGAAATTTTGTATAAATACTATTATAAAAAAATTAAATATATCATATATCATCCAATATTCCAATTTCATCAAATTTTTAACCATTTTACCATGAGAGAGGCTTTATTTTATTTTGATATTCTAATTAATTACAAGTCTACAACTATACACACTTATTAAAAGGAACATATTATCCTCTCATATCTACAAAACAAAATCCATTTATCATAAATAATATATACCTATATACTCTCCAATAATAATTATCAATCACCATTATGTGTTTTCCTTCCCAAAATACCTGTCGATGAATCTTTAAGGATCATTACAAAGGAGGATACATGAAGAGGAGGTATATGTTCTTGTCGATATTTTCAATGTTTCATTGTTATTTGAAACCATCCAAATGTTAAATATCCACATTAAAATGATGGTAAATTTTTATTTTACATTAATCATGTTTTTTTATGTTATTTTATATCCAATATATACATCTTTCCTCTATTGTAACACCCCAAGTTTCCACGGTACGTTTCCCTTCGAATAATGTGATAGCGTGTGTTGTACGCATCCTCGAGTTCTAACACACACCACAACTAATTAAACTAGCCGTTGTGGATAGTAATACCTACTTTTTGAAATCATATATATTTTATATTTCAAAATGGACTTCATTTTTGGATTCGGAATATTGAAATTAGCCTAGGCTGAAATTTTGGTACTTTTCGGATAACTTTTATATTTTGATGAATAGTGAAAATTACTAAATTTTAATTAAAAACAACTTGTTTAATCAAAATAATTAACAGTGATAAATTGTGAATTTGAGTGGTTTTAAAGTATATTTAGAATATATTTTTACCATTTAATATAATTTTTATCATTGGGCATAATTTTACAATTAAACCGAACATAAACAAGTGTCAATCTTTTAATAGTTATTACCTCTTAAAAACACGCTTTTTGTTTTGACAGCGGGAATTAATTTTAAATTAATTTCTGCCACTTCTGTGTTTTGAATTTAGAAAAATGGATTCCATATTTGGAATCAGGATGTCCAAATTGTGTAAATAGGTAACATTTATTTTTAGACATTTTGAATAATTACTGTGGTAAATATTTTATTTACCATGGTTAAGGGTAAATCCGGTAAATAAGGGTTAAAAAATAATATTATAATAATACAAAATTACCCTAAAACGTGTCCAAAACTTATTGGTGGAAACATACCCGACCATGAGCATCCTTGGGTCAATTTGGGGACCTCTTGGAGCCACTTGTATGTGGTAGGGACACTTTATATTAATAAAGTTAAAATAAAAATAAAAATGGCATAAGATTACATCTTTTAGAAGAACAATTTTTACATAGGGTTATACATGTTGGATTTTCTATTATAAATATTCATTAGAAATATAAAAAGATTCCCTACATAAGGATATTTTATTTATAATTTTTAGACATCAAATAATTTAAATTATTAATGACACAATAATGATGCAATGTTTACCTCATTAATAAATCATTTAAATAAATAAGATTATAATGATTAAAATATTATCTAAAACCTGTCCAATTCTTATTGGTTGATGTTATTTAGAATATGAGTCATCTTATATTCGACCTCAATGATTTTTGGACCATTATAAACCGAATATAACTATATTATAAAGTAATACTTTCACTCTTTTCTAAAGAGCCCCTCTTCTCCCTTATAAAAGGAGATCACTTCTACTCATTCCTCACACCTCTCAAGCCACTTGGCTCGTCCAAACTCTGCCAAAATAAGCTCCCCACATCCCTATCCTCATCCTTGAAGCTTCCCCTTAGGCAGAAATCATTTCAAGAAGTCCTTTGGTTCTAACCAAAGTGAGTTACCTAAATTAAAGGTAACGATTTCTCTTAAATTATTTTCATTTATTTTGCTTCTCCAACCCCCAAACTCTTTTTATTTTCTTTATTTGGTAACAACACCAGTATCCACAATATACTAGGATGTTGTTATAAGAAGGATTCAAACTACACATACACACAACTCCATCTAATGGATGATGAACATAATGTTTCTGTGGATGGAAAACTAACGCCTCACGAAACGATGATTGTTCAAATACATCTTACCGCCTCTCATGGTGGCAATTATGATGGCACTGTAATTAAATATGATATTAATGATATATATTTTATATATAAGCTTCTGTAATTCCATTTTATTTCATATCCTTATTCTTTTTATGTTGTATATACATACGATAATTTCATTTGAGGAAGTGCGGACTACCGCCCCCTTAAAATGATATGACTCATTCATACCACACATGGAACGTATAAAGGATGGTGTTAATGAACTTAAGTAACATATATAAAATATTATGTTATACTGGAATAATAATATACCTATGTATCATTTGGATTCAATTCTTTTAAAATGAAAAATTAAATGGAAGTAGCGTTCGTGCGTACGTGCGGACTACCGTCTCCACGAACGCGATGAGATTCATTGTCCATCATATCCATTCAAGTATAATTATAATTTGATGATTTAAAAATAGTATCTAAGGACTTTATATCATTCTGGATATGAATAATATACGTCCCATTAATAACGAATATGGCTCACATAACAAAGAATATAAAGTAAAATGAACCCGTTAACACCCGAAATGACGATAATTCTAAGATATTATTAACAAATCAATGTTAAAAGATCATATATGATATCATATTAAAGTAAATGATTCTTGTATTATTCAATAACAATTATTTCACCATTATACAGGAGGTAAACCTACCATCGACCAAGGAAAAATTACAAAGTAAGGGATTTTCTTATCTCACTTTCAATTCCGTGAGATTTCCATTGTTCACCACTTAATTATTGCATGTGGTGTACTTCCCATGATTGTATTCATTGTGTAATATAATTTAATTTATGGGTATTTACATCATCATGTTATGATACTTCTTTCATGGGTGTATGTTTCGTAAGTTACCTAATCGATAAGGGAATTTGAGATTTCAATTTCCACTCATTTGGCTTTACACATATTTCATTGATTATATTACCCCAAGATTATGTGTGGAATCACTATTCATTTGATTATGTCATAATTTCCACTCCCCTTCCTGTGGATATAAGTTTGATACACATAATCACTCCATTGATAATTCTCAAGTCATTGATATGAATTTGATAAGAGTTATTTTAACTCATTCTCCATTTGTTGAGTTAAACATCCAATTCGTTGGTATTGTTTTTACAAGAATATGTGTGAATGTCCTTTGATTGTTTTACACTGAATATCCAATCATATTTAGTGTATTTATATTTTTCACACATAATTATGTCATTGATTTATCCTTAACCTAAGGATACACCCTTTATGAGAGATTTCATCTCAATTTACATTCCATCGAGACTTCTTTGATGATATACACCAAATCACTTTTATGTGGTGTATATAATGTACTTTGACATAGTATATCATGATTCCCTTTATTCTCATGATATTACAAAGTTTTGATTACCTCAATTATTTGTATTCAAGTGTCTATTTTGGTTAGAATCTCTAACTAAAATACCATTTTTAAATGTTTTAAAGACTTATTCATCTAAACCTTTCTCATTAATGTCCATGTTTTAAAAATGGTTTTAAGGATTTATTTATATGGACATTAAAGTTTAGAAATAAAAACTCCTTTTAAAAAGTTTCAAAGTGGTATGGGACACTTTGATTCAAAAGTCTACTTTTAAATGGCTTCTTGACAAATAGTGTGACTTTTAAATGTTTTCAAGAAAAGGGGGATATTTCTCTCAAATAGTTTTGATGATTGTTTTCATCTATGTCAACATCCTTCATTATTCATGATTGAGGTTAATGTGATACAATACAATCTTCCATATTGTTTCAAATGAGTTATGTTTGACTGTGGATGTTCTATTTTTATACCATTCATGGTTTGTGGTTAAAGTATTGACATTTCGTATGCTAGTTTTAATACGAATGTTTCTTTTATGCTTAAACCTATTCATATGAGGAATGCATTGGACTTAATAAGTGACGGGTGGAGCCCGCTATAGCTCCTCGATGCATCGGTAGGTCTCATGAGACAAACTAGTGTCTTGGCACAAGGCCTTGACAAAATCTTATTTGTAGTCTTGGCACGAGGCCTTGGCTAAGTGGTTATGATAGTCTGGCATTATGCATTCCAACATTATGAAAGTGGATATTGATATTGCATGTGATCATTCGACTAGTAGAATATCCATGTGAGTATGTAAATGGAATTATTTCATTTTACCTTTGCCATTTTATGCTGAAGTTCAAGTTTAAAAGGCTTTTGTTTTAGTTATAAATTGCCTTAAGTGTTTATTCTTATTTATGAAATCTTATGCTATAATGTTATCCTTACTGAGCATCTGAGCTCACCCCTTTCAATGTTTTATTTTTCCCAGGATTATGAAGAAGTAATTTATGAATGACCTGCAGGGATAGTATGAGGGGATATGAAGACAAGATGTTTTTTTATGATGTAATGTAAAAAAATTATGGATGTATCTAGTTATTCCAAGGCGACTAAACTAATCGATCTTTCGAGACTTGATCTTTCTCGTGATCATGACAATGTAATGTAATAATGCACCGACTCTAGGTAACTAGGGTCGGGGCGTTACAGTTGGTATCAGAGGAACTTTAGTACAAACCTTGGAAGCTAGATTTAGATAAACTCTGATTAGAGCACGTAAACCTAAGATGAACTTTGAGGATTAGTATAGAAGAACTTCCTAGAATTTTGGTATTGTAGATATTTTGTGAGTTTTCCGAGCAATACATCCCTGTCTGGATACGAGCAGGTAGAGGCGGCTCTGGCACAGATGTACCTAGGGGTAAAACCTGAAAACACCGCTTTGAGCTAGACTCGAACGGGAACTGGTGCACGACAACGGGCCTTGCTGCACTCTTGGTTACGACACTCCCGGGGGATATGCTTTGGTAAATTCACAAGATTAGTATAAACCATTATTAAGGGAATACAAAAAAAATGCCCCTAAGAATATATGTCGGCAAATAGATAGTGGATAACCTAGATTTTAACATAGGGTACCCCAAGTTAGGATATATTGTTCAATTACAAGATTATCCTATTATGTCTATTTTTTTACATTGTTATTAGATAAGTATTCAAAAAACCCTAATTGTATTTTCTTTTGTTAGTTGAAACATGGAGGGAGCAAGATCACGAACAACTCTTCTCTCTCTTCCTGAAGAACTACTTACAATTATTATCCAGAAGTCATGCGCAGACGATGTTGAAACTTTTTCAAATGTCCAAGTTACATGCAAACAACTTTATGATACATCCAATACCTCTAGCATTGCACGATTCTTTCAAGAATCAAGTACCGACTATGGGATAATGTTGCGCTCTCAACTTTCTTACCATGCTAAGCGTGGGAAGTACCATCAGGGTCTTTTCAAATTATTCACTTTATCTCAAAATTACGATGCACTAAATTATTTTCTAGATGCTGCAGAAGAGGGAGACCTTCGAGCAGCCTATATGTATCAAATTATATATTTATGTCTTTTGGGATATACGAAAACTGATTTACCAAAACCTTATTTTGAAATATTTGAAGATGAATCAGTGAGAATTTTTCTAAAAAAACATGTTAAAGACGATGTCTCAAAATTATATATAAGAAATACCTATTTTTTTATAATGCATCGATGCTTCCATCGATATAATCCAAAATGGATGAGGAGTTTTTGGGTAAAGGAAGTAGATGATTTTGAAAAATTCCTGAGGTACCATTGTGACACATGAACGCATTCTACCAAAAGTCAAATCCGCCTAGTCTCTCCAGAGTTCATGTTGTGATCCACATACCTCTAGTGACAAAATACATGCCTGAACCAATGCATGTACTCACCTATGAAGAATTATAACTGGAACTCGATCTATCTTATTGTGAAGAGCCTATCAGAATTCTTCATACCAAAGATCAAGTGTTGAGAAACCGGATGACTTGTCTGGTAAAAGATCTATGGAGAAATCATAAGATGGAAGAGGCAATGTGGGAACCCGAGGAACATATGATGAAGAACCTATGTGGAAATAAATGGATGGTGAAATGTTTAAAAGTGTTAGTGCTCTTTATTGATGTGATTACTTTGGAATAATTTTCTCTTGTATGTGTAAACCTGCAATTTATCATGTGAAAATGATATCTGAGGAAGAATTATCTTTTCTGTTGCGGATATAGTTATAAATAACCATTTGGTCTTATATGATCATTGGGTTTGAGGAAATTATAAGTTATTATAATTTGGAATGAAAATGCAAGGTATGATATAATATTTGTGGTTAAATTATGTTATTTTGAGGAATTTATCTCATTTTGGTAATATTATAAAATATATTTTTTGAAAAAGGACAACACGTAGACCGTGTGACAACCCGTCGCGTCGGACAAAGTTGTGGGAATCGAACCCACAACCAAAGTGCGATTGGGATTTATCGCCTACCACTGGACTACGTGAAGTCCCTGGTTAGTGTGACTATTTTTTTTATAAAATGATTTTATTGATCAATAATAAGATGATTTGGGTTCTTATGTCTTATCAAATGAATACCCTTGGTATAGGAAAATGATTTGGTGATTAAGTGATGAATGTTATTTTGGAAGATGTTCGCTTTGTTGGGAACACTATATGCCCAAGGAAAATAGAATACAATGGGGTTTCATTTGTAGAGTAATGGTGGATTTTTATCTACGTTTTTATTGTTGATTTGTAGTGATTTGGGTTATTTATGGAAATGATTAATCTATAACATAGAATATTTGATGATGTTAATTTCTTTTAAGTATGTGACTTTAAGAGTATTTGATGTCATTTGGAGATACAATGTAACATGGGAGACTACATAATCAAATTCTTCTATGATTTGGGTTTCAATATTAGTTTGGATTATATTTAAGGATGTTAAGGACAATTGGTTATTGAATGGTATCTATTTAACTTTGGGGTATTGTTGGTTTAATTTTAGAAATTAAGATTAGTGCATATTTATCTCAATGAATATCCTTTTGGGGGATCATTAGATCATTCACTTACCACTTTGGTTTTGATTAATATTCAAAGAAAATGTAAATATATGGTTTATCCTGCATGGATCATGTGATTCTATAGAAGTTTATTCTAGCTCTTCCAGTGTGACCAAGTCTTCTTGAATACTCATTGTTTAAAAAAAAAATTGATTTAGTGGTGGAAATTTATTAAAGAGTGAAAATTTACATAAAATGTAAGTATATCTCATAATGTTCTTAGTCAATATCATAAATGAATTCCTCTTCCTTATGTAATGTAACTTTAAAAAAAAATTTGTCCGTTTACTTTCCTACTAGGAGACTAATGGTCGTTTGTCCCAACACAAGTTTGTGGTTTTCTCATTGTTAACTTTCTCCTAATCATGATTTCTATCCCTCTCCATAAGAACTTGACACTTAGTTTATCATCCATATCCATGTTTTCTTACATGGAATCCTAGTATGGGTTATCTTGGATGACCCTTATACCTCTCTTTCTTTCTTTTAAAGTGATAGTTTTATTGACTCTTTTTCCGATGTGGGACTTTCCATTATATTCCCAAGAAAAATTTTAAAAATTGCGAGGACACAATTTATTGAAGGATGGGAGAATGTAACACCCCAAGCTTCCACGGTACGTTTCCCTTCGAATAATGCGATAGCGTGTGTTGTACGCAACCTCGAGTTCTAACACACACCACAACTAATTAAACTAGCCGTTGTGGATAGTAATACCTACTTTTTGAAATCATATATATTTTATATTTCAAAATGGACTTCATTTTTGGATTCGGAATATTGAAATTAGCCTAGGCTGAAATTTTGGTACTTTTCGGATAACTTTTATATTTTGATGAATAGTGAAAATTACTAAATTTTAATTAAAAACAACTTTTTTAATAAAAATAATTAATAGTGATAAATTGTGAATTTGAGTGGTTTTAAAGTATATTTAGAATATATTTTTACCATTTAATATAATGTTTATCATTGGGCATAATTTTACAATTAAACCGAACATAAACAAGTGTCAATCTTTTGATAGTTATTACCTCTTAAAAACACGCTTTTTGTTTTGACAGCGGAAATTAATTTTAAATTAATTTCTGCCACTTCTGTGTTTTGAATTTAGAAAAATGGATTCCATATTTTGAATCAGGATGTCCAAATTGTGTAAATAGGTAACTTTTATTTTTAGACATTTTGAATAATTACTGTGGTAAATATTTTATTTACCATGGTTAAGGGTAAATCCGGTAAATAAGGGTTAAAAAATAATATTATAATAATATAGAATTACCCTAAAACGTGCCCTAAAATTATTGGTGGACACATACCCGACCATGAGAATCCTTGGGTAAATTTGGGGACCTCTTGGAGCCACTTGTATGTGGTAGGGACAGTTTATATTAATAAAGTTAAAATAAAAATAAAAATGGCATAAGCTTACATCTTTTAGAAGAACAATTTTTACATAGGGTTATACATGTTGGATTTTCGATTATAAATATTCATTAGATAGATAAAAAGATTCCCTACATAAGGATAGTTTATTTATAATTTTTAGACATCAAATAATTTAAATTATTAATGACACAATAATGATTCAATGTTTACCTCATTAATAAATCATTTAAATAAATAAGATTATAATGATTAAAATATTATCTAAAACCTGTCCAATTCTTATTGGTTGATGTTATTTAGAATACGAGTCATCCTATCTTCGACCTCAATGATTTTTGGACCATTATAAACCGAATATAACTATATTATAAAGTAATACTTTCACTCTTTCCTAAAGAGCCCCTCTTCTCCCTTATAAAAGGAGATCACTTCTACTCATTCCTCACAACTCTCAAGCAACTTGGATCGTCCAAACTCTGCCTAACTAAGCTCCCCACATCCCTATCCTCATCCTTGAAGCTTTCCCTTAGGCAGAAATCATTTCAAGAAGTCCTTTGGTTCCAACCAAAGTGAGTTACCTAAATTAAAGGTAACGATTTCTCTTAAATTATTTTCATTTATTTTGCTTCTCCAACCCCCAAACTCTTTTTATTTCCTTTCTTTTGTAACAACAACAGTATCCAAAATATACTAGGATGTTGTTATAATAAGGATTCAAACTACACATACACACAAATCCATCTAATGGACGATGAACATAATGTTTCTGTGGATGGCAAACTAACACCTCACGAATCGATGATTGTTCAAATACATCTTACCGCCTCTCATGGTGGCCATTATGACGGCACTGTAATTAAATATGATATTAATGATATATATTTTATATATAAGCTTCTGTAATTCCATTTTATTTCATATCCTTATTCGTTTCATGTTGTATATACATACCATAATTTCATTTGAGGAAGTGCGGACTACCGCCCCCTTAAAATGATATGACTCGTTCATACCACACATGGAACGTATAAAGGATGGTGTTAATGAACTTAAGTAACATATATAAAATATTATATTATACTGGAATAATAATATACCTATGTATCATTTGGATTCAATTCTTTTAAAATGAAAAATTAAATGGAAGTAGCGTTCGTGCGTACGTGCGGACTACCGTCTCCACGAACGCGATGAGATTCATTGTCCATCATATCCATTCAAGTATAATTATAATTTTATGATTTAAAAATAGTATCTAAGGACTTTATATCATTCTGGATATGAATAATATACATCCCATTAATAACGAATATGGATCACATAACAAAGAATATAAAGTAAAATGAACCCGTTAACACCCGAAATGACGATAATTCTAAGATATTATTAACAAATCAATGTTAAAAGATCATATATGATATCACATTAATGTAAATGATTCTTGTATTATTCAATAACAATTATTTCACCATTATACAGGAGGTAAACCTACCATCGACCAAGGAAAAATTACAAAGTAAGGGATTTTCTTATCTCACTTTCAATTCCGTGAGATTTCCATTGTTCACCACTTAATTATTGCATGTGGTGTACTGCCCATGATTGTATTCATTGTGTAATATAATTTAATATATGGGTATTTACATCATCATGTTATGATACTTCTTTCATGGGTGTATGTTTCTTAAGTTACCTAATCGATAAGGGAATTTGAGATTTCAATTTTCACTCATTTGGCTTTACACATATTTCATTGATTATATTACCCCAAGATTATGTGTAGAATCACTATTAATTTGATTATGTCATAATTTCCACTCCCCTTCCTGTGGATATAATTTTGATACTCATAATCACTCCATTGATAATTCTCAAGTCATTGATATGAATTTGATAAGAGTAATTTTAACTCATTCTCCATTTGTTGAGTTAAACATCCAATTCGTTGGTATTGTTTTTACAAGAATATGTGTGAATGTCCTTTGATTGTTTTACACTGAATATCCAATCATATTTAGTGTATTTATATTTGTCACACATAATTATGTCATTGATTTATCCTTAACCTAAGGATACAACCTTTATGAGAGATTTCATCTCAATTTACATTCCATTGAGACTTCTTTGATGATATACACCAAATCACTTTTATCTGGTGTATATAATGTACTTTGACATAGTATATCATGATTCCCTTTATTCTCATGATATTACAAAGTTTTGATTACCTCAATTATTTGTATTCAAGTGTCTCTTTTGGTTAGAATCTCTAACTAAAATACCATTTTTAAATTTTTTAAAGACTTATTCATCTAAACCTTTCTCATTAATGTCCATGTTTTAAAAATGGTTTTAAGGATTTATTTATATGGACATTAAAGATTAGAAATCAAAACTCCTTTTAAAAAGTTTCAAAGTGGTATGGGACACTTTGATTCAAAAGTCTACTTTTAAATGGCTTCTTGACAAATAGTGTGACTTTTAAATGTTTTCAAGAAAAGGGGGATATTTCTCTCAAATAGTTTTGATGATTGTTTTCATCTATGTCAACATCCTTCATTATTCATGATTGAGGTTAATGTGATACAATACAATATTCCATATTGTATCAAATGAGTTATGTTTGACTGTGGATGTTCTATTTTTATACCATTCATGGTTTGTGGTTAAAGTATTGACATTTCGTATGCTAGTTTTAATACGAATGTTTATTTTATGTTTAAACCTATTCATATGAGGAATGCATTGGACTTAATAAGTGACGGGTGGAGCCCGCTATAGCTCCTCGATGCATCGGTAGGTCTCATGAGACAAACTAGTGTCTTGGCACAAGGCCTTGACAAAATCTTATTTGTAGTCTTGGCACGAGGCGTTGGCTAAGTGGTTATGATAGTCTGGCATTATGCATTCCAACATTATGAAAGTGGATATTGATATTGCATGTGATCATTCGACTAGTAGAATATCCATGTGAGTATGTAAATGGCATTATTTCATTTTACCTTTGCCATTTTATGCTGAAGTTCAAGTTTAAAAGGCTTTTGTTTTAGTTATAAATTGCCTTAAGTGTTTATGCTTATTTATGAAATCTTATGCTATAATGTTATCCTTACTGAGAATCTGAGCTCACCCCTTTCAATGTTTTATTTTTCCTAGGATTATGAAGAAGTAATTTATGAATGACCTGCAGGGATAGTATGAGGGGATATGAAGACAAGATGTTTTTTTGTGATGTAATGTAAAAAAATTATGGATGTATCTAGTTATTACAAGGCTACTAAACTAATAGATCTTTTGAGACTTGATCTTTCTCGTGATCATGCCAATGTAATGTAATAATGCACCGACTCTAGGTAACTAGGGTCGGGGAGTTACATCTATGTTGGAAAATGATAATATTTCTTATATGTATGCGTAGACTACCAACTCCATGTAGTGATATGATTAATTTTACATTTAATATTTAAATGCATGGTCATAAGAATAAACTTAATTTATATATATTATAATAATTATGTAATTATGAGTCTTAATGGTGAATAATTATTAAACTTTCTTTTATTATATCCATCAAAATGTTGAAACAACATTCAGGTGTATGTTGAGAAAACCTTCTCTATTAAGTGATGTAAATCATTTTTTATCACTACTTTATATGAATGGTTATAAAAATTTATATAATGAATCAATATGATACATATTAATTGTTTAATATTCTAGATATAATGAAACCTTAACAATTTTTAAGGATAATAAGCACAAAATTGAAACATGTAAATAAAACGGATCTGGTTATTATAGAATGTTCATTCTAATGAAGAATTATTAATAAAAGGATAACATAAAATTAAAAATGAATGATACCCAGTATTTTATGTATAAATATGTTTCTCGAATATATTTTTCATAAATATACAAGTATTTAATATAATTTTTGAATGCGTATAAAGCATATTGATACTTAGTCTAAGTGTTTATTTTAAAATATCTTTTCTTTTTGGGATTTTCTATGTGAAATTTCCATCGAGGGAATTTTAATAATCCTTATCATTTAAAAACAATTGATTTCTTCATCCTTTTTTATTCATATGGTTTTTATGTTTTCCTATAATTCTCCTCCCATTTGTATATAAAATTATTGAGAACTTTTTTTAGGAATGGTTGAAAATATTTCCCCTTTTGTTTATGATCATTTTCTTTCATTTACATGTTTTAATGATATTGTATTGAATTTTATTTTATATAATAAAATATTTATAATTTAATTCATGTTTGTCTTATTTTCAATATTTTAAAAGGAATATTCTTTTCATTTTCTAATTGAGGAAATTTTTTCCATTTTTACGAAAAGTGTGAAAGGAACATCTGTTTTTACATTCAGTGACCAAATATATTTTACTACCATCAAACAAGTTCTTTTCATTGAACCATCCATTATAAGTTTCCATGGATAATTTAAAAAACAAAATTCTTCTCAATATTTGAAAAAAGTTTAGTTTTTAATATACTGAAGGAAAAAAGATATTTTCTACCATTTTCAAAGAAAATTAAAATGCCCTTGTAAAGGTATTTTTCATCTATATTAATATCATTTGATGACTCTTATGATTCATTTGGGTATAGTATATAATGATACAATCATGGTTCTTTCTATGGAAATCATATGACTATGTGATGATGAAATGTTTATGAAAACAATTTCTATTCCACAGAATATGGTATTATTAATTGAAGAGTATTTTTATGATATTATGGCACATATATGTATTGTTTTCAACATGTGATTGGAGGTTATTTTAAATCCATCCAAAATATTGTGTAATGATTGATAAATTAAGAGATAATATATACTAGAATGTGTATTTAACCCAGTTTAGTATGGGGATATTTACATTATAATAGTCTTTATAGTGATCCATGACATTAAAAATGATAGACTCGGGATTAAGCACAATATACTATTCGACATTTACTAATATAACACTCTTAGAAGTGAACCTTGATTATTGAAATGGATGAATGGTGAGTGAACACAATATATTGTGGAACATTTTCCACTTTGATTGTATCCCTAGTGAACCTTAACTAACGAATTATTTGAAATGAATATGATTTTTCTACAATTCATAAGAAATTTTCTTATTTTTATGTTATGTTGTCATGAATCATGACAGGTTAATGTTTATTCCTAGAAATTATGACTCATGTATTTTAAAATAATATATATTTATTATATGACACATGATTTATTACCTAAGAAAGATTGGGTATGAACATTGTATGTTATAATCCTGATATCATTCCCTTATACATATGTTATTATATCATATGATCATTGATTGATATCTCCCTTTTTTACCATAACTGAGCATCTGAGCTCACCCTTTCTTATGTTTCTATTTTACCCATGTTATGAAGGATGTTTCTAATAAAACATTTATAAAAAGATATTGTGTGTAACTCCACAACCCTAGAATCCCTAAGCCATTTCATTATTTTAATACAGGTGCATGATTACAAGAAATAAAGTCCCAAATGACCGATCAGTTTAGCAGTCTTGGAAAATAAATCACACGCATGAACGTAACATTACACATTAAAACATAATACACAAAATAAATAATCTGTTTAGAACAAAATTATTACCCTAACATAACCCTGCATATAAAGCATAATATAGTTCTTGGAATGATGGGAAACAAAGCATAAGAAAGGGGTGAGCTCAGATGCTCAGTAAGGGTAAATAATTTATTGGAAGCTATAAAATTTTAAGGAAATATGTGTAATAAAAACAAAAAAAATTAAACATAAACTTGAAAATAATATGATGAAAATAAATCAAACACTACCATATAAAAATCCACATGGATATTCTACCAGTCAAATAATCGCATTTAATAATTAATTTTATAATGAGGGAATGCCGAACACGGGACATCATTACATCATTGTTAAGGAATCATGTCAAGAATAAAAATAAAATTTATGTCAAGGAATTTTTCCAAGAAACTAATTTTTCTAAAGAGACCTACCGATGTATCGAGGGGCTATAACAGACCCCACATGTTACTTACTAAGTCCACTGCATTCCTCATATAAAAATGTTAAAACATAACAAAAATATTCATATGAAAACTAGCACAAGAAATGTCAATACTTTAACCATAAAACATTAAAGGTATAAAAATAGCACATCCACAGTCTAACATATCATTACACATTAAATACAATATGAACAATTTAATTATAATAAATCAACCCCAAGGAAGAATAATATCTAGTAATGGATGTTGAGATAGTTGAAAATGATCAATAAACATTTTTGAGAAAAATATCCTTTTTTGTAAAATCATTTAAAAGTCACACACTTATAAAAGTTGTCATTTAAAATAGATTTTTTAATCAATGTTTCACATAACACTTTGAATCTTTTGAATAGAATTAACTTTTTAAAACAATCTTGTCCATATAAATAAATCCTTAAAACCATTTTGAAAACATTGAAATTAAGGAAAAAGATTTAGAATAATAAATATCTAAAACATTTAAAATGATGTTCTAGTTAAAGGGTATCTTAAAATTATCATTTTTAATATATTTTTTGAAACATGGACATGGATAAAAAATATATCCAAGAAAATACTTACACATAAATAATCTCGGATAATAATGAGATTTAGGAATTAACCCTTACCTTGTTTTTCCTTTAGTCGAAGGTACATTTAACCTCCTGTATAATTACCATAGTATGTTATTAAATTATAACAGAGCCATATTAATATCTATGATATCATATATTATTAGTTTATGACATTATTCTTTATATTTAATAATGATTTCTATGTGAAAGTAACATTTTGTGTAATAATTGCTTTCTTTATCGTACATGTTTGAACTTGTTATTATTGATCATATCACTTAGATAATGATTTAAATAATTACATAATATAAAACCTTATTTATTTTTCATATATATTTAGAATATAAATATATATAAGAGATATATATGAAATGGAAACACCATTCATGGAGACGATAGTTAGTACATATGTGTGAACGTTTTTTCTGTTTTCTTATTGTATTGAATAGAAGTGAGTGATTTGGATATATGTAAACACACACACAGATATATATATATATATATATATATATATATATATTTCCAATAGTAATATTATTTAATTTGATATATAATTATTAAAAATATATATTTTTATAATCAATTATAATGGTGAATATGGAAATGAATCACATTGCGTCATAGAGATGGTAAACTATACGTACACACGAGTAAAGATATCATTTCCATAATGAAAAAATGGTATAGAATTGTATGGGGAATTAATTATACACAAATATTAAAAATTTAAATATAATAATCACATCAATTATACGAATTGGTATACACATCCAAATAACAATGTGATGAATAACAAACTACACCACAATGTGGATATGATAAGTCGTACGTACTCACGTACGGTAACATTGTCATCCATAGGAAGGGTAGAATAATGAATATGATTTTACCATATATATAATAACATCACAGTATGTAGAACATAATGGATTTATTATTTTGGTATGGAAACAATAATGAAATATATAGTTGAGGAAGAAAATACCATTGAATGAGTTGATGAAATAATTACCTCTTCTTCTAGTTCTTCCTTTTGATTTGATCAAAATGGCTCCTTAAGTAGGATTTATGATCAATTTAAGGCCTCTAGGTTGAATTGAGGATATTTTTTAAGTTATTTGAGATGGGTTTTTCCTAGACAAAAGGTTTTTGATGTGTTAAATTAAGAGAAAGGGATGTAACTTTTTATAAGAGATGTGAGGATCACTTTAGGAAAATATTGAAATATTATTTTATTATAAAATAATTTTGAGTTTCTAATGGATAAAAATGGATTTATTTCTATTATATGTTGGGGATGGCTCCAAAACCTCTCAACCAATAGATTTTAGACAATTTTATTTAACCATAATAACCTTATCGTTTAGATTTAACCTTGAGTTAAATAGTTTATCTTTTACCATGTTTTCTTATATTACTATAATAAATGGTTAATAAACCTACTATAATATTCCCAGAGAACATCAACTGGTTCATTAATTACTTACCTATCAATATATAAGTTCTTTTTCCTATCCATATATTTTTAGGACTATTATATAATTTATTAAAATTATATATTTTTTAAAAACTCATTAATTTCAATTTTTACACAATTTAGTATTTTGTTTTTTTGAAAGTCATAAAAATATAATTTATTCCAACCAAATTCATTTAATTAACCTTAACATGTCATATTGACCTATAAAATTCTTTTAATGCATCTATGGTCTCAATTTACATTTATTTTAATATTTATAATATCAATTATTTTACTCATTCATTAATAAGGTAATTACTTCATCGTCATTGCATCATAAATAAATTTTATTATATAATGTATAAAAATTATAAATAAAATAATATTATGTAGGAAATATTTTTATCTTTATAATTAATATTTATAATTGAATTTGTCTTATGTATAATTCTATATAAAATATGTTTTAGTTAGGAAATTGTGAATTTAACACTTTTAATTGTTCTTTAAATAAAATAATAATAAAGGCCCTAATATAATAAAAGTGGATCAAAAGGGTCGTATTTTTATTATAAGATTGTTTTTGGTATAAATAAACTTATCAAATTGAATTAGGGCATGTGTCAGGATAATTATTATATCATTTTTACCTTTAATTACTCTATTTACTTTTAGCCGTGGTAAATAATGTCAAAAGTTACTATTCACCAAAAATTATTATCATCTTATTGAACTAAATTTTACTTACTAATGTAAACCGTGTTTCTCAAGTTTTTTGAAATATAATTCATAGATGTAGTAAAATTATGTTTTATGAAAATTTGCCAACGTGCATAGAAGGTGTGTAAAAGACGTTAAAAAGTTCAATAAAATTTTGTAAATTTAATTTTATTATAAAATGACTTCGATGAATTACATTGAACTAATATATGTATTATGAATCTATTTTGACTTAAAAATTAATTTAAATATAAATAATATTTATTTAAATAATCGTCAGTTTTAGATAATAACACTGTGTTTCTAACTATTTATCAAAAATTGAATGTTTTCAAAAAAATACCAAAAACTCACCCTAAGGTAATTTTGAAATTATAAATTCAAAAATGTATTCTATTTTTCCAAATTCAAAACCTATAATTTGTATTGATTAATTTAAAATTAGTTCTCATTGTCAAAACCAAAAAGCGGGTTTTTAAAAAGTTAAAACTATCAAAAGAATGACATGTGTTTATATACAATTTAAATGTAAAATAATGACCAATAACCAAAATTTGATTAAATGATAAAAATATAATCTAATTATACATCAAAACCATTAAAATGTATAAATTAATAGTATAAACTATTTTTATAAAAAAATTTGTTTTCAATTAAAATTTAATATTTTTCACTATTTATCAAAATATTAATGTTATCAGAAAAACTCCAAAAATTTATCCAGATTAAATTTTTATTTACCCTTTATAAAGAAGAATTTCCATTTGTCAAATTGAATATATAAAAGTTTCAAATTTTGGATTTAAAATGTGTTCCCCTTTAACAATGGGTAAAATTTCATTTTATGAAAAATACTTCTTTTACCTTAATAAAATGAATTGTTTATTATATTATGTCTAAAAAACAAATAATATGAATTATAAAATTATATGGATTTTATAAAATTCAAAATACAGTTAATGCTATTTATATCTATTTTTGAATTTCTTGTTTGGTAAGTCATGGTGTGCTCGAACTCGTTTGTGCATGTAGCGCAAGCAATTGAATTATTTTAAAGAGAAAACACACTATGAAATCATAAGGTGTCAAATTCTCCTCTTATTCAATAAATTTTGTCCTCCCAATTTGAAATTTTTCATCATAAATAAGCGGTTTACAATAAAAAATACCATTGTGGAACACCCATTTTGGAAATAGGGTTAATAAAAAGTAGTCTTAATAAGAGGGAATGAGAAATGAAATGGTCACCATAAAATTAGGGGTTCGAATATGAGAACATTGGAAGATATTATACAAACATAATATAGATATTTTTAGGGAGTGATTTATGTCATCAATCATAAACAAGTGAACAATAAATGGAAAACTGAGGGCTTCAATTCGATTAATTTATGATTAATTAAAATATCATCAGTTCAACAAAACAGAAGGTATTTGGATAAAAAAAATTTGGTTTTGAGATCTTCCCCTAATGTTTAAGAATTTATTTCATCATAGAATAAGAAAAAAAATAATACTTGAAAATTATAATTCCATCCTTTAACTAATTTCTACCACAAACTCTTATTTCTCTCTAAAATAAAAAAGAATTTGAAAATATTCTATTAAACCTAATCAAATAGGGTTTCAAAATATGTATTTATAATTCATATATTATACCATTTTAAAAAACCTACATTATACAAACCATGACATTATGTTGGTCAATGGTATGTGATGCACCCTTGTCACCCTATTGTTGCAGGTTCACATCTCACGGCCATGCCAAACATGACGGGTTGCCGCCTGACCTCTGAGTTGTCGTTTTTATTACAATCCAAAAATAATATTTAGAAACTTATTTTACCATAAAAAACTAGTATCCTATGTCCAACATAATCCATTCTAACCTTTAGACTTTTCGAAAATACTTCGGTCCAAACTCACAGTCCAGAATTTATAATGAAGGTCACATAACATACATGTGAATAAGTTCATCGTGTATTCTTTTATGAAATTTTAATAAAATATTTATTGGAAAACCATATTCCATACGTTCAATCATCCGTACTCCTTTTGTAAAACATAGAATACTATATATACTCATTAAATACCGTAATGTTTTAAAATATAACAATGATGGAGTAAAAAACCATTAATTTGTTACTAGATATTCTATGATATCTAATATACATTATCCAATTAAATTATCTCTTATTATAAAATCATTAACTAAGCATCAGAACCATATTAAGGTTTATCTTTCCTTCAACCATATATTTTCCAAAAAATTTAACTTGCTATTAGGTCACTTTTCTTAGTACTATATAATTTCAAATCCTCAATGAAATAGTATTTCAATACAATCCTTATTTATTTCCATAATTCATATAACCAAAAAATCATTGATACAACATTCAAATGACATAATTCTTCTATAACGACATCAAATCACTAATTTATCCTCCGCATCTATGGTAGTATCATAACATGATTATTATCCAATAGAATCATTTTGGTTATACTCTAAAGATTGGGACATTGAATTGTGTAGTGTCCCAACTCCTTGAAGATACAGAATTGTACATTTGAAACCTTGTTCTTACCCTTGAAATCACGTATTTGGTTCCCTTTTTCTCCACACATATAACAAACTCCTATTCACTTCTATAATTTACAAAGGTTATTTTTCACTTTTATCACATATGGGAAAAACCATCTTTTCCTTCATCCCTTTATCCATATTTCACTCTAGAATCCTTTTCATATATGGATTCCCCTTAAATCTATAGGAATCTAAGAATTCATTACTTATCTTATTAACACATGATATTATTTATTCATATGATGAGAATATGTGGTAGAATATTTCCCTTCTTAAATCTTGTGTTAAGACCATGAAAGATATGATCCTTCTTACTAATTGGTTCATGCTTTTTGAGGGAGTTCTCATTAATTCTAATGGGCACCATTTATAAATAATGGAATACGCTAGCTTAGTTTATGAATCAAAATGAATAATTCCAAACATGTAAAATACCTAACGTAAATTAAAAACATTATGAATATAATTAATATTAAAAAAAATTCATTGAGAATGTATTTACTCGTAAATCCTTCATAATGGTTTGTAATTAAAATGGGAATTATCCTAAGAATATCCCTCGGGAGTGTCGTATCCAATAATACAACAAGGCCCATTGTCATGTGCCAGGATATCCTGGGTCAAGCCCTAAACTCCTTTTTAGAGTCTTCACTCCTAGGTACATATATTTCAGAGCTGTCTCTATCTGCTTGTATCTAAACATGGATGTATTTCTTGTAAATTTAACAAAATATCTACATTACAAAAATTCTCGATATTCTTCTATAATAATCATCAAAGTCTATCTTCGAGTAATGTTATCTAATCCAATTATTTCTAAATCTAGCATCCAAGGTTTGTACTAAAATTTATCTGATACCAACTATAATTCCCCGACCCCAAAATCCCGGATCTAGTGAATTATTTTAATAGATTGGAATGATTACAAGAAATAATGTCCTAAATGAACGATCATTTTAACACTCTTGTAAAATAGATTAAATACATGAATGTTACATTAAACATTCAAACATAAAAAAAATAATCTATTGGAACTTCCATTATTCCCCTATCTTAACACTAAATATCAAACATAATATATATCTTGGAATCCTGGAAAAAAAACATAAGAAAGGGGTGAGCTCATATGCTCAGTAAGGGTAAATAATTTAGCAGAAGATATAAAATTTTATGGTAAGATGTGTAATAAAAAAACCTTTTAAAAATTAACCTAAAAATAATATAGAGAAAATAAATCATACATTACTATATAAACATGCACCTGGATATTCTTCTAGTCAAATAATCACATGTAATAATTAATTACATAATGACGGAATGCCTAATGCTGGACATCATTACCACATAGTCAAGCCTCGTGAAAATAATACAAATAAATAAACCTAAAGGCCTTATGACAAGACAATAATTTGTCTCATGATACCTACCGATGCATTGTGGGGAGATAGCAGGTCCCACCCATCACTTACTATGTCTATCACATTCCTCATATGAAAATTTTGAAACATAATATAAATATTAGTATTAAAACTAGCACACAAAATTTCAATACATTAACCATAAACATTTAATGGTATAAATATAGAACATCCATAGTCAAACATATCATAACTCATTCAATACAATGTTGATGGTTTTATTACAATAAACAAAACTCAATCAAAAATAATATCCTGTAAAGGATGTTGACATCCTTGAAAATGATCAGTAAAATATTTTGAGAGAAATACCCCTTTTTTGATGTCATTTATAAGTCATAAATTTATAAAGGAATTCATTTAAAAGAGATTTTAGAATGAAAGTGTCCCACACCAATTTGAAAAATATGAATGTAATTAAAATTTTAAAACATTAATGTTCACATAAATAAATCCTTAAAACCATTTTGAAAACATTGACATTAATGAGAACGATTTAGAAGAATAAATATTTAAAATATTTAAAATGATGTTTTACATAAAGGGTACCTTAAAAGAATCATTTTGTAATTTATTTTATGAAACATGGACATGGATAACAAATATATCCAAGAAAGTACTTACACATAAACAATCTTGGATAATAATGAGATTGAGGAATTAACCCTTAACTTGTTTTTTTAGTCGATGGTACGTTTAACCTCCTATATAATGACCATATAATGTTATTAAATTATACCAAAACCATATTAATATTTATTATATCTTATATGATATCATATATGATTCATTTGTGACTTTATACCACCTATTTAAAAATAATTTCCATGTTAAAGTAACTATTTGGGTAATAGTCACTCTCCTTATCGTAAGAGTTTTAAGTTTTTATTCTTCATCGTATCACTTAGATCATGATTTAAATAATTCCAGAATATAAAACATTATTTATATATCATATATATTTATAATATAAATATATATAACAGATATATATATATATATATATATATGAAATGGAAACACTATTAATGTAGACGTTAGTCTGTACGTACGCATGGACGTTGTTTCCGTTTTCCTATCGTGTTGAATGGAATTCAGTTACTGAGATATAGGTAAATACACACACACACCCACACAAACACACACACACACACAAACACACACACACACACACACATATATATATTTTCCAGTAG
Organism: Viscum album; assembly: GCA_963277665.1. Classification (NCBI taxonomy): domain Eukaryota; kingdom Viridiplantae; phylum Streptophyta; class Magnoliopsida; order Santalales; family Viscaceae; genus Viscum; species Viscum album. The sequence goes on from OY728130.1 coordinate 1,628,101,399, forward strand.
CATTATTATGCCATATATTACATAATTATTAATAAAATATATTTTTATAATCATCATTTAATGTTGAATATGGAAATGTATCTCATCGCGTCGTGGATACGGTAAGGCGTACATACACATGAGAAACGATATCAATTAATTAATGATAAAATTGTATGTAATTTTATGGAATATTAATTATACATAAACATTAACAAGTTATATTTTTTATTTACATAAATTAATATCATTATTATACCCACCCAAATAACGAAGTGTTTAATATCAAACTACACTATGACGTGGAGATGGTAAGTTGTACATATGCACATCTGGTTACATTTTCATTCATTAGAAGTGTACAATAATGAATATGGTTGTACCATATTTATAATAAAATCACAGTATTTATAAGGTACTAGATTTTTTATTTTGGTATAGAAACAACAAAGAAAGAGGAAGTGGAAGAAGAAAAGAACTTTGAAAGAGGTGATGAAATAATTATCTCTTCTTTAGGTGCATCAGTTTGATTTGATCAAAAGGGCTCGATTGGTAGGTTTTCTGATTAATGTAAGGTGTCTTGATTTAATTGAGGATAGTTAGTAAGAGATTTGAGTAGGGGTTGGCTGAGCCAAAAGGCTTTGGAGGTGTGAAATTATGAGAAGGGGAAATACCCTTTATTAAGATAGGCGAGGGTCACTTTAAAAAAATTATGAAATATTATTTTATTATAAAATAATTTTCATTTTCTAATGGATACAAATAGATTTATTTAAAGGCTAAGGTGGTTATGGGTCAAAAATCTCTCAACCAATAGGTTTTAGGCAAGTGTAGGTCGCTATATAAACATTATCTTTTATATATAACCCTTAGTTTAATAGTTTAACTTTGACCATGTCTTCTTGTATTATTATATTAAATGGTTAATAAACATACAATAAGATTCCAAGATAATTTTAATTGGTTCATTAATGAAATAACTATAATTTTATATGTCATTTGGCCAAGCCTAAGATTTTTAGTACAATTATATAATTTAATAAAATAGTATTTGATTTATAAACATATTTTTTCAATTTTGAATCTATTTAAATTTTGGTTATTTTGATTGTCATATAAATCAGATTTATTCAAAAAAATTCATTAAATTAACCCTAAAATGTCATATTAACCAATAAAATTCGTGTAATGCATATAAAGTCTCAAATTACTTATATTTTAGTATTTATAATATCTATTATTTTAATCTCTCATTAATATGGTAATTACTTCATCTTCATTGCGTCATAAATAAATTTAATTATTTCATGACTAGAAATTATAAATAAAAAACTATTATGTAGGAAATCTTTTTGGATTTCTTATGGATATTTATAGTCGAATGTTTCTTTTGTATAACCCTATATTAAAAATATTTTAGTTATGAAAATTTGAATTTAACACTTTTAACTCTTCTTTAAATAAAATAATACTAAATGTCCTAATCTAATCCATGTTGATCAAAAGGGTCATATATTATTCCTAAGGTTGATTTTTGTTGAATTACACTTATCCAAATAGAATTAGGACATGTTTCAGGGTATTTATAATATCATTTTTACCTTTAATTACTCTATTTACTTTTAACGGTGGAAAATTAAAGTCACATGTTACTATTGACCAAAAATTATTTTCATCTTATTGAACTACATTTTACCTACTGATGTCAACTGTGTCTCTCAGAAATTTGAAACTCAATTCACAGATGTGGTAAAACTATGTTTTATGCAAATTTGCAAACATGACTATAGGGTGGGTAAATGATGTTAAAAAGTTCAATAAAATTTTATACATCTAATCTTATTATAAAATTAATCCAATGATTTACATTGAACTAATGTTGGTATTATGTATCTATTTTGTCTTTTAAATTAATTTAAATAAATATTTATTATTATTTAACAAAAAGATTGTTTTAAATAATAACACAGTGTTTTTCACTATAGATCAAAAATTGAATGTTTTCTGAAAAATATCAACAATTCACCCTAAGATAATTTTTATATTCATAGTTATAAAATGAACTATATTTTACCAAATTAAAAACATAAGCAGTTTTATTAATTAAATTAAAATTTATTCTCGTTGTCAAACATAAAAGGCAGGTTTTTAAAAAGTAAAAACTATCAAAATATTGACATGTGTTTATATCGAATTTAAATTTAAAGTTACTTTAAATAACCATAATTGGATTAAATGATAATAATATAATCTAAGTATACTTCAAAACCATTAAAATTTATAATTTAAAACTATAAATTATTTTGATTAAAAATGTTGTTTTCAATTAAATTTTTTTATTTTTCACTATTAATCAAAATATTAAAGTTATCAGAAAAGCACAAAAAATTTATCCAAACTAAATTTTTTGTTCCACTTCTAAAGATAAAGATTATTTTGTCAAATTGAATATATAAAAGAGTCATATATTGGATTTAAAAAATGGGTCTCCATTAAAAAGAAGTAATATTTCTTTTTTTTAAAACAAAATCTTCTTTTATCTTAAAAAATGAATTTATTCTTATATTATGTGTAAGAAACATATAATATGAATTATTAAGTTATATGGATTATTTAAAATTCAAAATTAAGTTAATACTATTCATAACCACCTTTTGAAATACTAGTTTGGTAAGTCATAGTGTGCTTGAACTCGGTGTTGCGTATAACATAAGCTATTGAGTTTCTTTAAAGAGATAACGTACAATGAAATTTTAGGGTGTTACACTGTTAGAGAATACCATTGTTGGATATGTTTAAAATATTTTATAAAAAAAATAATTGTGTAAATAGTCTGAAAATATATTAATCATTTACAGCCCTTGAGTGGGTATTATTTTGAAATGTATTGATTATTCATCTAAAATGATGAAATATTTATATATTTTATGATCTGGTCACCCCACCATTCCTCGTTGAAAATTATATAATTTATTTTTTGATTTCAGGATGTCCACCTAGTCCCCATACAATGATTTACTTGGGAAATTATTATCTTAACCATATATCATTTTTATCAATATGGTGTGAATATAATACACCTCAACATGTTATAAGAAGAGTATTTATCTTGAAATTTACTGAATGTCTTTAGACACCCATTTTTTCTTGGTATTATCATATTATTAGTATTTATGGAATTATCAATTATTTAACTATGTTATTCAATTTGAAAAGGATATGAAATAAATTTATTTTCACGGGTTATTTATGATATATTGAATAATTGATTTCAAGTGGAACACATATATTTGGATGATTGATGGGAGGGATAATGCATCACCCTCTTATTCATTATCTAAATTTTTATATATTATGATAAAAGATTAAACAGCAAAAATTCAGTTTCTCACATGCATGGGTGTTATTTTGTGACTCAATAATGTTATATCTCATAATGTTAATTTTTATTCAACATTTTTATGGAACCATGATATTATTCAATCATATATCTTGTTTATTAACCTATGTTTCATCATTAATTTGATTCAAGTCTCTTACCTTATTCCATGACTAATGATTTCTCATCTATGATTTTTTGTGTATGACTCTCTTACATGTACCTTTATTATTGAAATATTCTAATCTTATGATGTTTTATGATAATTGATTATTATCGCTTATGTCTACCCTTATGAATTGTTTCATCCCACTCACATTCTTATGTTTCTATTTCCCTATGTCATAAAGATGAATATATATAAATACAAGGATAGAAGGGAGTCTAGGGTGGCATAATTATGGATAAATGTTCCCATGTAACATAAATGAGGTTCTTCATATAGTTGATCCTCATAGAAACTAATCCGTTGGTTCATTTTATTGTGTCATTGTTTATAAGATGTAATGTTAAACTTATGTAAATAATGTAAAATAAAGACATGGTTTTCTTGGTTCACCCCACTTTGTATAAAAGCCTATGTTTTGAGAATGTTTTTTAGCACCAAACCCATGAGTGTGGGTCTAGGGAACCTCACAAGTAGTTTCAATCCAAAAAATTGATCTGATGGTCACATAAAAACCAATTCCTTCCACATATGAATAGCTTATGCACACGATTTTTTACCTTGTTTCCCAAAACGACTCGTTTCTCATTCATTTCGTTATGGAATAACCCCTTAGTTCACATGAAATTATTTTTTATTATCTTTCATACCAACTACCATGTTTTATTATTATCTATATGCTCCAACTCTTCAATCATAACATTGATGCACTATTTATTTTCTAAAGCGTATGGCACATCCTTTAGCTTAATTATAGAAAACTATGAGGTATGAGTTTTTTTCCTCAGTGTTCTACTCGTATGAATCTATCATCCTTAGTCTATGATAATATTATATTCCTCCACCTATTTTTTCATCCTAGGATATGTTTAGAGATGCTTCTATCCATCTCTATAAATAATTAAATCATTATATTTAACCTACACTTCTTCAGAATTCATTTCCTATTCAATACAAATATTCTACTTATCAACCTATAATTATTTAACTTATTCAATTCTATAACATAAATCATGATATGTAATATAATTATTTGATAGTTTCATCACCAATATATCATCACTATACATAATCATCCCTATCTTCCTATTGTTGGAATTATATCCTCTTACATTTAGAGGACAACAATGGAATATATCATTAACTCCTTCTTGTTAAAACATTACCATATTTAACATTTCACATTAAAATTACAAGGGTTACCAAATATAATAATGTATTTCAATAATTTTGTTGTCTTATTATACATATTATAGGGTGTCATTCTGAATTGGGTTGGTAAAAAAATTAGTTTGGAATTTGAACTATTGTACTAATTGATTGTGTCTAAAAAACAAGGATGTATCATGCTATAAAAATGTGGTGTAATATATTTCCAGTACAAGTAAAATATTCCTTTCATATTTTTTTGTAGATATTTAGTATTTAATTAATTATTAATAATGTGTTTTAATGATAAGCTTCAGATTTTCTTCTTGTGAATTAATCATTATTATCTATTTACGACTTCCTCAAAGAGAATCCACACTCATTTTTTAATACTATTGAATCTTTTGAAGATCATAAAATCCTTGACCATATGGTACATAATCATAATGCATGTAATGTGATTGAAGTAATAAATAATAAAAATAAGATACTTATCTCCAATTTTCAATTTATAGGACAATAAATATATCACTGAATAAGTTCTAACACAGGAGACATCTGAATCTCCCCACTCATGTGTAAATAATTAACAATCATTACATTTTAGATTTCAAAGATAATTTAGTAAAAATCTCAATTAAATATGGTATCATTGAAAAATATTATTTTTTAGGATCATCTTTTTCAAATTATTTTGACCAAGGATTCCACATATTTTAGGCCACAATTTATTTTCTTCTTGTATGCCTATGTAGCATGTTTTTTCTTGTTAATAATTTTAAAACAAGTTATTTAATTTTCACTATCCTTTTTTAGTATACATAAATCATTCTTTATCTTCCCAAAACATTCATCTTTTAAAAATTCCAAATCATTTACTTTAACACATGTATGATATATGATTAATGATTTTTTTCAACCCATCAACAATTAGAGTATTCATTTAATTTATCTAGTCTTTTAAAATTATCGATGAAAAAAATCCATTTATTTTGAGTGTCCCATCATTTCCAAAGAGTTATAAAACTTAATTTCATTTTTAGAATCTTTTTTTATCATTAAATATTCTATTATATGTGAATAACATCAACTATCCAAGATCTATAGATGTTAATTTTTAGATGAATCATGTCATACTTCAATAACCAATGCCTTATACTTTCTATTATCTTTATTTTTTTGAGAATTAATTTTTTATTATGGTCAATACTCATCTAGTTTGGTAAAATGGTTATCTAATCATTATAAATGTGATTTGGAACATAAAATATTCCATAAAGAACATCCAATGGTACGAACTTATTTTTAACCCCCAAGAAGTGATTTTTAGATTTATTCTAAACATTTATTCATTGATTGAGTTGAATATCTCCCACAATTTTCATCCCATAACCAATGGAATCATAGAGTTATTAGTAAATAACCATAATAATCTTTCAATGTGCTAAAATACTCCACAAAACTACCAGTTGATCGATTTCATGTCATAGAACTAACTATTTGTACTTTTATTACATAGATATTTAATGTATTACATATTGTTCACAATTATTCATGACTATGATTTAATAATTTTCAATAGTATTTATTTTATTGATAAAGTCATGGTAGATCCCCACTATGATGAAAACCATGAAATGTTGTAACAATATTCTTAAATATGATTGTGCAGTAGGATGATATACTATGATGGGACACATAACATACAAATTTTTGGTGCAAGTACTCGTAAACAGATGAGACTTCCTCTCATTAAGTCATTACTTGGTAATCTCCACGACAGGAGATTATGAGATCATACCTTCCAGTAAGAATTCAACATGTTTTAGTGTCATCAGATATTCCTATCTTTGAGTGTGTGTAATGATACTTAGAATTTAATATTATCGTTAATATGTGTCACGAATCATTCACTTTGATTTACTGATGAAAATTGTCACAGTGACAGTAGGCAGGAAGTAGGGTACATCGGGTGCATCACGAGTGGCATGTTATTAATGTATAAGTCGAGGAAGAATTTTTCCCTTCCAGTTAAGGAAGTTTATATATCATCCATTTGATTGAAATAGAACCATCACATGAAATTCAATGGCCATGGTGTAACGACTAGTTTTTTTTAGGTAGTCAAAGAACGATATATCAAACACAAAGGATGATGACACTATCATGAAACCTTCTTCATGAGATATTTTAACAAAGGGATAATATTACATAGTGGGTGTTCATTTGTGGATGTCATTATTCTGACTTTATGTTCTTTCTCTTGGGTCCCTTGACCCGTTTCTAGATAGTACTATTGGACATTAGGAAAGCCTGTCTAATGCCAATGAGAATGAATCCTAGAGGGTCACACACTAAGTGTTTCTAGTGGACTCCATTAAATTCTATTTTAATTTAATTAATTAATATTATTCTATAGATAATGGAATAATTTTATTCATGTTATAATGATTTCATAAATTAAATAAATATTTATTCACTGAATTGGGGATAAAATATATTTATTTATTTTATTGATCATTTAATAAATATTTATCTACTGGTTTGTCAATAATATATTTATTTAAGATATTGAAATTTTGAATTATTTATTTATTTATTTGGGTGTTCAATAAATAGAAGTGGATTTCAAGAGGACCAAGTCCGGTCCAATAGTAAAATAATTATTTACAAGATGATAAGAATTTATTTAACTATTTGGCACAAATTAAAATAACACTACAATTATTTTCTGACATGAAATTTCATATATAATTTCTTTTTTGCATAATTTGGCGCATCATAAATATTTTGGTGGTATTATTATTAATAAAATGGGTTTTCTCTAATGTAATGAATGTATTTAATTACTGTTACGTAGTTAAATATTGTAACTAAAGCCCAATGTCATTATTTAGACACATACATCTATTGTGACATGTATCTAACCGCACACCCAGTGGATTGAGAATTGTTTAGCTAAACAATTTATCTCTCAAATCCTCTTCTCACCCATATAAATAACAAGATATTCTCTTCATGGAGGAAGAACAAGCGATCAAGAAAGACCAATAAAAGACACTCACTTCACCGCACTAGCACCCAGAGAATGTACGATGTCGATCAAAGGCCATCAGAGCACGTGTGGATCACCGCTAAAGGGATTCTTGTTTGGATAATTGCATGTAAAATGAGATAATTTGTAAGGTTCATTCCATATGGTCAACATCATCAAGAAAGAAAATACTGAATATCCATGTATTATTTTCTTTATGAAATTATTTAAATTAATTATAAATATGATGTGCAAGATCCTCTTTAATGGTTTTAGGCCTCTTACTTCTTTTTCTAAATCATTGATTATATTCCACATAGATTGTCGTTCATCATCATATTGATCACAGAATAATAATTTATCATGGTAAAAATCAATGTTGTATCCCGTCTCAACCACACTTCTGCTACAGCCGGAACCTTCATGTGGTTTCAGAGTTATTACATCAATGTTTTTAATTATTTAAATATTTCATTGATGATTTACACATTTAATAATTTAGTTGTTTCAATTCACGTTAATCATTATGAAAATATGAATCTTGAGATCTATTCCACCTCTTTCATTACTTATTCACCTTACAGAAATGATATTTTCTTTTAATTGTGATTAAAATAAAAAAAGAGGATCTCATCTGGTGGTGCCAAAGGATCCTGGACATACAACATAAGATCACAGGACATGTATTCTCTAGTACATGCCATATAGATGAGGTTCAATGCAATCGGTCTGGTTCTCCAAACCCACCCTTGTCATTGAAGTTTTTCTAAATCTAAATGACTACGTGTGTTGACCAGGAATAGGTGTCTTGTGGTTTCTAAATTACACTCGGTGTGGCCCACTAGACATGTCGTGTTGTCCCTTTGGGTTAGGGTTAGACTGTATACCATGTACATAGCTTTCCCAACTGGAGGCCATGTAATGAGAAACTACATGGTGTGTGGCCTACTAGACATGCCATCCAAATAACACTCACACTCTGTTTCCGTAGGTGTGTGCTTCAGGTGGATGGTGAAAAATAGTACAAGTCATGTAGTTGGAACTAAACACCATGTACTCATCAAACATATGCAATTAAAATTTATTATTTTATTAGACAAACCCTTGAGATGTGTACCATCGTGCAGGTGTAAATATGAGGCACAATACATGATAGGTTTTTATTAATTTTTTATTAATTTAACATCTGAATAATGTTTATTTGTACTCATTGGTGAGTTATGAATAAGAATTCACCGGGTTTCCTCCAGGGTTCATGTTACGTAGAAAGATAATTATAAATGAATTTATTTTTTTACAATTTTCAAGGATGATAATCTCAAGGAAATTCAAAAAAGGTTTTAAGATAAAAGTATTGATTAATTAAAGATGACAATTCATTGATTCGAGCGTGATTTATCTTAAACAAAAACAATTAATCAATTGAATCTTAGTTTTTTTATTTGTATATAGATTTTCATCTATGGATGATCATGAGCTAGACCAGGACCTTTGTATGTAGATGGTTTTTTAATCTATTTATTTAAATTAAATTTTTTGTCCTGTGAGCCTCCTCATAATTAATATATGGGGCCTGCGTGCCCAAGGTTTCTTTGATATAAATCCCCTTTTTACCCCTCACCAACATATGAGTTGAAAAAATTAATATGTAATGGATGGAACTCCCAATCTAGTAGAGGCGGTTCAAGGTAGATCTTAGAGGAAACCAATCCAAGGATATACAGAGGTGGATAGGTGGAAAGCATTAAATAAGAACCCAAAAGGTTTTTGAAGTTTCTCCCCTTGGTTAGGGTTAGAATATCAACCGCTAGATAAACTAAAAATTTGAAAAGCTCACGATCATTCTCTATATTTTATTTTTGTCAGTTGAATGGTTTATCATTTTTTATGTGTTGTCATGATCACATAATTAATGAATTGAAGATGCATTCATGATGGAACTAAAATAAACCGGACTTATGTGTTAATATTGACAATAAATGGTTAAACACATAAGTAAGTTCCACTTAATATTAAAAATAATATAATAATGATAATAAAAAATTCATTCATAAGAGATAAAAATCCCTCAAATAAAATATTAAGTTAGATCAAGCCTTTTGTGACATGATTAGGAGAAAAACTCAATAAAACTATGTGTTGGACAAATTGTTGTTGAGACACTTACTTTTATATAGGAATCCCTTATGAAAGGATTCGGGTTGACTTGACCATTTTACATGAAGAGAAGTAGCCCTCGCTAAAAATGGTGTAATATTGGAGGCAAGAGTTGAGGAAATAAAAAGTTATGATTTCCAGATTCATGAGTCCACTCAATAGATAAAGGAGCTTCAATCCCACAGTTGGCAAATACATGCCATCCTAAATACCTTATAATAGCTTGACCAACCCTTGTTGGAGTTATGTAAAGGGAAATATGGATCCTTCCCAATATAATATCATGGAAACTATACATTTTGATTTTAATGGTGATGGCCATTGAAAATTGATAAAATAATGGGAGACTTAATAAAAATTTATTATTTCCCCTAAAATGTAATCAATAATGTAGTAATGATAAGGTCTTTTAAATTTAGATTAAATTTGAAATGATCTTCAACCACACTATCCCTACGATCAATTTTGGATATTGACAATATCCTCACTGGTAGTTAGTTCCAGGAACTTTTTAGATACCTTCAGGTTATCCTACACAATGAATGGAAATATTACGCGCTGGAGTCATCCTTACATAATGTTCTTGCTGAAGAGGTGAGTGATAATGATTTTTTAGTCTACGAGAAACATATGAATGATGTAGTTGATGTTCAATGATTGATGTTATAATAAATTTCTAGTGAGCTCATGAAGTCTCATGAAAACATGGATTCTTATATCATTCTCAAGCACCATTTTAGTCTTTACTAAGAGAGAGAATGATTGGAAAGGTTTGAGATCTCTTAGGAACTCTTTCAGTGTATTATTGGAAAAAGTTCCCCAGCTATACCTCATGTAGTCATGCTCATTGGCTACATTGAGCACCTGGATGTTCTATGGTTAAAAATCCACAAAGAACTGGGCAGCAATCTCATTCTCGCATCACTCCCTTAGAGCTTATCTAACCATGTTGTTAATTTCAATATGAAAAACATTGAGATGTCTCTATATGATCTTATTATCCTCATTCACCAGGTGGACAATGATATGAAGCTCTAAAATCCTTCTATCCTTATGGTGAATAAGAGTATAGGGAAGGAGAATAGGTGTAAGCTCAAAGTTTCTTCACGGCCTTCCATGAAAAGGAAGATCAGAGGGGAGGCAAGGGAATATGAGGCTGTTTATTTTGAATTTAGAAAAAAAGGCCACTGGAAGATGAATTTAACCCAGCATAAGAAGCAAGGGAAGCATCAGGTGTGTTTGTTATTGAATGAAATCTATCTGTTTATACAAAATGGGTAATAGAAACTACCTATGGTGCTCACATATGTATACAAATATAGTAAACATGTAGATTCAATAATTATTGATCGAATTGTGGTAGATCTATGAGCAGACAATGGAGCCAGACTTACTTCTGTAGCTATCGGGGACTACCACCTCACATTTTCAACTGGGATGATCTTGGTGTTGAAGGGTTGTTTTTATGTGCCTTCTGTAACCAAAAACATTATTTCTGTATCCATACTAGATATAGATAGATTTTTTTTCTAGTTAAAAAATGAATATTTATTCTTTTATAATGTTAACATTTGTTTTTGTAGGGAACATTTATAAAACGTTCATTATGTGTTGGATTACACAATCCATGTAATGGAAACTGATGACAATGATACTTCACATGACTCATACCATACCCAAAATTGGAATCACCAACTAGGTCATTAAATGAGAAACGCTTGAAAGTTTTTTATGAAGATGGATATTTAGATTCTTTTGAACTAAAACCACATGGAGTATGCTACTCCTGTTTATAAGAAAAAAATGAAAAAAGGCCCATATGTTGGGAATGGTGAAAGGGTAAAGAGATTCTTGAATTAGGTTATACTAATGTGTGTGTAGCATTTGTAGTAGAAGCAAGGGGTGGGTACTCATAATTCATAACTTTTAATGATGATTTTAGTAGATATTGATATATCTACTTAATGAAGAATTGGTAGGGCTCCTTTGATAAGTTCAAGGAATACAAGAATGAATTTGAGAACCCTCTCGGTAAGAAGATTAAGAATCTCCACTCAGACTGATGATGCAAATATCTTAATCAAGACTTCATTGATTACTTACGGAAGATGGGATCATATCCCAATGCAGTACTCCTTACACACCTCAATAGAATGGTGTAAGTAAAAGCAGGAACCGTACCTTGTTAGACATGGTGAGATCAATGATGAGCCATGCAGGTCTTCAATTATCCTTTTGGGGGTATGTGTTACAAACAACAGCACACATACTAAACCATGTACCAACTAAATCAATAAATGGTATTCCATACGAGTTATGGGGTGGTTGAAAATCCTTTTTATAGAATTTACATCTGTGGGGTTGAGAAACGTTTTTTATGTCCTCTTAAGGTAAAAAAATCACACCCCAAGGAATAAAGTGTATGTTTATAGGATACCCAAAGGAAACAAGGGGATATTACCTATATAACCCCTCAGAAAAAAATGTTATAGTGGAAAGACATTCCATATTACATGAGAGGGAGAACATCTCGAAAAGATATAGTGGAAGTGATATAGAAATCGATGAAGTCGAGGTTCAAGGTATACAAGGGTTGGTATAGGAATAGATTCCACAAAGCCCTGTGGAAGAAGAATCTCTTCTTGAGACACAAGTACTGCATAGGAGTACAAGAGAGCTTAAAGAACCAGAATGGTATTGCATTATAGTAACCGAGGATGGTGACTCATTATTAGTTAATAATAATGATCTTATAACATATAAGGAATCATTAAGTAGCACATAGGTTTCCAAGTTCCAAGAAGCCATGAATTTTGAAATGGATTCTGGGTACCAAAAGAAAGTATAGATTTTGGTAGATCCCCCAGTTGATGTAAATTATTTTGGTTGTAATTGGGTATTCAAGAAGAAACTGGACATGGAATGACAAGATGGTACCTATAAGGCAGGACTAGTTTCATAAGGGTTTAAACAGTTTCAAGGTATTGACTACAATGAAACATTTTCACCAGTTTCAATGCTGATATCCATCAGAATTATACATGCCTTTGTTGCTTACCATGACTATGAGATTTGAAAAATGGATGTAAAAATAACATTCCTTAACATGAACCTTTAGGAAGATGTCTACATGACACAACATGAAAGGTTTGTGACTCAAAAGGATTCTTATAAGGTATGTAAGTTTCATTAATCCATTAATGGATTAAGAGAAACATCTATGTCCTGGAACATTTGTTTTGATGAAGACATAATAGAATTTGATTTTATCATTAATGAATGTGATCATTGTGTCTACAAATGGTTTTGTGGGAGTGAAATAGTTTTCTTAATAGCATATTTTGATGAGAAATAACTTATTGGAAATGAGATACCTATCTTACAGTCTGTTAAGGCATGGTTGAATCAATGATTTTCTAGGAAGTACTTGCTTGAGGAATCATATATTCTTGGGATCAAGATCTATCATTGTAAATCCAAGAGACTGTTGGGCCTAAGTAAAAATACATACATTGATATGATACTAAAGAGATTTATTATGGAACAATAAAATAGGGGATTGATTCTGGTGTCACATGGAATTAATATTTCCAAGAATATGTGTACTCAGACATATGAGGAATGAATGATAATCGTAATTAATCCATATGCATTAGTGATTGGTTCAGTCATGTATGTAATGCTATGTACTAGGCTAAATGTCACCTACACATTGAGTGCGGTAGGAAGATATCAAGCTGACCTAGGTGAACACCATTGGATGGCGGTAAAGTCTATCCAAAGGTATCTGAGGCGTACTATTGATATGTTCATGGTTTATGGAGGAGATGAAGAACTAGTCATCAGAGGATATACAGATGGTAGTTTCCAGACTGATCAAGATGACATGAAGTCGCAAACTCAATACATATTCACTATGAATGGAGGTTTCGTGCACTAGAAGAGCTCAAAGAATAGTGAGGTCGCATATTCTACAGTATATTATGAGTATATTATAGCTTCTGAGGCAGCTAAATAAGAGTTTTAGATGTGACGCTTCATCTCAGAGGTAGATGTGATACCCAACAATAAAGCTCCCATCACACTGTATTGTGATAATACTATAGTGGTGGATCTCACAAAAGATCCAAGGTCACATAAGTAGAGGAAGCACATACATTGGATATATCCTCTCTTGATGTATTTTTATTAAAGAGGTGGAGTTTCACTGATTAGTATTTCCATAGAAGACAACGTGGTAGACCCCTTGACGAAAGCTTTGACTCAGTAGAAACACTATCATCATGAGAGGTCTAGAGGACAGAAAGTCATAGGAAATTGGCTCTAGTCAAAGTGTGAGTTTGTTATATTTGGTGTCATAAAACCGACTATCTGTACTTTGATTACATGTATATTTAATTTATTACATATTGTTCATTGTTCTACATTACTACGATGTAATAATTTCTTATAGTACATATTACATTGATAATGTCAAAGAAGTTCCCCGCTAGGATGAGAACCATGAAATGCTATAAATATATTCTTAAAAATAATTCCATGGATGGATGATATACAATGATGGGACACAAAGAATACAGTCCATTAGGTTCTAGTATTTATAAGTAGATGATAATTCCTCTTAGGATGATCTCACTGGTAATCTCTATGACATGAGATTATGAGAACAGTCCAGGAAGTTGGAATTCCGCATGTTTTGGTGTCATTGGATATTCTTATATATGAGCATGTGTAATGATCCTTAAACATTCTGATAATCATTAATATGTGTCATGACTCTCAGACTTTGATCTACTGACTAAAACTGTTATGGATATAATTGGCATGAAGTAGGGTACATTGGGTGCATCATTAGTGGCATGTTATTAATGGATAATTCAAGGAATAATTTGCCCCTTCCATTTATGGAAGATGATATCTCGGCCCTTTTATTGAAAATGAACTTTCGCATAAAATTCCATGTCCATGGGGTAATGATGAGTTTATTTCAGCTAGTCAAAGAACGGTGTATCTAGCACAAAGGTTGATGAAACTATCCTAAAAACTACTTGATAAGATATTATGACAAAGGTATTATATTACACAGAGAGTGTACATGTATGGATGTCACTGTTTCAACTATATGTTCATTCTCTTGGGTTCCTTGACCCATTTCTAGATAGTACACTTGGACATTAGGAAAGCTTTCCTAATACCAATGAGAAATAATCTTAGAGGGTCACACACAAATTTTCTCTGGTGGTCTCAGTTAAATTCTATTTGAATTTAATTAATAAATATTATTCTCAAGACAATGGAATGTTTTTAATCATGTTAAAATGATTTCAAAAATTAAATAAATATTTATTCACTGAATTGTGTACAAAATGTAATTAATTATTTTATTAAACATTTAGTGAATATTTCAATACTAGTTTGGAAACAAAGTATTAATTTAAGACAATTAATTAATTATTTATTTTTTTGGGTGTTGAATAATTGGATGTGGTTTTCAAGAGGACCAAGGCCAGTACAGTTGTAAAATAAATATTTTCAAGATGATAAATAAATATTTAACTATTTTTCATAAATTAGAATAACTCTGCAATTATTGTGTGACGTTGAATTTTTGATAATTCCGTTTTGTGAAAGTTGGAGTACCATAAATAATAATGCGGTATTGTTATGAATAACATAGTTTTTCCCCAAGGTTATAAATGAATTTAATTGTTGTTACGCAATTAAATATTATATATGAATCCCCATGTTAATAAATAGACACATATGTCAATTTTTCTATGTACCGAACCTCACACCAAGTGAATTGAGAATTGTTGAGATAAAAAATTTCTCTCTCAAATCCTCTTCCCACCCATCTTAATAACAAGATACAGTCTTCAAGGACAAAGAACAAGTGATCAATAATGACTGATACAAGACACTAAATTCACCATGCAATCACCCAAAGAATGGGTGGTGTTGATTGGAGGCCATTGGAGAACATGTGGATCACCACTAGAGGGATTCTAGTTTGGATAATTACAAGTGAAACGATGTAATCTAGAAGGGTAATTCCAAACAATCAACATCATCAATGAAGAAAATACTGATGATCCTGGTATTATTTTATTTATAAAATTAATTATAATAATTATAAACATGATGTTCAAGATCCTCTCAAAAGGATTCGTGCCTCTTCCTTATTTATCTAAATCTATGATTATATTTGGTGGAGACTCGCATTCATCATCATATTAATCTGAAAATAATCATTGATTACGGTAAAAATCAATGTTGTGTCCCATTCCAACCATGTTTCCGCTACGCCCAGAAACATCACTAGTAACCGGAAAAAAATACATTTTCTTTTATAATTTGTGTCTCCAAGCAGTATATTTATTATATGATTTATCCTTTTTACCATTATCCTCGAACAATTGTTTTTAAAAAAATTATGGTATAAATTAAACAATTATTTATTTGTTGAGTCTTTCTTATAAACATTTAAATCATAGTTTATATTAAAATCATCATTTCTATAATTTTTAGGATTATGATATATTTATTCATAATTTTTATATTCTTCTCTTCAATATTTTCATCATCCATTTTAATCAATTTATTCATTGTGATTTCTCAAACTTCTATAAATGATTTCTAGAAGTTGAATTTGAATTTTTCAAACTCTCTTATCAATTTTTTTCTATTTAACAACTTATTTATAACTTTTTACTTTTCTTTATCCTTTATTTTCATTTCAATATTCAATTTTCAATATCAGTTGTAAACATTGATTCTATTTATAAAATAATATCTCATTATTTTTATATAATTAACAATTCTTCTATAAAAATATGTTTTCTTTTTCTAATAGATAGATCATAAAAAGATAATCCTTACATGTCCATTTTATCATTACCTCAATTTATATTTATTTATTTCTTTCATCATTGTTTCTTTTTTCGCTAGTGAATCAATTATCATTTACATTGGTAGTTATTTTTTTTCAATAATTTCAATATAATTATCTTCTATTTCTAAATATCCATATCTAAAATTTTCAACAAAATTTGATAAAAGATCAATTTTATAATTTTGTGAAACTCTTATATTTCCACTTTGAAGAATATTTAGGTGATCTATTCAAAGATTAACTTATTTCATTCTCATCCTTACCATCACAAGATTTCTCTAATTTAAATTTATAAAAAAATATATGAAATTTCTAACAACTTTACACTTTAAACATTTAAGTTTAAATATCTATCAAAACATTCCTTTTTCACTTCTCACACATTTTGAAATAAAGGGAATGAATTTTTTGAATTTAATTTCTATATTTTATTCATCAACATATTCTTCCTTATCTTAATAAATTTCTTTTCATATCTTCTTTTAATAAATATATTTAATAGAAATTACCTTGTCAGCGACACTCTTCCTAATAAAGGAACATCACTTTTTCATTTCATAAGTAATCAAAATGTAGAAAAAATCATCTTCTGTATGTATACCCTAATCATGGGTTTTGAGTACTAAATCAATTATATAAAATATATCCAGAAAGATATATAATATCTTCTCAATAATAGTATAATAAACCTTATTTCACTAAAACCACATATCATACTCACTACATCTATAACACTATTAATCAAAAAATGTTATATTTTATAGTCACTCATCTTAATAATTTCATACACTATTCTCCCAACTTATAACATGGAATGTTTATAATTTTGATTACCTTCATAAATAATTTCTATCATATCACTAATTAAATTTAAATATTGATTCCTTTAACCTTTTAAAAATCATTTTATGAAAGAGATGTAAATATTGAAATTTCAAGAATTCCTATCATTGTTAAAATTAATTTCATCAAATATCATCATCACAACACAATTATCATAATGAACCAAAACATCAATGGTGGTCTATAATAAATATAATAATATAGAATGAAAATATGATATTATATAATGAGTATGAAAATATTAATTTAATTAATAAAAAGTTGGAATCCCCTTTCTATTTATTGAAATAATGTTTGTATTGCACAATTAAAATTTTGACATCAAATTTTCAACATGGAGGAACAAATTCTCTCAAATGGTTAACTACCATCGAAGGAATCCTTGGAGGCTCTAACACCACATTCAAGGCCCCATCATAAAATGATAGTTTACTAATATGGGGGGGTGTCAGTGAACAATAATCCATTATTATTTGAAATATTATTGAAAAATAAACTACCATCACATATTAGATTGATTTCCGTTAATGTTGAAATTCTCACACTCAGAAGAAGTCAAATAAACAATGCAATCCTAATGTTTATGGTTGACTAATGAAAATGAAAATTTTCTACCTTATTATGATCAGGAAAAACGTGAGACCACATTGTTTATAGAATCACCATTTTTAATATAATTAGAAGGGTTTATCCTTGAATCATTATTAAAAGAATATAACACAATAGTGTCCCAACACAAGAATAAATGACTTTTCCATGATTGTATTTGTTTATAATGTTTTCCTATCTTCAATAAGATAGGTATTACCTTTTCATTTGAATTATTTACTCAAGTAAAAATATTTTACACTCATAATTATTTATTCTATATAATAGGTTTCAACCCACTTCTTGTAAAAAACAAATGTGTGATGATATCAAAAAAACAAAGTGCATACTCTTTTTCTCTACATCCTTCACCACCTCCTCCACCTTCTCTTTATTAACGCGCAAAGGCAAAAAAAACTAAAATATCATGTTCCCATGTCTTACAAATATTGAGAATCTTCTTATAGATAAAATTTTAATATAAAATTAAAATTATATCATGGAACATATTTCAACATATTATACTTTTTTGATCCTTTAGAATATTCAAAAAATCTCATTGGGCATTAACTTATTTATAGACTTCATATATTTAACATGAGTAGAACATAAATCATCAAATACGTATTTTCATCAAATACACTAAAATATTATGACACTTTATTGACCATGATATGTTTAATATTGACCACGATGTTTTGTATACTATTTTTGTTCAAGAAATAATGAACTAGTTTAAAACCACTTTAAAAATTTGTAGTGTAATAATGTTTTCTCCGTTCATCATTATAGATAATTATTTTCACATAACATTGTAAAAATTTCCATAAAATTGTAATCCTATTTTTCAACCTCATTAAAAAACAAACCATTCCAAATACCAGGTTTTAATCCTCCTCTATATTTAAATTACTTCATAATATAATGTTCATGGAATTGCCATTCCATGATTTATTTAATTTCAATGCCCAAAAAAATACTCTCTATTTTCACATGCTATTACACCATCTAATCCAGTTCTTATTCCTCTATATCAATCATGCATGATCCAATTTACCCTTAGGTTAATCGCACATAGGTCAATCATATTCGATACACCAAACATGATCCACTACTCTCTTATCTTCCTTCAAATAAATTATATCTTACCCACCTCATGAGATCCATGATAGCTTTGGACAAGGCATATATGAGCATCTATATTTATCACAATAAAATTACTGCACTAAAATTTGGAATAAAATGAATATTTCATAGATGATCTCCCTTTTTCATGAATATGGAATGTACTTCACTTGACTACGAAAAAGTCATATATATTTCATCAGTGATGATCTCCCAGTTTCGTGGGTAGCTTGTAATTTCATTTCACAATCCAATGCTACACATATTTTCTGTTTGATTATAATGTGGTTATTTGACCTCAAATGAAACACCATATATCCATTTGGGGTAAACATGATTTATTTATTTATTTAAAAAATTTAATAACCATTTCAACATCGTTTCCTCTAAATTTTTTAGCTATTATTTTATAATCTCAACAACCCCATCTAGGTATCAACATCCTATGAAATCTCATAATAAAAATAAATATCATCATCTGAACCATTTATGGTCTCAAAAATAACATTTTATGTTTTCATGTAAAATATTTTTAAAACTTTGTTCTTGGAGATGAACTATAGACATATAATAACTATTTACACCAATATTCAATGAAATGTTCTTTTTGGATGTTACCTATCACACCCTCATGTAACCATTTCATTATTTTATTTAATTTTATATAATTTTGTAGATTTCAATTATTATTGGTGTTTTATTCCGAATTTTGGAAAGAAATAAGATGTTATTTTTTAGGGTACACAACACCACACCGTGGAACCCCAACCTTATCCATTTTTTGGCTGATTCAGCATTGACGGTTACATGTGGGAATCTATTAGACCCAATTGAGTATATGAAATTCCATGGAAGTCTCTAGTGGGTTTTTTTTAAATATCTAATGTGGTGATGGGTGTGGCACTGGGCATTTGATGGGTATTTGGTGGGATACTAACATCGAACCACGGTAGGGTGAAAGCTGTGGTGCAGGGAGTGGTGGCCTACATATTTCTAAAACTTATTATATTTTATTTACCCCTTCTAATTAAAACTCATAAATTAAAATGAACCATGTGCCATCATACCCCTTATTCAATGAACAATGTAGGTGGTTCCTCCTCCATGCATGCCTCCCCTCATCTAATACCTTCTATTCCAAGTTGATTTCCCATGGTCTCTTCATGACTAAAAAATATCCTAGGTAGGTAGTCCTCTCACATATCATATCCCTATCGTATTATTCCCATATTTCCCATCGTTTCACATCTCTTAGTTCGACCCTAATGTGTCAGTTCTATGATATTTATATAGTTCATTTGTTTCCAGGGAATCTAATGTATTTTTTGAGTTATGATCAACTCATATTAAATGTTTTAGACCATTAAACATTGAATATAAGTTGGTTTTCTGTTTTAATAACATTTAATTTTTGAAACATTTATGGATTGAGATTTAAATTGATTTTTTAGTTTTATAAATAATTGTATCACCTTTTCTTATATAGATGAATAAATGTTTATTCCCTCAAAATTTTAATGGAAATTGAATTCCATATAAATTTTTAATAAGGTCACAAAAATGGTTTTACCTAATTATATACACTGAACATTAATATATTTACTAAATATATAATTAAGTGTTATATTGAATATACAAAAATTTCTTTCAGTTTTCAAATTTATTATTCAAATGTTTTACATAATAGTTCATGAGATACTATAAATTTAAAGTATTGTTAAATTCATTAAAGTATTAATTTAATTAAAATATTAGGTTTAAATGTTTTTTTAAAAAAATTTGAGTAATGGGATGATTTATGAAATGTTGTTTTAATTGTATAAGGGATTTTATAAAAGAGGGATAGTTTCAAAAATTGATTTCAAGTGTAATTTAAAAGTAAATGTTTTAATAATTTTTGTTTAAATGATTTGATAGTTTTATAAAAAAACAAGACATAGCAAATAGATTTTAGTGATGTGACATTCAAAAAACTGAATGGTTTTATAAATGATGTGTTTATGTGTTTTTAAAACCCTCTAAATATCGATTTGATAATTATTTCAATGGATTTTATACCATGGGAAATTGTTTATATTTTTTATGGGAAGATGAATATTTCATTTTGGATATTAATGTATATGGATCTATGGGGAAGGATGAGATTATTGTTTATGTTTTTTATTGATTATCTTTTTTACTTGTTTTCTCAATGTATCTTTTCTCTATTCATGGTATCCTAGGTATCTATGTGAAAATTCTATACTTATGATACCTTAGATGTTCACACACTTCTCATGTACACCTTGCTATATGATATGTCTTGTGGGACGTTCCCCTGATTTTATGCTTTATATAAGCCAGTGGGTTGGTTTTTATTATGATAAAACATAGAACAATAGTTGGTCCAGTTAGGTAAAGTTTAATATTATCTCACATTATTTCCTAGTGTTTACCGCATGAAACATGTACATTTCCTTTTGGTTTGATATAATATTTTCTCCAAATCAATATTTCAATTTTCCTATTGTTTTGATTTTAATTTGTACCTATGTTTGGTTTCCTTCATTCTTTTTGATTCATTAATTATGTGGTACCATCACTCTACCTTTTATTCATTATTTTTTATTGATTATAAAATTTATTTCTGGAAATATTCTTAATAATTGTATTTAAAATATAAAAACATACCTTCTATTGAATGAATTTATTTAAACAAATTTCCTATAAGTGATTGATTTTATTCAATAAAAATGAAGATTAAAATTTATAAAACCATCTCAAGGTGTTATTGGATTTCATTCAATTAATATCGAAGAAGTTATTTCCTTATTGTATTTAAAATTGTCGTATAATTTTTTTTTGAAATTCAAGGATGGTATTTTGGAAATATTTTTGGGGTTATACTGAGATTTTATACTCTCTCCTATCATATATTAAATTTTTATTAATTTGATTCATCTCTTATCCACTCATGGATCATTGATTTTTTTGGACTTGGATTTTCCATTAGGACCATGCATAGGTTAATATTTATTTTATTTTGTTTTGTTTCCTTATTTAATCAAAAAAATCAACCAACCTTGTTTCTTTTACTTTTTTAGACATTATTTCATTATTTAGCTTGCCTTTTTGATGTTTAATAAAAAGTGGTCATTTATATGGTTATAGTTTTATGTATGGTGAGGGATCTAATTTAGTGTTATATAGTTTATATTCTTTTTTCTATGTTGGAGCATGAAACTCTACTATATGGAGTGGTAATTCTGAATTTTATACTATTTAATAACTCTTATTTAAAGAAGAAATCATTTCCATTCGTTATATCTAATTCCATTGTGATTTTTTTATTCCTGATGGGATTGAGAAAAACCCTAATGCCTTATTAAATTCTTTTTGAGGCTTCTAAAGGATGGATGTTTTAGGTTGGATCATGAAAAACAAGTATCATAGACCTATTTTTATTTGGGAAACAATTTTAATATTAAGATAGGTTGTTGGAATTTAGAAGGAATGTATGGGGGAGTTTGTAATGATATCTATTTTTTTAGAGTCTCAAGTGTTTAGGGGTAGTCCTTGGATGATGTAATGTCCCTACTAGGGTTCCAGGCACTGATGGCTCGAGCTGGTCAGTCACATGACCATAGGCACCCCTCCCTGTACACTAGGGGATGCCGAGTTGCAGTGAGGGAATGATAAGTCAATCATGGGGAAATTGCACATTCTTTAATCAAAGTAAACAACATTAGAAATATAAAAACAATATTGAAAGCATATAAATGAGGTTCACAATTGAATTATCTCAAGATTAAAAAACAGTAAAAAAATATCTAACCAAAGAAGAAAACACCCCAAGCTAATGTGCAGTCAAGTGTCTAAAATGAAAACTGAAAGTAAAGACACAATCTGTAACGACCCGGATTTTTCAATGTAAATATTTTTAGTCAAATGGAAATATTATGAGCTGAAAAAAGTTACGGTGCATGATTCCAAGGCGTGATGTTCCTAGAATGAATTTTTGAACTTTTTTTAGAAACATTCAGTACACGCGCGAGGGGCATTTGGTAACTTTTGAACCAGTGATCGGAATTGAAATATGAGGGTACCACTGAACTCGCAGCGCCGATATTTTCTTATGTAGACCTTCACATTGAACACAGTAGGTCGAGGGTTAAATATAGTCTTCTAGATTTTTGTGGTAGAGTTAAAAGAATAAAAAAAACAAAACAAATTTTTTTTTTCTTCAATCCCACATTTTGAATAAATGGTGATGGGGACCACAAAAACTCCGCTAAAATGTGAGTTAAGCCATGGTTTTCCACTATTTAATGTGAAAAATTTACTTTAATTAAAGTCCCAAAATTAATTTAATTAATGTTGGATCCTCACCCTTTTGGTTGGGATCGTTGGAAAAGGGGTGAGCTTTGGAGAACTCAGAAGGACATCCCCCAATGAAGAATGAACCTGTGACATGGACGATGCTCGATCCCGGATCGAAAGCATCTTTTATTAGTGATGAACACTGACGTCAATATCATCATCTTCCTCCTCATGGAACCTACAACAAACGATTGAGGTATGGGTTTTAATTTGAAGTATGATTAAATCTATTTATTGATTCTTCATATTCTCGATTCACAATGACGATGGCCAAAAAAACATAGCCATCGTTTTGCACTTATACCATGACCCTTTTCTTTCATTATTCTAACTTTATTCATGCATTCATCATCACCAAATAATTATGCACACTGAAAAAACAATGTTTTTTTTTTGATAACGACATATGGACATGAAGATCTTGGCCTGAGGATCGTGAATATGTGGACGTCATACTTTTCGGGCTTCAATCAAAGTTACAGTGACTCCTGGAAGAAAGGAACTGCGAATCCGCGCCACATGTAGAGGAGGATTCCATGGCTGTTGAGCCACAGAGGCACACCGGAGAGTGGCCGGAACCCGGTCGGCCACGTCTTGAGTAGGTCTCACACCCGGAATGCGTCGGACACCCGGTCGGCCGCATCGGACAATAGTGTCGTCATGGCGATGGGAGGAGGACCAGTGGAGGATCCGGCCGGCTGTTATGCACCGAGCAGGACCCGCTCTAGTGGGTACCACATGCCAAAGACCAAACGGTATGTTGGACCTTTTGGGTGACTTCGGGGGAGTGCCTCCCCTCCAAGGTGGCGGCTAGGGTGGACCCCACCACAACGGGCCACGCTGGATGCGGGCTGCACCACAGGCCACACCTAGCGGGGCATGCCAAGTGGCCCACACCCAACACAGGCTGGGCCCACCGCGGCCTAGGACAACCAGGACGGACACGGACATGGTCGGGTCCGGAAGGGTCGGAAAAGACTCGGACCCATATGGACCTTGTTTTTCCTTTGTGGCCATAACTTGAGAACCATGCATCTTTTTGATGAACTGTATATAGTGATAGAATCCATAGATCTATATGGTATTATTAGTATACTCCACATTAGTTTTCGATTAATTCAGAGTACAGTCGGGTTGGATTGAACCCAAATCCAACTGGGCCCTCAAAATGGAAATGTGAATAACTTACCGACCATGCTTCTGATTGACGTGTTGTCTACCTCATTGGGTCCATTATTTCATGACAAATGGTTGGGATACTTCTTCGTGGGATGTTGTGGCAGTTGAAGTATCCACTGATCTCTTGAGGAGAAGAACCTCCCAGAATCATGCATGCTTAGTGCGGGAACCCTATGGCTGGATGTACATGGAGAATATTCAGATCCTGTGTCTGTTATCACTCAGCGATCCTGTGTGGTTCAGCACATACTAATCCTGTCTGGGTTAGTGCTTAGTGATCCTATGTGGGTCATCTCATATCGATCTTGTCTGGGTCATCTCCAGATACTATGTGGGTCATCGTCAGATCCTGTGTTGGTCATCTTCGATCATGTGTGGGTCAACAGTAGAGTTACTCGATGAAGTATGATGATCTAACAATACAACATATCATATACAATTGAATACATAAGATATACATGGTGTGATTTGAGTCTTTACCATTGTGGTACACTTCTATGTGGTGATACCTTGGTGGTTTTCTTTTGTGTGGTGTTACCTTTGTAGTACATAACTTCGTGGTGATACCTTTGTGGCATTATTTTGTGTGGTGATACTTTTGTGGTATCCTTCTCTATGGAATTACCTTTTTGGTACTTACCTTTGTGGTATTCATTCCTTCATGGAACAGTTGAGCTTTTGGATAAATAGTTGGGCCTTACGTTTCCTCATGAATGAGATGTGTATACTAGATAACATAGGTATAGGTATGGGCTTATACTTATGTGGGTTGACTGATGTTTTACTACTTTGTGATTATAGTAATGATTTTTGGTTTATCAATTGTGAATTTTGAGAGACCTTCGGGGGTCTCACGGTTCCTACTGAGTATCGTTATACTCACCCCTGCATGTTCTTTGTATGCACTTTTATGCGTCTTGTTCAGATGACGGTGATCGCTGATCAAGGTAGAGGGTGCCAGGAGATGAGGCTACACGGAGGAGGGCCTTAGATGAGTTGCACCTCAGAGACGCTCTTTTGAGAGTTTAAAATACCCCTCAGGTAGGATCTTGGGTGGGTGTTCACAGGTGATGTTTCCAGTTTTACTTGTACATTCTTGTTCGGCTTTTATTATGGACCCTTTACTGATTGTACACGCCCTATTTACTTATAGTTTACTTGTGCTTGTATTTTTTTCTGTGCATGGTTTTTTCGAGTTTATAGGATTAAAGGAAATGCCTTCCCAGATGTATGGATATGCCTTTCTGGTTCTATTGTCTAGCCCCTGGCCTCTGGAAGGAGTTCTTGGGGTAGTCACGACATGGGCCCAGGGGGATGGGTCGGGAAAAATTGGTATCCAAGGAGTTTGGTCCATCCAAAGAACTAAAACTCCGATATTTATATTTGTAAATATTTTTATGTGTAATGAGTGTGGTTTTTAGTTTGTGGAATCCATTTTTGGTGCAGTAGATTACATATCCATACACCAGGACCCTGACTTCTAATTTCTGACTCATTTCACTAAAACACTGATTATGTGTGTGTTTTTGAAAAGTTTTCTTTATGATATCTTGAGTTAGCTCACCAGGAATAACATATTGACTGTGGCGCCCTTGTTTATTTCAGGATGCCTCCACACAGACAGCCAGCCATGGTTTCAGTTAGAGTATTGAATGGAAGTACACCGAGTGGAAAGGCTTCGGTTTAGGGCCCCCATACGGCAGTTGTACCATTTGGTGGTGTACCGGCAACACCAATACCCATTGGGCAGCCAATTCCACCAGCCCCAATAGTAGATCTTGCACATCGCTTGAGCATGTTGCACTATTTCCAGTGCCAGAGGCCACCAAGGTTATGGGGAGAGATTGATCCATAGGCAACTATGGACGGGCTAGAGGTTGTGGTTAGTGTTTTCCGTCTAGTAGGGACACAAGTTGATCTCATGGTTATATATGCATCCAGTCTTCTTCAGGCAGCAGCGGACAGATGGTGGAGCATGATGCTCCAGGTTCAGGAAAAGGACACACTCATTTGGGTGGACATCAAGATGCTTTTCAGAGCAATGTTTGTCCCAGAAACCCTATGCTCAGTGCGTATACACGAGCTTCTCCACTTGCAGCAGGGTAGCATGACCATGGCTCAGTAGTCCGGAAGGTTCACCGACCTCTCATGCTACTCCACTGACAAGGTTCAAGACCCTTTCTTCATGGCCCGGAACTTTGAGCAGGGGTTCAAACGAGATATTAAATCTTCGATGATTTCTCTCAGCATCCTAACTCAGTATGGGGTGTTAGATAGAGCACTCATAGTGGAGGGATTCCTTGATGAGTAGTCACCAGTAGCGAGACCCACCAATGGACATGACGTAGGAGAGTGATCTGCAGCTGGCAGTAGATCGATGACACAGATGTCTAAGAGGACCAGAACTAAAGGTGGACGACCATAGGATATTAGGTCAGTTGTGCGTGGCTATTGAGACAGAACAGGAGAGATGGTGAATAGGAAGTGTTACTCATGCGATTGGCAGGGTCACATGGCTCGGATCTTCCAGACCCGCCATACGGACGACCGGTAGATGGTCGAAGGACCGCCTGGGTAGAGGTGAAGATTTAATCGAGGAGGTCCGTAGGTAGAAGACAGACATAGAAGAGGAGTGAGCCATGAAACTAGCGGTGGGAGACGATTTGAGGTTCTACTGCCACCACCTCCAGGTGGTCCACCCCGATCATAGGGAGTAGGTGGACAGGGATGAGCTTAGCTATAGGCAGGTGAGGTCCATGACCACGATGCTATAGAGATGATACTAGGTATGAACTATGTCTAATCCACAATAGCTACATCACTTATAGACATAGGTTCCAGTAATTATTACATTTCCATGACCCTCGTTCAGAGATCGGAGATACCGGTGGAGCTGTTGGCTCGATCCTTACAGTTAGAGACTCATACGGGAGAGGATTTTATGATTACACAATTATATCAGCAGTTTGAGATTACTTTAAGAGGTGAGAACTTCGATTGGGATCTTCTAATAGCGGTGTCAAGGCCTTATGACGTCATCTTGTGTATGGAATGGTAATCCATAGTCCATTCTCAGATTGACTGTATTATATGCAATTGGCAGTGTGTCTACACGGAAGGGGCCGTGTTGTCCTTCACCGGCAAGAAGGGAACCTTTGTAGAACATTATGGACTTACTCATAGGAGGGTGCAAATGGTCACACATAAGTTGGATAGCCTTACTCTCAGAGCGGTTGATGTTGAGAGTCTGAGTTATCCTAAAGTGGTGGACTATTACACTGATATTTTCCCTGATGATGTTTCATTTAAACCTTCTTGCATAGAGGTGGACTTTTATATAAACGTGTACCCTAGGATGACACCAATATCTACACTATAATATCGAAAGGATCCCATGGAGGTTGGAGAGATGCAAGTACTGCTGGAGGACTTCCAGATAAAATGGGTTCATTAGGCCCAGTGTTTCTCCTTGGGAAGCCCCAATTTTATTCACCAAGAAGGCGGATGGGAGTCTGAGACTCTGTGTGGACTATCGGGACCTCAACCAGGTGACTGTGAAGAACAAGTTCCCACTTCCATGGATTGATGATCATTTTGATCTGTTTAAAAGAGTATAGTGGTTTTTGAATATAGACCTCAGATCCGGTTATCACTAGCTCAGGGTATGAGATGAGGATGTGTAGAAAACAACCATCAGATGTTGGTATGGACATTATGAGTTCTTGATTATTCCATTCGGTGTGACCAACACCTCAGAAGTGTTCATGGGTCTAATGAATAGGATCTTCAAACCATACCATGATCACTTTGTGGTAGTATTCATCGAAAACATCTTGATATACTTATCGATAGAGGAGTAGCATGCCTATCATCATCAGATAGTTCTGGACACACTCTGAGAGCACCAAATTTATGGTAAGCTCTCAAAGTGATAGTACTGTATATGAGAGGTCCAATTTCTGGGACACTTTATCTCGAAGTCTAGAGTATTAGTGGATCTAGAAAAAATTGAGGTTTTTATTTCTTGGGAGCAACCCAAGAGTGTGACAAAGGTGCAAAGTTTTCTGGTTTTGGTCGGCTAATACCAGAGTTTTATGCCTGACATTTCCAGAGTTGCGAAACCCTTATCAGCATTGAAGAAGAAGGGGAAACAAATTGTGTGGTTAGGAAAATTCCAGAAGAGTTTCTAGGAGCTGAGGCAGAGACTGATGAGTTACCCCATTTGAGGTTACTGGTGGAGGTCATCAGGTATGTAGCCTATTGCGATGCATCAGAGACCATTATTGAATGTTTCCTGATGTAGGAGTGAGTAGAGATCGCTTATGGATCCCGATAGATGAGACAAAATGAGAATAACTACTCTACCCATTACCTGGAGTTAGCAGCAGTGGTCTTATCCTTGAATAAGTGGTGACATTACTTGATCGGAAAGAATTTTACAGTCTACTCTAATCACAAGAGTCTCAGGTATATCTTCTCTCAAAAGGACCTAAACCTAAGATAGTGGTGTTGGATTGAGTTCCTCCAGGACAATGACTTTGAGATAGTCTATAATCCTAGGAAGGGGAACATTTTAGTAGATTCACTCCGTAAGAGATCTAGTATACAGTTGCTGAGTGAGGAAAAAGAGAAGCTAGCCACATTACAGATATCCTATGTGGATTGAGATGGAGAATATTATCTTCAGTCTCTAACAGTTACTCCCCCACTCATTAAGTGAGTCAGGGAGCCGCATCTTGGGGACACTACCTACGAGGCTCAGCGTGCTCAGATATCCACAGGACAGGAACGTGATGGATTTTCTGACGGTGGGGAGCACACCATCCTCTTTAGAGGGCATACAATAGTACTGGTGGTGATTCTTGAGGAAGTGTGGAGGAAGTTTAATGAGTCCCCTCTAGTGGTACATCCAGAAGAGGCAACGATGAATTGGGACCTCCATCATCAGCTGTTGTTGCCGGTAAAGAAGAAAGCACTGGCAGAGTTTTCTCACAGTGCCTCACTTGTCAGCAAGTGTAGGTAGATCACTAGGTTCCCTCATGTTTAGTTCATCCACTAGAGGTTCTAGAGATGAAGTGGGATAGAATTTCCATGGACTTCATGTCCAGAAATCCATGCATGTCCAAGGGACATGATTCTATCTGGGTGATCGTTGACCGACACACCAAGTCAGTCCACTTCATACCTATCAGAGAGTAGGGATCAGTAGAGGTCTTGGGACACCACTATGTGGAGGATATTTTACGGCTTCAAGGGGATACATCTACTATTGTCTCCAATCGTGATGTGCATTTTAATTCCCATATATAGAAGGGGTTGTGTGAAGTGTTCCAGACACAACTTTGATTGGGCACCGCCTTCCATCCTCAGATGGATGGTTAGACAGAGTGGACCATTCAGACCCTTGAGGACATGCAACATTCTTGCATCCTTGATTTTGGCCCCATCTGGGATGATAATTTTCCCTTAGGGGAGTTCTCATAATTTTTTTATCACTCCACTATTTGTGTGTCGCCATTCAAAGCGTTGTACGGTCGACCTTGTAGATTACCTCTGTACTAGGCTGACCAAGGGGTTGTGGGACCATAGATGGTACGGGCTACTACAGAGATTGGGCAGATCAACTAGGAGGAGATGAAGACTGGAAAATGTAGGCAGAAATCTTATACTGATAGGAGCCAGAGGCCTCTGGAGTTTGAGGATAGTGACCATGTCATTCTATGGGTCTCACCTCGATGAGGTTTGTGCAGATTTGGTCGGGCCGACAAGTTATCTCTGAGGATTATCAGACCCTTTTAGGTCCTCAAAAAAGTTGGCGAATTAGAATAATGCTTAGATATTCCCCCTTAGATGCATTGGTTACATGACTTTTTCTACATATCCCAGCTGAGGAGATACGTTCATGACCCTTCACACATCATTGACTCGGGCGAGCAGGACATCGACGACAGGGCGAAATTTTTACCGGTTTCAGTAGAGATTGAGGATCGACATTAGAGAGTCCTTTGTGGGAAATCGATACCTATGTTTTGTGTTTGTTGGCTACACAGGATCCTCCAGGAGAGAACAAGGGAGCGGGAGGCTCAGATTCATACTCAGTACCATCACTTGTTTCCCCAGTTTGTGTTGTGCCATTTGGGGATGTAATGCACTGAGGTGGGGAGAATGTAAAGACCCCTATTTTTTCATGTTATTTTTTTCTAATTAAATGGAAATATTACGAGTTCACGAAAATTGATGGCGCATGATTGCGGGGGACATTGTTCTCGAAATGAATTTGTACTCTTCTTTTAGTTATGTTAAATAAACGTGCGAGCGACATTTTGTAACTTCTGAACCGATACTCCGAATTGAAATCTAAGGGCACCATTGAACTCACAACGTTGATATTCTCCTAAAGAGACCTTCCCCTCCAACATTGTAGGTCGATGGTCAAATTTAGTTTTTTGGATTTTTGTGGGAGAGTTAAAAGAATAAAAATAAAATAAAACATCAAATTTTATTTTATTTTCTTGAAACCTCCATTTTGAAAACTTGGTGGTGGGGACCACCCGAACTCCCCATTAATATGAGTTAAGACTTGGTTTTCCCCTAATTAATGTGTCAAAATTAATATAATTAATGTTCCAACATTAATTTAATTAATGTTAGGTCCTCACCCTTTTGTTTGGGATCATTGGGAAAGGGGAGAGCTTTGGGTGACTCAGAAGGACATCCTCTAATGAAGATAGAACGACTAACGTGGATGATGCTTGATCCCGGATCGAGAGAGTCTTATGGGAGTGACGAACACCGACATCACTATCATCATCTTCCTCCTCAAAACACCTCCAATTGACGATCAAGGTAGGGGTTTTAATTTAAAATTTGATTAAATCTATTTGTTGATTCTTCATATTCTTGATTCATAATGACAATGACCAAATAAACATGGCCACTGTTCTGCACTTATACCTATACCCTTTTATTTCATTCATCACATGTTCTTCGTGCATTAATTGTCGCAAAATAATTATGTGCCCTGAAATCACAATGCTTTGTTGAGCGCAACATATGGACGCGCGAATCTCGACCCATGGATTGTGAATATATTGAAGTCAAAATTTTCAGTATTAGAACGAAGCTACAATGATGCGTGGTAGAAGGGTGGCACACGTCCGCGCTGCCAGTAGAAGAGGAGGCCGTAGATGCCGAGCCATGGTGGCGCACTGGAGGGCAGCTGACACCCGGCCAGCCACGGTTTGAGTAGGCGGAGCACCGGAGGGCGACCGACACCTCACCGACCATGGATTGAGTAGACGGTGCACCCGAAGAGCGATTGGAACCCGACCAGCCATAGAAGCTATTGATGTTGTTAGTCCATTAGGAGGATGACCGGTCGGGGATCTAGCCAAATGTGATGCACCGAGCATGACCCGATCTAGCAGGTCCCACTTTCCAAAGACCCAACGGTTCGTTAGACCATTCGGGTGACCTCGGCGGAGCACCTCCCCTCCCGAGTGGTGGCTAGGGAGGACCCTGCCACAAGGGGCCACCCCGGCCATGGGCTACACCACGGGCCGCACCCAGTGCAGGTCAGGCCGCACCCATCGGGTTGGGACCGCAGTGGCCTAGGCCAACTGGGTAGAACCCAAACATGGATAGGTTGACCTAAACGCATCTAGACCTAGTTTTGCTTTTATGGCCATATCTTGAGAACCAGACATCTATTTGATGAACCGTATATAGTGATGGAATCCTTGGATAATGAAGGTCCTTTTAGTATATTCCACTTGAGTGTTGGATAATGTTTGATTACATCCGGGTTGGATTGAACTCAAATGAAATCGGTCCCTCAAAACGAAAATGCTAATAAATTTCAAACCAGGCGTCTGATTGATGTGTTGTCTGTCTCTTTGGGTCCCTTATGCCATGACATAACATTGGGATTATTTTTCATGGGAATCACGGTAGTGGAAGTATCGAACAATGGATTGAGGAGAGAAAACTCATGTAATCAAGCATGATTAGTGTTGGAACCCTGTGGCTGGTTGTACATGTAGAATCTTCAAATCTTGTGCATGTTAACACTCAGAAATCCGGTTTGGGTCAGCACATAATGATCCTGTATTGGTTAGATCTTAGTGATCTTCTGTCGGTCAGCGTATACCAATCCTGTGTGGGTCATCTCCAGATGATGTGTGGGTCATATTTAGATCCTATGTGGGTCATCTTCGATCCTATGTGGGTTAAGAACAGTGATTATCGATGATGTAAGATAATCTAGAAATAAAAATAATCGTCTATACTTCCGTACATATGTTATAATTGTTGTGAGCTAAGTCTTTACCTTTTTTTTACACTATTATGTGGTGATACCTTTGTGATATTATTCTATGTGGCATTACCTCTGTGGAACTTACCTTTGTGGTGATACCTTCGAGGTATTCATCTGTGTGGTGATATCTTTTTGGTATTCTTCTGCGTGGTGTTAACTTTGTGGTACTTACCTTTGTGATATTATTGCCTTCGTGTAACAGTTGAACATTTGGCTAAAGAGTCGGTCCTTGTGTTTCCTCATGAATGAGATGGGTATACTAGATAACATAGGTATATGTATGGGCATATACCTAAGTAGGGCTGACTGATGTATCATACATTGTGATTATAGTAATTCTTTGTGGGTTATCCTTTATAGAGTTTGAGAGACCTTCGGTGGTATTGGGGTCCCTAATGAGTATCGTTATACTCACCCCTGCTTGGGCTTTGCCCACACCTTTCTGTGTCTTGTGCATACGACGAACAACACTGATCAAGGTCAAGGGAGTCAGGACCGGAGGCTACTCAGAGGTGGAACATAGACAAGTCATAACACCAAGACAAATGTTCATGAGCTATACCAACACATTAGGGAGGGCCATTGGTGGGTGTTCATAGGAGTTGTTTCTTTTTTTACTTGTAAATTCTAGTTGCTCTTGTATTTTGGGCCCTTTACTTACTGTACACACCAGGTTTAAGATATAGTTTACTTCTGCATGTATATTTCTATGTGTTGGGATTGTATGAGTTTACAAATATAAAGGCAATGTCTTCCTTGACTTAGGGATATGCCTTTCTTATTCTAGTCAACATCCCCTAGCCTATGGAAGGCGGGCTTAGGGTAGTCAGTCCATGGGCCTCAGGGGACAGGTCGTGACACAATCACTCCCAAGAAGGCCCTGAACCACATCAGGTTCCCTCAAACATTCTCTATCCCAAATCATCCATCTAAAATTGGGCCTTCTCCCTTAAACTACA
This sequence comes from Viscum album, assembly GCA_963277665.1. Lineage (NCBI taxonomy): Eukaryota > Viridiplantae > Streptophyta > Magnoliopsida > Santalales > Viscaceae > Viscum > Viscum album. Next base: position 1,628,135,525 of record OY728130.1, read on the forward strand.
CTACATAAATGAAATCTATTTGTGTACTGTTTAGGAAGCCCTTGTAGGGTGTTAGTACAAATAAGTAGACCTCTTCCAATAGTTTCTAAAACAAATCCACTAAATAACAAGAATATGTAGTTGTATAAGGAAATAATTTTAATTCATAAGTAAATAGTTAATATATTATCAATTATTCTTCATTAAACTATACAGACCATCAGATTCCCAAGGACACTCATGCCTCAATACCTACTTTGGCGTGCAATTAATTTGAACCATATTTCACATTAAATTTATACATTATTATTAAGACTACTTAAGACCATATTCTAATTCAATTGTTTTGTGTGTATAACACCATGCCTAGAACCCCATTTATCATGCATGCATGCATATATATATATATATATATATATATATATATATATATATATATATCATGGCCATAGAATGTCATGTATAAAACCCAAATTATATATCATTCATATATATCAGTGGTGTAGATCATCAGGTATACCACTTCAATTTTCAATCATGTGTATATATTATTGGTGTAGATCATCATGCCAATTACCCCTTTTATTACCATATAGATAGATCTATCACTAGCGTAGAACATCATGTCTATAAACCCATTAAAACTATAATTGTATATCACTAGAATAGATCGTAATGTCCAGAACCCCATTTATAAATTGTGCATGTGTATCATTTATTATCACAACATCACATGTATCTCAAAATCACATCATATCACATTTCTACTTCAACCAAAACTAAACACATTAATCTTCTAATAAATATTAACTATCACAACATCCATTAATTGATTCATAAATTAATTAATCTATGTCTATTCATTCATTCAATAGTTAATTAGTCTTTTCACAATATCAACATATGATAATTAGTTCACCTATACATTATTAAATCACACTATTTAAATATCTAAAAAGTCAATCCACCAATTGAGGATCTCAATTCACAATATTAATATATCATAATTAATTCCCTAATTAATTATATAAAACCACGATATTAATATCCCATATTTAATTCCCCAAATAAGTATCACAAATAATGATATCAATATCCCATAATTAAATTCCCAATTAATTATCAAATTCTTAAATCTCAAAATATCATTAATAATTGTCCAAATAAAATTATAGTTCAAAGATCCAAAGTGTCAAAATTCCACAATAATCTCAATTTATTAAATTTATAGATTACTTAATTCAACATCTAAACTAATATAGAAATTCTATAACATTCATAAATGTAATCAAAATAATGACTATGGGGTTTGAATTTTAGACCACCTAGCATGATTCATTAATGATGATTTCATTTAGAAATCCCTGACATTGAATAGCACAATGATATAGATTTAGATATGTATCCCAAACCCAAAATCATGATTAATGAAATGAGCCTCTCTATAATATATATCTAGATCCACAAGCACATATATTGATTCACTAAATCAGGATATAGATGTAGAAAAAATATAAGAAAAATTCCAAAAAAAATAGGATAAGGAAGGATGATGAATAGGAAATGAATGAAATTGGAACCACATACTGGGAGAGGATACAATCCTCGATCTGTGCATTGAATTGTAAAAAATAGAGGTCTTATGACTTTGGATTTCCCCAAAAAAGCACTGAAATCATCATGATTTATGAGGGACTGTGTTTGGGTCTAATGGGGGATGTTTTATGGGTTTATGTGGATTTAAAACTAATTTTCAGGAAAGTGATATTACTATTCATATTTTCCTTGGTAGGGGGAAAATTGTATATATATATAATTTTACAACCATGGAATAATTATTTTTGGGGTGCATGGTTTGAAAACTCATTCACCAGCCACATGAACCCCCACTGTCTAGGGTTTCATGTTTTTATAGGTTGGGGTGCATGGTTTTCTCTAACTCTACACCATTTGTGTATAACCCCCCTTATCTTTTATATTTATTAATTTTTATCCAAACACATCCCAAAGAATAATCAAAATGAAAATTACTCCAATTAGGGTAAGAGAGTACATTAACTTAAGATAGAGTCAACTCTAAAAAAATATTGAGATATTACAGTTGAATCTCAAATTTTAATTTTATTCTTCATTAGTTTGATGTGTTTGATATATGTTTACATTATCATTGTGTTTCAAGTGATATTAGGGTTCTATTTATCTTAGGTTAACCTTATTGTAATATCCTGAGACACATGGATTTCCCCAATATTCTAGAAAACTATATAGATCCCATTTTGTTGGTCATAGTGTCTCTAAAAAACATGTTAGTTTATATATCGATATATCAGTTTAGATTTACATTGGATTATTTTTATTATTAAATATCTCTTAATGTGGATTCTAAATTTTTAGAGGGGAGTTAAAAATAATTTTTGTTATATTTGATGTTATTTGAGTGAATTTTTTGTGGTGTATTAGTTTATTTCTAGGTTGTAAGTGAAAATATTAAAAAAAAATTGCGTTATCTTCTATTAATTTTTTTAAAAAAATTGGGTTTTGTATATTATTTTAAATGGATTTCTTATTTCAAAAAATATATTTTCCAAATTGATTGATTTCATTATGGGTTTTGGAAAAAATATAATCAATATTTTCTTTTATGGAAAATGCTTTGAAATGAATTAATTTAATTTTAAAATGAATTCAAATGGTAATATAAATAATGAAATAGTTTTTTTCGTATTCTGATAGAGTGTGGTGTTTTATTGTTCTTTATTAAATTTATTTATTTTTAATAAAATAAGGTTTATTTTTTCTAGATGATGTGTACTGATTTTGTGTGATTATTCCATTGGATTTATATATTGGTTATGTTCGTACTATTTTTTTGATGTGTGGGGAATGAACTAGTTGAGTTTTAATCTTGAGTTATTTAAATTATTATTTATAGGATAGTAATGGAAATGTATGGATCATCTATCTTAAGGGATGAAACTTACGGTGATTCTCTCTATCGTTTAGTTGTATTATGTTTAGCGGGTTGACCTACCCTGTTGTGAAATTTAGCTTTCATGCTAAAATATTTATTTCTCTTTTATTTGGTTCATGTATTCTTGATAATTTATTATCAATCAAATTTTTGGTACTCTAGGTTCATCATGAGTACATGGGAATTAACTTTTTCAGTTTCATGAAAATATGTGCATATTTTTCATCATGTAATCTCTTTGATTTATTTATTCTTTATACGATGGATTAATAGTTTGTGAGAGATTTTTATGTGTCTTTGATGTGGTGTGTCTATTGGGGGACTCTATAGGGGTTCTTATGGAATTGTTTTTTTATACCAACCTTATGGATTTTAGTATCTTCTTAATGGTTTTTTTTGTGATTAGTATTTACCATTATTGATTTCGGGATTGATTGTGTTTTTGGAAGTTCTTAGGGTCTATGTTTGTGGTTGGACCTTATAGAGTTAGGCTCCTTGGAGGTTTGAATATGGGAAGACCTAGTATGATTCAATAGGTTATATAAGACCATTATCACATTTTTGAGCACTTCTGTGGGATGGATATTTTATGAGTATTTTTTAAATGATTCATATAATATTGGGGACTTAGTTTGATCGAGTTGGGCATCAAATCCCTATCCCGAAACACTTGATGTTTTTGGGTGAGGATTTATTATGGGTTGAGGTTTCATTTAAGATTATTTTTTGGGATACGTGGTGAACATTGAATTTTTTAATGGATTGAGGTTCTTAGTGGTGTTCCATATCGGAGTTTGTGTCTTTGATGGGTTTTTACTTTAACAATAATCCAAATATGATGTGGAAACCTGTGGTAGGTAATAATTTTCTATAAGACCATACATTGGTTATAGAATCTTACTTAGTTCATGTCATTTATAGTGAGGTCTGATGTTTTGGGATATATGTTTGGTCGTTTGGGTGACTTAGGATGGATGGTTTGGATGAGAGAGCGTTTGGATTTGTCCTATATTACTCAACATATCATTAGTTTTCCCCCGGCTCACCCAGCTTGTGAATTAAAATGGAGTGACCATTCTATTCCAATTAATTTTTTATTTACAAAAAACATTACAGGGGAATAACGTGTTGTTTTGGTGATATATATCAAAAAAATAGTTTCATTGTTTCTTGATTCTCTTTAATTTGTGATCATTTTGTGGTTTTTTGGAATTTTTGATGGGTTATAAGTGTTTTTTAATGTATAATGGAGTTATTTTTTAGGGGTCAGGATACTACACTATGTGACTCCGACCTTGGACATATTTCATACATTTTTTCATGGGACTTTACCGTTGATAAATGACCATCATTACCACTACATTGAACATTCCATGGTGGGTACCTGAGGGAGAATGTCTGAAAAAACTATTATTAGGTTTGGCATGGAATTGGGTGTATCAAAGTTTTTTTTGGGATGACTATTGGGAACCATAGTGTCATGAAATCCTTAGTGTAGGATACAGTGACATACCCATTTCAATTATTTTTATATTTTTCCTTACCCCATTTTAATTAAAACCATAATACTAAAATAATCCCACACCCATGGTCTCTCCTATTCGACACATGGCACATGGAGGGGCTCCCTCGTGTTGACCTACAATTTTGAAACCCCGTCTCATACACTATTATTCCACACTATTTATTTTTGATTCAATATCAAATCACCAAGGTAGGGATTCATCACTACTCTATTCTCTCTCTCTCTCTCTTATTATTTTATTCTTCCCCATCATTGGGATTATTTTGTTTAAACCCTAAGGTGTCCCAATTATTTTCCGTTATTTTGTTGGTATGGAATGTAATATATACTAAATTCTTTATGCAACATGTATTATATGTTCTATACTATTCAATTTTGATTTAAGGTATGTTTACCCCATTTCTGAAAATTAAATTTTATAACCATTGAAGGATTCAACATTAAATTTATGTTTTATTTTTAAAAATGATATCATTACATGTGTTTATTATATTTAAAAGAAGAAAATTATTTTTAATCAAGGTTTTCAAGGAATTTCAATGGTTTTGATATAATATATAAACATAAAAAGGCTAACTTTACATAACCATTCACATAAATCATTATTATGGTTCCAAAATGGATCTTTAAAATTGAAATCGAAATTATTAATAATGTTTTTGGTTTTCAAAATAATTTTTCAAAGGTTTTACTTAGAATTTCAAGTGATATATATATATTAAAGTATTATAAATTTTTTATAGAAATATTTATATAATATTTATGGTTTAAAATTTTTTTTTCCCTTATTCAGTTTATTAGATCAATCTTGTAATTTCATTTCAAGATTTTATGTTATTTTATAAAAGAGGTGTGGTTTCAAAAGTTAATTTCAATGGTAATTTCAAATTAAATGTTTTAATAAATGTTTTGTAACTTATTTGAATTTATTATAATGAGACTAAACATCATGAGTGTATTTTAATGAGGGAAAAAATTTCACTTTGAATTGTTTTAGAAATCATGTGTGTTAGAGAGAGAGAGAGTGACCCTATTATCCCCTATTTTATTTTTATAAATATAGATTTTGGTCTAAGGTTTATTTTTTACATATTTGGTGGTATGAATGATATTTTATTAAGGATTTTTCATTATAGGTAGATATATTTGAGGTCGATGTTATTGGTAATGAGAATTATTTATTTTTATTATTACATAGGTGCACACATTTATTTTCCTTTTTTCTTCATAACCCATGCAACTATGTTTAATGTAAATAATTATGATACTCTTTATAATAACACAATTAAAGTATAAACTAGTTATGTGAATGGGATAATGAGGATTTAACCTGATTCTATGCTCAATGCTCGATATTTTAGTGGATATCATTAGGATAAAACATAAACTGCTCTCTGGTCTCATTTAGAAATTTCTAGGACCATGTCACATTAGAAACCTGGGTATAGATCATGACACATATCCTTTAGTTAGTATTTTGAAATATGTGTTTCACTTAATCATAATTTATATTCCCTTTTTGGCCTGATTGGTAAGGTACCTATGATTGATCACTTTCATTACTTCTGTTTTATTTATGATGAGGTGACACCATTTTATACTTTATTCATGCAGTGTGAGTTGGTTTTAAAAATTATATTTGTAATTTTCATTAGAAGTGAGCTATAACTGAAAATGAATTACCTATTAAAGAATATGGTATATTACTATAATGTTAATAAAAATTATTTCTAATATTTAAGAAAAATAATGAATAACAAGTATAAATCCATGTTTACATGTTATTAGTTTTAATGTAAGTAATAATTATGATCATATTTTTTATTTTATTTAAAAATAGCTTGAAAATTTATTAGATAATAATGTTTGGTCTTTTGGTAAGATGGGTGCTATCAGAATGAGCTTTTATTCTCAATCCAATCATATATCTCAATTTTAGGTTTAAAATTCAGATCACATCCACATGTAAAGCTTTTGATTGTTTTTTGATATTTTGGTACCAATAGAACCTAAAGAGGTTAGTATTTATTTTTTATTATTTAATTTCATTGTTGAAGTGGATAAATTGGATAAACTTGATTCATATCCATTTATTAATTGGTGGGGAATTATATATGTGGGTTTTGGATATTAAATAAATTTAGTTGTTTCTAGGGTCGGAGTAATAGGTAGGTATATGGAATTACAATTGTATTAAATTACTTATTTTATTTCTTCTCTATATCTTCATTAAACTCCAACGTATGGAGTAGTTATACTAATTTTTCCACTATTAATTGACTCTAATATAAGGGATAAAATCATTCACATTGGAAATTTATAATTCAATGTAAATTTCTACCAGTCCCACCATATCAACAACTCCCCTTAGACCTTATAATGGGCCAACATAGGTGTCTTGTAGATAAACGACATAGGTTGGTTTAAAAAATTACATATTTAAGGGGTTTAGTAAAGGATTGTATTGAATAGTCACATGTAGATTTTATAATGACATGTAGTTTTTATACATAGATATTATTTCTTATTGTATGAATATTCATTCCATATAATAATGATCCAAACCTGAATTTTATAGGTCTAGTATCTTTTGAAACATGGACAAATAAAAAACTAATTCCTAAGAGTCTCCCATTGAGTTATTAATAGATAGAACCCTTATTAGACATATCATTCCATAAACCTGTATTCATAACTCAGGGAAAAGAAACATAAGAATGGGTGAGATCAGATAATAAATCATGGTAAAAAAAGGGGGATATAAATGATTAATTTAGAATAACAAGAGAATAATGGTATTAGACCATGATCCTAACATTTAAAATCCATAACATTCGTATCATTGGTCATAATATAGAGTCATGGAATAATACTTCACAATTTGTATGTTATGAATGACAAATAAATCAATGGAAATGAGGTATGAGAGAATAAAATTTGTTTAAGACAAGTAATTATGAAATACCAATAATAAAAGAAAATTATTTACTTATAAATCAAGGATAAGTACCAATAATAATATAGTTTATTGGGTACAATCCCCAAACCATCATAGTAGTCAAGGTTCATTCCCAAGACTATCATAGTGGATTTGAGTCCCTAATGAAACCATCAATGTAGTCAATGTTCACTCCCAAGACTATCATTCTGGATTGAGTTCAATACCTAATCAATAATAGGAGTCAGGTTTCACAACTAATAATATCATTTTGGAAAAAATACTCATACTGAATTGGGTACACTCCCCATTATTATCTTGTTTATCTCATGAGATATATATATATATTTTTACCCCATACAATGGAGGTCCATATAGATTCCACCCATCACATAATGAAAATAATATATATGTGTTCCAATAGATCATAAAAAATTTATCATAAAATAACCCATGAAATGAAATTGGTTTTATATAGTTTTCATTATAGAATAACCAGTATAAATGAAACATGTTTCATACAAATTTCATCTTCTCATTAAATCATTACATATTTAAAAGGAATGAGTTTCATAAAAATCATGTAATCATAAATATAAATCATATAGATAAAGAGAAGGGATGGTATCCCTGGATCATATCCCTATTAAGGAATAAGTTAAATCAATGGTCATTTTCTTAGGTGAATTGAAATTCCATTATATCATCATTAAAATATTTATGAGGTAAATACGATTTCTACTTTGAAAATAACATTAATAAATCTAAAAAATCATGAAATATTAGGAAAATAATTTTATCTTAATATATATATTAAAAATTATAAATTAATATTTTTTTTGCTAAGAGTTCATGGTGTGGTAAATTATGTTCATTCAATATATGTTACAAGAAAAAAATTATTCATATTTTTATAAAAAATATAAAAGTTCCTTATTTGGAAAACTATAAAAAGATTCATTTTATAACATTTTTAATTATTAAAAAAAGGGTAAAAATGGAATTAAAAAATCATTGGGTAATATTAAAAAACATCTTAAGAATATTTTTAGGAAATATGCATATGGAAGAAATATTTTTTCAACTAAAGAGTGAAATAATGTAGATTTTACTTAAAAAGGTTTTTTCATTATCTTTAGTATAAAAAATGAGGAAAACGATTTGAAAAAATATATTTTGATAAAAAAATTGAGTAAAAAAATAATGTTTTTCATGAGAGGTAAATATAATGAATTTATTATACGATACATAATCATTAACAATCCCAAAAAATAATGCGATTATAAAATAAAAACCTTTACCAAATTGGTAAAATGTAAATCACAATAACCATGGAAGAAGAAACATAAATGGATATATAAATATATATAAAATTTATAATTGAAATTAGAAAAAAAACATTCCAGGGAAGTTGGTACATGACATAAATTAAACAAGTGATGAATATGTCATGCGTCTCAAAAAAATTAATGTGAGTTGGAAATCATATACCACGAGTTCTAATTGATTCAAATTCTCTATAAACTACATCATAATAAATTTTAATTTTTTATAATTATATATCATAATTACATACATACTTATAATATATATATATCCACTATATAAATATGTTGAATCATTCATAAAATATAGATATAGAATATTGAATAACACTGTTCATGGATATGGTGGGCCCTATGTTTTCAAGAATGCTCTTTTCAATTTTAACTAATGTAATGAATGAAAGGTAACTAATTATTCCCCAATAAATAATATTAATTATATAATATTTATCTTATATGTTCATTTAGTTGATCTTTATTTTCATCCAATTAAAATGGAAATTAAAAACAAATCATATCGCTTCGTGGATCTGGTAGTCCACACGTACGCATAAGGGACATTATCACTTTTCAATAATATGGAATGAAAAAGGTTATATAATATTTTTTAATATATTTTTATAATTATTTCTAATGTATAATATATATAAATATAAAACCCTTCAAAATACCCATACATATACAATGCTTATTATAAATGAATCATATCTCTACCTAGATAGAGTAAGTTGTACATCTGCACAAGCGATACATTCCCTTTCAATTTTATTGAAAGGTGATGAATAAATGTAGTTTTACAATCATAATAAAAATTAATAAAATTTATTATGATGAATTTATAATTTCATGATGAATATAATAGATTTAGAGGATGAAAAAGATTAATTAAAATGAAAGTGATGAGTTAAGGTGAATAAATCACATAAATATAAACTATTTACATCTCTTATTTAGTATACTTGGGTTTATATTTTTGGAATACCAACACATATAAAATTTATATAACCATTTTTAATGTATTTTTTCTATGGATTGTTAATATATAAGGCACAAAATGTTTGATAAAGTGAATGGAGGAGGCACCCATTTATAATTGAAGTGACGAGCACTGTCAGAATTTCATTAAGGACTAAAATATAATAGTAATTATATTTCCCAAATACCTCGAATTTTTTATGTATTAAATGTTAATAAATTATGAGGTTGAAATCCCATCATCCTATAATATTTAGACATGTTTGTGTGGTGTTTTAATCATTATCATCTAGTTTAACATTTAATTAACCCATTTTAACATTAATCGTGATAAAGTATTTTTCACTCTTAAAGGGTTATAATTTATATATATGGTAATAAAAGGATCATATATATAAAAGGATGAAATTTTATACCATATATTATCATGTTTGTCTCTTATAATAATTTTATCAATTATTGTTTTTAATAAAATATAATTTTGATAATAAACCATTCATTCCAATTTTGTCACTATCCATTTCAGTTTATATAAAATTAATAAAGAAAAAATTAGAATAGTAATAGAATTATTTAAAATAACACTAATATGTTACATTAATCTATGGAATATTTTTACCACTATAAATAATTCATATCATATTAGTTTTAATATTTTTAAAACTATTTATTACATTTTTTAATAATGGAATAAATAATAAATTAGTGTTACATAAACATTTAAGGAAATTATATAATTAATAAAAATTATCAATAAATTAAAATAATGAAAATAATTTTATTATAATCAAAATAAGCATTTATATTTCTTCATAACATGATTTTTTCTCTGTGTAGAAATAGAAGAAATATTTGAAACTAAGAGAGTGACACTTTGTAACATTAATTGATTTAAATATTATAGAAGTTATTTTTATGGAAAATTTTCCATTATAAAAATTAATTTCTAACATAAGGTAATAAGGGAAGAATTTAATTCTTTGAATAATAATTAGGTAGAAAATTTTGTCCATATGACTTATTTTTTAACTATATTAATGTAATATACCCTTTATCAATGTTATAAATTTTTCCATGGTTACTATTAATATTGCCAAAAAATAAAGAGGACATATTAACTAAATATGAACATCCTTATTCAAATATTAAATTAATTTTATCAAAATTCAATTTCTATGAGTGGATTTAATTAATTTTAAAATAAACACCCAAAGCATGATGAAAACCACTTTTTCCAAAAAAATATTTTTAAGCATAAAACTTTTTTTATTGTTATCCCATGCATAGAAAGATATTAAATGAATGATTAAACATTTTAATAATTATATAATATAATTATTTCATTAAAATATTTCACAAATATCAGATAATTTAATTTATTAATATAAAAATTCTATGTCCACATAAAAATGTTTTTAAGAAAAATATATTGGTTAATTTGAAATGTATTTTTTTTACTTAATTGGTGAAAAAATAATTTATTTATGAGTATGTAACAAAAAATATTTCATAATTATTTATTCATATTAATACACAAAAACCCGTCAACTTTGAAATCACTATCAAAAAATAATATTTAATTTGTATCTTATTGTTCATTAAAATTCGATGTTTCTTGTAATGTAAGCTATTGAAGAAATAAAAAATATTTGAAAAAAATAAATAATACCCAACTGTTAAATTCTACCCTCATTAAAATGAATTTATCTGTTAAAATTAAAAACTCTGATAAAATGAAATGATGATATCATTGTATCAATAAATCCTCAGGTTCCTGTGTAGCTTCTTCAATTTTTTGATATCTCAAGGGAACATTCACCTTGTAAGTAGTCCTATTGCGTAAAAATTAATATATATAAACACTCATTCGATAAGGAAAATATTTCACCCCTATATTATTTCAATATCCATCCTTTAAAAATTTAAATCTAATAGATAAATTTTTAGCCTCATTAAAAAACTACCTTGATCATTTTGACCCAAATCATAATCCACCTTGTTTTCATTCCCATACTTTTAAAGAATTGAGATGTCATAATATTTAATCAGCTCCAACCATATTTTATACAATATACATGACTCTTTCTATGTGAAAATATAATTTACAAATTTCTTCGTAGAATATATGTTACACTTTTCTCCATAAATATAATTCATCCATTTCATTAGTGAAAAAAGTTCCATAGCTAACTCTAAATCATGATTTGGGTAATTTTTTCTATAAACTATCAAATTTCATGAGGAATAATATAACATCTTTTTGTTTTTCATTAGAAATATTCTCAATACCTTCATAAATGCATCACTATATATTGAATAGCATTATTCTCTTTAGGGTAAACTAAGCACAAGTTCATTGAAAAACATTATCTTCAGTTTCTTCAAATATTCATCACATTCAGCTTTCTAAAGGAATTTATCTCCCTTCTGAGTTATATTGGCTAGTGGATCAGACATTCAAGAGAAATTATCCAAATATATCTTAAAATATACATCCAACGTAATAAAAATAAGGTTATAATTTATAGTTTTGGTTTGTGAAAACTTTCAATAGACTCTTCCTTTGATGGATCCATATATATATCCTCTCTTGTAGTTATATGACCAAAAAATGAATCATTCTTAAAAAAACTCACAATTGAAAAATGTTTCATAGAGATTCTCATTACATAAGTAGTTATTACAATCCTCAAGTGATGTTCACGCTCTTCATTTCTATTTTAGTATATATGTATGTATTCTATAAATATTACCAAAAACAAATCAAGGAAATCAATAAACACCCTACTTATTGATCCATAAAGAGGATGTGGGAACTAGTATATCCAAATGGAATCACTAAATATTCATAGTTTTAATTCCTTTTATGAAATTCTATCCAGAGTATATCCTTCTTATTTACCCTCAATTGATGATATCCATAATGAATATAAACCTTGGAAAAGTATTTATAATTCTGATGTTGTTCAAACAAGTCATCAATACTGGGTAAATGATACTTGTTCTTGATTTCGAATAAGTTGAGTTTTTAATAATCAAAACAGAGTCACATTGATCTATCTTTTTTCTTGGAAAAAAATAATATGTTCACCCTATAGTGACACACTCATATAAATAAATACCTCGTCAAGATTCTCTTGGATTTTCTCCATTCCATCCTACAACTAAATTTGGGTAATTCTATAGAGATTCTCTGAAATAGGTTTTTTAACATATATGAGTTATATTGCGAACTCAACTTCATGATTTATTGGGATACTAGGAAACTCTTGAAAAAACATATCAATAAACTCCCATAGAATAGGCATATATTCGATTCCTAGTTTCTACACATCTATATAAGATAATCACCCCTTTGGAATAGGAATAATGACTCATGGAATGGATGTAATTTCCATCAAAATTGAATATTAATTTTTTTACTTAAAATTATCATTGGATTTTTTGTAATATCAAATTTGACTCCCCATACTTGATAATTAATGCAGGTTTTATGTTGGTAAATCTAAACCATGGTTACTATAACATAAAATATAGTTAGAGGGAGAATTATAATATCTTAAGGAAGAAAATTTGAACAAACATTAACCAGGGTGGTATCATATACTTGAGATGATGCCGTCATTACATAAGCAGTTTTATTTATTAATTCAAATTCTAATAATTGATGATTGAAACACAAATTCCATGATACTTATCAATATATAATATAATTTCAAAAAATAATATCAAATAAGAAACATAAAAAATTTTGCATAGATTTCAGTACTAAAACATCATTGTTCTATCATCAATCTATTAGTAAAACCAAAATGTTTAGAATATCCATCTGGAATAATTGATTATATTGATCAATAATTCATTGGATTTATATTTCATTACACATTCTTTTCAATCTATGGAACCATATGTTTTACGAAGGTCATTCATGATAATTATATTATCAAATCTTTCATGATGGTTTTAATGATTTTGTTAATTCATAAAACAAATCCAATGGGAGGGTCAAAATAGGAGTTAAAAAAGGTATGTTTTCTTTCAATATGTGAAATTGAGTCAAACCATAATGTGTCTACATTAGAGGTATTCCCCATGGTAAACTTGTTCTAAAACCACATCAACTTATTATATCCATACACGAATAAAATTTATTAGAAACTACTGACTCTATTATGCACAATAATTCTGTGATATATTCCCATACATATAATTATCCAAGGATATAACCATAGGATTTTCGGTAAATATTTATCAGAAATGTTCCAACAGAAAAAATAAAACTTTTTCTTATATAAACTATAAAGACCTATACTTTTTAGAAATAGATTTTACTAATTATTACATGTGAAATTATTACATATCATAATGGTCCACACTAGAATCAAATAGGTCTTCTATAACTATAAATGTTGAAAATAAAAAAAATTATTCATTAGAGTATCTGATTATATTCATAATAGCTAGAACCATTCATAGACATAACATTCCTAAAACATTTTTCCTATCCTAGGGAATGGACACATAAAAAGGGTGGGTTCATTTGCATATTTATGGTTAAAAATGAATATATCAATGAACCCATAATAATACCATATTCGCATACAAGTATTAGAATAGGGTATTGATATTTGAAATCAAATCCCTACATATCATTGATCATAATCTTGAGTAATGGAATGATGTTCGGAAGATCATAAGTCATGAATCATTAAATAATCAAAGAACATGATCCATGATTGAATAAAATATTTGTATGACATGGAATTGTGGAGTAGATATTATCATAAAAAATCAATTCCTTAGTAGTTAAGAATCTCTTCCAAGATAATTATAGTGGATTGGGTTCACATTTCGAACCATATTTTTAGTTATGGTTCACTACCAAGACTATCGTGGGGGATTTGTTTCACTCCCCCACCATTATTGTTGTCATGGATTACTCCTAAGACTATCACAATGGATTGGGTTTCCTCCCCATATCTACATAGTTTTCATGGTTAACTCTTCAGTCTATCATAGTGGATACAATCCCTTACTAAACTAGGTTTACTCTCTATTTCAGTCCTTTTTAACTCATTATATATCTATCTATACACGATTCATTGGAGAGAGGTATAATTATCGTTATTCACAAAATTGAAATCATATATACATGTTCCAAGAGATCATAAAATATTAATCTTATCATAATCAATGAAAAAACATATTTTCATAAACACTTATCTATAGAGTGACAAATGGAAATGAAAAAGGTTTCCTAAACATTTCATCTTTTCATCATAGTATAACACTTATAAAATGAATGAGTTTCATAAAATTATTTTTATCATTAACATAAAACCTCTATAAAATGAGTAAGGGTGGTATCATTTGATTATATCCATATTCGATAATATGTTAAATCAAGATTAGTTTTCTTGTATGAAGAGAAATATCATTACAAAATCATTAAAACATTCTTGAAAAAAATAACCCTTTCAATTCAAAAATCAAATTTTTAAAATTAAAAAACCCCAAAATTTTTGTTAAAATATTTTTCCTTTTTTTATAGAGATGGAAAAATATAAATTAATATTTATAGTGTTGATTGGTTCGGATAGAGGGAAATTAATTTCATGATGTATATTTTTAAGGAACACATTATTTCTATTTTTTTCAAAAAAATTTCAAAAAGTTATTCATCCAGAACACAACAAGAAGATTTATATTAACCAATTTTTAAAAAGTTAAATATGGGTAACAAAGAATTTTAGAAATCGTAGTATAATAGTATAACCTTCTTTAAAAGAATTTTATAAAACTTTTACATGGAAGAATAATGTTTTTAGACCAAATTGGGTAATAAATTTGATTTTCCATAAAACAAATTTAGTATCCTTAGTACTTATAGTGAGAAAATTGCATGGGAAACGTAATTTTAAATATATAACTATCGAATGAGAAAGATATTTAATTTATTAATTGGATGATAATATTAATTCCCCATTGGAAACATAATCATAAATAATACAAATAATAATGAGATTGTAACATAAAACCCCTTACCATTTTGGTATAATCTGAATCAGAATCCCCATGAAAGAATGGAAATTAGATGAATATATCAATCCCTATATATTTCATAATAATAATATTCAAATAAATAAATTTTAAGTATATACACCAGATAAAATAAATTAATTTTGAATATGGATTGTTTCTCACAAAAATAAATGTTAGATGAAAATACCTTACTTAGTGTTCCACTTTCTTCAAAGGCATTATAACATCCTATAAAATAAAATAAAATTTATAATAATTATGTATAATAATAATAATATAATATATATAAAAATCATATACATATTTAAAATCACATGTAAAATATAGAGATACAAAAATAAATTACACCATCCATGGAGATGATAGGCGGTTTATAAGACTTTTATCTATTATCTCTTTTTTATGGATGAAAATAACGAAAGGTAAATAATATTTCACATATATAGAATCATTATTATATAATATATATCTCATATATTTATTTAATATATGTTTGTTACCATAAATTTAAAACATAAATTGAAAATGAATCACATCGCATCTTGGATGTGGTAGTCTGCACATACACACAAGCCACATTATTGTTTTCTAATGATTTGGAAAGTAAGAGGGTAGAAATCATATCATAATAAAGTAGATAAAATTGTATAATAATTATCATATATATATAAATTAATCCCATGAACGTATCTATCCATAAGTTGGTGGTGGAAATTTATTATTTCCTTACATAGAGATGGTAAGTCGTATGTAAACACAAGTGATACTTTCAATTCCAATTTTATAGAAATAGGATCAATAAAGGAGATTTCATAATAATAAAAACATTTAATATATTTATCAAACTGAATTTATTATTTTATGATTAATATAACATATTTATCTTAGATAAAAGAAGAATTAAAAATAATGTGATTGGTAAAGGTGATTACCTCTCATTTCAAAAAAACTCTGTTAGTTCTCCTCTTAAGGATCCATAAGAAAATATTTTGGGAATACCAAAACCAAAAAAATGTAGATAAGGTTGTTTATAGGGGATTTTGGGAAGTTATTGTAGATCTATTAGACCCAAAAGTTATAAATAATTTATGGGAGTATGTTCCCCTTTATAATTGAGGTGTGGGGAACAATTCCAAATTTATAAAAATATTATTAATTTATTAATTTATTATATAGCCCAAATACTCCCAGAATAAAATGAAAATAAATATAACATATAATGATGATGATATATGATCAAAAAAGTAAAATTATATTGGTATTTTGGGTGTTTTAATCTTATCATTCGAGTTATCCCCTTAATTTACCTACTTTAAAATTAACCGTGTATCATCTTTTTCACTCGTAATGAGTTATAATATCAAATAAAAGATGAAAATTAGTTTCTAAATGGAATATTTATCTCTTTTTAGACTATACATTATCCTCCGTGCCCAATTAATTTTTTATTATTTCTGAATAATTTAATTAAAATGCTAATTTTATAAAATATCATTAATGTCAAATTTGACAATATTGATTTAATTTAAATTAAAAAAATTAAACAAATGTTTTAATTATAATATAATACTTCAAAAACATTAATATGCCATATTATTCTATAAAATTCATGGAACTCTATGAATAATTGAGATTATATTACTTTTAATATTTTTAAATCATTTATTATATTTTTTATATATTGAAAATAATATTGTGTTAGTGTTGCCAAAAAATTTAAGGTAATTATATAAATAATAAAAATTTTAAATAAATTTCCATCACGAAAAAATTTAATTAATCTCAACATATAAACTCATATTCATCCATAATTTGATATTTTCCCTACGTAGACACATAATAAATATTTAAAACTAAGAGAGTGAATCTTTGTAGAAATCTTTTCTTTAAATATTATGTAGGTATTTTTCCTGGAAAATTTTCCATTAAAGAGATTAATTCCTATAATAAGGTGATAAGGGTTTAATTTAATTCATATCATAAGAAATGGAATGAAAATTTATGTATTTATCACTATTTTTAATTAAAATTATCATCATTTACCGATTATCAATTTTATAAATTTTACCACAGTTACTATTTATATTTCCAAAAAATAAATGCAACATATTTACCAAATTTTAACCCTCATATTTTAAATATATAATATGTTCTAACCAATTAAATTTATATATTTGTCATCAATTAATTTTCAAATAAGCTCACAATGCACGATGAAACCTTTTTTAGAAAAAATATATTTAACCATAAAACATTCATTATTCATATCCCATGCCATAAAAAAATTCAGATGAAAGATAAAAAAATTATTTACTATAAAAAAAATATATTTCATAAATATAATTCACCAATTATAGAAAATTTAAATTATTAACCTAAAAATATATTTTCTACAGAAAATAAAATTCAGAAAATTATATATTTTACATTAAAATGATATTCATATTTCTTATAAATGGTTATAAAAATAATTAATTTATATATATAACTATAGAATTTTCAATATATATGTATTAATATTTAAACCTTAAAACCCAATGGCTAGGAAACTACTATTTCATAATAATATGTAAATAGTTTCTGGTTATTTGTTTAAATTCGGTGTTCGGGGCAACACAAGCTAAGGAAGAAATAAGAATCATTTGAAAAAAAAATATTTCATTATTTATAATCATATTATTGATATGGAAATAACAATATAGATATGTAATGATTTTAAAAAATCCTATAATTATAGAAAACAAAATCCCTCTTTCATATTCTTTGTCATGGATATAATTATATAAGGACTTATATATTGTTTTATAAGTTTTTTAATTGTTTTTTAGAATATAAAATGTATCATGTTAGAAAAATGTAAGTATCTAATTCATCATTATTTCTTGTTTGATTGATATATACTAATAAAGTGAAATAATAATGGACCTCTCCATAAAAGATATTGTTTTATCTCTAACTAATGTTCATCGAGGAGTATTATAGGTTTTTATAATATTCCATGGTTTGTGAGAGTATGCTTTCATTTTGAGATATGAAATATGCTGACAAAACACAAAATAAGTATTATATACCAAATTTCCAACCATGTATACAACATGTAGTTCCATACACTAAATGATTTTTATACTAGGAATCCATTTTTCATATTGAATCCCAATACATGAGGTTGTAATGACACCTAGAATGTGATTATTCATTGATTTTCATCATTCATACGATGTCAATGAGGTTAAGATAATCAATGGGTGGTTATAAATGTTATTGATCATGTCATCGGTTGAGGTTTAACCAATATGGGATTTGTTTTCTTCTATGATGAATATGAAATTTGGTCCCCTAATTTAAAAAGGCTAAAGAAGCACATCTATAAACCTAGATAAGGTATATGTGATGTTATTATATGTTTGGATTAGGGTAATCTGATATAAACGTAAATTTATGTGAATGAAATGTGATCTGTTCATCCATCCAGTCAGTCTATACTCATATAATCAAGAACATATGAGTAAGTTATATGGTATTGACATACTCTTTATCTCATGTTCACTTGATGACTTTGAGGGAAGGATTATGGTAGTATACATTCTTGTATATAATAAATATGGTGGGTATAGGTATGATGACACATGTGTTTCACAGATATTTCATCAGATCCCTTTTTTAGGGTGAGTAGTATTTATGATTTTAAAGAGGCCTCTCTTTTCTTATAATAATGTTTTTTTTTGAATTTATAATTATTATCAATGATTCTATTTATTATGGAAATATTCATTGTGATTATGTAAATATGGATTAGGTTTTGTTACAAAGTGTATGAAAATATTTTTGATTACCACCCAATATGTTTTTAGAGGATATTGAATATATGTTTGGCTTGAAATTGCACATGCTTTTTCATATGATGTAATATGTGGTTTAAAATGGATGATAGCATTTCTAAAATTGTTTGAAATATATTTAAGACATGTTTTTTATTTTTATTCAAATGATATTATATATGGTATGGAATAATTTGAAATTGTGCTAGGTCTATGATACAATAATAGAAGTGGGATATTGATGAAAATATAAATTAAATTTTAGACGACAACATGGTTTTTAGACACACCTTGGTCTGTAATTGCTTAGATTATAGTGTATTTAATATCACTATGCTATGGTGGTATTGTGGTAGTTTACACATTATTCAATAGCGTATTTTTGGAATCTTTCTCCGACTTAATACTATCATGATCTGTTTAGATCCGTAGAGGATTATGATTATAAGAGTATGATCATATTAAAAATATTTTTAGACATTATAACCTAAATATATGATCTTTATATTATTTTATTTCTTATGAAATATTTATGATACATTATTTATAATAATTTTAACATTTGGACTCAAAGGAGTTTATTGAATAAAAAATATAAGTAGCTCTTATTTTATATATATGGGATGATTCTGGAATCAAGAGGCTTTGAAACTCGTTAGGACAAAGCTATCATTCTATATTTCTATATTTATATTTATCTCTATGTTTTTAGAAAAGAATTATATAGAGTGCATCCATCCAAGTAATTATATAATCTAACATACAATAGATACTCTTGGAGGATGGAATCTATTGGGAAATTCTTATTGGTCATTTTCAATCTTCTATATGATGTATTGGATATGTCGGATCTTAAGAGAAATGGTATGACATTCGTGGTCTTAATTTATTTAGTCCAATATAAATGGAATGAATGTTTAGAGTAATCAGTTATGGTTGATGTATTAAACTACATTTGGATAAGTGTGATCCCCTATATAATTCATCAACCATATCCTCTAAATGATATAATAAACCTATCAAAATTTCATGTTTAGTGTTCATATGATGGCTCACAAAACATCAAGAATCAAACTCAAATACTAAATTCTTCACCACAGACAACCAAAACCATCTCTTCAAATCATGATACATATTTTAAATTCCTAGATGTACCACAAAAAATATAGAATACAAATCTCAAAAACCTATCACTCATAAGTTCAAGGGAATGGAAAAAACATTTTATAAGTCAACACATGATGATCTTCATCCCCAAAGAAACCATTAAAAGAATCACTATTCATAATAAAATCTAATTACAACACTTTCTTTGAATCTCCCACCCAAGAATCCTTGACTTTATGAACCAATGAATATTTCACCATTATTTAATAGATACATTATATCTAATCAATCTATATATATATATATATATATGGAAAATAGATGTCAAAATTTTCATTATCCTCTATTTCTTACTTGTCAACTAAGAATTATAAGCCAAATACTTCCAACTCAATGTGTTAACAACCACAAACTGCCTAAATTATAGATTGTTTAACTACTACAAATGAGCTGAAATAATATAACCAAAAATACCACTATTGTATCCAAAATCAATACATATACATCTTACAATATAATAAATTCCCCCCAAGAAACCCTAAAAAATTATTACTTATCATCATTCCTCCTCGTATTCAACCAATAATGAATATTTTCAATGAAAAGATCTATAAAACAGTTAATAAATTTTTCAAACAAACAAGTCATTAACCCCAAAAAATATCTAGATTCGTATATATAAAAATCATCACACCAACTCAAAATACCCATAATAACACAAATAAATCAATTTAGCAATGTATTCATCTTTAATACACATCTATTTATATCGATATAATAATTTTATCTTTAAAAAAAAACAAAATATATTACAATATTTAATCGATGTTTTTAGTGGTTGTTTGTGAAGTAAATGGTAAAAATTTCATGTTTATTTTGTATTAGTTTATAATGCACCCTTAAATATAATAGAAATAAAGAATAAAAAATGTTCCTCCCTAAGCTACACCATCCCTCCCCATGTCTGACCCACATCATCCTTCTTAATGCCTCATCTTCCCTTTCAATATTAATCTCATCATACATTGAGTCAAGTTAAACCATTTCATCAAAAATATTTCACGTTATGTATGTTAACAATATAAAATTCACTTAACAAGCCACATTGTTCACTTTCACATTATAAGTTGATGAAATGTATTCATTATATATTATAGGGAATTAAAAATTAATTTTTTTCTTATAATTTATCATGTTTGGTTTTGATGGAAGGATAAATTGTGTTATAGAATGGTTATTCATTAACTTACTTCTCTATATTTTACCCCATGTAAATGAATTATCATGATTAGATTACTACAAATACATTGGTTGATTCTAAGATTAATGTGTTAGTTTAATATTATTCCCTAGAATTTGAATGGTTATGTTGTAATAAATTATTTAGGAATATTCCACTTTATCCACATACTCTATATGAGCTAGTTGGTTATCTGTATTGGGCTATGAAATGTTAACATAATTATTTTATAAAAAATATAAGTAAAAATTCAAAATTACCTTTATCATAATATAAGATTTTTTTTGGGGAATTTCAATAAATTTTAAATCATTTTTATCAAGAATGTATTGAATAGTCATATAACTATTTTACTTATGTTACTTCCATTATATTAGAAAATTGGATTTAAAACCTAACTATAAGATTCATTGACTTGATTTAGGACCTCAATTTGAGTATTCTAATATTAATTAAAAATACATCCACTTAGATATAAAATAAAAAATTGTTATAAAACCCTGCAAGGATTTTATTAATTACATTTTCCAAGAATAATAAGGATTTAATATATCAGTATCAAACATAAAAGTGGTAGATATTTTTATTTCATTCCTACATTATTATATATCTGTATTTTTTTTAATAATATATATATTTAGAGATATATAGATAAATTTTTTATGAGATTAACTAAGAAAAAAACTCAGTTAGCTAAGTGTTTGGAGGACTATTTTGATTTTGAAATTTCTAATTGACATGTGGAGGGGAAAACATTCCATGTACTAAATGTAATTTTACAAGAAGGATGAAGAGATATGATGTTTATGATCAATGATGTTGAATCAATTTTAGGATAAATATGTGCATTGGATTTGGTATAGTGAAACAATTTCTATAGACTGTTTTAACATAGATATCAATCATAAAAATGAACATGCTACATACCAAATACTAGATAATGAAATTCCGAACATAATAAATTTTTTGTTTTTAATATTAGATCAGTATCATCAATATCAAACCATATCAGTAATAATAGGAGATTTTGTTGTAGATATTAACTTGAAATTTTATTTTTTTAGACCTACAAGACAACTAGATCATGATTCTAATGTATAGGGAATCCTTTTGCTAATGCTATATAGAATAATGAAAGAGAAATAATATTATAAAGAGGAAAAACAATTTTAAAAAATTATTGGAAAATTTAAATCAAGAGCTATATAGATAATGTCTCATGAATTAAATTGTTTTTTTCTATTAAAGTTTCACCATATCAAGTGGTTATACAAAATTCAAAATAAATCAATGTGAATGATATTAGAATTTAAGCACAACAGATTTTTTGTACTTAATATACTTATGCCTTTTATGAGGGGAATAATGTTGTTAACATGCTTGGAATCAATTGTAATGAAGTGATTGCTTTACCCATTGATTATATGCTATATTTTTGAGTAGATCTCAATCGAAAAGTGGGAAAAATATTTTCTAATTCTAGATAGGTGTCAATGAGTAATGTTTAAAGTCCAAACCAATATAATAATATGATGATTAGGAAAAATAATATGCCTATAATGGTTTTGTGTTACTTCAATTTGAAAACCTAATTTTAAAAGTTGTCAATAAATAACTGCTAGAATGTTTTTCATATCATGTAAGTTCATATATAAATTAAAATATCTATATTAAGTTTAAATATATAAATAATAAATTTAA
The DNA here is from genome assembly GCA_963277665.1 of Viscum album. Taxonomy (NCBI): domain Eukaryota; kingdom Viridiplantae; phylum Streptophyta; class Magnoliopsida; order Santalales; family Viscaceae; genus Viscum; species Viscum album. Next base: position 1,628,159,146 of record OY728130.1, read on the forward strand.
TAATTTATATTAATTCTATTTTACTGTATTTAGTGATACTTGAGATGTGGTGTATGATAATTTTAAGTTATTAGATGGAGGTCCTCCAAATAAGTCTATGAAATTGATTCTTACTTTGTGAATGGTTACGAATTTCCTAAATTTGATTGGGAAAAATGTTGACTACCAATTAATAGTGGTATATATAACGTCCCTGAACAAGGATATTATGGTAAGTTATTGGATATTATTAATTAAAACTATAATTTTCTTGTTTTTGATATTTTTTTCAATTGTATATGGGTATATATTATCAGGGGTAGTAAAAGAGATTACTAATAATTTAATTATGTGAAATTTTCCCCCTTGAATGATATTGGTGACCATTAAGAAAATAATCCATAAATAATTTAATCGTAATAAGAATATATATATTATATTGATGATTCAATGGATGAAGGGTTGAGTGTAGTTATCCACATAATAAAAATAATCTTAAATTATATGGGTGATGAAGTGGATGATTTAACAAATTACATTGAATCCCATAAATAACAATACATTGACTTATTTTTATATGATGATATTTGGAGTATTGATATTGCGAGGGAGTAAGAATTAGAAGAATAAATTATAGATCATGTTAAGGATATGGTCACTAAAGGAGAATGTGAATATATATGTCGTCACCAATTATCTTTTGAATTAACGATTTATTATATATTTTATTTACAATACTACATATCTATTTTCATATTTAATTTTAGTTTTATTCATTAAGAGTTTAATATTGGAAAATTTAATGGTATAATTATTATAAAATATAAGTTTTTATATTGTTTATATATGTTTTAATGATAGTAATACCATGTAAGAAATATTTATAAGATATCATTTTATCATTTATTATATTCCACTTTCCACCCATACAACATATAATTTTCCAACGAATTAAATTAATATTTTATCTTATATACCCTCTCAATCCCTCTCAATGACTTCTAGAATGACATATATCTCCCTCATGATAGTATCTAGCAGACTGTATTCTAATACATATTCCCTATTAGAGTGTGATGATACGTCGTTGAGTTATGTATGAAATGTTCATCCATAGAGGTAACATGTGATCAATCTAGTTACCTCATAATGAATTTTATTGTTCATGATTATAGGTATAAATTTTAAAATAAAAACAAACTTTTTCCATTTTCATATTCTAATGACCTATCATATTTAAAAAATATATTTGACCATAGAATTATAGAGACAAACATTAATACTTCAGAAGTGTGGAACTTAATTGAAATTAAGATATTGGTACCATTTGATAGTTTTGGTGTTCTAATTAAAGATGTACTGGGAATAGTTGGATAGTTGTTAGGTCACATGGCTTGTGAGTTAGAGACCCTTCCCACTACTTATTCATTTTGGGGATATATTCCATTTTCATGGAAGAATGTGGTATTTAATTAACTGATTAAATTATTTTTAATACATTACTCCTCTTATATTAAATTTTATATCATTATCTAATAAAATTGTTATAATTTTTATAAATTATTTTTTCCCAATGTTTTTCCAATTTATTATAACTGATGTTATAATACATCAATGGATGGTAAAAATAGTGTAATAAATTACTAAATTGAAATATATGAGTATGTTCAAAAATATGTTCTTGATTAATTTTTAGATGTCTGATAAGATACATGGAGGTTTACCTTGGGAGAAATGGTTTTTTTGTTAATATACACTTCCACGAAAAAATATTGAATTGAATAATTTATTATTATTTTAATATAATTTTACAAATTATTATTCATATATTATTAAATTTAACATTATTTAATATGGGATGTGCCAAAAACAATTAATTAAAATAGATATAGACACAACTTCCCCCACACATTAGTTTTAGATAATTATTTCTAAAAAATGATTTATCACGTATATTGTTTCATGAATTACAATATTTATATGTTAAATATTATTTGTTTCACCTATTAAAATCATAAATTTTTAAAATTTTATATAATAAAATGATATAGTTAGGTAGATATCTTATATGAATGTTTAGTTAGATATCCATAACAAATTTGGATTTAATAATGTGAATGAGCCCATCAAATATATTAGGGAATTTTCATTTGTCAATTTTTCAATGATATATTTTACATTTTATTTATATGATATTATATTGGATGTAAAAAATAAGACATTTTTGGGATAATACCCTCAAACACTCAAACTCATGCTCCCAATATAATCTTCTTGGTTATCTCCTTGTGAAGAAGAGTCCTAGATATACATAAATGATGGGGTCTACACCATCCCCATATTAGTTATTTGTAATGTAATTAATTTCATATTCAACTACCACGACTATTATTGGTTGTATTTATCCTCTATATACCTAAGATTATATTGAATCATTATTATGAAACAAAAATATTAGTTGGGGAACATAATCCTGGAATAGAGGAGTAATATTTAATATTTATATTGCGAGGGTAATCGCTCTACAACATGAATTGGCTTAGTTATATAAGAATATGAATTGAAATGTTCTTGATGATATTTTCATAGTAGTTGGGAAAAGATAGTAGGTAAATTAAATATTTTCACAATTATTTAGAATACTAATATATATTAGTTTAAGTATATATTTATAACTATGTTTATCTTTCAAATATATTATAATGAATATTAAAGAGGTATAGAGTGTAGAAGGATTCAATGATCACTCACTCGGATGTAGTCATGATAAGGATTTACTTTTTACACCATATTATTATTGTTGTCGTACTACCAATATGTGTTCTTGTAAATTATTATGTTTTATTAGATATAGTATTATGTTTTATTAATTATTATTGGACATATATGGATGTAACTTGTTTGTATTTATTTGATTCATTTTGGATCATGTTGTTATATGTTATGATAAAACATTTCTATTTATATTGGTTCATTTTGTTTTAATTAGTTTTAAGTAATTTTTTACTTGATTGGATTGATATTGTTAAAGTGGGTTTGGTTAAATTTGGTTTAGGATAGGCTATTGTACATCTATTCAATTCAAAAACATTATATCATTTTATTTTTTTATTTATTACTTTAAATTTGATTCTTTTTAGGTTGGGTAAAAGTAGGTAGGTTTCATATGGTTTGGTTTAGGTAATGTTTATTCGTGTTGGTTCAATTTTTTTCTTTATAATTTTTCTTTATTTAATTTCATTTGGTTTTTACTAAATCAAGCTAAATTTATTTGGTTTTGGTAGGATCATGTTGAGTTAGATTAGATCAATTGGTTGTGGCTTGTTTTGGTTTCGTTTCACTCATTATAGATTATTGATTTTCCCGTTATTTATACTAGGTTTGATATAGAAAAAATAATTTTAATTTTATATGTATGATTTCATAATAGTTAAGTTTACTTCATTACATTTTTGGACAACATGGATCAAGACAACTATGTTTAGTTTGATTCAATTTATTTCAGTTTTTAGATTTTATATTCATTTTTTTCCGGTCATTTTTTTGAATATTATTTAATTTAATCATGTTTAGGTTTATTTTGTTTTTTTATATTATCCCAGTTCGGGATGGTGATATTTAGTTTAAATCCACATTTATTAATTTAATTTAGTTTAGAATGGTTTATTTTTATTTAGTTCTCTTTAATTTGACTTTCTTTTTATTTGGATCTATTTGATTCATATTCAGTTTTTTATTTATTTTCTATAGACATTAATATATATAATTTAGTTTTTGATTCTTTCCATGTTAGTATTGGTCTATTCAAATTGAATTTTTTAGTTTGTATTTATTTTTTTCAGTTTGATATGATTTATTTTTAGGATGATTTGATTATTTAGTTATATTCATTTTAGTTTCAATCATCTTGATTTGGTTTAATCTTGTTTATTCTGTATATTTTAGTTAAATAATTTTTTTAGTTATATTCAATTTTTATTTCATTATTTTAATGCTATTTTTGGTGGCTATTTTGAAATAAATTTAGTTTGGTTATATATTAACATTCCTATTTAGTCCGTTCATGATTTGTGGTGGTCAATTTGAATTATATTTTATTTCCAAAATAGATTATTAGGGTGGATTATACCATCATGATATTAAATAAATATATAGAAAAAAATTTAAATTTCTTGTAATTAATTGAATTTTTTCAACTGTTAGAGATATTGGGTGATGACAAGAAAAAAATATAAAATGAAAATTACATGAAATATGTAAAACCTGACCTAAATAGTTTTTTAATTATAATTTCATAATAATATTATGAATTTTTAAAAAGTATAATGAATTAAATATGGAAACATAATACCATTATGGTGAATATTAAAAAATAATAAAAAATTTCAAGGTCATTCAAACTATAGACAAACCCCAAAAAATATCTAATATGACCTATTTTTCCTATAGTGCAACTCTACCCCTTTCAACAGAAAAAAATACTCTATCCAAGGTAGTGGATAATGATTAATTACAAAAACATTATTCAATATATAATAACCAATAAACAAACTAAATATTCTATCTCTAATTTTCACAAAAAACAAACAAGTGGATTGTTGAATAACACTATACTGAAGAAAACCTTATTGGTAAAATTCTTCAACATAAATAATTAATAATTGAAACTATATAAGGATGATAGGACAATATATATAATTTGAATATGATAAAATAATATATATATATATATATATAAATACCGAATTCAACCTATCACCACTGATTAAAACACATTAAATTCTCTGAAAAAAATATGTGCATACTCACACAGAAAATTAAAAAATTCCCCTATCTTCATCATTGTTAAACAAAGAATCATTTTTTCTAATTTTGATGTATCTTAATCTAGATAAATACATATAATTAAAAAAATTAATTTATGACTCAAATAAACCCTATGTAATCACCATTTTACCTATTGAAAATAACTTTCCATCAATAACATTTAACACAATCTTTTACAGATTGCAAACTATTTCTCAATATAACAACATCATACAATTGTATTTGTCAAAACACATTATTATTATATAATCAATATCACCAAATAATATAATTATAACTAGACACCTCATCTTACCTTTTACAACCTCCCACCGGTGTAATCAACTCTATTCCACACAAATATCATCTACTATAGGCCTTAGCATAAAAAAAGGGATAGGGGTGGTCGTTACCATATGATTGAAATAGTTAAACTGAGAGGAGGTAAATTAGTGTATATATTTTTAACTAATTTTAAAATCTTTCAATTACCATTTCATCTGTTTGGGTGAACAGATCTGAAACCCTCATCACTCATTTAGGCTGAATGCATGATATAATATATAAGAAAAGTGTAAAACCTAAGAACACAAATTTTTTAAAAGTTCACTCATAATGTGTGAGATAATCCTTGGTGTATGGTGGTTATTATCCCTCACACAAAAGTTTTATATTTTATTATCAAAATCATCCAATGTAAATGGGGTAGCATTGAACCCTTTAGCCTGACACAAATAATGTTATATACAAAACACCCACTTGCATAAGCAAGAACTAACATGCTCTTCTTTGAAACTGGTGGCACCCCACTCTTCCTCCCAATAACCATATTTTTATGTTTCTATTTAATGTAAAATCATAAAGACAGTGCAAGGTCCCACTAGACTATTTAAAATTTAATGTACATATTCAGTTGTTAAGTGAAAATAAATGGCTACTACTCTTGAATATCAATCAGTTGGGTTGTCTTACATTTTCTCAATTCTTATAGAAATCATTAAAGTATATCTCTATACACATATATAGATATCACCATAGTCTTATAATTCTCATTATTAATAAGATAAAAATAGAATATGTAGTACATATAGTGTTAATATATCTATCCCTATTCTCTTCTTATTATTCTTCAATTCTCAAAATACTCTAATTACAATAACTTTGGTTTTTCCTTTTCTCTCAAATACTAAGGAAACATTCCGAAGAAATAGATCATTATCTCCATCTCATTGTTTGATGTTAATAATAATTTTCAATATTTTAGTGAAAAAAATGATATCTATATCTATTTTATCATATACTATTATTCTACATATATACTCAGTAGAAATGCCACATATATAATTCTATATTCAAACATTGAAATTCCTATTCAAAACTACATCACGATATTTATCTAATTCTATCTTAATTATTTATGAAAATAACTCAACAAAACCTTTTATTTATAGTATTTATAATATATTTCAATCATCCAATTGATACTACAGAATTATCACATTAATATTTTCTCATTTAAATTCACAAAAGTCTTAGTTTTTTAATTCTTTACATGTTTTCTAAATGTTTCTATAATTCATCATTCAAATCTCATTTAATTATTCATTAAAATTATCACTCTAATTATTTTGGATATCCATAAAAACCATAAGGCATTATTCAATATGTGTATTCTTACTTGCACAAATACCATTATAGTTCCAAGCATCTCAGCATTGTGCAACCATTCCTCTTAAAATATCCAAAATACCCCAGCTTGAATCATGAATAACATTAATTATCATGATTTTGAAATCATGATATAAATATTAAGATCATCTTAAATATTTATTTGATTCATGTGGATGTTTATTTTAATCATTAATGAACATAAAATGCACCTTACATTGTCATAAAAAATTTCTATTTAATCTTCTATAAACATCGATTTTCACTAATGCGATCCTACGAATATTTTATGCATTCTAATGTAACATTAAATTTATACAATATAGAAACTAAAAATTCTCATTACTATAAAAAATAATTCAAGTTTCACTATTGTATAAATTAAATCCTTTCATTTAATTTGTCGTAGTATATATTTTAACGTATTCTTTATTGAACACAACATTTGTTTACTAATGCATAACTCAATTTACATGGAATTACTCTAAGGTAAAATCATTTTAATTTTACAAAGTAATGTGTTTTTATTATACTAAGAAGAAAATAAATAAATATGTACTTTTACATATTAAAATAGTTAAAACTCATAATTTATGGTACACATGAATTCAAACCTTCTAAAATTTCTACAAATCATCTCAAAAAAAAATTAAAATCATCTTTGTCTAGTACAATTCATCCCAAAAATAACTAATAATATTCTTTTCCTAAATTACTCACCAATTAATTTAAATTTTAAACATAGTATTGTGTATATAGATCATATTCCTTGAAAATAATTTCAAAATAATTATAATGGTTTCAACATGTTTTAATTTTATATTTTTCATTATTTAATTCAAATTAAATATATTTACATTAAAAATTATTTTATTGCTTTATAATTCATTATAACTTCATCAAACTCAACTTAATTCAATTTTTTATTCCATATAAACATTATGCTTCATTTATGATAATCACAAGTATAGATCTTTATAAAGTGATTTGTTATTCAATATTCATATACAACATTTCAATAGATTATCACCTCCTTAAAATCTTCCACAACTAGATCCTCATCATCAAAGAGACATTTTATTCTTCCCATGAAAGAAATAAATATTATCTCTCTATTAATAAACTATTTGAGTAGATTTGGAAGATGAAAAAACAAGCAGTATAAGATGAGACTCTAACGAACTTTTCGTGTTAATAATAAATGAATAGTCATTATATAGTATAGTCATTCAAAATTTTTTATCATTAACTAATTTTCTATATTATTACTAATAATAAATAAACTCTATCATTTATTGAAAACATTCCTTAGTATGATATATATAAACAAGAAGTTTTATGGTTTTTCTAATTCCATAGGGTAATAGAATCTCTAATGAGTTCTTCAATATTCATCGAATGATTACAACTAAACTTATAATTGAACCCTTATTGGGTGATTAAAACATATTAATTCACATATCCTTTTCTCAAAACATATTAAAGGGTAATTTAAAATCAAAATAATATTCTCTTCTCAACATATATTTACATCAATTTTTACTGAAAAAGACACTTGAAAAATGGGTTCAATAATCTCCATAATTGGTTTTTTCCATTCTCATAATTTAAATACATGTTAATATGTCCTCAAATATTTTATTCTTATTTCCCTAATATTTACAATAAATACAAATTGTGATTCTCAATTTTTATTACTCAATTAATTACCTAAATGTTTACTTATTAAATTTATGGTGAATAAAACATATGTGACTAATCAACTTCCATATATGTGTTTTTCATAGTTATGTACTCCTTTATATCATTGAATTTTTTTATCATTCTTAAAACTTGTATATCCCCATAAAAAGTAAAAAAAATTATTTCAAATAATCATATGAGAATATATCAATCATTCATTTTAATAGAATATTAATAGAACATTAAAGATATTTTAGATTCATGGAAAATAATATTTATAGAATATTTTCCACATATTTTCCATCTCAAAGGACTCATTCTATAAAATTTTTAATCAAGACTTATCACTTCATCAAAGAAACACTATAATAACAATGTATATGATCACTCATATGATAAATACCTCAATATATATATATATAAATAATAACACCCAATATCACAACTTCCCCCTTATTTTCCACTATTAATTCCATGAATAGAAAACAAGAACAGTATATATGAGAATTATGTGGTTCTCTTGGAGAAATTATTGAGAGCTGAAGGGATGAGATTTATGTAACAACCCAAAACTCATTTTTTATAGCTTTAATAATGTGATATCTCATCAGTATTTCATTCTTTTTTTACTATAATCAATTCCTATGGAAACATGATCATAATTTCATTATTATCTATTCGTTTTTAGGGAATACCATTATAACATATACAATTAAACGACAAGATTGTTTCTGTCCTAGATTCATATTATTTATTATATCTTATTGAGATAGTAATATAATATTTAAATATTTTAAATCATGTACATATTTCTTTACCGACACAGATATCCTCTCCCGAACTCTTATATTCTTATATTTATACAATATCTCATGGAATCTAATTTACTCATTATTATCATTATTTTCTTCCACCATAACAATCTTATTACTTCTTTCATAGAGTCATTATTTTTTTATATATCCATCATTCCCCCATAATCAATTACTCCCATGGATAGTTTTTAATGGTATATTGTGTTAATATTTACTATATAATATAAGAAGGTTTGTCTTCTTAGTGTATAATATATATCAATATTCTTAATTTTTCTTTTTTCAACACTTTTATATTGCATAAATAAAATAGAAAAATCACATTTTAATTTCATTTTTTCTTCTGTGTAACTTATGGATTTAATTATTCAGGACCATATTGAACATGAATGGTTGATATAAACCTATAATAATCATTAGAGAGGTCATTATTTTATAATTACCTTAGAGGACCTCCAAGATTCAAAATCTATTTGAAATGGGTAGATTCTTTATATTTCTATATAGGGTTCTTTATTTCACCTTTTCCTTGATCACCCTTGATGTATGTTTTATTTATCTTCCATATATTAAAAAATTATTTGAATAATCAATCAAATTATTCCCCAACATTTAATAGTTTAAACAGTATGGGAAAAAAATCTTGTTTTCAATATTTTAATCACAAATGGATAGATTTTGTATAAGGTAATGTTTTTGTGAAAACACGTTTTTCTGGAGCCTATTTTAAGGGAAATATTTTTCTAAACATAATTTCATGCACCTTTGATGTATTTTTGGTTTTCTCAAAATTTTTATCAGTTCATTTTAGTCATGATTTTACATTGTATCTTGTACTTTTAAATTAATTATCATTAGTGAAAAACATGAAAATCTAGAATAAGTGTCGGCTTTTTTATTAAAAATGCATTAGGTTTAACATTAAGAAGATACCAAACTCTTATTTACATTAAATTGTGATATTTTAATAATATTATTCTTATATATATTCATGATGGTAGTAAATTTTCTCTATGTATCTTAAAAAGGAATAGATTGAAAAAAATTTATATGTTTCAACTTGACCACAACCTAAATAAAATTTTGTCTAAGGATTTTTTTGAACATCAATTAAAATAATTTTGTTTTAAAGCTATTTTTTTATCTTCTAAATAATATTCTCTATTTCAAAATACATATTTTTATTCTCCTACAATATATTTTAAATAGATTTTATTTTATTTATTTTATTTAAAACTAATAATTATTGATATTAATGATATTTTTTGGTTTCTATTCTAATCAAATGAACATTTAATCAATACCTTTCAAGTATACGTCTTTTTTTAGATTCTTTTGAGAAATTACTTCTCGAATTTAGAGAAACTCACTTCAATTAGTATATTTTGTAACATTGTTCCTTAACATGTTTTGTATAATTTCAACCTGTAAATACTTTTTAAATTAGTGGTTCCTCTGTTATCTCATCATATTTAACATGTTGGGTTATCTCCTCATACAAATCCTTAAAAAGAAAAAAAATTAAATGTGAAAAAAAATTATGGAGATATTATAGGGTTCTTTTAAAATATATATGTGAATAATCTTTTAAATACTTTGAATATCTATATTTTCCACTAAAAAACATGGATTATACAAATGAATTTTTATGAAGGAATATTTAGTTACCACATATTAATGAAATGTATTTGAAACTAATGATTAATATTTTATCTCCATAATATCACTAGTGAATATTTAGTCAAGGTCTAATCTATCCATTCTAGGTAAAATTTCATCATGATTACATAATGTGTAAAACAATTATCCCTCTCCACTTAGTACAGTCTTCTCCCCACCTTCTCTCATTGATTAGATCTATCAAACTTTAATTGAAAATATCTTCTTAATCTTAATTAAATCCATGAAAAATAATTATCCATGTTTTTATTTATATATAACTCACATGATTATTAAGATCTATATATCATGATTAATTTTAAAAAATTAAAATATTTCATTGTCGGAAATTTAATCATAGGTAAAACTAGGAGTTACCTTACCAATTTTTGTTCCCATAATGATTTATGTCTCTATAATGAGAGTGGGATAATCATTGATGTGATATTTTACCATTTTAAAACTATTTCTTTTACTTGTGCACTTTTTTGGGTAAATGTGTATCAAACCGTCATTACTCTCTCTATATCCATACGTGAAATATTAAATACGGAAAATGTAAAATAATGCCACATATAATTTTTATGATATTCTCTAACAATGTGCGATCTAGTACCTATTTTATATTGTTTATTATAAAAATTAGGAATGGATTATATTTTATTATTAAAATCAAATGTGTTTCGGGGATGGCCTAAAACCATTTTTCCTAGAACCATCCATGTAACATGTATAACATCTTGAACGTTAAAAAGTACAACACATATCCTATTAGAAACTAGCATCAGCTACGCTTCTCCTAAAAAATATATATTTCTTATCTTTACATTAATTTATGATCACAATGATTGTTAAATTATCCACTAGTATATTGAAAATTTGATATCCTTCTTATGTTTTCCAACAATCATAAAAGACTACATCTTTTATATAAAAATATATTGGTTTGTCTAAAATATTATATATTTTTACAAAAAAGTATAAATACTTACACTCTTCTCTTCCACATCCATTTTCACATATCTCTTATCAGTATTCTTAAAAAATAATTAATCCATAGAATATATAGTCGAAATAGTGTTTGTCTCTATACTATTCATCTTTTTAGTCTTCTTCAAGGATCAAAATAATTTGTTCACATTTACATAAAATGATATTACTCTATTCATCACTAAGGATATATTTAGGATTAAAAGACTTGTTTCTAAATTTCCTCCTTAAATGATAATAATAATATTCTATAGGATGTATCATGTATTTTTATTATTATATTTTTTCTTATAAACACTTATTTTTTAAATATATTAAGTAATAATGTCATATAGATATTATTCCATAATCAAACATGGAAAATTCTATTCAAAAATTTATCATAATTTTTATTGTTTTCTCCCTTATTTTATATAATTAAATTATCTTTATATATTAACATATTTTAAATCATTATTAAAGGAAAAATTAATTCCTTTTGAAACTATTAAATTATTTTAGGGTGATTTTATCATTTAATTCCTCAAAAGGATCACATATTTTATAATTTTTATTCTCCTTTAATTATTTTTAAATTCCATATTTATGTCTCATTTATTTCATTATAAAAAATTAGTTTCACTTTCCATTGAATATCCATAAATACCACAAGACTTTATTCCACGTGTGATTGATTAGATGCATTAATAACAATATACTGAAAAGCTTCCTATATTAGATAAAACATTATACTTCGTAAATCTAAAATATATAAACACGATTCACATATAAGTTCAATTAATATCTTTTTTAAACCATGGGGAAAATTTTTTCATCATCTAAATAATGTCTTAAGAATCTTGTAGATGTTTTTTTAATCTTACATGACCATTAGTGGCATCTTACCTAGCCATTAAAGCCTTGAGGCACATCTTCTATAAAAATTTTGTTTTAAATAAATGAGGCTTAATAAATTTGATTTAATCTGATGTATTTTTATATCATTCATAGGTATCCTTCAAAAAAAATTACTCTTTCTCAATATTTTGGTTATACTAACTTAATAGTGAAATCATGTTTTTATAATTAATGTATCCAATACTATATTAGAGTTATTTGGGTGCAGTTCATATTTACTCATATATAGATCAATTTTTATAGATTAAATATTTTGTAGAAGCATTTTATTTATACATAATAGGGTTTTTGTACCATATACTCTTAAAAATATCAATAAATATAGATTTATTTATACTAATCCAGTTAGAACATGTAATTATTTATACTTATGAATTAAAACACTGTTGTATTTTTGTAAATCATGTCAATACTTTTTCAAATCATCTTTAACCACTCAAATTCATATTGAAATACCAAAAAATATTACTCAAAAATATCTCATCCAATTATAATTAAATATTAACTCATTATTGTATATAAAATTCACATTTCATTCAAATAAACCTTGAAATATCCCTAAATATTTTTTTGGTGTTTAATTCCATATTTTTAAATATATAATTCCATTAAAAATAAATACTCCATAAAATATTCAACAACCTTCATCTTCTTTATCCATTATCCCGACACAACATAATTAAGGTGTTACATTCATATAAACAATATGACTCATGAATGATAATGACAATGATTATTACTCGCAATAATATTGGATTATTAATATTAACAATCAGATTATAAACATCTCAAAAAATCATTAAAATATTGAAATAACATCTTATTATAATGAAGAATATACATTATATAATACTCATTAACCTCATCTTCATCTTACTCATCCTATTACACATATTTGGGACATTAATTAACAAGGAGAGACACACTTTAACTATAAATTTATTTGATAATAAGTAATAAATGAATACTCTTCATAAAGTGTAATCATTAAAAAATTAACACCTTAATATTATTTTCCATGTGATTAATGAAAGAAACTAAAATTTCACCCTTATTAAAAATCTTCTTTTAAAATTAGATAATGAAAATAAAATCTCATAGCTAACTAATAGTCTAGAGGGAACTTCATTCTTCTTTGTGTTCTTAAATCATTATCCAATGTTAATAACATTTTGAATATAGTTGCCATTTTTTAGTATATTTATCTTATTACATAAAATTTCACCCACTAATAACATATTCTTGGGTACTTAAATATCATTCCAGGGTTATCTTTATAACATATATCGACGTAAATTCTAATTTATTGTAAATAATACACTTCACTAATGGGTGAAACAGAGGGGATAAATGAATATGAGGTAGTATTACCAATAAAAACAAAATATTGAGTGCAGTAAATATAAATTATAACCTTAAACACCTCATTTCCTTACTTCAACTAAACGTTAATGAAATATTATTTCGGTTTATTAACTCCTCCTCCTATTTATGCATTTTGTTCAACCCCATCCACTTCACTAGTTTTCTCTAATAAGATCCTCTATAATATCCTCACTTAATACCACTCTATTCTAGTGATACTACTGGTTTTATATATTAATTATAATTTAAAAAATGATTCTATGATGTGTAAAAATGCAGATAGGGTAATATACAAGTATTTCTCATTCTTCCTCTAACTACCTTGAAATAAATGACATATAGTATGGATATGACCCATATGACCAAAACAAAACATAAATCCAATAGGTCCCACTAGATGGTTGTGTACTACACACACACACACAGATAAATGTAATCACACAAAATTCCAAATATCATGGCCTCTCTTAAAGATTAATTACTTCAAAATTCAATAATTTATTTCTCTATAAATACATTGAGACATCCTTTATTAGGAAACTCACATCAAAGCTCCCATCCTTAGTAAAATAATATCTACCATATCATAATTTTCTAATATGTCTATGAGTAACATTGATAAATGATCCTCAACTAACTCAATATCTGAACCCTTAAATCTATTTAGAAATTATGATACCTAATGTTATCAACAGTTATGAAAATTTATGAATTATATTTCAATTCTATAAGCCACATGTTGAATAAATGAATAGAATAAAAAGCTAATATATTACTAAAGACCCATAATACCTGCTAAACATAGATTCCCTCATGAAAATAGATACCTCAAAAATGCTCAAACCCAATCTGATCCAATCACAAACACATCATGAATTCCATGGAGTATAATTCACTACCACTATTCAATCCCTCAAAATAAAGTCACCAATGATGTATCACGAAAACAATCACTACCACCTATATCCAACACCTATCTCAGGTACACACAAAGAAACATACACACACATGGTAAATTTATAATCATACTTCTAAATCAACCACAATTCTAACCATGTATCCATATTTCAAACCCAAACATGAACAACCACCATAAGCATAACACAAATAAAATCTTCGTGGCCTAAAAAAATATTATTCATGAATAAACACCAATAAAATTCCATATGTTCAGTATTAAATTACATAGGTATTGATCTATAGGTTATCGAGTCATCTCATAGATCATTGTGGTTTTTCTACATCAATATACTTTCCCTTATTAAAATCATATTCCATGAAAAAGGTTTACCATGTACTTAATAAGTATGAAATCATTATTAAGTTTTGTATATTCTTATAAAAAATAAAGGTATCTTAAGAAAACCATATATTTTAATTATCTATCCTCATTAGAATCAACATGTGATAAAAACATTGAATATAAATTTAAATACCTATATAATAAAAAATTTCATCTTCAATCATTTATGGAGTACACTTGATATCGATCACTAGAGAAGTAGATAAAATCCTCCTACCTAATAAGGAATTACACTAGTAAATGGATCCAAAAAAAATTCTTCAGGATCCTTAAAAATCAAATGGGGTTCTAGTACCATCACCCAATGATAAATATTTTTGGGATTCAGATAGAAAAAGAGGATTTCACAACATCATTCATGCCTGAAAGGATAGATCATATTCATTTATATAGATATCCATGATGAATTTAATTTAATGAAATTAATTGTGCATATTCATTTGGTAGAAATATATTTATTCCTATTATACATATTCATATAATTAATTTAATTAATGAAATGAATTAAACATATTAATATTGGATGACAGGATATCCATTCATAATTGATTATAACAGATGAAACCACATTGGAAGATACATCTACCTGAATTTAAGATACTCACATGCATATACTACTCTAAATCAAAAAATCTTCCCATTTAACTAATGTATAATAAGGGACTTATAAAAAAATATTCTACAATTTTTGAATATATCCCAAATTCATATTCGATATATTTTCAACATACTCTATTTATTTTGGGGGAAAAACTTTTTCTAAAACATAATCCTTATCCAGAGGCCTAACTGTGTGACACTATAGGCATTACTATCAATAATAATAAATATGAATGTTGTAATTCATATATTAAATCTATGATTAACCTAATTTAATTAATTATTTCTAATCAATATACTAATATAGAGACCATACTTTTTCTTAAATGACTATTGCATCATTTTAAAGATAAAAAATATAATATATTATCATTTAAGGATTAAAAGGATAAGTATATTAGAAAAAATAGGATCATAAATTACATATACATAATAAAACATAAAAATTATTAAAATAAATCTTCTTTATCCATATATAATCTCTCCCATTCTTCTTGTTTAATTTAGTCAACTGGGGATATACACAAATGAATGTGGTGAACTAAAATTTCAGTAAAGGGAATGATAACATAATTGAAATAAGATACATGAAGGAATAGATCATGGGTGAGAATATTAATCATAGTAATTCGGATGGAATTTGTAAAAAATAATGTAATTGTGAATATGTATTAAAATTAAACGTTATGTCATAGTGGTGAAATACCACACATTATTGTGAAAAAAACTACCATAATTTACACACATAACATATGTTCAAAAAATCATAATTTCATAAACATGAAAAAATATAGATTCATTTTTATATATAATCCACATTATTTGATGATATACATAACGTTCCCTAATTAATTAAAATATTATATAATTTTAGGCCCACCTGCGACATCATAATATTTACATAATCATGCAAGTCACACATATACCAATTGTAATCAAGAAACATTCCTTGTAAATGAATGGGATTTATAAGGATTTCTAAAAAAATAATCATGAATAATAATGGGGTTGAAAATTTATAAGGTAAAATATATTTGGAATAAACATCATCATTATTTAGTGAGGAAGAAAAAACTTAAGAGAATTAAAAGATGTGTTTTGAACGGAAAATCATTTTTTGATAATTGTATTTTTATTATAAATCAATGTGAAAAAAATTTATATCCCTAAAATTAAATGGAATAATATTTAAAGGATACATATGATACGTTTTAGGAATATTAATACAAAAAATGACTTAAAATAGGGATTACCCAATGAAATGGATTTCGGATCAAGAATCCCCATACCTTCAATCCCTCTTTATTTCATTGGGTTTTCAGATCATGGATAATTAACATTGTTTTATAAAAACAATGATAAAGAAGTAAAAAAAAAGTATTTTTAAAACTATATATGATTTATAATAATTTTATTATATTTCATAATTTTGTTAGTTAATGGGAATTCATTTGGATATAATGTTTCCCTCAAATAATTTATGTTTTTCTTTGATTTCGTTATTTTGGTCTATATAATTTTTACATAACTATAATTTATTTTAGAATCTTGAAATAAATAGGTTTATAAATTTATATATGAGAAATAATTCATTATATTCAGCCATTGTTCTAGTGATATCAACTAAATTGTCAATGTCCTCATTAGTGGTAAACCAATCATTAATTAGACACTTTTAAAAGGGAGGGAATATGATGTATACAAATTTAATATATTGTATATATGATAAAGAATACCAGTTCACGTGAATAATATAATTATAACATAATAAATAATTTTACTTATAAATTTTTTTTCATGAAATGTGGTGGAAAAATTGAATGTGGATAGGAGAATGAGAGGGAGACTTTATGAGAACCCAAATTATCCTCGGTTTTCTTATTCTCTACAACATTAAGAACCATCGATGATTGGAGTTAGATGGATCCATAATGTCACTAGGTATGATAATATGATTAATAGAGTTCATTTTGGAGGATATTTTTGTTTTTAAATTGAGGGATGATTGGTTTTCCTAGGGGAGGGAGAAGGGTTTGTTAGGGTTAAAATACTGAATAAAATACCATATATAAGGTAAAACAAATAATGGTGATATTTTTTTTACATTACAAACAATATATGAAATAGATAATGTGATTTAAAATTCATCCAATCACATTATAATTATAATTCACTTCTTTAATCAAAAGTAAATGCGCAAAAACGAGTAAATATTATTTTAATGTAATACTTTAGATTTTTTACTTTGGAATGTTCTTTTTTGGTTTGGAAATCATGAGTGTTGCGTTATAAAGACACATTTATCTAAATAAATATTTTTAGGTCAATCCTCATATTTTAGAAATTATTTTATCATTAAACATCATGATTGATTTAATTTAAGATACACTAATCATGGGAAAACTATATTTTTTTGATAGTCACCTAAAAGATGACATATTTTATAAAATAAAAAATAAATCGCCCTTGGACTTTTTCAACATACTGATCTCAAAAATTATAATCATTTAATCAAAATAATTTTTGAAGTTAATTTTAAAATTTTATCATAAAAATTTTTAATTCTAGGAAATCTTATGAAAGACACATTATAAAAAATGTGTGTATGTTTTCTTTGAATTTTTTAACCAGGATATTTATTTTAAAGCATCTTAATATTCATATTCACATAAATTAATCATGATATATATTATTTATTCTAAAACATATTTAGGAAAAATTAATATTCCAACAATCTGGTTACTATTCCGAGTGATAGTATACTATTCCCCATGGTATGGTTACTGTTCCAAAGGGTCGTATTATAATTTTAATAGTCACATTAACATTCTAATGGTCACATATCCTCCTATAAATAACTCTCCATTATATAATTCATTATTCAACATAATTTCTCACATGATTCTATATTTCCATTTTCTATAATGTCTATTGGTTTAATGATGATTTATTTTATTTCAATATTGTTGTTCATGGGAGGAATGATTCTAGATGATTAGGGAAATCCAAATTTTCCTATTATAGTTTTTCTATTTTCTACTTCTTCCACTTGTGATAGTTTTAATTTTATTGTGATTAGACATTAACTAATGTTCCAATTTTCATTATTTAATTAATGTGTTGTTGTTTTCATTATGATCTCTATGTATTTAATACTTATATTATATAATATAACACATTAATTTGGGAATAATTAATATATAATAATCATAGGTAATTAAATTTTTCCACCCTTTATAAAGTTAGTCCCTGATATTTCAATTCATATTATCGTTTGAGAATAGGTGAGGGTACTTCTGATTAATTTTTTACTATAGTTTACATGTTTCTTCTTCATACTTATGGTTCCTCTATAACAATTTGACAAGGTGAGTTATATTTGTTTCATATATTTTTTTTATCTATGGTCAATGATCCTCACTATGTGATCCCCATATTATAGGTCACTCTCTAGTTATACCACCTCTTAATTCAATACATGCGAGGGGTTGAAAAGAGATATGTGGAACACATCATAAACTTGATCCCTATTTTGTGTAATCTAAACTAATGAAAAGAATCCCATATGTAATCAAGGATATAAAAAAGATAATGTAAATAGAATTAAGAAGTCATTTGTTTCTAGACCACCTGACTCTCTTCCATGATTGATTTTTATAAAAAAACGTTATATCAAACATTAAACACCAGATACCTTCAACGGTTGTTAGTATATCAATTTTTTCCAACTCTAGATATATTATATATATTTTCAGATGTTTTGAACAATCTTTGTCATATCATACACAAGATTAGGTCTAGGTAGCTTCTAATATACATACTCATTCTAACACATTGGAGTTATACATAAATTCCCATATATAGATTCTTATAGATTTATTTTAATACTCAACTAAAGGAAATTATTTTATAAGAAAGAAAAAATGAGAGATATTATTCTCATCCACCTTTAAATTCCATTGAGGAAGCTCTCAAAATGTCATTGAGAATCTAAATAGTAATTTCTTATTGGACATTAGTTTTAGGGTTACGGTCTATATGGAAAATCAATTCAATATTTAAAGCATGTTATATAATTCGCCAAAATATAAATTTTAACCATGAATCATGATAAAAAATGATCAAAAGTGGTACCCTGTGCAACCCAACCAATTCCTTAAAATATATTTGGGAAATTTGTTCAAAAGAAAAATCTTCCTAAGAAGTGATGAATTAATAATTATTAGAGACTAAATCACCCACAATCCATATAACCATTTTTTCTTTCAGATATATTTGAGATACCACTGAAAAAGTTCTTGGTAATATTCTTACATTTACATATTATTATAAGAAATTTGTGAATCATGCCCTTGGACATCTGTCACACTACTCTAACATGCTAATATAACAAGCATCTTGAGATATACTCAGTCATCTTTAT
Organism: Viscum album; assembly: GCA_963277665.1. NCBI lineage: Eukaryota > Viridiplantae > Streptophyta > Magnoliopsida > Santalales > Viscaceae > Viscum > Viscum album. The sequence continues at coordinate 1,628,179,334 of OY728130.1, forward strand.
TTCATGTTTACCCACTGAAAGTGTTTTCAGAGATCATGATACATCTTGGAACTTCTAGGATGGATGGAGAATGATGAGCTATGAACATTATCTAATAGATCCTTCTATATCTCATGGGATACACGGACACAATGTCTACTTCCAAATAGAATGAAACTATCCTCATCGATGTAGAACTCATGTATCTCCCCTTCCATTACTACAGTAATATTATTGTAATCATCCAGATCATTTCCCTATACCTATTTAATATTATCATAGATTGATGGTTAAGAAATAATTTTGGAATGAGAGGATGTATTACCTATTATTATGATTTCTAGATCTATCCTTTTTATATAAAATAAGTTATGGTCTTTTTTAATCTGTATCATGGATAGTATTACGTTGTTTTCTATTAATATTATCATCTACCTTGTTTTACTTTCCTAGATTTTAGTGAATAGAGAAATAAAATTAATTCACTATCTATAACCATAATATTTGATTAAATTATGATATCCTTTTGTCTTAATATATACTTTGGAGTATTAAGATCAGTAAATATGTGAAATTATTCTCCATAGAGGTAGTTAAAAAAAATTTAATGTAAATTTGAAAGCTCCAAATCATGTTTTGGGTAGTTCTTCTTATGGATATTAAACTTTCTCATGGCATATTCTATGAATTTATCATTCTGCATGAGCACGCAACCCAAGATATTCATTAATGGATCAATGTGTACCACAAAACCATTTCCATAATTTTTTAGTGTGAGTATAGGGTTAGGGAATGGCCACTTCATGAATTCCATAATGATTTCAACACATTATTCCATAAATTAATATATTACCCCATTCCATGATAACATAGTTAGTAAATCAGTAAGACTTGATAAATTTATCACAAAAAAATAATAGTACCTAGATAAACCAAGAAAATTATGTATTTCCTTTAAACTTGTTGGTCTAGTACATTCCTCAATTTTCCTTGTCTCTGATGGGTCGGTAGAAATTCCCTATCCTATGATCTTATTCTTTAAAAATGTGACTTATTACATCGAAAAGTCAAACATTCTAAACTTATTATGAATTATATCTTTCTTTAAAATTAATGTTTCATTTTTTATTTGGTCTTCACGTTCATCATTGATCATAGACTAAATGAGAATATCATCTATAAAGATTACAGAAAATTTGTTTAGGTAGTTTATAAACAATCAATTCATCAAATAGATGATGATTTTTAGATAATTATTAAGTCTAAGGGTGTCATCATAAACTCACAATGTCAATGTCATATATGGAAGGTTTTCATGCATGTATCTTCCATCTTCACCTTTAACGGATGATATCTAGAATAAAGATCCTCCATTTAGAAGTAGTGATCACATCATAGTTGATTTAACAGGACATTAATCCTAGGTAGGTGATACTTGTTATTTATAGTTATATTGTTGAGATTTCTATAATCAATAAATAGCCTCATTGGTCCATAATTATTCATTATGAAGTTAACATGAACACCCCAAAGTGAAGAATATGGGTAAATAAAACCTTTTATAAAATGAACTTGTAGATACTTCTTTATCTACACTAATTTGATTAGATCCATCCCATAGGGTCATTTAGAGATAAGAGTGGATCTTGTTATAATATCTATTGATAAATCTACCTTCTGATCTTGTGGAATTCATGGTAACTCATTATTAAATACATTTTTTTATTCCCAAAAAATTGGAAGATCCTCTAGTTTGATATATTCTGTTGACTCTACAATTTGGGCATGGTATACTCCTTCATATGGTATCTACACCTAGACAATTGAGGCATTTTAAAAAGGTTTTTCATAATCTTCCTTGAATTTTTTAGAGGATCATGTGATGGTTCGGAGTATAGAAATATATATCATTTTCCCAACAATTTATGTGTTATCTAAATAATGAGATCCAATCCATGCCCATTATAACATCACATTTCACCAATGTAAGAATTATGAGATTCATTGAAAGAATCATCCTAGTTTAGTGAAAAATAATATTTTTGAGGATAATTTTTTTTGTTTTTTAATGTTTATTATTATGATAAGTTATTGTTAGATTTGTTGAAAATAACATTTTAACATTTTTTAATAACAATAAATTTTATAAATACACATTAGTCAATGTTTTTTCATCGGTTATTTTATAATAGACATTAATAATATAAAAACTATATTTATAACATTGGTTTTATAAAAAATGACATAAGAAATAGTTATTGATATCATTAATCTAATTATCGATGTGAAAAGAATTTCATATTTGATTTTTTCATGTTAGCTTTCATATAACTGAAATGGAAAATAAAATATCACAGACTTTTCACATCATTTATTAAATAGTCAATCTGAAAAGTTTATTAAATATTATTTTTCATGTAATTTTCCTATAATTGATGTAAAAAATAAAATATTATATAATTACCATTTCTTTATTGAATAAATGATTTGAATAATTGTTTACCATGTTTTTTTATAAAAAAGGACATGGTAAATACTGTGTTTATATTTATCATAGTGAATCTAAAATAATTAGCGTGAAAAATATTTTTCTAAAAGTAAAATTCTATAATTTATTTCCCACATATAAAATAAGCTATATAAAAACTGTAGTAAAATAGAAAAATAGTTTGTAATATAATTTCATAAATATCATAAAAATAGGAAAAATAGCAGGCAAATTTTAAAATTGAATTTTTAAGATTACGATGTACATTAAAAATGACCTAAATCCCAACCAGATCTATTAAATGATTCTTCCATCCAATTTTTATGTGTCATATCTCTTCTTTAGAATATTTCATAGGGTCATCAAATGGATTAAAATTAAAAATAAGCTTTTAACATGTATTCTGAAAATAATGAATACAAGTTTAAAATAATGGTTTGTAAAACAAATTTAACATAATCAAACATATAAACTATATGGATTCAAAATCATTCAATCATAAATAATTAAAAATAATATTCACATTCATTCCCTCGTTATTGTTTATGACATTACTATTTTTAAAAAATAAAATCCAAATTACATTAATGTACGACAAAAAGATTAGTAATTGTAAATTAAAAGTCACCTTTTCTTTTAAATTTAGAATATTGGTTCTTATATTTTTTATTATCCCTCTATAGAAATACCATGTATTATATGAAATTAATATGGATAGAATAAATTTATATTTAATTTAATATGTATATTGATTAAAATAATCCAACATACATGTTCAAAACCATTAACAAAAATTTCTCACTTAACCATGCATAGAACACAACCAGTAAAGTATTTTCTCACATGGAAAAAACAACAAACATCAAGTGGCCATTAATTTTTTACAATGTTTAAATAGCGAATTTATTCTATTAAGATATATACATAACACTTAAGATATATGTCTCATACTCTTGAAAATAAGGAAGCATCCAAAATTGAATAATTGAATTATTTTTAAGTATCTTAGCAATATAAACTATTCTTTCTATATTATTTATTATCCAAATTGTAGGTGAAATATATTTCGGGTCTATTAAACCATTTTCAATACTCATGTCATGATACATGAAACTTTTATAATGATATCTGATACCAAGAAAATATAACACTAAATATTTAATAAATTAAGTTAACAAAGAGATTAATGTTAATCTATTTACATAGAAAAATATTCGTCATATGGATGAAAAAGTAATATTTATTTAGAAGCTCCATGATATATTTTTTTAAAAGCATCACCATCATTCCACACCCATAAATTCTAGCTTCAATTGGAATCTCAGAAACATCCAATAAAAAATTTGAATATGTTTACAATCATTCAAGACTACTATATGGTATATCTAATGTCTTAAAAAAATTATTCGTTGTCTGTCAATATATTATTTTTTTACTTTTAAAGTATTCCTATAAATAAATATAAATATATAATCATTAATATGATAAAAAAATGAAAAACAAAATGAAATAAATGATATAATTTATTCATAGATCTACATTAATTCAACAAACTAGTCTAGATATCCAACACAAAAGGGATGTTACATTTTCTAATTATGTTGAACATATTTTTAGGAAATTATATTCTTGTTAGTCTATAAATAATATCATGTACATAAAAAATATGATTCTCAATCTTTATTTTTTAATGAATAATTGTATCACTAATAGAATATATAATCCCATATGAAACAATATGATATTGGGGAACATCAACATATAAATCAAATTAAATGGGAAGGTGAAGAGGAGGGGATTTAAGAGTAGGATAAGTAGGATGAGTGTGGTCTGTAGGCAATGGTAGACTGTGATGAGTTGTAATAGATGGATCGGTGGGTGTTGGTAGAGAAGTGGGATCAGTAGCATGAAATTGTTTCTCATGTGGGGAAAAACAGATTATACCGATGCTCTGATCCAGTCTTCCATCATCTCAAAAATATTAAAAAAAATTTCTTCCAAATATTACATTTTCCATAAACATATTCTATTGACTATGTATTAGAATTTGTAAAAACATTTTTACTGATAAACCTATTAGGAATCCTCATACAAAACCTAGGTGTTTGTTATTTCCCAAAGTTGTACCTAATATGTCATTCCTACACTTAGATATGAAGACCATCCCATATTCTCTTCCACTCAAGGGATTCTAGTATTGAATATTTTAAAAAAATTATAGCGAATCACAATATATAAATAATTTATTTAACATAAATAAAGAATTTAATCTATATTCCATATTCTCAGCTTCCACCACCAATAATTCCATATGTTATTTTTCTTTTTTCTCATTTAAGACTTCTTACATTTTTCATCTCTAGAAGGGGGTTCATCCTCTATAGATCTTGAAGTATCTAGTATCTGTTTTTGAAAAATTTCATCAATTATTTATTCTTTCCAATAATATATACCCTCATCAAGATAAATTATGATAGTATATGTATCTATATTAGATATCATGATTTGATATCCTTGATTTATAAAAATTATGAGTAATAAAATCAATAATGTGACCATTAATATAAACAAATTATAAAATGTAACATTTGTCTTATCAAAATGTCATATCATTATCTATATTTAACATATTACATACATGTATTTTAATTTATAAATGGATATATATCACATGGATTATGATGTTGACTATGCCAAAAATTGAAATCTGAGGCAAGGGTTGATTTGAAATCCATCCATCTTCTAGCATCCAATGATAAAAATTCCCTCCTGAATATCTAGAATAAAGTACATCATATATCATCTAATAATAAGGGGGAAAACATCTATTACTAGTAAAATATAATTATAATTAAAATAATAACAAACGAGATACCCAAAATGGCCTCTTATAAGTGATATATTTTCATTTTCTCAACACTTCTCGAATCATCAATCATGATACTAACTTTTATTCATACACTCCTATAAATATCTTTTCTTTTTTTGAATTTGGACCACTTGAAATATCATTATAATCGAATTCTACTAGTATCCTCTATTACTAGTTATGAGAAATACTTAATTTTGGTAGTCGTGTGTTGCCACATTTACCTACCATCAAACTCTTTTTTCCCTATATAAATAGTTACCTCTTGTAAATAAGGATGAGGAGGCTCATCATGAGGTTCATGTGTATGTTCCTCCCTATACTCATCTGTATGATCCTCTCCAGATGTATGTGGTTGATCATGTGATTGATCTATCATTATCCTTCAAATAAAACCAACAAAAAATTAGTACAAAAATATACAAATCCAACTATTACATGCAAATTTAAACAAACAATGAATAATTATAAATAAATTAATATTAGCTGAAAAAAATTCTATCTATTTGTTATATTTAACTAAAATGATAACGACATTACTACGATTTTAAAAGACATAAAAAATAAAAAAAATATTGTTTTGTGAATAGTAAAAATTATCCACAGTATAACACCATTTTTCTATAGAAAATTATAATATAAAAAATGAAAATTGACCAAGAAAATTAAACTAAACATTCCCCAATTTTATTCACATTTTTTAGAGTAGTTAACAAATTTTTCGAAAAATAAATTGTATAGAAAAGGCATAAAATATTGAAAAAAATTGTAAATGGTCGATGAATAGTAAATTGAAATAAACTGAATATATCGTTTTTACACAAAAATTATATTTATTGAATATATTATTTCATAAAATATTTTTATTTAAGGTATTATGTTTTAAATAATTCCTTTTCATCAAGATCAATTAATATATAAGTTTCATATTGGTAAAAGTGGTAAACTGAACAAAATGAAAATATTAAAAACAAACAATGTAAATTATTTGTTATAATACATGTTTTCATAAAATAAAATAAAACATAAATATCTTATATATTATTAAGTTTAAAAAATTATCCCATAAATAATCATATGATACCTATAATATTAGGAATATATTCATGGATTGACTTCCGAAATTAAATCATCATGATCATTATGTTGGGCACAAACAATGTCTATAACATGCTCATCAAAATTATATGTTAATAATTTTATGGAATTTGGTATCTCAAATAAATTAGTATCTTCATCAAGTTTTACATAATTAATATAATGGTATTTATTTGTATAACAATAGAAAATATCATATTAGATTTATCAACAATATAGATTTTTTTCATGTGTTTCCATGATAAATGGATCAGTTGTGTACTCAAATATATTTTGATTAACTAGTGTCATTCCAAATTCAACATGCCTGACTGTATTATTACTGATTAACAATTTGTAGTTAAACACCCGAACATGAAATTTAATGTAATAATCCTCCCATGTTTCATTAATTTCTCTATAATATGTAATTTATGTGTAAATTGGGATTTTGTATTTAGCACTCAAAAAAGACATTGCTTCAGAGAACACAAATACACAATATTTCTAAACAACACATAAATTATCCTAACATTTTGTATGATATTTGTATCCAGAAATTTCTCAACTAGAGCATGTTATTAAATATAAACTATGACCACCCACTAATAATCTCAATGTTTCTGATGTATATGATCTACTAATAAGTGTCTCTTAAACCATGTGAATTTTTTTATGCTCATTCAAAATCCATATATATTTTTTGGATAATATTGTTTCATACCATTATTATGCAATGTTATATGTGGTTGAGAATTATCATTGTTATTAATGATGTATAAATTTACCATATTTATCTATTTACCTATCAACTAGTTTACTTTAATTTTTTATACCACTTTCCCCCTATAATTGACTCATTATTAGAGAGATATAGGCAAGCCAATGTGCTCCACTTTAAATATGTATCTTGTACAAAACTATGAAAACTTATTATAAATATACTTATCAACAATTTAGGCTTCTGGTAAATATGGATTCTTAACATACCACTTTAATATCATTATATACCATTGAAAAAAATACATCAAAAATAAATATACTATGAAACAAATATTTATTTTTCACAGCAAATATACAATTAAATGAACCATGATATAAAAAAATATGCCTTAGAATTCATTTGTCATTGGAAATTTATAGAAACTATATCTTTCTCCAAAATGTTCAAAGCACTCAACTAAATCACTTTATTAAGAATTTTATTTTTTAAAAATAACAAACCTTTATTATAGTTATTCTGACATGGATGTAAAATAATCCATGTAATGAAACTAGTAAGAGATGTTTCATCCCGATTTTACAATCATAATATTTCATAACAATCTTGTTCAAATCATTTAAAGACACAAAAAATATAACAGTTGATGAATTACCCTTTTTTATCATTGATATCATGAATAAATTAGAAAAATATAACTTTCTCCCCCTTAGATAATGAATGATAATTCAATGATAGGAATGTTCACCTTCCATTAAGAGTGGGATCTTACCTAAATGTATTACCATTGAGGGTAACTCGAATCTATCATTTAACCCATTTCAGTCCTTCTACTAATATCTATCATTTCTCCAGTCAAGATTTCATAGAAATCCTTACCCACATGCATGACAACAACTTATGTTCGAATTCATGATATATTCAAAGATGTAATCTCAAAAAATGTTGACCATTTATTCCAAATATTTCTATCATTTCCATAAAATTTGGTTATGTCTTGATGTCAGGTAATTGTTTTAACTCAATCAAAATATTGATTGGTAAACAAGGGTCATTGATAAATATATAATTCTTGTAATCCATTGAATAAATTTTTTAATCATCAATAATAGATACCCCAGTACAAAAATGATATATTAACCTTGTATACTACTTCTCTCCCAGGTTCCAGTTAATAATATGTAATATATTTTTCAAAAATTGGATAATATTTATTCCCCTTTACAATATATCTTGAATAGTTTCCATATGATGGGAAGTCATTTATAGTGAACATAATCATTACATGCAGTTGATAATATTCCATTTTCTATGAATCATACACCCTAATACGTTCCACTTATGAAAGATTAAAATCATCAATTAAAGGTGATATGTAAACATCATATAATTTCAGAGATGTTTTGGTCTAGAGATCATTAAACACAACATGAAATATTTTAACATGATATAAAATTCACTAGATAAGTTGTAAATTACCAATAAATGTCCATGAAATATGTTTTCTACTAAGGAATTGATATGTATTCATTTCATTTATGCACAATCTAGGTATGATATTTCTAAATTCATTTCCAAATATAGGAACTGGTTTACAAATTTTTTAGACTATGGATAATATTCTAGACAACAGAATTATCCACCACATATATGCTCCCATTACTTCTTTGTTAACCTTTTTAAATCATTTGAATTTTAAAATAAAATTTTCAAATGAGGAAATATAGGAATATACCATAATTCCATGGAAGGCGTCTCTATGACTACTAAATTTCACTTTTACTTTTCTTTCAACATATATCATGACATCCAACATTTAGGACACCCTGGTAGAAATTCATATTCCCTATTATATACCACATATTCATTTTGGCATGTATGTATTTTCTTGTACCCTAATCCCATTGGGAAAAATATTTTCATTTTGTTATAATGTGAATTTGGGTGATTATTATCACATGGAAGGATTTATTTCAAAAATTATTTAAACTATTTAAAACTATTTTAACTCCGTCCATTATTGGCCTTTATGTTTATTGAACATAACTTGGTAGATAAAACCATAAATTATATACAACCTAGATACAATTGTTTTTCAGCATCAGATTCAATTTATCGATCATACTATATTACCTCTACTTCAATATCATGAATCATTTTATCTATTTTATCAATCTTATCATCTTGAAAAACAACTTCATCAATAGTTAAAAAAAATTTCCTAGATTTATAATGTTAAATCCAAGGGCTATAACTTTTGATAAAAATGACAAATAAAATTATATTTCACCTATCTTATTTTCAAAATCCACATTTTTCAATATTTTATCCATGGATATAAAAACCAATCACTTTCTGTAAAATTTCATTTTACAAAATTTCTAAAAACATCAACTCCTTTATCATATTCATCACTTATTAAAAGTGAAGTAAAAAAAATTTAAATAATTATTATATATAAAATTTTCAAAATAAAATATATTGATATAAGAATATTGTGGTGATAAAAGTGAGTTTTATGGGAGAAAATTATTTTATTCTAAAGATAATAAAAAATACAAACTTTTGAAACTCTTCTAATGTAAGATGATGCGATGATTTTCAATAACAGTGAATATAATGTTAAAGTATTTAATAATATAGGAAATGGAATTGAATTTTATTTTTAATGACTATAAAAGAATATATAATATAAAGGTAAAATATTTATATTACATGAGATTAAAATATATAATTATGATAAAAGATAAAATAAATGAATACCTTATAAGATGAACTAAATATCTAGAAATCTATTATGAAGATTAAATTGAATTGAATGTAAAAATAATTTAAGAGTAATAACATATCATTAGTTTATATAATGAATTTGTTGAAGGTATGATTTTTATCATAGAAGTGTTGTAATAGGAAGTAGTTTCCAGTAATATAAGACGAAGGATGAAGTTAAAACTCTGATGAAAATAAATCTCTTACATTAAAATCATCTATACTAAAATTTTCAACACAAATATTAGTAAATAATCAAAAAATATTTATGAAAATATTATAATTTAATTATCTAATTTTAAATAAATATCAATATTTTACTTTATTATTTTATTATTCAGCCAATGAAAATAAATATTTCACTATACACTTGTATCAAATTTGTAATGTAATATATGGATAAATTTTTTATCTGACCACATTAAAGAAAAGAAGGTGTTAAATACTCCAATATATTTTATATTGTAAAATTATTTATTTTCCCTTGTGAATATTTAGAGAAGAAAAGAAAATTTTTTATTCATGTTTCACCATGGAGTGATTCATAAGAAAATGATTATACAGTACCTTCATATTACATTGTGTGTGTTAAATATGATTAAAAAGAATATCAATGATGAATAATATAATAAGGTATATTATTTTATAATGGATGATTATTCTACCAAGAGTCTGGTTAAATAATTGATAAATCAACCTTCTGAAAATTCATAAATATGTGATTTTTTGAAGTAGAAAAGTGATTATTAATATACGGCTATATCAAGACTATAAGGTTAGTAGTAATATGGATATAAAATTAATGTAAACCTTGAATCCATAATACTATATTCATACCTCCCAACCAATAAGATTCTATGAATTTATATAACATATTCTTAGATAATGAAATATAGGTATTTATTTGTTTATGTATAGAAACACATTTTTTTCAAATATTCAATTGATAAAAAGGAAGAACTCATTTCTTCCTTAAAGTCTATTCTTTCAACACCAAAATTAAATAAAAATTTCAAAATAGTTTTAAAACAAATATAAGATAATAGAAAAAGCTAATTTATAGATTAAATAATGCTAATATATATATATATAATAGAATACCTTATAAATTAAATAAATAGAGAAAAATTTAAAATTGTTAAAAAGTAATCTCAAACTAAATAACTTCCAAGAAAATGGGAAACAAAGAAAATTTAATAATGTAATGAAAAATAAATTTGTGTACAAAAATATATTCATTTAAATAAAAAATTGAAATACATGATATATTATTAAGATTTAACTTTGACTACTTAAGTGGGAAATAAAAATTAATAAGAAAAAATGAAATCCAAACCAATAATGGACAGTCTTCCGAAAAAGTCCTTATTCAACATAATTTGTGATAGAAGAGGGAAATAAACCTAGTGTTTTAAAAATTAGTGGTTCCTATAACCTGAAAAAGGAATATAATCAAACCAAAAGCCTACAAATGTAAATCATTTTTTTGAGAATCAATTTTACAAGGAATAATCCATGTGTGGACTGAAAGAGAGGATAAATAATGTGTGGTTCTTACTTGATAGATGAGTATATTTTTCATAGAAGTTTTAATGATGTGGATGATTAAACCACATGGTGTGTAAAAATGGTATTGCGATATTAGAGATCACCTGATCAATGAATAAAAGGTTAGATATTTTGCGTGAGAGAAAAAAAAATGTTATCTTATGGTAAAATAAAACTATAATGAGTCCACCTTACAATTTATAAAATATTAAAAGGTATTTCAAAACAATTATTTAAAACCTGATGTGAGAACAATATATTTTAAGTTTATAATAACTGATGTTATAAATAAATATTCAACATTATTTTTCTTCAAACTTACGTTAGAACCGTAATATTAAATGTATGTTTCTATGTAACTTGTTTAGAAAATAAATATCATTTAAATTTCATTTTGCATATTATATATCTGATGTGAAAAATATTTTTTCACATATTATTCATGTCAATTATAAATAATTATCATTACAAATTAAACGTGATAAATAGTTTCTAAATTAGTGCTACATACGCTGACAGGAAAAAATTCCAACTCTTAGGTTCCAATGATCACATTATTATGTTTTTTTATAGGTATCTCTACTTCACGGAGTTGGGGAATCTATTGAATTGTTATCAAAAACATGCAGGATATATAAGAATGTATAAAACATGATTCAAATAAATCATTTTACATTATTTAGTGAATATGAAGTGTACCTTTTATAAATTAATTTTCACACTCTACCTAAATAGTAGTGATGACATAATCTTTCCCTTGCGCCTTTGGATTTAGTGGATGCTGACAATGATTACCCTGAAGGACCCATTGTATAGTGATATGGCTTGTATATTTCCATTTCTCACTACATAAGAAGCATTTAACCATGGGTGGTGAAATAGTAGGTTCTTTCCTTTCATCTGTCATGTTTGTTGGATTCTTTATGTATGTAAAAATTTCATAGATTAGTGGTATTCTCTCCCATACATGATGCATTTCCCATTCTATTTTAGAAATTTATCTTGCCTCTCCTTCACACATTTATGACAATTGGGTGGTTGGATCCTCTTTTCTCATTTTTTATTTGATCTAGAATATTTAAACACTATTCTTCTCTTCTTGTCCCCATGTGAAAGGACCAATATCTGAAATCCATCTCTAATTTGAGATCACATAGGAAACCATATTAAAAACTCATGAATTCTGGGATAGGGAATTCTTTTCTAAGGTTTTGTTCTAATCAACTAAGGAATATTTCAATTTTTCTATCATTTTTATAGAGAATCTAGAGGTGAATCTTGAAAGCCTTGTTATGTTTTCCTCTTATGTCATGATAGATTCACCATCCCTTTTCATAATCCTTGAGAATTATCTCTATATATTTATTCAAAGTGTTAAAGTCAAATAATTTTTTAGAAAAATTTTATTAAATTATTCCCAATCCATCTCTTACATTTTATCCTTTAGCTTTCTATTCTTTATCAACTCCCACTATTGACCAGATTGTCTATCTAAATGATATAGAACCAGATTCTCCTTCTCATTATCATCACAATGAATCAAAGACAATATATTCTCCATTGAATGAACCCATTGATTGTGATAGGTGGTTTGTTGGATCCACTAAATGTCATTGTTGTTGTGATATAAAGGACCCAATTGGTTGATTCTCCTTCTTTGGTGAAGGTGGTAATTCTATATAGTTTTGGTTATTGTTCATATCCACAGACAGTGCGAATAAATTTCAATAAAGGTTTAAACTCTGAATCACATGAAATTGCGGCTGTCATTCATACAATCATTTTATTGTCTCTCACTTGGTTTACAGGGTTGGTTTCTCCGGGTTCCCATAATTTTCTAAAATAGAAATTTTTTGAACAAAACATATGATATCAAATAGTGAAAAAATAATTTATTGTTATGTTCAAAATATGTCTAAAATCATGTCTTCTGTGATCTTTTTGTTTATACGTAATCTAAAATAACTATTTAATGATGTTCACCTATAAATAGTATTATCCTAAGGGTTATCAAAAATGTTCTTTGATCCTAATTCACAATTTAAATAAACTATAACTATGATAAAAACTTCGGTAAACCTAATTTTCCTTACATGGATATTACATCATTTTAAAGATAAAAGACCAAATATTTATACATTAATGGATCAAAAGGTTGAATATCGTGGAAAAATGAGGTTCTTAAATCACTTATATACTTAAAAAAACATTTAAATTATTGAAATATTTATTCATTATACACTTATTGTATCTTACATTCTCTTTATTAAATGTTCTCATCTGATGATATAATTCAAATAAAGGGGTGAGTTAAAAACCTACTAAGGGGAACGATAACATAGCTAAAATAACAGACTTTAATCAATAGAACATGAGTGATAATAATCATTATAATCATTTCATAATAATGGGATAATAATAATAATAATGAAGAATAAATTTTGGAAAATGTTTGGGATGTGGAAAATGAATTTAAATAAAACTTTATGTCATAGTGGTAAAATACCACACATAGTTGTGAAAAATCATGCATCATGTCCATGCATATCATAGGAACATAAATAATAAAATCATGATTTTAAAAAAATATAATATTATTTTAATTAATAATACACAAAATATCATGAGAAACAATAATCATTTCATTGGAGGGATATATAATTTTGAGCCCACACGTCATATCATAATATTAACATAACGATGCATGACACATGTTTAGAAATCATAATAATGAAATAATTATTTGAATCTAATGGGGTTCATAAGGATTTATTCAATATTATTATCATTTTTAAACATAGGGTTATAATGTGAATTTGGGAAAATATATTTGGCATTAAAATCGTCATTCTTGAGTGAGGAATAAATTACTTAATATGAGTAACATATGTTCGTCGGAAAGAAAAGTATATTTGGAAAATATTTTTATTTAGATTATAATGAATAGTGGTAACATGTATATTCCATAAATAAAATATAATAATTGAGAAATTATATTCAATAATCATTATATAGATACCCATGAAAAAAATTACATGGAATAGGGATAACCTAATGAAAGGTTATAGGGTTTGAGAATCCCATTAACATAAATTCTGCTATATTTTTTAATTTTTCCGCCTCTTGAATAATAAACATAAGTTTATTAAAACATTGATCCAAAATAAAATTATTTTAATTTACATCACTATATATAAATTATAGTCATTTTATTATATTTTTATATTTCATTTGTTTAATTGCAACCATTTTGATATCATGTTTTCCCTAAAAATTTCCTAATTTTCATCAATTAAACTATTTTGTTTAAGGTCATTTATAAAAAAGTAGAATTAATTTTTGGAGAATTAAATAAATATATTTATACATTTATATATCATAAATAATATATTAGAACTATCCATATTTAGGTGATATTACACGAATTGTAAATGTCATCTTTGGTGGTAAATCGACCGTTAACGAGACGTTGTACAAAGGGCGAGAACATAATGTTTGAAAAATTAATTTTTTATAAATGTAATAATTATAGTATTATAAAACAATTAAAATAATTCTAAATTACTACTTAACTATCCTAATAATATTTTGGATTGAAATGGTGTGTTAAAAAGAGATAAATTGGAGAGGAGAATGAGAAGAATAACTGATTAGAACTTACCCTCTTCTAGGGGTTGCCTCTTCTCAATGGCCTAAAAGGCCTTTGATGATTTGATTTTGATGGATCCATAATATCCCAAGTTATTATAAGATAATTAAGAGATATTATTTTTGATAATATTTTTATTTTTAATGTGATGTATGATTGGTTTTCCAATGGTTTGATGAAGGGTTATTTCATATGAGGAGACAGGTTTTATGACTTAAAATACTGAAAAAATACTATATCTGAGTTAAACCTTATAATAGAGATATTTTTATAATTATAAACCATATATTAATTAAATAATATTGTCTTAAGTGTTTTAATAACTTTATAATTCAAATTATTTAGTTTATTCAAAACAAAACGATGAAAATAATGAGTAAATATTATTTTAATGTAATACATTAGATTTTATAGATTGGAATGTAATTTCATGGTTTAGAAATCATGATTGTTATATTTTAGTGTCTAATTTGTGAAATTTAATATATTTTGTTCAATTATAACTTTATATAAATTATTAGGTAATTATTACATCATGAATGACTTAGTTTTAGATATATCAATTACAGAAAAAATTTTATTTTTACTATTCAACTAAAATTAAATTATTTCATAAAATTACCAAAAAAAATAACCCTTTTGAAGTATTGATTTTTAGATACAAAAAATAATTTCAATATTATATACATAATTTTATAATAGAGGAAATACTGAATTTTATGAATAATGATTCTTATGAAATCCATTAAAATATAGTTTATATAAAATGTGCTTATATATATATATTTATTTTCAAAATCATGATATTTATATTTTTTCATTATAATATTTATATTTACTTAAATTAATGAATATGAATAATATTTATATTAAAAAAATTATTTTTAGGTAACATTACTATTCTAATGGCCATGTTACTATTCTCAATGGCCAGGTTACAATTCCCAGTTGTTATATTAGTACTCCTAACAGCCAGGTTACTATTCCAATGACCATATTAATATTATTGCAGTCACATTGACTATTATAAATACATATTCATTCCATTATTAATTATTCCCCTCAATTTCCCTCAAGGTTGTATATTTCCATTTTATTCAATTTCGATTGTTTTAATATGATTTTTTCCATTTCTAAAGTGTTGTTCATGGGAGGGATAATTCAAACCGATTGGCTGGTCAATATTTTTTTTATTTTTGTTTTTCTTTTTTCTATTCTTTTTTCACCTAGTAATATTTTGAATTTTAATAGGTTTATTTATTGACTATTGTATTTATTATCATTAGTGAATTGAAGTGATATTGGGATTTCTATGTTCTGTGTGCAAATGAAACTTATATAATAAAATATAACACTCAATTATTTAGGAAAACCTTTTCATTTAAAATTTCATGGTCATTAAAACTATGGTAATTGGGGTTATCTCTATCACACTTACTCTTATCTCTATATAATCATTTCTACCAAAATATTTGTCATATACATCATATAAATACCAATATAATCCCATTTCTATGGTATCCAGTGACTACTATATATAGGACATTTCAATATAATATTTTACAACTCATATTTTATCAAATCACTATATTAATTTGAATAGGTTAATAAATTTATCACATGTCATTCATCTTATAGATTTGTACATCACATCTACCTCATATCTATAGTCTAACATGACATATGTGACTGAACTAAACATGTACATGCATTTTATCACTGTATTTCAATCAAGGTCAATATGTATTAAATCATCATACAAGTGGAAAACTTTAATATTCATAGTGATCCAATTAAAATGAAGACAAAAAACAAACACAATCATACCCATATTAGCTAAGTCAATTTTGATTTACATATGTAAGGTATCAAAGTATAAATTTCTCAAGCTAAGAATATTTCCAAACATAGATAATAAGGATTGATTATAAGAATACAACCCTATTTTAATCATTGAGTTTATGTAATTCCATGAGATATAATTTTTTCGGAGTATACATGTAATGATTATATACTTATTACCCCATAAATATCTTCATAATATTTCTTATACAATCCTTTCTGATTATTAGATGAATCTATTCAAGGTAACCTTTATATATCATCATATACCATTATAATCTAAGATTATAATTGGTTTGGGATAGCTCAAAATTATACATTGAGGTTATTTTATCATTATAAATTTCATGTAAATTAAATTATAGCATACAAAAATATGTGATAAATTGATATGTCCTTTATAGGAACAAGATACATATATAACCATTACAAATATTTACTCAAGTAATTAACATCGCATTGATTCTATATGACCTTCATGTTGTTTCTATAGTAATGGTTTATCTACACAAATTACTTCTATATATAATTTCCTATAACATATCTATGTGATAATCTATTGAAATACACACACTAACCTGTTAGTGATTCAAATATATGAAGAAATAATTTTTTCAATAATGACACTAAATAGAAATATTTTTCATCATGTTCATCTTAATAAATTTATTCAAATTTATTACTTCCATAAAATGAAATGTTATGAAGATATCATTTATAATAAACATAAAACTTTTTCTAATTTAAACATCATTCTTGGGACCTATTACATCAAACATACACTTTGAATTAAATTTAAATATTTACATTGGAAATAACCAGAATGTATTAAACTCTTTTATAATAATGATACATTCAATTGATAGGATTGCATAATCCTTTTATAAAATATGATATTTACTTTCTTGTAGTGACTAAATGTTACTATTTTCATTTTTTCCATTATATTCACATATCATAACTCTTTAGAACATTAGGCGAATAATAATTTCATTTTATAATTCCATAATTATATATATGTTTACGCACATGAGCCTTAGCCCAGTTGGTAAGGACTCTGTATGTGTATCCGAGCGACCAGGGATCAAATCCAGGTGGAGGCAGAATTTCTGGGCTACTGTAGCAGACTGTAGAAATATTGTAGTATTTTTTGTAGCCATACTATAGTAGGTACTGTAGCGGGAACTATGAAATACCATAGCAGGTACTGTATCGGGAACTGTAGCAGGAACTGTTTGGCACTGTATCAGCTGGGAATATGCCCTTGTTTGGGCCATCGGGCCACCGATTTTGTCCCTGAGTCCTTTAAGCCCTTCGGTCCACCCAGGACTTTGGGTCAGTAAGGCATTATGGCCACCTCAAGGCCTTCGGTCCACCTTAAGTTAATTTGGAAACCATACATTCTAAAAGGAACAAGATCTACAAGGAGGATGAGCAAGGAGCTTTCACCACAACATAAGCTAAACTGATTGCAAGAATGAGAGGGTATGACACCTGCCATCGGGAAAAGCCTGTGCATGCACGTGAATTCCTAACTAAACAGCAATGTGAAGGTGGAGAGATGATTTCATGATGAAGATGATGGGAAGGATCAGTTCCAAGAAGTTACTCTAGGTTGTATGTAATGTTTGAAGCCTACAGGCAATGAATTCATCTATGGCCTATGGTCCATGTAATACATATTCCTACGGGCCTTGTAAGGGTTCCACCTCACCCCTTGAAAGGTGGATTATCAAAAATCAATTAAAATGAAGGCCTTCGGGCCACTGGAGGAATTGTTTGCATCCATAAGGTCAAGTACACTCTCACTAGCCTATATGTCATTAAATAAATATTAAGATACCATGATAAGAAACAAAAACTTCTTTGTGTAAGTAAATAATTCTTATTTTCTTTTATTATGAATATTTATAAAATAATATGTGTCCCAATATTATATATAATAATCTATGTGTTCAAAAAAAATTCCCTGAAAAGAATAATTTATTAAAATATGTCACTCATGGGTGAAAATAACATCTTCTCTAAAATATTGACAAAATTTTTGATAAAATACTTTTTCCTAGAAAAAATATTTTATTCATTTTTTACATTTATAAATATATTATAGATTCCAATGAATAATCAACCACTTGTATACAATTAATTAAGTAATTTTTTATAACAACTCATTATTAATGAACAACACCTCTGATAATTTAATAGAAATGAGATAAATATAGACATTATTCTAAGATTTATCAGATCGTTCATTACATTTGAATATTTTATGTAGAAACTTTTTCTTACATTATTTTAATGAATAATATAATATATTTCAATTATTCAAACGATTTATAAGTTCTATATATGTACAACAAATGTAAAATATACATTTGGTATTACATTCCCTTACAAACCGATTAACTAGTTTGAATAATATGGATTCATTACTAGAATATTCCATAGAGTTTCACAAACACCTTTAGATATCCTAAAAAATACATTTCAATGTAATGGTTATTACTCCTAAAATGTTTTAACTTTTGGTTTCAATAACCATGATTGGATATTGAAAGAAATTTTTTTGGAATTCCAACTAAAATTTATTATTTATGATCAAACCATTACCCACATGTACTATTTATATAACTCCCAAAATCAAACATCATATTCCTAGTTTAACTATTCCAGACAATGGTAATATGAGGCAATTGTTTCTTGAACTCATTCATATTGTTAAAGCATTAACATAGATGAACAATTGAATAAATTCTTTAACCAGACTAATCATTAAGGAAACCTCCAGTCTCACCAAGTCATTAGTATATTCAATCACATATCATTAACATAATCAATCATATTGAGTATATGAGTGGATTATATGATTCCATTGTCCATTTTTAATCTAATTTCATCAAAATAATAGGTGAAGTATTATAATGAGAATGAGAATCTATATTATCCAATTGAAAAACTTCAACAATTGGTTACATAAGAAAGTGTAACAATGATTCATCAAATATTCCTTACTTATGAACTATACATAATTTATCAGTCTTTGTAGTTTTTTACATTAATATTATCCCTTTTAAAAGAGAGTTAGTAAAAGATCAATGATGATGATGATGATTTTATATTTAAAAAAAAGTTTACAGAGATGAATATCATGTATTATATATTTTAATCAAGCAATTTTAATAAAATTACTCCCTATAATATTATTACCCCATACACCATTCTCATTTAGTGAACCAAGATCCATGTTTCACTATGTAATAAGTCTAACTGGGTGTTCCTCTCACCACTATTATATTTGTGTAGAGAATAATCATTATAATAAATATTATGATTCTTATATAGTAGAGTAGACAACTACTTTTATGAATCATCGTATTGATAAACTCAACATTATACCTCTATAATACTACTTATGGGTTTCCTAGATAGGTTTATCCCAATGAAAATTATTTGAATATGCAAAAATAATGTAATCTAGGGGAACCATTCTTTGGATGAACCTATTAGAGGGAGATCTAAGTTCATATCATTGCTTTATTGCCCAAAACAGCATAATTCAATAGAACACCTCATAGTAATAATCTACCTAACTGAATAATTTATATCTCGATAAGTGCTACATTGGAAGGTATATCGTACTTAATATTTTTTGGGTTTTTAATTTTTAAATTTTCATTAAGATAATATTCAGGATCAGTACATTATGATTATAACTATCAAATATTATGTAATGTTGTATATTATCATGCTTTATTCCATTTTCTTATTCATACATCTTCTAATTTAGTTTTTGAATCCATATTCTATTCCCAAAATAGATGTGGTCACACCAAATTAATGTGTTACTTTTACACAACCCACATGTTTCGGTTACTCATCTACAAATTGAATCCATATATATTCATACTTATCTTAATTATTTACATAAATAATGATTATAAACTCTTCATATAAAGGTTTGTAACTATATTAAATAGATACTCTCCACATGTGTAATCTTAGAGAAATAGATATCTGGCACCGCACCTTTATATAAGAAGGAACAAGCCTCTAGGCTAGTGGGTTGTCCAACCTCAATTTCCTCTCATTAGGGAGTCTTTACTCAACAGAGCAAATAATTTATGATAACTATAAAACCCAATATGTAACGATTATTTGCAATAAATGAATTCAATATAATAACATCCATTATAACACGAGGTCATGGTTGATGAAAAATAAAATTTAAAGAGTCATGTATATCATGTCGTGTGAGGCTTTATCATCTATAATAATTTTATCTTATAAAGTTTTTATACAAAATATTCATAATATATATGTTATTTATGTAAAATAATAAATAAATAAATAACTTAAATAAATGTACATTTCATAAATGTAAATAGGAGAAAAATTTCAGAACATTTTAATAAATTAAAATCTTACTAAAAATATTTTATAATTAATCCCAAATTTTTAGACAATACATAATTGTATACATAAACAATTTTATATCTATTTTCAGTATGAACCCTTCAATTTTCTATGTTATATATAATTATTATTCTACCAAATGATATTTTATGAACTATAAACCTTTTATAAATAAATTTTTATTATGTAATTTTTTTGCACAATCTTAATATCATTTAGAATCATTATTTAAACGTTCAACTTAAATAATTATAAAAATACATTTCATGCGGTATAAATAATATTTTAAAACAAGACACAATTTAATTCTCACAAATCAAATTAATAAATTGTGAACTATTCATAATTTTAAAAACAAATTACTTTATATTAAATACTTATTTATGTAATCTGTATAAAACTTATAAATTTTCATTATAATTTATAAATAAATATTTTACATGAATATTAAAAAATTTATATATTATTTTATATTATTTTAATACCATTAAATATGATTTATAAACATTCTAAATAAATATTAATTTAAAATGATACCCTAAATATAAACACTTTAATATGAAAAGTGTATTGGTAATAAATGTTTCAAAAATAATTAATTCATTAATAATAAAGATTTTATTTATAATAAATTTATAAAACAAATTTATTATATATTTTAAGAATAGAATCTAATAATTTTTCATTTTTTGTAAACCAGTAATAATTTAGTTAATTAAATTTTTAATTGAATTTTCTAAATTAAAATGAATTCATTCTCTGTTTTCATGAAAAATGTTAATAAATACAATCTTTTTATATTTTATAATGGGTAGTAAATTTTTTTATAAGAAAATATTGTTATTTTAATTATTAATATATAAACCATTTTATAATAACGAATAAAATAAATAAAAAATTATGATATAAAATTATTATTTGATTATTAAATATAAATATAATTTTTTTCATTTATTTATAATCTTATTGAAAATATTTTAATACATCCCATATTTAACATTTATCACTAAGGTATAAATAATAATCATATAAAATTTCATATTATTACATATAAATAATTTAATCAATTCCCAAATGAATTTTCATGAGTAACAAAAAAATATTTAATTTATTATAGGAACCAAATATGAACAATTTCTTATTTAACATAGTCTTATAAAATAAAATTCTAAATACTATAAATATAAAAATAATCAAAAACATGTATGTTTTGTTTTCCCATTGTCGTGTTGTATTCTATATTAAATGCTTAACATAAATGGTTCCTTCCACCCGATATTACATTAACATATTAAAATAATTTGGTAGTGATTCTCTTAACATTAATTCAACATATAATGTAACATTAAGTGGTGAGAACGTAAGATTTCGTAAAATATGTTATTCTTATAAAAGTGAATGAGGCTCTTTGAATTGTAGAGGAAGGTGGATTTGATACCACTGACGGGTTTTAAATGTTCAACATATGAACAAAGGTAGAAGAATAAAACCAATTAACATTCCCAATATATCCTTCATAGAATAATAATGTGATAAAAATAAAGAATATAAATATGTATACATTTATAAAAAGAAGATCCATCTCTAATTTTCTATAAAGTATGCTTGATGTTTGTTGATGCTGAAATATGCATGTCACGGGAGAGGTTAAAGAAGACATGGTTGGTTAAAAAATAATTATAGAAACATGAAGGTCCCAAGATTTGTGAATGACTCTATTTCATGGAGGTCCCCTCAATTAGTTGAGTAGGTAATCTTCTCTAAGTGTAACTATAGTTCATATAAGTCCCTTAAACACAATACTAATGTCGTAACCTTTTTATAGTGTATATATTGGTTAATTAAACTCTATTACTTCTCAATTATAGTAATCTTTCATAGGAACCTCCATATTTATCAAAATAGATTCCCTTTCACACAATATGTCTATAAAAACATATCTATATTTAGATTTTAGGGGGATTTGACCATTTATACTCAAGAAAATCTATGAATTTTTGATATAGAGAAGCTCAATGAGCTATTAGGAGATGGACTTCCAAAGTTTGGCATCCATAACAAAACTAGCTCCGATGGAAATTTATCACCTCTACCAATGGTAGATATTCTTTTTTGAAGAATCATGGACTTCATTAAATAAGAATTACCATTTTTGTTCTTTCTGTATTGTGAGATAACTATCCTTTGAGAAACCAACCCTATGAGAACCAAGACTTTTCATTGAGGTAGAATCACTTTGTTTCATGAAACAAAAACTTTTGTGATACACCTAACCTTCATGAGGTTATTGACCTTCATGAATCCCACAAGAATTTATGAAACATAACATTTTGTGAAACTCATCCAACATGGCTCTTCATGGTGATACCTTTCACCCAATACCATTTTTCTAACGTTGAGTTCCCATGGCCCCTACACCAATCACAAACTAGTTCAAACACACCCCAAATCATTATAAATCCTTTGTCTGTAACCCTACATTTTTCTCCTATGAATAACAACCCTACTAACTTCTTATCCTAATAATAGGAACTCTAACATCAATCCTACGGATTTCCACTCATCTGCAATAGTGTTTAAACTATTCTCATACCATTGGTTCCAGATTAGTGAACACAGAAGCTCTAAATGTTGCATCACCAAGAGAAAAGACTTTCCTATATAGTTAGACATTCTTAATATAGGAAATTCATCTCTACTTTACATGGTCCAACTCAATGTGTTATCCTCACCAATGACATAGATTCATGTTGTACACATGACAAATTCCATGTTTTAGTCATTGTATATTAAACTTCTTGACAATGTACTCAATACATAATGTTAAATTTTTGGCTTACCCTATGGGATGAGTATAGTATAACCCATGTAGGATCATCATGGGATTCCATCTCCTCTCATAAAATGGGATAGAACTCCTATATTATGAATATTATATTTGTAATCCCCACACCTCCCTCTATAACACTCCTTTATAGAGTGGAGAATCCTTACCTAATGATGTTAAACTACATGTACTTGTCCTATCATAAAACATTAAACATCATCATCGAACTACATGGGTTTTGATCCCAAATTCCTAATAGGGTATATAGGGAGAATCCTTGAGGATTAATACCGGCATACTAATATATCTAGAGTACCTCCTTGAGATTCAATCCTAAGACCCCAAACATTAGTACTAAATATTGAGTGTGAAATATATCACAAGGGTACACAATCCATCAAATCCTACATGTGAAATATTCCATCTGGGGGATACACACTATCCAAATAAGAATGTTAAATCTTCCAATGCGGAGAGAACTCCACCAAATACCTAGCTTGAAATATTCCCCTGGTTTCACACACAACCAAATACCACTAGTGAAACTTGTCCTTATAGGGACACACATAATCAAACCAAAAGTGTTAATTCTTCCCCCTTTGGAAACAACAAATCAATCCATATGTGTGAAATATTCTGCCAAAGGAGAGACTTAACCAAATATAAATGGGGAATGTTCCCCCTAGAGACACATGTAACCACCAACCCATTTATACAAGATGGTAAATAAGTGATTGACTCATCACAACTAGATGGTAAACATATGACCATACCATCACCAGAAGATATTGAACACGTGACCTACCCATCTCCCCTTGATGATTATCTTACAACCTAATCTGGAATACCTACCCCATATAATAAGAAATGGGATGACTGGGGAAAGAATTTTTTTTTTCATTCATCCAATGACATCAAATTAATCATGGTATGCTTGGGGTGCCTTAGGTTCTACACCTAAGATGACTCACACATGAGATTCCATATAAAATACAAAGACATTATAGGTTCCCAACATTCCCAACATCTAGAAATACCCAGACATGAAAAATGTTACTATCTACTCGGATTGAAGATTGATTCCATGTCAATACATAATCATTGTAATTAACCAACATCCACCACAAGATGTAGTCTGGTTATATTTTCAAAAACATGACTCAAATATATTAGTAATATCTAGACTAGACGTTAAGCTCCATAGAGGAATCCATGGATGGAGTAACCAAACATCCCATTATTCCATTTCAACCAAGGATCCAATATTGCTGATTAATGTTATGGGAGCCTCCCACCATTGGAAACCTAGAATGCAGGGAATGGAAAATTCACAATACTACAATAGTGTGTTCCTCAGATACAAAATCATTAGAATTAAAAATCATGAACCCGACATGAAACTCTTCTCCTCTAGTTATGGGGAATAATATTGTTAGCAGATTTTTAGATTTTCCTAACATTAGATCTAGTTATTATGTATCATGTTCAACACAGAAAAATAGTGGGCATAGTATGAAACTCTCCTAGGACTTAGTGTAGATAACATTAACTATCCTCAGTCTAGGACATCATCACTATACATCACTTTTTTTAGTAATAATGGAAGATGTTGGGAAATTTTGAATCTCATTCACTATATCTGTACTAATATATGAATATCAATTCCTTATATTACTCATAATACAGAAAACATGTGAAAAATATGCTATATAGAGCATGGGCATGGGAAATGATAATGCATAAATCTAGAAAAACTATGATCCTAACATGAAATCCACCTCTTCATTAGCTGATGTGATCCCAGAACACCTCTCACCCTTTGATATCATCAAGAGAAGTGTTATCAAAACTATTTTTCAACATTATTCATTATAATGTGTCATTACCACAAATTATATGGCCCTTGATGACCTCAAATCATTATCCCCTCACTTACAGTAAAACCCCATGGTTTGTGTAGTGGGAATCCACTCCCATTCAAATGGTTAACTACTTCATGAGACACTTCATGAAGTCCTCTGAGAGTTTACTCCAATATATCGAGGTGGTAGGAGATGTTTAAGATGTATCTATAATGTCTGCTATGTGGGAGAATCCTATGAGGGATCCAAAGTGGCTACACCAATACCATAACCAACTGGTCCCACAAGTCGATGAGTAGGATGGTTCCATCCCCACTTCACCGAACATTTTTTGAAACACACAATTCCAATGTCAGGGGAAGACCCAGAACACTACCCAAGATGGTGAACCTTCTATATGTCCAGTGTCCCCTTCCACTTTTGGAACATCTCATTACATCCATGTAATTGGAGAACATGGATATGTCATTTCCCTCCTAGGATTAAGACACCACCTACCTATTAGAATGGACTTATTGAGTATCACAATCATTGAAACCATCAGAGGCCATTTCAAGATATCCTATGTTAAGGAATACCAAATTTGAAGTCCTCCCTTCACTATCACCAACTAGTGAGGAAGTCCTCCATGCACCCACACCGACTAACATGGAGGTACTCCCTATGCTGGAAATATGCCATGATATGAATAATGAATCTTGGTCAGGAGGGTGAATACCTATCATGGGGGTAATTCATACTATTCTAGGTGAAATGAATAGGGATGGAACCTAAAAAACTCTCAGAAACTTATTCCTGGAGAGGCACACTGTCATCAGAGGCAAGAATTTAGGATATTTCACATCACCATTGAAATTTAATAATATGATGTATCAGATAACTCGAGGAGGGATCCAAAACCCCCAATACCATAGTCGGCAAGGGAAGAGCATTAATTAAATCTTAATTTCCTAGAAAATGATGTCAAAAAGATCCCCAAATACCTACTTAGATATATATAGGTGGATAACATATTTTCCTCATTTCATGGGCTTATGGTGAAACATTCCATATCATCATCAATTTCCCTAATCCCTACAACAATGATAGAAGTTGGTGAGATTTCAGGATCTCGGTTAATTCTCATAGATGATGGAGATCACTCTGATGAGCATTGAATGTATATTTCCACTCATGTTCATTAGGAGGTGTTAAAGACCATGTCATATAGGGAAGTGATATTTAATCCTGATAAGTCTCTCAAGGACATTACAAGATGTTGTGGGAATTTTACCTATGAAACACAACCTTTCTAAGTAAATGACTAGTAGTTTGGATATTTTTTATTCCTCTAGTATGTCATAATTTTCTAATTTTGAATTATGCATACTAGGAGTTTGACTATCCCTCTAGTGATGAACAATTTGACTTTTGGAAAATCATTGTCATTTAACATCTCATAGTCATGTTTTGGACACCTTCAACACTAGAATTTCACATTTTGGAGTTCCTACATGATGAACATGAATCATATTTTCACTAGAATGTCTAGTTAACATTTCACTACCTTTAAGATGATCCACTAGCTTACAAAGGGATCCATGAGCACCTTAATGATGTCCACCAATTGTAATAGATGGTTGAGAATTCTAAACTCCTAGTAGCACATCATCCTGATTTGTTTATATACAATTACAATATATAGAAAACATATGTTAAGATTCTCTTCATGCTCTATATGATTATAAAATTGGAAACTCAAAATGTGCAGATCATAGTTTGGGGGTAGTATACTACCCTCCATTTCATCCCTATCCTAAACCAATAATGGGACTATCAACCTAGGAAATTCTATAATAGTGAAGGAAACTCTATTAATACCACCATGGTTTATATTGTCACCATATATCCACTATAGGATCAATGAAATAGAAACATTTACAAGGAAATGAAAGGTAATACTTTCCTCAAGGGGTGTCATATTACAAACAAGCCCCCTGATAGGTATCCATACTCATCAGTAGAATCATTAAATGGGTCTTAAGAGTCCTACCAATAAGGGGTTACTATCTTCCCATCATTGTGTTAAAAAGAGTAAGGGTACCACTGAGCTGATCACATTATCCTATTTTTCAATGAAAAATGAGTTGGACCCCATGATAACTATCTATGTTCTGCATCTTGAGGAATATGAAAAGATCATTGTTGATCTCATTACCAAGTAGCACTCGTGGCTGGATAAATATATAAGGGACCCAATATCTCCTCTAGTGGGGAACATATTCCTCCTAAGCCAGGTGCCCAGATTTAAACATGGTGTCCTTGTGAACTTGTTCATGGTAGAATTTGGGTCTAAAAAATTTCAATGATTTGAGTCACCTACCCAGCCTGAGCAACATAATTATCCACCTAAAGATCTATATGGTGACACTTATTTATTTTTTGAGTATATCATTGAATTGGTGACCAAAATACCCACCAAGATGATGTGATATCCACTCACATTATCGTTCTCTTTGATTTGAACATAAAATAGGTGGAAATTTTTCTAGAAGTTAATTTGTACCCAATATGGTGGACAATAATCAAGAACCATTAGAGTTTGGTAATACATGATTCACCTCGTTTAATGGAATGGATGATACACTATAAAATCTTTCCCATTTCACTTAAATATACGGTCTGATGTTGGGGTCTCCAGAGCAGTAGGAAGTAGAAAATCTCTGATGATTTTTCCATATTCTAGAAGGACATGTGCTCATCTGGTAGTGTAAGTCTCTGTAGATAGTTCCTCTACAAGTTCAACACCACATTCCACATTATTAGCATCACCAACCACTTAAAAATAAATCATAGGCCCTATGAGAGAGTCACTGACTTCATCACCCAATAGAAGGGAATAACATATTCACTAGATATGCATCATTCCTAGGAACATCTGATTATAATGTGTGTAGAGAACATTAGGTAATATCATTACCATACCCTCATCTACCTAAAATATTCTGGGGGGAATTTTATGAGTTCCTTGAAAAGGCCTAGCATCAGGAAGAATCTCTTTTACAGAGTAAACAATAGTATTTCCCATTTCAACTTCCATATACCTTGATAAGACCCGTAGAACTAATATTTTTTCTATTGTGCATGCAGAGGATACTGATTCAGTAAATTAACTGTAATATTTCTCAAAGGAACCCCATAAATTGTAGCTTCATCATGTGTAGTGTTTCTTAGTGAAACATTATATAGTATTAGGGCATCCTGGTTGAGAAAATGTGGCACAAGCCCCCCATCAATGGAATGGTCCTAGGGCCCCTTTCACATAATGTAGAAACAAGAACAATTATTTCAAGGATGCACATATCACATGATATTTAATATATTCCGGGGAAAATGGAATCAAAAATTTTACATAAAGCAAGAGACCTTAGGATTCCAAACACCCCAACTGTGTTGATCACTACTCATATAACATGACACGTGTACATAACATCAATGAATGATTTATATTCAATGATTGGATCCATCTCTAAGAAGATATTGTCTTATTTAGATTAGGTGACACCTTGGGACATGTGACTCAAGTCATTACTGACCTCTATAGTGAATGTAATTCCCGGGTGAGTGGTAGCTTGTTCCCTACTATGGAACACAAAAGTATGATGACTGGTTGGCTCATAAGGTTATCATTCACAACAATGGTATAATCCATGCATGATTGAGTATTCCATAACCTCCTATTGTATTCAACCCTACTCCTATAATTGGCTAAACATATGTTCCACAACCTACCCTATCTCAAAACAACTAACATCAATAGAACAAGGGAATTTGAAGTCCCTTATCGGTGCCAAAACCTGCTCGCACCCTTGGAGATTTCATGACCCCCTCGAGTTTGGAATTTCAATCAAGGTATGCCTAGTTCATGATTATTACATGGATGAGTAGTAGGAATAATCTCCATAA
This sequence comes from Viscum album, assembly GCA_963277665.1. Classification (NCBI taxonomy): domain Eukaryota; kingdom Viridiplantae; phylum Streptophyta; class Magnoliopsida; order Santalales; family Viscaceae; genus Viscum; species Viscum album. The sequence continues at coordinate 1,628,209,323 of OY728130.1, forward strand.
ATTCTATCAATATATTGGACCATATTACTATTCCAAATGATGACGACCATGATGTGAACCCTTAAATCACCTTTGGTCAACATCGATGAAGGAGCACCATGGTTTACACCATCCATCAAAATTATTAGGCCAGTGTGTCAAGACAATTTGTTCATGATACTCGTAACATACAGAAATCATTAAATAATTATTAGAAAACCTAAATCACTTGTTCCACTCCATCAGGTATTCCTTTCCATCCAACTGTATTAGATGACCACGTGGCTCAGCCAAGAGTGCACCGAAATCATCCACATATAGAGGAGGACTATCCTGAGCTAAAAGGAACAAAAAATTTGGTATTACAAATCAATATGACTATCCTATAGAAGAATGTAGATAGTATTCTCCATTTCCTATTTCATCATCCAACATCATCTGTTGGGAACTTGTAAAAGAATGACTCTATACACGAAAAATATGCCCCTTGAACAGAAGTATCATTTGTTGAAGAACCTCACCGGAATATCCATAAGGATCATAATTCTCTATAAACTATACCTATAAAAGTACATTATTGAGACCATTGTTGAAGCCATAAAACCATCATTAGTTTTAGATAATGTTAACTTCCACTAAGGACTATTGTACTGAAGAGGACGAGTGAGAGGAATATCCGGCCATTATTCCATTTTCTGGGGAAGATTAGGGTGTCACCATTCAGGGGAACATAAGCCTACTATATATCAATGTCTAATTCAATATAATGGAAATATACCACTACCATGTAGATACTAGATCTAGGATTAACTTCATCCCAATGAAAAATATCTATAGAATGGGACTTCTAAAAGAATACTTGACTCCTTCCAACTTGATGATTCTAGGATATGATAAGAGTTTTCAAAAACATTATGAAAATATTCTGTAGAATACTCAATTTTGTGGGCTGGTATAAAGATAAATATATATGGTAGTCACATAGGATATTATCTACATCGTAATAATACGAAGGAAATGTCTTCAATTTCATGTATCTCCCCTACATATATCACCATTTCTTCAAATGAACCTTTTATTGTTATTTTGGGGTGCTTCATAGAGATCTATCCCCCAATGACTCATATGAGGCCCATGTCTAGATATTGGTTACTATAATGGTGTATTAGTGGAGGTCCATGCTAACATGGTTGAGCATATTTATTCCTCTAATGATCTGACAACAACTACTTTCGATCTATGGGTAGAAATGAAATATTTGTTTTTCACCCTAATTAATTAGTTAGAGCCCATTATTCTAGAACTGGGGATTGGTTCAACATTCCCATGAAAAAGGATTCTCGATAGTTACCTCATACTCTCATAGAATAATTGGCTCTATGGCTTTTGTCACTATAGTATGCATCAAATAGGATATCCTTTTTGAGGAGATCCATATTTATTAGAGAAGACACTTTTTCTCCCCCTAAGTAATAAATACCAAAAGTGTAAATTCCTCCCTCTGATCCGAAAATCTCAGATGATTAAGATGATGATTAAGATTCCCCTCCATCATTTGAAATGGGTGTCTCAGCCACTATTGATGAGATAGACTGGGCCAACCTCAGTACTGAGGAAGATTCAAGGCCAACTATAATATCTTGTGACATATCCCTAGAGGATTATAATTAGTATGTGGCCTTCCAAAAATAACCATTATGTGTTCTCCGAGATTTGTGATGAGATTCAAGGGATAGACACTCGGATTTATGTTCATTTCCATATCCTTAGAGTGGGTCATCACAGGATACAACATATTACCAAAAATATTCCCTCCTCATATTGTACTACGGTCAAGTCCAAAGTTCAATATATTATTAATGTATACTTCATCAAGGATATTCAGTACCACAGGTGTAAATAAATATTTTTCTAGTCAAAAAGATCAATGGATGGATCTGATTTTACAGGGAAATCAAGGATATCAACCACCATTATTTAAAGGTTGATAATCACCTTCTAGAAATAGAGCTGTTGATTGATGTTTTGGTTGGGTCCCAAAACCTCTCCTTCAGGGAGAGGTACTATTTGTATAATAAAATCTGGATAGATGCTATGGATTAGTATTCCACCACCTTTAGGGTTCCCTAAGGACATTTCTAATACCAAGTGAATCCATTAATCTTGAAAAATGTTGTATCCACTTACTAGTAGGCCATTCACCGTATCATAAAAAATTCATGTATAATTTAAAAATCCAAAATATTCAGCCCTAACCATCTTTAAACATAAAGAATTCAAAAATAAAATCTATTTTTAAAAATGAATTTTCTATATATGTGAACTTTAATTTTTTATTAAGAACATTATTTTCTAAAAAAATTATATATATTGAGATTATAACTTATCTTGTAACACATATAAAATTTATCTATGGTATCATTAATATATCTAATAATCATAAGATATCAAAATATTTATTAATGAATGCATCGTATGAAAATAATTTTTTTAAATTATGAAATTTTTCATCACATTGAAATTAAATATTTATTACTTACTAAAATAATAACACATAATTAATGTTTTTTAAAATATTTATTTACGTATACAATGATATACTTATATCATAATTTCCATTATAAGTTGGATAATTTTTTTAACAATTTGATTGTTGAGGTTACTATTCAACTATCCAATTTACTATTCATAAGGGTCACATTAATATTCCAAATTTTAGGTTACTATTTCATCTGTATAGGTTCCTTAAATTCTATAAATACATTTTATTTCATTCACTAATCATTTATAATGTTTTTATTGTGTTCAAAATTTAATTTTATGTGGTTTAGAATATATGTAATAATTATGTGAAGGAAATTAACATTGAAAGAATTTAGGGTCATTACACGTGTACACATAGAAATACTCAATAAGGTACTCATTCCTCCAAAATACACTTAGCTAGGATCATTGGAGCCATTGTCGATCCACTTCTTATTGCCTTCACCTATTCAGAACTAGAAATTTCTATCTATATAGCCTTTTTCCGTCCCACAGGACCGACTCTTCCCTAATGAATTTCTCCTCCTCCAACTCACCCTCGTCCCCTTGGATGATGGTAATCCCATCCCTTGTTGGACATAGTGGTTTTCCACCACATTTTATCCCTTTGGTATATGCTCTCACAACTCATCACATAATTTTGGTTGATCTCATAAGTAGTAGTGGGTGGTGGCAGCACATTTCATCACCTAAAATCATTGTACAAAAACATGCAATGTATCTAACTAGTGATAGGGGTTGGTGTTCACCATGTATCCCTTCATATACCTTCTAGGTGAGACACTGGATGCATTTTATCTACCTCATGAAATGATGTAGGGTGTATGAATCACAAATCACCCTCTAGTTGACAATGGCCACCAATACCCCACCTCAAAAGGCTAGGAGGTAAGACAACTTCTTGATGGTCCTAACACTGTCATTTGCCACTATACCTATGAGAAGGTAGATTGTGTGGAAGATGAAGATGTCCACTATCACGAACCTATCTAGAACATCATCTTATCCTAGGTTGAGTGTTTGACTCCCCGTGATGTTGAGGATCGATGATAAGATGTTTATACTGGGAGGGGATATGATGTTCATATACACATATCACCCCATGTGTGTGGATACCCAATCATATAGTTAATGAATTAACCACACAAATGGAGGGTTTTTACACTATTTAACATGACCAAACACATTTTACAACATTTATTACATCGACATTGGTAGGTAGATGAATTTCCACATTTCCAACATCACTACAATGATGAAGGTGCAAACTGTAACCCCATGTATTCATCCTTAATAAGGAGTATCCACCCATATATTAGGGCAACAATGAACCCCACAAATATAACCATGTGATCCTTGATCATCTTAATATATTCCCATATCTTCCAATAACTCACATTTAATATCATCAGGTATGACTGTTTTATTCCTCATTAGAACTTCGTTTTGGACACTAGTGTGGCCTCCCTGGTAGGACATCCAATGGATCATTCTAGATGTAGCTAAAACACTAACTAAAGAAGATATCCATCACCCTCATATTGTGTTTACTCACACCTATATCAGGTGCAGTAGATCCCTTACTATGGGTGGAATCTATACCTGGTCATACCAAACATTATCTATGGGGAGGAATTCATCATACAAGTCCTGCTAGATTATGATACAAGAAATATTCTATTTAACACCCAAATGTAAAACAAAACTCCCCATGGTTATGATAAACTTTTTTTGTCATTAGTGACCACATTATCAATATCTATGGAATGATGTCAAGTGATGGTAGATGTGGAATTGTGAGTACCATGCTGCCCTATAAAGACAAACCCAGTACATCTCTACCTCAAACATGTGAAAATACTAGTATGCCTAGTAATCCCATTCCCAGTCACTAATGATCTATCCACCATGGTGTAGGTTTGAGCTTCCTATCCACCCCTACATAGGGACTCAAATCCCACCACAAGAATCATCTCATATTGATTGGTAGAATTATCCACGTCTAACACCTCCTCTTTGACATTATTCAGATGATTTCATAGAGTTTGTAGAGTGAGATATTTTTGGTACTTCATTATGTGACCTCTAACATCCACATGTCATTAGTACTTTCTATTATTTATCTTGAACTAGAAGGTGAGCTCATCTCGAATGACATTTTGAAATAACACATCATACCTTGGCCTGAAACCATACAAAGCATCCAATTTCATAGAATATACTTTTACTAAGCCTCAATTAGTAATTATGGTATATAATCATGGAATGATTGACTCCAAAATCTCTCCCCAATAATGAAATTTTCAACCATCTCCCTCAGTAAATCAATGAAATCCTCACAACCTTCATTGTCCATTTTATTAGACAATTATACAACATATGAGACCTAATTTCCATGGAATTCTTATGAAGGTTGATTTTTGGAATGTTATAGAGTTCATAGAACTATGGGTCACAAAATATAATAGTTTTAAGAGTGGTGAGGACTGAGATAAAAAACACATAGGACATGTGGTTTTCAAAAAGATAGAAATTTATAATCTTCGGAAAAAAATCATTGTCCCCTCAAGGACCATCTACCCTATTAATAAGAATAGGGATAGACTGTGATTCTTGTGTAAGGATTTATAAATCATTAATTTTTAGTATTCCTCCCTCAAAAAATTACCTTCCTCTCTACCATCACATCCCATTATAATGGGAGAATTTGATGATGCTTAAAGATTCATGTCATGGGAGAGGTCAAAGAAGGAGTGGCCCATTTGAAATGAATTAGATCCAAAATAGCTTGATAATCCATCTAAGGGCTTGTTTCACGAAGGTCCCATGATTTGATAATGACTATAGTTCATGAAATTTCTTGCATGTATATTAAGTGGTAATCTCCACAAAACATAACAATAGTCCATGAATGTCTCTAGCATGTAAATCTGAGGTGGTAAATTTCCTGTTGTGTAACTCTACTTCATGAAAATCCATCACTTCTCAAAGCTCAAAATCATTCTTTGGAGACTCCAACTTTATCAGAAATTATTCACATTCCTACACTGATCCTATAAATTCCTACCCATGTCCTAATGTTAAATGTATGTGACTTTTTAGCTTTTTATAAAAGCTCTAAAATCATTTTATTCAGATGATCTACTTCTGAGAGGGGAGACAGATTTCCAAAGGTATCCATCATTCTTGAAACATCCATCCTTGGGTTTTTTAGTACATGAACCCGTGGTATATATTTATTTCATGATATTTTATGGCCATCGTATAACAAGAAATCCATTTTCGATTTTAGGGTTTCATGTGATAATTAACCTTTGTGAAACCACCCACATGGGATCTAAGAATTTACACTAAGGCAAGGTCACCATGTTTTTAGAAACATAATATTTCATGAGACCCCTGACCTATGTGAGGTCCTCAACCTTCATAAATCACTCAATCTATCATGATATATAAAATACTAAAAATATCAATAATCAGGCCTCCCCATGGTTCTTTCTTTCGGTTATTACCCTTTGGGAAAAGTTAAGTTATAGAGGCCCCTATTCCCATCAAAAAAAAGTTCAACCACACCAAAAATATTTTTATAACTAGTCTCACCAACCATACCATTTTATTCTATGTATAGATACCATAATTAATTTTTCTCCAAATCATAGGCACCCTCATATCATTACCCTTGATTTCCAATCCACCATAGTAGTATTTATTCTATTCCCCACATAGAGGTGCATGAGTAGTGGAAACGTATTCCCTAGTGGTGGCATAAATGAGGTAAAATACTTTACGGTCTTGGTAGAGAGTCATTTTTTTGATATTTCTCTCTCCATGACATGGTCCCCCTCAGGATGTAGGCCCCACCAATGTCTAGTTCACATGACCTAAAACATCCTATCACTACATCCAAGTCATGTGATGTAAAAATTCTTGAAATCACAATCAAAAAATGATGTTTACTACAACCTTACCTCGTGTGATGAGTATGGGATACCCCATGTATGATCACCATGGGATTCCACCTCCTCCCCTACCATGAGATGAACCTACTACCCCATGAATCTTCTACATATAATTCCCACCCCACCCCTGTCGATGCTCCTTCTATGAGATGAGAATCATTACTGGATGATGTTAGGATACATGGATCAGTCTTATCACATGACATTAAACAGTATCATCAAAATATATGGGTTTTAATCCATATTTCATAACAGTGTACAAAGGAATCGTTCATGGGGTTCAACCTCGACATAAAAACAAATATGATGGTACATCCCTAAGTTTAAATAATCATACCCCAATATCACCACATATCCTGAGTGTAAAATATACCTTATAGGGAAACACTCCTTACAATCCAAAGGGTGAAATATTCCCTCATGGGGAAACAATCCACCAAATAATTCATCTGAAATAATCCACCTAGGACCACACCTAAGCAAATTTTAAATTTGAATTCTCCCCTTGTGGGACACACATTACCAAACCCCAAGTGTGATGTATTACCCCATGGGGACACACTCAATCAATCCATGAGTGTGAAATGTTGATAAAACACAAATTTGAGGAATATGTTATTGATAATAAATTATTTAATTTCCTCACATTATGGTAAATATCTTCATTAATGGAATATTTAGTATTAGATCATTCATTTTCTAATTTGAAGAAAATTCTAGTTTTACCTTTTTAAAATTCACAGTAGTATTTCGAACAAAAATTTTGTAATATAAATTACTTGGCCTATTTTTTTAATTTGTTCTTCAATTAATATGATATAACATTTATTCAGGACACTGAAGCTAAACAGTGAATTTGGATGGAGTAAATGGGCCATTAATTCAAAGGTGGTCTGGACATTCTAGATTGGGAATAACTATAGTGATTGGGACATATCTTCAACATAATTATATGGATTGGCACAAATTTTGAGAGGATTTTGAAAAAATATTTATCACAAATTATCCTTATGCAAGGACATCTAATTTATTCTTTTAGGTGGTCAAGAAGGCAATGCAAGTGTGATTAAACTATTTGGCAGAATTTCCCAATTCACACTTGAAACTAATTCTAACCAAGCCTCCCCTCCACTCTATAAATATGTGTTTTTAGCATTATGTGGGGTTTTGACATGAATTAGGATATTGAAGGCATATGATAATTGGTTTCACTATATTTATCATGGAATTTAATTAGGGAGAGATTTTGAAGATAGAATCCCCTTATCGAAGCCTTCTTCTTCATCTTCACTTCGTAATATAGTTGTTCTTTCTATAAACTCTTAGTTTATCTTCCATTAATTATATTAATTTCAATTTTATTCTTCTATTAATCTTATTATTTGGGTTGAAATTCCAGAGTTGAAACAAAATTTGGATATAACCTTTCTAACACCTAGCAAATTCAAAACGTTTCTATGATAACTACACTACCCATGGAAGAGTAGTTTTCTTAATAATCGATCTACCTATTAACTTCATCATTAATTTATTTTGAATCAATGAGATACTATAGTTATCTTAATATGATCTATTAATTGAGTTTTATATTTAATTGAAACTAATAAATCAAATGATCAATTGATACAAAAATGCATGAGGTTTAGATTTGTGTAAATTGTGGGAGTGCGATCTAAGTCTCTAATACAAGACCGTAAGGGATAAATTTGTAGAGTTCAGGTATAATACATAAACTCGATTAATTATCATTTACATAATTTATATGTTCTCTAATTTACAACTGATCATAATCTATCCAATGAACATTAATAAAAGTAGGGTGTTGTGATTTCATGTTCTAAATCTAGGATAGGGTTTAAATAGTTTAACCTTTGTGGTTAAGTTATATCCCATAGGGTTCGAGGGTTAAAAAATTAGAGGATTATAATTAAGTGGATGTAAATTTAAATTCTAATAATAAAAAATTGAGTGAATATGTAGAGTTAGATCGATTATGCCTTTCAAAATATTTTCTAAAAAAATCTTCTTTTTGTGTCGTTTTAATAGATCATCATTTAAAAAACAAAAACAAAAAACGGCAATCTTTATCCAGAAAAATACAATTATTTTTATAAAATTAAACAACCACCATCCTTTCAAAAAAAAATTGTTCTAGTTTATTTTATATAATACCTTTGAGAAGTTTTTTTAATTTACTTGCTCCTTTGAGAGATGACCTTGGTCAGCCACTCTGCTGCACCCAAGTACCTAAAAAATCACATATCATTTGAATGCACCCACAAAATTGTCTTTCAAATAGGCACCATTTCAGGGGGAAATTTAATTATTTAAACTAATTTGATATCTTTATTTTATTTTACAATGTTTTTATTTCCTCTCTTCTTTCATCCTTCTTTTCCCAATCTGATTTTTTTTTCTTATTTTATTTTATTCTTCTTCTTTTTGGACCATCAACTCAAACTTCTCGTTTTTATTATTTTCCAACTTTTATATTTTTATTTTTATTTGATTTATTACACAAACTAATCCCAAGGATCTTTTATATCTTGACCCTGAGATTGAACACAACCTCATGGCTCAAATAGGACATTCTCAGTATATAAGAAGTTTCAACATTCATCTAGTTTGAGAATTCCTCCACTCCAATAAAATTGAAATTAGAAACACTTCTATATCAAACCTAAATCAAGAATCAATGGGTGAAAAAAATAATAATGAACTTAATAGAACCATTTGATAATTGGCCTCACCATATATTAACTATCAACCAAATTTTATTTCATAACCAAATCTCAAATTGGATATTGAACTGAAATCTGGGTTATTTTCCCTTCTTCCAAAGATTCATGGCTCATCCGCTGAGGAATAAAACAAATAATTAAAATACTTTAATGTGGATTGCTTGGCCCTTAAACCATGAAATGTATCCGAAGATAAAATAAAACTAAGGGAATTCCCATTTTCACTTAATGGAGCTGAAAAGGATTGGATGTATTATTTATAACCTGAAGATGTAACATGATGGAATAATTCAAAATGTCTTTTCTTTCAAATATTTTTTACATCATCAAGGACCACATATATTCAAAAAGAGATGTCTCAGATCAACTAAGAACAAGAAGATCCAATGTGTGAGTACATGTAGCAATTCAAGATGTTGTGTGCAAGCTATATGCATCACCAAATCAGGGAGAAAATCCTCATACAATACTTCTATGAAAGACTCAAACCTATTTAGAGATGACTGGTGGATGTTGAAACTACTGGGAAATTGGTCAATATAACACCAGAAACTGCACGTGTGTTGATCGACATGATGACACAAAACTCCCAACAATTTGGCAATCGAGTTAAACCACATATTAGAGGACTGCATCAGGTGAGTCATTACTCTCTTGAAAATCATTTGATTGATACTATATTTGAAGAATTGATCACTATGGTGAGGTATTATTAATTGTCACAAAAGGAATCCCAACCCCCTCCATAATGGCCTTGTGTCATTTTGCCTAAGACAATCCACCCAACTGACTATTTCCCCTAATTACAAGAAATAGAAGATTGAGTGGTAGTGTTTCCTGGGAGAACATATCAGCAGTATCAACAACCACATCCCCAAAAAAAATTTGATTCCTTTATACCAGTATAAAACCAAGGGTGTAAGGAGAAATCAAACACGAGTTATACCTCAGTAAAACAACAAGGTCTCACTTTTCAACACAATTTACATTATCCTCTTCCTTACCAACAGGGTTATCAAAAACCCCAGAGGATATTTGATGCCCAAAAATCAACAATAAAAAAACAAGGGAAACCACCACAAAAGGTATATTCTAACACTGATGTCCTTTTGAATAAAGTTTATATTAATTAGAATAATGATCATAGTAGTCATGGTTTGGAGTTGAGGGATTTGAAGACACAAATGAGCCAGATTTCCACCTCCCTCCATGAACTAGTATGTAAGAACATTGGAAATTTTCCTTCCCGACCAACTATAAATCCCAAGGGGAATGTTAGTGATGTAAAATTGATATGTTGGAAGAAAATGAATGATACATCTATACCTACCATTCCACCACGATTCACCTCAACTCCAGAAAATCCCCATTCCACACAAACTGTTGAGAATCCCAAGGAGAAAGATAAAGGTATGAAAAACATTGATAATGATCCTCATAAACCCCTTGCATTTCCAAAAAGATTTTTTTCATACCAATACGATTGATGAAGAGGCAATGAAAAAATATTTTTTCGAGAAATTCAAGGATGTTGAGATCAACATCCATCTAATAGAAGCCATCAAAAAAATCCAACGGTATGTGGAATTTTAAAAATAACTTTGTGACAATCCAAGAGTGCTCAAGGGAAATGAGAGGATCAATTTTGGAGGGAATTTTAAGCACTCATTACACCAACTCTAGATCTTCTAAAAAAAGTGCAAGGATCCCAGGATATTCACCATACCATGAACCATTGTAGAGTTACACTTTTCTGATACTTTATGTTATTTATAAGCTTCCATAAATGTAATACCTCGCCCTGTTTTTTCTTCTTTACAGGTTGGTGAGTTCATTCCCAAAAGTGTAGTATTGCAGTTAGCGAATAGAACTATGACATATCCATTGGGAGTCCTTGAGTATGTACTTTTCCATGTAAGAGACATGATCTTTATAGTAGATTTATACAATCTTAAATCAAAGGATGGTCAGGTAAGTTCACATTCTCTCATTATCTTTGGAATGACCTTCCTCAAAATTGCTAAAATGGTCAGAAATGTCCATGAGGGTACACCTTCCAGGGAGTTTGAAGATGAAGATGTTATATATAATGTTATGGACTCCAAGAAATACCCCTCATAAGACTATTCTTACCTTTTCTATCTCCCATTTTGATCCACCATATAAAAACCACATGGATTTCTATTGTCCTATGCTTAGTGAGATTATGATCATTTGTTCTAGTTTGATGTCCAAGAGTACTTCCACACCTTTTTCAAATGTAGAGTACTCTCTTAGAATTGATTTTTAAATGGGTTCATATTCTGATTTTGATCATGTTCACTTTTATTATGACGGGGTTGTTGATTATGCTGATGGGTTTTATGGTTTAATAACTGGTTTTGATGATTTATATTTTGATACTGATGTTCATTGTGCACATATTTCAGTTCCTTCTATTTCTCCATCCATATATCAAACCCTACATTAGAACTCAATCCATTTCTACCTAATCTAATATACTCATACTTGTTAAGGGCTGAGAAATTTCATGATATCATATATAACAATATCCCTTTTGAACATGAAGAAAAACTATTGAATCTTTTGAGGGAGAACATTAAGGCTATTAGGTAGACCTTGGCTGACATATCAGGTATTAGACCCTCCATTAACAAGCATATGATTCTTCTAAATAATGGGGCTAAAATGTTTAGGTAGCCACAAAGGATACTCAATCTAACAGATTTGGATGTTGTTAAAAAAGAGGTTGAAAATTTGATCAAGGAAGGTATAATCTATCCAATTTCAGATTCCCAGTGTATGGGTCTTCATTTTATGATTGAATCTTTATTTTGGGGATGGTTTTGAATTGTTGTATTGAGATGAATTTGGTCTTCAACATTGAAAAGTTCCATTTAATAGTAGAGCATGGCATTTTCTTAGGGAATGTTTTTTCAAAACATGGGATAGAGTTCGACAGATCTAAGGTACATATTATTTCATACCCACCATATCATTTATGTGTGTGTGATGTTAGATCATTCTTATGGCATGCAGGATTTTATCAGTTCTTCAACAAATATTTTAGTAATATTGCTCTTCCTATATCACGATTAATTAAAAATGATTATAATTTTGTGTTTGATGATTATTGGAGGACTTCCTTTAATGAGCTAAATAAGTGTATGACCACTCCTCCTATCATACAGCCTCGACGATGGGAGATTCCTTTTTAGATTATGTGAGATGCCTCAAACATCGTGGATGGGGTTGTCTTATCTCAGAGGGTGGAAGGATGTTCACAAATGATTGTCTATTCATCAAGGACACTAGATTAAGCCCAAAAAACAACACAACCACAAAAAGGAGTTTTTTTCTATTATATTTTATTTAGATAAATTACATTCATATTTATTTAGCTCTAAAGTAGTAATTTTTTCTGACCATGTACCTCTGATGTACCTTTTGGAGAATCCAGATGCAAATCCCAGACTTATCTGATGCATGCCCATTCTTCATGAATTTGATATTGAGATAGAGGACAAGAAGCGGTCAAAAATCAAGGTGGCAGACCAAATGAGTAGGATTACTAACACACTAGAGGATGACACCATGGACCAAGTACCACTTCAGAACACTTTCTTGGTTGATAACCTTTATTCTATCTCAGGCACACCTCTTTAGTATCCTGATTTAGTAAACTACCTTGTTGCCTTTGAAATCCCAACAAATTTAAAGAAACATCAAGTAAAAAAAATAAAATAGTGAGTAAATATTTTATATTTGGGTTGATCCATACCTCTGGTGCATGTGTAGTTATAATTTTATCAGGTGGTGTGTTCCTGATCATGATTTTGATTCTATTCAGAAATTCTATCATACACTTGTTTGTGGTGGACACTATAGACCCCAAAAAAAATCTAGGAATTTCTTAGACGCCTGATTATGTTTTCCTATTTTATTCCATGATGCCCATTTGTTTTTTTATCTCATTCTCCCATTACTGATACATGGGAAACATTTCTAGGAGAGACAAGATGCCCCAACAACCTATAATATTCTATGAGATTTTTTATGTTTGTGGAACTGATTTTTTGGGTCCTTTTCCTAGTTTGTTTGGTTTCCTACAACTTTTGGATGTTTTTTATTATGTGAGAAAATGGGTGTAGTCTATGACCACCAAGACTGATAATTCTCATGTTGTTATAGACATTGTCAAAGAAAAACATTTTTAGGTCTGGAGTACCGAAGGCCTTCATCAGTGATCAAGGGACACACGTTTTCAATAAGAATTTGACTTCCCTCCTTCCGAAGTATGGGTTGACACACAAAACATCAAAACCATACTATGAAAAATCAAATGGATAGGCTGAGGTTTCAAATAGGGAGTTGAATTTTTTTTTCTAGAAAACTGTGCAGCTAAATAGGAAGGACTAGATCAGGCCCTTGGATGATGCATTGTGGGCTTATGGGATAGCATACAAGACACCCATAGGTATGTACCTATTTCTGAACATTTTTTGGGAAAGTGTGTCGTATCCCTGTAGAAGTTTAGCATCAGGGTTATTGAGTTACAATGAAATGAAACATGGATTTGGCCCAATATGGAATTCAATGGATGCTGCAAATTCAAGATCTAGTTGAGATTCGATTACCATCATATGAGAACTCAAGGCACTACAAGGAAATATCCAAATCAGATCATAAAAATTGATCTAGAAAAGGGAGTCTCATGTCGGAGAGAAATTCCTTCTCTATATTTCACAACTGAGGCTGATGCTAGTAGAGATATCAAAATAGGACACTGAAAGGATCATTATATTAAACAAGAAATGTTTGAAGAAATACATTGAGGGACTTCCAACTGATACAGTGGATTTCATTACACTGCATGACCCCATCATCACTTGAGTATATTAGGTTGTTCCTAACCCTTTCAATTTTATATTCTTTTTATTATTTAAAATTATAAATTTCATGTGAAAATATCATCTCATAGGTTCACATTGAATATAATTCAATATTTTAAGTATGATGGAGAGAAAGTTTTAGTTTAATAATTCCAATTGTTTTCTTGTTTTTCAATTATTTTCAAAAAGAATTGTCGGTTTTTCAAATTTTGTGTGTTAATTTTTCGGTTTTTTGTTTGTTTTCGAAATATTTTAGCAAAAATGAATCTCATAAAACTTTTGAAATCAATATCAATTGGTGAAAGAATTTATCTCATGAAACTAATCTTAAATGAATATGGAAATTGATATTATTTCAAGATCAAATCCTTAGTAATTTCATGAAAATTACTCTGAATTTTGAATCCCATTCCACATCTCACTATCTTTATATTTAAAATCACTTTACTATGAGGATTTTGAGCCATTATTTTCATATTTTTTTAACTTACCTCACTTATTAAGAGAACCATACCATGCATGATTTAACCAGATTTTGATTTATTCATATGAAAACTTAAGGGTTTGAGGTAATATTGTTTAAAATTATTGATGTATTTTTTTGGTATTAAATCCCATATTTCATAAGAATATTTTTTATAATGGCACACCATTAACATTTAATCCTTTTATCCCTTAGATTCCATGAAAATCATGTTTTTTTTCACATTACAAGACAATTTTCCCTATCAAACCTACACTTGAATTGAAATTTCAAAATCTAGTTGAACATAGGTGTGGGGGAATTTCTCTTCTGTTATGCTACCACATTTTGTGATACATTGGGTGGAAAATGAAATTCTTTAGATATGTGGTTTCTTTTAAAGAAAATTATAATGTTTAAAGTTTTTCCTTTTCTAGAGCTTTCACGATAAGTGAAGATGTGCCAATCTAAATCTTCTAATAGAGGAACAAAGTTGTGCCTATCTGGAGATTTCATAAAAATCATGTTTTAGAATATTGACATTTTTTGTTCTTAAATATTGAATGGTGTGAAAGTTCCTTTATTTTTCATGATGATGAACATGAATTGATGCTAATGGGGTTGAGTAGGAAACAATATTTAAATTAAAATTATATTAATGCAATTTCTCTTCAAAAAGAGTTAATCCCTCCTCATTCAGTCTCAGAATTTTTCAAATCTAAATCCTACCAACTGAAATCCATAGAACAACCTGAAAAAGTCATCATGATAAACATATGTCCATGAATCACATTATGTGGTGATGTAGGAATTTATTAATCCTATTTGAACCTTGTATGGGTATTGATGAGAAAGTCATTGCTGAAAAATTGACATTTGTCTGATAAGAGAAAATTTAAGTGAGGTTAGTTTTTTGTGCATGGGAGGATAAATGATGTAGAAATATATTGAATCATATAAATGGTGAACATAAAATAATGTTTTTATGAGGCATGATATTTTTTGTTTATGTGGGTGGCATGGTTTGATCTCAAGGATATGTGTTTTAATTTTTTCATTTGATATTGATGTTTACTTTTCACAATTGTTCAGAGTACTTGATATGAGGTTTTTCTCGGGAGTGAAAAATGAAAATTGTGGAGGAGTTGATAAAACACAATTTTATTGAATATTTTAATGATAATGAATGATATAATTTACTCACATTGTGGTAAATATGTTCATTTATGGAATATTTGGGATTAGATAATTCATTTGAAAATTTGATGAAAATTCCAGTTTTACCCTTTTAAAATTAACATTAGTATTCCGAACATAAATATTTAATATGAGTTATTTGAACTTAATATTTTTGAAAATAGTTCCTAACATAATATTCTATAACTTTTATTCAAGACATTGGATCTAAAGAGTGAATTTGGATGGACTAAATGGGTCATTAATTCAATTATGGACATGACACCTCAGATTGGACATCACTATAGTGTTTGGTCCATATGATCGACATCCATGTATGTATTCATCCCAAAATTTTATAGGAGATCTAAAACCAAATTTCTCACAAATTACTCTACTGTAAAGAAATCTAATTCATGCATTTTTCTGGTCATGAAGGGGGTTCAATTCGGATTAAAATATTTGGTAGAATCTCCCAAGTCACACTTGAAAGTACTTTTAACATATCCTACTCTCCACTCAATAAATATGTATTTTTTTATTTAGAGGTGTTGATATGGGAATTGGGGTATTAAAGGCAATGGAGAATTGGTTTCACTCTGTTTTACAAGGAATTTCAATAGGGAGATATTTTAAAACGGGGGTCCCTTCATCAAATCCTTCTTCTTCCTCCTCACATTGTAATATTATTGTGTTCTCTATAAACTCATAGTTTATCTTCCATTTATTATGTTATTTTACTTTTACTTATTCTGTTAGTCTTACTTTTTTTCTTTGAATTCTACATTTGAAACAATATTGGGATATACCCTTTATAATACCATGTGAATATAAAATGTTTCTATGATGACTGCACTGCCCATTGAAGAGTAGTTTTCTTAGTAATTTATCTACCTATTACCTTATTTATTCATTTATTTTTAATCAATGATCTACTTTAATTTTCTTAATATGATTTATTAATTGTTTTTTCAATTTTAATGAAACTAATCAAGAAATTGATCAATTGAAACAAAAACACACGAGGTCGAGATTCGTGTAAATTGCGAGAGTGTGATCTTAATTGGTAATACAAGATCGTAAGGGATAAATTTGTAGAGTGTAAATATAATCCCTAAAATCAATTTATTCTCATTTCCAAAGTGTATATGTTTTCTAATTAACCACTTACCATAATATAACCTATTAACATCAATCAATGAAGGGTGATGCAATTTCATGTTTCAAAGTTAGCCTAGTATTTAAGTAATTTCATCTTTAGGGTTAAGCTAACTCCTATAACGTTCAAGGGTTATCAAATTAAAGGATTATAATTAAGTGGATTTTAATTTAAATTATATTGATAAATAATTGATTGAATTGGTAGAGTTATATCGATTATGCCTTTTAAAATATTTTCTAAAAAAACATTTTCATGTTGTGTATTTTTAATTGAACTTCATTTCAAGAATAAAAACAAAAAAATTGAAATCTTCATCTAGAAAACATATTCTAGTTTTATAAATGGTAAACAACCCTCATCCATTAAATAATTGTTTCTATTCTCTTTTATTTTTTATAATTCCTCTATGATGTTGTTTTAATTTTCTTCTACCATTTAGATACGGCCTTGTTCAGCCACTCTGCTAAACCCAAGTATGATAAAAATAAAATATCATTTGAATGCTCCCACGACAACGCCTTTCAAATATTCCACCTTGGGGAAACATTGAAAAAAATACCAAGTGATAAATCTTCCTCCAAGGGATACATTAAACCACCAAACTGTCTATAAAATATGTTATCTTGTAACCAACCTCTCTACATGATAAATTAAATTTTTTACCAACCAACCCCGACAAGAATTTAAAATTCTGATCTACCCATTTCCCCAAGACATTAAACTTGAAACTTGATCCAGAATCCATACCCAGAAGAGATAAGTAATAGATTCATTATTCCACAAGCATCAACTAAATCATGAATTACATGATATTCAATAGGTTTCATTCATATGATTCTCCATGAAGTGAACTGTGTTGCATTTGTTGTCAATGAGACATGTTGTTGTCGTAGAATGAATGGATGTCAAGAATTGTCAAGATGTGAATGCCAAAGGTTGTGATGGTGTTGGTGGTGAAGGAGAATGGCCATGGTACTAAGATGCATGTCACTTAGGAGATTCACTAAGTGGTATTGGAAATTGTGGTTGAAACATTCTCCATGAACATCTGACGATTGTTGAGCTGTTCTTAAAGTTCCAAGAACTTGTATCAACTGGATACAAAGTCACAACAAAGTTAGGAGACCATGCATTGTAGTGACAATGCATGAGGAGTTGAAGAAGCAAGATGATCCATTCACTACTTCTAAGTGGATGAAGTGGTTTAATGAAGTCCATGCACTATCACTTAGTGCATGTGAATCAGAAGATGTTCCAATTGATCTCTGATTAGATCAATGAAGTTTATTGAAGAAATATTTGATTCAGGAGCTCGGTTGAAGATGAAGAAACCTTCGGGAATTCCATTCTTAAATGTTGATTATATGTTGAAGAAAAATGGAGGAATTCTAATGAAGAAGATTAATACTTGAATTCTTAAGAAGAAGATGAAGGAGAAGAAAGGCTTGAAGTGGTTCTCTTGATATGGCATGATTTCATGGAGGACTTTGTTTTTTGACAAAGTCTTATTCAAGACTTAGCCAAAAAATGTGCCACCAAGGAGGCCAGCCGAGGGATCACCCAAGGCACATATGGGCCTAACGCGCCACGCCCATGGGGAACCCTCAAGGCCAAGGAGCTCCCCGAGGCAAGGCAGGGGCCGTGTATAAGCCCCGAGGCCACGCGTTGATGAAGCCCGCGCAGCGTGGGCGCTAGGAGCGCACCCGCAAGGAGCAGAGTGGGCGCAGAGCACGCCCGCAGGGAGAACACGGTGCGGGGCGACACCGTGGAGGGAGGAGATTCAATTGCGGGGTTGAGGCAGCGCGAGGTTGATAAGGCGCGACAATTCCTCTCGCCGATTCGATGTGGGACGCGGAAATTTCCCCGGGAGCAAATCTCAGCCGTCCGAGCCATCGCGCGCTTTATCCACGCCGCACGATCCATCTCCGCGGAGATGATCTGATCCTGGCCGTTTAACATCGCATCCGATGGCCGAGAGCTCGTCTCCTTCCTCGAGCTCAGCCGAAGGCCACCCGAAGCCACCCGCGAGCCCTGTTCGAACCAGACGCCACCCGACGACGGCATTCGAGATTCCGGCCACCTCCGACGAAGATGAAGACACCATTGAGCTCGTCTGGACCTACTGAACCGATCCATGCTTAAAAATACACTTGCATGCAATGTTTGGAGAGTTTTGATATCCGGCCGAGGCAAGACGAAGCTGCCGAGATTTGGGTGTTCATGCTTGCATATTTTGGATCGAAGGAAGGCCGTGCATGCGTTCTAAGTCGCATGCACGTGGAGGAGAAAAATAAAGAGGAAAGAACCCGCGTGAAATAAAAAGAAAAACAAGATTCAAGAAATCTTGAAATACCCGAAAACTTCGGGGATTCAAAGATTATATCCCGCGAATGTTTTGAGGATTCCTCTGCCTATAAAAGGAGAGCCCGAAGCACAGAGAGGCTTGCTGATGTGCTGAAGTTTTCTTGAAAATCAGAAGACCCGTCAGTGCCTGTGCCTCGCGAAGTAGAAGCCCCGCGCAAAGAACTTGCGCGGCTGAAGGTTCCGGAGCCACCCGAGGCTTCGAAGGTCCCCTGCGCGCATTATTTGTGCGACAGGAAGAGCTCTCCTTGCCCGCATACTTACGCGGTAGGAGTATCTTGCGCGCCCAAGGTGTCCTCACCCTTGTGGCTTGCGCGCCTCGTGGTGTTGCATCCTGCACACCCGAGTGCTTGTGCACCCCGCGGCATTTGCACCTTGCACCCGAGAAAATCACACCTTGCGCGCTCTGTTTGAGGCAGAAGGTGTTGTGTGTTCAAAGGAGAAGGCCGAGTATTTTGTGTGCAAGAAAAAAAGAAAGGGCCGTGGCAGTGTGTGTGCAAGTGGGTGAAGTAAAGACCACACATTTGTGTGTGTGTGGTAAGTGGAGAAGGAAGACCCTACAGGTTATTTGCATTCAAGAGAACCCAAGGCCGTAGCCTTTGTGCGTGCAATGAAGGAAGAAGGCCGAGGATACCTTGGGTGTGTGCAAAGAAGAATAAAAGAATAAATCTTGTGTGCAAAGGAAGTGAAAGGCCGTAGCCTTGTGTGGGTGAAGTGAAGACCACACCTCATTTGAGTGTGTGTGTGTGAAAATTGAAGAGGAACACCCTACGGCCAATTAAGGGTGTGCAACAAGAAGTGTGAAGGCCAAGCTCAAGTGTGTGCAAAAGTGAAGAAGTTTTGTGTGCAAAGAGACAAGAAGGCCGAACCTAGGTGTGTGCACTAAGAAGTGTGTATACACATAGAAGAAGAAAAGGGAGGACATCCACACAAAGAAGAACACACATTTATGTGTGTAGACAAATTGCATAAAGTGTGTGAAGTCTGAGAAGTAGGTGTGTGCTGAAAAGAATTACACCCTCTAAGGGTTTACTGCACCAAGAAGAGAAGAAGGGGAGTGCATGCATGCATGCATGCAAGTGCACACGTGAACAGTGCTAAAGCAGTTGTGTGCATCTGAGGAGTCCATGACTTGAATATCTTGAAGAGATTTGAGAACCCATGCTATCAGTTCATGAAGATGAAGAGTTGCCATGCACTCAGTGCATGATGTTGAAGTGAAGTGAGACTGGACCAGACTGAAGTTAAAGACATCAATTGTCTGAGTATTCAGTAATTGGAGAGAGGCCAGGTCATCCTAAGAAGAAGGAGATAAATCCTGAGCAATACGAGAAGACCTGTTCACCACAAGTGATCAGAAGAAGAGCAAGGCCAGCAGCCTTTATCCCAGGCTGCTGAGGATACTTGAAGAACATAATGTGAAGAAGTGCTACTCGTGCGACTCGAGGAGCCAAGAGAAGACCCTGTGAGACTCAGGGAGAAGAAGTCTTCAGTGGGATTCTGGAGTACGCCAGTGGGACTCTGGTAACACTGTGGGACGCAGTGTAAAGACCCTCCTGTGGGACTCAGGAGAGATACAGTGGGACTCTGTATCGACCATTGTAATACTAACAGATTATAATGGGAGAATCCATGCTGGGAGAGCATGGAAAGGATGTAGGCCTTTGGTGTCGAACCTTGTAAATCCTTGTGTCCTGTGCCTTTTCATTACTGCATTATCCGGGAAAGGTTGAGAGACATAAGAAGAGTGGATCGAGGCATTAACAAGCCATAGAGGTTTAATTGATAAGAATCAATTAGTAAAAAGTTTTAAGGGATCACTGATTCACCCCCTCCCCCTCTCAGTGATTCACACTGATCTGGGAACTTCAATTGGTATCAGAGGGAGGTTCCCTCTAAAAGATCCAAGAGAGTCTATATGGAGTGCAGATTTGAAGAAATGAAAGAACAGCCTCAAATGGAGATATCTGCCAAGACTCTGAAAAACAGAATGAAGAAACAGGCAAAGAAGATGAGGAAGAAGGTTGTTGCAATCAGAGAAACTCCTTCTATGGAAAGAAATGTGAAAGTCACATCAGATGAAAATTCCTTTTATCATTCTTCTGATGAAGCCTGCTCAAGCTGTGATGATGATGGAAGAAACAATGATCTTCTAAATGCACTCAAATATCTTCAGAAGACAGTTCCCATGGAAGTGGAAAAGTGTATAGCTACAGGCATCCATGATCTTCATGAAGAAAAATTACAGCTAGAAGATGAAGCCAATTCTCTGGAAGTCCAATTGGCAAAAAGGGTTGGCATAACCAACACTCTCAGAAAGCTGGTGAAGGCCAAAGATGAAACTGTTTCCCTTTGCAATGAAAGATGTGAAGATACTGCTGAAGAATTGCAAAGGAGCCTTTATGAGAAAGACATCTTTATGATAATGATCAAAGATGTTTTCCATGCACTGGAAAAGATGCATAGAGTTTCAATGAATGTCAGAGATGCTCAATTTGAAGACAAAGTAAACAGGGTGAAGGAGCTTGACAACTCATTGCAAGAATTGAAGAAGTTGCATGAAGACCAGATGAAACAACTGGTGGAAAATTGGGAAGGAAAGCTAAGAACTGTTGAGGATGAGAAGAACTCCCTCAATATGAAATGCTTAGAACTAGAGGTGATATTGAAAAATCTGAAATCACCCAAAGCTGAAGCCTCCCAGTCAGCTGAAAGGAGAAATGTTGCTACTCAAGTATGCTTTGAGAAGGATGATTCTAAAAGAGAGACATCCTCTAATGAAAGAGCAACATCTTCTAAAAAGAAGGTACCATCCATACCATCTTGTACTGATGCTTCTAATTGTGTTTCCACAAAAGGTGCAGGATGGAAGAATAATTCCAAACAAATATGGATGAAGACAGTAATGAAGCAGAGCTCTCCTGAAACAGCACAACAGGTCAAGAAAAGTACCCTACAATCAGAAGGACTGAAGAGGTCAAGATTCGTGGGACAATGATGGTGTTGTAACAAGTATGGGCATTGTGCAAAGGATTGTTGGTACAATCCACTGAATGCCAATGCACAGAGGAAGCCCATGCCTAGGGGGAGCAAGCCAGAGGAAAAGAAGCAACATCCATAGGTCCAGAGACATCTGTTTACTGCAAATAGATTTGGATTACTTGACAACATCTGGGATGATTGCAAAAGTGGTCAAAAAGATACATGTCAATCTCCAACTGTATCCAGAGCTCAAAAGAAGAAAAGATCACAGAACCTGGCTCAGAAAGAATCCTTGGGAAGCAAGCAGAAGAAAGTGGAAGATGCTCCCAAGAAGAGTTTGAAAAATGAAGAGAAGTCCTTGGAGTCTAAATCCAATAAGGGTGATGCATCCAGAAGGACCACCAAGAAGAAATGCTTCTACTGTGGAAAGAAATGGAATATCATGGATCTTTGTAAAGAAGCCATGAAATTCAATAGAGGCAGACTGGACTCAAACAGACAATCAATCCAGAAGAATCAGAAGGGATTGATTGAAAACAAGTTTCCTAAGAAAGGAATCTTGACAACATCTAAGGAACCATGTGGAACTTCCAGAACTGGGGCCACTCTTCCAAATGATTTACTTGTCATATGGCCACATCAGTTGCAACTTTCCAGAGAACTACAAAGAGTTGAAGATGAAGCTCTGGCAATTGCTAAAGCAAAAGGGAAGAAGAAGGTTTCACATGAAGATGTTTTGAGAACCACACCAGCACAATCATCAATGAAGATCAAATGTGCAAGTGCGAAGACTGGTGAAAATGGGACATCTCGGTTGAGAGAATCTTCTCAACCTTGTTGTTCACATTGATGAACCAAGGAGGTTCCATCTTATTCCCTTATACTATTGGTATATACATGTGCTAACATTGCAGGGAATTGAAGATGATGATCATTCTCATCTGGAGGATGATTTGGACAGAACGGAGTGCACCCCTTGAGGGGGAGAAAATCTGAAGAAGATGATGTTCTGAGATTAATATCATCTTAAGAAAATGGATGAATGGGGGAGCTTTATCTTTGCACTGAACATTCTAATGAGTTTTGTGGAGTATGTGCAGGATTTAGCAATTCATTGTTATATATGAAAAATTTCAAACCCCTAAGCATGATCTCACATGTACAGTGAATGATGGATAGCATTGAGTTCCTTGGTTACATCACTCTTGTTTTCTACACCGGGTTAGCCCAAGTAGACTTAGAGCTGATTTACTAAAGGTTCATTGCTCAAGAGAAAATGTGACATCATCCCTCTCTTAGTGACTTTGAAGAAAATGCTTTTATAAGGTAGGAAGAGATCTTTGAAAGAGAACCACACCACACCTTTGCATTTGATTGCCAATAAGGGGGAGAAAATATTGGCACACATATTGACCCATTCATATGTGCTAAAGGAGTGTATTGACAACAAATACAAAGGGGGAGATTGAAGTTCACTGTGTTGCATTTGTTGTCAATGAGACATGTTGTTGTCGTAGAATGAATGGATGTCAAGAATTGTCAAGATGTGAATGCCAAAGGTTGTGATGGTGTTGGTGGTGAAGGAGAATGGCCATGGTACTAAGATGCATGTCACTTAGGAGATTCACTAAGTGGTATTGGAAATTGTGGTTGAAACATTCTCCATGAACATCTGACGATTGTTGAGCTGTTCTTAAAGTTCCAAGAACTTGTATCAACTGGATACAAAGTCACAACAAAGTTAGGAGACCATGCATTGTAGTGACAATGCATGAGGAGTTGAAGAAGCAAGATGATCCATTCACTACTTCTAAGTGGATGAAGTGGTTTAATGAAGTCCATGCAGTATCACTTAGTGCATGTGAATCAGAAGATGTTCCAATTGATCTCTGATTAGATCAATGAAGTTTATTGAAGAAATATTTGATTCAGGAGCTCGGTTGAAGATGAAGAAACCTTCGGGAATTCCATTCTTAAATGTTGATTATATGTTGAAGAAAAATGGAGTTATTCTAATGAAGAAGATTAATAATTGAATTCTTAAGAAGAAGATGAAGGAGAAGAAAGGCTTGAAGTGGTTCTCTTGATATGGCTTGATTTCATGGAGGACTTTGTTTTTTGACAAAGTCTTATTCAAGACTTAACCAAAAAATGTGCCACCAAGGAGGCCAGCCGAGGGATCACCCAAGGCACATATGGGCCTAAGGCGCCACGCCCATGGGGAACCCTCAAGGCCAAGGCGCTCCCTGAGGCAAGGCAGGGGCCGTGTATAAGCCCTGAGGCCACGCGGTGATGAAGCCCGCGCAGCGTGGGCGCTAGGAGCGCGCCCGCAGGGAGCAGAGTGGGCGCAGAGCGCGCTCGCAGGGAGAACACGGTGCGGGGCGGCACCGTGGAGGGAGTAGATTCAATTGCGGGGTTGAGGCAGTGTGAGGTTGATAAGGCGCGACAATTCCTCTCGCCGATTTGATGTGGGACGCGGAAATTTCCCCGGGAGCAAATCTCAGCTGTCCGAGCCATCGCGCGCTTTATCCACGCCGCACGATCCATCTCCGCGGCGATGATCTGATCCTGGCCGTTTAACATCGCATCCGACGGCCGAGAGCTTGTCTCCTTCCTCGAGCTCAGCCGAAGGCCACCCGAAGCCACCCGCGAGCCCCGTTCGAACCAGGCGCCTCCCGACGACGACATTCGAGATTCCGGCCACCTCCGACGAAGATGCAGACACCATTGAGCTCGTCTGGACCTACTGAACCGATCCATGCTTAAAAATACACTTGCATGCAATGTTTGGAGAGTTTTGATATCCGGCCGAGGCAAGACGAAGCTGCCGAGATTTGGGTGTTCATGCTTGCATGTTTTGGATCGAAGGAAGGCCGTGCATGCGTTCTATGTCGCACGCACGTGGAGGAGAAAAATAAAGAGGAAAGAACCCGCGTGAAATAAAAAGAAAAACAAGATTCACAGAATCTTGAAATACCCTAAAACTTCGGGGATTCAAAGATTGTATCCCGCGGATGTTTTGAGGATTCCTCTGCCTATAAAAGGAGAGCCCGAAGCATAGAGAGGCTTGCTGATGTGCTGAAGTTTTCTTGAAAATCAGAAGACCCGTGAGTGCCTGTGCCTCACGAAGTAGAAGCCCCGCGCAAAGAACTTGTGCGGATGAAGGTTCCGGAGCCACCCGAGGCTTCGAAGGTCCCATGCGCGCATTATTTGTGCGACAGGAAGAGCTCTCCCTGCCCGCATACTTGCGCGGAAGGAGTAGCTTGCGCGCCCAAGGTGTCCTCACCCTTGTGGCTTTCGCGCCTCGTGGTGTTGCATCCTGCACACCCGAGTGCTTGTGCACCTCGCGGCATTTGCACCTCGCACCCGAGAAGATCACACCTTGCGCGCTCTGTTTGAGGCAGAAGGTGTTGTGTGTTCAAAGGAGAAGGCCGAGTATTTTGTGTGCAAGAAAAAAAGAAAGGGTCGTGGCAGTGTGTGTACAAGTGGGTGAAGTAAAGACCACACATTTGTGTGTGTGTGGTAAGTGGAGAAGGAAGACCCTACGGGTTATTTGCATTCAAGAGAACCCAAGGCCGTAGCCTTTGTGTGTGCAATGAAGGAAGAAGGCCGAGGATACCTTGGGTGTGTGCAAAGAAGAATAAAAGAATAAATCTTGTGTGCAAATGAAGTGAAAGGCCGTAGCCTTGTGTGGGTGAAGTGAAGACCACACCTCATTTGAGTGTGTGTGTGTGAAAATTGAAGAGGAACACCCTACGGCCATTTAAGGGTGTGCAACAAGAAGTGTGAAGGCCAAGCTCAAGTGTGTGCCAAAGTGAAGAAGTTTTGTGTGCAAAGAGACAAGAAGGCCGAACCTAGGTGTGTGCACTAAGAAGTGTGTATACACTTAGAAGAAGAAAAGGGAGGACATCCACACAAAGAAGAACACACATTTATGTGTGTAGACAAATTGCATAAAGTGTGTGAAGTCTGAGAAGTAGGTGTGTGCTGAAAAGAATTACACCCTCTAAGGGTTTACTGCACCAGGAAGAGAAGAAGGGGAGTGCATGCATGCATGCATGCAAGTGCACACGTGAACAGTGCTAAAGCAGTTGTGTGCATCTGAGGAGTCTAAGACTTGAAGATCTTGAAGAGATTTGAGAACCCATGATATCAGTGCATGAAGATGAAGAGTTGCCATGCACTCAGTGCATGATGTTGAAGTGAAGTGAGACTGGACCAGACTGAAGTTAAAGACATCAATTGTCTGAGTATTTAGTAATTGGAGAGAGGCCAGGTCATCCTTAGAAGAAGGAGATAAATCCTGAGCAAGACGAGAAGACCTGTTCACCGCAAGTGATCAGAAGAAGAGCAAGGCCAGCAGCCTTTATCCCAGGCTGCTGAGGATACTTGAAGAACTTAAAGTGAAGAAGAGCTACTCGTGCGACTCGAGGAGCCAAGATAAGACCCCGTGGGACTCAGGGGGAAGAAGTCTTCAGTGGGATTCTGGAGCAGGCCAGTGGGACTCTGGTAACACTGTGGGACGCAGTATAAAGACCCTCATGTGGGACTCAGGAGAGATACAGTGGGACTCTGTATCGACCATTGTAATACTAACAGATTATAATGGGAGAATCCATGCTGGGAGAGCATGGCAAGGATGTAGGCCTTTGGTGCCGAACCTTGTAAATCCTTGTGTCCTGTGCCTTTTCATTACTGCATTATCCGGGAAAGGTTGAGAGACATAAGAAGAGTGGATCGAGGCCTTAACAAGCCATAGAGGTTTAATTGATAAGAATCAATTAGTAAAAAGTTTTAAGGGATCACTGATTCACCCCCTCCCCCTCTCAGTGATTCACACTGATATGGGCACTTCACTCCATATATGATATTATCAACAAATGTGGAGGACTTTATGTGCTTCCAACATCCCCATCATCCAAAAATGTCACGACATGCCCAATGTTGTTATCTAATTTGACTAATGGTTGTTTCCCTAATGATACATTATCAATGTAATTAAATAGTGTCCACCTCAATATTGAATTTGGAATGAGTTTCACTAACATAACTCAAATATATGAGGGAGAACTAGAGTAGGTGACGAGCAACCAGGAGTAATATATGGAATGAGTAACCAATATCTCATCATCGCATTCAAATTATGGAGATGACATCATCGATTAATGTTATGGGTTCTGAATGCCTTTGAAAAATAGGAATTTGAACCATGGAAATAATGTGTTCCTATGATGGTGCATGCCCTGACTATAAAATTGTCAGAAACAAAGTTTATCACTAGATAAACAAAAGATAGCCCCAAACATTCAAAGGGATAACACCAACAATGTATCCCAGAACATATATTGAGGATCTGTAAATACATAAAGGGATTCTAGAACCTTAAACATGTTATAAACAATGAGTTGGGTGCTTGACTGAATCAGTAGGATTTAGAAAATTGGTTGTTCCCAATAGGATTTATCTCATCCCTTTAAATAACAACCCATGAAAAATTCCATTTAATGAAAAACACTTTCCATATTTAATGTATCCATATATAGTTATTCTATTTAGTAATATTCATTGAATCTATTCAATGATTGTTATCAATTAAATCCATTCATAATGGATTATAACTGATGAAACTTCATAGAATGATACATGCACTTGAATTAAATACATTTAGAATAATATTTTAGTACACATCAAAGAATACTCAACAGATCCTATGTAATGACCCGAAATATTGAATAAAATTTGTTTCCTGTCTTTTTGTGTTACTCTATTCTATACTCAATAAAACTATTTCAACAAATAAAATGAGTATAATTAAAATAATACCATTGGGATTCGACTGTTATGTGACCGTTGGAAACTAAATATTGCGATTATTGTCTATAAGTACAAGTGATCTTGATTGATTAATATAGAAATATGTTTTGATGACCCCATCTAGTAGTCTCGGGCCGATCGAAGCCCATCTGACGGAACTCGGGAAAGAGGTAGCACCTTTGGGATTTTCTCTGGACCAAACTGAATCCGAACATCATCGTGTGAAGCTGGAACAGAATCTCCTTCGTGAGAAGTTCAAGCTGATAGAAATCACTACTCGGGAAATGTAGCCGAGCCGCCCCAAGATTCTATCACCCTAACACACCATACTCTTAGGATCTATGCTGTTGTTATAAGGGATTATGTAACGAGACCGTAACTGCCTTGTATAATCCTTTGTTTTAAATTAAAAAATTGTGATTTCTTCTTATGGTGAAGTTAGTGAATTTTCAAATGTCCGGATAAATATAGTATGCATATTATTGATGAATTTTAGAAAAATGGATATTTTAACAATATTAATGTAATCCATAAATAATTAATAATGTGTAATTATTTTCAAAAAATGGTCTTTTACAATTATGTTCAGTAAGAAATTTAAAGTCTAATAAGATCAAAATTTTTTTTGATGAATAGTAAATTTTGAATAGTGATTTACTGCTTATGATTAGTAATGTGATCAAATGGATTATGTAACCTCACTTAAGAAAGTATTAATATAATCTAGGAACCTTGATTAAGTAATGTGATTCTATAAAATAGGTAAATAACTTTTCCAGAAAGTACTGTTTAAGTATTAGTTTTTCAGGTGAATAGTTTATTTTATTTTAAAATTAAATTAAAAATATTTGGAAAATTATTTTTATAAAATGGAGTTCATTTTTGAATTCAGAGCACCAAAATTAGGGTAAGGTGAATCTTTGGGATTTTTCCGAAACAGTTGAATTTTTTGTGAATAGTGTTTTTATTTAAAAATTAAATTAAAAGTTTTAGAAAATTATATTTATAAAATGGAGTTCATTTTTGAAATCAGTGTATCGATATTTGGTTAAGGTGTAATTTTTGGATTTTTCTGAGAAAGTTAAATTTTCGGTGAATAGTGAAAATACAATTTTTAAGTTTCGGGTGTTTAGTGACATCATTAATGATGTATTAAGTATGTAATCAATATGTTCGGCTTATGAATAGTAATATAAGGTATTAGGTGTCCCATGTGGCCAATACCATGGGAAAGCCCATGGTTTTTCCAATACCACTGATGAGGTGTCCCATGGCAATTAATGCTTTGTCCCCTCACTTTCCCTATAAATACGAAGCTTTTCCCTTATTAATTTCATTTAGAAACACTCTCCAATGAAGTTCTGGTCTCTTTACCTCCCAAGGAGTCCTCCCAAGGTGTCTTCAGGCTTTCCAAGGTCCCGAACTTCAAGCTTTCCAGGTTACTATTCAAGGTAAGGGATTCTTATCTCACTTTCATGTCCGAGTGATTTCAATTGTTCGCCACTTTTTTATAGCATGAGGTGTATTATGTACTTCCATTGGATATATATTATCAGTATTATTTTTATATTTATGGTATCATGTGATTATTTTTGTGGTTAGTAATGTTTTTTCATACGATTCGATTGAATACAATGTGATAAGTGATTTTCACCACCTTTCTTATTCCTGTGAGATTCATGGTATATTTTCCACTATTTCCATTTGTGTGGTTTATGTACATAACATGATTTTACACATTGTGTAATGTAATTTAATTTATGGGTATTTACATATTCATTATATGATCCTTCTTTCATAGGGTGTACATTTTGAAAGTTACCAAATTGGTAAGGGATTCTTTCACCCTCCTCTTTTAAGTCATGACTTTCTTTATGTTATGTCTTATATTTTCCATCTCTTTATGTTGAGGTTATGTTCTTATTTGTTCTTATTACTCTCCATTTCATGTCAAAAGTATGAGATACCATTTCTTCTCTAATCAATTTGTTTTTTGAAACTTTAAGTGACGCCATTAGGCTACCAAATATCTCGTAAAAGAAATCACATCTTCTCTTTTCTTTCATGGTTCCTTTTCATGTGGTATGTAATTAAATTATCCATATCATGATATTATTCAGTACCCATACTTTATTATAAATTAATTATGAGTGGTTTAACCTTTTCCACTCTCTTTTCAATGTTTTCTAAAACAATGTTATATAGTCGTTATGCTACAGAAATTTTGGCTCAAAATTTCTCACTCTTTCTCTCATGAAATTATCTTGTTTTATATATGTGAATACCCATACCTATTTATTTTCTATGGGTGTTAATAGTTACAAAAAGTGATATATTTGATTCTGGAATGGATATACATATAATCCTCACTCCCTTTCCATGGGTTATAAATGATATAATGATCTTATTTTTAATAAATTTTA
Organism: Viscum album; assembly: GCA_963277665.1. Taxonomy (NCBI): domain Eukaryota; kingdom Viridiplantae; phylum Streptophyta; class Magnoliopsida; order Santalales; family Viscaceae; genus Viscum; species Viscum album. Next base: position 1,628,239,819 of record OY728130.1, read on the forward strand.
AAACATTATGATTTGGAAATGAAACCTATTTCTTTTATTCTATATGGGTTATTTATGAAATGATTGATTATTTTCTATGTGTTTCACATGAAATTAAATACATATTATGGGTACAGCCTAATAGTGATCTAATTCAATGGGTAAAGATTTAATCTATAGAGATGACAAGTTTGACGATAACTTGGTGAAAAACCTTGGTAAATTTTATGACACCTTGGTGATGGACCTTGGTGATATGTTCATGAATGTCTAAATGAAATGTTGTACCCACATATTCAAGTATGTTTCATGTTATTTTAATTATTATATGCCCATATATACATTTCTCATATCTTTGTGCGTTATTCAAGTTCTTATAGATTTCACATGTACACTGATTCCCTTGTTTACCCTTACCGGGCCTTCTGCTCACCCTTTCCTTTGATTTATGTCACCAGGATATGAGATGTATTAAATTTACATTGGATGAACCTATGATATAGCCTTAAAAGTGGTTTAGAAGAATTTTTATGTTGTTTTCATGTTTTATGATCCTAATTTCCAAGACAGTTGACTTTAAATTTCCTATATTTGTAAAATATAATGAAAAGTTATGTATTAAAACGGTGTGATGCCATAGTTGGTATCAAAGTATAGTTTAGTTATTTATAGAACTTATGATATGAAAACATTAGGAAGAACCCTATAGAAAAATTTAAATATAGGAAATCTTCATGGTAGTTTGTTGAGTATTTAGTAATTGGTTTATCAAGCAAATACATCCCTATCTGGATATGAGCAGGTAGAGGTGGCTCTGGCACATATGTACATAGGTGTAAAACCTGAAAACACCGCTTTGAGATAGACTCGAACGGGAACTCGTAAACGACAAAGGGCCTTTCTAATCTCTTGGTGACGACACTCTCGGGGGATATGTTTGGTTAATCGCAAGCTTTTTATGAATCATAATGAAGGAATTATAGAAAAATGTAATTGTCTAAGCATGAAGTTTTAAGACAAAAAATCCTTTTTAGTTAAAAGAGTCGTAAATGATATAAGTTTCTCACAATGGATTTATTCTTTTAAAAATTGTCCCTATTGTCTAGGAATACATTGACTTATTTCCCAAGGAGTTACTCAGACCTCCCACTGAAAGAGAGGTAGAGTTCTCCATTAAACTCGTACCTGGATCGCATCCGATGTCAAAGACACCCTATAGGATGGAAAATGTGGATCTAGAGGAATTAAAGAAACAACTCCGAGATCTTTTGGAGAATGTATTTATCCGACCAAGTGTCTCCTTAGGGAGAACCAATCCTCTTTGTGAAGAAGAATAAGGATGCATCGATACAGCTATGCATTGATTATGGAGAATTTAAAGGGATCACAATAAAGTAAAAATACCCTCTTCCAAGAATTGATGAATTATTTGGCCAACTTCATGGCGCTCAATTATTCTCTATGATTGATCTTTATTCTGTTTATCATTAATTGAGGTTGAAGAATTATGATATTCCAAAAATTGTCTTCCAATCAAGATATGGGAATTATGGGTTTTTTGTTATTCCATTTGGACTGACTAATGCACCTGCTATTTTTATGGATCAAGAATAAGTTGATTTTAGAAACATATGTTTTATCAAATAGATATCCTTTATATAGGAAAATGATTTGGTGATTAAATGATAAAGGTTATTTCTAGATGATGTTTTATCTTTTGGAGTACTATGTACCTAAGGGAAATAAAATACTACAAGATTTAAATTGTTATGGAATGGTTTTTTATATATTTATTGTGGACAAATGTTGATTTGGGTTATTTCTGGAAAATGATGAACCTAGAATATAGAATATGTGAATTGGTTAATTACACAATAGTATGAGACTTTATTAGTAGTCTATGTTATTTGGAGATGAACGTTGGGGAATACTATGTGATTAAATCCTTTTGAGTTTTGGGTTCCCATCTTAGTTTGGGTTATTCTGATGAATTTTAAGGATGATTTGTGTATTGAATGGTCTTTCTTGAACTTTGGGTACTTTTGTTGAATTTTGGATATTAATAGTAATATTTTTTTTTATTAATGATTATCATTTTTGGGGATTATATGATCTCCTACTAAACTTTTTAGTTTAATTTGATGATTAAAGACAAGGGGAAATATATTTATTCTTTTGTGGATTATGTGATTCTCTAGAAGAAGATTCTTGTGATTTTGATGAGACCAAGTCTTTTTGACTCTCATTGTTTGGAGAAAAGATTAGTCATGGTGGAAACTTATTATGGGTTGAAAATATACTTGAAGGTAAGAATATTTCCTTATGTTTTTATTTTATTTAGTAAATCAATTCCTAAAAATTATTAAAAGGAACGTAAAAAAATGCTGTTGGTTTATGTTTCCTACTAGGTAAACAAAGACCATTTAATACATCTTATGTTTGTGATCTTCTTGTGGTTATTTTTTCTCCTAATAATGTTTTTTATAACTCTCCATCACAACTTGACCCTTTGATTTTTTTTCCATATCCATGTTCTCTTACATTTAATCCTAGTATGGGTTAACTCGGGTGACCTTTGTACTTCCCTTTCTTTCTTTTGAAGTAATATTTTTACTGACTCTTTTTTCAATTTGGGACTTTCAACTAAATTTAGAAGCCCAATTTTAAAATTGCGAGGATGCAATTTCATAAGGGGGGAAGATTGTAACGACCTGAAATATTAAATAAATTTTGTTTCCTAACATTGTGTGTTATTTTATTTTATACTCAACAAAACTATTTCATTAAATAAAATGAGTATTATTAAAATAAAACCATTGGATTTCGATTGTAATATGATCGTTGGTCAATATGACTGTTGGAAAATAAATGTTGTGATTATTGTCTATAAATACAAGTGATCTTGATTAATTAATATAAAAAGAAGATTCAATGACCCCATCTAGTAGTCTCGGGCTGATCGAAGCCCATCTGACGGAACTCGGGAAGGAGGTAGAACCATTGGTATTTGCTCTGGACCAGACCCAAACCGAACATCATCGTGTGAAGATTGAATGGAATCGCCTTGCGAGAAGTTCAATATGATAGAAATCACTACTTGGGCAATGTTGGCTGAGCCACCCCATGATTATATCACCCTAAAACACCTTACTCTTAGGTCCAATGCTGGTGTTATAAGGGGTTATATAATGATATTGTAACTACCTTGTGTAATCCATTGTTTTAAATAAAAAAAGTGTGATTTATTCTTCAGGTGATGTTTGTGAATTTCCGAATGTTTGGATAAATATAGTACGCATATTATTGATGAATTTTATAAAAATTATATTTTAAGAATATTTATGTAAACCTTAAATAATAAATAATGTGTGATGATTTTGAAAAAATGATCTTCTATAGTTATGTTCAGTAAGAAATTTAGAGTATAATAAGAACAATTTAATATTTGATGAATATTAAATTATTAATAGTGATTTTACACTTATGATTAGTAATGTGATCAAATGGATTAAGTAACCTCACTTAAGAAACTATTAATATAATCTAGGCACCTTGATTAAGTAATGTGATTCAATAAAATAGGTAATAAATATTCCAAAAAGTACTATTTAAGTATTAGTTTTTTGGGTGAATGTAATTTTTTATTTTAAAATAAAAATAAAATTATTTAGAAAATTATTTTTATAAAATGTAGTTCATTTTTTAATTCAGAGAATTGATATTAGGGAAAGGTAAATTTTTGGGATTTTTCTGAAACTGTTGAATTTTCAGTGAATAGTTTTCATTTAAAAATTAAAATAAAAATATTTATAAAAATATTTTTATAAAATTTTGTTCATTTTTTTAAATCAGAGCATCGATATTTTGTTGAGGTGATATTTTTGGATTTTTCTGAAAAAGATGAATTTTCGGTGAATAGTGAAAATACAGTTTTTAAGTTTCGGGTGTTTAATTACATAATTAAGGATGTATTTAGTATGTAATCAATATGGTCGACTTATGAATAGTAAGATAAGGTTTGATGTGTCCCAAGTGGCCAATACCATGGGCAAATACCATGGGAAAGCCCATGGTTTTTCCAATACTACTGATGAGGTGTCCCTTGAAAAATAATGTTTTTCCCCTCACTTTCCCTCTAAATACCATGTTTTTTCCTCATAAATTTCATTTCCAAACAGTCTCCAAAAATTTCTGGTCTCTTTACCTCCCAAGGAGTCCTCCCACGGCGACCTCAAGCTTTCCAAGGTCCCAATATTCAAACATTCCAAGTAACTCTTCAAGGTAATGGATTCTTATCTCACATTCATGTCTGAGAGATTTCAATTGTCCACCACTTATTTATAGAAGGAGGTGTATTGTGTACTGAAATTTTATATATATTATCATTATTCTCCTTATATTCATGGTATCCTATGATTATTTTGGTGGTTAGGATTTTTTGGTAATACGATTCGATTGAATACAACGTGGTAATGGATTTTCACCTCACTTCTTATTGCTGTGAGATTCATGGTTTATTTTCCACTATTTCATTTTGTGGGGTTTATGTACTACCCCTTATTGTACTATTTTTGTAATATAATTTAATTTATGGGTATTTACATATTCATTGTATGAACCTTTTTTCATAGGGTGTATGTTTCGAAAGGTACCAAATCAGTATGGGATTCTTCCACCCTCCTCTTTTAAGTTATGACTTCCATTATGTTATGTCATATATTTTCCATATCTTTATGTTGAGAATATATTATTATTTTTTCTTATTACTTTCCATTTAATGTCCAAATGATGATAGACCCTTTATTCTATCATCAAATTGTTTTCTGAAATTTTAAGTGACGCCATTAGGCTGACAAATTTCTCATAAAAGAAATCACATCTTCTTTTTTCTTTTATGTTTCCGTTTCATGTGGTATGTCATTAAAATAACCATATAATGCTCTTATTCAGTACAAATACTATATTATGAATTATTTATGAGTGCTTGACCCTTTTACACTCTATTTTAAATATTTTCTAATACCATGTTATATAGCTGTTATGCTGCAGAAATTTCATCTCAAAATTTCTCATTCTTTCTCTCATGAAATTCTCTTGTTTTATATATGTTAATAACCACACCTATTTCGTTTCTATGGTTGTTCATAGTTAAAAAAATGATATATTTTAATATTTAATTGACATAAATATAACCTTCACTCCCTTTCCATGGCTTATAAATGATATAATGATCTTATTTTTATGAACTTTTAAAATGTCACGATTTTGAAATGAAACTAATTTCTTTTATTCTATATGGGTTATTTATGAAATGATTGATTATGTTATATGTGACTCACATTAAATTAAATACATATTATGGGTCTGCCATGATATAACTCTAATTAATTGGGTATATATTTAATCTATAGAGATGAAAAGTTTCATGATACCTTGGTGAATAACCTTGATAATTTTTATGACACCTTAGGGATGGACATTGGTGATATGTTCATGAATGTCTAAATGAGATGATGTAGCCACATATTCATATATGTTTCGTGTTATTTTCATTATGATATTTCCATACGTCCATTTCTCATGTCTTTGTGAGTTATTCAAGTGATTATTGATTTCACAAGTACACCGATTCCTTTATTTACCCTTACTGGGACTTTTGCTCACCCTTTCCTTTGATGTTTGTCTCTAGGATATGGGATGCGGTAAATGTACTTAGGATGAACCAATGATGATGCCTTAATGTGGTTTAGAAGATTTTTTGTTTTGTTTTCATGTATTATGATCTTGATTTCCAAGACACTATACTTTAAAGATCCTCTGTTTGTAAAATGTAATGAACATTTATGTATTAAAAAGGCAGGATGTCATATCCTACCCCACACTCCATCCTAAAAAAACATTCTTTGATAACATTATAGTACAACCTACCCCTAATGGGACTAAAAAAAGGCTTCAATGAGTTAGAGTGTAACCCTCGAATCTTTTCATCAATTAGACATGTGTTCGTTAGAAGCATTATGTGTATAATATAATACATAAATAGAAGGAATTTACTTTTATTATAGAAACTCCAAAACATTAGAAATAATATAAATGAAAATCCCAACCAATATATATGTATAATGTGTATAAATTTATGCCAGTTTATATAAATTAAATTTAAAATTGAAAACAACAATGATTTTTCTATCTCTTCAATGCCCTAGGCAAGGTCGGATGTAGTCTAACTCTTCCAATAAGTTTCCCATGTCCCAATATAAGGATACCAACCACCATTAGAAAATTTATTCAAATAATCACAAATTTGTTCTCTATGGTAACAGTAATCAAATAAATTAACTCAGTATGTTCCCCTATAGAACTCCCAAACATTCAATTAAATGATACATAATAATTTATCATTGAAAATAATGAATAAAAAACAAATCAACTAACGAGAATATTCTAAACAGACTATTGATCCACTTTCTTCCCATAGTATATATCCATTCCACTCTTTTAACCACATCAAATAACCCATCACATATTATCTTATATCCACCACATCACATTAAATACCACTTTATATAGCTCATCCAAATATTTATCCTCCCAATTAGACCACATTGTACCATTATTATACTGTTTTCACCCATAACGACCTCACTTAATATCATCACCAACAAGATATTATCTACCCATTGGGAACATGCTATAAACACTACCCCTACCAAAGAACTATCCAATGATAGACAACTCTTAAAATTTACATATCCTTGTTAATATCACTATAAAGTTTTACACTAGAAAGAAAATGATTACAAAATTATCCATATATATGTTTTGGATTTTTTTCCACCTATAGGTGCTTTTGGTGGTTTAACAAGTGTCCTTTCTCATGGGATCTATTATCCATAACCTATATTAGTAGGGAAACTTTCCACCATCCGAGAATATCATGGTATAATTCTATGTATTCCCAAAAGGTATTCCCCTTATATAACTCTTTTACTTCATTATCACATATTAACCCTGGATAGTTATATCAACAACTATCATCAATATCAACCTCATTGACATCCATAGTAAAATTAATGGTTATGTAATTATCCATGAATTCCACCTAAATATTACATATCATAATAATTTAATCATACTACACACATTTCCCACACTCTCATCTAGGGACATCCCAATCAGGACCAAGGTACATCATAAACATTCCTTATATCATAGGAATAAAATAGTAACATAAGTTCATATCTTTTCTAAAAAAATTCAGATAATCCTAATCAATGAAACTATATCATACATTACACTATTCAATACACCTTATTTTTTCACAATATATATTTTAACTATAGGATTATCCTATATTAGGTTACAAACACTATAATTTAATAATCCCATAATCATCATATTTGAAAATAATCAGTAGATGTGGATCCTACTAAGAATGGACTTGATCTATGAAAATATTTCCTGACTATATAGAATTGACAATACCCTATATAAATAATTGTCAAATGGTTCCTTGTATATTAATAGTGGTTTGACCTCATGCATAAAAGCCATAACAAATTTTATCTTACTGTTATATCATCTTTCAACCCTCTAAAAGAAATTCACATGTTACCAGAATATGGAACATACCCTATGCCATATTGGCATGGACCATTACAAAAATAATTAATTATCCCTTCTCATATACATGGTATAAATATACTTCTCTTATACTGTGGGTTATAATATCTGAGTGGGTAATTAAAAATATATCATAAATATTTATAAAAAATGAAATACTAATTTTCCACCATTCAAAAAACATATATAATAACTCACATATAAATAATAATAATATTCATCAACATATAATTAATTGATATAAATATCAACCATGACTCATTTTACATTATTCATAAACTATTATATATATATATCAATTTAATATTATTTAATCTTAGATTCATATGTTGATCAATTTTCACTGGTAAATTCTATTATTTATAAATTTTAATGGTTATCCACCAATTCATATTCCATCTAATTTCCATTATTCAATAAGGATAATTTATTCCTCCAATTTTATATCCATTATTCATCTAAAATTCAATTTACCATATAATAATTCTTATGAATTATTATAGTTCATCAACCCAACATGAATGGTCATAGGTGTGGTCAATTCATACGAATTTTAAGAAAGAAAAAAAGAATTTCTCTAATAATGATTCCATGTCAAACCCTATTCCTAGATCATCAAATGATATCATCTATCAATTTATATAAAATATTGTTCTTCATTGATTTTTCTTTTATCTATCACGACACTAAAAACATGATCTATCCCTCTCTCATCCTTGATAAATAGTGAATATAGGTTTTTTTAACATAAATATTGATGGTGAAAAATTAATTATCTCAATTCCTTAGAACAGAATTACCTATAACTCCTATCATTAATAATATACAATAATAACTCATTTACTCTTTTTTCCTTCAAATAAATCATCATATTTTAACTCCATTAATACCTCTAACTGAACAATCCTACCATTAAAAATATCTCACTTTATAATATTATCTAGCATATCAACATCGTTAGAACCAAAAATCTATAAAAAACAAAATTTATTTTATATAAATTATTCATTTAAAATAAACCTCATAATTAAATAAAAAATAATCATAAAAAATATCTGACACCAAATTCCATCTAGAAAACCTATTTCTCAAAAAAATTAAAAAGTCACCATCCAAAGTTAAACCACACATCGTATATCAATGAAGATGCATAGAATTATATTCCATGAATCAAAAAATTGAAATTATACCTTATATGGCATTATTTTATACATGTTTCAATATTTTTTATGAAAATTATTTTCTTTTACAGTTAAAAATGTGAATAAAATGAAAAATTATTATTTATATATAAGTCTAGGCGAAAAAATTAATTCATTTATATGTTTATATAAAATTTAAATTTATGGGATTAAGAAAACTATTTTATTTATTATGATATATGTATATTGATAATATACATTTATTTAATTTTGGTGGTTATAATCTAAAAAATTCATTATTTAAATATGGTTTGTCGTAGTAGTTTTAAAATTAAAATTTTTTAAGATGAAAAATATTGCTTCTTTTTTTAATGAATGATGTGTTCTGGGGTAGTAATTTTTATCTAAAAAAATTATGAAAACTCTTTAAGAATTGAAGTGACCATATGATATAAGGACATCAAAAATAAGTATAAACATATCAAATTATATAACATTTAATTGAAAGTAATGAAATTTATAAGTTTTTTATTTTCATCACATGGTGAAGTTGATCAAAATCAAGAATAAATTTCACCCAACCATTCTATTTAGATGAAATATTTTTTAAAGATTCCAAAAGTATAAATATCAATCTATCGTCTCATTCAACTGAATACGCAATGAACATTCACGATATCACAGAAAGAAATCCAAGTGACTAAATTTTAAAGGATGAGGTTAATGTAAGATAAAATTAAATAAACTATAGAAATAATCTCATATCAACCAAATGGTTGATGATAAAGTGTATGTCCAATCAAGTGTATGAAAAGATTAAGTTAATATAATATAAGTATGAATCAACTGTGGGTAATAAATCTATATTAGATAACATTAAAAAAACTAAATGGAATATTTTATAATTTAATGATACATATAATTATTTTTATGTCTTATTAGTCTGAGAATGAATATTCATCAATGAATACATTTAGAAGAATCATCTTCAAATATAGGGAAGACACATTCATTCATGGAGTTGTGGTGTTGGATATTATTTTACAACAAAATATTCATTCAACTACACAATGATTCATTATTTAATAGGAAACTCTAATAAAAAAAATTAAAATTCAAAAATGAGGGTATCTTACATTGTTATCTTATTATATAATCAGACTACATGAAATACCTTTTGATCAACCAAAATTCAACCAAGGATAGAGCTACATAAAATTTTTCATCGAAATTATCATGTACTATCAAGAGGTTAAAGTTGAGACTACTTCTCTATTATATTTACCTCTATTATACCTTTATGAACTATGAGAGATCTTTAGTATATCCCAGACTATTGTATGTTTAGTTTTTTTTTGTAAAACATTTTCCACGCTGTGTATTTTTTTATGACATAATAAATAATTTTTGTAATTGGATTTTTTTATGTGGAGAGGACTAATATTTATCTTATATCATAAATCTAGTTTAATTTTTTTTATGTTTTTTTCATTTCTAATTTTAATAATTCATGAAACCATTTAATATTTGATTAGTAATTTTAAACAATGAATGAAAAATATATTTTCATAGTTAATATTTCCATGTGCTATATATTGTATTTTAAGTGAGTAAATAATTTTTAATGGTAAAATGATTTCATATATTTGAAATATGTTTTGTTCTAACCATTAAGAATATATATTAAAATATCAAATTATATATGCATACTTATTTTTCTAAATGGTATTGTATAATCATTTGAGTGTATTTATATATATTATTTTGAAAAATATAAATTTTTAAATTATAATCCCAATAAACCCCCTTCTTAGAAATTTCTCTAGGACAAACATTTTATATCAAAACAGGTATTTTATTTCAGGATATTTATTTTATAATCTCAATTTACTATCTGACCTTGACAAAGAAAAGAGGGAAATATATTGAAATTATATTAATTAATTACAATGTTATTATATATGATAAAACTAATTTTTTTTGCTAACATTATATTTATTTATGATAATGGAACTAACTATTCCCATAGGAAATTTGATATTCATATATTTTTCTAAATCATGAGATTTGAAATCTGGTGAGCAATAGAGGGTAAATATTAAAACCCAAGATCGGTAAAAAAAGGAAAGAAACTCTCTAATTAAGGCTTCTCATGATTATAATTATAAATATATTAATGAATTAATCTGTTATTTAGGTGAAACATAATTTAATATAATTTCTTCTTATGTAACTATAAGTGAAATCATGGACCCTTTCTATTTCTCATCAAGAAACTTCTAATGATAAATAAATTTCATGGAATTTATTTTCCATGAATTGAGATTATTTTATTATGAAAAATTATGACTTGATTTATGAAATGAATTTTATATTTAATGATACAATTAACACTTTAAAGGTACATTTACAACCAATGTATGAAAAATGGAATGTTCTATGGTTACTGAGATGCTTAACCAATAGGTGCATAAGAAATACTATTTCAATTAGATAATTTTGGGACATTATAATGTTACTAGTCAAAGAAAAAATTGTAAATATGATGATGTTTGAATAGGAATTAAATGCTAATAATAAATATTATAAAAAAATAAAAATAAGTTTCATTAAGACATCCGAGTCAAAATTAAAAGATGTTTTCAATGAATATTATTCACATGGAAATGAATCTGATCCCGAGAGTGATGATTAGATAAATCATCTTGCTATAATATTCATAATTTTATATAAAATGAATAATTTTCATAGAATGTAAAATTGTAATGGATAGTATGGTATCAAAGGAAACTAGAAGAAATATTAGATAAATTTGGAATCCTTTAGATGCATTATATGGTGTTAGTACAAGGGGAAAAGAAATAATAAATTTGATTATCCTAAGATGATTTATAAGAATAGGTATGATGATAGTGATAAGAAACCAATGAATGAAATAATGGAATCCTAGAGTTCATTTTAGGAATGTATAACCATCAAAATTCAAATAATAATGATGAAAGTAGGAAAGAAATTGTGTTCGTTATGGTAGTGCATTTGAGGTTCATAATACTATTTTTAGTCCTTTTTTATAATAGTGGTATTATAGATGAAATTTAATTTAATAATATAGAATTATATAAATACCACTATATTTTCTATGAAAATATGAATGAGGTTAAAGATAAATAATCAAATTTGATGAAGTTTGATTATTTATCTACTAATGATAAAAGTGATCATAAAATTAAAAAAGAAAATATTTCCACATTAGTGGAGGATAATAATAATCAATAATAGGAAATTAAGAAACATAAGAAGGATCCAAAATAATTTACCAATGGGAATAAGAGTTTGAAGAATATTTTGGGAAGGTAAAATATTCCCATATTTAATACTAGTATTGTATATACATCAATATAGAAATAGAAATTGTGTAACAATTACATTGTTCTAAGCTCAAATAATATGAAATTTATTTAAAAGTATAACGGAACATATATATTTGTAAACATTACTCTTTCTTTTGGAAGTAAGAATAATTTTATCTGTAAAGCTATTAATTATATAGTTAACTGGACTAAGAAATATATTATATTCAAAAAGAATTATTTTCTAACTTCTCTGGACCAATGATACTATGGGTAACAAAATATTATTTGTTTTATTTTTTATAGTTAATTACATGAATATATTTATGAAATGTATATGTTATTTGTAATATTAATGTTCTAGAAATATGACTTGATAATACTCAAGATTTATGATTTTTATGAAATAGGATGATGGAGATGTCACTTTTGGTGACAAAGAAAAAGGAAATATAGTTGGTTTTATACAAATTGGTTACCAAAAATATGATTTAATTTCTAAGTTTTTTTATTTTTTAAAAAATTAAGATTATTAGTTTATTTAATTTTTTTAATGATTTTTATAATGTAATATTAGAAAACAATGCTTATAATTTTTTTTATTAAAAGTGTGAATTAGTGTTTACTAATGATAATTTTTATACAATTAATTTATATAATTTATTTTCATAAAATATTTCACACATAGAGACCATTCATAGAGATTCATAGTTGTGGCATTGAATAATGGGTCACTATAATATATCCTCATATATGAAGATAACTATAGAAGTATTAGATAATGATTAGCTAAAATATAATTCTAAAAATAAATTTTATGCAATCCCTATTAAAATGGATAGAAACACAAAATTTATTTCAAATCAATGAATGTGGTTAGAACCTATCAACCACTGAATTGGTTCACATGGATTTTTTTGAACCTTATATATTTTATATTATATGTGGAACATATTATTCTTATGTCATTATTGATGATTATTCATGATACACAGGAATTGTTTTCATATCACACAAAAGGGAACCCCATTCATTTTTTTCCTAAGTCTGTAAAGTCTATATAAATCTTTAGTGGAATTACCATAAGCAGATTGAGAATAAATCATGCCCAGAAATTTTAGAATAAATAATTTTTATCTTTATCATCATAACTTATCTATAATCTTAATTTATATAATCCAAAAGAACCAAATAAAATTAGGTTATTCAATTATTAAATAAAAGTTTTCTTAAAATTTCCAAAAATATACTCAATGATATGACTTACCTATCAATATTTGGGTCGGAACTAATATTATGGAATAATATATAATTAATAGGGTTTGTATTAGACCTATCCTAAACAAGACTCCCTATAAACTTTGGAATGGTAGAAAACCAAAACTAAATTCTTTTAGAGTGTTTGGATTTCATATATTTATTAGAAATAACAATGTTTATTTAGAAAAAATTTCATTAAAAAGTTTTGATGGATGTTTCCTAGATTATTTGTCTACAACTAAGGAATATAGTGTTTTCAATAGAACATCTACTTTTCTAGAATAATTTTTACATGTAAAAATTCATGATAAAGATATACATGATGACAAAAATTCTACATAAAACCAGAAGGATGATATGTTAACTGTAGATATCAATAATGCATGCAAGAATATTTACCAATATAATGACTTACATGATAAATATACCAAAATAGAAAAATATGACCTTGAATATAACATTAAAGAACTATGTACTTATGTCATGTCCTGACCCTAATCACTCAATAACTAGTAACTATAATAGTTTTCAATAAGTACTAAATCGTGACTCCAAAAATTCCAAAGGATTCAGATTAGTAGGGAGGGAATATGTTGTGTTAGTCGGGACACTATTATCTTATATAAAATTATGTTTATCAAAGGAAATATCTAAATATTATTCATAATAGTGTATAATATGGTAAAAAGGAATTAATATAACAAGATTGTGATAATAAATAAAATACCATAAAATCATGAAAATCCATATAACACATTCAACACTAATCACCCACATTGCTGATGAAATAAACAGTAATAAAAGAAAAGAACAAAATGTACAAGGTTGTACTATGAAACCCAAGCCAAACCCTGTACCCTGTTTCCAAGACACTATTGATCTTATCTAGCCTGATCATAAGAAGCACCACTAGTAGCTCCAAAGGATCATGAAACTATAGGCTTTATACCTATTCATCACACATCTATTACCAAATTTTAAAAAAACATACAATCTGTATGAACAACAATGTTCACATACATGGGATGAGAAATAAATATGATTTGGGCACCACTAATAATGAACCTATACCATAATTACAACAGAGCATGCTCATGTAATATTCATAGCATAGTCGATTCGTAACTATAAATAATTAATAAAATAATTCTATAATTGATCCATGAATTTGAGATTTGATTTACATGATACCTATTACTATAGAATAGAGTTTGATGTCATACGAGTAAAGAAGTGAATAATCCTTTTAATCCATGTGTTTGTGATCATGATTAATGATACTTACTTTAGTTAGTGATAGAAATGTTTGTCTGATAGCTCTATTACCAATAAGGATACTGTTGACCCCCGTAAAATGCATCCCCAATGTTTTTCAAACGTCCCCATAGATTATCCCGTAAGTTAGCTCGTTCCGCAAGCTTCAATTTGACTGGTCATGTAGCCCAAACGGAGTTACGGATCGAAAGTTATGGTTGTTTGAAGTTGGGCTGCTAGGGATGGCCATCCTGGACGGTTTTGGGGCGAAGTATGGATTTGTGCATAAAAAAGGAGTTCCGCACGGAAAACCATATGTGCGTGCAGAATATTACACACCCATCTTTGCGTGAGCAGAATTTTAGGTGCAACGCTTTGCTCGCGTGCAATTTTTCACGCACCGCCTTTGCCCGCACGGAATTCTATGCGCACCGCCTAGAACATGGAAAACACTTCGCGTGCACTGAATTTTCCATGCACCGGAGTCTGGGTTCCACCTATAAATAAAAGGGCACCCTCCCTTTGGAAGGGGATCCCCGGAGGTCGGCCACCGCTCTGATGCGCGTAAGTCCGCAGTTTCCGCACCCGTGCGGAATACTCCCCTCCGGCGCGCAAAACATTACTTTTGTGTGGAAAAGGGCCAACCTGCCCCATTTTCCACGCAACACATAATATTTTGTGCGGAACAGTGCTGCTGAGCCTGATTTTTCACGCGCCAGTGCAACACTAGTCCTATTGCGCGCAATTCCTTCTGTATTGTGTGTGCTGCCGCTATTGCGCGCCCACAGCCGCATATTGTGAGCGCCGCACCCTATTGTGCACCTGCATCCGCTATTGCGCATGCCGCTCCCCCTTTTGCGTGCCCGCCACACCTGGTATTGTGCGCACTGCCTTTTATTGGGCGCCTGCATCCCGTATTGCATGCCCGCTGCACCTATTGCGCGCCGACCAGGTGTTTTCTGAGCAACAGACTCAATTTTGCGCATGCCTACCCTGTGCAGTAGTGTCTAGGCTTGCACCTGCTGGTCCATACCGCGGGGGCTGCGGTCCCGGCCCTCCGGGCCGGGACATCGAGGTTTTCCATTGTGCCCTTATGTGCAGCCTCTTTACACCTATGGAATAGCTTAATTTGAGGTACTCCTCAGCACACCATGATATACCTTGAGTCGACATATTCCTCTTGTTCCCTTTCACATGTTGTGAGTCAAGATTCGCATCATCAATTCCCCAAGTACCTTGAGTCGAACCATTCCTCAGGCATCCCCGTCAAACCCTATCCCCTAGCTCCTATGTCCGGATGAACCAGGATGGGTCGCCCTTGCGTAAGACCCAACACCAACCATTCTAGGCCCCTTATAGCATTAATCCAATCTACATGACTATAAAATGTAGTAATCCATATGTTCCAAGCATATGATACCTATTTCTTATAACACGAGATGCCTTATGCTCCAAGAATGAGATGCCAACAGTCCTCTCTACATGACTTTAAAATGTAGTACTCCCTATCCAAAAAATGATAGGATGCCTCTTACTTCTAACATGAGATGCCTTATACTCCAAGAATGAGATGCCAGCAGCCCTACCTACATGACTATAAACTTTTGTACTCCATATATAACAAATGATAGGGTCCCTCTTGCTTCTAACGAGAGATGCCTTATGCTCCAAACATGAGATGCCAGTAGTCCTATCTACATGACTATAAACTATAGTACTCCCTTTCTAACAAATGATAGGATGCCTCTTGTTCCAAATAAGAGATGAATTATGCTCCAAGCATGATATAGCAATAGTCCTATCTACATTACTATAAACTGTATTAATCCCTATGTTCCAAACATAGGATGCCTCTTGTTCCAAATAATAGATGCCTTATGCTCCATGTATAAGATGCATTATGCCATGATCACAATGGCATAATATCAAGAGCGTTGGAATCCATTCAAACATTCCATCACTCCCCCTCACGCTTTGCGTGTCCTTCATTCGGATCATCACCCACTTCCAAGTCTAATGGGACCCCCTAACAGTACGGATGATTGACCTATGGTCTGCCTACGATCATAGTATGGATGATTGACCTACGGTCTGCCTGCTATCACAATATGGATGATAGACCTATGGTCCGCCTGCTGTCACAGTATGGATGATAGACATTTGGTCCGCCTTCTGTACTGGGCCAATGCCCCGGAAGACTTTGGGCAACAATTTGAGTCAGGTCCTGTGTTTCAAACATGGTCAGTAGTCGACCCTCATTTGTTTGTCCTCATTTCTGGCTAACGTGATATAGATATTGCGTTTCTGCCACGGTGAACAGTTATCCTCCATCACCATGCCACTCTCACAACATTCTGAATGTCGGGCTTGTGATTCACACTTTTCATCTTCCTTATTTTAGACAGATTCTAATGCCCATGGCATTATCCCGCTTGTGCACTACTGCATAGGTGATCACCTCAACCCGCCAGTGATTTGGGATGCCCTCATGACTAGACATGAGGAATACATTGTGGGCCATCTCAAATCGTAAGACCCATACCATCATGGGCCACCTCAGAGAATAAGCCTCATACCAACATGAGCCGCCTCAGAGTGTAAGCCCCATCCACCATTGCCGCTCCCTAGTGGTGCATGGGAAGCACCCTTGCGTAAGCCCCAATCCATCCCGAACTACGTGGACTTTGATTCCCTGCCACGGGGATACGTAGGAAGCCTCCACGAGGTTCCACCCCCCACCCAATTGTTTTGACCTCTTCACGTCGGTTCACCAACCACCATGGGCCGCGCAAGAGAATAAGCCCCATACAAATATGTGCCGCCTCATAGCATAAGCCCCATACCACTTTGGGCCACCTCAGAGTGTAAGCACCATACCACCATGGGCCACCTCAGAGGGTAAGCCCCATACCACCATGGGTTGCCTCAGAGCGTAAGCCACATACTGCATTGGGCTACCTCAGAGTGTAAGCCCCATACCACCTTGGGCCGCCTCAGAACATAAGCCCCATACTTCTTTGGGCCGCCTCAGAGCATAAGCCCCATACCGCCATTGTGGGCCGCCTCAGAGCATGAGCCCCATTCACCATTGTTGCTCCATAGAATCACCTGGGCAGCACCCTTGCGTAAGCCCCAATCCATCCCAAACTACGTGGACTTTGATTCCCTACCATGGGGATATGTAGGAAGCCTCCACGAGGTTCAAGCCCACCACACATTTGTTCCGACCTCTTCACGTCGGTTCACCAACCACCATGGGCCACCTCAGAGTGTAAGCCCCATACCACTAAGGGCTGCCTCAGAGCATAAGCCCCATACCACTTTGGGCCACTTCAGAGTTTAAGCCCCAGACCACCATGGGCCACCTCAGAGTTTAAGCCCCATACCACCATGGGCCGCCTCAAAGCGTAAGCCCCATACTTCTTTGGGCAGCACCCTTGCGTAAGCCCCAATCCATCCTGAACTATGTGGACTTTGATCCCTGCCCTGGGGATACGTAGGAAGCCTCTTTGATGCTCAAGACCAACTACACCGCCACCCTTATGATGGTCCCATTTCATTCCCACTCCATTTCATTAATCCATCCACCACCCATTCTGATTATTACCCAGGCCGCCACATCCCGGTGAGATCATGTCATTCATCCCAGCGTCGCTCCCTGCGACCCTCGGGCAGCTATCCATGCGTAAGCCCTAGCATGTCTTCGGGTCGTTGTCCTTTGTGTACACCCCGGACCATCTCCCCTTCGAACTACGTGGTTTTTGATCCCTTTCCTCTACACAGGGTACGCAGGAAACCTCCATGAGGCTCAATCCTATCTAATGGTAATCCCTGGTGTCTACCATTTTTAAGGGGCACTCTCCCTGATCCACCATCAGTGGTGTTCATATCAGCCACATGGTGACTTCTCCCCTACATGGGGAGCACCACCTTGGATCTTTCCTCATTGCGAATTCTAATCCATTCATCTTCCAGGTGTTCCCTCCTTGGGATGTACCAATATGATCCATTTCTATGGGATGTTATGATCACTCTCATTCGATCTCCGCAAGATGTTAAACTCGCGGCATACCTCGTGTTAAACATGCGATGCCTGAGGAAAACCTCAGAAGACACGCCCTTGGCGTAGCCATCACCACAAGACATTAAACTCATGGAATACTTCGTGTTAAACATGAGATGCATGAGGAAAACCTCAGAATACACGCCCTTGGCGTAGCCGTCTTCGCAGGACGTTAAACTCACGGTATACCTCATTTTAAACATGAGATGCCTGAGTAAAATCTCAGAAGACACGCCCTTGGTGTAGCCATCTCCGCAAGACGTTAAACTCGTGGCATACCCCATGTTAAATATGGGATGCTGAGGAAAACTTCAGAAGACACATCCTTGGCGTAACCATCTCTGCAAGATGTTAAACTAACGGCATACCCCGTGTTAATCATGGGAAGCTAAGGAAAACCTCAGATACATGCCTATGGCATATGATTCCCCGCATCTGATTTGGGATGCCTCGGGTTCTGTACCCTTAAGATGCCCTCTTATGAGGAAGAATACAGGTTCCCCGATGTCCACGTACCCAAAGATGCCCCGACTTGCATGATGTTGTCACTTAATCCGACCGAAGGTTGCTACCATGTAAGGACCCCATGGAATGTCCTGGCAGAAGTAGTGTAATTAACCGGCATCCATGAAGATATGGCACTAGGAACGAGATTCATGAGCACGTCTTAAATCTATGAGGGAGACCTGGACTAGGTTACGAGTTCTGAGGAGGAATCCATAGAAGGAAGAACTGAAATCCCATCATCCCGATTTCAATCTAGGAGAAGACGTCCCTGGACAAGAAATGGATGCTGCCCGCCTTTGGAAAGCGGGAATGTGGGGCAACAAGCAGCGCGTCCTCCCCATAGACGGATGCGCGTTCCCCGGTGAAAGCGTCGGAAACAGATACATATACTAGACTTGGGATCACACAAACTCTCCACTAATAACTAATATGAAGGATTATATGTACCAATTGGATATCATTTGAATGTGACATTGAGAAAGATTTCATACCATTATATCTATGTGTAATCCAATCTGATGTCTTATTCAAATTTCTTGGTCTATGTGAAATCATTTCATTCCAACTCCAATAATCCCAAAGGGGGATGACCCTTAAGTGATATATAAGTAATACTCTCTAGATCCAGTATACAAACACAAAATAATTCAATAACTAGCTCAACATACTTAACCCCAAAACGGTATGGGAGATGTTGTAATGGTCCATCCATAGATCACAAGGTGTATCCATTGAATTAATTAATGAGATCATTATAAATCCTTTAGGGTGTTAGTATCTCACTCTTGATGGAAATGATCCCATTAAGGGCCTTTTGAATCACCTCGATCCTAGAGAATTATCGATCCACTTTCTTATACAAAAATGGAGGGGTTTTGAGATAAACTCAAAAACTACATATGTAATATATAATTAATGAGTAATCCAAATGATAGAGGGGAATTATTTTTATAGTAACATTCAATTACTAATGATAATAATTCAGACCACAGGTCATACATATGAGAATCCTTAAAATGAAATAATACAATCCCATAGGCTTGGAAGGAATTCCCTTTGAAGTAACTCATAGAATCCCTATTATAGCCTGAAAAAGGCTCATCAACCAAGTGTGTCAACACACTCATGGAAATCAGAGTTCCATGAGTAGTTACTGGGTGAAATCATGATTAAAATAGTGAGGTATGTTGAATGTGTAAACCCATAACTACTATCACATTCCACTATTTTCACATGATTGGTATAAGATCCAAGGTGAATCCCACTACAATCTCTACCAAAACACACAATTCACTAGGTTAGAGTTGGCAAACTACCAAGGCACCCACAAGTTTCCCCTAGGTTAAAACAAAAAAGAGGTATCCTATACGGGATGATTGAGGTTCACACGTAACAAAGGCATATTACGATCCTATACATCGACACATATGTAGAGGAATCCCCCTTAAAATACTCACAATAGTGACGAAGTGGTGGAATCCCACATGGGATTCCATATGTTAGCGAATAAGAATAGGAACCCATCCTAAGATCATCAATTATAAACTAGTGTCTTAGTTAGCACATCCCACAATATCATCTCTAATATCTTATGGACAAACCATAAAAAACGGTTATACCTTTCAAGTGAGATATACTTGATGGAAATGTTACAAAAATGTTGGTTTAGGGAGATGGATTATGACCCATCTCATCTAAATATCTCACTCTATGTTGGCCCAAATTCCAAACCTATATATATTCTCATGTTACATCTCAGTACAACTTACTAGGGATAAACCTATAAAAATTCACCAATTTACTACCATATAGATCCCATGAAATATTCTCATATCATATACATGACCCTCAGATGGATCTAATTCCATGTATCACTCTCAAGAGATAAAAGAATCCATTTATTAGAGAAAACACCTCTCTATTACCATGCCTCTCCCAAAATGCCTCTTAACGTTCCTAAAATAACTTTTATGGTTCCAAAAACATGATATACCGACGAAAATAATAAAAATGGGGTATGAATACCCACGTACGCAACATGTACTCTCAAAGCTCCACCAAAGTGTGTCCTTTAGCTAGATGTAGAGTGTAAAACCAAAGTACGCAGTGTGTAAAACATGTTAAAAGTTTGTATCCTATAGGTGGTACCTTACTTTGTACCCCATGTACTCTGTCAAATTTTTTTTCAATCCATGTACACACACATGGTGTGTATCCCACATGGGCTCTATCAGCGTACCATACCCAGCCATGTTCCCCTAAACATGTTGTCTAAACATATATTATACCACATTTTGAGGGATCATACACATCATGTACTTCCAAAATTCATCTTCCCCAGATAGTAAGAACACACGACATGTGCTCTTGAACTGTTTCCTATTTGATCGGGGTTTCCAAATAGGAAAACATTATAATCATCCTGAAACCCCTATTTCCCAATGTTTAATCATATATTGACCCAAAATATGTTCTAAAAATCATTATAGGTGCTCAAAACTTATAATGGTTAGTATTTGGGGTTTTTTGGAAATGGAAGAAAAATGTGCTACCTTTTGGTCGAATCCATTGAAGTATCCCTTGTATCTGCATCCTCCACTTCCACACTATAATCTAGTTTCTCATGAATCCAACAATGAATCATCACTTCATCCCACTCTCTCTCTCTCTCCCTATCTCTCTATCACACACTCTCCCTCTCCCCATTTTTATTTCTCATTAACCTGATGTATAGTCCCGCAGGGGGGTACATGAGAATACAAGGAAATGGAAGTATGAAAAGAAGAGATGAAAATAAAGAAAAAGAAAAAAATAAGTAAAAGGGGTCGAGCCTAGCCCCAGCAACAAACTGATGGTTAACCCATTATTAGAAAAAATATTATTTTCTCATCTAAAAGAGTAAAATTTCAATATAAATATGAATTTAAAAGATATCATAGAACAAAGACACATATATAATTTAATATTTAATTTATTAAATATTTATACATAATTGTTCTGTGAAAATTAAAAGGGCTCTAAATTTACCAAATAACAAAAATATGGTAAGCATCCTATTTTGACACTAAAAGAGTGGTTAGAAAAAATATTTATGTTAAATTATAAGGTAAATGTTCATTTATCTCTCAGAAGTATATGAAATAAAAAATTCAAATTTCTACTGAATTAAATTGTTGGGAATTGTACAACTTATTAAAACCTCCCCACCATAACCCTTATTTTCATTGAGAAGAATTTTTGTTCAAAAATCATCCATGATTCCATTATAATCATCTAAAAAACTATTCTATCTTGAATTTCTAAAGACTAGACTCACAAAATCCACAAATCTCCCCACATGAGAGATATTTTACCATGACTAATCTAATTCTACCCACTAAAGGAGTATCCTTATCATTTCCTCACAACTAAAATCAATGCTCAACAACCCATACTTAATCCATTAATAAAGTTAATGATTTTATGTGTCATAACCACTCTTTTTCATGAACCATCTCACAATATCAAAACATCACCTATTCTTGATTTTTTTGAATAGTCCCCATGAAAACAATTGAATTTTAAATCATAGTTTGGGTTAACACACTCAAACAGATTAAATTTCACACCCCACCATAAGTATTAACTTATAAAACATCTCACGAAAAATATAAAAAGGTTCTACCACTAAATGTTTTTCACTCTTAATAATCCATAATATACATTCTTCCAATAACTAACTTGGATTTAGTCACATCAGTCATGCAGAAACTACAAATCCATTCCCAATGTCTCTTACTCCATGAAATGAAATTTCCCATTTCACCACAAATATAGAGATTATATTCCTACATTATTTATTTGAAACCATTGGTCCTTGTATCACACATGGCCAATCCCTAATTTAATGATTTAAAAAGTACCACATGTAACCAACATGCACCACTACTCTTTTTCTTGGAATAGTAGGGATAAAATATCGTACAACACAATAACCACCTAACTCAAACTCCCCTGATCCATATGTTAAAAAGTCTAATAATAATGTGGTACACAAAATATCATTCTCATTAAATCCCGCATCCCCCATGGAAACACTATTGAAAATAATGCACCTCACATATACCATGATTTATTCCATGAATGCTTCTCACATAGATACTTTCTATCAAAAAATCTATAAATAATTGGGATGAATCATTTCATCCTCCTCCATAATCATATCCTATTCCTTATTACATTCCAGTCACAAATGTCTACCAATTCTATGACAACATTGTTGACTACAAAAACACATATCAATAGGGTGAGGCTCCCAAATAGTCATGCATATCAATCTCGGTCTCAAAACCTAAGAGCTGTAGTTGGTTCCTCATAAACCAAAGGAATCATCATTCCAATATCTAAAAACATGAGAACCTCTCATGCATCATTCATGAAAAGATTCTAAAAACAAACTCATCACCTAAAAAGGCATACATAAACCCGATCCATCACAACTCATAGGTTTCCCGTGATCAAACTGAATGCTGAATCACTAGGGTCTCAGTCATAACTAAGGGAATCTTGGTAATTCCACATTTCCCTATCAATAAATTATCATAATTAGGTCACTATGTCTAACCACCTATAACATAGGGCAATTATCTCTCTAAGGTCATATCTAATGGTGAATATTCCTTGCACCCATCTCAACGTAAGGCATATAATGCACTTGAAAACCCTCTATATGGTTGGTAAGGATAAAATTGTCCTATGAGGGTCAAAACTAATCAATATAGGCTTAATTATACATGTTTTAAAGTCACAAGTTATAGATAAATCAAATCTATATATTTGTAACTAGAAACCCATGTAATTGAAACCTACCAAAGAATGTGCAAGTTTAGTGAGAGGAAACTAATGGAATCCCCGGTCAAGAGTCTGCCTACAAAACTGAGACCTCCCAAAGAATCATCATAAGGAACTACTCACTAAAGGTTCATGATTGCAATAATGAAGAAAAAAACTAATCTTCACCATGAAACCATATATAGTAATACCCCCCAAGGTTCAACATCACTCTAAATGTTTAGTCTTCCATTGGAATCCCACTAAAGGATCCGAATAGATAACCACAAATGATTTTGGTAATATAAAATATTTTGGCAATATAGATGGGAATACAAAAATGAAGGTAGTTACAAATATTTAGTTAGATGCACCTGAAAAGGATACACCCAAAAAAGATCTACAATAATGGAATCATCTACTGACATTGAACTACAAGGGTCAGTAGTACACACATAGAATCATCTAAAATAATATATGTCATCCAAAAATCACATGGTTCATATAGCAGGATGTCATTCCAATCATTGTGGGAAATAATTGGATATTTTGTTATTGCAACATTATATAACTGAGCCTGTGTAACAATGAACTATGAGGGATACATTACATAGAACCCATGTTCCCTATCAACCTACTATGGTCATTATACCTCCTATGCACAATGAATGAGTCATCATCCTCATCATAAAAAGTCTCCCCATGGATCCACATGACCTTCAATAGGATATATATATATAAAGTGAACTAGGTAAAATTCCACCAATAAACTATTTGGGATAACACCATTTAGGTTATTGGTGACACTTTTAATAGTCAAACTTATCCATATTTGTAAAATTTAACACTATTTGGCTTATAACATGTGGATCCTGTTGTAAAATACGATACAAAAACAACTTAATCTTGAATCCACTAGATAAGATTCAAAATCAACCATTGGCCACGGAGCATTGGGCCAATATCCAAAAATAAAAAGTAAATCATGTCCTCAACATCACATGTGCATCATATAAAGAAAAAATTCATAAACAAATATAACATCACATATCAAGAACACTAATCCAATATCCCTAGCAGCTAGAACATCTTACCTGAGCATGTGTTCTCAATGTACAAGTACAATGTCCATAAATGGTTTTGAAACATTCATAATAATCTTATCTACCATATCCCATGTAGTAAAATAACATGAAAGGAACTTATATGATAGAATGTTTTCATGTCCCTACCTAGATAAATCTATAAGCATTGTATATACTATTTTGGAACAAGGCCTCAATCTTGCCCCTTCATATTCTAGAGGTTACATAATATCATTGAGGTCCTAGAGTGTGTCTATGGGGAGAAAATGGAATCATTTTCTATTGTTAACAATAATGAAAATAAGTAAAACTAATCCATTAAAATGAGTGATATAGTGTAGAAGAAATAAATATAAAATGGATGTGATAATAAATGAGAACAAGTAAAATCCCGAATAGAAATATCATACAAACAACACTAATCTACCAGTAGGGAAATCACATATACCGGAATAAAAATAAATAAAAAATTTAAAAGGATCTACTATAAAATATGATCTACACCATATAAACATTCCATTAGACAGTGTTGAGCAGCTCCAACCTGATAATAATAATCTATATGAGTAGATCATCTTGATAATCAAACCAGGGTCCATAAGAATATACATCAAAAATCAATTCTCAAAATAAAAACAAACATAGTTTTTGTATACCAACTGAGGTTCTCATATAGGGATGAGAAATATATCATTGTAGCTTACCACCATGGTGAATATATAATTTTATTATATAAGTGCATGCTCATACAATAGGATTGGCATAGTTGATACATAGCTTTAATAAATTGATATGATAAATCCACAATCAATAATTAAATTGTAGATCATAATTGAATGGGAATCCAATGAGTTGGGAATAGATATGGATTTCATACCATTCAATCCATGTAAAATACTATGGAACTATGGGTCCATGATCCTTATTAGTGATTCCTACTCTGGCCAGCAAAAAATATGTCTCCAAATAAGATAAGTCAAAATAGGGGGATACAAATATTAGCCCAAGTATCACCCATACTCACCTCTAATAAATAATATTCATGATTATATGTATCAGCTAGATATCATGAAAATATGACATTGAGATGGATGACATACAACATTGGACATGTTTAATCATGTCTGATGTATAATTCATGTGTCCTTATCCATAGGTAATGATGACATTAAAACGTCAATAATACATGAGGGGGATAAACCTTTGATTATATGTAAATAATATTCTCTAGATACATTATAAAAACACATAATCAAATAATAACTAGCTCAATATTCCCATCCACTGAAAATTAGGGGTTATGTAGTAATGGTGCTTGAACCGATCCCAAGGAGTATCATATGAATAAAATAAGGAATTAATCATCAGTCCTATTGTATATAATAATCCTATTCTTGGGAAAACTCTCCCACATTCATAATGGTAATCACCGGGATCCAATAGTACTATTCATCAACTAGCTGAATCAAACAAAGAGGGGTTCTGTAAACAACTCAGTAACCTACAATGTATTCCCTATTTTTTGTGTAATCCTAGTGAAAAATTGGACTTCTAGTAATGGTAACATTCAATTAAGAGGTCTAATAATCCAATACCCATGATGTACCTCTAGAAATCCCAACGAAGAAGAAATAAATCAATTATGCTCATGTAGAAGACCTTAGAATGTTCCTCTAGGCATCCCAATGTATCACCACATCAGAATAATCGTTGTACTATTGGGAGGAACAATTGAAAACAATGACTACATCAACAATAACAAGGAGAAAGCATGTGTAAAATAGTGAGGGTGGATGAAAAAATAAATCCATCACTACTTCCCCAACCCCTTAGGAACAAACATTTTTTATAGGTTCTATGGTGACCCATGAAACCATCTCTTTCCAAAACCACAACACATTAGGTAAAGTTCAATAAACTATTGGGTAACCCCATATGGCCACCTAGGTCAATACAAAGATACGAAATCCTTCATCGAATCCTCAATATCTACATACGGTAGAGGCATCCCTATTGTGACCCTATAAGACAAAATAAAACAAGAATCATACCTATTTAAATGCACAAAATTTTAAGCAAGTAGAGGAATTACACAAGTGATTATTTATGTCAGAACATAAGAATATGAATACCTTCTAGGGTCCCCAAATACAAACTAGTCTCACAGGTAACACATCCCACAACCCCGTATAAAAAATATCACGATCACACGTGAAAAAGGGGCACAACACATAATGAAATCTTCCAAGGGAGAAACATAATAAAACATATATCTAGGGATATTGATTGGGTCCCATCTCATTTTATGGTTGAACTCTATAGTGGTTGGACAACCCAATCAATCTATCTCCTCATATCATGTCTTTTTCCTTCTAACCTGGGCATGTCCTAAGAAAACTCAATGAATAAGGCCCTCGGTAATCCCATGTCAGGTCCTCATATAATAAAAAATACCCTTAAGTGTGTATCATTTATATCTCACTATCAAGTGACAAAATAATCAATTTATAAAAGGTGGAACCTCACTATTATCTTGATTTAGAAAAAATCTTCTTATGAGTCCTCAAATAAACTAAAAGGTTTTGACATCATGATATATTTGATTAAGTTCACAAAATACCCTCCTCTTATTTAAAATTCATAATATATGTTTTTAAAACATGAATACCATAAAAAGGGATGCAATGGAGAAGTATGTGGTGTGTATACCTGAGTGTACAGTGTGTACCATTAATGCTCTACCTAGGAATTTAATTCATTCAGACATCGAATGTAAAACCCATTGACATGTCATGTAAAACATTTCCTTGGAATGTACCATATATGGTGTTTTTTTTGGGTAATACACATGGTCTTGACATGTGTTTTTTCCATGTTGTGTACTCATACATGAAATGTATCCCACAAGAGGTACGACTATGTAACATACATAGGCAAGTGCCTCTACACAAGATATCTATCCATGTGCATGGCCAATAGTTGAATGAACCAACACAAAGTGTATTGAAAGTACATAGTACATACATTTAAAAATTTATCTTCCCAACATAATATTATCATAGGGAATGTCTTCTTAAACTACATGTCGTGTGATCATGTTTTCTGATCAGGAAAACCAATCAATCGGCCCAAAACCACTATTTTCCTAATTTAAGCATAGATTAACCCACATGGGGTCCCATGTAGTCATAATAGGGGATTAAAAATATAATCTGTAAATACATTGTTATTTATGGTAAAAAAATTGAAATGACATAACTATTGGTGGAATCCACTATTACATTGACTATATCCACATTCCACTACTATCAAATGTTGATCCAGATCCTTCCAAGATCTATAATAACACCTATCTTATTCCCACTATCTATCTAAAACTATCATTTTCCCTATCATAATTATAATATATAATACCATTGGGGAATACAAAAGAATATAGGGGAGGATAATAATAAAATGATGAAATGAAATGATTAAAATGAAAATGAGATGAAAAATGTGCCCAATCATCCACAGTTCCCCGACTCACGATTATGCCTCAACATGAAACCCCCCACCATTGAAAACTCAACTGTGTAGAAGGAAAATTAAATGTATTATCCATTAAAAATATATAACCAAACAAAAACATGTGAAATAAATAATATTTAGTTTATTAAATATTATTTGAAGATTTGAATGGATCAAAATTACACCAAACACTAATATTAGCTTAAAAAACCTACCTAGAGATAAATAAGGTTGTTATAAAAATTATGCATGATCATATTCTGCATAAAAATTCAATTTTACAACTCATGAGTATCTGACAGAAATAAACTCACATCTCAATGAAATTTAACACTCTCGAAAAGAATAGGTATTTACAACATTAATTGAAAAAACCATTAAGACCCTTATGTCTCACCCTATATATTCTATATTTGGTGATATTGGAAATGTTACTCAAATCAAATATTATCTTAGAAACTAATTTTAACATAAATATTTTATGTCTTATTTTAAACTAAAGAGCATCAATAATGTAATTAGTGGTGAACAATGGATGATAATTATGCATTAGGAGCTACATCATTTTTAAAGAAACAAAGTCATTGAATTTTTTTAAATTACAAAATATTACATTAGTATCAAAACCAAAGAGTAATATAAATACATGATTGATGAATCTATAAATATATTTTTAAATAAGGATATTTTTACATGGTTATTGTCAATAGGCATGTATTTATTATGAAGAAAACTTTTCACTAGTAGTTATACACGAAGTCCCTATAATATTTCATTCTTATATAACACATATTAATTTCAAAATATATCAAATGGTTATCAATATATAATTCCTATTTTGTTATATTATTGCGGATTTTTATGTATAAATCCCCTTCATTTTAAATCTCTCTCTTAAAAAATCATGTTTTCAACATTTCCAATGAACATTATAGTTTAAAATATACACCTATAGATTGTTATAATATGATAAAATATCTATTTATTTTTAATGGATATTAAATATTAACATATGAACTGATATTATTTATTGAAATAACATCAAAATATATTTTTTTTCTCATATATATATTTGTGGAATTATAATTTTTTTCATCTATAAATTTTTTGTGTATTCAATTTTATAAATTAATGAGAAATGAATTTTCAATGAGTTTAATGGGAGAGTTACAATTATTCATTGGACAAAACATATTACGTAGGAAATATGGTATTGTGTTAAATAAAATTAAATATACAAAATATAATTTTAAATGTCTTATTATTGACAAAACTGAAGGAACTAATACTCTAATGAGTTCATGTTGAAAACATGATATGGATGAAACTAGGAAAATTGTAGGCTAGACTATCTATAGAGGTATTATTTGGATATTACTATACATAACTACTAGA
Source organism: Viscum album (assembly GCA_963277665.1). Lineage (NCBI taxonomy): Eukaryota > Viridiplantae > Streptophyta > Magnoliopsida > Santalales > Viscaceae > Viscum > Viscum album. The sequence continues at coordinate 1,628,269,796 of OY728130.1, forward strand.
AAGAATATAATTGTTTGTGCGAGAATGTGTTCATGTATTCAAGAAAACCAAAAAAAATGTTAATTTCAATGTTGTTATAATAATTTAAAAATATCAAAAAAAGTATTGAAATTTTATTTAATTAATAAAAATATAATTTAATTAAACTATTTAGTTATTATGATAATTATTTTTTTGGGTGAATGTTATATACGAAAATAAACATTGATAAATGTAACAATTAGTTAATTCATTAGTATCCTTATCTATTATGAAGAAAACTATTTTTTGCGATGAGTACTTCAGTAGATATATAAATAGATGAGGGTAGTTTCCATGTGCATACTTGTGAATAAGTGACACATTAATATACACTGGATATAAATTTATACAAGTCCCTATAAACATTAATAACACAATTTCTATTAATATTTCTAATAATCGTATATCTCATTCTAGGACTAAATATATTTATACAAGATATCACTTATTGAGAGAATCATTTTTAAAAAGGAAATATCATTCTTGAGTTTATTAGAACTAAAAATCAATTTGATAAAATATTTACATGGACTCTGACTGTAGAGAGATTGAGTTATATTATAAATCAATTTGGAATGGCTAATTACTCTTAAAACTTTTGTGATGGACTAATTTATTTATTTTAAGCTTTGTAAAGTGTTGATGATTTTTTTTATGATTTTAATAATAATTCATGTATTATGTTAGATATTTATTAATTATTTCGAAGAATTTATTTCTAATACATGAAATTTTATATATTAGATCTAACGATCATAAGTGATCATGAGTTTTTATTCTTGTATATAGCATGAATTTATTTCTAGTGATTTGTGTATCTAATGTATGACTTTAGACTATCATTGAAATTTTCCATGTGATATTGAATACAACTATGTTTTCTCAAAATAATGAAATTCACACGGTACCATGCTCTCTCAAGATACTACAAGAGTCACAGTTAGTACGTATACATATTTATTTATTTTTTGACATGTTCTATTTTCTTATTTATTTTATTATGTATTACTATTTAATAGGACCAACATGATAAAAATACTTGATATCTGAATTCAAATGTTCATATATATTTCCTTTCATCTAACAGTAAACCCTCTCCCCCCCCCAGACCATTCAAACCACCTTAATATTAGTAAATATGGTTTTATGTAAGAATTATTTTGATTTTATTTATTTGATTATCATCCAAATTCAAAGAAAGGAAAAGTTATCAATATTGAACGATTGGTACCTCTAATGCTAAATCATTCGAGATAATGATTATCATCAAAATGGAAGTGGACGTTGAGTTGATGAGATAGAGTAAATCTCTAGTTTAGAAAGTTGTAAAGTGGTCTACATGGAGTGATTAGTTTAGTAAGAACAACAAACCATTTTATCCAAAGATAGAGAAATTCTTTATCATAAATGTGGACATCCAACATAGTGAGAAAATAGATTTTCTTTTCAATCATATGTAAATAGGGAATATCTATATTTATTTTGAATCTTTTGGACAAGAGATTAAATATTATTCATAAGGTATTGAATTATAATTATTAGAGATATTATATAATTAATAATCATATTGTGTAGATTTAAATAGATCTAGATGAGCTAACTAGAGAGGGAGATCCTTGAATTTATACTTTCATAGAGCTAAATGGTGATGAAAATTTATTTATTATATTCATTCATCATTTTTTTCATAGAATAAGATATTTTAGTGGGATAAGGCATCAAGATATATTATTTCTATTTGTAATGAATTGTGTTTTGAATATTATACTACCAAGGTATGTTATGAGGCATGTGGATGGGAAGACTACGCCTTCTCATTGGTTAACGTTTTTTCTATACCCCATGTTTATTTTTCAACTTATGGAATTCAAGGGAATTTTATTGGGGGGATATGTCTATAATTTTTTGGGGTGTTTTTAACCAAAATGGTTGTAAATGAATGAAGGAGTGTTGGAACCCATAGAGGAAAATATAGGTTAAAGATGAGAAAATCATATATATGTTATTTAATCTAGTGGATAAACATAAAAGACCAACTAATAAAATTGTTCCATGTTTTCAACCTAATGAAATTACTGAATATTCTTCTAATTATGAGGAAGATATAAAATGAGATGATAATTTTTTCGTGGAAAAAGTAATTGATCCTAGTGTTGGATGTAAAAATAATTTTCAGGATAAAGTAGTTGATTCAGATTAAGAATCCATATTATATGTTAAGAAGGAAGGGATTATTTATCATTATGATCCATTTGAAAATTAACAACCTTAATATCTTATAAGGATCATATCTCAAAATGTGTCATGTGGACCACCGGACTCTTATGATAGTTTTTATTCTCAACAAGATGATGCTAGATCTGTTGATGAAGATATTGATCCTTAATTAGGAAGATATATTTAAATAAATTATTTCTAAAACTATTGATGAATATGTATCATATAAAGATTTTATTCCCTCGGTTTATGGAAATGATCTTAGTGTGGAACTGACTATGTCTATTGTGCATAGAGATCCTTTAGAAGAAATGGTAGGGGGATTTTCATGTATTTTTAATACACTACATTACAAGGGTGAAAAGGACCCTATGTATTTCATTTTAATTAAATATTCATATCCGTATGAGGATGGTAACAATCATAATTTAGGAAATCCACCTAGGAATGGAGAAAAGTACACTATAGTAGAACCTGTAATTCCATTTTCTCCTCAACCTGTTGAATGCTATTCAGTTGAGAGAATTTACCTTGAAGATGTAATTGAGAAAACCCCTCTAATACATAGAATAAAAATTTATAAAATGATAAAATAAATAGTGTGACAAGTCTTGATGACATATTTGGTATTACACATACAAATCCTACTGCAGTTGAAAAAATTAGACTAATAGATAATTCAATACGAGTTGTAGATTTTAACCAGGACGATGCTTTAGATTTTAATATTGGCCCAATTTAAATTCATTGGAATAAAAATAGATAATAACTATATTGGATTATGTTTAATGTTTTGGTTGATGATACCCTTTTATATAGATATAACCCTCTCTATGTTATTATAATTCTTCCATTATTACTAATGAAGACATTATTGAATTCTATTAAGATATCACTAATGTGCCCAAAAAGTCATTTTTTTGGATTTGGAGATTTATTTTCACCAACTATATTTGTATTGATCTTTTAAATTGTTTCTATTATCTTTTCCTATACCTAACCTATTTTTTTTAAAATATTGATCATATAAATCAGGATATTTGAAGGATAAGAGGTTAAATAGGAGCCTTACAAGATGACTGAAGTGACGTTGTGAGAAATCTTGATTAATAATGCCTGAATAACATGATTCAATATTCCTATTATAGTGATTATCCCCTTCAAAATACACCTTATAGTTCCCTATACATTTCTTATATAGATTAGAATTGAATTAGACTGATTTTTGATGTTGTGACAAATAAAATTTGGATAATTTTTATGAGATAAGAGAGATAGTGCTCCATAGTGTTCATCCCCATGATGTTATGACCCTTGAGAAAGTAAAATTTGTTTCACAACCTGTGGGAAAAGATACAGATATCATCAAAATATCATGTGATTAATATTTATGATGAAGCTTCAACAAAATGGATTTGAAGTCATTTTTAGTTCCCTAGCTAGTGATATTTTGATATCCCCACTAACTAAATTTTTCAAAGCTGATGTTGAAAATCTGAATGTGATGGAATCTAATTCGGAAATCATTATAAATTATAAAGATGATTTTATACAAATAATAGAGAAAGGATCTTTGGCCTTGATGGACCTTACTATGCTTATGTATCCTTTCATATATAGTTCTCACACTGTAATAGTTCAACCATTATCATTCCCTCAACCTTTAAGTATATTGGACTCTATATATTTAGTTACTTTCTCATAAAAATCATGTTCATTATTTTTTATTTTCTCCAATCTAGTAAATTAAACATTTTCAAACTGGGTCAATATTATTAATTTAATGGATTTAAAAATATAATTTTTAAAAGTTTAAATTTTTATTTCAAAATCTCAATTCACCCCCCCCCCCCCACCAAGATGTTTGAAATTTATATGATTTTATATTACTTTTTTTTATATATAATATAAATTGTTATGAATTTTTTTGAATGTTGTTTTTAGTTTTACTTGTTTTTAAATAAATATTAAGTATTATATATTTAAAATATATTTAATATTATGATTTTTTAATTTTTTTTCACATGTGATTCATCTTTCTGTTGGTAAATGAGAATAATTTTCTTGACACATAAGTTTCGATGCTATTTAACAGTAAATTAACTATCATTTCTAGGGATTAAGAATAGTCTTCCCCTATATATGAGAATTATTTCAATTGGAAATAAACTTATCTAACAACAACTCTAGAAAAAATTCCTCGTATAAGAGAAACTCTAGCTGGGGATAATTTAAGTGTATCTCAACATGAAAAATACACTCACAAGAGTAACATTATCATAGAGAAGGTAACACCTAAGATTAATTAGGATATTAACTTTGAGTAGATTGGGAAACTTTTGAGCTACATAAGAATCAATAAAATGAGTTTTTTGAGATCAGTCAGGAAATAAAAATCATAACTACTCCATGTAAGATAATTTTAGCCATGCTAATAAATTGAAGAACAAATCATAGAGGTTCTTTGGTCCATATGGAATATAGGAAGATAATGCCAACAAAGATTATTGATTTTACAAACATGTGAATTTTTTCACCTGTGTAGTGAGATTAAATAAAAAATGATTAGAGGAAGCCATTTTAATTCATGATTAATGGGTGTTTCAACCTAATTTAATGGTTTAAGCGATGAAGATTAACATTATATGAAGATGAATTAATAATAATGTGGTTTAGTGACATATAATTGATACAGTGAACATGAATTTGATTTTAGATGTTTTAAAAATATTTTTTTATAAAGAGTGTGAATGAAATATGTGGCCTGATATTATGATTATGTTCCATGTTGAGGAGAAATATTTTTAGTTTTCTAGTTCATTTTGAATACATGTTTGATTATCTATAATTAGTTTTTTTTTAAATGTGTATGAAGCTGAACATAGAGAATAAAAAAGAGGATACATCATTTATATTATCAATTTTATATATGTGAATAGAATATTTATTATGATGCTTCATGATGTGATAATAGACGAATAATGATATATTTTACAAAAAATGTGTTAACTAATGTACATAAATTGGTTATTTTTTACCCCTGATATTCTCCATTAATGAATTCTATTTAAATAGAAAAATGGATTATATGTCATTATTTAATGAAAGAAAATATAACTCATACTGGTTATTTGAGTGATTGTAAAGTCAAATTAGGTACATTTAATTATAGCTTTTTCATAGATTTGATAAACTTTTAAATAAGAAAAAAACATTTTGATAATATAAATAAATAAATCCTCACTAAATTAATCATTTTTTATAAAACCATTTTTAATTATATTTCTTCAATACCTAAGTAATTTACTTCTGTTTATCATCACTATTTACATACACTGTCATCATTATCTTCAATTTTCCTGTGATTATTTTTTTAACTTTTTTGGCATGAGAAGTTTTTTTTGAAATTCAATATAACACATCGTGCCTCATGTAATTTTACCATATATCTTATATACTTGAATAAAACATATTAAATATTTTTTTAGAACAATCAATTATTATTACTATTCCTCCCTGAATATCCAAATAAATTTATAACAGCATAAAATTTGAAATTTCAGTTGTTTGAAAAAATTATGTTCAAGGAAATAAAATAATTTTATCTGAAATTAGTTGTTGATGATAATCATGGTTTAGGGTGAGCCTCAGTCCATTAGGTGGTGCCTTAGAAAGATGAGTTTCATATGTTTGGGACTATAATGATTTCATCGATTCTATTGACATATCTATTACTAATTCACTCATCTTATGGATTTTTAGGTGGTTTTAAATTTTCACAATCCATTGTGGTGGATATGAGGTTTTTTTAGAGATCCATAATTTTATGATATAATATTTTTTAATCATTTAGTAAGAGACAGTATGGGATGAATTATTTTTTGTAGTGTTTGTTATAAATAGTGGATTGGGAATCTCGACTTAAGGGTCTCTAATATGCCACCCTTTATCGTACTAATATTTATTAGAGGATATGTGAATAAATTATTGAGTATTAATGATCATGTATGTTATGAGATCCTTGATGGAATGTTTTATGTGGTCTCTTGCATCTAAAGATGATATGAACTAAATTGAATTATTTGATTTACGAATTGGATATAAACAATAATAAAATTTATATGGTAATATTTTTTATTTTATAAAGTTCTAGAGGGGTGAGGATCATGTAGTGATCTAAAGATTATTATATGATACCATATATCATGTTTTATAAACATTAAACTCCCATATTACCCATACTATAATTAAAACCCACCGAGGTCCCTTTTTTAACCCAATTTATTTCCAGAACTTTTGGCATCACCTCCATTCATGTTCTAATAATTATAATTGGATTTCCAAGAATTTAAATCTTATCAGGATGATGATTATTATAAAGATTTAAATAATATTTTAAAATCTATTCCTATCTATTTGTTGTGGAAAAACACAATTTCTATTTTATTCATCAAATTGAGGAAGGGTTCTCTATTCATAGTCCTATAAATTAAAATACATGGATTTCTTTTTTATGTATACATCATAGTTATAACAATTTTGAAATTATATTATGTGTATCTATTAATCATTTACAAAGGGATATTATTTTCATTTTTCTTTATATTTAGATTAATTGGGTTTTCTTATGATTCATTACTCAAAATAAATTTTCATATATATTTTCTATACCATGTGTTTATTTAAATTATTTGGATGTTGTCCCAAAGGAATTTGATGATTAAAGAAGTATTTTGATTGTAAAATGTTTTCTATAAAAGGAAACTTATGTTTTAGAAAATTATTTACAACTATCTATGTATTCGGTTTCATTTAAATTTTAGTTACTGACATAATAATTGTTGGCATAATTTGGTTTATAAAGATGAATTTATAACAAGTTATCTCTAAAGACGTTTTGGAGGCCCATTGGGCCCTGGATAAAAATGGATTTCATTATGATATTATACATATGATGTAATACCATTTATATTTTTTGTTAAAACCTATAGGGATTTTGATATTATATTGGTTTGATGAAATTAACTCTTCTTGGGGGTGCGCTTATTATGTTATTTTTCTTGATAAAATGTGTCCCTTCCCTCAAGGGTGATCATATGTGAGGTTGTGTTATGATTCTTATATAATATATATTATTCTATTTCATTGATATTTAAGTTTATTGATTACATTATTGATATTCATCCCTTCATTTTAGGGTTGATCATGGGAATCGTAGTAAATTATGATGGTTCATAGGAGAATTACTTACTCGATATTTATTCCACTCTACCCAGCCTACCTCATAACACAACTTGTTATGATGCCACTTTGAATACGATGTTATTTTACCCACAATTTTAGGTTGACCCACTAGGTATTAAACTATTAAAAATTTATATTTTTAGATATGGATTATCATAATAATCCTAGTATGTCTTGACTGTAGTCCCATGGAGATTTTTCTTATGAAAATATGATTCTTTTTTATCACTCCATTTTATTTTATTATTTTTTATTCAAATACATATACGAATATATTATTATGATGTTTGAAATTCTGTTTTTTGTTTCTAGTTGATTTATTATTTTTATGTTAGTGATTATAATATTTAGTGATTTCCATTTTTTTATCTCTTCCAAGGATTTATTGTGAAATTTGAAAGTTTTATAATGATTTGAAGTTAACATTTACCTCCATTAATTTCGTATTTTTAAAGGAATATATAAAACTTTGTTCAATTATTTTCCATATCATATGTTTTATTAAATGATTAAAATTTTTAAATTATTATAATGAATGGAATCTAAATATCAAAAAAGGATTGGTTTTATGTGATGGAATATTATTACTTGATTCATAAAAATGGATTATCTTATCTTTCAATTATATTTCAAACATGCCGTAAATATATTTACCATTAAGGTATATACATGGGTACTGGGAGGATACGTACATGAATTTATTTACTTATGCATGTCATATTGTGAAGGATGTTCATTTTTATGCGTAGAGACTAGTTTCTAGAATGTAGGGATATGGAATATGATTTTGGATATGTCAGGGATCAACATAGGTTCATTGATCAGTGTACCCTAGGTTTTTTTAAAAAAATTGTATCAAAACATTATTATATTTTTCTAATAAATGGTAGATAATCGATAAGATCAGCAGATATCATGTGTTTAGTATAAAGGATCATCTTGTAAGAAATTTTAGTATGAAACCATGTGTTTCTCAAAGAAATAAAAAATATTTAATGGTTTGATTTATCCTTAATATTTGGGTATACTTGGACCATTAACATAATTTCAAGGGAAACCAATAAGTTCCATCGGTAGGGTTGACATGTTAAAGATGGTGTACATAGGTAATATATTATATAATAGTTTTCTTTATTTCTATTTTACGTTTTCAATGCTTCTAAATGTTTCATTATAATCTTATATATGTATTATTATTGATTCAAATGATGTTTATATGATATGAAGTTACTTTTACCCTAGTTTAATTTAAAATAGTGATAAATTATTTGAGTTTTGTCAATTTTTATTTTAGTTTGGTCTCATTTTTTATTTTTTGTACATTAGTGATCACATTTCTAGATTTTGAATTTTGTAATCATACTATACATTGTAATGTTTTCTTATATTTTACTAATAATATTTTTTCCATAGATTAATTCTAAATATTATTTTCATTAATTTTAACTAGTAAAATGAGTTTTTTTGTATTTTATGGAAATCTTTCAATTGTTTATATGGTATTTTAATGGAAATATAAAATATTCTAAAACATGAAATTATAATTGGTGGGAATTTTTTTAGAATCTAAATAGTTTTAATGTGGTGTATAACATGTTCACTATGTTAGGTAAAATAGATCATGTCCATGGTTTTACATTGTAAAATGGTTTTGATATAATATCGTTATTATTCCAGAAAGATTGAATTTTATATTTGGATGATGGAGTTTTAATACATGGTTTTAGGTCATCATAAAAAGTTGTTTCATTTTTTGTCAGAGTCCATAAAATGGAATGTGACATACATCTAATTAATCATAAATAAATAAGTATCATATCATTGGTTAATAGGAATATTTTAGTGTAAAGAAAATGAGCAAGGGATTACCAGTTCATTTTATTTTGTAGTATGATTCAATCATGGATATCTAATTTATCTAGCTTACATGTGTTTTGGAGTTTTGTTTCTTTATTTTGATTACCAATTAATAATCTATTTTAAAAAATTAGGACACCCATGTATTAAAATATGAACATGAACTTTTCATAAACCATTCCTTATATGAATAATATTTTTGGTTAAATCAATAATAAATATAAATGGGGATTAGAATGCTTATATTTAGTTTAAAATTTTATGGAAAAGGGGGATATAAATGTTTTACGGTGTAATATGTTTTAAGGAAATTTTTTTTATTTTTTTTATCTAATAAGAGATTAGTAAAGTAGGGTTTTATTTAACTTATGTGTTTCATGTTGTACTTTGTATAAATGAATTTTAAAATTTATTTAGGTTTAAACATTTTGGTTTTAGTTTTAATTATTTTTTAAATTATCATGTGGGATTAAAGATTTTTTAGTTTTATATAAATGGATTCATTTGGGGATTTTTTTACAATAAATTTTATTTGTGTTAATATTCCAATTTTAATTTAGATACTTAGTATTTTTGATTTATGTATTGTTTTGGGGAGTATGTAATTTTTGGTTTCAATGGGACCAAAATCTTTTATTTTAAAAGGATTATTGGATTTTGTAAGAAAATATGATTTATATTTTATAGTTTTTTTGTTCTTATTTTCATTTAATATATTTATATATTAAAAATTATATATATTTCAATGAGTATATTGATTTTTATGGAATGTTTTAAAAAATAGGATTGTGTATTTTTAATTGATTCCTTTTTAAATGAATTTTATTATCTTGAATTTATGTATTTTTTGTTTATCATTTAAATGATATTTGGTTTTGTAGTAAAAATATGTTTTATAGTGGAGAGTTCCCGAACTATGTATTGGGTTTTTAAAAATGGAATTGTGATTTTTTATGCAAATCTTATTGGTATGCAAAATGATCCCTTATTTGGTATTTATTTTACTCTAAAGGAATTCAGTGAGAAATTCCAAGGAAAATATTAATAATGGCGTGGAGAATTGTTACACCCACAATGTCATTTTGAAATGCGAAATATATTACTTAGTAATGTGTATGTCTATTTCTTGATTTAGGATATATCTGGCATCAACCATGTGGTTTTCACCTCATTGTGGTGTTTTTATTGTACATGTAGTTTTTTCAGTGTTCTGTGGTTTTGGGTTGGTTATAAGTCATGATATATCTAAGGGGAACTAGTGAATGATGTGTACGAAGAAATATTTATTATAGTCTTAATAACTTTCTACCAATTATAGTATATTATGTTTTTTGAATACCTTACATATTTTAATTTTCACAAAGTAATTATATTTCTTCTATGAAAATATATTACATACCAATGAATATATTATGTGTAGGATTTTCTATATTAGGGAAAAACCCTTCTCCATGAAAATTTATATTACATATGTGTAAATATATTACCTAATGGTTTTGTGGTATTATGGAAATCAAAATACATGTGAAAATATATATTACATATGAATAAATATATCACTCCAATGTTTTTCGGGATAAATGAAAACCCTAACTTGTGGATAATATAATATGTAAAAAAATTATTACGTTTGGTATTTTAAATGGGAAAACACATGAAAAATACAAATATAGTACATATGGTTTTTTATATTGGTAAAATAATGTTTTAGGGTAATATATTACATATGGGTAAATATATTATGTATAGGTTTTCTTAAATAAAGGAAAATATTATGAATAAAATTAATATTATATATTAAAAAACTTATGTTTTGGTTTTTTTAGATAAGGGAAAAACTGTACGTATTGAAAAATATACTACATATGAGAATGTATATTTCATGTTGGGTTTTATATCTATGGAATATATACAATGTATTAAATTATTCTTTAGAATATATCATATGTATTGAATTCATCTTATGGGAATTATATTATACATTGAAAAAAATATGTGCATTGGAATTATATCATGTATCTTAGTGTGACCCATTCCTTTAATAATCCACTAATTTTGAGAAATATCATACAAAATTCTTCCTAGGATATATGTAAGAGTCCAAAAATTTTGAAATTTTCAATATGTAAGAGTCAATTGAGTACATAAGATATATCTTATGCCAAAACACATGAAAATATTTTTCTCTAGTTTGAATCATATTTTTAAATTGATATTGTAATTATCAATCATATAGTATGAATAATATAACATAAATATATTGAGTGATACAACATATTTATCTTTCTTTACAACTCAATCTATGTTACTAAAAATAGTTTCAATCAAATAAGTGTTTTTCTTTATATATGATTACGAATTCAATAATATAATTCCTAACCTATTAAGAAATTAAAATAAATTCTATTTTATGATAATTTTTGATTTATGAATTTTTTAGGGACATCATTATGTTACCTAGGGGATAACATTTTAATGAATTATATCCATTTTTATAATTGGTGTAATTCCCATACTTCCCCTAATCAAATTTAAAAAAAAACATTCTCTTTATCATCCCATTCATTTTATAAACCTATAGGTATCATAACCATTCTAATTATACTCCCCCTTTTTGAATTTCCATATATTATAATCTTGGGTTTACGATTATTATTTCAGGAATTATAATGATATCCTAAATGTAATTTCTACCTCCTTGTTGAGGAAGAAGAGCATTTCTGTAAAATTTAATAAATTTAGGTTGGTTTCTCCAGGTATAATAATTTAAATTTCAATCCATAGATTTCATGTTTATTTATAACCCATGGATTAATAACCATAGATGTTATATTAGGTGTATCTATTAGTCCATGAAAAATGATGTCAGTTTTCCTCTTGGTTTTAATTCAAATAACGAGATCTCTCAGGTTTCTTTATTGAAATTAAATTGTAATATAAATTGTGAATACCAATTGTTTTTTAAAATTGCTTATAGGATCAAAATAATGTAATTTTATTATTTAAGGGGTGTTATCAATCTCAAATAATTTCTACTAAATGATACCCAGGTTTTAGAAATGTTTTTATAACTATGGGTGTATCTATTTTATTTAATATTCTGTTTAGTTTCCTTAATGGTGTTTCCTTGATTTAGTTTCGAAATATTATTTTTCAAAATTAATTCAATAAATATGTTCCAAATTCTAATATAGTTCATGATAGGAAAGGATTTCATGATGATTTTATTTCCATGGATTGTTCCCATTCACGTTTTGTGAGTATCTAAAGAGACATTAATATTATATGTATTTAATGTAATTAACGTAGTTTTGGGAGTGTCTAAAATGTTATTGTTCTCGACAATGGGGTATGACTATACGAATTATTTTTTAGTAAGGGTGTTTCCTAATTCTTATTTTTATATATATCAACATCTCAATAAGATTCTCCATGATATATTTCATGATTAATATTTCACACCTTCATTTTGGTCTGATAACATAAACCCTGAGTATATATGAAATAATATAAGGCAATAAAATAAACTTTATTAATACCACTATACATATTCAACCTTGTATTCTATATATTAATGATTCCACTTTATGAGGGATACTTTTTTACAGCTAATTTAGGATTCCACTTGAGCTAGTGTCTTACGCACAGATTAAGATTTTTTTACATGGGTTATAATAAGGATCCTAGTATTTCGTAACCATAGTCCCCTATGAATTTTCCCATGATGTATAGTTATTATTTCAGCACACAAGTGGAAGTTATTGTTCTTTATGTCTGATTAAATGTAGTAATTTCCTTTGACAGCTATGATTATATTGTATTTTTTTATTTAATTTTTATTATTGTGTTAGTGGTTATCAAATATGTGTATTTACCATTAAAAGTATAAATATATTTCTTTTTTCGGGTTTTATGAAATTTTAAATATTTATAAAGATTATGATTTTTTCTATTACAATATCAAATTAGGTATTTTCAAAGAATAATATTTATAATGGTTTCCATTATTTCTAGTATCATATTTTTAATGAAAGATTTAAAGTGTATTTTATAGTAAATCGTGGAATATAGATATTTTTAATGGATTATTTTAATTTTAGGGCCTCTTATTACTTCTATAATATAAATGGAGACATTATATTTTTATTTTATTTAAACATTACATGAAATGGATTTAACTTTAAAGGTTATATATGGGGTGTGGGGGGATAAATACTTTGAATTATTTTATAATGTCTATTATATTATTGGTTTAGTATAGGTTATATTTAGTTATAGAATATGGTATTTAGATCATGGTTTGATTATGGTAGGGGTGGTAATAATAAAATGATTATTTTTTTTGAAAAATAGAGATGCTGGATGTGAAAATTATTTTATTTTTTTATTTTATTCGACTTACATATAATTCCACATTAGCATTCGTATGATTAAATCTATTGGTTTATGTTTATCATTGTATTAAAATTTGACGTTGGTTATATAGAGGAATTTTGATTATTCTTATTTGGATTCATTTATGGTTGATAATTTGGGTTTACTTTAAAATTCTATATTTATTGTTTTAAACTATTTTATTTATTTTAGGTGTGTTTGATCTAGATTACGGAGTCTTCATGCCATAATTTCAAGTAGAAATTTTAATGATTCATGATCATTATAATTAAATAAAATATATTATTAATAAAATTGTAAATGCACAAAACCAAAACAAAAAATATATAGACCACGGTGAGGAATCTATAACATTAGCATGTATAAAGTATGAAAAGAGAATTCTGAAATATATATATATATATATATATAAGAAGAAGAAAAATAAATTTCACTTTAATGATCGAAATAGTTATAACAACTAAGAAACTAATAAAATCATTTTTCATAAATTTAATTTATTCAATGTATTATATATTTTGATAGGAATAAAAGATTAACATAATATTAATTAGTAATTTATTTGAAAAGAAATGTTAATATAGAGAAATTTATTTGCCTATAAAAAAATATTTTCAATAGATTTTATATGTTTAATTTAAACTAACATATGTAATCATTATAATTATAATTTTTAAAAAATTATATTCTTTTTTGGTTTAATGATGGAAATATTAGTTTAAGATTAATTAGTTAGACTTTTCTAAAAAGTTATATTTTTAATTTAAGAGTGAAAATACTATTTTTTACAAATAACATGACATTTATGACATTATTAGTAAATAATAATTATTTATAAATTAATGATAACATTTTATAATAATATATATATATATTATATGTGACTTTAAAATTTAATTTTCTATAATTTATAATAAAAATATGTAACATTTTATAATATAATTAATATTATTTAATAATGTATTTTTAATAAATTATATATTTAATATTTTAAAATTAACTATTTTCAATTTAAAATTCATTAAAAATTTATTTAACATTTGTAATCTTAAGGTTTAAATTGTATAGTAAGAACTATTTTTCTATTTTCATAGAGGATAAATTACCTAGTTAAAAACATCTTACCGAGGTGAAAGCCAACCTAAGGGGAATTGAAAAAAGCATTTATTTTATTAATTGACTGGTTTAGGTTTATATCGACGTCAACCCTTTAAATATATATTATTTTAAAAAATTTGATCCTTCTTACTTAGAGCAACATTTCATTGATGAAATGTTTTCAGTGTTTAGAAAAATGACACTCTTTTTGAATTATAAAAGGGCCACCTTTATCCTCACTTTCCCTCACACTGAAACGCCCTATGCTTAGGTATAACTATACCCAACCCTATCTTATACACTCCTAGAAACATTTATGTTGTTCGGTCGATCTATAAAGACCATCCCTCAAGGATTAACTCCATTTTAAAATCAGATAAACCATGTAGCGAGGTATATATTTAAAACAATTTATTCCCATTTTCTATTCCCTTATATGCATTTACTTTTTCCGAAATTCATTTTCACCATATCAGAATGATAACCTAAATATATTTAATATATTTTTATCTTATTATAATTATGGTATAATTAGTGTCCTCCTTTCCCACTTCCATGACTAAACGTGAATAGTGTGGTTCTGTGAAATACCACCTGCATGATTAAATGTGATTTTTTTTCACTAAAAACATCAGGGATAATATTATATTATATTTTATGAGTATATATGATTTATATAAGTAATATATATCATGAACATGGTTATTAACACATAATATAAAAAAATTAATAATCGATATAAGGTAATCCACTAAAATCCTTATGTAACCAAAAACTAGTTTATATTGTTTCCCTCATCACGAAACATGACTAAAACTCCCCTGTTTAAAAATTATAAAATTATATATCTCCAAAAAATATCAAAACTTGTGAAATTAATGTGATTTAAATGATTATTTGTGGTTGAAAAGGAATATTGAGTACAAAACAGATTCAAAATTGTCATGATTATTAACTCTAAATATCGGAAAATAAAATATAAAAATCAAATTCATAAAGATAATTCCTATTCTTGAGGAGTATAAATGGAAATAGAAATTAATATGGTTTTAAAATAGGTAATTATTGGGTTTATCTTTATGATAAAAGAGTTTAAATCACTTATTTTGAAATCAAGTTTAATGGTAAGGGACTTGGTAACTCAAACTCCTTTCATTGTGTTGTATAATTTCTTACATAAAAAATTTACTGATAGAATGTTCATTTCGAATTATTTCTATATATATTAATTGGGGAAATATTTTATATATACAAATAAATTTAAATGAAATGTTTATTTTTTATTTTTTTAAAAATAATTCTTTGAAAAGAGACTTATGATAATGGAATTAACATTAGTGAATAAAAAAATTCTAGAAAGATAATTTAATGATTTAATTATCATTTTTATATCTGAAAAATTATTTATCTCCATTTAATTTATGTTTCAAGTTACACCATATATTTATTATTATTATTATTATTTTTTCAGGTTTTTGGTATCAAAAAATTTAATTAATTATGTAATTATAAATAATGTGGATCTTTTAGGAAACACATTTTATTTCAAATGGTTCTTATTGAACATTAAATAATTTTCATTTTGATGTTTTATGATACCCATTTTTGTTCTATAGGTTCTTTATAAAAAATAATTTATTTCCATTTAATGATTTTTTAAAACCATTTTATTTCTTAGTTTATTTAGATGGTGAAAAGTGTATTTTTTTAATTAAAACGTGTAAGTACAAAGGATTTATTTATGGGGTTCTATATCTCCCACAAATGCATTGGTAAAGAGTTTATATCTCACGTGATAGGTATTAGTGATTACATTTTAGTTTCTCATAAGAATGGGTACTGATGGTGTTTCTTATTGAGGTAATTTTTCGCTATTATAATGTTTGTTCCATAGTTAAAAAATTTTATTACTTATTGTATTATAATCTCATGATTTATGTTTTATGTTATGTGATTAAAATCCTTATTATAGATATTATGTTTCTATATTGATCTTGTTTCTCTTGAAGTTCTAATTCCATGTACTTCAAATGTCACTTATGTTTTATGTTAATCACTCATGATGTTATTATTTTTCTCTTATGCTTATGTTTTTACTAATTCATATAAACACATCATTTTTGAAACATTTATTCATGCTTTATCAATTATTTTATCTCTCCCCTTTATTATGATGTCATTCCCCATGCTATGAGGATGATTCATACTAATGAGATGTTAAGAATATGGTGTAGTACGATTCCATAATTGAGAAATGATCTCATGTAATCCAATAAAATATGATTATGTATTTAGTATCTAAATACTGAACAGATTGGTCATTGGGATATACTTATTTATGTAATGTAAATATATAAATAATTAAAGGATTTAAAATAAATTATTTTTTAGCTTGCGTCTCCACATATGGTATTATAGGAATAGGTTTTTATGTTTGGATAGATGATTTTAAGTATAGAATGATATCCTAAAATATTGGTAAATCCTTTAGTGTGTGGTTTTTCTAGAAAATAAATCCCTTTTGGGATATAAGAATGTGGATATAGGCACTGTCACATTTTTACTGAGGGGTAATAATCTTGAATATAGTGTTGTGGGTATTAAATCAACTATAATATACTCTATGATAAGGAGGTCAACTTGAACACCTAGATGGAAACTCATGAGGGATGTGATTTGTTTTATATCATAGCCTTTATGAACCAATTTTAGGGATTTATTTCTTTGTTTTTAGGAAATAGGTTAATATTATTAGAAAACTAAACATAAAGATAAACAAATAATGATATAGGTTGAACATAAAGAATAATATACTAAAATGACAATGCCAAAGGATAAAATGTTTTAATGTTGAATTCTATTCATTTAATGTTTTCCTTATTATGTGAAATATTATCACTTGTTGTAACATCCATTGTTGTTTTAGAAACAACTGGGTGAAAAATGAACTAAGTTAACAATGGGTGCGATGGACAAAGCAATAGATTACCAATGAATAAACCAATGGAATGTGAGATGGATTAAAATAACATGTATCAATTCTCACTCAATATTTTCATGATATGAATATTAAAACGAATCGTGTATAGATCTTGAATATACCATAATGGGAGTTTCATGCTATTGTGTCTTTCATATAGTAACATCCACCCTCATTTAGTGGATCATCAAATACAATTATCATCACGTAATTTATAAATTAAATAGAAAATATATTATGAATTTTTTATTTTTGATAATATGAGATGTTTATTCTATCTATTTATAATTTTTAATTCATGAATGACCAATGATAGAATCTTATTAATAATGCAAATATGAAATAAGAGTTATACTCAATAGATTTGTAAGAGTTAAATAAAATGTTATTCACCAAGTATTTTACTGAAAATATTCATATGAAGTTGGAGAGGGGACGCATGGAGTTTATACAAAAGTATGATGAATCATTTGGGACAAACGAATCAATATTTATCCTTCTTATAAGATACACCATTAGTTTTATCTCTGATTCAGAAATTAAAATCAAATGTTTTTTCAGGTTTTCAATAGGAATCCTTCTAAAGTATTTTTCCATAAGTGAAATTGTAAACTAAGAAGAGATTTTTGAATGTACACAAAGGTGGATATTGAATTTAGGGTCTCTCATTACACCTAATATGGTAAAATGAATGTGGAACACAAGGGGCATCCTGATAGTAAGTCGCATAGGGGGGAAATTTTCAACTCCTTATATGAAAACAGCTATGGAGGAAGAACCTGTGTAATTTACATAAAGGATCCGAGAAGTGTTTTATGTGTTCTATGTAGGTCACCAATCCCATAACTTCTGAAGTAATTTAAATAGTTTGATGAAAAACAGAGGAGAATAAGGTCTCATCTAATTATCTACCCAAACTACAATGGTTTATGTGTATGTATTTTTGAAAATATTAGTTTGAGTTCCCCCACCCTTATTACAATTTTGAATATATTCACTAATGAATTATCAATTATAGGTAATATAGAACGTAATATATATTCACTACCACTATGGTATATCAAAATGACAATGTGATGTGAGTTACACATAATATTTATTCTAGATCTAATTGTACAATATTTGATTCTAGTTCATCAAATTCATTCATATCATAGTAGTTTTATATGAAAGTAAAATCACAACCTCATGTGATAGATAGTTAACTATCTATTAAATCACTTAGGGTCACAATGACTATATCTATGATATATAAATCATCTTCGATTGTGATTTTTGGTAGGACACATCTTAAAAATATAATTCAGATATCCTTGGTTGAATTTGAAATGATTTTTATAATTTAATATCTATATGTATGTAAATACCATATAATGTTTTAGGTTAAAGATATATCATTTTATATTCTAGATTATCTTATTATCATGTATCAAAAAAATTATGATCTTTTTTTGGAATAAAATTCGATAATATTTGTTCTGATACCCAAAAAAGAGGGATTATTTAATAAATTGATTGGGGAGGTTGTCAGCAATGAATAAATGCCTATATTTTTCAAATATTATGATATATTTCTAGATGAAATACCTAGTTGTCCCCAAGATAATTATATTTAGTTCTTGATTGAAATTATAAAAAAATATTCCTATCTCAAGGAGTTTACATAGGATAGATCTTATTTTATTATAGGAATTAAAGAAGAATCAAAATGAGAATTTGGATAATGGTTTTATCCACCCCCATGTTTCACCATAGGGAGAAATAATACACTTTATTAATAATAATGATGAATAAATGTGAATTTTCATTGGATATCATGATCTTTACAAGATCCCAATTAATAATAAATAACATTTAGAATTTATTTATGACATGTTCGATTAACATAGAGGTTCTCATTATATCTCAAATGTTGAACTGTGATTGGTATATCATGAGTTCACTATCAAAATGGGGTATGATTCCAAAAAAATTGTTCCAAATGGGGTATGTACACTGATTTTATAGTTATTACATTTAGACTGACTAATTCCATCTCAATTATCATAGATCTAATGAAATGAGTCTTTAGAAACTACCTTTTTCAATTTGGGGTTTTTTTATTGGAGATAATATTATATAATCAAAGATCAAGGAATCACAAGATGATTAATTTTTTATAGGTTTAGTGACCTTAAGTATATATAATTTTTATTTCATAATTTCAAAATCTGAATTATGGAAAAAAATTGATTCATGGGTCATGCAATCACAAATATGGGAATAACTATAAGTATTTAAAATATTTATATATTGAAAAATGGCAAAGAACAACCATATTTAAAGATATCTATAGTTTTCTTAGGTTATACTGATACTATTGACGATTTTACCAAATTTATTATGATAATAGAATCAACTAACCATGTTAAGAGTGAATTGATATTAGTTCCTTTGGATACAAGAATGGGAATAATTATTTATGGAACTGAATAAGATATTGGTCCCAACACCTATAATTACTTACCCTATTATAGGAAATATTTCTAATATATTGTGATACATAAATGAAATTCTGGGATGCATCCTAATGTAGAAAAAATGGAATTTTCTTATTCTTTATGAAAATTAAAAACTCGTGAGAAAAATTACATTAAAATTGCATTGGAAGTTTGTTTGGGGATCTATAGATTAAAAATTGGGTGATATCTTCTCTATGGTGGGAATTATACAATTTATACCAAAAAATAGTTTAAAATATATATTCATAGAAAATAAATTAAATATGTCACAAAGGAGTTGGTTAAAATTGGTTAAATACTATTACTACACAATACATTACCAGTAAGGGAAGGAAAATATGATGGTTGATGCTACGATTAGCAAATACCATGCTATATTATCCCTGATAT